>CM072555.1:15704718-17152023 GCA_036898215.1 Platycarya strobilacea
TGCATTCACGGAATGGGCTCAGAACGGTTTTATCTTCGTTTCGCTGCTAAGTTGGCAGAGGAAGCTTGGGTGTTTGATTGTTTGACTGCAAGATGTTGAACACGCAACGTGATGAAGAAGCTGGAGGCTTCTGGAAGACGGCACCGTCAGTAGCAGCTGGAAGGTAGGCGCCGCCGGAAAATTCAAGAATGGAGGCCGCCAGAATTCCACCGTCATTTACACGTTCACACTATTTCTTTCTTCTATAAATACATGTAAGATTGTAATGAGAAAAAGAGTCGGAGGTGAGGTCCGTTGGAGAGATTAGAAGAGAGAAACCATTATAAATAATTGGTTTGTTGTTTAATACAAATTCTTCTCTTTGTGTGTGTGGACATAGGCTAAATTGGTCAAACCACGTTATATTCTGGTCTCCATATTATTTGTGAGCTTCCGCCGATCCCAACAAGTGGTATCAGAGCCGGTAGGAGGCCGGATTTGTGAATTTTCGTGAGAATCCCATTTTTAAACTTGATCAAAATCAAGTTTGGAGGATACCATCAGATTCCTCAGGTCAAGACGAAAATTTTGGTGAAAATTTCGTCTCAAACGGATACCGGACGAAGCTACACGCTCCACACGCGCCGACTCAGCGACGGCCACGCGCCGGCCACGGGACCCACGCGCCACACGCGCGTGCAGTGAAGAAGACAAGCTCCGACCCGTTAAATTTGGGTGATCCGACCCGAACCGGTTTGACCCGGTTTCCGACCCGCTACAGTAACCCAAAGGATAAGGAATATTCCGTCGGTATATTCCGTCGCCGGAAATAATATTCCATCGTCGGCAAGAATATTCTGGTGTAGGAATATTCCGGTGACTAAGAGAATATTCTGGTTGCCGGAGAAAATATTCCGGTAGGCGGTGGGGAATATTCTGGCTGACGAAAGAATATTCCATTTTCCTTATTTTTCAAGTTTTCGGCACAATTTTGATCGGTTTGGAATTAGACAAGAGTCGTTTCTAAGGTTTTCCACCGTTTCGGACGCAACGGTGAGCTCCGTTTGTTGAGATTCAACTCCGAACGTTGAGAAAAGATCACTCTAATCAAAGATTAAAGCCGAACTGATGGAGGAATAAACATTGAGTAAGGGGAACAGTTTCCTTTTCCATTAGAATCTGCACAATTGGCAGATGAGGGGAGTTAGGAAAGATTCAAGAGATGGTTGCAGTTCTTACTTTTCAGCAGTAGGAAGTCATATGTACACAAGTAGTGTATATCAGACCTGACATCACTGGAGAGTAGTGAGTAGTGTTCTTTCAAATGCAGGGAAAGAACACTGGAGATCAGTAAAGTCGATTCTCAGGTACCGCAAAGGTACATAAACTTTGTACTATGGGGGAGCATATCCAGTTTTGGAAGGTTAAGCTGATACGGCTGGTGATCTTGATGGAAGATCTACATCAAGATTCATTTACACATTTACAGGGGGAGCTGTATTAAGACAGTCCAGACTGTAGGCATGTGTGGCTTTATTCACAATGGAAGAGATGTTGTGATTAAAGCGGTTTCTCCAAGAGAAATGGTTCAACCAAGGAGTACAAAGTGTATTGTGAAAGTCAAAAGAGCTTTTGACTTGGGTCACAATGTGATTCGCCATCATTGGATATATGAGGTGATGGATCAGTAGCTATTGAAGCTTGTGAAGATCCATGAGAAAGAGAATTTGACGACATGCTAACAAAGGTAATCTCACAAGAGCTATGTGAAGACATAGTTTGAATAGATACCTTGAATTAAAAGATGTCAGAACATCCTCCATTTTGTGTTGAGGGGGAGATTGTTGGAATAGTCAAGTCAACACCAAAATTATGCAACGTGATAAGAAGCTGGAGGCTTCTAGAATGGTAGGCGCCGAACGGAAGGAGCTGGATTGAGGCGCCGGAATCTCCGCCGGAATTCCACTACACGTTCACACTTATTTGTTTGCCTATAAATACATAAAACGAGGGTTCAAACAAATGGGGGGCGTGAATGAGAGATGTAAGGAGAGAAAGAGAGAGCTTGTTGAGCTCTGAGAGAAGTGAGAGGCGAGTTGAGAGGGTGTGATCTCCTCCCTAAATATTCTCTGTATTTCACTAGTTATTAGTGGAATTTTCTTTTCTCTGTGTGGACGTAGGCAATCTTGGCCGAACCACGTTAAATTCCAGTCTCCATATTATTTGTGAGTTTCCGCCGATCCCAACACAAGAATCACACATATTTTGGTCTCTCTAGAGGCTATACGAGTTGGGTTCCGAGTATTTTTTTCCAAAGTAGACCCGAGAGTGAAAACCGCTAGGCGTCGGCATGGACCGCATGAGTCTGAAGTCTTAATTCATTTCATTTCACGAATTCATAATTATAACTCACACAAATTCTTACGTAAAATAATAAATAATTTAATTTTTTCAAATTTTAAAATACTAATAATATTAAAAATTAATATTATAATAAAATTTTATTTAATTTTTAACTTTTATTTAAAATTACCTCATTATTTAAACATTATCTAAGTTTAACATCAATTGATGCAGAGGACACATAGTTGGTGATATAATTTTAATTTATAAAAAAATTACAAATAAGATATTTTGCAAAAAAATTATTTTATTTTTAAATTATTCCAAATCAAATTATATCACCTAAATATTTATTATGTATTATACAAAACGGCTTAAAAATAGAATTTTTCATTATAAATTAAAACTTGTTATCCTCACCGACTTGCAAATAGAAAATATATTTTAATAATATTAGATTCAATAAGATTATTTAGGCCTTATTTGATTTTAGAGATGAGATAAAATAAAAAATAAAAATTAAATAAAATTAATATTAAAATAATATTTTTTTAATATCATTGGAAAATTTTAAATCATTTACTATATTTTACTAATTTAAAAAAATTATAATAATTAAATAAAATAAATTAAGATACTCTCCCAATCCAAACAACTTCTAATGTTAATTTACATCTTTCGTTGAGTTGGAATATCTAATTTGATTGTATAATTGAAGACAACGTTAATTCCCAGTATCTGGTTCAAAGCACATTGAAGAAACTGTAAGGCCCATCCATTAACGTACCCCTAAATTCTAATGGAAATATAATATAATAAATACCCTTGACAATCAGTTAACATGTTGGAAATGCCTTTGGTCTTAAAATATCATTACATTTTCATACAGAGTAATGATAGATTTATCATTGATTTATCACTTATTTATTATTTTTAGTATATATATATTTTTAATATTTTTTTAACATCTTTAATCATTAAGAAAAAATTAAAAAAAATTACAATTTCATTAATAATTACTTCCTTAACTATTAAGTAAAAAATAAAAAATAAAAATTTAAAAATAAAAAAATAAAAAATAAAAAATAAAAAAATAAAAGAAGTGATAGATGAATAATAAGTCTATCATTATTCTTTCATACAACATGAACCATGACGAAACTTTGACGAGAACCCCAGGGATTTGAATTTACCTTGTATCCCATAATCTTTCTGTACTGGGTAATTGAAAATTTTAGACCTTCATTGCTTTTAATTTTTATCGCCGGCAAATATTCAAACCTCGTGACTTCCATCTACAAGAATTTGTCCCACATTTGCTACGTTTTTTTTTTTTTTTTTTTTTTTCCATTTTCAGCACTACTGATTCGTTTAGGAGTACATCATCACAATTCACACTCGTCTATATTCCCCCCAAGATCAGAATGCGGCGTGTCGACAGCAAGTCGTTTAAAAAAAAGCTAGCACAAGGCATGACGGCCAACATGATATATATCATGATGATGATGCATGCGATGCGATGCGATTCTCAAGAAATGAATGTCAGTATATATATATATATATATATAAAAGCTCGAGACGCAGATTCATTCTAAATTAAAGCAACTTCTTCATTCTTCTTGTTGATTCCAAACTCCCAAGCATTCGGGATTTGAATCTTTGTCGGGTCCTATCCATCCAGTTTTTTATATGTTTCTCATCAATATAATTATCTCGAGTCGCAGCTGAAAAAGATATATTTTAGTAATTTTACTTGGATTAATGAGTAATTCCCACGCAAGTACAGTACATACAGTATCTTTAGTTCCTGCTTTTAAGAAGCAATCTGTCTTTGAATAACTATTTATTAAAATTGGGATTAATGCGGAGAGACAGAGATCATCTTCTGTTCATCATTGCTCTCTAAAGAATACACTACAATATCCAAAAATACCAAACTTACTGTGTAGTTTAGTATTTCTTGAGCTTGTTCAAGTTTCTATTCTCTTTTCCTTTTCATAATTTGCCCTTTTCCTTTTTTATATTTTGCAATGTGGACGATCACTGATTCATTATGTGTGTCATACGCTGAGTGTAACCCAACAAGGAAAGAGCTCACTTTATCACAAAAAGAACGGGGAAGACGTGCCCATATTCCATGACTTAATCGCAACTTTACCAATCTGTTGGCTTAAAATGGAGAGATTAGATCATCTGATCAGGAATGAGTTTTCTTACAAAGATCCCCAAGAAAAAGTGAAGTTGGACCCGTCAAAGCCAATCATTTCAAATGCTTGAGACTCACATTGCTTTGCGCAGACGCCAAAGCCTTGAAGCTTGAGCTGATCTCACAAGTACTAAACCTTCTCTTCATGTTAACCGATTTCTTGTTTTTTGTTTTGTTTGGTTTTTTTGTTTTTTGTTTTTTGTTTTTTCTGGTTTTTGTGTCTGGTTGTGATTCACTCTTTCAAAAAGCAAAGCAGACAAAGCAGATGATTTCTCCTAGTTCTAGACTTGTAGTAGCAGACCCCAAAACCAGGACTGAGTACTTTATTGTTTACTCCAACTACTTTTAACTTCTTTGTCTTCTCTGCTATATATGTATATAAGGATCCCTGGCATTCCCTGTCTGTCTCATTCGTTAATTCCCCACCTAGTCTTCCAATTATCTTTGTTTCATTTTATTGCTCCACTCCCATCAGCAGTATTTCATCAACTTATCATATTTTCCAATCTAGAGTTTTGAAAATGGAGGTAAATTATTGCAAAACTGGAGTTTCACAGCATTTTATGTCACAGTTTACATGCATATAATACAACCTAAGATGCGAAACTATAGCGTTTTCCTTTGTTTTCCCTTCATATTTGCAAGTAGATGGCACTTTTTTGTCTTGTCACTCAACTCAAGACTTTTGCAATGGCCATTATGGTCTTCATCACTGCATTAAATTACGTTCCACTACATTAAATATACCCTTTACGATTGTTGTGTCTTTGCAGACTGTAGAGTTGAAGGTGGATATGGTCGGCATACATGAGAAAAGACTGAGGAAATGCTTGTCAAAATTAAAAGGTATATTATTCAGTGACGATAATGCATCAAATTAACTCAAATTAACTGCATGCAGGCAATCATTATTTTATTCAAGATTAATGCCTAGTCTTGATTTTATTTTGTTTTTGTTTCATCAAATGATGATGATCTCAGATCTGGGTTGTGTGCTTGATTAATGAATAATAATAGGTATAGAGAAGGTGGAAGTTGATGCAAACAGTCATAAGGTGGTGGTCACAGGATATGCACATAGGAACAAAATCCTTAAAGCAGTAAGGAGAGGTGGTCTGAAAGCTGATTTCTGGTCTGCCCAAAATGAGCTTCTCAGTGCTTATGCCAGTGCCAGTTATGGAAGCTTGAGATTCAACAACTTCAACTTGTTTTAGATGTTTTTTATTCCCCATTTTCCTTTCTTTTCCATACTCTTTGTTGGATCATCTTATACCAAGGTCATGTCTATTATATGTATCTTCGTTTTTCCATTTTTTTCTTCTAAATATCTGTCATCTTTTTCTTTTACAAAAGAACTGTCCCATGTTCAATGGAGATACATAGAGTGAAATGGAGGTCTTCAAGTTTTGCTGCTTTGCCAAGCGATGTAGACTCGATATAGTATTTATGAATCAAAAAGCCTTGAATTATGTACTGGGAATTAAGGGATTTATTATTATTATTATTATTATTATTATTATTATTATTTTATTTTTTATGAATAGACATGAAAAGAAGATTTTCGTAGGACAACCTTTGCTCCGGCCCCTCCAGCTGGAGGACTGCTTTCTCAAGCATATATACGAATCCACCAGGTAATTTCCACGTCAAAACCAATGTTTTAAATAATGAATTGGTGAGTGTATCCAGCAAGTTATTAAAATAAAGTATTTTAATATTAATATTATTTTGTATATTATTTTAGAATAATTTATCCATAAATAAATTATATATATTATATTATAAAAATAATAGTCAATATATAAATATATTATATATATAATAATAATTTGATTTAAGATTAAAAAAAAAATAGAAGAAGAAGAAAATACCAAAATCCAACACGACTGAAACACTAATATTGGTTAATATAGGCCAGCACCAGCCGATATTTTTACCGAAATATTTTGTACTAGTCGAAAAATATCCCGGTATGTAATATTAAATTTTTTGTACCAGATGGTTGGCCGGTACGGCATGTTTTGACCATACCGGTTGGTACGATACAAAACTCGAAACAATAGTCAAAATCATATCAATTTATTTTATTTAATCTAAGTATTATAATTTTAAACTTTTAAATAAAATATAATGAATAATTTAATTTTTTATAGTTTAATAATAAAAATAATATTCTTACAATATTTTATTCACTTTTAATTTTTATTTTATCTCATTTCAACTCCCTATCCAACCCACCATCCTAAGTATGTACACTAGTAAAAATATTTTTTTTTCTTTCTTTTAAATATTTTTTAAACATCATTAATTATAAAAAAAAATTAAAATATATGAGTGAGAATATTTAAAAATTATATTAACATTTTCTTATACACACTACAATAAAAATGGCTTTTCCTAAAGAATTTACAATCACTAGAAATAAAATCACCGCTAAACGAGGTTGTTTTCAGCGATTTTTTATTCGCTGCCTAGTTTTGACATAAATTTTTTGATATGATCTATTGTGGCGATTATAATGTCTATTGCAGCAATTTACATTGCTACAAAGTCGATTTGACTTTTTACAGCTATTTGTTTTACTGCAAAAAAGTCTTTTTAGTTCACGTTTTGTTGTTTCATTTTGTGGCAAAATTAGTTCACCGCAACTAATGTTACAGGTCTTATTACTCCTTTAGTTGAGCGTTGAGCGCGCCAAACACTTTTACCACCATTCTTCCATACTTCACTTTTTTTTGCCAAAATGGTAAGAGCTCAGTTATTATTCACAATCCCTAAAGCACTCACTCAAAATCGATTATCCACAATCCCTAAAGTGATTTTTTTCAATTTCTACAAGCAAAGTCAAGTACTTAGAGCTCGTTGTTCCTCCACCGAAGTCGAAGCACTTGGAGCTCTTGCGGTTTCTTTGATTTCACTCGGCAAAGTTAAAATCAATTTCTCCTCGCTCTTCCTCCACCGAAGTATTTTGTTCAGGTTCTTTTTGTTTGGTTTTGTAATCTTTGCATGATTCGCTTAGACTATTTACAGTAATTTAGTTGACTTTTTCTTCCCTCCTCCTAAACCCCCAAATGGTGGTTGTAACCAGCGGCCATAAGATTTGATATGGTTCATTTGTCTTATTTTCATTCAAGCACATTTCACTCTTGAAAATAACATCAGATCAGTCTCAAATGGCAACTACTTGTTTTGATCTTTTGTTTTTCCTAATTTGATTGATAAATATTAGTCAACATTATGAATATGATTAGGAAAGATAAACTCATTATAATTAGGTTTAGTAATACCATATATATAATGATTTGGTTTCAAATTCACAGGCTTAAGAATGGTGGAGGTGGAAAATACGATCTACTTGCGGCTTCTTCATTGCTGTATCAGCTTAATTCCTTTATTTAAATATATATGATGATTTTAATTATTTTCGTTGCAATTGAAAATTTATTTGCGGCGATTTTACTCATTCACTGCTTTAACTTATAATGAGTTTTTTAGTGACGACAAACACACGGCGCAATATAGATCGTTGAAGAAGAGCAATTGCGACAAAAAAGAGACTTTTTGCAAAGAATTCCAGCGCCGCAAAAAGAGGCTTTGGTATGAGAAGACAAAATTCTTAATCTTGTGGTTTAATTATATCCATTTGAGAAACTATCATAATATTTCTTAATTAAGATTAAACAGTCTTTTTGGTATGTAAATCTAGTACTATATATATGTTCTCTTTCAAAAAAGTGAATATATTTAAAATTTATATAAAAAATAATTTTTAATGGTAAGCTTCAATTTTTTTATGAGAGAGTACCATATTTGGATTACTCTAAAATTACATAAAAAGTCAAAAAAAATCTCCAAAAAAGATAAGACAAAACGAGTTCGAACAAATTAAAGAAGGAAATAATAAATTACTCATCTTCATACTATCCATCTTCTTGTGTAATAAGCAATGTTTTGATTACTATATTAGTGGGCATACCGATTAAGATATTGGAATGAAATATTTTAATACTAATATCGTTTCGTGTACTGTATTGGAATAGTCTATATATAAATAAATTACATATAAATATATTTCAAAATTATATTTCAAAATAATAATCAATATATGAATAAATTATATATAATTATATATATGTAAATAGTTTAGTCTAAATTAGGGTAAAAAATAACAAGAAATGAAAAAAAAAAGTAAAAGATCAAAATTTGGAACGTTCAATACACAAATAGCCGGTACGACCAAAATATCAGCCGGTGCAGCCAATACACACCAGTACAGCCTGTATTTACTCTAGTACGAAACAAGCATAATATCTATATTGGCCAGTTGGTCGGTACGACATGATATTCAAAACAATGGTAATAAAACTATTAGGATCAAACATATAATTAGTTTTTTGTGTTTCGTAAATATTAGAATTGGGCAATTGGCTTTTTAATTTTGAGGAAAACAAACTGCATTTATTAAGAACAAATATTATAAAGAGACTTAAAACGTATAAGTTAACTAAACGATGATCTGTAACTTTTCATTGCATTAAAAGTGACTAACATATTCTATCATTAGTTGCAAACCTCTCCAAAATATTGTCTGAGAGATGGTTCAACTATGTCCAAGACAGAGTAATAACCAAACAAACAATAATCCTTTCATAATTAGTATATTAGTACATCACTTATTGTATAAAATCATTATAATTAAAAAAATATAACATGATTTTATCTCATTTTTTATTATAATTTTTTTAAATTTTCATATAATATTTAATAAATGATTTAAACTTTTAAATTTTTAAATAATAATAATATTAAAAATAATATTTTATTTAATTTTTATACAAATTTATCTTATCTCAATTTTTCATCTCATCCCACTAACCCAATAAGACGGAATGATTTGTTTTTAAAACTCAATTTTATTATTTACAGATTATTTCATACTTTTAACTCATCTCAACTACTTATTTTATTATCATTCATAACTAATTTCATCTTTACCTCTAAATCCATACCCAATTTAACTGAATTTGTGTTCCAAACATTCCTTCTTTCTCTCTCACTTAACTCTGCGACTCAAAATCTACAAACTTGACGACTTTTCAAAGGTGGCAAGTAGCCAGGTGGCGCCTCATGTCTACAACACAACAGCCGGCTCCCCATTTCTTACGTTTACAAGCGAATGACAGAGACCCTCACTCCGAGTCTCTGAGTGAGTAAACGGATCTCGCAGAGAGAGAGAGAATGCATTTGAGCGAGAATGAAGGAATCGAGGGAAGCACCTTCGTGGTGACCGGTGGGCTCGGATTCGTGGGGTCCGCGCTCTGCTTGGAGCTTGTGAGAAGAGGTGCTCGCCAGGTCCGAGCCTTTGACCTCCGCACCTCATCCCCTTGGTCCCAGCATCTCATCAACCGTGGCGTCCGCTGCATCCAGGGTCCGATCCTCTGATTTCTTCTTCTTCTTCTTTTCTCTTTAAGCTTTATCCGCCATTTTTCCTTTGTAGCCCTGTATTGATTGACTACTTTGAAATTTACGTCTTGTTGATTTCTTGAAAAGTGAAAATTATGGGGTAGGTATTAAATGCTTCCGATTTTGGCTACATATGACTTCATAAAATTCAGGAAGATATGGATTAAGTTGTATGTTGGGGTAGCAAAACCTGAACCTTCGAGTTAATTAGTTTTAATTATTGGAGTTATCTTAAGATATCTAGATGATTTAAGCTGAATTGATTACAAGGTTTTTTTTTCTGGATTACAGTTTGTTTTCTTAAACTTGTATGAAATAATAGCTCTATGGTCTTTGCGGTTCAATTTGACCCAAAATGTTTATAATGGTAATGTAGGGGATGTTGGCCGAAAAAAGGATGTTGATAGAGCTCTGCGTGGTGCGGACTGTGTTTTCCACCTGGCTTCATACGGCATGTCCGGGAAAGAAATGCTACAATTTGGTCGCGTCGATGAAGTCAACATAAATGGAACCTGTCGTATCTTGGACGCTTGCCTTGAGTATGGGATCAAAAGGCTTGTCTATGTGAGCACGTACAACGTTGTATTCGGGGGAAAGGAGATTGTGAATGGCAATGAGGCCTTACCTTATTTCCCATTGGATGATCACGTTGATCCATATGGACGAAGTAAATCAATTGCGGAACAGTTTGTTTTGAAGAACAATGGTTGTCCTTTTAAGTAAGTTTTGTTTTTTTATGCTTGGATTTTCTCTTCGGCATCCTCATGAGTTATGCTTGGGTGTGGCTTCTTTGATTTAAATGTTTCTATCGGGCAGGCATGTGACTACTTTCAAGACCCATATTCATTTCAACATGTTTATGGATAATGCACACCTGTCACATTAGCGGTGTTACTTGGCTATTACCCTGGTGGCATTACAAGTTGCATTACATTATAAAGTAATGAGCATACTTTGTGGTGATACAATTATCAACTGATGATCTTGCTGTGGATAGATTTGTAGGAAAGAAACATGGTAACAATTGAGAGAATTTGTATTGTAGCAATGATGGTATTTTGCAATATCATGTGATTTTGAATACCATTTGTGGGTTATTCCTTCAATTAAGTTGAGCCTTTTATCGTAGTTGCCTTTTTTTTTCTGTGTAGGAAAAAGGACGGCAATTGTCTTTATACCTGTGCCATTCGTCCAGCTGCTATCTATGGACCAGGTGAAGAAAGACATCTGCCAAGGATAGTATCCCTAGCAAAGTTAGGTCTGCTGCCATTCAAAATTGGTGAAACAAGAGTGAAAACAGACTGGATTTATGTGGATAACCTTGTACTTGCACTAATATTGGCAAGCATGGGACTGTTGGATGACATCCCGGGGAAAGAAAGACGTCCTGTAGCTGCTGGTCAGCCATACTTCGTATCTGATGGTAAGAACCCCGTTATGCTTTCAAAGATTTTTTTTCCTTTGTTCCTCCAACGCCTGAATTAGAACTAGTGGTAATCTAGTGCTTTATCCTCGGAAAATTTTCTCATAAGCTGGAAATTAAAGAAGCTTTTTTTTCTTTAACTGCATCTTAAGTTTTATAGATCATGAGAACAATGCTTAAACTGTGAACGGAATAACTCTTTTTACAGGGTCTCCGGTGAACACTTTCGAATTCATCCAACCTCTGCTCAGAAGTTTGGATTATGACCTGCCAAAAGCTTCCTTGTCTGTTTCCCATGCACTTCGGCTAGGGAAGATTTTCTGGGCAGTTTATACGATATTGTATCCATGGTTGCATCGGTGGTGGCTTCCTCAGCCATTGATCCTTCCTGCTGAAGTATACAAGGTTTGTTCCATCTGCCTTGCGTACTCTAATTCTGGTTCGTATATGGTTCCAATGTTGTATTCTAGTTATACTCTTTTCGTGAGATCTGACGATTCTTTAGTCCAGGCTTTATCTTTGCTCCCTCCCTTTGTTGGTCATATAGTTGATAAAGCATAATGCGCTAGAATCTAGATTAGGAGTTTGTTTCAGTGCCAGCATTTAAGATGGCCATCATTCTATGCTAACCTGGATGAATCGATTGCTATTGAGTGTTGGTAGTTTATATCATTATCCTTCTTCAATGTTTAACCGTAAAAAAAACATGAAGTTCCTTTCTTTTTGGTTTTTGTAAGTAATGATGAATTTGACTCCTGTGAATGTTTATATTAGTTTGACGTATTTGCTGAATCTGTCACCCATTGACAGGTTGGCGTTACCCATTATTTCTCCTTCCTTAAGGCAAAGGAGGAGCTTGGCTATGTTCCAATGGTTACTCCTCAAGAGGGCATGTCTGCAACCATATCTTATTGGCAAGAGAGAAAGAAGAAAACTCTTGATGGGCCTTCTATATATGCGTGGCTATTCTGTGTCATTGGAATGAGCATACTGTTCTGTTCTGCTTTCCTACCAGACATAGGACCTGTGCCACTCTTCAGAGCTATCAGTCTTACCGTCTTCCGGTCAATGAGGACAGTAAGGTCGGTATTTCTTCTCTCAGCAGTAGCACACGTCGGCGAGGCCATATACGCATGGTACCTTGCGAAAAGGGTGGATCCCGCAAATTCAAGAGGGTGGTTTTGGCAGACTTTTGTCCTTGGGATCTTTTCATTGCGTTTTCTGCTGAAGAGAGCTAGAAAATAAAGAGCACTTTAGTTGTGTTATTGTATGGTTATGGACAACTTCTCCAGTTTTGAACATAATGGAAACAAATGTAACCCTCTCGTGATTGACATACATTTTAAAGCTGCAGCATGAAAATCTCATGGGACACGGTTTTGCACCAAATTGGGTTGGAGTGAATTTCCTCCCACCTGTTTAAAAATTTGACATGCCTCTATAATATGTGAGAAGCGCATATTTTCATTTTAACGATGGAACACTTGACAATCTGGTAGATTTGGAAACCAAAAACTTCCAAACCTTCTTAAACATTTTTCACTATTATTCATTACTATTTATTATTTTATTATTATTTTTCATTTACTTTTATTACTATTAATTATTTTTTTTATTAATAATCAATGTTTTATTATTATTATTTATTTATTTTTTATTACTATTTATAAACATTCTAAAATATTCTTAAGATCATTCTTAACATCTAGTCGTGACTTCGAAAGTTTCCTTCAACCTATTTTGGAGAAAAATTCTGTACATTCTCGTGACACGTGATGCTTTATCTTCCACATAAGCGCAGATATAATTGATCTGAATTGAGTTCAGCTACTTAACAAACTGAAATGCAAACACATCATTTAGGGGGTAGAAAGTGGTTGTGTGCCAGGCTTCTGTATTTAGATGCGAGCAACTCACGGACCAACCCAAAAAAAAAAAAAAAAATGGTCAGGCAAATAAAGAGCGGAGTCTATGCATGTTCAGATCGAGAAAATGGGTACAATTTTATAACCATAATAACGAAATACGTGGAAAGTCAATTACAACTAACGGCCAACAACAAACTACATTAAACCTAGAAATTCCTAAAAGCAGGAGGAGCTTCCCTCTAAAATTGTAACTTACAACCTCAAAGTGCAAAGGGCACCTGTCACTAACTGGATGGCACTGGCAAAAGCCAATAATGCCATGCTAGAAAGTAGAAACCATTCTAAAGTCCTTATTCTACCAAACTTACTACACAAAGCCTGGGGTCTAAAGACCTAAAAGTAAACGAAAACACAACATTAGAGTCCATGCTTACTACACAAATCAGTGGAAATACGAGAGTTACAATGGTGTTTACTTCCATGGCAAGATAGATATGCCCTGCGTGTTACTGTTATTGCAAGCTCCTGTACTATGGTTATGAGGGCTACCAGGTCCACCAGAGGATTCGCTGAGAGTCCCACGCGATGGTGGGCTGCTAGCCCCAGTAGGCCCACCACCACTGGGGCCAGGGGCAAGCTTTGATGGGGCATTCAAGGTTTCCATCTGGTTTGATGACTTTGATTCCTTCCGACCATCTGCAATAAAACTCCCCACAACTACCTGCATTGGGAAAGTCTTAATATCACTGTTTCCTTTACAAGGCTTAAACTACATAACGGCACATAGAATGAGAGGAAATATTAATGGTGTGAACGCACTAGTATTTCTTACAAAGTACCCCCAACAATTGAGAACTAAAAAACAAATGAATGAATGAAACATAAAATATAATGCACCTGAACAGGCGATGCAGCCGTAAGAAGGCCTGCCACGCCACCACCTAAAACACGCCCATCAGGGCCAGATAAAGACACACTCAAACCCCCAGTTCTGCTCCGGTGACCACCATTTTCAGATAATAAGAATGAGCCAGAGAGGGACAGAATTTCAAATCGCCCCTGCATGGTACAAAACAAAATATTCAAAAGATGTGAAGCTATTCATCTAGCCATATGAAAACAATCAGCCCAAAACCCCTCATGACTGTTAATGTGTGGCAAAGGGGTCATGTAACTGGAGGGCAATAATATCTAAGTGAAGCTAACCTAAGGCCAAGGAGCTAAAAAAATATAAAGATTTGTTCTACTTTTGACCAAAAAGTACAGGTAAGTTTAACCCTATTTCCCTATTTACAGCCATCTAAGTAAAAATTGAATAAGCCAATGTTCAGTAAAGCCTTCAAAGATACCTAGCTCTGCAGAGAGTAAAGACGCAGCACTTTGGTAATTCCCTCCCCCTCCCCCCCCCCCCCCCCCCCCAAAAAAAAAAAACAAAAAAAAGCAACCCACCAAAAATAAAGGGATAAGCACCAATAAAGTAGAACAGATCAGATCAAAGATAATATTTCAACCTTAATTCCAGGACCCAAAATGAGGGAAAGAATCTTTAAGAAAAAAAAAAACCTAAAAAAAAAAATAGTCCTCTATTTACATTTAACAGTATTCAAGAATTTCCAGAGAAACCTATCCGCATCACAACATAATTCTCGTTGTTTTTAAGTTTTCCTCTACTATACACTAATCTACATCACATAGAAAACCACTGCGGAATATTGTTACCAGGCAAAACATGCTTGGTTATAGAAGCAATGGGTTTGAAGATAAAGCTGCTCTTGGAGATGTATTGTGTCTCTATCTCTCTCCTGATCAATACCATAATTTTTATTTTGCCAATCATCAATAGCATAAATACCAATGCAATTGCCAACCCCCTTCAATTTTAGGATTTTCATGTCACTTCTAGAAATAGTTGGCAGGTCTAGATGCTGGCATTTAAAAATTACAAGTCCACCTCGTATTAAGGGAAATGCCAGCAGAAAGGCTGTTAGATAGCTCACAAACCTCATAAGTTACAGTTCCACCAGAAGTGGCCGGTTGGCGAAGCGTCACATTGGATATGGCTCCATTTGCTGACAGGATGCAGACAGCCCTCGGACCATGCTGAGAAAAAGACATTATTTTCGATGATACATCCTGAAAACCAAAATATGCAATGATGAATTCCTTGTAATTGATTAATCTTTCAGGACTATAAATATATATAAATCTACAAAATGCAAGCACCGTAGAAGTTGGAATAAATGAAAAAGTATGATCTAATTACTCAAGCAGCATAATAATTTCACAAAGAAGAATCACAGTAAAACCCATTCATTTTTGCACCTAACACTTGAACAAGAACAACTTGTCCTGGAATCTGGTCATCACATCACCAACACACACCCTCAATGATAGAACAAAGAGAATGGTTCAAGCTTCTTTTTTGTTTGGTTCCAAAATTAGTAAAACTGGTCCTAATATTCGTGAACTAGCAGGACCTAGATTCATTTGTGGAAGCAGTGGGACCTGTAGAAAATACGTTTGTAAGAGAAAAATTTTAAGACATTCTTTTTTCTGAGAAATGTTATTTTGGTTTCAGAAGAAGTGGTGGGATCTCCTAAAATTGTTTTTGAGGAAGTTTTTTTTTTTTCAGTCATGGAAACTGTGGCAAAATACAGAGAAAATTTGAGAGAATTTATATGGTACTTTTTCTCCATAAGTAACAACACCACCTATGAAAAAGCATTATGGGCACAACCCAAGTACACTGGAGGCATACAGAAGGAAATGCCTAATTTAATGAAAATTTGGGAAGCAAGAGCTAGTTTAATCTATAAAGGATTCAAAACAGGAGTTGTCATGGACCATAGTCCAATAGCACAAAGAAACTTACACTGAATTTGCACTATCCCTAGATACAACAGAATGGTATTCTGGTGTTTTCTTTTCCCGTTTCCTCCTTTTTTTGGTATTTAGACACAGAAAATTTGCTCAAAGTAGCCAAGATCCACCTCATATTTAACAGTCTAACCCACTGTATAAGACAACACTCTAAATAAACAATTCACCACATTACTTTTATCTTTTCTTTTTTCTTTTTTTGAAGAGAGAAAGGGGGTAGGGGGGGGAGAGTATTAACCACATTACTTCATTTGCATATAGTCATTGCTAATTCCAAAAGGTAAAAAACACATAATAAATCAAGCGTTCATCTACAACTCATGTTGAGTATATCATGATATAATTAAGATGACTGAGCTACTAGAAGAAACATATCAAGATGCATATAACAGTTATTTAAATGGCACAGGACAACGTACATGCTCTAACGCAACTAAAAATTGAAGACCATACTTCAATAATGCTCAAATGAAACATCAAAAAAAATGTAAAAAATGTAAAGATCCATGAAAACGTAGGAAAATATTTTTTTTATAGGTAGAAAACGTAGCAAATGATAAAAACAGATAAACAGACCTCTCCAGTTTTCACAGTGATGACATGGGGTGTAAACCCAACACCTGCTGATCCTGCACACACAAAATCTCCATGAATATTTAATATGACAGTAATTTAACAACCGAATAGCACTTAAAAACTACATTGCACTAAATACGAAACCAATAAAGGGGCATTTCAATATATTGCACAAAAAGAACCCATTAGACAAACAGATTCCTTATTTTCTATTGTTGTTTTTTGTTTGACATATTATATTCATGTATAAATATTAGAGAGTATCTTCTGTCCTTAATTTTTTATTATTATTGTTTTTGTTTTTGTTGTCGTTGTTGTTGTTATTATTATTATTATTATTATTATTATTATTATTATTACTACTACTACTACTACTGCTATTTTTTTTTTTTATTGGCACTGGGTGTCCGGAACAGCGTCTTGACTAATCCCGACTACTGAACATGCTCAAAAACAATATAAGAAAAAAGCATTGATAGGTAAAACAGATTTTATTGATAAATAACAATATAAGAAATTATCTACAGAAGTTTTTGCAAGTAAAGAACATTAATTTTAAAGATATTACAACTCACAAATATCTCTCATATGACATGGAAATTAACAGAAAATCAAGAAAATTCCAAAGCCAATGATAGCAAAGAACAAACGCCACAGGGGCATATCAGTAATTTGAATTGGGAACAAATCCCAAGCTCCAGCATAACTATATTGGACCATTGGTTTCCTTTTTTTTTTAAGAGTCGTGTGCCCCTTTACAATACAAACACCAACCATGTCATTCCCTGTCAGGAATCCAACCAAAACAACCAAAGCCAGCTGAGGCGGATAAAAATAAGTAAAGCACTCAGATAATCAAATTAAGCATGAGAGCAAGTCAAAAGGATCAAGTACACCCACCAAATGAAAGACCAATAAACTGCAGAAGAAACCAAACCCAACAAAAACCAGCATAAGTTCAAAGCAAAACCCAGAGAAAATAACGCTTACCCAGAGCTTCCAACTGTTGCTTCTTGCTAGAACCAGGCGGTCTGCCCCTAGCTTTCTTGAACGAAGAGGGCGAGGCTGACCCTCCAGAAGGAGGTGGAGCAGGAAGAGCAGGTGGAGAAAAGCCTCCGCTTGACTGGGTTCCGGTGACAGACTGAGGCGCAGGGACCAGACCCACTGACATGGTGCCATCTGGCCCATACTTCCTGGGCCTCCCTCTCTTTTTCTTCACGGGTTCACCACTACCGCCCATGCTCCCCACATTCACATTCATCAATGCCCCAACAGCAGTTACGGCAGGGACGGACACACCATCGCCGGAGGAGTGTTGGTAAGTGGGCGAGGCTGAGGCTGTGACTGATGGCGTCGCCGACGTTGCGGCGCCTACTGCATTGTAGAAGGCAGCGCCGTCGGTACTAAACGCCAACCGCATGTTCTGTACCAGCGGTTGAGTCTTCTGCTGAAGCCCGACGCTGAAGGCCTCCCTACTCGCCATCACTCCTGCCTCTGATCCTGACATCATTCCATACAATACTGCCTGCAAACCCTAATCTGCAAAACTGAAGGAGATGAACATTGCAAATTATTGTTAGATTATTAAAAGAGAAAACCCTAAGTTACCAAGATGAGGATGATTCACACTGATAATAATCATTATAAGTAAATAAAATTCACCCCTGTCCTGTAAGTGAATTTAAATCAGAGAAAGTGGTAAAGGGACGTTAAAGTACTGATCTTTAATTGTAAGATTAAGAATGTAAAGCTCAAACTGAGCTCCGCCATTAAAATCCTGGACGAGGACCTTAGAGAAAATCCAGTGAAAGCTACAACGAAAATATTCTCAAAATTACTGCAAAACTAGTATAAATTTTACGGGACTGGAGTTTTTTTTTTTTTTTCCAAAAACTCACTCGAATTTCTTCAACCTGAATCGAACAAATTTTATTTTAAATTAACGATTAAAGCAAAGAATAATTGAACATAATGCGGGAAGAAACTATTTTTGAGAAAATAAAAATAAAAAATAAAAAATATTTTCATAATTCAGAGTTAAAGAGTCGCAAGAGAAAAATACAGAGAAAATGAAGGAATCCCTCAAAATAACTGGAAAAATCACTGTAACTCACCAATAATTCCGAGAAAATTAAAAACAGCACAGATCGAAAATTGGAAAGATGATGAAATTGGAGGGTATTCCCGAACGGAAACGAAGACGAAGGAGCTCCGGAGGGCTTTTTCTGAAAAGGAAATGCGAGAATTCTGATTATTTATTTATTTATTTATTTACTTATTTATTTGTGCCTCTTCTTAAGGAAGCTTTAATTTAAAATGGGCAGGTAAAAAGTAGCCCCTAATTTGCTTTCGTACAAAACAAATAAAATAAAGTATTCATTTTAATTCGGGTGCAATATAAAGTACTACTTGAAGATACTCGCTTGCTTTCAGTGCCACGTTTGGGATAAGCTCGAGACATCGGATAGAGTTACACGTCTCATTCTCCCAGAGCGAGTATCAAACTTTCGGTATGCGCAGTGTTGTAGGGATTCAATTGGGCTCTTGTACTTTTCTCTGTTTTTTTTCCATTCTAAGCTATCTTCAGAAAATAAAAAAAATGTTAAAATTCCGAATTAGAATATCAATTTAAAAATATTATTTTCTATTTTAAAGAGATTGAAAAACTATAGGAGTAATCAGAATAATAATAGATAGGATTTTTTCTTTTTTTGTAAGGAATAAATACATAAAATCATAGGGTTTTTTTTTTTTTTTTAAATTATGATCATAGGGGTTGGTGATGGGTAGTTGGTCCATTAAGGGATATAAAATCAGTAGGCAAATAATAAAATCATACGCTAGGAAAAGTTGTTTAAATCCTTTACTTATATTGACTTACTATCAACGGATTCAACAACATTAGACGCTTAATAATTAGGGTGAAACTATTTATTAAGATATAAAATAAATAATTAAATTTATCTATTCTCATTAATTTAAATATTTTAAATAAATAATAATTTTATATGATATCAGAAATTTTGAATTTGAATTTTGACTCTATATTCTATCTCATTTAATTAAACATTTTATTTATTGAGTCTACTCGTTTAGAGAAAGTTTGGCCCATAAATAAGAAGGAGTATTAAAATATAAAATAAATAATCAAATTTATTTCTTTTCATTAATTTAAATTTTTAAGATAAGTGATGATATTATATTACTCTCACAAAAGGAGTTCATTGAAACAACCATTGAATAAGTAATTTTTTATTTTTAATGTTCTAAACATTTTTTTGAATTCATTAAATAATATTTTAAAAATGAAAATTATTAATTCATTTTAAAATACTTATTTAACAATTAAATAAAATAAAAAATCAACCAATAGCCACCATCATGACCACGTTCTATTGAAAAATTATTTCCCTAATAGTATGTTTCAAAAGATTGAGAAAAAAAAAATAAGGTCTTATTTGAATTTAGAAGTGAGTTAAACTCATTTTAACTTATTTCTATTTTATCATTATATTTTTATAATTTTTTTATATAAAACACAAATTTGTATATACTTTTTTCAAATCTCAATACACATTTTTCAAATTTCAATACATATTTTTTAAATCTCAATACACTTTTTTCAAATTCTAAAATAATAATAATATTAAAAAATAAATTAAATTTATCTCAACTCATCTAATTTTCAAATTCAAATAGGACTTAGAACTTAATTTATTGAAGATTTTAAAAAATAAAATTATAATACGATATTTTACAAATTAACATAATTTTGTATAATTTTTTCTATTATATAATTTGTAATTATGAATTACTTATGATGTGATATATCAAATCAATTTTATTTTTAATAATTATTTGGTAAATATGCATATATCAATCTACTGCCGGCATACTCTGCATCCATCTACTAATAATTAAAGCCTAGGTTTTTCTACATATTTTTTTTTTCAATGTCTGTAAATTACAAAATCAGAGGTTTGTTTGAAAATTGAATCATACTTCTTTTGGAAAATGTGTGGATTTCCGATAAGTGAAAAAGAGTTTTCCATGGATAAGTGATTGCAATTAAAGACTAAGCTTCTTTTAAATTTTAAATTGATATAAGATGACTTGAAATAAAATAAATTTTAAAAATTAAAAAAATTATTATTATTATTATTTAAAATTAAAAAAAAAATTAAATTTAAAAAATTTATATTAAAATTTATATTTTATATAAAAATTTAAAAAAATATAAGAATAAATTTAAAATTAATTGAGATTGAATCAAACGTGGCCTAAAAATTGAGGGCGGCCAATGTTTTATTTTATGTCATGATTACCGTGGAATCTTTTAGCAGGCAGGAAAAAGACGCAAGTAATGGACAATATGACTTTGAATTACTCTTTAGGCTTCAATCCACTTTGGAAGGAGATTATTTGAGACATGAGTAATCGATAAGTCATTATTTTTTGCTTAAAAAAATTCATTATTTATTAGAAAATAATTAGTATCATTCTAGTTATGCAAGCCTATGCATTCACTCTATAAAATATTGATAAATTTAGAACACTCTCAATAAAAATAGTTAAATGTTTCTTTTTTTTTATAAAATTTAGCTTAAATTTAATTAAAAAGTTCAAAATCACACTCTATTAGATTCTTTAAAATAAAAGAATTATAAAAATATGAATTGTATTTGTATTACATATAACACAACGTTGTTTATCTTTTAAATATTATTTTATTATATTTGTCATCTTCACATTTCACGTTCGACAATAAATTTCATTCGGTAGTGGATTTCAGACATCACCGGCTTCAACGCCGACCACTACCAGAGATACCGTCGGCGTCACTAGCATCACCTCATGCCGGCGATCATACCTCAGAGATTTCGGCTTCGACAACGCACTATTTATCTCCCACATATTGATTGAAATTTGAAAATGAATTTCGGCATCATCGGTGTCGTTAAACCCACCGCCGGCTACTATGTGCTACACCACCGGCATTACCGGCATTGTCTCACTCCGGCGATCATCCCCTAAATATTTCATCTTTAGCAAGCCAACCGTCAACTCCCACGTGGTTCTTCCAATTCTAGCAATTATTTCCTAAACAATGAGACCATTTTTTTAATTTATAAAATAAATATATATAAAATAAAATATAAATGTTTTAAAAAATGTAGAGAAAAAATAAATATACAAATATACAAAAAAAATAAATAATATACAAAAAATGAATTTTTGACTTTTTAAAATAGAAGAAAACTAACTACTCCATTAAAAATGGTCTTAAAATTCATATAAAAAAAATTTATTTATTAATAATATATCTCACTTTTTTCTGTAAAAGTGCATAGAATTTACCTATTCTAAAACTTTATGTAGCATTAGTCTTATTTGTTTTGTTTCACAATGACATATCAGGATAATTCAAATTTCAGAATATAATTTATAAAGGAAAACTCTACAACGTAGACCCAAGCAAAAAAATGCTTCAAATGATCGCTCCTCAAGTTATTTATTTATTTTTTTACTTCATGATTAAAGAAGTGATTTTGAATATATTGATGATATATATTTTTAAAATATTTAAATATATTAAAAATTATAAAAAAAAATAAAGAACAAAAAAGTATATATATATAATGAGCAATCCGCTGTAGCGGGAATGCTAACGTGGCCCATTTATAAATGGGAAATGAATCAAATGATACCCTTACATTAGTTTCTACAACAATTTTTACAACACCTCTACGTGTCTTTTGTCCAGATGGAGAGCAGGCATGAAATTTTTAACCTTTATTTATTTATTTTTTTTGTTTTTTCTCTCACGATATTAAGGGTAAAAAATAATTATTAATTAATAAAATTATTTGAGATAAAGTCTAAAAAGTATTGACATTTTAACTTTTTATAAATTATAAATATGAATAAGTTTTTCCGTTATTTTTTTTGAAAATTAGGTTTCAATATAAAAATATATAAAAAAATTTTATTTTTTCTTAATGATAATTACTTTTTTTTTTTAATTTACAGTGCACGCCAAATATAACTATCATTAAGAAAATAAAATTTTCTTATCATTAGAAAAAATAAATTTTTTTAATGATAATTATATTAAGAAAATTTACAGTGCACTGTAAATTTGAAAAAAATAATAATAATTATCATTAAGAAAAAATAAATTTTTTATATATTTTTATATTGAAACCTATTTTTCAAAAAAAAAAAACAAGAAAACTTATTCATATTTATATAAATTGTTATTCAATTCAGAATTATTTATAAAAAAAATTAAAATTTCAATATTTTTTAGACTTTGTCTCAAATAATTTTATTAATTAATAATTATTATTTATTCTTAATATCATGAGAGAAAAAATAATAAATAAATAAATAAAGGTTAAAAATTTCCGCAAGTCTTATCATGGCTGCTCTGTATTCGAATAGATAACACATAAAGGTGGTGTTGTAAAAATTATTGTAGAAACTAATGTAGGGATATCATTTCCCTTTATAAATATTCAACTTATCACCAAAACTGGAAAAAAGTCTATCTACATTTTTACTATTTTGTTTTTATTTTGTTTAACAACTAGTGTTAGGATCTTATTTTATTTAGTAAAACTACTTGCAGCTAAATAGGTAAAGCAAGTTTATAAAAAAAAAACAAAAAACATGATTGCATATAAAAAAATCTTAAGAGCGTGTTTTTCCAAATTTTTATATAAGTGATTTTATTTTTATTTTTTATTTGTTGGTTCTTGTAAAAGTAATGGGATATTTCTAATCAATAAATGAAGAAAGATGCTACTTATTCCTTTAAAAATTATTCATTTGTATTCCGTTTTAAGATTTTTTTTAAAAAAAATTACATAATTTTAAAATAAATGTTTTTAAATAATATTATGATTTTTTTATATTTTTAAAAAATATTTTAAGATATTAAAAAAATTATATAAAATAAATATTAAAAAATAAATCCCAAAACGGGATACAAACTGAAAAATTTTAAAGATAAAGATAGCATTTTCCATAAATGAAATTGTTCGTGAAAAATGAAAACTATTTGACAGAACCTAGGGGGCAGACGGGCTGCCCCCTCCATGAAAACAGGCCTGCCGCCTCCGGTGGCATGGGCGGTGTCGCCCACCGCCACCGGCGGCGGCTCCGTTTGTTCCATGGCCGAATCCCTCATAAATTCATCCTCATTTTATTTTTTTATTGTGTTTTTTATTATGTTTTTATTGTATTTTTTATTATGTTTTGTTCATTTTATTTTTTTAATATATTTTTAATTTTTAAATTTTAATTTAATTATATTTTTTATTTTATTTTCATGTGTTTTTCATCATCAAGCAGCCCAACTAACGTTGGGCTGCTTTGGATGCTGGGGACAGCCGGACCGGTCCCCAGCGTCACCCAAAATATTTTGGGTAGATTTTTAGCGGTGGTTTGGATTTAGGAGATCTCATCCCACTTTTATTTTATTATTATAATTTTATTAAATTTTAATATAAAATATAATAAATTATTTAATTTTATAACATTGTAATTATTTTTTAAAAATTTTAAAATAATAAATATAGTAAAAAATTATATTTTAATTTATTTAACTTTTACTTTTTATCTAAAATTATTTTTATCTTATTATCCAAACAAAACCTCCATGTTGAAACTCGAGAGTGGAAGGGCAGTGAAATATTTTTAGGTCTAAAATAAAAAGAAACAACAATATTAATATATCCAAAGAAAGAGATATAAAATTCTAACAAAATAGCCAATAAGAAAAAAAGAAAAAAGGGGAGTGCCAACAGAAGCCCATCTAAAAGGCATGGCGTCTGTTATCTCACAATATTCGTTGCCCCTGCGATCTTCCATCTCCCACTGGACAGCTTCACCATGCAAGAAAGATCCACGAAATCCAAACCCTGTTACTAATTTACTTGTTCTGGCACGAGGCAGAGATTCTGAGGTTCCTACTTCGGTTTCTTCAGGCACAAAACATAATGTGATTTGTTGCAAGAACAGTGAAGAAGAACATCAAAACCAAGAACCGTGGTAAATAAAAAAATAAAAAACTTGTTTCTTATTCAAACCACGTTTTTTTTTTTTTGTCATCTCACTGAGTTTTAATTTTTTCTGTATTTATGTTTGTTTTTCTTAGTTTTCGGGTTCAAGAACGATTCATTGCTAAAAGAAGAGAGTTTGTGCTTCAGACAACAGTTACTGCATTTTCTTTTCCAGCGATCATTTCTAATGCATTGGCTGAGAGCGGTAAAGTTACTTTCTTTCTTTCTTTAAGGCCCGTTTGTTATCAGAGATAGAGAGAAATTTAAAAAAATATAGATATATATATATATATTGTTATAAAATACTTTTTCATATGAATTTTATTTTTGAATTTGAAAAAATTGTTTTAGGGTTTGAAAAAATTAAATTTTTTATTTTATGTTGTATGAAATTTTGAAAAAATTAAAGATGAATTTGAGATAAAGATAAGAAATTGAGATAAGTTGGGAAAACAAACAAGGCCTTAATCTCTACCTGATACTAAATTGTTATTCAAGTTCAATCTACTATGGGTTTCAGATGTACCGGAGAATTTTCGCGTTTTTACGGACGATGTGAACAAGTTCAAGATACTGATTCCCCAAGGTGAATGAATTTATCACTGTTAATTGAGCTAAGAATATTATAATTGTGGATAATGATTGCTGCTGATATTGTTTGAATAATACTTCGTGTTTTCTTTGTCCTCATGATATATGCTAACCTTTATCATTGGCCCTGGTCTCCCCCTTACGTGTATCATTTTGGTCAAGAGATTGCAATCTTCAATTTCTCTCTTATGGAGACAATGATAGAGCGGACATCGCTCCTAATGATAATTAATTATGCTTGACATTGCTCGTGTGAAGGCAAAGATGTGAGGGATTAAAATATAAATAGGCCAAAAGTATAAGTTTTGGATATGTCAAGGGCTCACAAAAGTTCATCTCGTTCACAGATTATGGTTTGATGATAATATTGTGGTTTTTTTATCAGATTTATGTGAGAAAAATGCTGCTACATAAATTATACTTGTGGTGAATTGTTTTATTGTTAAGGCAATAAGAGCAAATTTTAGCATAATGGTGGATGAAATTTTGGTTATGCAGATTGGCAAGTAGGTGCAGGAGAGCCTAATGGTTTTAAATCAATTACTGCTTTCTACCCGGAGGGGACCTCCAATTCAAATGGTATACACGAGAGTTTCCTGATGGATCCATCATTTAGAATTTATCCCCCTATATTGTAATTGCTTTATGGGTTGCTGCAGTCAGCGTCGTAATTACGGGTCTTGGAGCAGATTTTACCCGGATGGAATCTTTGGGCAAAGTCGATGCTTTTGCCGAGACTCTGGTGGGATTTCACATGATCTAATTTACTAAAGTAGAAAGCTTGTGTGGTTCATTTGCCAACTTTTACAGCCTAAATGTGTTTAACAGGTTAATGGATTGGATAGAAGCTGGCAAAGGCCTCCAGGTGTGGCTGCAAAACTCATAGACTGTAAAGCTACAAATGGTAATTGCTAATCCTTTTGCAGCCAAAGGTGGATTTCCATCCTGCAATTTTATATGTATCATTACTCCTCTACACTTGGTTAATGGTCGATAAGACCAACTTATGCACACGTACTGCACATCATTGCTTACATTAATATAGTGATTTTATTTCTTAATCTCATTAAAAAACAGGTATATATTACATTGAATATTCACTACAAAATCCTGGCGAAAGTCGGAGACATTTGTTTACAGCTATTGGGATGGCATCCAATGGCTGGTACAACAGGCTATACACTGTGACAGGACAGGTAGATCTGGATACAGTGTAGTTTTTCGTTTCTATGGAGCTTTGGTAAAACGGGCAAACTCGACAGTCAACACCAAGTACTGATATTTCAATGTTTTCTGCAGTTCTTGGAGGAAGAAACAGAGAAATACAGCTCTACAATTGAGAAGGTGATATATGTAGACATATAGCTCCCTATACATCACATTGTTTTCCTGTTTTTACTTTGTAGGTTTAAGGCTTCTGTTCGTGAAAAGAAAGCCTGTATCTTAGCCCGGCACAGCAATGCTAAATTTCCCTCAGGGAAACTTAGATCAAGTCATCCCCAAGTATTTGGGAGCATTTCTGAAAGTTTTGGCATACTATTGACCAAAATTTTTCCTAATGCTTAAAGGAAATTTTGTCGAAATGCTTTTGGAATGACAAACTGCTTCGGAGATACATTGCTAAATATTAGTTGCATAAAGTCTAAGCGTTTAGACCCTGTGCGGGCAGAGGCATCATAGTGGCTTTATTATTAACAACTGAAATGCATCTCTTATTATTTTGGTTTCGCAGGCAGTAGGATCCTTCAGGTTCATTTGAAAAGATATGTGCCAGAACATACAGTTTTGGTTCTAAGTTTTGGCTCCCTGGCTTTGGATATCAAACATGTCAACACCAAATTATATATATATTTTTTAATTGGTACAGTGAATGATGTTTCAATTTGTACACAGATTGCTATTGTCATGCAGGTGATCCATTATTTGCAATATTGCATTCCTGAAGCAGTAGAAGACTAGACGAAGTCCTCCCTCCATCTGCGGTTGGGACAGAACACGAGTAGTGCACACTCGATATAATTCACAAACAACAATAACTTTTTGGAATTTTGATTAAACCAACGGTTAAACTTTCACAATTTTAGTGCGTGAATAATGAATCCTAGCCGTTGTGTCTCAGTAGAAAAATGGTAATATGCATATTACAGAAGTGAAGAAAAAAAAAGTGGCATTGATTGAAAGTATCATTGTGCCGAATCATTGGACAAATAATTAAGGGAAACTCAGAGGCATGGTTAGGTTATACAATCCATCTCATCTAATCTTTATAATTTTTTTTTTTAAACTCACACATTAAATATAATAAATAATTTGACTTTTTTAAATCTTAAAATTAAAATAATATTAATAAATAATATTTTATTTAATTTTTAGCCAAACAAGACTGAGTCTACAAAGATAATTATAAATAATAATTTATATACAAATATCCAATGATTTATGTAATTCCCATACGAAGGATAAAATTGAAACAACGCAAGACCACCCCTAATCCCAACAAAGGAAGATGGGAAGACAGAAAGCAAACGCCTAATTCCATTTTCATCTCATCCCAATGGGCAGTTTATTACACATCTGCCACCCACACTAAAGTTGAACAAGGACAGGGGAATAAGCTTTGCAACTACTCCAATTAAACTTAATTGATTTTGGGAGTAAGTTTGGCAGCTCTATTTCCAAATAAGGAGACAGCTAGCGCCTAGCCGGGGGAAGTAAAAAAAGTATACAGACAACACAAATTATGTAACATCAATCTGTTCTTATATTCTTTTGTTCCATTCGTTCATCAGTTTTTGGTGCAGAACTTCTATGAAACAAGAGGGTGAGCTGATCAACAAAGAGCATGTTCTTCATTTGCTCCAACTGTTGCCATTCTTTCTCCATCTGTAGATCTAGCTTCTCAAAATGAACAAGCTTATCTTGTATCTCTTTCATCTGCATTAACACATAATTTTTAACATATTGGAAAATTTAATTACGGGTACATAAAAACAAGAAGAGCAATTATAGGTACAACTTATACACAACTAGCATTTAAACACATGATCTGACAATCAACAGTTCAAAACTAAAAATAATATTATTTTTCAATATTAGTTGTGTTAAATTTTTGTATAAACCAACAACAATCTAGAAGCATACAAACCTGCAGAGTAATCCCAGAAACCACTTTCTCCACATCCAGCTCTTCCTTCTGAAGTTGTGAATTTGCTTCTACATAAGCTCCTTCTGATGCATTCCGTGCGGCATTACCATTAGATGCAACATCAGCTTCTACAGCACAAATGAGCCATTAATCTTTAGAATGTTGGTTGGTCTCAGCATTGGAATATTCCCCAACTTGGGTTCCCAGTAAAACTTCATGGTATTTTTGCTCAATACATACACCAAAGGAAACAGGTGTCTCAAAAATTTCGTAATCCTTAGAGAACCCCAACACCTTGAATGTTGCTATATAGTGCATACTAGTAAAAACCTGAAGATAATTCCAAATGACCAGTCGACTTATTTCACAAATCATTTGGCTAACACATTTTAAATGCCAAATGAAACCCTTAAAAAACACCAATTGGAAAATGGTCTACTTCATGTAAATTACAAAGAAAACACACTACCATATATTACGCCCAATCCAACTCCTATGCAGCCAGATAAGTTTTTTTTTTTTATAGGTAAATGAAGCCTAAGTAAATTCAATTAATAAATGCTTGAGACAAGTTCCTGAAAAAAACCACTTATACCTTGCAATTCAGTATTCCTAGCAAGGGTACCAAGACGCTCTCTACTTGCTCCATGGTCCACCTGTGAGAGACTCCTAACTGCCGCACGAGCAGCAGCTTCTGCAATGTCCACTCCCGCCAAAGTTGACAGAAATGCAGCCTGATATATGTTCCAAGTATAAATATCAAAACTGACCTTTACAAGAACATTGGGTCAAAAAGAAGGAAAGAAAGCATTCTACTGCAAACCTCATTTACTTAGATAAGCACAAGTAACATTCAATAAGTTAACATCAATATAAATGTTTATGTCTCTCCAAGGAGGCCTGAGAGATGATTCTGAATCTTTGATTAAACCCCCTACATGTATTGATTGACTCAATAACAATAGATAGCCATACTAAAGAAAATCACTCATTCAAAAAGCCATCATCTCAATCCATCTGATCAAGTAAGGGATCATCCATCTAGAATTCAGGACATATTACTAACATAGGTAGACTAGAAGTGAACCCCAGGTGCACCCGTGCCATGCTGCAGATAAGGGTCATAATGAAAACCTTATCATTGTTAATTGTTAGAGAACTTTCATGAAAAGAAGCCTCTATAGCAGCATGACCCAACTAAAGGAAATGTACTCAGGGACAAGACTTCGCTTCAATGCTCAGGGAAAAAGTTACCCTCGTTATGTATGCTAGCATCCATATGACCCAAATTGCCAATCCTCAGGTCCTGTTTATTTGAGTTGTAACCAAGTCTTCGAATGAGTAAAACCATACCCAAGGCTGAACTTCTAGAGAACCTCATATCATTATTTTAACTAATGTACCTGAGCCATAATTGGGTTGCTTGCATCTGCAAGGGGTGTGAGACGCATTCTTTTACTATTGCATGAAGCGCCAGAACTTTCTAATGCACATTCAGCAACATGATCCTTCCCTGGATTGTCCTTGTTGTCAACATCCCCAGAGTCCGGATATTTAAGATATTCCTCCCCAAAAGGAAGTTTAATGAAGTGATTGACACATTCCTTCTCGCTTCTGCCACCGACATGTTTTGCAACTCTCTTCCAGTCATCACCATAATGCATTATAGCTTCCAGAAGATGCAAAGTTTCTTTTTCCGACCAATCTGCCTTCATATCTTCACTGATCTCAACCCGCCTGAAATCTGAGGAGTTGACACCAACCCGGTAGTTCCCACGAACATAGCATCTTGCACACAGGGTCAGGTCATACTGCTCAACAAAGGGAGATTTTAGGATCAGCAATCTTGGTGCCATTCCATGAAACAATTAAAAGGGGGAAAACCCTTAAAAACAGGACAATATTAGTGAACAGATACATAACAAATCTGACTGAACAGAAAGGAACGGTAAAAATCAGTTTCAAGCAGGATCTCGTGCATCCACAACATTATTATTTGCATCAACAGGGTCACTGTATTCTTGCAGCCACATATGATGATGATCTATATTTTATGCTGTCCTGAACCCTTTTCTTGTTTTTGTTTTTTTTTTGGTTGTTTTGGGGGGCGGGGGCTAGGGACAAGATCCCGGAGGCTGTAGTAAGGAACCATCAGACACAAGTAAGCACACTTAATATGCATGTAGGTATATATCAACTATCGGCGAAGTGTTACAAATCTACCGCAATTAGAGTCAATATTCAGTTTAGAAAAACCTAATTAATGCGGAGACATTTGGCAATGTTCAAAGTAACAAGAAGGCCCTTATGGACGAGCTGAAAGTTTTAGAGGCTTTGGAGTTGTCAAGTCCTCTATCCATGGAGGATATGGAAAAAAGAAAGACATTTTGGCTTATATTGAAAAACTCTCTCTCATGGAAGAAATCTCTTGCCGTCAAAAATCCAGAATTCTTTGGCTGAAAGAAGGGGACAAATGCAAGAATTTTTTTTATAAGATGGCTAATTCACATTGTCGGAACAATGCTATCAAAGTTCTCCTTATTGGCGACAATGTGGTTTGTAACAAGGATGAGATTGAAGACATATTGTGAATTATTATGAGAAGCTTTTTCAAGAAGATTTTTCCTGAGGCCCAAGTTAGATGGTCTGCATTTTGACTCTATTGATCATTTTTCAGCTTGTTGGTTAGAAAGGCCCTTTGAAGAAGAGGAAGTTCTTGATGTGGTAAAGAGTATGTCTAAGGATAAGGTTCCGGGTCCAAATGATTTTTCTATGAATTTCTTTCAAACTTGTTGGGACATTGTTAAGCATGATATATTGAAAGTCTTTGCTGAATTTCACTCTTTCATGAGGTTTGAAAAGAGCTTTAATACAACTTTCATTGCTCTTCTCCCCAAAAAATCTGGTGCTGTTGAAATACGCGACTTCCGTTCAATTAGCTTGGTAAATGGGATATATAAGATCATTTCTAAGGTGCTCGCCAATCACCTTAGAATGGTTACATAAGATTATCTCGAATTCCCAGAATGCTTTTGTTCAGGGCTGTCAAATTCTTGATTCCATCTTAATAGCTCATGAGTGTTTGGATAGTAGATCGAAATCGGGTCTTGCTGGCATTTTAGTGAAATTAGACATGGAAAAGGCTTTTGACCAAGTCAATTGGGATTTCCTTTTTTGTTTACTTGGGAGAATGGGCTTTGGTGTGAAGTGGTGCTCTTGGATCCGGCATTGTATTTTGATGAATAGATTTTCTATATTGGTGAATGGATCTCCAGCTGGCTTCTTTAGTAGCTCCCGAGGCTTAAGGCAAAGAGATCCCTTATCCCCGTTTCTCTTTGTCATTGTCATGAATGCCTTTGTCATTGCAACCTAACATTTTGGGTTGCAAAAAGTTTCCTTTACCCATTAAATATTTAGGGCTTCGTTTAGGAGCCTCTCATAAAGCTATTTCTATTTGGGATGGGGTGATTGAGAATATTGAAAAAAGATTAGCCAGTTGGAAGAAGATATATCTTTCGAAAGGAGGCTGAATTACTTTGATCTGAAGCACTTTGACTAATCTCCCCTCTTACTTCCTTGCTCTCTTTCCCCTTCCCGCTGGGGTTGTCAAGAGAATTGAGAAAAATTTTTAGGAATTTTTTATGGGATGAGATTGGTGATAAAAGAAATTTTCACTTGATTAGTTGGAACATAGTTTGTGCCCCGGTATCTTGTGGGGGTTTAGGCATCAGAAATTTAAGATTTTTCAATCAGGCACTTCTTGGGAAGTGGCTTTGGAGGTACACTTTTGAGAGATGCTTTATAGAGGAAGATTGTGGATGCCAAATATGAAAGAATGTGGGGGAATCGGTGCACTAATGATGCTAAAGGGGCTTTTGGAATGAGTTTATGGAAATCTATTCGTTTGGGTTGGGGGGACTTGTCAGTAACATTACATACAAAATGGGGGATGGGAGAAATACTCGTTTTTTGCATGATGTTTGGTATGGTGATTCAACTCTCAATGTTAGTTATCCCAATCTTTACCGGATAGCTAGAAATAAAGGGGCGGCTGTGGCTGATTCGTTTTAGATTTTAAACAACTTGCTTCATTGGGAAGTGAAGTTTATTAGAGATTTACAGGATGGGGAGTTTTGTGAAGTTTCTGATTTCTTTGCTAAGCTCTACAATATGAAAATCCTACTACAAAGTGTTAAATGGCAAGGGTGATAATACTTTTCCTTGGAAAGGTATCTGGAAATCTAAAGTTCCAAGTAAAGCTGCTTTCTTAAGCTGGTTGGTTTGTTTTGAGAAAGTTTTAACCACTAATAATTTGAGGAAAAGGGGACTATTCATAACCGATTGGTGTTTCATGTGTAAGAAAGCTAGTGAATCTGTAAATCATATTTTTCTGCATTGTGAAGTGGTGGCAGCCTTGTGAAATGAAATTCTCAATAAGGCTAGTATTGTATGGGTTATGCCACTGAGAGTGGTGGACTTCCTGGTAAGCTAGAATGCCTCATTGGTTTGTGGAGACAATGCTGATTTTTGCAGAGTTATCCCTTTGTGTTTGTTTTAGTGTTTATAGTCTGAAAGAAATAGAAGATGTTTTGACAATTATAAACATTCCTTACGAAATTTTAGGGTCTTTTTCCTTAGTACTCTTGGTTTTTGGGTGCATAATCTTGTAAGGGAAAGGATTTATTATAATGTCCTGTCTTGGTTTTTCTTATCTAGCTTGTAACTAGGTTTTATCTCTTGTATACTTTCTATGTACTTGGATTGGACTTTTTACATGAATAAATTTCTTATTAAGTATAAAAAAAATTTAATTGTGGTGGTTGATTTGTAAATAATGACTTATGATTTGTAAAAAAAAAAAAAAATTCACACTTCTGGAGTACCCTGCCCTCACCAAGAAAGAAACAAACTTAGGTCGATTACAGATGCATTACGAGTACCCAACGATTGATTGAGATCCAACTCCTCCTAGATAAAGCTTTTACCGTCAAATGTATTAAATCCGCAACCATAAGCACATTAGTGCTTGAAAGCAACACTTTCTCATTGCTAGTAAATTAAAAGCAGCACACATACTCACCTTATCACAAGCAAAGCAAGCAATACTGCAAACAAGCTTGCACCCACTACACACCACCTTGGAACTCTCTCTATTGGGACCTGCTGCGGAAGAGTCGGGCTGCGCACCACTGCCGCCGCTTTTGGATTCGGACTTGGTCTCCTTGTCATCCCACCTGAGGGGCTTGTTGTGCGCGGAGGGGGAGTAATTGACCAGACCCCAAGCCTCAAGGAAATCAAAAACCCTCCGAACTGAGCCCACGTCGCCGACCAGCGTCTTCCTGGCGTCCGTGAAGGTGAGCTTCCTTAAGGGGTTCTCCCTGAACTGCTTGACGATGGAGTTCCTGTAGTACATGTAAACCCCAGGGTTCTTGGAGCGAGAGAGAGAGTCGAAGAATTCCGGGAGGAACCGGACCTCGCAGTCGTGGATTTTTTGCCATGAAAACCAACCTGAGATCCGAAAATTGGTCAGAACCAAATAAAAACCAGCCTAATTATACAAGACATTCACAAGGCGAAAACTCTTAGCTTTTTTTTTTTTTTTTCTCAGTTGGCAAGGTGGGGGGGGACTTACTGGAGTAGCTGGGAACGTGAACGACGTCGGCATCGGCGGATTTCGGAGGCAGTGGATCAGGAGGCTTCGAAGAGGTGGGGGTGGTGGTGGCGGCGGCGGCGGCAGGGGGGCTTTCTCGGGGGATGGTAGTTGTGGGGGTTGGGGTGGTGGGCGTCTCGGGCTTAACAGGCGGCGTAGTGGCTGCGGTGGTGAGGTGGGTTTGGGAGGAAAGGGGAGGCTTGGATGGGGTTTCATCGGAGGGGCCGAGGGGCTCTTTCGGTGGTGAAATGGCCGGCATTGTCCTAGCCTCTGCCATCACACAGAGAGAGACAGAGAGAGAGAGAGAGAGGTGTTTCAAGCGGGCAAATAAACGGACCTGGGAAATTTGCAATTGGGATCCATGGCCCATGGGTTGTACGGAAATTGGCTCAGCGACCGACCTCTTCGTAAATTTGCCTAGTTTAGAAATTATAAATAGAAAAATGTTAAACGTATTAAAAAGATTTACTTCTGAAAATTATGATATTTTGAATTTAAATTTTAAAATAAAATTAATAAAATGAGTATGGTAAAAATCGTTTTCGGAGCTGCTCTCAGCTCATACTATGGTGGAGGAAGTATCGTGAAGATCTAGGAATGTGAACAACATGAGCTGAAAGACTCTCGTACCATTTAAAAGGTAGGGGGCGTAGATGCCAAACAAACTTGACTCCTATCCATCGTCGTAGATGTTGTTTCTAGGAAATATTATGGTTCTCGAGTATTAGAAGAGAGAAAGAGTAGAAACAAAGGGTACGTTCTTTAGAAGATTTCCTAAGAGTTGTTCACTTTCACTTGGTCACCTAATATCTTGAAACCTCTTTGCTTGCGGGGGCAAATAAAAACTATAAACAGTAAATACATATAAGTTGTAATATTATTCCTATAAATAATAATAAAATAGTTTATGAATAATAGTAAAATAATTTATAAATAATAACAAAATATTTTGATTTAAGATTTTTATCGGGTTTTGAAAAATGAGAAAATAAAATTAAAATATTATTACAATATAAGTTTTATCTTATGATTTAAAGATTTTGAATTTATTTTTAGATAATTCTACTTATCATTCTCACACATCACACTTATTTTATTTTATTTTTTCATTTTTGTTCTAACAAATATGTGGTGTAATGATGATATATTAAAAAACTTAATTATTTTAACAAGAAAAAAATATAATAAAAAAATAATTTTAAAATATATGAAGTTTGAGGTGTAGGATGATGAGTACTATAAAGGGATCCATCCAATGGGCTTGAGAAATAAGGCCCAATTTGGATATACATTAACTAGAGTCAAAAGGTCTAAATCAGAATCGACCAACCCTTTAGACTTAATCCGAAGAAAAATTGTCTTATAGGAGGGCTCAAGTGACAACGTTGCACAAGATACTATTCGACACGATCATACCAGATGGAGAGGCAACGTAAGAGATAGAATCAACCACCTTGAACCATCATTTGAACAATGTCGGGCACTTGAGTGCTATCCAATCGAAAGACAAAGAGAAGTGAAAGCCATTGATCCACTGGTATAAAGATATCAATGGTCAAGCAGAGGATTAGCGGAAACACAACGACAAGGAAAATACGCCGCATTAATAAAAAATGCGAGGGAACCACGCCACACTAATAGCACTCCAGCTCGACCTTCAAACCACATTACTACAGTCATCCCAGAGACTATTCCACATTAAAAGCTCTAACAAGGAAGCATTATTAAAAACGAAGATCATGTGGGGAAAGACGTGTTATGCCCCTTCCTTCATATCCCAAGTATAAAATAGTGAATTCCAAGTTATGAGAAAACTCTAGTTACTCTCACTTTTGACACTTAATTTCGTATTTCTCCTTATTTTTGAAAAAGCTCCCACTGACCCAAGCATCAGAGACTCCTCGGCCTCCAAGGCCGACCATCTCCCACCATTTTCTTATTTCTCCTTATTTTTGAAAAAACTCTCACTGACCCAAGTATCAGAGACTCCTCGGCCTCCAAGGCCGACCATCTCCCACCATTTTCTTACATCGTTATTTTTAGGTCTAGAACCTAGAAAACCAGAGCTCTTGAGAATCTAGCCCACATGCGTGTCAAACATGACATTAATAATGGCGCCGTTTGTGGGATTCGATTGAAAAATCTTACATGTACTTCGTATAACTTTGCCAACCCGTTCTAAGAGAGAACAACAAGAACAGAGATCCGAAATGCAAGCAAGATTGAAGGTAACAAAGGACTAGATGAAAATGTTAAACCAAGAGCTGGAAATACTCTAGAAAGAGAACGATGACCCCAAGCTACATTGTTACCAGCAAAATGACGATACTAAATACAGCCATAGCGAGCATGAGGGGTCACGGAATGTAGAGCCAAAGGACTAGTAGGAAAGAAAGAACATGTAACATGAGCTTCGCAACCTCAAAGATAAATATGAAGAAATGGTAAAGAAAATGATACATCATCTTCAGGATTCCAGTGGCTTACGAGCATTGAGCTCTCTTGCACCGAAGGGATAATGGTTGTGCCTTAATCGTCAAAGTTTAAGGTCCCCACCATTGAGATGTACGACGGAGAAAATGACCCATCAAAACATTTGGAAACTATCAAGGCCCATATGACACTGCACGACTTGGACGGAACAATAATGTGTAGAAGCTTCCCGCTGACCCTGAAGGGACTGACACGACTGTTGCTCAGGTTGTTGACACCTGGATCCATAAGCAACTTCAACAAGCTAGAGTCTTTATTCCTGGGCTAGTTCATGCCAATCGGGGAAGGCAGCGCTTAGCTGCATCTCTCCTCACCATTAAGCTGCAGAGGACGAAAGTTTGAAAGCCTAACACTAAAGCGCATGACCACTGAAGACCAAGACAAAAAAATAACTTAAGTATCGCTCCTTAGGGGCGTCTGGTCGGTCTCAGATTATGGCTAAGCTAGTAAAGAAAACTCCCACAACATTGAGAGAATTTATGGACCAAGCTAAGAATCTCATCAATGCCAAGCATAGCTTACAAGCATTTCCAAAGCTAAAAAAAAAAGTAGAGTGAGCAAACCAAAAGACAAGGGACAAAGGGAAGGCCAAGGCTTCTGAAAGGAGAGAAAAGATCTCCCATGATAGGAGAAAAGAATAAGCATCCCCGAGGGGCCCATTCGACCTTTCGACTGTCCAACCTTTTTTGTTCAACAGGTCGATCAGCATACCACCCACGAGGACGAGGATTGCATCGTCTTTCATCGCTACTGCACTTACTACTGATCCATCTCACAAAATACAAAAAACTAGTTTCACCAATAGGAAAAGAGGGAGCATGAAGAATGGGCCCAATGGCCCTACAAGTCCAATCGTGAGCCAAAAAGAGAGGTCCAGTGAGAGGAGTGTAGATCGGACTAACCGCCACTGGAGAAATGAGAGCCCGCAAAGACAAAACAGCACTATCGAAAGCTGTCGTGTCAGGACTGTTGTTGATTGCCACACAACGAAAAACTCCTGCTCAAAAAAATATGGACCATATTTGGAAGGTTTGCAGGCGGATGAGCCTCTTCTTCGAGTTGGCAGGCCCATTCAAGGAAAGCTCGATATCAAGAAGTATATTCAGCCGAGCAGTGATCAACTACGTATCAAAAAGTGGAGCCAGCGTCCGTCATCACATTTGGGGAGGAATACGAAGAAGGGGCCATGTACCCCCATGATAACGCACTCTCGGTAACCATGTTGGTCGTCACTTTCACTACCTGCCAAATACTCGTCGACAACAGAAGCTTTGCGAACATACTTTTCTGGGAGGCCTTTTTGTAGATGGAGATAAACTTCGAGCGATTGCAACTAGCTCATTTGTCCTCTGAAAGGGTTTCTGGCGACATGGTCCACCTAGTCAGGACCATCACACTATTAATCCTTGTAGACAGTGCCCCTCGTGCAACATCATTGATAGTGGACTTCTTGGTTGTAAAGGCTTCATCCTCGTACAACGCCATTATCAAGAGGCCCTCTTTCAACGTCTTGTGAGTAGTAACGTCGACCTACCACCTAAAGATAAAGCTCCCAACTACCTAGGTGTAGATGAGATCAGAGACGAGCAAGTCTTGGCACAAGAGTACTACGTTCAGGAGCTGAGACAAAAGAAGCATGCATTGTCGCAAGAGTCGAGACAGGACTACGCCTACGGCAATGTGTAAAATACACGTAATAAAATGCTTAAACAATATAATTTAATTTTAAAGATAAATTTTAAATTTAAATATTACAAATCAAACCTTACTATTCAAATGGTGTAATAATATTCTCTATATACTTAACAATAAAATAATTCCAATTTTAAAAATACATCTTCTTTTGCAAAAGGGTGAAGATATATATGAAATTTCATTGATAACAAATGTCACGCAATGCCAAAAAAATAGACAAGGACTAGAGCACCCAACCAATCCGTGGCAAAATCATCCTGTAAGATACCACAAACAAAATGAGCAAAGTAGACAGGACTACTAACGGCGATTCCACTAAATAGCACATGAATAATACGTTCAAACGCACGCTCAATGTCAACATCATCATCATCCATAACAAAACCATGAGACTTATAAACAATCCCCCTTATTTCATATTGATGACAATGTCCCAGACACCACAAACATGCCAGATTCCCATACTAGCTCAACGTGCACTATATCATCATACTCACGTATGATGCATATATATAAATAGAGAAAACCTTCAGGCCGCCCAATTGTTCTTAGTCAATTAACAACCCTCCAATAACAACCATTCACGTAGTTATTCTATTTTACGTATTGTGCATTTGCCTACACCTGATAAAAAAACTCAGCACAACCCTCGTCTGGCTAACACTTCTCTATCACCAAATGACTCAGCAAAGAAATCGTGTGATTCGGGAAAAAGGAGCAACTAAGGTGAGATTTGGGTACCAAAAATATTTCATATATTCTCAAAATACTCAATTACTAATCATTATTTTATTATTATTATTAACATATTTTTTACTACTATTTATTATTTTTTACTATCATCCAATGTTCTATTATTACTTTTTCACTACTATTCACAACTATTCTTAACACTTTTCACTAGCTTGAGTCTTCAAAGAATAAAAAACACATGGGTTTTCTTATTTCGTAGCATATTGTCATACATTAATTACTAAAGAAGCCAACTATAAATAAGAGGCCAAAGAAGAAGTTGAAAAAGAAGACCATTTTCTCATGGGCTTGCTAGAAATATTTACAGGAGTGAATTTGGCGAGTACGAATAGGAACTTGATAGAAAAAGAGAGATGAAGGTAGAAAGATAGAAAAGCCATTGTAGGGCAAGAAGAGAAGAAAAAGAGAAGCGAAAAGCGAGGTCAGCAAGCAAAAGAGAAGAGCAAGGATGGATCTCATTGGGTCTTATACATGGTGAAGAAGATGGAGAAGGAAAGGTCAAAGGGTTTGGTATTTTTTTTTTCTAATCAAGCTTCATATATATAGAATAAAAGATATATTACAAAAGGGGACGATCATTTCCACTATCTAAAAAAATAATGCACCTAGAAAAAAGATTAGTGGGTATGCTATCAAAAACAAAGTTGGTTGTGCTGCCCATAATACAACAGAGTGTGCACACCAATTCACAGATCGGTAAATTTTTTTCAATTCCCATCCCTTATGAGTAAAAAAACAATGTTTAATATTTTCTATTATAGGAGAAATTTTCCAAAAACACTCGTTTTTCTATATAGCATTTATAACATTCTTAGAATCTCCTTCAAAACACTTTGTAGCTTCATCCCTATTATTTGCCATGTTCACCACTAACATCACTGCCTTTGATTCAGCAATCAAAGGGAAGGAAGTGTTCAGATATTCAGATTGGATTTTGATGATTTTTCCGGTATGATCTCTACAGACTACCGTTGCTACTAAGAAGTTTGTTCCAACTGCTACGTCAAAGGAGAAACTCTTGTTGTTAAGAGATAGTGGCTTCCAGCTTTTTATGTAAGTCTTCTTTGTTTTTTTTCCCATGCTTCAATATAACTCTGATAAATTTTCCCCAGCTGCACTTTGACTTTTTCTATGGAAAACATAAGTTGATTGTGAACAATGTCTTTTCTGGCTCTCTAGATTAGATCTATAACGATGAATGCAAATAATTAAAATTTGTGTGCTTCTTCGTTTGAAAGACCCATATCTGCTTCTGCATCAGTGATCAATCTAATCCATTCGAAAATTGATTGTATTGGTAGGATCCCTAAGTTCAGTGGCCAGGGATTTTGTATCCAGAGGATTTGCACAATTGGGCATTGAATAAAGAGATCTACTTCTGTTTCAGGAGAATTATTGTATATCGGGCAAAACTCCACCTCTTCATTCTTTAAAACTTCATTTACCCTCGCTTTTGTTGGTAGAATATTCCACATAAGCTTCCACAGCATTAGCTTGTGACTATCATGTATCTTAATTTTCCAGAGAGATTTAAAAATATTTTGCTGATATAGTTGAAGATCGAACCCTTGCTCTCTTAAAACTTGATGGTCTGCTGTTTTAAGTGTGAAACTCCCTTTAGAATTAAAGATCCATATGGCTTTATCTGGACATTGAAAAGCATTCGATAGTGGGATTTTCTTGATCTCAGTAATGGTAGTTTCTTCCATTAAAACCTGCATTTTTGCTTCATTCCATTTCTTTGAATTATCTTGAATAATGTCAGCTACTAATAAAAGTGGAATTGCCTCATTCATACCTAAAAGAAGTTTAGGTTTGAAGGAAGACATTAGAGGTATCCATGGATCATGGCCGGCTCAATATGTTAGGGGGCCTAAGGCAAAATTTATGATTGAGGCCTTTTATTTTTTTATTAAAGTAAAATTAAATTAATTAATTTTAATATTTACATTACATTTTTATTTTTAAAAAAATATATATCGTTTGTCAAGTAAAATTATTAATTAAGATTTATTCTACATTTTCAACTAATAACCAACTTAATTTTTATTAAAAAAATTGATTTAGAAAATGTTTTATCAAACCTAACGAGTAAGACGTGCTCTTGAGTTTTAAGGATCGTTTGATAATACAACTGTTTTCATGTAGTCTCACATATTTTTAAATTAACTTTTTTTTCTCACTCAAAACTCAATAAAACATCTTAATTCAAATCATTTCACTACCACACTAGATATTTTAAGGTATTCTTAATATTGAAAAGAGACCTAGAAGCAATTATAATAATCATCATCATTAAAGTTCTATAAAAAAAAAAATGGGTCATTGCCTCTTCAAAGGATTATACAAAATTTTTTTATGAACATTCAAAAATTAGATTTTGTTATTTATAATTCTCACATTATATATGAAACTAATAATGATAAAAAATAAATATATTCTTATAAATAGAGTACTTGAAACAATTATTATATGGAATACTTTTAAAATTAATAATGACATATAATATCTATTTAATAATTTTGTTCTCTTGTTAAATTAATTGATTTTTTTATTTGATTTTTTTTTTAAATTATATTTTAAAATTTTTGAGAATTAGCCTTTTGTTACTAGGGAGCCTTAGGAAATTGCTTAAGTTGCCTAAGGTAAGAGTCAGCCATACCATGGATCAAGCCATAGATTGGTGTTTAAACCATTTCTGACTTGAATACACCTTCCACTCTTGAGGAGAGTTATGGTTCCTAGTATATTCTTCCATACATGTGAATCTAATGGACGAGGTTAAACATTCCAAAAGTTTGACGACTTGAGGTATTTTGATTTCAACAAAGTAGTCCATAGTTTATTAGTTTCACTAAGATCCCATTCCGATTTTGCTGGAAGGGCTTGATTCATATTTGTCATTTGACAAATTCTCAAACTACCCTACAATTTAGGAAGCATATTGTTTTCTAAGATTTCAAAGTCAGATAATGTATTTTTTTCTTTGAAAATCTCCAGCAAAAGTCTTTGAAGCTAGTATTCAAAGATTTACATATATTTTTCGAAACTAGGAAAGAAGACATGTAATACGATAGAATTGCACTAGCTATTGCTTTTATGAGGGTTGCTTTGCCTACTTGAGATAACAATTTCTGTTTCCATCCATCAAGCTTCCTTTCAACTTTGTTCAATAGTTTCTTATAATCTTCTTACTTTTTCGTACTTAAAGAAGTAGGAAGGCCTAGATATTTCATTTTTGTAGTAGATACCTTGTATGGAAGCCATTGAATGATTTTAGATATTGTTTCCACTCTAGTATTTCCTTGTGATGAAGATAGAGGACTTAGACTGATTTTTTGCCTTGACTAGATTTGATATTTTTTGAGACTTTCTGAAATGGCTATAGCATTGTTTTCCGTTACTTTTGCAAATATTGTTTTCCGTCTGTAAAAAGAAGATGAGTCACTAGAAAGCTATCTTTGCTTATCTTTACTCCTATTTTTTTTTATGTGCGTGTGCTTTCATAAGTATTATTTATAAGGCTTCACTAATTAGGATGAATAGGAATGGAGATAACAGATCTCCCCGACAAATTTCTCTCTGAGCTTGGAAAAACTCCTTTGGTGATCTATTGATTATAACTGAAAATGTTTGCTGAGTAAATACATTCTCTGATCAGATTAATCCAGTGAGTACTATTGCAGGGCATTCGTACATGGTCGTTATCAATTGATTAAAAGTGGGCTTTGTCAAACAAAGTTTGAGTGCGATTCCCCACGTTGGTGTGGTGGAACATTGAGAGAGTTAGTGCGGAAGAAGTTGAAAGGCATTTTAGTGGTGTAGGCGACGTCATCCGAATATTTCTCACAATTATCATCGTTCACAGAGCTGTGATCCGGGGAAGGAATTTCCAAGGGGTACGTGTTCGCAAGAAGGTTCTCTTGAAGCTTTTCTCTTTTCATTTGCAATGGATTTTAATGTGTTTGTGTAGTGTGCATTTCCCCCCACTTCCCTATATGTCTAATGGTAATTCACAGACTGTTATTATGCTATTTTCAGATAGGCTGTTCTGAAGAGGAATTTATATATATATAGATATATATTATATTATATATATATATATATATGGAAGGGCATATCACGTCGAAAGAATCTAAGATAAATATCATTAAGTAATGCCACTTACAAGAAGAAGATACAGAATCCAGAAGAAAAGTGGATTATTCAAAAGAAGATATCCAGGATCTATGATGTGCCTCTTTCGATGCTAGATAAGAAGGAAATAATGAGAGGAAATCCTCCGACAACGTATTTAGGCAGCATTATCATTAGTTCTCCAAAAGCAGTTAACAAGGAAACCAAACTCCTGGACATTACTTTTGGGAGCATCCAACACTCATTGCACACACTCACATGAACAGTACATATGTACTATTTATGTGTACCATTCCTGTGAGTGTTTGTAATGAGTGTTGGATACTCCCTAGCATTACTCAATGTATGAAAATCTTGCTCCAAGGCTGGCCTTTGAATAAAACCGACTATTAGAAAACACACAAGAATTCTTCTTAAATAGGATAGATACCTGCAGCTCCCATGTTTTGAAGCCAGGCTCTCAAAATCATCCAAGATGCAGGAGTTGAATTTTCAACAAAAAGAAATAAAATAAAAAAATCCTAGCACTAATATGCACAAAACTCGAATCACATTTTAATACAATGGACCCAACATCAAACAGAACACCAGAGACTATCTATACACCCAAAATGCAGGGACTAGACTACAAAAGAATCATATGTTGATTCTATATGAGGATGATTTTTACACAGGTTTATTCCTACGTGGCTGCTAGAAACCGATTCCAGCGCCCATCAATCCATGACTGCCTACTCAACTTGAGCAGAGACATTATATGTGGGTTTTTAAGTACACTAGAGAAAAATAATCCAAAGGAAGAGCAGCCCGCATCTTCCAAATCCTTTCTCCACCATCTGGAGCGACTCAACATTTGACTTCTCTGGTGAGCATGACCATGTATGACCTGCAAAACATGAGAGTGATATAAGACCACCTGCACCATAAGTACATAAATTAGATAAAGTACAAATTTGGAATTTTTTTTTTTTTTTTTAATTTTATCGGTATACAAAAAAGTATAAAATTTGGAATATCAAGTCCAGCAGTCTAAAACAATGCAGGTGGGGGGCTGAAGAGAACCTCGTTCAAATCAACGTGTGAACAAGACAAAATGAAAATGATAGAAAATATAACCCACCCCAGCAGAAATTATGCATTCTAATTCTTCAATATTTCATAATAACAAGACTGAGGACGAAATTTGAAGGGAATAAAAACAAATAATTTGAAATCTGTACCTCTAGAATGCAAAATATATAATTTGCAAGGCTAGATCCGAAGCCCGCCACTCAAGTAGCAGTCCGCTGCTCTTAGTCCTGCTGCAATCTAAGGATACCTGAAAGCAAACAACAGTCTCCAACAATGATATAATACAAGTGGCAAGAATAGGCATGAATGTCCACCCCACAAACTGGCACTCACCTTGATCAGCCCCTCACCCAGCCGTTTGGTCTGAACCGCTACCTTGCATATACTGAGGAGAAGGAGCAGGAACCATAAATTGTGGTTGTGCTGCAACAGGTGCCGCCATACCTAACAAAACCAATGACCTTCTCTAGTCAGGCCTGTCCAACATGTTGATCTTGAAGAGAAACTACAAGGAAAAGTTCAGTTTGAGGTTTTTCCCACTTATACGTCAAGAGTGGAAGACGTGCTTCTGGCCTCAGTTCTTCATCTTTTTTTCTTCTCCCCGCCCCCACACAACCCCCCCCCCCCCCCCAAAAAAAATATATATATATACATTTTTTCCTCTTCTGATCATTGGTCTTTCAATACACCTTTAATTCATCTATTCATCATAAGTCTAATTTTAGTGCTGGAACCATCACCATTTTCGGGGAATCATAACCTCACCCTGGATCCTTTTTAAACTGATTCCCAAGACTCCAAATAAACAATTGCATCAATTCAAGATATTCTGCAACTACTTGCATCCTGCTTTCCCAATCTTATGGGCTGGTACTGATATATTCACAACAATAAAAGATGTGGCATAACATTTGATTGCTAATTGTTTTTTTTTCTTTTCCCCATAATAATCTCTAGTTTTTTTAGTACAGTTTTTTTAACTGTTTGATTTCTACGGCAGCATGCAGAATTAAGCATTTAAGACTTGACCTTACAATTGAGAGGTCCCTCAAGAAAGCTTGGATGAAATAAAGCAACCGTTGGGACTTGGGAGGATCGGTAAATAATAGTTTTGCAAAAAAGGTCCAAAGATGTTCTTTCGGGACACTTGAGAGATTAAAGAAACAAAGACCATTCTTTCAACGTCTTCTAAGCCTAATGCAAGTGGCTATTCATGTGCAAAGAAACAAAGACTATTCTTTGGACAATGGCAATAGATTTCAACCGTCATAATGTTCACGAGTTCCTTGCATCTGTTTCTTCCTAACTAGGTGTCTTCTCTTGTATAAAACCTGTGTACCTGGGCCTCCTAGCTTACAATTAATAAATTTCATATTTACTTAGAAAACAAAGAAACAAAGACTATTTGGATGACAGAAACTACCTGTGGGAAACGGTGATTGAATAGTAGGCATAGGTGAGGTTGTCATTGTATTAACATTAGGTCCACCAAACTGTACTACCTGGTGACCTGGCACAGGATAACTGGTCACTGCCGTATAACCATGACCACCAGGAATAGTTTGACCCAATTGCCCATAAGGATAAACTCCAGTATTAACTGTCCCAGGTACACCATAAATCTGAAGGTAATGCTGACCAGCATAAGGATTGTAAACACCCTGCAGAAAGAAAATCGACTCGGCAAATTATTGCAAGAAACGCACAGTATACTCACACTTTAAGTAACCCATAAAAGGTCTAGATTTTGATTGCTGCTACAATTTATGAAGCAATGCTGACCTGTGGATAGACATATTCAGGTCCATATGATTGATACCTGCAGGATAAAAATGAAAATTTAAACTACCACCAAACCAGGTCTTTTGTATGCAAAAACCTTGACACATGAGATGAACAACGTATAACACCATTGATATATCAAAATGCCCAAGGTTTCCCCAATTAACCAGAGATTAATGAGGTCTTATTATATCAAGAGACATCTCACGCAGGCCCAAGGGCAAAATCAATAAATACAGAAACTAGTAACCCAATCTTGGGTCCTTAACCAACGGCACTAACAAGTTCTTGCCTGCCTATTAGCATTGAGCTGGAAGGCATATCCTCTGAAACTACCGCATTTTGCATTCCTTCAATTACCAATCACATGTACATCACTGTAAGTTGCATGAAAACAACCCGGATTTCCAAAGGAAATATTGTTCATTCCTACTTCCATATTCATGTGATCATGTGATTAGTATTTATAATAAGTAGAAAAAACAAAACATAAGGTAGTTGCAAAGGGGATGTACCTAATTGGACAAATTGATCACTAATTATTCTAACATCACTTGCAAACCAAGAATAGACGTCAACAAGCATGTATTGGGCATAAGTGGAAAAAGTTTCAGCTTAGAGTGCACATTAACTCAAGGACAATAGCTTAATTATATGGTTAGTGACAACCATGAGGGTGTGTCCACACGAGCCCATGTGAAAAACTAATAACCCAACGAAAAAATAACTAAAAAGCATTCCTCAAGGCAACTAGCCCCCCCCAAAAAAATAAATGAAAGCATACTTTTCAGTTTCGAACCACCAAGTTTTTTTGCCTACTCCAAGTGAAATGACTAAACAAGAGAGCAAAAAGCAATCATGCAACTCATCATACCCAAGTATCTAGGGTTTTTTCATATTTCATTTTAATTTGTGCAAGTTCGAATATTTGAAGATTTCAGCTTCTCTTTGACTTTTTAAGGTGTTAATTCATTGAATTAGTTTCTGAGAGTGATATATATGGAAAGTGGGAGTATTTTTCTACAGGAAATTGACTCCAAAAGGAATGGTATGGGAATAGGAAAATTCCCAAAAAGTTGAACAGCTTTAAAGCCAGAATGAAGAGCCCTAACATCAGTTCTGTCCAGCCTCCCTTAAGTATAGAAAATAAATATCCTAGTTAAAAATCAAAATGGAACTCCAGGAAATCCCCGAGTGCCGAATTCTGGATCAAATTAGGGCTACCTGTCACATCATGTTCCTTTTAACACTGGCAAGTGTTGCGCAGAGGCCCGCCCTCCTTTCTCCTAAATGTGCCACCAGGCTCAGCCTACATTACCCTAAGTCCTCGTTTGTTTTTACAACACATCTTATCTCATCTCATCTAATCATTACAACTTTTTCATAATTTCACAGAACATAAAATAAAGAATTGACCTTTTTCAAATCTCAAAACAATAATAATATTAAAAAATATATTCTAATTTAATTTTTAGATTTTATTTCAACTCATTTAATCTCATCTGTGAAAACAAACAAGATCTAAGTTGTTCATCAGTAAACTCAGCAGAAGGCATAGGAGGCCATCCTCCAGTTCTGCAGCAGCCATATGTAACCAACATCTCTCAGTTTTATTTTTTTATTTTTGTATCAGTAAATAGGAATATTATTTTTATGGGCCATATTTATAGATTTTAATGGCCTTGGTCTTCATGACTTTCTTGTTTCCTTTTCTTCTTCCTAGATGGGCATTACCTCGTGTATCATCTTATGTACTTGGGCTAAGCCTATTCTTATTAATACAATCATTCACTTAAAAAAAAAAAAAACTATTGATGCCAAATAGGCATAGCCCCAGTACTTCTCATAAAACTTCAGGAAAAAAAAAAAAAAGATGCAGCCATCCAAATAAGAGACTCCTAACTTCAAAACCCCAGTATACAACTCTTTTTTCTTCTTGCTAGAGCCACTTCCTGGTAGCTAAAAGTAATTTTTTTCTCCTCTTTCAATTGCTGGCACCTATGCCTCTGTTCCAGCAATTAGAATATAGCATTAACCCTGCGTGTCTACTTCCTTCACCCTCTAACAGCATCATATACAGTCCTAATTGATTCTAGAGGCTGCAAGCAACCTCTTAAGTTAAATTCAAAGTTAGTTTCAATGATCATCCATTTTAATTTCAACAATACAGTCCTATTGTTGAAAAACTTCATTTTTATAAGTAAATTTTTTTTAATATCAATAGGTGAAACCAAGTGCACTGGGTGTACAATTTAAAAAAAAAAAAAAACTTATAAATGCTGTTCAAGAATGACACAAATTGATTACCGTGTTTCAGTTGGAAAATTATATCTTGGCATGATCACGGCATATAAACATAATTGAATTCAAGAGAGATGCATTAGTGTGGTATAATTTAAGGGTGAGAAGGCCACTGCAGAGAATTCTAAAGCACTGTGACAAAAAAAAGGGTTGTTATTTGGAATCCCTAGGTGCTAAATTAAGAATTGGTGAACATAGTTTTAACACCAATGACTCAAATCTCCTATGTATTAAGGAGAAATCTTGGAGTTATGAGCTCACAATCACAAGGGTGGTTGCACAACCATGCACATGCACACACTTGGTACTTGGTAACATTTTGAGGTCTTCAGGCTTACTATTAGAGCCTAAGTTTGGACCAAATCTAAGGCTCTTAAGTGTCATTAAACCCTAAAAAGTAAACATACAAATCACAAATTCGAGGGCCTTCCAAGTCCATGTATATATATATAAATATATATTTTTGGATGTTGGGAAACCTCTCCAATGTAAGACTCTTCAAACCCACCCCTGTAGAGTAAACTCCGGTCCCGTGCACCACACCCTTGGAAATTTCCCTACATGAAACTGATTAAATCTTTGGCTTTTCACCAGGGGGTGTGGCCCCAAAGGATTATTTACACCCATGAGGTGTTGAACCTTGGACCTTGAAGGGAGTGATACCCCAAGGCCTTCACGACTTGAGCCAACTTCTTGGGGCTAAGAACACGTGTATATTTGCTGGAATTCCAGCACATGTCCCTTCATCATTTAGCCATGAGGCTGAATGTGTAGTAGTGGACAGCAGCCTTCACAGCTCAAGCCAGCGAAACCATGTAACCTTTTTAGAGAACTACCTATTTGTAAAATAGTTGGAGGAGAGTGATGTTAGATTTAGCACATTGCGATGCATGAAAACAAGCCAAATGCTCTCAAAATTAGGAAGAAGTTAACCAACTGGGTTTGATGTGATCCTCCACGGACAAAAGTGTTGATTCCATTGAAAATACAAGAATCAAATAAATAAAAATGGATCTCATTATATTTAGGAAAACATGCATAGAAAGAGATTTGAGCCTCGGCAAGAGTAAAAAATGAATAATAATAACTGCTGTATATTTTTTCCTTTCTAGGTTGAAAAAAGAGTGCTGATAATTTGCAATCTAAAGAAGCAACATAAGTAGAGATGAGCATCCCCTTACTTTTTTCAAAATGTCAATGCAATGCTTTTCTACTTTTTTTCAAGTAATACAATGTAATGTGGTCTGTTTTTGGTAGCCCCCTTTATGCATAAAAATATGTGCGTGAAGAAGAGCTTGAATACAATGATTTTTTGTGCATGTTTCCAGTACATGATAGGTAATGTTATAAATACTTTGATGAGACGCAAAGGAAAGGGGAAAGAAATTAAGTGACTATGAATGCATTAAAAGGTTTTCAAATATTTTCTTGGCCTCGTGACTGATGTGCAATGGCACTCAAGCTAAAGGTGCAGGAGCAACCATCTTGTATGCTCCAACAGGAATGGCTCGCCTAAATGCACTTAGTTTATTAACTGATGTTCCTAGGGGAGGTTTGCATAGTGAGTTGAGCATATTCTAAATGAGGTTCCATTTATGTCCATGAGAACAAAACTGATATCCTTGAGATCGTCAACCTTAACACACCAGGTGTAAAAGAGTGTTGACCAGCCAAGACACTAAATTAAAAAGGTTTATGATATCTATGGATGTTGGTTTGAATATATGAATATTGTGTGTTTCTACCTTGCTTAAATGATGTATTACTTATTGAGTGAGTATTTAACCCATTTGTTTTTACATAATAAAATGTCATGTTACTGTGGCAATGATGATTAATATGCAGGCCAAAACTAGTATAGAGACCAGAACCTGGCCAAGTTTTAACAAGTGTTAAACGCAGCATTTAGGCTTTGATTTACGTTAACAAGATAAAACTAAGGAATTTGTTTAGCATGTGTGATACCTGCACTCAATTATGAGTATAGGTGGTGCTGGGTTCCCACATTGCTGAGGGCAAAGAACTTGATATTTATAATGATTTCAATGAGACTCCAATTCTACCATTAACCAGTCTTTTTGAAGTAGGGCCCAAATGTGGTTTGAGCCTCCCATAGAGCATTACAATATGCTTCTTTTAAGTTTGCAACATTTGATATAGTGATTTTTATAACAAGTTTTCATTAAATTTTGAGGTTTCAAAGTTTATGGATTCTCTTAATACCTGAGGCTATGAAATATAATGGTGTGGCATTCATAACTGTCCAGAAAGGTGGTGTTACGCAAATATCCATCAAAACATTGCCGTTCAAGTGTCAAGGAATTCAAATTAAAATATAAGAGCTTGTTTGTTTTCAGAGATAAGATGAGATAAAAGTTAAAAAAAATAATAAAATAATATGGTAAAATACTTTTTTATTATTAATTTTGTTTTGGGATTTGAAAAGGTTTATTTTATTTTGTATGGAAATTTGGAAAAGTGTAATGATATGTTTGAGATGAGATTAGATGGTTTGTGTAAACAAACTAGGCCTAATTACACAAACCAGGCCTAAATTTCACCTAACCTTGTAATACAAAGATTGTATAGAAAAATGGTGAAGGAGATCCCACATTGCTCGGGAGGAAGAAACTCAAACCCTTTATAATGATTCCACTCAAGTTATAAAATTAACTGGTCCTTTGGAGTATTGGGCCAGATGTGGTTTAAAAATTGAACATATCAAAAAGGAAAAACTATATATATATATATATATTTTAATAAATAAGGAGTTCAAACTTCATATTCAAACCTAGCCAATCTAAGATGACCATCCCCATTGAAATTCACTGCTTACCCATAAGGAGGATACATTAACCCATGCTGGTAGCCATAAGAGAGTGGATGTTGGTAGCCAAAACTTCCAACATAAGCCCCTCGAGAAACTTGTACATTTCCAGTATATGGGGCTGCTGGTCTCAAACGTCCTATAATAAACAAAAGCAAGGATCAAACATAAGAAATAATAATACTTAAGTAGACTAATTGATATAGATTATTCAAAGGTCCAAAAGTTAAACTGCTTGGAACTAAAAATTAAACTAGCTCAATAGTCTTCAATTTAGGTATTAGTTCATACTTTATTACCGAATTCATTGGTTACCAGAAAAATTAAAAATTAAAGACATGAAACAACATGGAAAGCACCATAATCACACTAGAAGTGCTACTTCATGAACATACAACAAGCTTATATATAAATAGATCGACTTCAACTTAAGTACAGTCACCTTTGACATGGCAACACAAATTGCATGTAAACTATCATTGCCCGAGTCTCAACAAATCAACCAGCTCAAGACCATAAAACAAATAAGGAATGAACCCATCTGCATAGCTGCTTTGTAGAAAACTGTAAACTCAAATTACATCAACCACTATGCCCAAAAAGAAGTTATCAGAAAAAACCTCATAACTCTGGAGAAGTTGAGCGTGAGGGAAGGTTTCGGCACAAGGTTAATCAGATTGGCAATGCTTTTGGCACAAGGTTAATCAGATTGGCAATGTTTTCAAGTAATATATCAGATAACTTACATGGTCATTAACCTTCTGAAATAACAATATTATTGGGAGGAAAAAAAAAACGAAGAAACCTGCGTCAAATATCAAAAAAGATGACCCGACCAGGAAATCATAAACTGAGAAATAAAATAAGTTCCAACAAAAGTATCATACCATAAGGCATAGAAGGCCGAGGCCGCCCAAGTGAAGCCAAATTACAATTTGCTCGCCTGCCATCAATAATTGGAGCCGGATCAGCGCAGGCTCTGCTAGCAGCGTCAGGGTTACGAAAAGTCACCTAAACCCTCCATGTAAATACGAAGGAAACCAAGTCACTCAGTAGCCAAATAAGTACTCCCCCATTGACACAGACCAATGCTAACGATACATAATACCAATAAATTCGATCAACCATATATTAACAGCTACAAAGAGCTCAAGTTTACAAATTTGAAGTGGCATACAGACCGTTTGGATCAATCCCGGGATCATCAAAGAACAACGACTATAACGGACATCTAAGACACTATAACACTCTCTTTTCAAATGAAAGATGGAAGATAATAAAAACCCAGAAACCGAAAATAATAAATACTCACAAAACCATAGCCTTTTGATCGACCGGTATTCTTATCGGTGATCACGACAGCCTCTAGAATCTCACCAAACTGCTCGAAATACCGTCGCATAGTCTCGCTCTGCGTCTCCCAGGCTAGTCCTCCAACAAACACCTTCGTATAGGTAGTATCACCGAAAGGGGAGTTCAAGAACTGATACCCAGAACCCGAACCCGAACTCGATCCCGAGCCCGGACCAGGCACCGGCTGGTAAGCCATGAATGACAATTTCCAACTTAAAAAAGAGAGACCCAATTCAAATTCAGATAAAAAAACAAGATTCTTAACAAAAGGGAGATCTATTTAATTGATACTAAAGTCGACCCACTAAAAAACAAAGCCGCATATTAAAAGAGAAACCACGGAAAAACCCTAGATTTTGACGACGAGATATCCTGGGAATCCCATAGAGACCTTTTTGAAGGAATCCAAGAAACAGGAGGCGGAGCAAAGCTTAAATGAGAAGGAAGAGAGATCGAGGAGAACAGTGAGGGAGGGAATAAGCCCTAATGAATTAATGACAAACATAAATTACAGGAAGAAAAAAAAAAAGGCGGAAAGAAAGGATACCCTAGAGAAAATAAACGAATCTCGGAAGAAGAGGAAGGGTTTTATGATTTTATGATATTATGATTTTTCTTTTTCTTTCGGTTTTTTCATCGTTGCTGAAGGAGGAGAAATAGAATCATCGATTTGCACAGAAAGACGGAAGAGAGAGAAGGGAAAAAAGTTGGACCCATTTTGTCTCGGAGATTTCTCTGCAGTAGCCGACAACTAGTTCGGAGATGGTTCAGGATGTGGGACCCAATCATCTTTAGGTTTGGTTTTTTCTGTCGTCCTGGACTCTGAGAAAAAATTACGGCATTTGATTTCCCTTTACGATCTTATTTGGAAAAATTTAGTCGGTTTATATTCGAATATAACCTCAACTCATCTTAACTCATCTCAATTTATTATTATATTTTTATAATTTTTTATATAAAATACAAATTCTTATATACATTTTTCAATTCTCAATATATCTTTTTTAATTTTCAATATACATTTTTCAAATTATAAAATAATAATAATATTAAAAAATAAACTAAACTTATTTCAACTCATCTCATATCTAAATTTAAGCAGATCTTAATTCTGATCTTATACTTTTAAGTTAAATGATGAATTTAATACTTAATTCTAAAAAAATTGTAAAAATTTTATATGCAATTATTTTTTGAAATTTTTTATATACTTGATTGATGTGATTAATTACATTATTTTTTAATATAAAATAATTATTTAATCAATTACATCAATAAATTATAATAAAGATATACAAAAATATTTATATATAGCAAAGTTTTTAGTACACTTTTGCATTAACTAAAGTCAATTTTAATATATTTTCTTTTATGAAAAATATCAAAATATTTTTAATCCTTAGGCCTTACAATAAGGTTATATTGAATTAGTTAAAGTTCAAAAATATTTTGTTTTTGCTATCAAAATTTATTCTATTTTTGACATTCACTATATATATCAATTTTTTATTTTATTAATTTATCCTGTCTTTCTTTTTCTTTTTCTCTTTTCTCTATTTTCTTGAGTAAAAAAAGAATTAGTAAAAGAATATAATTAGATGAAGAATAAGTAGAATTTTTTTAAAAATGTTAATTAGTAATTTAATTTAAATAGAATATGATTAGGGGTATAGATGGTCCGGTCCGAGAAATTTATAGACCAGTTCCATTCGGTCTAAGAATTCTTTTATACTGGACCGGACTGAACTCCTATTCGATCAACACCGGTCCGATTCAATTCAATTTAGGAGCGGTCTAGTCTGGTCCAAGAATACCCCATATGATTTAATTAACTAAGTTAAATCTAAAATTCTATAATGTTCAAATTTTTTTGGTCTAAATTTAATTATTTTGGCCTAATTTACGTATTGATCACAGATTTAAGCAAAAAAAATTAAAAAAACTTATTCTTAAAAGAAATGGTAAAAGAAAAATAATCTAAATAAAAAAATAGAAAAAATATTACTAATAATACTATTACATTAGTATATTATATATTTATATATTAGTAAATAGTGATAAATTAGTAATAATATATTAAATAATAATAATACACTTATTACTTATAAGTTATTATTAATATTCTATATAGATAGATATATTATAATTTATATTTTTATATTACAACTAATTAACTATTATAAATTATAATATGTTAATAATATAAGAGTATATATTATATATTAATATATTATTATATTAATCTTAATATTATAATTTATATACTATTATTTATATATACATATATATATATATGAGAAGAAATATGGTGGAGGTTTGGTCCGGTTTGGTCCAGGATGAGAAATCCCTTAAACCAGGATTGAGACGAGATTGAAATTATTCAGTCCGATCCGGCCCTGGTCTAGTCCGCCAGTCCGATTCGATCTTTTTACAACCCTAAATATGATTACTAATTAATTTTTTAATTCATAATTTAATTAAAACGTGATTATTAATTAACATATAATAAGTAAAATAGTAAAAATATAATACAATAAAATAAATTATTAATTATTAATTATTAATTATTAATTATTATATAATGAATAAATAGATAGTTTAATGTGAACATTTGATGTGAATAATCAAAATTAAATTATTATTATATTATTTTATGATTATATAATAAAAATAATAATTATTTTAATGTGAGAACTTATATGAATAGAATGATCAAAAGTTAAATTTCTCTTCACAATAATTAAAAATGTGATTTAACTTTAAAAAATCTAAAAAAAATGCTTTTATTAGATAATCCACACCAACTTATATAGTGTGTATATTCATATGTATGTATATATATATATATATTAGGCATATCATAGATATTGTAACAACTATTACTACAAAGAGACATCGCGTGTGTAACGTGCAAACCTAAGAAAGCACATGGTAGTGAGATAAATAGATGAACTTTCAGTTATATGTTCGAATAAATGAAACAAACATAAGGATATTTATTCATTACAGAGGTATAAATGGACCTGACTCGAATTTGACTAAAGAATCACTTTCCTTTCCTTTTCCTATTTGTTGTAATATTAAACATTAATATTATGAGATGTTACATATTTAACGATGGGGAGTGTGTCCCCCAGACTCACTCACAATTTTTTTTTTAATATAAAACCAATAAAGAACAGTAAGACCTAGTTTAAAAGGTGAATTGAGATGATATAAAAGTTAAAAATTAAATAAATATAATTAAAATATTTGTTAACATAATTTTTATTTTAATATTTAAAAAAGTTAAAATTATTTATTAAATTTTATTTAAAAGTTAAAAAAAATGTAACAACTAAATATAATAAATTTAGAAGATTTCACCATCCAAATTAGACCTAAGTATTTCTAGTTGGTTGTATTCCATGAACTTCTACGTCTCTTTGATGGAAAGAACTTAAGCGATAAAAAGGGGAAGGGTGGCTTTATAGTCCATGTGGGGGCTTACGTTAGTATTATTTGCCTTTTATGTTCCTTTGCGAGGGGACTCCTACTTAGGACTATACTTTGACCCGACCTGTCTCGATAAGGTGGAATTCCAACCTGAATCGTTAAGATCTCATACCAATTACTTGATTATCCACTCACCCGGTTAATCGATTTCTCTTGTTTTTCTTTTTCACAAATCTTTAGTTCCAGTCATCCAAATAAAAATCTCAAATAACACAAAAAAGCTTGATTGCTACATTAACTCAAAAATTTCTGAGAAAAAAATCTCAAATAGACTCACAGTATAGATTCAGAGCTTTGACCCTTCTTCACTTGCGGCCAACTTTCAACTTGCCTGATGCCAACTACGACAGAAAAATCTGTCGAGATGAGCTTTGCACGTGATCAGAGAAAATGGAAGAAGCCCACAACCCTTCTTCACAATATTTTTTTCTTCTTCTTCCCCACCTTTCTTGATCATTCGAGCAGAGATGTTGATGACTGACGAAGAGGTAATCAAGTCAACAATAGTGATAAAGTCAACAATAGCGATAAAGATGGGTTCGTGGAGTTTTTCCTCTATCGAAGCCTTCATGGTAATCTTCCATAACTACTAGAATATTACCAACGACGGCGACATCATTGCTAGTGTGTGTGTGTGTGAGAGAGAGAGAGAGAGAGAGAGAGAAAAAGGGAATTGAATGAGTGGAAATGAATCGAAAATGTTAAAATCGGAAATGGGTATAGGAGAAGGGAGTCAAAGATGTTTAAATCGAGGTACACCTGTTACTGATTATAACTCCTATTGGGTCGAAATTTCGGGATGGTACTTATCAAAATAACAGGTAGGGTCAGAAATCGAGTTATTTGTACAGTCTTACTCCTACTAGTATTATTTGTTTTTTCTCTTTGCCATTTTTCCATATATTTTTTGATATTTAAAAATATTTTTTTTAAATTACAATATTATTAAAATATATTTTTTTAATTATTAAATAAAAAATTCTAACGACAATCATCAACAGAAGAGTAACATTTTCAAGAGAGAAATAGTCTTTTGTTATGTCATTGGATGACTTGGATTCTTTCTAGTGTATTTATGAATCTCCCCCAATTCTTTGGAACTTAACCAAATCGAATGCTAAAATGGATTCGAATGGTTGAAAAACTTTGGCTCCATTCATCTTCTCCCCTCGTCCCTGTTCCTTTTCCTGCTTCCCTTAGTCTTCTAGAATTTTTTTTTCTTGTCTTTTCTCCCTTAGTAGTGTTGTTCATTGTCGATCTTTTGGGTTCCAGCCACCTGCAAGTGACACGCGTGAGCTCCCTGACCTCCCCAGCCGCCAATCTCTTCGCCTATGGTAAGAGCCTACTCTTCTTCACGGCACATTGGCCGCACACGCGGCCCAAGCCGTGCGCTTATTCCTCTTCCAACCTCATTATGGTGGAGTTTTGGTGGTCACGCATGGTGTCGCTATCTGCGAAAGCCTTAGATCCTTCTGATCTACCATTCGCCTAGTTTCTATGGCGGCATGTGTTACCCACGCGCCATCAACGACAATGTTTGTCCTCTATCGGCGTATTGGCTCTGTCTCTAGCTACTGTTCTATGTTACTGCTTTCAATAACCAATGATCTTGTAGGAATGATCGTGGACAAGTCCAAAAATCATTTAACGTCAACAAATGACAGTACACCTGCCTCCATCGCCGCTTCCAGCAGAGGTTCCACCGCTTTTAGCAATGGTTCCATGGTTCGCTTTGCGAACACCTTTCCATATTTTTATAAGACGACGTATTTTAATAGGACAAAGGTGAGATCCAAGAAATTGTACCCAAATATACCTGCCCCTTTTTCGTTTTTCCACTTTTTTTGCACTATTATTTATTATTTTGGGATAATTGTTGGGAATCCCACCACCTTCTTGTGTATCATATTTCTTAGTTTAATGAAATTTACTTGTTTAAAAAAATGGTTAGAAAATTGTATAAGAGTATAGTAATGAGTTTGTTTGGATAATGAGATGACATTATATGGTTTTAGAGAAAAATTAAATATTGAATAAAATATTATTCTAATATTATTTTATAATATTATTTATTATATTTTAATTATTTTAAAATTTAAAAGATTATAATTAAAATTTGAAAAAAACGAATTATTTATTATATTTTATATAAAAATTTATAAAAATGATAATAATAAAATAAATTGAGTTGAGATTAATTCTCAATCTAAACACAGTCTGGTGGTCTTAAAATATATAAATCTTGATTATTCTATTTAAAAAAATTAAGAACTTAAAAAAATTTATTTTTTGTAATAGTATAATTTAAGAGAAAAATATAACTAACCCTTTTTTTTTTAATTTGTTATCAGAACCAAAAGGGGATGATGCAGAAGGAATGGGATACTATCCATGTAAGCATAGACAAGAAAGGACGTCCCTCACTTTGGTCTTTGGACGATGCAGCTTGTGGCATAAATCATTATTTTCCTCCATGAAACTGGCAGCCAATGCGCATCAACTATTTTATGGGCAAACATCACGAGTGCTCGATTCCATTGTAATTTGTATTGTATTAAATGTGCCACCAAATAAATTTATCACTACTATGTTTTTTTTTTAATTATTTTCTAGCATTTATATTTTTAACTTTTGTAATTGGATCAGATCATTTTTATAAGAATAGAATAATAATATTTACAATTGTAATTTGTGCAAATTTCGTCTATTCTCTGAAAAAACTAGAATCTACTATTAAAAATAAAAATTTCATAAAAATTTCATATGTAACTATTAATTATAAAGAAAATTTTATATACTACACTATTATACTATTTTTGTTTTATTAAGTAAAATGTGATATATTTATTATTATTAAATAATTGTTTATTAGATTTTTCTTATCATTAAATAATAATAAACATATAATATATTCTTTAATAAGATGAAAATAAAATGAGAATACGATATATATCATTTGGATAAATCTTCTGTCTGGATGCGTGCAAAACCCATTTTTCACCCAACCAATCAGGCATCGCCATATGGTAATTTGGACAAAAATCCCATGAGCTTGCCTGCTCTCGATCAAACCCAGATTCAACCAAAACTCCTAAAAGGAACTCATCTCCCCTTCTCGATCAAACCCAAATTCAACTAAAAAGCCAAACAGGAATTCGTGAAATTGAAATTATACCAAAAGCGAAAAAAAGTTATGTTTTTTTTACACTTATTGGAGAATGTATAATCTATCAATAGATTAACTTAGAACTATTCAGAGATAGAAAAAGAAAGATTAAAATAGAGAGAAAAAAAAAAGACCACATCTGAAACTGCATCCATCCACACCGATAACGCTCCAATGGTGCACAATAAAGAAAAAAAATCATTCTTTTGAATCATTTGAACTCCATTTCAATCATTCTTAAAAGTTTTAAAATCCATATTCCTTTAAAAGATAAGGATAAAAAGAACAATGAAAGTAACAAATGTGGACGAACAACAATCGAATTGCCAATAAAAAAAATGATGACTGTTGATGTCATAAAAATCGATCAATAGACCAATACAGAAGAAAGAGTCATTCCAATCCATTGATGCGATTTGAGTTTTGTCCAGAGTCATTTGGGCCCTTGACGAGATTTCGATGTGACTGGCGCGTACATTAATAGCAGATAAAATAATAGACATAAACACAAGATTTACGTGATTTGACGTAAGACCTACACCCACGGGTGTTTAGGAGAGAGGAATCCACTATAATGAATATTTTACAATCTCTTATATCTCATTTTACAAAAAATATAGACATCAATGGAGGAAATTTCTTTAATTGGAACTCCCAAATACCTCTAAGGAGAAGAAAACTGAAAAAGATGATGAGTTGCTCGGGGGACCATTCTCTCGTGATCACTGCTTTTTTATAGACACTTGATTTGCGTGTGTCAGCCTCCCTTAATGATTGTTGCACACATCTCCTTCTTTTCTGTCTTCGTTCCCTTTTTTTCTTTGTCTTTCCTTTCCTCTAACACACTGCTTTACTACCTGCTCCCAGACCCTTTGTTCCCTAGCCCATGCCCTAACATCCTTGGTCTTAACCCATGCACCTGTCATCCTATCCCTCATATCATTTCATGCTCTTACAAAACTTTAATGGCTAAGCCCCCCACTCGTACTTTTTCTCCCTTACAATATCCCATCAATAAAGATACTTTGGTGGAAATTTTGAAACACCTATTATTCGAACTCTAAGAATGCAGTAAATCAACTTATGAGCCCAAGGTAATAAAATAAAAACATGTGACAGATAAAATGATTATCAGGAGAATGTCGTAATGTGTTGAATATTTCAAAACTTTCAATCGCATAGAGTGCAAGCGCGGGGCTCGAAGGTGGCGGGAGATGGACTCGACCATGAGCGTGAAAGTGCGAGCGTGGCGGGAAATGGATTCGACTGCGAGCGTAGCTGGAAATGGACTCGACCGCAAGCATGGAGCCTAAAGGTAACAGGAGATGCACTCGATCACGAGTGTGGAGCTCAATGATAGTGGGAGATGGATTCAATCATTGACGTGGAGCTCGAAAGTAGCAGGAGATGAACTCGACTGCGAACGTGGGAGCGCGGGGCTCAGGGATGACGGAAAATGGACTCAACCGCAAACGTGGGAGTATAGAGCTCAAGGGTGGCGGGTAGGGGTGGGCAGCAGGTACTCGTACTTGCACACGCTGCCACACCAGCATTTCGTCCCGCACCGCCATGAGGGGACAGATGTAACCGCCCAGCCAATTAGGGGCGAGGTTCCCCCACCCGCTCTTTAGAAGTAAGGCGGGAGCGGGGATGGTATAAGGTTCCACCCGTCCCGCACTTACCCCGCCCCCACATTACATAATATATTAAATATATAATATATATTATAAATTATAAATTATATATATATAAACCCATGTGACTCAAAACGACGTTGTTTTGAGTCATTTAGGTCTTTTTTTAATAATTAAGTGACTTATATAAAACGTTTTATATAAAACAACAACGTTTTATATAAATCACTTAAAATCAACTAAACCCCCCCTTTTCGATCTCACTCTCAGACCCTCATCTATCTCTCGTCTCTCTCTGTTCCCAATTCCCCCAAATTGAGTCCCCAATGAACCCTAGCCCCAAAATCGCATCGCTTCTCACACCACCTTTCACCGTCGTCACAGGCCACCGTCATCGGGATTTCATCTTCGAGACTCCAAGCTATTTTTTCCTAGCTATTTCTCTCTCTTGTGGTCTTACCAAAGGTAAATTCGAGAATCCTAATCTCCCATTTTTTTCTTTTTTAAAATATATGAAAATTGAGAATGGAATGGTGAATGGAGATGGATATGGATGATGGATTTGTGAAATGTGAACTATATGCTGAGAAGATTGATTGTGCATGTGTGTAAAGTTTGAACTGTGATCATTGATGAATTGTCCGATTGTGCATGCTGCATGGATTGATTAATTTGATTGTATTTACTATTTTCAATCAAAGTTTTATTGTGATTAACATTAAATTGGTCTCATGTTGATCAATTAATTTGATTAGATAAGTATGAGATTGTGCAATTGTGAACTCATAAGATTTTGCAGAAAACTATAAGAATTTGATTAATTACTAAAAAGCTACTTAATTATGATTAATTATTTTTTTTGTTGAAATGACTTTCTCTATAGAAATAAATATATTTTGATTATAAATAGTTATTCTTATCGTATATAATCTATTACAATTTGTCATTTTTCTTGTAGTAACACTACTTGCGCAAGCTCTAGCCTCTATATGTAAATTAAGGAAAAATATAATTGTATTAATTATTAAATGATTCTATGTGTGCGGTTGTTTGGTGCCTTTGTTTTATCACTGTCTTTTTTTTTTTACTCCGCGAATTATCACCATCGAGAAGGTGGTGAGAATTCTGTCTCGATATTGCGTACCTCGAACTCTGAAGAGGTGGTAATTCATCTCTCAGGCCTGAGATAACAAAAGCCTGCAACAAACGATTGTCAGTAAAGTGTTTTAATATGCCAGTATTTCAAACACTTACATTGGCTATTTGATGGCAATGCAGGGGTTTACGAGTGTGCTTGAGTTAGGGCCTGAGCTTCAACCTCACGAGTCGTTGGTGCTCTGAGCTGGCGATGGTGATGGAGATGTGTAAATTGGCATGCAAGGGTTTACGAGTGGGCAATAGTTCAGACCTTGACCCCAATATTCGTTGTTGTCCTGAGTTGGCGATGGAGATGGGCGAATTGATATTGAGGGTTTACGAGTTGGCAAGGACCTAGGCCTCGACCTTGCGATTTGTTGTTGTCCCGAGTTGGCGATAGAGATGGAGATGAGGAATTTACAATTATGCTCGGACCGTGGTGAATCGGTGTATGAGGGTTTATGAGTGAGTAAGGGCTTAAGACTTGACCCTATAATTTGCTAGCGAATCGGCGTGTGGGGGTTTACGAGTAAGAAATGGTCCAAGTCTCGATCCTACGATTCGTTGACATTCCGAGTTACTAATGGAGATGGAGACGGGGGTTTATAAGTATGCTTAGGTGGGGCCCTAGCTCAGAGCCTTGACCTCGTGGCGAATCAGTGTGTGAGGGTTTACGAGTAGGCAATGGCCTATGACTCGACCTCGCGATTCATTGGTAAATCGGCATGCGAGAGTTTACAAGTGGGTAAGAACCTAAGACTTAACTTCGCGATTTGTTGGCATCCTACGTATGATGAGAGTGTGAAACTCGTTCCATTGCGGGAGATATGCTGGCAACCCGCGTATGACGAGAGCGTGGAACTCATTGCGTCGTGGGAGAAGTGATGTCGCTTCGTGCTGTAGAAAATAATTTTGTTAGTAGAAAAAAATGAATTCACCTACTACGAGAGATGCCAATCAGAAATCTTAAGTTGCTGTAGTTGATTTTCGTGAACTTGTGGTTGTTGTATCCGATTTTCGTGAACTTGTGGTTGTTGTATCCGAGCTTGCGTATGCCAAGTTTGAGTTGAGTGCGTTATTAGCCCAAGTCCGTGCATGCGTAGTTGGAACGTAAAACTTGTCAAAACCGATCCCGCTAAATTTGTCGAGTTTTAAGTTTTCGTGATTCGAGGTGGTAAGTAACCTGTCCAAGTAATCAAAAGGGAGGAGCAAACAAGTCCTGAACGAGAGAAACTTGGCTAGCAAGTTCTGAGTGGGAGATGCATGCCATGTATAAGTCTGTGAGTGGGTTGGCCCAAGTGCATGCATGGTGAAGTCCCAAGGGTGGAGTCCGTGCGTGTGAGGGTGTTCTAGCTTAGTCCGTGTGTGGTCCTGAGTGGATTATCCTGAGTGGGTGAGCTGTGAGTGTGCTTCCCAAGTATGCATGGCGGGCTCATGCTTCCCGAGTGTGGTTGTCCTGAGCATGCGAGCCTTAGGCTCATGTGTGGTGACCAGATTCCAAGCCCAAGTGCAAGTTTTCTGTGAGTGGGGTGAGTCCCGAGTGTGTGAAAGCTGAATGGCTCCCGAGTGGGTGTGTACCTGAGATGGGGTCCCTAGTGTGGTGCTCGTGTGCAAGGTTCCAGAGTGGGTATGACGAGTCTAAGAGGTGATCTTGTGTAGGTAACTCTCGATGCCCAAGCTCGGGTCTAAGCACCCAAGGAGGTGAGCCTATGGGTCAGCCCCGCGTAGTGGTTTGCCAGAAACTGCTTCCGGAAAATTCTTAAGTGGATTCGAGACGCCTAACGGGTGCATTGGGCATGCACTCGTTTGGTATTTTTCAAATTTGGTCACCAGGCACTTTGGCAGGTCAGTGATGCTCCGGAGGAGACAGATCGAGTTGAAAACCTCTATGGTGGTGGCCGGCAACCCATCCGTGTAACAGATGGGTTGGGTCATACACTTTTCCCGTAGGCGAGACGTAGATGGGGTGTATTCATTTATGGCGAAGTTACCGATCGACAATGGTCCTTCCAGTGACAGACGATGCTAGCGACCATGGTGGAGGAAGCTGGTGTTCCCCTCTGCCCCGGCGTGAGATGGAGCTGCGTGTGCCATGCAACTCGTGTGTGTTGACGTGATCTCAAAGATTGTACACGAGCCCCAGGAAGGGGATCGTGGTCTCCGGCAAGATAGAAGCCACCGACAGTCATGGAGGTGATCGTCGGCAATTGTATCGAGCTCGGGACACCGGGTCATGGTGCTCGAGTGCCTTCCAGCACGGTTCCAAGTCCTATGCATGCATGCACGTAGTGCGTGCATAGTTGATGTGTGCACTTAAGTGCATAGTGCTATCCCGAGGTGCATTTTCCTCATTTTTGGCCATACTGTGTTTGTATTCATGTCTCGTGTGTACAAGTGCCATGTGCATGCTCTAAGGGGCGATCACAATTCTTGTAGTGCTAAAAGTAATAGCACTCAGTGCACCTAGCTTACTCACTTCTAGTGCGGGTGTCTGAGTGAAATAAATGCTATAAACTTATCCTTGTGCAAGAAAGTGGCGAGATCTAATCTCATATTGGCATATTTTATATTTATAAAAATGAACAAGAGCGAGAACGCTTATCTAGAGGAGCTGCTCGCACGTCTGGCGATTTATTTAGTGTACTGCTAAATCATTAATATCCCACATCTGACTTAAAAAGTATTCAGATCTCATAGACATGGCTTCTGTTGATATCGTAAAAATCGGTCAACAGATTGGGAAAAGAGAGAGTACTAGTACGATTTAAGTTTTGTTCAGAGTCGTTTAGGGCTCCCGACAAAATTTCAGTGTGACTGACGCGTACATTAATAACAAATAAAATAATAGAAATAAACACAAGATTTATGTGATTCAGCGTAAGGTCTACGTCCATAGGTATTTAGGGGAGAAGAATCCACTATAATAAACATTTTACAGCCTTTCATAGCTCACTATACAAAAAATATGGACATCAATGAATGGCATTCCTCTAGTTAGAGCTCCCGAATTCCTTTGAGGAGAAGAAAACTGAAAAGGATGATGAGTTGCTCGATGGACCATCCTCGTGTAATTGCTGCCTTTTTATATATCCTTAGGTTGTTTGTGTCAGTCCCCTTAATGATTGTTGCGTGTCTTTCTTTATTTCTTGTTGTCATCCGCTTTCTTTCTTTGCCCTTCCTTTCCTCTGACACCTTGCTTTACTGCTTGCCCCCAGACCCTTTATTCCTTAGCCCATGTCTTGACACCATCGATCTTAACCCATGCATATGCCACCCCATCCCTCATATCACTTCATGCTCTTACAAAGCTTTAATGGCTAGGCCCTCCACTCATACTTTTCCCCTCTCACAATGATTGAAATGATATCTCGACCATTGATTTTGTTACACCTCAATGTCATTCTGAACGCAAGAGATGTAGAGCTGTCTACCCTTTTCTGTTACACTGAAAGAAGGCTTTGATTTGAAAAGAAAATTGAAAAAAAAATCTCATCTTTGAGCTATTATCAGACAAGAGTGAGCGATCCCTAAACTCCATCGAGAAATCTAACCCTTACATTTGAATCGGCTATAGAGAAAGAACGAAAACTCAACAATTTCTTGCTAATTAAGTCTTATATATATGGAGAGGCCGACTCTTCTCTTGACTTTCAAAAGTGGAGATGAGTTTCTCTTTGAATTTTTAGTTAAATTTGGATTTAATCAAGAGGGAAAGACGAGTTTCTTTTAGAATTTTTGGTTGAATTTGGATTTGATCGAGAGCAGACAAGTTCATGAAATTTTTGTTCAAATTGCCATGTAGTGTTTTATGATTGGTTGGGTGCCTTTACCCACATAATTTTTCCTGAAATTTGAAATGCAAATAAGGGACTATTACAATCCTGTTAGTTATGACTTGTTGGAGAATTCATTAGTTATAATTTGTTATAAAACTAAAAAGAAAATTACTACTATTGCAAGAGAAATGTAAAAGAAACTCTCTGAAACTTTCTTCCTTCTCTATATTTTCTTATGAATTTCATTACAACTGAAACCCATATTTATAGGTTTTGAAATTACTATGCAAGTTACTATGCAAGTCACTATGCAGATTTTAAAATAATAGTGGTGGGGTCATTCACATAATTTAATGGTGGGACAGGGGGCGGCTGCCGTTTCGTTCGTTTGTTACAATTCATAACACTCCCCCTTGAATGACCACTCATAAAGAATCTGCCTCGTTAAAACCTTGCCAAGGAAAAACTCAGTGGGAAGAAAAACCAATGGCGAAGGAAAAAGAGTACAGTCTTCTTATGTATCCACAAGTGCTTTGAGATTGCCTCATTAAAACCTTGCAAAGGAAAACCCAATGGGATAAAACCTTAGCGAAGGAAAAAGAGTACAATCAGCACAAGTCTTGAGGACTTTTACTCCCCCTGAAAAGTGCATGACAATAGTTTTTGAGTCTTCACATTTTAATATTCTGCACAATTTTCTTGAATGTCGCAGTTGGTGATGTCTTTGTGAATAAATCTGCCAGATTATCACTTGATCGTATATTTGATATATCATCCTTTGATTTGAATGATACAAGCAGCATTATCTTCGTATAAAATTGTTGAGTCATTGATCTCAGCCAAATATACTCTCGACTTGTTTCATGAATTGTAATAATTTCTGAATGAAGATGAAAAATAATATCTGGTTGACAGACTTAATAGAAATCTGATACCTGCAGTAATACTTAAACTCCCCCTGATAATATGCGTTAGTGTTTCAAGTAATAAGCAAATATAATTTCAGTCTATATAACAAGTTAAGAATTCAAACACGATCTCCAACTAAATAATGCATTAGAGAGAGTATGATAATATTTTCATCTAAAATTTTCTCCCCCTCATTCGGCGTTATTAGGAAGAACTTGTTTATATACGGCAGAAATAACATTGGAAACCATCTATGTATGATAAAAGCTGTAAAAGCTTTGAAGTTTAATATTATCGGTTCGGCGGAAAATCAAATCCGCTTGACATTGTGGACAAACGAGATCTTGAAGATATTTGAAGGTTTCGGGTTGTTGTTTAAATATAACCAATTTTACCATTGGTTTACTCCAGCAAAAAGATTTCGCATTCGTCATAGATTCAGTTGTTGTTCATCCAGAACGATATTATGTCTGATAGAAATTCTAATGTCTCAGATTTAAACCACGAACCTTTTATACCTCAACCACTTATATTTTCTCCTAAGGCTGTAAATACCATGATAGGAGCAGAGATATATCTATCTAGTAAATCTGATCCTGAAATTGTTGCAGCATCAAGAACCCTCAGTGCTCAATATGCTGCTTCTCTTACAACCATGTCACAGAGGCTATTGGCGAGAACGAGTGAGGTTGATCATTTTAAAAATCAAATATCTGAGTTGCATCAAACGCTTGCAACTAAAGATAGAAAAAATAAAGATTTAAGACAAGAAAACAAGGAGCTGAAGAAACTTGTAGACTGGTATTCTCGTGACCTGAAAACACGAGCAGAAGAGCTGGAACGAGAAAGAGCTCAGATACAAAGTCAACAACAGTAGCTAACGGCAGAGGTTCAGCGTTTACAAGAAAATAGGGATAGCTGTAATTAATCTCGCTGGCTTTTGAAATTATGCATCCAGCATATCTTGTAAAGTGAGATTTGAAGAGATGATGGTTTGTCTTGTTCTTATTTCTATTTCTATAAGAACCGTCTTTAGCTTCATGTAGTACGCATCAAATCTTCTTCTCATATCTATAATTCATTTGTATTTGTATTCTTATTCTACAAATTTTCAATGGCTCATCAATTTCCTTTTACTATTTTTCACAATCAACATATGAGGTATCCTTCACCTCAATTACAAGTTGATCCTGCATCTTCCGCAGGTGCAATGTTGCAGCAAGCAAATAATCTGACTAATAAGTCAGATCGTGAAGCTGTTTATGAGCTGGTGACTCTCGGCACCCGATACTCCTCCTCTATTGTTGGATTTTCCAACTGATTACAATCCAAAAATCGTGAGATTGAGGAGCTTAACGAGAAGGTTTCTGTACTTCAACGACTCGTTTAAGAGTCTGACAGAAAAATTGCAAACTTAAAGCAGGAGAATAAGGATTTAAAATCCTTACTTGCCTCTTCATTTCGATTGCCTAATCCTTTAGATAAGGATGGTATGTTGCTTTATGAAGAGCAAATGCATTTGAAAGATGAGGCTAGAAGTCTCAAATTCTCGTAACTCATCTATGAATTGAATAATAAGATCTTTCCTTTTCAAATGCATTTCTTGAATTTATAGCAACCCTTGTGATTTTTTCAAGAGTTCTAACAAGGTAAATCATCAACGTAAACTGTAATAATGGCAAATCCGAATTTTGATAAAACACATAGACATATAGGATTATTCTTAAATCCTTTTTTCAATAGATACTTGTTGATTCAATTATATCACATGCGTCCGGATTGCTTTAACCCATATAAAGATCTTTGAAGTTTTATAAAGTACATACTCCTAAATGTACTTGGATTAGATGCTTCAAGTATCGTAATAATCTAATGATGCTTATAAATATGCAGTGACCACATTCATTAACTGCATATCTAATCCTTTTGTAATAACCAAATCAATTAAAAATATGAATGTGATTGCATTCATACCAAGGAAATATGTTTCATCATAATTGCTCTCGGGTTTCTACAGGAAACCTTGTGCGACAAATTATACCGCACAATTTCATTTCGTATTACGTTCGTATAAATATTCACGTATATCTGACAAATATTACACCCTTTGGTGTTTGGACAACAGGTCCAAATGCATCTCGCTTCACTAGCGAGTTTAATTCAGTTTTAATAACTGCTTTCCATTTTGGCCAATCATTTCTACGTCGACATTCTTCGACGGTTTTTGGCTCACTTTCTTCATTACTTCTGGTAATGTCAAGTGTTATCATATATGTTGTCGACAAAAATTTTATTTCTATCCATAAATTTTCTAGTACTCATGAAATGTATTGAGATCTCATTGTTCCTCTCCAGGGGAAAACATTTCATAAAACACCTCTACAGGAGGTTTCTCTTCAGGAGGTTTATACTCTTCAGGAGTTTTCTCTTCAGGAGTTACCTTTTCAGGAAGTTTCCTCTTCAGGAGGATTATATTTTATACAGAAAATACGGTCTCTTCATGAGCACCGATTTTTATTTCTCTTGTGCACCAATAGGTCTTCAACGCTTCAGGTGTATCTTAGACTTATTTATTGCTGTTTTAACAACTCGTCCTTCAGGGACTTCAATTCTTGCTTAAGCATTAACAGCAGTAATATATGATTTTACAACACCTTTAGTGTCAGTAAATATATCATGTAATTGATTTGCAACACTTTGCAGATAAATAATCCTCTGAACTTCTGGTTCACATTTATTTGTAAGAGAATCAAATTTAAACAGGGTTTTATTATCCCAAGTAATTTCTTGTCGTGCTTCAGGCACCGATATTTCATTATTTCAAAACATGATGAAATATTAATAAGCTTATATATAAAAACTTAGTATAAGTAAATCAAGTGCTTGGCCGTACAACAGGTACGTGACTACTGTTTAGTCATATTACATCTATGGCAAACATCTTCATTTTTTTATGAAGAATTATTCTGAGGGTCTTTACCCTTCTCTAAGTTTGATCACTTCTGGTGATACGATATATTTTTATCATCTTTAGTGTTGTCGCTTTTGGGACCAATACTTTTATAATTTTTCTACCACGTCTATGCCCTTAGTTCCCGTTCACTTCTGAGAATTGTAAAAATTCGATATCATTAATAGGACGTAACTGGTGTAACAAAAACTCATTATTTAGCTCAATCACTGGAAGACAAAACAAAAGTTCAGAATATTTGTTGAACTTTCACTCTCGATATTGCTACTACAGGAGCACATTCGAGGTATGAAAAATAATGTCTTCTTTTATATATCATTATCAGTGACATTTTCACTGTATAATTTTAATATTGAGCTGATTTTAAAGAGTGCAGAATATTCAATACCACTCTTAAAATCTTGCAACTTCAGGTGCAATAAATCATAATGATCTTTTGAGAGGATTACATCTTCTGGTGCTTATATCACTCTCTTAATTCATTTCACACAGTAAGATGATTTTTCATCATGAGATACACAGCACGGTCCTTCAGGGACACATGGTTTCCTTCTATGATTGTATCTTTCAAGTTCATCATCATATCCAAATAGATCTCATCAAGGATCTTAGATAAATAACATTTTTCAGAAATGTCAATAGTAATAAATCTTAATATTTGACATTATATTACAAAAATAAATCTGTGAATTTAAGAAATATATTCACATTATCATGAGAATAAAAATAAAATTTTATCAAGTAATATTTAGCAATATTACCTTTAATATTTATCTCAAGGACTGTAAATAATATATTGAAAAACTTACTTGAAGTAGAAGACCACTAGCTTCAGTATCGATAGAATCTCGTGCTGATAACGTGTTATAAAACTAAAAAGAAAATTACTACTATTGCAAGAGAAATGTAAAAGAAACTCTCTGAAACTTTCTTCTTTCTCTATATTTTCTTTTGAATTTCATTACAACTGAAGCCCATATTTATAGGTTTTGAAATTACTATGCAAGTTACTATACAAGTCACTATGCAGATTTTAAAATAATAGTGGTGGGGTCATTCACATAATTTAGTGGTGGGACAGGGGGCGGCTGCCGTTTCGTTCGTTCGTTACAATTCATAACATAATTTGCTTTTTGTTATGAAATTTAAAGAAAGAAACTACTATTGCAAAAGAGAAATAAGAAATTTTCTCTGAAACTCTTAAGAACTGAAACTTTCTTTCTCTCTCTATATTTTCTTATGAATTTCATTACAACTGAAGCCCCTATTTATAGGCTTTGAAATTACTATGCAAGTCACTATACAAGTCACTATGCAGAATTTAAAATAATAATGGTGGGGTCATTCACATAATTTAGTGGTGGGACAGGGGGCGGCTGATAAATTTCGTTCGTTCATTATACTCCCCCTTGAATGACCGCCAATAAGAAATTTGTCTCGTTAAAACCTTACCAAGTAAAAACCCAGTGGGAAGAAAAACCAATGGCGAAGGAAAAAGAGTACAGTCTTCTTATGTATCCACAAGTGCTTTAAGATTGCCTCATTAAAACCTTGCAGAGGAAAACCCAGTGGGACAAAACCTCAGCGAAAGAAAAAGAGTACAATCAACACATTTACTCCCCCTGAAAAGTGCATGACAAAAGATTTTTGAGTTTTCGTATTCCAATGTTATGCACAATCTTCTTGAATGTGGAAGTTGGTAACGCCTTTGTGAATAAATCTGCCAGATTATCACTAGATCGTATCTGCTTGACATCAATTTCACCTTTTTCTTGAAGTTCATGAGTATAAAAGAATTTCAGTGAAATATGTTTGGTTCTGTTACCTTTGATATATCCTCCTCTGATTTGAGTGATACAAGCAGTATTATCTTCATATAAGATTGTTGGGCTATTATTGATCATGGGAAGTCCACACTTTTCCTGGATATATTGAATAACTGATCTCAACCAAATACACTCTCGACTTGCTTCATGAATAGCAATGATCTCTGAGTAATTTGAAGAGGTAGCAGATAGTGTCTGCTTAACAGATCTTCATGATATGGCAGTATCTCCATAAGTAAATAAATATCCAGTTTGAGATCTAACTCTGTGTGGGTCTGAAAGATAACCTGCATCTGCATACCCAATCAATTCTGGACTTGAACCACGTTGATAAAATAATCTCATATCAACCGTACCATGAAGGTAACGAAGGACATGTTTAATGTCATTCCAATGCCTTCGAGTTGGTGTAGAACTATATCTTGCAAGCAGATTAACTGAGAATGTAATATCTGGTCGAGTGCAATTTGCAAGATACATCAAAGCTCCAATTGCACTGAGATATGGTACTTCAGGACCAAGAATTTCTTCATCGTCATCACAAGGACGGAATGGATCTTTCTTCACATCAAGTGTTCGAACAGTCATTGGAGTACTCAGGGGATGAGATTTGTCCATATAAAAATGCTTTAGGACTTTCTCAGTATACATGGACTGATGAATAAAAATTCCATTTGGCAAGTGCTCAAGCTGCAGGCCGAGACAAAGTTTTGTTTTGCCAAGATCTTTCATTTCAAATTCATTCTTTAAATATATAGCAGTTTTTGAGATCTCTTCAGGAGTTCCCACAATATTTAAATCATCAACATAAACCGCAATAATGACAAATCCGGATTCTGATTTCTTAATAATAACACATGGGCATATAAGATTATTCTCAAATCATTCTTTCAATAGATATTCGCTTAAGCGATTATACCACATGCGTCCGGATTGCTTCAACCCATATAAAGATCTTTGTAGTCTGATTGAGTACATATTTCTAGATATACTTGTAGATACTTCAGGCATCTTATATCCTTCAGGGATTTTCATATATATGTCATGGTCTAAGGATCCATATAAATATGCAGTGACCACATCCATCAACCGCATTTCTAATCTTTTTGTAACAACCAGACTAATCAAAAATCTAAATGTGATTGCATCCATAACGGGAGAGTATGTTTCTTCATAATCAATCCCGGGTTTCTGCAGGAAACCTTGTGCGACAAGCCGTGCTTTGTATCGCACAATTTCATTTTTTTCATTACGTTTTCGTACAAATACCCACTTATATCCAACAGGCATTACACCCTTTGGTGTTTGGACAACAGGTCCAAATACTTCTCATTTTGCTCGCGAATTTAATTCAGCTTTTTGGCCAATCATTTCTACGTCGACATTCTTCGACGCTTTTTGGCTCACTTTCTTCATTACTTCTGGTAATATCAAGGGCCATTTTATATAAAAATATGTTGTCGACAACAGTTTTATTTCTATCCAGAATTTCTCCAGTTTTCATGAAATGTATTGAGATCTCATTATTTTCAGGTACCTGTTCCTCTTCAGGGGAAAACATTTGATGACACACCTCTTCAGGAGGTCCCTTTTTAGGAGATTTATACTCTTCAGGAGTTTCCTCTTCAGGAGGTTCTGGAATAAAAGATTTGAGTTCTTTAGGAGCACCAATTATATTTGTAACCTGTATTGTGGATATGTGTTATTCAGAAACACCAAATTCATTTTGTATTCTTTTCCTTTTGGAAATTTTATCTTTTACACCAATAGGTCTTCCACGCTTCAGGCGTATTTTAGATTCACCTATTGCTGCTTTGACAATTTGTCTTCCAGGGATTTCAATCCTTGCTGGAGTATTAACAGTAGGTATATAAGATTTTACTACACCTTTAGTGTCAGTAAATACATCCGGTAACTGATTTGCAACATTTTGCAAATGAATAATCCTTTGAACTTCCCGTTTACATTCATTTGTAGGAGGATCAAAATGAGACATGGTCTTATTATCCCAAGTAATGTCTTGTCGTGCTTCAGGCACCGACTTTTCTTTACCCATTAACGGAAAATTTAATTCTTCAAAATGACAATCCTCAAAACGTGCTTTAAACATATCCCCTGTAAGGGGTTCAATGTATCTAATAATGGATGAAGAATCAAAACCAACATATATCACAAGTCTATGTTGAGGGCCCATTTTTGTACGTTGTGGAGGTGCAATTGGAACATATACAGCACATCCAAAAATACGAAGATGAAAAATATTTGATTGTTGACCAAATGCAAGCTGTAATGGAGAATATTTATGATATGCAGATGGTCTAATGCGAATTAGAGATGCTGCATGAAGTATAGCATGTCCCCAAACAGAATTAGGTAGTCATGATTTCATAAGTAAATGTCTAGCGATTAGTTGAAGCATTTTTATCAAAGACTCAGCTAAACCGTTTTATGTGTGTGTATGGGCAACAGGATGTTCAACATCTATTCCTATTGACATGCAATAATCATAAAAAATTTGAGATGAAAATTCACCTGCATTATCCAATCGAATGGTTTTAATTGGATATTTAGGAAATTGTGCTCGTAGTTTAATTATCTGAGCAAGAAGTCTAGCAAATGCAACATTTCTAGTGGAAAGAAGACAAACATGTGACCATCGACTAGATGCATCAATTAGAACCATAAAATATCTAAATGGTCCACTTGATGGATGAATAGGCCCACATATATCTCCGTGAATCCTTTGTAAAAAGGATGGAGATTCAACAATGACTTTTGAGGGAGATGGTCTGATAATTAACTTACCTTGAGAACATGCAGAGCACGGAGATTCATTGGGTAGAAATATCTTTTGATTTTTTAAGGGATGCCCATGCGAATTTTCAATAATTCGTCTCATCATTATAGAATCCGGATGTCCAAGGCGATCATGCCAAGTCATAAATACTTTAGGGTCAATGCACTTCTGGTGCATTACCACATATGATTCAATTGTTCTCATTTTTGTATAATACAATCCAGAACATAGAGCAGACAGTTTTTCTAATACGAGCTTCTGGCCCGATATTGTTTTAGTAATAAGAAGATGCTCTTTACTGCCTTCATTGGTCGTTTCAATATGGTAATCATTATGACGTATATCTTTGAAACTCAATAAATTTCTTCTAGATTGTGAAGAGAATAGAGCATCATCAATACAAAATTTGGTGCCATTAGGCAACACAATATAAGCTCTTCTGGAGCTCTCAATTAAATCCGATGAACCTAATATGGTATGGACATAGGTTTTACTTAGTGTTAGATTTTGAAAATATTTCTTTTCTTTGAGAATTGTGTAAGTTGTAGTACTGTCAGCCAGACATATATCTTTATCATTCAACTCAGAGATAAAAAGCTCATCAATGTGATCCATGATTCTACAAAATATACAAAACTTTTATTACTGATAGAAAGAAAATACATTAATTGAGTGGAACACTTCCATCTCCAATTAAGTGTTCAATACTACCATCAGGATGATTAAAGAAATCAGATACATTAAGATGAGTAACGTCTACATCTACTGAATCTAATAAATCATCTGATGGTTCTACTAAATTTGTTTCATGCACTTTATTCTTTCATTTAATAGAAGCTTTATATAAATCAGCTAAGTGCCTGGCCGTACGACAGGTACGTGACCAATGTCCAGTCATTCCACATCTATGGCACACCTTTTCACTTTTCTTTGAAAAATTATTCTGAAGATTTTTACCCCTCTCTGAATTGTACCACTTTTGGTGATATGGTATATTATAATCCATTTTAATGTTGTCACTCCTGGGATCAACATTTCTATAATTTCTCCTACCACGTCCACGCCTCCGATTTCTTCTAAAGGATGCACCATTCACTTCTGGGAATGATGCAAACCTATTATCATTCACTTCAGGGAATGATATTGAGCCAGTAGGGCGTGACTGGTGGCTTTCTAATAAGAGCTCATTATTCTGCTCAGCTACTAGAAGACATGATATAAGTTCAGAATATTTCTTGAACTTTCTCTCTCGATACTGCTACTGCAGGAGCACATTCGAGGCATGAAATGTAGTAAAAGTCTTCTCTAGCATATCTTCATCGGTGATTTTCTCACCGCATAATATTAATACTGAACTTATTTTAAAAAGTGCCGAATTATACTCACTAACACTTTTATAATCTTGCAACCTCAGGTGCATCTATTGAGAACGAGCTCTTGGGAGGATGACAGTCTTCTGGTGTTCATACCTCTCCCTTAAATTGTTCCACAAAATATAGGGATTTTTTACTGTGAGATATTCAGTTTTCAATTCTTCATGAATATGGTGGCGAAGGAAAATCATTGTTTTAGCACGTTCCTGCAGGGATGCTTGATTTCCTTCTTTAATAGTTTCTCCCAGGTTCATTGCATCAAGATGTATTTCAGCATCAAGTATTCAGGATAAATAATTTTTCCCAGATATATCAAGAGCAACAAATTCCAATTTTGTAAGATTTGTCATTTTCTACACATATAAATAATAAATATGTGTATCTCAGAAAATATATTTATAAATTCATACAGATAATCATCAATAAAATATATCAAAAATTTCAAATAATATATTAAAAAACTTACAGAGGAATAAGGCCACTAGCTTCAGAATTGGTAGAACCGTCGTGCTGATAACGTGTTATGAAATTTAAAAAAAGAAACTACTATTGCAAAAGAGAAATAAAAAATTCTCTCTGAAACTCTTAAGAACTGAAACTCTCTTTCTCTCTCTATATTTTCTTATAAATTTCATTACAACTGAAACTCCTATTTATAGGTTTTGAAATTACTATGCAAGTCACTATACAAGTCACTATGCAAAATTTAAAATAATAATGATGGGGTCATTCACATAATTTAGTGATAGGACAGGAGACGACTGATAAATTTCGTTCGTTCATTATACTTTTTTATATTTTTATATTATTTTTTTAATGTTTTTAAATATCTATATATTTAAAATATTAAAATATTATTAAATAATATTATTTAAAATTATTAAGTAAAAAAAAAAGCGCAAGATTCGAAACGGATTCTACTATTGATATGTTTATCACTTTCTATGCAAATATTATTGATTGGTTAACGGGTACTGCAATGGGGACACGTTAAAGCCAGTGCCCAGTGGCTGGGATTTGAGATCTGGGAGGGGGCCATATACACCTGTCATGACCCACGCTTTCAGTGCTGCAGTACTGTATTCAAAGGGTCCAATATGAGCATCGTTTATTTATTTTTATTTTTTTGTGGTCGGGGTAGTTCGGAGATAAATTATAGTAGTCAATTGTTACGGGACACCTAAAAATCTAGTTAGAAATTTAGAATGTTGGAACCATTCATCCAAAAACAAAAACAACTCGAAAGAGAGGCAAGCAAGGATGTTGCCCTTTCTTTGGCGCTGTCATTTTCCTGTATGGGTTAACTCATGGGAAACGTTGTTTTCCAAAACATTTTTCCTTTTCAGGCCCCGTTTGGATAAAGTATATGTATGTAGAGAGTACTTCTTTGAGTTTAACTCTGTTCAGATCTATGTTAATTTGTCGTTTCTTGCTAATTAGACAGAAGAATTCCCAACATATACCACAATTTCCTTCAAATTACAGCACCTCGTGTCACTTTTTTTGGCAGGTTATTTGACCAATTTTAACTGTTTAACATGGTTCAATATACCCAATTAGACGTAGTAGTGGTACAAGGAGAAACTTTTCATCCGGCTTAACCTGTTTGAATATTGAGATAAAATAAAATAATTTTAAATAAAAGTTAAAAGTGAAATCAAATATTATTTTTTTTAACATTATTATTAAAATTTTTATAAAATTTGAATTGAGATTTAAAATATTTGAATTATTTATTATTTTGTACAAGAATTTTAAAAAATTAAAATAATTAAATGAAATGAAATTAATTAAAATAATTTCTCAATTCGAAGCCTTAGTGTAAGACTCTTGAGGGACATATTACAAATGAATTTATATTTCAAAAGAATTAATACAATAACTCTAATAAAATTATTATAAAATATAAAAATTAAAACTTCTCATTTCCAAAAGCTTTAATATTGTATACACCACTTACCTCTTATCATTCGGTTGCTATCATACTTTGAATCAATGAGCTACTGGCATTCATCGTGGGTGTCGCAAGCATTGGCCCCATAAAGCATAAAAAGCGACTGATATCGCATCAACGAGTGCTGTACATCTCCCATCCACCCGAATAAACTAGTACTGAAAAAAATAAGCAAGGAATATCTATAAACATTCTCATTCCTACTGCTACATAGTTGACATAATTCCTAAACTTCATTATTCAATCTACGGTCTTCCAAAAAGCTAATGTGAATAAGATGTGTGAAATACAAATGCTATGGTAGTTACTTCAATTGTTTTTTATGAGAAGCGACAAGCATTGAAATTCGAAGGATTTCTTCGACGAGTAGCTGGCTCAACCAAGGATGATATATATATATATATATGACGGTTTGAAACCAACTTAAAGAGTCATCCACGACCATTTCTTTGGCTAATTGCCAGTTTGAGTTCTGCAGGGCATTGCTGCCTATAGAAGGAACTAAAAGAGCAAAGCTAAAATTTCAGCTCTTCCAAGGATATCAATTACCACACAGTCGGACATTTACCACTTAAACAGAACCATGACAGGATGACAATATGATATGAAAACACTTATACAACAGCCATGTGGAATAACACTAGGGGTCTAGACTCCACCAATGCCTGGTAAGCATAAGTGTCCTCTTTATGAAACCTACCCTTACTTGGGATGGTATAATTGCCCTTCTCAATCCAAAAGCCCAGCCTGACGATAGCTCTCTACACTATCAATAACAGTCTCCTCCGATGGCCGGTAACTCCAACCTAAACTTTGCAATTTATCTGAACTCATTCGTACTTCTTCCTGAACTTCGGTGAAGCTGCCAATGCGACCAGAGTGCAAAACCATGATTAAAATGTTATATGCAGAACTAGGTTGACTGTTAACTAAATAGCTGAAAGAGAATCTTACTTCTTAGGATAGTTATAATGGGGGTATTTACTCTTCAGCATGTCCACTAGACTCTGTGTCTTGATCATGTGTGACATGCAAATGTATCTTCCTTCAGCCTCGGGCTTCTCAAAAGCGAGGATTAGTGCCTCAGCTACATCACGCACGTCTACAATACCCCGAAGCCTGTTTTCCACCGATTCAGCTCCTTCATGAAAACATTGATACAATACAGACACTTCAGAAATAAGTGTAGCATTCATTTTGACTTGATAAAAACAATGTTTAGGGGAAAACAATCCAATCCATTGATTAATAGTAATTGCAATCCATAAACTTATATAAAAAAAACATTGTAGTGAAATGTTCTAATGACAAAACTTCATCCTCTTCAGCTCCAAATTTGATCAAGACACACAGTCAATCAAGGCTTGCACCAAAATCGGGCTAGACAACTCATGAGATGTTTAGTCAAGTAAGGGAAACATCGCTAAACATGCATAGGATGCACAGTCGAGCAAAGTTCCATCGGGTGGTTTGCTAGATGAGCATGAGACGTCCAGGTTGAGCAATCAACTCAAGCTTCAGTTTTAAAAGGATTTAACTCTGATTTAAACCATATCAATACAAGGAACCCCCATAAATGATTTTCTGCGACTTCAATTCTTGAATTTCTCACAGCATGAAACTAACTTTAACTTGAGATGTTAGTCCGCCTCATGAACAGATGCACAGAAGCACACAAACTTTATACACAATTACAAAACATTTCCTACAATAAAAAATACTCAATAACATGCATACAATTAAAATAACAGATTCATACCAAAGAGCTATATATGTAACATGTAAGTACCTTCCAGAAGTCTAATGAGAAATAAACTACTTGCGTTCACAGTAGACTGCAGAATTGGCCCCAAGATAAGTGTAGGACATATGCTTACAACATCAAGCCCACTTCCTTTCACAAGCTCCAGCACCTCACTTTCTGCTTCTGTTTTAGAGAGACAGTACCAGTTCTGGTAGAAATACTTAATTAAGCATTCTAGAGAAAGATTTGAACACAATCTGTACTTTGGAATTGTTATGCAACTAATCTCTGATAACGTACTGGTATCATACAATGCATAAAATAGAACTACAAGCTCAACAAAAAAATTACATTTTGATTACTTACCTTAGTGGTTCTACAGTATTCCTTATCAGACCAACAAGTTTCATCCATAACTTGATCCTTGGGCCAACTTGGATTCATGAACACAGCAGCCCCGGAGGACACAAAAACAAATCGCTTAACTTTTGCTTCAAGACTTGCTTTGAGTACATTTTGTGTGCCCTTCACAGCAGGTTCAATGACTTCTACCTTCACAATAATATATTTATATATTATGAAAAATTAAAATAGCTTAAATATTTGGAAGGTAATAAATAAAAAATATCATGTTTCATTCCACACTCACTTGTAATAATTGTATTATTATAGTTGTCTCTTAATAGCACTGTACTAACTAATGCACAAACATTGATTAGAAAGGGAAAATCACAGCTTGCCTCGGGGTTTAGTACTGTGGCTGCGGATGAAGGAACTGGACTGGCAACATGGAATACTCCTACGCACCCTTCAACTGCTAAACGCATAGAGTCGTAATCCAGCAAGTCTGCCTTAAATAGTCTCAGGTTTTCAGATGCCTTCTCAAATGCACTCAAATGAGCATACTTCGCATCTCCTGCACGGTATTTACAAAGTGTTCATCTCATCAAAGAGCCCTAAAACACTGATTTTTAGATGCAAAATAAGTATAATTCATATATATGGGAAACTTTTACATTTTCGCTAGATATATATTTCCAAAAATTAAATTAAAAATTGAAATTATTTTCTACAGTTTTGATGGTCCTTGAAAAATTATTCCATATGACTTTTATTGTGTTTGCCATAAATTTTATATGTTCGCCATAAATTATATATATATATATATATATATAATTACAACATTTTAGCCATAAATTTTCTTACAGTCAAAGTCCCTGTAGTTCATTAAAATAAACAATAGCGGTCGAAAAAAGATGACACTCTCACCCTGGAAACGCAAAGAAAAAATCGATAACCAATGATCATACTCCAACGAGATTATTCATTGGAACTGAAAATTTAAAATTCAGAGTATGGTAGGCAAAGAAGGGTGATTCCAGTGTAAGATTGACGGACGGAACAGATAATCTTGTACAAAAAGAGTGATGGAATAGAGATAATAGATAAACAAAGGGAGAAAAGATAGCCAAATTACCGGGTCGCCTAACGGTAGCGTGGACGAAGTAGTTCTTAGAGAGGAGGAGCTTGATGAGCCACGAAGCAACGAAACCTCCTCCCCCTGTTACGCATACGCTTCCTAATTTCTCCGCTGCCATTTCCTGCTGCCAATGCCTCTCTGTTTCTCTCACTGACATCCCCCTCTTCTGCTAAACCCAATTTATAATTTTTGAGGAAGGGAAAAACTCCCTCCATACCGTCCAACACCATATATTTTACAAAAATAATCCGCAGCATTCATACTCATCATATTTATCTTCATCACATATTATTATTTATATAAAAATAAATATGATGAATATACATACTCTCTAACACTACTTTATATTTTAGGACAGTGCTATTAATATCGAAGGTCCCATCCGAATCCTTATTGAAGTAGTGTATTTTCTTTTAACCATTTTTTAAACAATTTTAGAATTATTATTTTTATATAAAAAATACATATATTAAATAATATTTATTTTTTTAATCATTGAGCAAAAGCTAAAAAAAATAGAAGAGAAAATTATCGGTCAACTATCAAATGATCGATCTGATTAGCAGTTTCCTATATTTTATAAGGGTTCTGTTTGGTACTAGCAATATTGTGAAACAATCGCATACCGATGTCTGATGTGGACGATACTGTCAAATGTTATATTAAAAAAAAAGAAAGAAAAAAAAAAGAAAGAGAAATAATGAAAAAGAAAAAAAAGGGCAGAAATGTCTCTGAGAACCTACATTGGCCTGCGAGTTCACAAAATCCCTCCTCATTATGTTCCAATGGTACTGTATTCCTTTTTCCTAGAGTTCGCTTGCAGATTACTAACAGGTAGTCGCCTGTTTTGGATAGAACCTTGCACAGTATTAGTGCTTTTGTGGGTTTGTGGGGGTCCCTTTACAGAGTATACGAATTTTTGACGAGTAATTATTTTGTGCTCTCATTTTTTGAATCGATCCGTTGGGAAAATTTGAACAATGGATTGTTAAATATTCAAAATAAAAATTGCACTTGAAGCGAAACCCAAAGTTGCTTGTACGTGAGTTTGAAGAGATAAAAGGTTTAAGGAACTGGATTTTGTTTTCTCAATCGTTCTTGGGTTCCTAGGATTAATGATATTAGATCCAAAAAAAAACACAGAGAGATAGAAAAAGGTTCATTGGAGCTTGTCAAATTAGGAAATCCCACGAGATTGAAACCATGGAATGATCTAATTAGGGAGCCTGAGAAGTTGAAAATGGAAATCTTAGATTGTCTCCATATGACTGTTTTAGATTTTGGTGTGAGAAGAGTCAGACATAAGAAATTGTGACCAAAATCTTTACATTGGTCATAGATCATGTAACAATCTATTAGGAGTAAGAGATGAAATGGATAACTATAGTGAACCACTCTATTGATAACTTTATTTTCTTTGAGGGAAAGCGCCTCCAAATTCTCAAAGAATAGTATAATATTTCAGATAGTAAGGTAAAGTATCTATGCTGCCCTAATATAGAAAGTAAGTAAATTATTAAAAGGTCCTAAACATAACTGGGTCGTAGCCCTTACAAGATAAAATATAAAATAACATAAATGGCCCATAACGTCACGAACTCGCTAACTTGGCAAGCCCGCTTCTAACTCTTCTTTTGTTGGTCCAGTAAGGCCTAATACTTCTCAGCAAAACGATATAAGAGAAGTACAATGCACTTAGCTTTCCTGAAGGCTTCACTTGACATAGGGTTTCCTCGTATCTCATTTCATACCGTCGTTGTATCACAATTCCCCTCCACTTCATAAAACCTTCCCCACAAGGTGGGGAAAGTCTTCACAGAGATGATGATGCATCTCCCAAGTGGCATTTTCCGTTGCTTGTCCCTATCACCTGACCATCACTTCTATTAAGGCTCGATTACTCACTTTCTTCAACCTTTGGTTCAAAATTTCTTCTAGTTCTGCCTTGACACTTCTTGTTCTATCGATAGGTGGTAAAGTGGGTAAGGGAATCACCCATTGGCAGAGTTTCGGTTTCAGCCGAGATAGGAGGAAGACGTTGTGAATTTGGGTGGAGGATGAAAGCTTCAACCGATATGCAACTTCGTTGATCCTTTGCTCGATCTGGTAAGGTCCGTAATAATAGGGAGAGAGTTTGAGATTTTGCGGGCGATTCATAGTTGTTTTTTGTAATGTTGTAATTTCAAAAAAAACCCATTCACCAATATGGTAAATCTTTTCCTTCCTCTTCTTGTCTGCGTATTTCTTCATCTTTTCTTGGGCCTTAACCAACTTATGTCTTAACAGGTTCCATAATTATTCTCGGGACTACAAGGTAACCTCTATCTCCTCCAACTTCGTTGTTCCTGGCATATAGCTTATTAGCTTAGGTGGTTTGTAGCCATATAATGCCTTAAAAGGAGTCATTTTGATTGATGTGTGCATACTAGAATTGTAGCACCATTATGCTAATTCAATCCATTTAGCCCAATCTTTAGGCTGATCCCCAATATAGCATCTCAAATAGTTTTCAACCCATTTGTTCACAGTCTCTGTTTGCCTGTTTGTTTTTGGATGGTAAGCAGTGTTGAAGGCCAGCTGAACTCCTTGTAATGTCCACATTTCTTTCCAAAACCTGCTTGTGAAAGTGGGGTCCCGATTTGATACTATTAACCCAGGCATCTCATGGAGTTTAAAGATATGCTTCATAAACAATAAAGCTAGATCGTTAGTAGTATAAGGATGAGAAATTGGAATGAAATGTGCATATTTAGTAAACTTGTCAACAATAACCCATAATGCATTGAATTTTCCTGAAGTGGGTAAACCATCAACAAAGTCCATTGTGATGTCAGTTCAGGACTTAAAAGGGATTGGTAAGGGCTGTAGGTGGCCACTAGGGACAATATTGTCCACCTTAACAACTTGACAAGTATCACACTCCTTCAGGAAATCCTTCTCATCTGCCTTATGTCCCGGCTAATAAAAGTCTCTCCTTTACCTGTATAAGGTCTTGTCAAAACCCATATGTCCCCTTATAGAGCTGCTAAGAATCAACTCCACTATTTTTTTAATGAATTCCCGACTTTTAGGAATATACGACCTATTCTTGTATAGTAGTAATCTATTTTTGACTGTGTAAGGGCTAGTTAACTGCTCCTCTTGATATTTCTTCCACAACTCTTGTGGTTTGGGATCCTTCTCATAGAGACCTTTAATTTCATCTATCCAGTCCCAACTAGGAAGGGAAATCACTGACAAGATTACTTTCACATGACCCTTTTTTCCGAACAAGGCATCAGTTACCACATTCTTTCTTCCTGTTTTAAATTCCGTAACAAAATCATAGCCCAACAACTTAGCAATCCATTTTTGCTGCATGGTAGTTCCCACCCTTTGGTCAAGTAAAAACTTGAGACTTTGATGATCAGTTTTCACTACAAAGGATTGACCCAAAAGGTACGGTCTCCACTTCTGCATTGCTGAGACTAGTGCAAAAAGCTCATTTTTCATATGTGGACATTCCCACAACTCTACATTTTAACGAATTTATGAAAAAAGCTAAGGGTCTACTACCATGCATCAAAACAGCCCCAATTGCCTCTTTCGACACTCCGCATTCAATAACAAAAGAATATTGAAAATTAGGAAGTGCTAATGCAAGGGGCTAAGTCACAATCATTTTTAGCCTCTCAAATGCACTTTATGCTTTAGAATTCCATACAAAACCTTCCCTTTTTAAAAGGTCCGTCAGCTTGGCAACAATGGCTCCATACCCCTTAATAAAGCGCCTATAATACCCTATCAACCCTAGGAGGCCCCTGAGGTCCTTGACACATCGAGAGGTTGGCCACTCTAAGATAGCTTTAATTTTCTCGGGATCCGCCCTTACACCATTTTCAAAAATTAAATGGCCCAAATAATATACTTCTTTACATCTAAAACTACATTTGTTTAGTTTAGCCAACAACTGATGTTATCTCAAGGTATCAAAAGCAACTTTCAAATGGCTCAAATGAGTTTCATAATTACGGCTATAAACCAATATATCATAAAAGAAAAGTTGTTTTTGGAACATCTTCTCGTTTAACTCTGATCTAGTGATAACTGGATCGTAAATCCATCTTAGAGAAAAATTTAGCTCCATGTAACTTATCCAAGAGCTCCTCCACAATCAGACTAGGATATTTATCTTTGATGGTAACGCTATTTAGGGCTCTATAATTAACACATAGACAACGAATACCATCCACCTTGCACACCAGCAAAACAGGGGATGAATAGGGACTTTGAGAGGGTTGAATGACCCATGACTCCAGCAATTCCTCCACAATCTTCTCGATTTCATCATTCTGAAAATAAAGGTATCGGTAGGGTCGGATCAAAATGGGATTGGTACCTGGTTGTAGTGTGATAGTGTGGTCATGGGAATGGGTAGGAGATAGGCCTTTTGGGATGGCAAAGATATCTGGGTACTGGTCTAAGATTTGCTGTATAACAAGTGGTGGTTTGCTGGTTTATGAGGTTGTGGATATGTCAATGAATTGTAAGAGAACTCCCTTCTGTTCCAAACTGCTACGTTTATGCAAGGGACCTTCCTCAATCCATGTCTGACCTGTAAGACCTTGTAGGGTTATTTTGCTGCTCTGGTAAAGAAATTTCATAAATAGTTGCTTAACGTTCCAAGTAATAAAGTCCAACCCTTCTAGCCATTGTACCCCAAGAACCATATCACAGCCAGCAAGCACTAGAAGGTACATGTCCACTAAAAATTCAACCCCTTGAATGCCAAGATGCACTCCTTTGACTTGACCTTCAGTGTCCAACAAGTCACCATTTGCCACTTTAACTCGGACCCTAGCCTTATTCACAATAGGGAGAGACACCCGAGACACTATAGCTGGATCCAGGAAATTATGAGTACTTCCTGAATCAATAAGGATGATAACTCACTAGTTGTCAATCCTCCCTTTTACCCACATAATTTTAGGGCCCTTAGATCCCACAATGGCACATAAAGAAATCTTAGGAGCTTTTCCTCACTCGACAAGCCCCCTTCCCCAAGTTGGTCTCCTAACTAGCCCAAAGCTTCAAAGAATTGCAGATCTTCATCATCTGCCTCTTCTATCAAGTACAATTTGCACTAGCACATTTGTGGCTAGGATGCCATTAGCATCGCAACTGAAATACACACCCTTTTCTCTTCTGAACTTCATTTGCTGTTGAGTCACCTTATGGACCGATACTACCACTTTGTTGTAATGTTGTGTGGGTATTGGATTGGGTTTATAGGGTTGATGAATATCTGGTTTGGTGTGTATTTGTGGTAGGTGGTATTTAAGGGTGGATGGTTCAGAATAGGATGGAAAAACAGATCGAGATTGTGGTATTTTTTGTAGGTCCAACTTTTCTTCTTGAATTTTAGCCAACCCATAGACTATCAACAAACTTGTTGGGTTAAACATTCGAATTGTCAACCGAATATCATCACTAAGGCCACTGAGAAAATAACTCAGTTTGTGGTCATCAAACAACTTTCTCAGCCTATTGGATAAAGCTTTAAAGGCAAATTTGTATTCCTCAATAGTGCTAGTTTGTTTGAGTCTAGTCAGTTGTTCCATAGGATCATCATAATTTTTAGGACCAAAATGAACCATTAATGCACTAACAAAAGGGTCCCAACCTTGCTTTAAACACCCAAACTCATCAAGGTTTTAGAACCAAATTAAAGCTTTGCCAATCATGTGAAATGAATCTAACTTTAAACGATGAGATGGTGTTGTATTATGGAAATAAAAAAACTGATTTACCTTGTAAATCCATTCATGGGGGTCATGGCCATCAAACATAGGAAACTCATTCCTCACAGATCTGGAATGGATGTCACTGGTATGGGTTGCAAGTTGCTTGTCTATATTTTAGGTCTTTCAACCGCATTCCATCAGTCATTGGAAATTTTAATTAGAGGAGGATCAGGGCTCTATGATACCACTTGTAACAATCTATTAAGAGTAAGAGATGGAATGGATAACTATAGTGAACCACTCTATTGATAACTTTACTTTTTTCGAGGGAAAGCGCCTTCAAGTTCTCAAAGAACGGTATAATATTCCAAATAGTAGGGTAAAGCACCTACGTTACCCTAATATAGAAAGTAAGTAAATTACTAAAAGGTGTTGAACATAATTGGGCGGAAGCCCTTACAAGATAAAACATAAAATAACGTAAATGGCCCATAACATCATGGAATCGCTAGCTTGACATGCCTGCTTCTAACTCTTCTTTAGTCGGCCCAGTAATGCCCAATACTTCTCAGCAAAATGACATAAGGGAAGTACAATGCACTTAGCTTCCCTGAAGGCTTCACTTGAACTAGAGTTTCCTCGTATCTCATTTCACGCCGTCGTTGTGTCACAGATCATTCAATAAAGTCCCTTTTGTGTCTCTGAAAAAGATCCATTTTAATCTATTTTGCAACTCAACTTTAGAATATAAAAAAAAAACAATGAAAACCCATAAAAGGAAAAGTAATTAAAATGACAAGAAAATGGGAAGATTTGGGTTTTGTTTTCTCCATTGTACCTAGGTTGCATAGATTTTGGGAAGAAAAATGGGAGAAGAAGAAAATCTCAAATATTATTAAGAGTAAAGATTGGGAAGAAAGATGAAAATATGGTAGGAATGAAGAAGAAGAAAGATGTGCCTCTTCAAACACATAAGCACCGTTTCACTATTCCATGTCATCTTTGGTGCATAATGGTTACGCAAACTTGCTTTCAAATAGAATTTTCTATTTGATAAAATTTAAAATTAGTTATTATTATTTTTAAAATTTTAATTTTAATTTTTTTTAAATCTATTAGAAAGTGAGCATTAATTTTGAAAAATAGTTGATATTTTGTGTTTGTGAAAATATGCGAATTTTAAAATAAAGTTTTTATGGAATAATTGCTTTTTCTTAAAACATGTTTGGTGGTAAATACAAATTCTTTATACATGTATTCCATTGAGAAAATACATAAAACAAATTATATAAAAGATGAAACTAAAGTTTGGATAGTTATAGGAGAAGCAAGACATGGCTTTATTTGTGGGGACGTCCTAGATACAGTCCTCGTAGTGAGACTTCTTTGATGTCCTAATGTGAATAGACAAAATTATCCTCATTTTTAGTATAAAATCAACTAAATTACCCTAATCAAAAGAGCCCAGTAATATGAAATGAATTTTGATTTTCTCCTGCGCTGTGCCTGATGAGTCCACCACCGATGACTACTTCGATGACCCCTTCAATGGGATGACCTTTCCACCATCGACGAAAGGCATGGATTTGCTTGCTAGTTGTACACTTGTACCGGTCTGTCTATAAAAAACTAGAAAGAGAAGAAAAAAAGAAAAGGAAATGTGGATACCGATCAAAGTTTTTATTGGATGATAATATGTAGCTTTTTGTTGGAAGAGATTGTTGGGAAATTAGAGCTTGACCTTAAAGTTTAGCCCTTTTAATTTTGATTTATAGTTAGTTCAAAGATAACAATTCTAGCAGAAGTAGAAAACTACTTTTTCCAATCAATTACTTATCCTTGTTTGCTTTTTGGGTAGCCTTCAATCTAAGTAGAAATCCAATGTTCTTTCCCTTTTTCAAAAAGAAATGACAATATCACATCTATCCACGCTAGATGCAGAACAAGAAAACCATTATCTTAGCTGACTACAAAAACGAAGACTTGAAGCTAATGAAATTGAGGAAGGAAACGACAGATTGAAGCTAATGAAATAAAAAAAGGAACGATGGACTGAATCTGGGGAAGGCGTGTGAGGTTCGAAAATTTGAGAGCCTTTTTGTTGTTGTTTTTCTATCTTTTTAGTGCCGTTTTCATTGCTTTGTGATATCCTCGGTAGGCCTTTTTATCCATTTTGTTGTTTAATTAATTTATGTTTTATTTCTAATTTATTAACGTAGTTTTATTTTATTTATTTACGTTTAAGTGTTTCATTTATTTTGTTAATAATATTTATTATTTTGTTGGTGTTGTTTTATTAATGTTATTTTATTTACATTGGTGCGATGGGCGCGTTTTAGCAACATACTCGCAGTTTGAGGAGTGGGTGTGCATTTCGGCATTTTTGTAATCTTTTAGAGTTTTGAACAAGCGTATTGTAAGTGGCAGTCGTTTGTGATTTGATTTGATGTAATTTTATTTGCTAACTTTCTTTAGCAGCTTGAAGTGTTGATTAATTAATATTAATAATAAATTTTGAGAGTAAGTTGGTTGGGCTTGAGGTCGTTAAATGGAGAATGAGATCACCCTGTAAGTGGTTTGGCTATGATTGAAATTCTGTGAAAATTATTTGTCGGATGTAGAATTGTTTGGTTGAATGGTTTTTACTCGTTGTGTGATAATGTTATGTCATCCAATAATTATCTATCATACATATATTATTTTTTGTTTGTTTGGTGATTGTCAATTGTGAGGTGTTATGTTAATGGGTATTTTGGGTGGTTCCTAGTCTGGTCTGATTGTCGTTTGTGGGTGCGTGTGTATTACGACCCCAAACCGATGGGGTATTATCTCGGTAGAGTTTCTCTAGTCATTTGGGAGTAGAATATACTAATGTGACATTCCCTGGATTGTGCTGGGCGACAACAAGATCGCACGAGAAGGTAACGCTCTCATGTCGACTCTATAGCTCCTCTACTGGCGGGGGTTAGTGGATACTTGGTCATGGTACGCGCTGAGCGTGGAACTAAGCATTGTCCATTACGAAGTCACATACACGGTCGTTACTCGTGAAATGGCAAAAAAAGTCAGGATGTATGGATGGTCCCTAGAGGAGACCATGATATACAGTTAATAAATAAATCAAATTTGTATTGTGAGCCAGAAACTGGATTTTTGGCAGGTTTGTCGATGCGTTTCTTTCTGGGAAAGGATGGTTGTGGATGCGTTTCCTTTCTGGGAAAGGACGGTCCGTTAATGAATTCATTTATGAAAAATGATGGGTTACTAATGAGTTCCTATCTGAAAAAGGACGGCTCGTGTGTTTTTGTGGGATTCCTTGCTTGGAAAGGAAGTGTGTGTGAATTTAAATTACTTGGTTAAAACCTTTATGCATATTGCTATTTTGTAATTAATTGTTTGTGTGTAGACTGTTGCTTACTGAGATTTACATCTCATGTGGTGTATCTAGTCCACCTACGGTTCCGTTTTATGGAATCGTAGTGTTTGATTCAAAAGACAAGGATAAGCCCAAGGGGTAGGCTTCGCTGGAGAAGTAGTCTTGTGTGATGACAGAGAGCAGAATTATGATTCTGAATGTTATTATTTATCTTGTATCACTTTATCTTTTGGATGACTGTATAATCTCATCATGGAAAATTATTTTCAGTCGATTTGTAAACTTTAAATTTTTGGTACTAGAATGGACGAATTTGTATTTTTCGTTGCGATTATTTATAATTGTACACTTTATGCATGCTGCATATACTCTCTTGGAGCACTAAACAAGGACAATAGTAAGTGAAATCTAAGTTCTAATGTTTCTAATTTTAATATATATATTTTTTTCAAGCAGGCACTCCATCTTTGATTACTTCCAAGATTGTTGATGCGTTTCTTGGTCTTTCTGCTCCATCACTTGTCTCTTAGTCCTCTTCAATTGCAGATCTTTATAGTTCTAGTCAGATAAGAGCTTCCAAGTAATCTCCAAGAGTATTATTGTTTTTTTTCTCTTACAATTCTTCTTGAACCTCACACTTATTGTGAGTCTTAAATTGACCATCACTGGCAAAAAGCCATCTCTAAAGAATTGGATGCCATTACAAAAACTCATACTTTTGTTATGGTAGATTTGTTCCTTCATAAGTATGTTGTTGGATACAAATGAGTATACAAAACCAAGATTTAGGCAAATGGATCAATGGAACAATATAAAAGTCATCTGATTGCAAAGGGCTTTACCCAATAATATGGTATTGATTACAAAAAGACATTTGTTCCAAGTTCTAGACTTAACTCAGTTCGATTTTTACTTGCAATTGTTGCAAATTTTCTACGGACCTTATTCCATATAGCTAAATAAGCATTTCTTAATGGATCTTAAAGAAGACTTTACACAACCTCCTCCAAGTTATGAACTCCTTGTGTGTAAAGTCTGTCAACTTTGTTGTGCCTTATACGGTCTCATACAAGCTCATAGAGCTTGATTAGCTAAACTCAGTTATGTGATCTCCCAATAAGGTTTTATATTTAGTACATATGATTCTGCCTTGCTTGTTCGCACAATTGCTGTCAGTACCATTCGTGTTTTAATATATGTAGACGACACGATTGTTACTGGTGATGATCTTGTAGACATACACACTCTTCAATATTTTATTAGCCAAAACTTTGAGATGAAGAACTTGGTCCAACTAAACTATTTTCTTGGCCTTGAAGCTACTTTTAGTTAAGAAGGTTATCATCTTTCTCAGGTAAGTATGCTTCTAATATTCTTTCTAAGGTTGGTCTAATCGATAGTAAGATCACTACTACTACTCCTCTTAAGACAAATGTCAAGCTTCTTGCTCTAATGGTGAGCCGTTATTTGATCCCTTTATACAGATCATTGGTTGGCAGTTATATGTTTCATTGTATCATGAACAAAGATCTCCTATGCTGTTCACTCGGTTAGTTAGTTCACGATGCCCCTCACTCTACTCATAATATTTTGTTTTTTATTTGTATATTGCGCTATATTAAGGGAATCTTGTTTCATGATCTTCACTTCTTTCTATCATTCCTTGAATGGCGTGCCTACTCTGATGCGGATGAGGCTGGAAATCCCACTGATTGACACTTTACCACTGTTACTCAGATGACTAACACAAGAGGGGGGGTGAATTGAGTTGTATTTAAGAAATTAACAATTATAAATCAAATATAAAATATAAAATATAAACAAAATATGAAACAATAATAAATATAAAGAGTAAGGGTAAGAGAGAAGCAAACTCAGTATGTTAACGAGGTTCGGCCCCACTGCCTACGTCCTCGCCTCAAGCTACCTCTTGAGGATCCCCAAATCCACTATTCAATCTCCTTTAGGTGGAGATAGAAATCTATTACACCTTTGAGCAGCACCGCTCCAAAGAATCCGTGTAGAACACCCTCTACACTTCCAATCACCTTACACTTGGTGATTTAACTTTTCCCCGTGTAGAACACCTTCTACACTTCCAATCACCTCACACTTGGTGATTTAACTATTTCCCGTGTAGAACACCTTCTACACACACAAGGGTTATACACACCCTTTTACAAATACAAAAGTTGATAGTAGGTAGACTATCAAAATACACTCCTCAATGAGTGAGATAGAAACAATACAGCACAACCTATATCTCTCTCAACAAGAACAAGAATTAAGGCTCAAAACTTTAGAAAAGAGAGAATGAGAGTTTTTAAGAAATGATGCAAAACTTAGCAATAGATGTGTAAGCTCTTGTTGTGAATTTTACAAAACTCAAGTGAGCTATTTATAGGCAAATGAGTTTTCAATTTTAAATTTGAAAAGATTCCCATGTCAAAAACATCATCATTCACTTTTCAAAAATTTCAAATCTAATATTTTTACTTTTTGCATGTGACAAAAGGAGCACACTTTATTTTTTAAAAATTTCAAACATAATCTTTTACTTTTTGCATATGACAAAAGGAGCACACTTTTCTTTTCAAAATTTTCAAATAATGACATCTACCTTTTGCATAAGTCAAGAAAAACATCCACCACTTTTAAAAATATTCAAATAAAACATGCACATGTGAAAGATGACAATCAATCATCTTAATATTTTTAAAATTCAAACCTTTAATCATGTCATGCACATGTGAAAGATGACAATCAATCATCTTTCAAAATTTTCAAATTTAATTTTCAAAATATTCGTGCATATGTGGAAAATGTATTTTAATGCTTTATGATAATATATTAATTTTGAGCCTTAATCCTAATTTTGAATTTTTAAGAGATTTACAACATTACTCTATGATTTTAATGTGAACTTGTTCCCTTCTTGTTCATACTTGCTTCCTTGATGTGCTTGATTATATTGTGTGGACAACTTGAGCTTGAGACTCCTTTATTCTTTGGATTCATTTGTTATCATCAAAATCTATTTGTAGATTTACATGAAACTTGAAACCTTGGGTTCAACAATCTCCCCCTTTTTGATGATGACAAATGCTTGATAGAACCTGAATCCTGTATTAATACTTAAGCTCCCCCTGCAATATAACAAGTTTAGCAATTTAAATAATGTTAATGTTCTAGTCTAAAACTTCTCCCCCTTTTGACATCATTAAAAAGGAATCATAATTAGATCAATAAGATATATTCCTGCAATAACCAATAGATAAATAAAACGCTGCGTTAGTAGAGACTGTAGAGAATTCGGTGCGTAGCCACACGTGTTCGACAAAACTTGCAAAGGCTGGAGGCCTAGTTCCGGTAATTCGGTGCGGAAGGAGATTTTGTAAAGAGCTAAATAATTGAAACCATCCGTGCCCGACAAAATCTGCAAAGGCTAGAGGCGTAACTCTGGCAATTCGGTGCAGAGATTTGATCTGCTTGATGTTGCTGAAAAATGAGATATTATCATGATTTGTAAGTTTGTCTTGTTCTTATTTCCGTTTCTATAAGAGCAATCCTTAGTTTTATCTATTTCGCATCAAGCTTTCTTCTCATCTTTGCAATTTGCTTGCATTCTCATTCTACAATTTTTCAATGGCTCGTAGAATTCCCTTCAGTGCTTCTCTTGATCAAGATTTGAGGTATCCTTCACCTCAGTCTCAATCTATTTCTGCATCTGTCGTGGGTGCCATGAAGCGACAAGAGACTGATTTAGCTAATAAATCAGATCATGACGCCATTTACGAGCTTGTGGGTCTCGAAACTCGATACTCATCATCTATCGTTGCGTTTTCTGCTCGGTTGCAGTCCAAAACTCGCGAAATTGAGAAGCTTAACGAGACTGTATCTATACTTCAACGACTTGTTTATGAGTCAAACAAAAAAATAGTAGAATTAAAGCAGCAGAATAAGGATTTGAAATTCTTGCTTACCTCTTTATTTCGATTGCCTAATCCTTTAAACAATGATGGCATGATGATTTATGAGGAGCAAATGCATTTGAATGATGAGGCTAAACGTCTCAAGTTTCTGTAGGTCATTTAAGATAATGAAATAAAAGTATCTAGCAGATATCCATGGCATGCATCATTCATATTTCTCTTCTAATCATGCATAGTCTATCTTCTGGTAGGGGTTTTGTGAAAATGTCTGCCAATTGATCATGTGTACTAGTGAATTCTAATACAATATCGCCCTTTTGCACATGATCTCTAAGAAAATGATATCTAATTTCAATATGTTTGGTCCGAGAATGTTGTATTGAATTTTTTGAAAGATTTATAGCACTTGTATTATCACATTTGATTGGAATGTGATTGTACATAAGTTTAAAATTCTCAAGTTGTTGCTTCATGTAAAGAACTTGAGCACAACAACTACCCGCAGCAACATATTCTGCCTCAGCAGTAGATAGTGCAACAGAATTTTGTTTTTTACTAAACCAAGAAACTAGTGCACGACCTAAGAAGTGACATGCTCCACTAATGCTTTTTCGATCTATTTTACAGCCAGCATAATCTGCATCTGTGTAGCTGATTAGATCGAAAGATGTGTGCTTAGGGTACCATAACCCTAAGTTAATTGTACCACTAAGATATCTAAGAATGCGCTTAACTGCAATTAAATGTGATTCTTTTGGAGATGATTGAAAGCGTGCACATAAGCACACACTAAACATAATATCTGGTCTACTGGCTGTCAAATATAATAAGCTACCAATCATACCTCGATATACCTTCGAGTCAACTAGTTCACCGGTTTCATCTTTATCAAGTTTAGTGGATGAACTCATTGGTGTTCCAGTTTCCTTAGCACCTTCCATCCCAAATTTCTTCAGCAATTCCTTAATATATTTCGATTGATTGATGAATGTCCCACTTTTTGCTTGCTTAATTTGCAATCCGAGAAAGAATGTAAGCTCTCCCATCATGCTCATTTCAAATTCTTCCTGCATAGTCTTAGCAAAAACTTGGCACATATTTTCATTAGTAGCACCGAATATTATATCATCAACATAAATCTAAATCAAAAGAATATCATCATTTTCGTATTTAATGAAAAGAGTTGTATCAATTTTTCCTCTTGAAAAGCCTTTTTTAATCAAGAAACCACTAAATCTCTCGTACCATGCTCTAGGAGCTTGTTTGAGTCCATATAGTGCTTTTGTGAGTTTGAAAACATGATTTGGAGAAATATGATTTTCAAAACCTGGAGGTTGCTCAACATATACCTCTTCATTTATAAAACCGTTTAAGAAAGCACTTTTAACATCCATTTGAAAAAGTTTGAAATCTTTATAACAAGCATATGCAAGTAGCATTCGAATAGTTTCTAATCTTGCGACTGGTGCATATGTCTCATCATAATCGATTCCTTCTTCTTGATTGAAACCTTGGGCTACAAGTCGAGCCTTATTTCTAGTAATGACTCCGAACTCATCTTTCTTGTTTCTAAAAACCCATTTTGTTCCAATAATAGTATGATTTTTTGGTCTAGGAACAAGTGTCCAAACATCATTTCTTTCAAATTGATTAAGCTCTTCTTGCATAGCTAGAATCCAAGATTCATCAAGAAGTGCTTCATCAATATTTTTAGGTTCAATCTGAGATAGAAAAGCAGTATGATTACAAATATTTCTAAGAGATGATCGAGTGCTTACACCTCGTGAAGGTTCCCCCAGAATTTGTTCCACTAGATGATCTTTCACAAATTTCCACTGTTTGGTTGCATCTTGTATTAAATTTTGATGATCTTTCCTGATATCTCCATGTTGGACTTCCTCTATTGTGTTCTCTTTGTTGAGATTGAGACTTTTCGTATTATTTATACCTCTTGTTTCTTCATCAATAGATTTCTTGGAGAGTAGAGAATTAGATTCATCAAATACTACATGCATAGATTCTTGTACAGTCAAAGTCTTTTTATTGAATACTCTATAAGCTTTACTATTAGTAGAATACCCGAGAAAGATACCTTCATCAGATTTTGCATCAAACTTGCCTAAATTATCTCTATCATTTAAAATAAAACATTTGCATCCAAATACATAAAAGTAACAAATGTTGGGCTTTTTCTCATTCCAAAGCTCATAGGGGGTTTTATCTAATTTAGACCTTAGCATAACTCTATTTATAACATAACATGCAGTACTTACCGCTTCAGCCCAAAAATAACTAGGTAAGTTGTTCTCATTGAGCATTGTTCTTGCCATCTCTTGAAGAGATCTATTTTTCCTTTCTACTACCCCATTTTGTTGAGGAGTTCGAGGAGCAGAAAAATTATGCACAAAACCATTTTCATCACAAAATGTTTCAATATTTTTATTAACAAACTCTTTTCCCCTATCACTTCGGATACTTGAAATAGTATAACCCTTTTCATTTTGAATTCTCTTGCATAACTTGGTAAAAACATTATGTGCCTCATCTTTATAAGTAAGAAAGATGACCCAAGTATATCTAGAGAAGTCATCAACAACAACAAATGCATAATATTTTCCTCCTAAACTTGCAACTCTATTTGGTCCAAAAAGATCCATGTGTATCAGTTGCAGTGGTCTAGTAGTGGAAATATGTTTCTTGATTTTAAAAGAAGTTTTTGTTTGTTTACTAAATTGGCATGCATCACAAATTTTGTCTTTAAGAAAATTTACTTTTGGTAAACCTCTCACAAGATCATTTTTTGAAAGTTTGGAAATAAGTTCTATATTGGCATGACCTAGTCTTCTATGCCATAACCAATTAGTTTCATTTTGAGCTGAAAAACAAATCGCATCTTGTGAGATAATTTCTTCAAAATCAATTGTATAAACATTGTTACTTCTAAAAGCAATAAAACAAATATTACAATCATAATCATTCAATATAATGCACTTATCCATTTTGAAAGTAACTGTAAATCTTTTATCACATAATTGACTTATGCTTAAAAGATTATGTTTTAAACCTTCAACAAGTAGAACATCTTCAATTATAAGAGAAGACTCATTACCAATTTTACCTATTCCCACGATCTTCCCTTTCGAGTTGTCTCCAAATGTCACTTGTCCTTCTTCTTTAGATCTAAGATCAAAGAACTTAGTCTTGTCTCCCGTCATGTGTCTTGAACATCCACTATCTAAAAACCATTTATTTTTGTTCGTGGAAGACATCATGCACACCTATAAAAATAATTAAAATGATTTTTCTTGGTACCCAAGTTCTTTGGGTCCTTTATTTATTAGTATTAGAAGAAATAAGATTTTTAAGTACCCATATGGTCCTAATAGTCATTGTATGTTTTCTTCTAATAGGACAAGTAAAATAATTATGACCATTTCTATTACAAAAATTGCAAATAGCATGTGACATATATGAAGAACTTGAGTAATTATAATAGTATCATTTTTTAACAAAATTATTTTTATGAAAAAAATTTTGAATATTGGATTTTGATTTAGAAGGATTATCAAAGAAGTTTTTATAAGGTTTGTATTTTTGTTTTGGCATATATCCTAAGCCTGCCTTATCAAAAACACATCTTTGACTACCAAAAAGTTTTTCAAAATTTCTTTTTCCATTCGTAAATTTTTCAATAATATTTTCTAAATCAGTTTTCTTTTTCTTCAACTCAAAATTTTCATCTTTCAAAGCAATACTTTCTTTTCTTAAAATATCAATTTCATTTGTTAAAGAAGAATTTTTCTTTTTCAAAACAGTATACTTGATACCCAATTTTTCAAATTCCTCATATACCTCTTCTAAAACATTTTGCAATTCTTCATATGAAGGATCTTCAATATTATCAAGATTTGTTACCTCAATGTCATCTTTAGCCATAAGACAAAGATTTGCTGATTCTCCATTGCTTGCTTCACTATCTGAGCTACTTGAATCATCATCCCATGTAGCTTTCATTGCTTTTTTGACTTTGTTTCGATCTTTCTTTAGCAGAGGACAATCTGACTTGATATGACCAGGTTTATTGCATTTATAACAAATTAAAGTGTCATTTTTACCTGAATTTTTCTTGGAAAACTTTTTGAAAGATTTCCTTGGAAGAGTTTTATTTTTCTTTAAGAACCTCTGAATTCTTCTTGTTATCATCGCAACTTCTTCATCTTTGTCGTCATTTTCCTCATCTTCATCACTTTCACTTTCATGTGGAACAGCTTTAAGTGCCAAGCTCTTCTTTGACTTTCCTTCTTCTTCTCCTCTTTTCAATGTGTACTCATGGGTGATAAGTGACCCGATGAGTTCATTTACTTCGAGCTTCTTGAGGTCTCTAGCTTCAAGAATCGCTGTCACTTTTGATTCCCAACGTTTTGGTAGAGAGTTGAGAATTTTTCTTACTATCTCCACTTTGGAATAAATTTTGCCAAGAGCTGTCAAGCTGTTTATGATTAGGGGTGTAAAAGGACCGAACCGGACCGGCGGACCGGACCGGACCGGTTCTCCCGGACCGGGACCGGACCGGACCGGTTGGGGTCCGGTCCGGTCCGGTCCAAAAAAGATATGGACCGAAACTGTTCGGTCCGGTCCCGGTCCAGGGAGTTCACCCCCCTGGACCGGACCGAATCTCTATAGGTTTTTTTTTTTTTTTTTTTAAATATATGTATATATAAATATATAAATAATAATATATAAATTTTAATATTAATATTAATATATATTAACATTATAACATATTAATATATAATATATATTCTTATAATATCAACATATTATGATTTATAGTAGACTAGTAGTTGACTAGTTATAATATAAAAATATAAATTATAGTATATCTAGATAAAGTATTAGTAATAATTTATAAATAATAAGTATATTATTATTATTTAATATATTATTACTAATTTATCACTATTTACTAACATATAAATATATAATATACTAATGTAAATTGTAATAGTGTATTAGTGTTATTATTTATTAGTTATAACTTATAGTTTATTAACATATATGATATACTAATGTAATAGTATTATTAGACTATTAGACTAATATGCTTAATATATAATATAGACTAACATATTAATATATACTCTTATAATATAAAAAATATAAATAATAAGTATATTATTATTATTTAATATATTATTACTAATTTATCACTATTTACTAACATATAAATATATAATATACTAATGTAAATTGTAATAGTGTATTAGTGTTATTATTTATTAGTTATAGTTTATTAACATATATGATATACTAATGTAATAGTATTATTATTTTATTAGACTATTAGACTAACATGCTTAATATATAATATAGACTAACATATTAATATATACTCTTATAATATAAAAATATAAATAATAAGTATATTATTATTATTTAATATATTATTACTAATTTATCACTATTTACTAATATATAAATATATAATATACTAATGTAAATTGTAATAATGTATTAGTGTTATTATTTATTAGTTATAGTTTATTAACATATATGATATACTAATGTAATAGTATTATTACTTTATTAGACTATTAGACTAACATGCTTAATATATAATATAGACTAACATATTAATATATACTCTTATAATATAAAAATATAAATAATAAGTATATTATTATTATTTAATATATTATTACTAATTTATCACTATTTACTAATATATAAATATATAATATACTAATGTAAATTGTAATAATGTATTAGTGTTATTATTTATTAGTTATAGTTTATTAACATATATGATATACTAATGTAATAGTATTATTACTTTATTAGACTATTATACTAACATGCTTAATATATAATATAGACTAACATATTAATATATACTCTTATAATATAAAAATATAAATAATAAGTATATTATTATTATTTAATATATTATTACTAATTTATCACTATTTACTAATATATAAATATATAATATACTAATGTAAATTGTAATAATGTATTAGTGTTATTATTTATAAGTTATAGTTTATTAACATATATGATATACTAATGTAATAGTATTATTATTTTATTAGACTATTAGACTATTAGTTATAGTTTATTAACATACTTAATATATAATATATACTAACATATTAATATATAATAATTAATATATATTATTATAATATTAATATATAAGTAATAAGTATATTATTATAGTTTATTTAATATGTTATTACTAATTTATCACTATTTATTATTATTTAATAAATTAATATAGCTTATAGTACAAGATTATAAGTATTAATTTATTAAATCTATAGACTAAAATTTATAACTATATTAATATATTTTATTACCAATTTAAATATTTTTTTATTAATTATAGTGCCAACTGACAAATGCCCAAAAATATAAAAAAATTAAAAAAATTTAATTGGAGCTAAACGGTGCCGTTTAGCTCCAAATTATGGGTTGCCGTTCAAATTGAGTAAAACGGTGCCGTTTTACTCAAACTTTGAGTAAAACGGCGCCGTTTTACTCAAAACTTAACCTAAACCTAAGCGTTAAAAACTTAAAACCCCAGCCCCCGGCCCCCCAGGTCCCCGAGTCTTCTTCTTCTTCATTTCTTCTTCTTCTTCTGCGATTTTCAGCTCTCACCGAGTCACCACTCACCAGTCACCGCCTCCACCTCCACCTCCAGCCCTCCAGCCTCCAGGAAGTCGAACCCAGTGCCGTCGCGAGTCCTTCCCCTCCATCCCTTGGCCGTCGTGACTCCATCCCGTGCCGTGTGACTCCATCGCTAATCTCCTTCCAGTTCCGTCCGGTCTCAAATCAAAGCACAGGTATTTTATTTTCCTAATCCATCTCTTGAACTCTTCAGTTGTTATTAACTTATTTGTTAATTGTTAATATAGACTATTAGCCGTATATTTAGCCCATCGCAAATCCATGTCCGATCCTCATCCATTGTTCACTAGATTTTCTACAAATGAAATAATAATTATTATTTGTTTAAGTTGTAAATGTGTTAGTGAGATTGTGCTTGCAAATTGGAATTCCAAAATATATATATTATATGTGGTTTCGGGTTCGTGTAGCTGTAGGCTGTACACTGTAGCAATCCGAGAAATGCCATTCTTAATTTCTTATGATCAAGCTTCTAATAATATTTTTGAATGTTGGGAATTGCTAGATGGTCTGTGGTTAATGTTTATGCAAGAGTTTGGGCTTGAGAGTTGACCGATTCTTCATTCTATAGACTTTTTTATTTTTTGGAATTTTTTGGATAGTTGACCCATTTTACAGAATTTTTACTTTCTTTTATTGACTGTTGTAGTGTTGTTGTTGGTTTATTTATTCTGTAGATGGAGGCTTCTACAAATGAGGTGCGGGAGCCTCAATCAACACAATCAGAATCGGTCCAGGAAATGCCTCCACCCTTAAATCCAATCTCATCTGATGTAAGTATTCAATCTGGGTCACATAAAGGTAAACGTAGGTCATATGTATGGGAGCACTTTCAAATTGTAGAAGGTGGTGATCCCACCAAATCTAGGGCTGCATGTAATTATTGTGGAGCAACGTATGCATGTGATTCGAATAAAAACGGTACGAAGTGCTTGAAGTATCACCTTGAGAAACAATGTAAGAAATTTCCGGGTAGGAAGATCATGGGTCCGGGCCAAACGATTCTAGGGTTTAAAGTTGATGGAGGTTCAAGTAGTGGGGGACTTGTCAATGTTGCTTTTAGTGTTGAGGCTTGTCGACCAGCCTTGGCAAGGATGATTATTCTTGATGAGTTGCCCTTTAGATTTGTTGAAGGGGAGGGTTTCAAACAATTTATGCTTGTGGTTTGTCCTAGATGGCTAGGAATTCCATCCCGTGTTACGATTGCCTCGGATTGCTATAATGTGTTTAATGAAGAAAAAAAGAAGTTGAAAAATGCTCTTCAAGGGCAACGAATTTCCCTCACCACGGATACATGGACATCCGTGCAAAATCTCAACTATATGTGTCTCACAGCACACTTTATTGATGATGATTGGAAGTTACACAAAAGGATTCTTTCATTTTCTTTGGTTGAAAACCACAAGGGTGAGACACTTGGTAAGGGCATAGAGTGTTGCTTGCATGATTGGGGGCGACCGAAAATTCTTGCAATCACTGTTGATAATGCAAGTTCTAATAATGGGGCTATTTCTTATATTAGAAAAAAAACCAAGTTTAGGAGGGATACGATTTTGGAGCATGAATTTTTACATGTTCGATGTTGTGCCCACATTTTAAACTTAATCGTCCGTGATGGGTTGAAAGACTTTGAAGAGTCTATTGCGAAGGTGAGGGGAGTTGTGAAGTTTGTTAAATCATCTCCTCAAAGGTTAAGCATATTTAAAAAATGTGTGGAGGATGAAGAAATTCAATCCAAGGGATCTGTTTGCCTAGATGTACAAACTAGGTGGAACTCCACCTATCTTATGTTAGAGAGGGCTTTAACATTTAGAAAGGCTTTTGATCGGTTGGAGGAAGAAGATCCGGGCTTCCTTGGTAGTATTGGAGATGAAGATGATGACGATGAAGAAGATGATGTGGTGAATAGGAGAAAGTCAAAGAAGTTAGGGCCTCCCAATGCAACCGACTGGGAAAAGGTAAAGGTATTTGTGAAATTTCTTCAATTGTTTCATGATGCAACTGTACGCTTCTCAGGCGGTGAATATATAACTTGCAATGTTTTTTTCCGTGAGTTGGTGAAGATTCAAAGTGATATTAACAAGGTGTGTGAAGAAGAAAACCCCGTGGTAGGAGTAATGGCAAAAAATATGAAGAAAAAATTTGAAAAGTATTGGGAGAACTTGGATAATCAAAATATGTTGCTGTATGTTGGGCTTATTCTTGATCCTCGGTACAAAATGAGATATCTTGATTTTGCTTTGACTAAAATGTATAAAGATAATTCTACGAAGGCCATTGATTTGAGTTGGAAGGCAAAAAATGCATTTACCCGCTTGTATGAGGCATACATGGAAGATGATATAGTTACTTCTCATGAGCCCGCAAGTTCTCCAAGTAAAAATGTAAGTCCTTCAACTTCCAAGAGACTCAAGAGAATGGAATCGGATGATAAAGCCTATATGGAGGATGAATTTGAGCAACATTTACAGTCAGAAAATTCTTTGGAAAGCAAATCAGAGGTTGATAGATATCTAGCTGACAAATGTGAGGGTCGAGATGATAATTTCGACCTTCTAATTTGGTGGAAAACCAATTCAGTTAGATATCGCATACTTTCAAAGATTGCACGCAACGTACTTGCAATACCAGTATCTACTGTGGCCTCTGAATCTACATTTAGCACAGCGGGTCGTGTAATTGACCCTTTTCGAAGTAGTTTAAGTCCAAGAATAGCTGAGGCTCTCATATGTGCACAAAATTGGCTTCGACCTTCTTCGATCCCAATAAGTCTTAGGACTTTAATGGATGATGTGGAAGATTTTGAGAAGCAGCTGGAAGGTACAGGTAAGTAAATTTAATTTCGCTTGTTAGCTTTTATGATTTATTTTGTTTTATCTTCTATGTTATGTTGTAAATTTTTTTAACTTATCTTTTAAATTTTTATGTCTAGAAATCGTTGGGGAGTGTGGTGATTCTATTTCTATGGAGGCGTCAAATTCAACACCTACATGCCCAAAGTAATGATTGAAGGGTAAGTCAATGTGATTTCTAAATATTTTATTTTTACATGATTTCTTTCAAAATTAGTGTATATATATTATATAGTTTTGATCATAAGAGTTTTATTACATGATTGTAGTTTAATTGTCAAATCTCTTTTAACTTAATTTAATTTAATTCACTCAATCTCTTTTCGCAGAATGATTGATTGTCGGTTGAGATTTGGAGGCATAAAAAAAGGAAGGGTCATCTAGATGCAAATTACAATGTTGAGACTTGAGAGATGTTTTAATTTGAATGATTTTGGAATGCCATTTTATTTTTGGATTATTTTAATTTCTTTTTTATTTTATTTGGACTCTTTAGTAAATTTGGAATCTATTGTGTAGACTCTTAAGGAGTCAGGACTCTTAAGGACTGATTATTATTATTTATTTATTTGGACTCTTAATTCTTAAGGACTCTTAAATCTCAAGTCTTAAGGGTTAATTTCTTTTTTATTTTATTTGGATTTTTAAGGACTAATTTTTTTCCTTTTTTTTATTAAGATTATTTTTCTTTTGCTATTTTATTAAAAGTAAATTTTTTAAATATTTTTTTATTTAAATATGTGATGAATATGTAAATTGGGCTAAAAATAATAAATTTAGGTGAAAAAAAAAATTAATCATTTCAGAATTTTAGATTAAAATTTGCTTATCAAATTATATAGGGGTACCCCTGGACCAGACCGGACCGCCCCTGGACCGAATTGGACCGGACCGGAATGGACCGAATAGGAGTTCGGTCCGGTCCAGGGTGAGAGAATTTTTGGACCGAATGAAATCGGTCCACAAATTTCCCGGACCGGATCGGACCGGACCGGACCATTTACACCCCTATTTATGATGTTAGTAAAACGAGTGTACATACTAGAAATAGATTCATCATCATTCATCTTAAACATTTTATATTCATGAGTAAGAATATAAATTTTTGATTCCTTGACTTGAGAAGTTCCTTCATAAGTAACTTCCAAGTTATCCCAAATTTCCTTTGCTGTAGCACAAGTCATTACTCTATTAAATTCATTACCATTGAGAGCATTATATAATAAATTCATAGCAGTTAAATTCAAAGTATAAAGTCTATCGTCTTCACGATCAAACTCTTCTTCTTCCTTTTTGACCTTTACTCCATCAATCACTTTTGTTGGAATATAAGGTCCATTTACAATGCATTTCCAGATTTCTCGACCTTGAGCCTGAAGGAATATTCTCATTCTAATTTTCCAGAATGAGTAATTGTCTCCACAAAAGAGTGGAGGCCGACTGCTGGATTGACCTTCACCAAATGAAGCTGCAATGTTAGCCATAAGATCTTAACTCAAAAGATAGTTAATCTTATAATAGAGCTCTAGCTCTGATACCAATTGTTACCGATCATAGGCCGCACCTATGTCACCTAACAAATGTACCTACCAGACTAGCCGGCCACCGTCTCTACCGGTGCACCGTCACCCATGGTCGGAGAGTCTTATTTCGATGACACAGTCACAAGCGAGAGTTCCCATGAGTGATCTGCCTGTATGAACAGTACAGGTCAACTAGCTTTGATACCAATTGTTACCCAGATGACTAACACAAGAGGGGGGGTGAATTGAGTTGTATTTAAGAAATTAACAATTATAAATCAAATATATAATATAAAATATAAACAAAATATGAAATAATAATAAATATAAAGAGTAAGGGTAAGAGAGAAGCAAACTCAGTATGTTAACGAGGTTCGGCCCCACTGCCTACGTCATCGCCTCAAGCTACCTCTTGAGGATCCCCAAATCCACTATTCAATCTCCTTTAGGTGGAGATAGAAATCTATTACACATTTGAGCAGCACCGCTCCAAAGAATCCGTGTAGAACACCCTCTACACTTCCAATCACCTTACACTTGGTGATTTAACTTTTTCCCGTGTAGAACACCTTCTACACTTCCAATCACCTCACACTTGGTGATTTAACTATTTCCCGTGTAGAACACCTTCTACACACACAAGGGTTATACACACCCTTTTACAAATACAAGAGTTGATAGTAGGTAGACTATCAAAATACACTCCTCAATGAGTGAGATAAAAATAATACAACGCAACCTATATCTCTCTCAACAAGAACAAGAATTAAGGCTCAAAACTTTAGAAAAGAGAGAATGAGAGCTTTTAAGAAATGATGTAAAACTTAGCAATAGATGTGTAAGCTCTTGTTGTGAATTTTACAAAACTCAAGTGAGCTATTTATAGGCAAATGAGTTTTCAATTTCAAATTTGAAAAGATTCCCATGTCAAAAACATCATCATTCACTTTTCAAAAATTTCAAATCTAATATTTTTACTTTTTGCATGTGACAAAAGGAGCACACTTTACTTTTCAAAAATTTCAAATATAATCTTTTACTTTTTGCATATGACAAAAGGAGCACACTTTTCTTTTCAAAATTTTTAAATAAAGACATCTACCTTTTGCATAAGTCAAGAAAAGCATCCACCACTTTTGAAAATATTCAAATAAAACATGCACATATGAAAGATGACAATCAATCATCTTAATATTTTCAAAATTCAAACCTTTAATCATGTCATGCACATGTGAAAGATGACAATCAATCATCTTTCAAAATTTTCAAATTTAATTTTCAAAATATTCATGCATATGTGGAAAATTTATTTTAATGCTTTATGATAAAATATTAATTTTGAGTCTTAATCCTAATTTTGAATTTTTAAGAGATTTACAACATTACTCTATGATTTTAATGTGAACTTGTTCCCTTCTTGCTCATGCTTGCTTCCTTGATGTGCTTGATTATATTGTGTGGACAACTTGAGCTTGAGACTCCTTTATTCTTTGGATTCATTTGTTATCACAAAATCCATTTGTAGATTTACATGAAACTTGAAACCTTGGGTTCAACAACCACTAATTACTATTTTCTACTTTCGGCTTCCTTAGTTTCTTGGTGTAATAAGAAATAATCTGTTATCCCATTTTCTAGCACCGAAGCAAAATATCATGCACTTGCTAACATAATTTTTGCTTTTGTGGCTACGTTGACTTTTGACATACACAAGTGCTTCTTAGCCTGCACGTATCCCCTTTTTTTCTGACAATCATAATATTATTCTGATTACTCCCAATGAGTTTTTCCATGAGTGCACTAATCATATCAAGATGATTGCAATTTCCATCAAACATCATCTTCTAGAAGTCACCCTTATTTTTACGTTGTAACTCATCGAAAGATCAATTAGCTGACATTTTCATCAACTTCCATCCACCTAGGCTATAACGTGATTTTATTTCCAAACTTAGGATGATGATGAACCAAACTCAAGATGACATCTACATCATCATTCTGAGTTTGAAAGAAATGTTAGAATATTATCATATTTATGATAAAATATATTCGTAATATTATAGCATATATATAGTAATATGTCTTTTTTTTTATCACATTTAGTTTATTGTATAAATCAATTAATATCGTTGATTTATTGTGTTTTCATTATTTCTTTGGTCTCACTCTCCTGCAAATAGGGCCTTCTATTGTATAGTTTGACATACCAAATATATGAAGCTCTCTCTCAATTTCTTTCAAGTTGTTATTTATAACAAATGTTATTGTTGTTACTTCAATTGTTTTTTTTTTAATGAGAATAGGAAAGCATCGAATTTGGGAGCTTTCCTTCAAGCAATAGCTTGCTCAACCAAGGATATACTAAGAAGGCAAGCTCGAAATCAAATTAAATAGTCCTTATCCATGATACATTTTTCTTTGGCTGTTTGCCAATTTGAGTTCTGCAGGACATTCATTGCCTACAACGTCAGAAAATAAAAGAGCAAAGCTAAACTTTCACTTTCTTTTCCAAGGATATCAAATGCGCCACTACCGAACATTTAGCACTTACATATAATCATGACAAGACAAAAATGTGATATGATAGAACTTATACAACGATCATGTGCTGTAAAAAACGGGGCCAGACTGTAGTTTTGATTCAGTTTTGTACCGTTATCACTATAATCCTTCATTTCGGTATGCTATACAGTCTCATTTTATTTCATTCTAAACGGCCCGTTTCAGCCTCTTCTCGCCAATTTCGGACTATGTTCCGCTCCAGACGATTGGTGCCAGTTTTGTAATTTTCCTGTGTTTATGACAATTTTGTAAACTTCAAATCTTGATGACATTTAAGTAATTTTAAAATCAAAAAGGGATTTATATCATTTAATTTTTTATAGCTTTAAATATCATGTCGTCTCATCCTCTATCTTTTTTTTTTTAATCTGCTTACTTTAAATAATCTATTGGTTCTTTATTTTTATTTTTATTTTTATTTTTATTTTTATTTTTATTTTTGTATCCCAACTAAAATTTGTAATATTTGTAATATTCTCTTTTGACATTAATATCTTTATCTTTGTTTTATCATTTTCAACGTAAATTCATTTTAGAAATATTCAATTGTTCCACACTCACACACACACACAAATACATATATGAAACACATTTATATATAAATATATTTATTTTATTCATTATCAATTTATATATATAGCTATTTGAAATAATACATTGAAATGTACTGATAGTGAAATTTACTGTTCCAATACTTAATCCAAATAATCATTGCAACGGAATTTAAAACATTCATCCAAACTCCAACAATGCCTAGTAAGCGTAAGTGTCCTCTTTACGAAACTTACTAGTATTTGGTAAGTAGGACTGTAAATGAATCAGCATACTTGATAGCCTGTTCGGTACTTACTCGATTAAATTCGAATCAAACTCGATTCGTGAAAAAAAAATTCGCTTGTAAAAGCAAATACTCACTCGATTAGTAAACGATATATACCTGAAAAAACTAAACTCGACTCGACTTGACTCGACTAAAACTCGTTAAGGCTCGCTCGTTTATACTCAACTCGACTCGTTAGCTCAACTCGATTAAAATTAATTTATATATTGATAAATATATACACATATATATGTTATATATAGGTATTGCTAATAATACAAGTATATCATTTTTATAATTAAATATGTAATATGTAATCTTATTACTTATATCTATATGATGAATATATTTTATAGTTAGTTTTATAATTTGTACAATAATAAGTTTATAAAATTTAATAATTTAATATATTAATATTTGGGAAGTATGTGAAATATGTATATACTATCATATTATGTGTATTTATTAATAATATATATAAGCATATAACATATTGTTATGATGAATAAATATTAACTACTTAGATATTAAATATTATTTTTTATTAGTTATTTATTTATTTATTTTTAAATTTTATTCAAAAAAATAATAATTCAAACTCGGCTCGACTCGGCTCAACTCGACTCGAGTTCGTTTGTGAGACGAGTTCGAGCTCGAAGTTTGATTTATCGAGTCGAGTTCGAACAAATAATAAATAAAAATTCGAGATCGGGCTCGAGCTCGAATATTTTGAGTCAAATTCGAGTTCGACAAGCTAAAATTCGGCTCGTTTATAGCCCTATTGGTAGGGGTGTCAAAACGTGTTAACGGGTCGTGTTCGTATCGTGTCCGAACGTGTGCATAATACTTAAAGGGTCAACACGAACACGACCCGTTAAGGATTTCGTGTCAAAAACTTCAACCCTAACACGATCCGTTAAGATAACGGGTTGACACGACACGACCCGTTAAGATCCGTTAAGACCTTTGACACTATATGACACGATATGACACGACACGATACAACACGATTTGACCCGTTTCAACCCGCAAACCCGTTAGTGACCCGTTTGAGTTTAACTTAATTGATTTTATATAAATATTAAAACTTAAATAATAGTTATAAACCATAAAAAATTAATTATAAATTACAATTTTAAAATTACAATTCAATAAGTAGTACATTATAAAATATGATAAATACACAAATATGATCTACATATTATAAAATATTAAAATTATAATCCAAACATATTAAATAATAATAGGTTAACTTGTTAATGACTTTTTAATAAGTATTTAAATGGGATAGTAAAGTGTTTAAAAGTATAAAACTAATTTTAAATTAGGATTTTTTGAAATTTAGCTCAAGGGTATAAAAGTAAATTCAAATGTCTTATCGTGTCTTAACGGGTTTAACCCGTTATGACCCGTTATCAAATTGTGTCTTAACGGGTTGACACGAATTGACCCGAAACCCGTTAAGACTAAACACTAACCCGCTTTTATTGTGTCGTGTTCGTTTCGTGTTAACGTGTCGTGTCACAAATTGCCACCCCTACTTATTGGTAAGGTATGATTGCCCTTCTCAATCCAAAAGCATAGCTCTCTACACCATCAATGAGAGTGTCCTTCGATGGTAAGTAACTCCAACCTAACCTTAGCAATTTATCTGAACTCAGCCTAAGTTCTTCCTGCGCTTCACTAAAGCTGCCAATGCGACCATAATGCAAAACCATGACCAAATATGTCATCAAAAGAGAACTAGGTTGACTGTTAACTAAATAGCTGAAAGAGAAGCTTACTTCTTAGGAAAGTTATAATGGGGGTATTTACTATTTACTCTTCAACATCTCCACCAGACTCTTTGTCTTGATCATGTGTGAATTGCAAATATATCTTCCTTCAGCCTCGGGCTTCTCAAAAGTTGGGATTATTGCCTCCGCTAAATCACGCACGTCTACAATCCACAGAAGCCTGTTTTCCACCGATTCAAGTCCTTCTTCATAAAAACATTGATAAAATAAAAATACTAATTCAGTAATAAATGCAACAATAAGTCTCTCCTCTAGTATTGATTATTAGCAAATGCAATCTGTTATTTTGTAAATATAAAAAACATTGTTGCGACATGTAAATTATACCTTTCAGAAGTCTCACGAGATATAAACAACTTGCATTTACTGTAGATTAGGCCTGTTCATAAATTTTAATATATTTCTTAATTTTTTTTTTTCAAAAAGATTAAAGAAAATTTTAAATCCGAAAATCTGGAACCCGGATAAATAGCCCTACTGTAGATTGCTAAATTGGCCGGTATTTGTGAAATCATCACTTGTCTTAAAAATTTAAGTTAATAAGAAGACGTAGATTTTTATTATTTATTTATATCTTAACAGTCACTCTCACACGCTAAGAGTTTAATAGCCTGATGGCATACAATCTAGTTCTCCAAATGGAAAATTCAGGTTCGAACCCCCCACCCCATTGTATCAAAAAAATAAATCGTGGAATAATTAAATAACACAGTGTAAACTCAAGATTTGAATTCAAGACCTCTATTTTAATACCAAATGAAATCACCGTCTATTTCAAAAGCTTAACCTGATAAGAAATGTAGTTTTATTTATTTATTTTATATCATAGCAATATCATATAATACATAAAATAGAACTGCAAGCTCAGGAAAAAAAAAATTGTATTTCCAGATTACTTACCTTAGTGGTTCTACAGTATTTTGTATCAGACCAACAAGTTTCATCCATAACTTGATCCTTGGGCCAACTTGGATTCATGTATACAGCATCTATGGAGGAGAAAAACTAATCGCTCAACTTTTGCTTCAACGCTTGCTTTGAGTACATTTTGTGTGCCCTTCACAGCAGGTTCAATCACTTATACCTTTGCAATATATATATTTTGTTATGAAACTTAAAGAAAGGAACTACTATTGCAAAAGAGAAATAAGAAATTCTCTCTGAAACTCTTAAGAACTGAAACTTTCTTTCTCTCTCTATTTTTTCTTATGAATTTCATTACAACTGAAGCCCCTATTTATAGGCTTTGAAATTACTATGCAAGTTACTATGCAAGTCACTATGCAGAATTTAAAATAATAGTGGTGGGGTCATTCACATAATTTAGTGGTGGGATAGGGGCGGCTGATAAATTTCGTTCGTTCATTTCACTCCCCCTTGAATGACCGCCAATAAGGAATCTGCCTCGTTAAAACCTTGCCAAGTAAAAACCCAGTGGGAAGAAAAATCAATGGCGAAGGAAAAAGAGTACAGTCTTCTTATGTATCCACAAGTGCTTTAAGATTGCCTCATTAAAACATTGCAGAGGAAAACCCAGTGGGACAAAACCTCAGCGAAGGAAAAAGAGTACAATCAGCACATTTACTCCCCCTGAAAAGTGCATGACAAAAGATCTTTGAGTCTTCGCATTCCAATGTTATGCACAATCTTCTTGAATGTGGAAGTTGGTAACGCCTTTGTGAATAAATCTGCCAGATTATCACTAGATCGTATCTGCTTGACATCAATTTCACATTTTTCTTGAAGTTCATGAGTATAAAAGAATTTTGGTGAAATATGTTTGGTTCTGTCACCTTTAATATATCCTCCTCTGATTTGAGTGATACAAGCAGTATTATCTTCATATAAGATTGTTGGGCTATTATTGATCATGGGAAGTCCACACTTTTCCTGGATATGTTGAATAACTGATCTCAACCAAATACACTCTCGACTTGCTTCATGAATAGCAATGATCTCTGAGTGATTTGAAGAGGTAGCAGATAGTGTTTGCTTAACAGGTCTCTATGATATGGCAGTATCTCCATAAGTAAATAAATATCCAGTTTGAGATCTACCTCTGTGTGGGTCTGAAAGATAACCTGCATCTGCATACCCAATCAATTCTGGACTTGAACCACGTTGATAAAATAATCTCATATCAACCGTACCATGAAGGTAACGAAGGACATGTTTAATGCCATTCCAATGCCTTCGAGTTGGTGCAGAACTATATCTTGCAAGCAGATTAACTGAAAATGTAATATCTGGTCGAGTGCAATTTGTAAGATACATCAAAGCTCCAATTGCACTGAGATATGGTACTTCAGGACCAAGAATTTCTTCATCGTCATCACAAGGACGGAATGGATCTTTCTTCACATCAAGTGTTCGAACAATCATTAGAGTACTCAGGGGATGAGATTTGTCCATATAAAAATGCTTTAGGACTTTCTCAGTATACATGGACTGATGAATACAAATTCCATTTGGCAAGTGCTCAAGCTGCAGGTCGAGACAAAGTTTTGTTTTGCCAAGATCTTTCATTTCAAATTCATTCTTTAAATATATAGCGGTTTTTGAGATCTCTTCAGGAGTTCCCACAATATTTAAATCATCAACATAAACCGCAATAATGACAAATCTGGATTCTGATTTCTTAATAAAAACACATGGGCATATAAGATTATTCTCAAATCCTTCTTTCAATAGATATTCGCTTAAGCGATTATACCACATGCGTCCGGATTGCTTCAACCCATATAAAGATCTTTGTAGTCTGATTGAGTACATATTTCTAGATGTACTTGTAGATGCTTCAGGCATCTTATATCCTTCAGGGATTTTCATATATATGTCATGGTCTAAGGATCCATATAAATATGCAGTGACCACATCCATCAACCGCATTTCTAATCCTTTTGTAACAACCAGACTAATCAAAAATCTAAATGTGATTGCATCCATAATGGGAGAGTATGTTTCTTCATAATCAATCCCGGGTTTCTGCAGGAAACCTTGTGCAACAAGTCGTGCTTTGTATCGCACAATTACATTTTTCTCATTACGTTTTCGTACAAATACCCACTTATATCCAACAGGCATTACACCCTTTGGTGTTTGGACAACAGGTCCAAATACTTCTCGTTTTGCTAGCGAATTTAATTCAGCTTCAATAGCTGTTTTCCATTTTGGCCAATCATTTCTACGTCGACATTTTTTGACGCTTTTTGGCTCACTTTCTTCATTACTTCTGGTAATGTCAAGGGCCATTTTATATGAAAATATGTTGTCGACAACAGTTTTATTTCTATCCAGAATTTCTCCAGTTTTCATGGAATGTATTGAGATCTCATTATTTTCAGGTACCTGTTCCTCTTCAGGGGAAAACATTTCATGACACACCTCTTCAGGAGGTCTCTTTTTAAGAGATTTATACTCTTCAAGAGTTTCCTCTTCAGGAGGTTCTGGAATAGAAGATTTAAGCTCTTTAGGAGCACCAATTATATTTGTGGCCTGTATTGTGGGTACGTGTTCTTCAGGAACACCAAATTCATTTTGTATTCTTTTCCTTCTAGGAATTTTGTCTTTTGCACCAATAGATCTTCCACGCTTCAGGCGTATTTTAGATTCACCTATTGCTGCTTTGACAATTTGTCCTTCATGGACTTCAATCCTTGCTGGAGTATTAACAGCAGGAATATAAGATTTTACTACACCTTTAGTGTCAGTAAATACATCCAGTAACTGATTTGCAACATTTTGTAAATGAATAATCATTTGAACTTCCCGTTTACATTCATTTGTAGGAGGATCAAAATGAGACAGGGTCTTATTATCCCAAGTAATATCTTGTCGTGCTTCAGGCACCGACTTTTCTTTACCCATTAACGGAAAATTTGATTCGTCAAAATGACAATCCTCAAAACGTGCTTTAAACATATCCCCTGTAAAGGGTTCAAGGTATCTAATAATGGATGGAGAATCAAAACCAACATATATCCCAAGTCTACGTTGATGGCCTATTTTTGTATGTTGTGGAGGTGCAATTGGAACATATACAGCACATCCAAAAGTACGAAGATGAGAAATATTTGGTTGTTGACCATATGCAAGCTGTAATGGAGAATATTTATGATATGCAGATGATCTAATGCGAATTAGAGATGCTGCATGAAGTATAGCATGTCCCCAAACAGAAATAGGTAGTCTTGATTTCATAAGTAAAGGTCTAGCGATTAGTTGAAGTCTTTTGATCAAAAACTCAGCTAAACCGTTTTGTGTGTGTGTATGGGCAACAGGATGTTCAACATCTATTCCTATTGACATGCAATAATCATCAAAAACTTGAGATGAAAATTCACCTGCATTATCCAATCGAATGGTCTTAATTGGATACTCAGGAAATTGTGCTCGTAGTTTAATTATCTGAACAAGAAGTCTAGCAAATGCAACATTTTTAGTGGAAAGAAGACAAACATGTGACCATCGACTAGATGCATCAATTAGAACCATAAAATATCTAAATGGTCCACTTGATGGATGAATAGGCCCACATATATCTCCGTGAATCCTTTGTAAAAAGGATGGAGATTCAACAATAACTTTTGAGGGAGATGGTCTAATAATTAACTTACCTTGAGAACATGCAGAGCACGGAGATTCATTGGGTAGAAATATCTTTTGATTCTTTAAGGGATGCCCATGCGAATTTTCAATAATTCGTCTCATCATTATAGAACCCGGATGTCCAAGGCGATCATGCCAAGTCATAAATACTTTAGGGTCAATGCACTTCTGGTGCATTACCACATATGATTCAATTGTTCTCATTTTTGTATAATACAATCCAGAACATAGAGCAGACAGTTTTTCTAATACGAGCTTCTGGCCCGATACTGTTTTAGTAATAAGAAGATGCTCTTTACTGCCTTCATTGGTCGTTTCAATATGGTAATCATTACGACGTATATCTTTGAAACTTAATAAATTTCTTCTGGATTGTGAAGAGAATAGAGCATCATCAATATAAAATTTGGTGCCATTAGGCAACACAATATACGCTCTTCCGGAACCCTCAATTAAATCCGATGAACCTGATATGGTATGGACATAGGCTTTACTTAGTATTAGATTTTGAAAATATTTCTTTTCTTTGAGAATTGTGTGAGTTGTAGCACTTTCAGCCAGACATATATCTTTATCGTTCAACTTAGAGATAAAAATCTCATCAATGTGATCCATGATTCTACAAAATATACAATATTTTTATTACTGATAGAAAGAAAATACATTAATTGAGTGGAACACTTCCATCTCCAATTAAGTGTTCAATACTACCTTCAGGATGATTAAAGAAATCAGATACATCAAGATGAATAACGTCTACATCTACTGAATCTAATAAATCATCTGATGGTTCTACTAAATTTGTTTCATGCACTTTATTCTTTCCTTTAATAGAAACTTGATATAAATCGGCTAAGTGCCTGGCCGTACGACAGGTACGTGACCAATGTCCAGTCATTCCACATCTATGACACACCTCTTCACTTTTCTTTGAAGAATTATTCTGAGAATTTTTACCCCTCTCTGAATTGTACCACTTCTAGTGATATGGTATATTATAATCCCTTTTAATGTTGTCACTCCTGGGACCAACATTTCTATAATTTCTCCTACCATGTCCACGCCTCCGATTTCTTCTAAAGGATGCACCATTCACTTCTGGGAATGATGCAAACCTATTACCATTCATTTCAGGGAATGATATTGAGCCAGTAGGGCGTGACTGGTGGATTTCTAATAAGAGCTCATTATTCTGCTCAGCTACTAGAAGACATGATATAAGTTCAGAATATTTCTTGAACTTTCTCTCTCGATACTGCTGCTGTAGGAGCACATTCGAGGCATGAAATGTAGTAAAAGTCTTCTCTAACATATCTTCATCGGTGATTTTCTCACCGCATAATTTTAATACTGAGCTTATTTTAAAAAGTGCGGAATTATACTCACTAACACTTTTAAAATCTTACAACCTCAGGTGCATCCATTGAGAACGAGCTCTTGGGAGGATGACAGTCTTCTGGTGTTCATACCTCTCTCTTAAATTATTCCACAAAATATAGGGATCTTTTACTGTGAGATATTTAGTTTTCAATTCTTCATGAAGATGGTGGCGAAGGAAAATCATTGTTTTAGCACGTTCCTGCAGGGATGCTTGATTTCCTTCTTTAATAGTTTCTCTCAGGTTCATTGCATCAAGATGTATTTCAGCATCAAGTATCCAGGATAAATAATTTTTCCCAGATATATCAAGAGCAATAAATTCTAATTTTGTAAGATTTGCCATTTTCTACACATATAAATAATAAATATGTGTATCTCAGAAAATATATTTATAAATTCACACAGATAATCATCAATAAAATATATCAATGATTTCAAATAATATATTGAAAAACTTATAGAGGAATAAGGCTACTAGTTTCAGAATTGGTAGAACCGTCGTGCTGATAAGGTGTTATGAAATTTAAAGAAAGGAACTACTATTGCAAAAGAGAAATAAGAAATTCTCTCTGAAACTCTTAAGAACTGAAACTTTCTTTCTCTCTCTATTTTTTCTTATGAATTTCATTACAACTGAAACCCCTATTTATAGGCTTTGAAATTACTATGCAAGTTACTATGCAAATCACTATGCAGAATTTAAAATAATAGTGGTGGGGTCATTGACATAATTTAGTGGTGGGACAGGGGCGGCTGATAAATTTCGTTCGTTCATTTCATATTTATAATAGTTGTATTATTATTATTGTAGTAGTTTCTTAATAGTTTTTGTACTCAAAACTAATGCGAAAACATTGATTAAAGGGGAAAATTCACAGCTTGCCTCGGGATTTAGTACTGTAGCTGTGGATGAAGGAATTGGACTAGCAACATGGAATACTCCTACACACCCTTCAACTGCTGAATGTATAGAGTCGTAATCCAGCAATTCTGCCTTAAATAGTCTCAAGTTTTCAGATGCCTTCTCAGATGCACTCAAATAAGCATACTTCGCATCTCCTGTACAATATTTAATTCCCAATGAGCTCATCTCATCAAAGAGCCCTCAAAAAATTGGTTTTTGGATGCAAAATATATATAATTCATATAAATAGGAAACTTTTGCATTTTCGCTTTTTATATATTTTCAAAGATTAAATTAGTATATGAAAACTATGGTATAAATGGTCATCCATGGATGATCCTTACTTGAATTCATTTTCTACAGTTTTGACTTTTGATGACCCTTGAAAATGAGTCCATATGACTTTCATAGTGTTTGCCATAAATTATATCATTTTTTTTTTTATTATGTGTGATGTATAGCATAAAATGTACTGTCCAATCAGAGAGTCAAGCCTGTCTGCCCTTTTAAAGGAAAGGCGATCCTGTCTGTCCAAGGGACAAAGGGTAGAAAGCTAGGTCTCTTTGACTCTCTTTTCGAGAATCGGATCTTGTCTTAATTACCAAATCTGATGTTATAGAATTCTTGCAATCCCAGCTGCTGAGGTGGCATAGTGATAGGTGAGAACAATAACAATAGAAGCAGCGAAAGATCTTGCAGTAGTATATTCGGTTGTTTGCGGTGGAATAGATTAGATTCAAGCGTCCGGGCCAGTAGATCCAGAGCAAATAGGCGGCAAAAATCCTTGAATCTCAGTTTCAGTGGTCAAGGAAGCGAATCCCTTTCTTCTCCATATCTTTTACATTCCAAGGGACTCAATCAAAATTGTAGACGGGAGATAAAGGGATAAGGAGAGGTTGTTGTGTAGGTTGCTTGCAATAGGTTGCTTACTAAGGCATGTTCCACTTCTAAGACAAAGTCATCAGGCAGTCCCTTTATTCCAGTCTGGATCTTTCCCACTAACCAAAGTACCAGCACTCATGCCGGAGTCAGAACCTTTTCATAGCCTAACTTGCTGTGATAATAAAAATTTCAAAGATCCCGTTAATTCATAACAATAAACTAGAGTGGTCGAAAAATAACACTTTCACTTGTTTCATGTCCTGTCAGGGTGGCAAATCGTGTTTTTGGATCGTGTTCGTGTCCTATCAACTTATAAAAATTCGACCATATAGGTTAACTCGAACTTAATCAGTTAAGCTAAATGTGTTAAACTTTTAAACTCTAATTCAACCCATGCAATATCGGATCTTATCATGCCACATGTTTTGGCCCATTTAAGAATTAATTAAAAATATGTTGATGCGATACAATCCATTTAAACCAATTTGTCTCGTGTAAATAGGTTTAACTAAAACGCATAATTTGTTTGATCTGATTAACATAATTTTGTATAAAAGTTAAAATCTTTATTTATTAATAACCACAATATCTTAAAAAATATATATCAATATTTTTAAAATTTTAATATATAATAAAACCAATATTACAAACCATACAATAAAAATATGAGCATTAGTCTAAAATTACAATAAAAATATAAGCAAAGTGAGAAATTTCAATATTAGAACTTAACAATAATAACATTTTAATGTTTAAATAAATTCTAAACTAATCAAAACTAATTGATTTCGTATTAAGCAAATTGATCCATTTGTAACCCGTTTATATATCTTGTCTTAACAGGTCAATTCATTTTCACCTAAACTCATTTACTTCAAATTCAAATCCATTAATTTTGTGTCATGTGTTTGTATTGGATTTACAAGTCGTATAACGTATTACTATTCCTAAAGTGATATTCCATTAAGATTATTCATTGGAACTGAAAATTTAAGATTGATTCAGTGTAAGATTGATAGATGGAACAGATAACCTTGTACAAAAAGAGTGATAAAATAGAGATAACAGATAAACAAAGGGAGAGAATGTAGCCAAATTATCGGGTCGCCTTACGATTGTGTGGACGAAGTAGTTCTTAGAGAGGAGGAGCTCGATGAGCCACGAAGCAACAAAGCCTCCTCCCCCTATTATGCATACGCTTTCTTTCTTCACTATCATTTCCAAAAGTCAACACCTCGGTTTCTCTCACTGACAATTGACATCCCCCCTACCGTTAAATCCAATTTATAATTTGTTATAGAACCTTCAATGCACTTTCTCGATAGAATACGCACTGACCTTTTCCTTCCTCTCGCTCTTTCGCTGAGGATCTCTTTCTCTAGCCCCCCAAACCCTAGCAGCCGCTGAGGGATGGTGGGAGCTGAGGCTCCCCCCTCCCTCCCTCCAGCCTCCTCCTCCCCTCTCCTCCCTCCTCCTCCTTTCTTGTGTGTTCATTTTCGGTCTCTTTGGTTTTTTTGTAAGCAGAACAATGACAGGGCGTTGGGACTCTCGTGAGTGGTCCCCGGCCAACATGCACGTCACCTTTGGGTTCGTCTGGAGCCGATCTTACAGACTGTAAAAGGGCTCACCAAGATTAGCGACGCGTCGCTTACATGCGCAAGTTGAAGTTGAGGTGGTGCTTTCACGCACCTCCAACCCGAGCTCCACCGCCTCCATGAGCGGTGGTCTTGAACTCAGCCCCGCAGACAGTTCTTGTGACGAAGGCTCAGGGCTCTCTCAAGGTGACGTGTGGCCCCCACGCGCCGCCACCGCCCACATTTCCACTTTTTGTCTCAAACCAGATTTCGTTGATCTGGTTCTGGTTTTGATGTGCTTTGTTTCCTTTCGGTTTGTTTGGTTGCCGTACTTGTCATTTTGCTATTTTGTTTAATTTCATTTTCTGTTTTGGTGTTATGTTTGTAATAATAGAAAGTAATAGGCTTATTCCTGCTTTATCCCATATTCCTCTTTTGGAAGTTGTGATTTCTGCTCTTTCTTTTTTGGAGAATAAAGGTGGTGATCTCCTCCCCTATTTGTGATGTGGAAGTTTAGTTATCTTGAATCTCTTAGACAAACCACACTTACGTGGGTTTGTCTTTCGAGAGATTAGAAGTTAAGACAAAACCTGCCACTTTGTGTGTGGGGATGCTACAGATCCTTTGGTTTAGTTAGGCTTGTAATACGGATCTATCAGGATTTATCAATCTCGACTGTAAACTTTATTTATGAAATAAATTGTGATCATTTCCTTAAAAAAAAAAAAAAAAACCTTCAATAGTGCTGACCACTTAACAGATTTATAAGTTTTTAGAAATTATTTTTTTATAATCTAGAATCCTCACTCTAATCATGGATAAGACTGAGAAAGCATATAATATAGTAAAAAAAATTAAAATCTTGGGATCCAATGCTTGGAAGACGCATATAAACCAGTAGAAGTAGGACTGGTGGAATCAACAAGTGTTTCTAGTGGTAATTAAGATGATTTGATTACCGTTGACAATGTTCAACAATCAATATTATAGAATAATTCTTAGTAACACATGGCGTCTCCTTAATTGAAGGAGCATTAAATAGTTGAGTCGGTTGTTGAGAATACAAGCAGTAATTAAGGGATCTAATGGGGAGAAACAGATTAGGCCTTTAACTAGTTTGGCTAAAAGGTCCAAGCTAAAAAAGGCTATTTAGAAAAGAAGGGCCCGAGGGTTGGATTACTATGAGCCTATGAATTAGAACCAGTTTGGTATGATAAGTGATCTGAAGAGTTACTTGTTTCCCTGATGAAACTTGTGGCTAGAAACGGAAGGCTGCACAGACTGGTGATGGAATTGATATGGTGGGGGCTGCTACGCAGCCCACCAATCATTATAAATTGTTTGAGTTAGAAATTGTTGAGAGTTTTTAAACTCTCAAATAATTCATGAATTACACTATTTGGTGCGTGAAAAGAACCTAAATTTTGTATTACTCGTGAAAATAAAATGTTGTAGACAAAAAGTTAAAAATGTTGGTAACCAAATTGGTTTTCATAATAGTTTCAGTATTGATAGCGAGGACTAAGTGGAGGAATTGGATTCTTATGGAAAGATGATATGGAAGTGGAGCTATTTTCCTATACAAGACACAGTATTACTCTTAAAGTTTCATTTGCTGAGAGAGGTTTTGGTTTGTAGTTTTTGACTAGTTTCTATGGTTTTCTTGAGACTGCTCAAAGATCTACTAGTTGGGCACTCCTTCGAGCTCTTAACCGATATTATTTATCATGAATTGAAAATTTATTTAAATATAAAATGTTTTTAATTATAAATTCTTTACTTTTTTTTATCTAATTATTATAATTTTCTAAAATTTCAAGGAATGTTAATGAATGGAACCGATAATCCTATAGAGAAAGTAATGAAAAATACCACTTGTGTTTTGATTTAAATTCACCTCATTACGCTACCTATTAATAAGCTTTTTCGCTTTCCAGCACCGTAAAACACGTAAGATTATGTTCGATCTGGCAAAAAAACAAAAAAAAAAAAAAAAAAAAAGGATTAAAAGAAGTAGCTGTCCACGTTACAAGAAAACAGGATATATGTAATATTTTAATTACGATAAAATAGAACAAATAAGTGTCATATCATTTTATCGTAATTGAAATGTCATATCTGCGTTATTTTCTTATACTGACATTATCTTCTAAAAAATAAAATATGATAAGAGTTCTATATAAACTCATTTGGTAAAGAGACATGTTAACCTATATTAAAATAATTTTAGGAAAATAAATTTATGAGTCGATGCTTAAATGTCATATTTTTTTTTTTAATTTTATAATAAAGGAAATTTAATATCAATCAGATGTACCACACATCATATTAGTTTTTAAGTTTATTTTTATTTTTTAAATTCTCTTGTAAATAAATACCGGACAATTAATCACCGTTAAATATATAGTTGCATATAATTGCTTAATTAGTTAAGCAGTACGATGCAGTGGATCGGAAAATTTTTTAAAAGAAGAATGCTACTTGAATCGAAGAAAATGATCGACTGAATTTTTAAAATTTTTTTCTTTTACTTAATAATTAAGAAAATGATCACTATTATAAATTGATATTTTTTAAATGTTAAAAAATATATAAAAATGATTAGAAAAATGGAAAATAAATACACTTACACTTATTGGTCAAATTTCTTCGGTTCATCGTCATTCCCAATAGCAGTCTCCTTCTATAAAACCTTGATTTAAAGATAAATTCAAAATTACTTTTGTACCGATTAAGAGCATTCACAATCTACTAACTAAAATTTAGTTAAATTTTAATTTAAAATATTATTTTTTTAAATTTTAACTAGTTACTTTTTATTGCATCACATAATAGTCTCAATAAATCAAAAGTTAAAAATATTAATTTTTAACTTTTTAGTTATTTTAATTCTAATTAGAACACTTACAACCTATTAGCTATCTTATTTGTTTAATCAAAATTTAGTTAAAAGATATAAAAATAAGTTTTAATAGACTCAACAAAGTTAAAATAAGTTTAACTTTCTCTTTCCTCACTCTCTAAATATGAAGAGCAAGAAAAGAAAAAAATAAATTTATTTTAACTTTGTTAAGTCTATTGAATGTTAGCTAAAATTTGACTAAACAAGTCATTTAGTTAGTGAGTTGTGAATGCTCTAAGATTTAATTTATTTTGGGTGATAAAATCAAAAATTTTAAACTTTTTGCAAATTTACTATTACACTTCAAATTTTCATATAAAATATTATAAATAATTTAATTTTTTCAAATTTTAAATTTACTTTTTTAAATTTCAAAATAAAATTAATATTAAATTAAAATTTTATAATAATATTTTTTTTATTTTTTTATTTTTATCTATCTTTAAAAATAAATAAGACCTAAAATTGGGCGAGGAATGGGCTTTCGTGTCTAAACTATTACAAATAGATTTATAAGAGCAGTGACATTAGCCTAATCAAATATTAGTGTTTAATCAGATTTTAGTTAAATAGTTCAAAAGTGATATGCATTGGAGCGGTCAGAATTCTAAAGGATCTACTTTTGAGCTACAATAAATTTATTTTTTATTTTTTAAATTTGGACAATCATTATTGGTCTCTAAAATAATATTTTACTATATTTTACTCTAATTAAGTTGAGTAAATTTCTTTATTGGATAATTAAATTGAGGAAAAAAATAATTAAAAAACAAGACTTTTAAGTAAAATTTAAATTATTAATTAATATATAAAGTGTATTTGAAAAATATTAAAAAAAAATATTATTAAAAGATTTAATATTATATTATTATAATAAATAGTCCAATATGAATTAAGCTTTCCAATAATTTTAACTTTAACCACATCCTCAACTTTTAATCAAATTTTGGATGCCAGGCAATGAGTACTAGCTAGAGTCCTAGACCATTACTAATGTTTAGAAGCAATTAGGGCTGTTCACCCGAACCGAACCGACCCGTCAAGAACAGTTCCGATCCGACCCGATAAGTGTCTTATACCGATTGGCCGATACCCGTTATTCCGATTAACCGAAATTCCTTTTATTTTTTTTGGCTATCCGCTAGGGTTGTTCACCTCCTATTCACTCGACGAAGATCGGCTTCAAAATTGCAACAAAGATAAGAGTTTTTTTGTGTGATCGTGAATCAAACTACCCAAGATTAGTTATAAAAAGCAAAAATAGAATAAACGGGAGGAAAAACGAGTCGAAACCAGGAAAATTAGACAAATCGCCCCTCGACCCAAATGCAACCGACACCTGCGGGTACAAATGGCAGCACTGGTGGTGGTGGTGAATTGAGTCGAGGTGGACTCGCCCGCTTCCGCTTTGCTCCCGCCAGCTGAGGAACAGTTGCAACTTTCCATATCTGAACAATCGCAACTCTGCTTGGGTTTTTGAATCACGACGAGATCGAGAATGCCAGTGGAAATTGAGAATGCCGGTGGAGATCATGTGTAGAGAGAGAGAGAGAAAGAGTTGAGAGAAGAAAACAAAGAGAGCGAGAGAGATTGAAACTTGAAACTCGAGTCGGAATAAACCTCTTCGGTATGAACATGTCGGCAGGTTTAAATGGGTTGAAATCGGGTAACGGGTAATACCCGTTACCCGATTAAATGGAAACGAGTCGGAATAAACGAGTCGGCAGAATTCGGTACGTCGGGTCGGGTCGGGTCCCGGGTATTCTGTTCACCCCTAGAAGCAATCCCAAAACTTGGGCATCTCCTCTCTCCCTTCTTCTTATTGTTATTAATATTAATTTTTTTTTAATTAATGCTAGCTCTACAGTAGTTTAGTGGTTTTTTCATCCGATCGAAAGAGGATAATTAAATAAGACAACTATTTTAATAATTTATTTTACTTCTCTATTGTAATTAATTGGGAGCACCAACTTAAACAATAAGATAAATTATAAAACAATCATACGAAATGACATTAATTAAGAATTATTACTTTTTATCATTTATATATATATATATATAATTTATCGTTGCATTTATATGTGATGGAAACTTTATTGTTGGGGCCGGGATGTAAACGTGCAACACGTTATATATGTAGGGAGTGGATAAAGTTGAAGCACCTAGTTTCGAAGTAACAGAAAGAAAAGCAACTATTAGAGTGAGAGAGTCAGAATCGAAAAGAGAATTCCTCATTTTTTTCTCTCATTCATTCCAATTGCCATTACAAATATAATTAGTATTTTTGTTATTAAAAAAAAATTTAGCTGATAATTAGTCTAAAAAATACTATTAAATCTGCAACAAAACCACTCATCCAATTAATTGTGATGGAAACTTTATTGTTGGGGCCGGGATGTAAACGTGCAACACATTATATATATAGGGATTTTAGGAGGAGACTAGGAGTCGTCTTCATCAATATCCTCTTGTATGCTGCGTGTGCGAGTGCTCCCAAAAGTACTAGACCAATTTTTGGTTTTAACCATATAAGAACAACCAATGCTCAGGTTTAAGGCCAGAAAGACTAATTCTTTACTTTCTTTCTCAGTCAATTTCAACTTTCAAGTTTCAACCCCTCGTTTTCTTGCTTTGCTGTTAACAGCTTGTCCAAAACATAACCCTATTTAGATTAAACATAATATGAGATGAAATGAGGTGAGGTGAGTTTTAAAAATTAATTAAAATATTATTTTTTAATATAATTATTCTAAAATTTGAAGAAATTGATTTAAAATTTTAAAAAATTAAATTATTTACTATATTTTATATAAAAAAAATCTAAAATTTTAAAAATAAATTTAAAATAAATTGAGATGACACATCTCGACTTGGGATCCAAATAAGCCCAATATACAATGATAAAATATTAAAAATGAATGCATGCGCAGCTCTGTTGTCTATGGGTTCCCACTTACTGGCTCTCAAAATCTTAAATTAATGAAGTCAAGTACTAAAGTTGCATGAAACACGACTAGGACCATATGTGCTTGTCAAGGACGGTATTTTTATTTTTATTTTTATTTTGTTTTAAACAAGTATATTAAATTAAAATAACATATTACAATATATAAATTTAAATAAGGTGATAGTGTTTTTATGGCTCCATTTGAATTTAGATGCTTAATTAATTTCAAATTTATTATTATATTTTTTAAAATTTTTATACAAAATATAAATCTAAATACAATTTTTTAAAATTTTAATAAAATATTTTCAAATCTCAATTTAATTTTTTTAAATTTTAAAATAATAATAATAATAATATTTTATTCAATTTTCAAAACTTATATTAACTTATCTCGTCTCAACTCTAAATCTAAATAGACCATAATCTATTCAAAAAATTAATACATAATACAATATAAAGAAAATCAAATAAATAACTCTTGAAAAGAGAGACAAATCAAAATCCAATGTCAATGACGGACTTGGACTTGGATAATTTTATTTATACTCAAATACTTAAATGTTCACTGCTTAAAATATAACATATAATATATAAATATATATTTAGGGATACCAAAATTTAAGATGGAAATGATATTTCTAATAGAATATACCAATTTTCATAAAATCATCCCGATAGAGTTATATAATAATATGTATGTATGTATATATATATACACTCCATATAATTTATTAAAAAAGAAGAAAATAAAATCATTATCGGAGGAATAATCTATGTGGCCAGAATCAACTTGTCGTAAGTTATTTTGTTTTCTTTTTGTATTATTGTTTATTAATTCAAAGTATTTGTTGAAAAACTTCACCCTTTCTTCTTATATTACTTTTTTAGTTTAATAAAATAAAATTGCTTAAAAAAAATTGTCGTACGTGTGTGGCAGGCCACCTTTCTACATGCATTCCATTATGCTTGATGTTGTTTTCGGGGATTTAGGTTGGATACTTAGAGAATATTTTATTATTATTTTTTGATTTTATTATTATAATTTTTATATTTATTTAATACTTATTATTATTATTATTATTTAAATGTCTAAAATCACTTCACTATCTAAATAATAATAAGCTGATGGGAACGAAATAGTTTAATAGTATAGCTTAAGCTTTGTCATTATAACAAAAATCAAACTTTTAATGATCATGATCAACTAGCAGGCTGCCAGGCACCGTTTGTTGTTTTGTGATTCTCCTAATTATTATTATTCGATAGCTCCTTCTAGAAAAAGAAAAAGTTGGTAGGTACTAGGTGCGAATGCATGGACTTTTGTCCTCCAATTTTTCTTTAAAATGTCACGACTTTTTTATTTTTATTTTTATTTTTATTTTTTATTTTTTATTTTCATCAATCTTATTCATCTATTTTTTAATAAACCAAACTCTCCGGACTCCTTTATCTTTACAATAATTTTTATTTCATAAAAATAACATAAAAAATTTCATTTTTTCAAAATTTAAAATAACAATAATACTGAAAAAATTATCATAATAATATTTTATTTAATTCTTAATTTTTATCTTAATTCATCTTATCTATGAGGCCAAATTATTCTTTTCACACAGATCAACAATATCGTGATATATAAATATCGTGATATATAAATTACTAATATTGGACTTTTGGATACTAATTTCTCTATTGTCATTGTTGAGAGAAGTAATTCATTTTCTTGAGATGGAAAATTGTATTGATGCTTAAAGGTATCTGGGTTGAAAGTAAGTGAAAATAAATTCTAAAAAGTTTGATTTTTTTTTCTTTTTTAAACCAAACATATATATATATATATATCTGCAAATTAACTGATTGTTTTCAGGTGCTAATGGAAAAGCCTAATATGAAATGCAAACAAATAAATAAAGTTAGTCGGGATGATTGAAAGCTACCTAAATCTTACCCTAAATGAAAGAATATGAATGTTCTTATTGAGCAAATATATCGATCAACTTCCTTAAAAAATAATATCACGCTGATTACACGTAAAATCAAAACGCGCTTTAAGAATTTTCTACATATAGATTTAGAGAAGTTCTACACAATCTTCATGGTACACCATTATTTTTTAATTTTCTTTTAATTTTTTAAAATTTTTATTTTGAATTTCTTCTTTTTAAATAAATTTAGTTTATTTATTTATTTATTATCCATATATCAAATATTTAATAAAAAATAAAATAAAATAAAGTGTGGTGTGTAGAGGTTATGTGAATAGTAGGAGATTGTGAAGATTTTTTCATAGATCTAAGGCAAATGCTTCATATAATTTAAAAAATTAAATTATTTTGTAATTCAAATAATAGACAAATATAAAAATCTTTACTTCAAAATGAAATTAATTAAAATATTTTTATCTATAAATATATATTTTTTAAATTCATTTTATTTATTTAGAAAATGAGAATATTTTAATAAGAATTGTAATGCAATTTACTAAATATACACTACAAGAAGTAAAAAGAAAGTTGTGGTTATAAGAAATTAAGAATGATGATTTTGTTTGGATATAACTTATATGGGATGGTAACGTATATACACGTATATGGGATGGTAACGTATATACCTAATAAGATAGGTATTCTTCAATCAATTACTTCTAAAAGCATAAGATATCATGAGTCTTTAAAATCATGAGATTCTGGATATAACTTATATGGGATGGTAACGTATATACACATAATATTCTATATAATAACTTACATAATACAAATATAAAGGTGAGGATATTTTTAAAATTGTTATTAATTTTAGTAATAATTTATAAAAAAATTCTTAATTTTATCATGTATTATACAAATTATTATAAAAATTATTGTGTTTCTATCATTTTTCGGTAACGTATGCCCGGTTTACGTACAAATTTTGCTTAGGAATCATATGGTGGCCAAAATTTTTAAATAAAATAACGTGAGGCCAGGGACTCGTAGAAATTAGCACCCAACTAACATTGGAACTTTGGTTATAATGTTGTGTACTGTCCTGTCGTGTCGTGTTGTGTGTATCTCATGTGACCATGGGAGCACCAAGGGACACGCGCACGGTGTCGGTCGCCGACGTAATTCGCCACAGACCAAGCTCCACTGCCCACATTGCTTCTGTTTTTGTGGGGTCCGACCTGACCTAACATCATCTCGTCCGTCACAAAAATCAAATCAAACAGTACTCGATATTCAGACTCCGTTTAAATATTGAGTTCAACTAAATTAAATTATTTATAAATCCAAATGAGATGAGATAGTAAAATAAATTTTGGGAGGTATACAAATTTTATTTATATTTCGAATTTATTTATATTTTATTTTATTTTAAATTTATTATTATAATTTTTTAAATTTTTATATAAAATTTAGTAAATAATTTAATTTTTTTAGAATTTAATTTAAATTTTTAAACTTTTAAATAATAATAATATTAAAAATAATATTTTATTTAACTTTTAAAATTTATCTTATTTTTAAAACCTAATAAAATCTTAACATGAATTTAAATGTATTTAAATATTAAAATGAGTTTAAAAATATTTATGAATTTTAAAAAAAAAAAAAACAAGTCTTACATATAAAGAATATTAAATTAAAAAAAATTATAAATCTTACGTGTAACAAAAATTTGAATTGAGATAAATTTCATAATTTAAGAGGTGGATATTTAAATATTAGACTTAATTTTAAATTATAGTAAATTAATTAATCTCAATTGGGTTCATCAACCAAACAATATATCTATCTGCATTTGTTGTTATAAATAATTTATAAATTTTATTAGTTATAATATTACAATTTCATGTACATATATATAATTTGTGGTGGCCTCATTTTATTTTTTGTAAAAATTGTTAAAAGTGCCATTATTTATTTAAATAATGATTCATACAAACCTTGATGAGTATATAAATTCGGAGAAGATTTTTGTAAAATGTGGGTCTCGTTATAAAATTAAATTTTTTAATGAGATTTACTTTTTTACAAAAAAAAGGAAATTATAGGAGAATTTGTTAGTAAGATTATTCTATCTATTTATAGTCATTTATTTTTCAAAATTAAGCATATGTTAAAAATACAATCTTCACATTAAAATCTTTAAATTGATTTAAAAATTATTAAATAAGTTCTATTTTCGAACTATGTTGCAAGCTTGTAAATATTACTTTTCAAAAATTTAGAAAATAAAAACACGTGCGAGATATTAGGGAAATGAGTTGTCAGGGTCTACTTCTGCCCCCAACGCACGTGTATACGGTCCCTGTATAAAACCCAACGCAACCCACCGAGCTCTTCCTAAACTTGTGCTGTGTCCCTCACTTCCACTCTTTCATATTTCGTATACCGCCAATCCATCTCCCCCGAAAAAGGATACCCATGGACATTCGCCGACGGCCACCAAGGCCGCCTCCACGGGGAACCTCCGATCACGATAGATCATCTTCTTCGGCTGATCATCGATCTCCCTCCCCGATACCTAGAGCATCGGACGCCCTCCCGCTGCCACTTTATGTGACCAACGCGGTATTCTTCACGCTGTTCTTCTCGGTGGCGTACTACCTGCTCCACCGGTGGCGAGACAAGATCCGTAACTCGACGCCCCTCCACGTGGTCACGCTCTCCGAGATCGCCGCCATTGTATCTCTCATTGCCTCATTCATCTACCTCCTCGGCTTCTTCGGCATTGACTTCGTCCAGTCCTTCATCTCACGCGCCTCCCACGACGCGTGGGACCTCGATGACCCCCAACACCATCGAAACTTCCTCATCGACGATGATCCCCGCCGTACACGTCGCATTGCTGTCCCTCCAACGACACCTACACCACCCAAATTGGCCAATCCCGAGCCGATAATTTCGACTCTGTCCTCCGAAGAGGACGAGGAGATTGTCAAGTTGGTTGTGGACGGTAAGATCTCGTCGTACTCACTGGAATCGAAGCTCGGGGACTGTAAGAGAGCGGCTTCAATCCGGCGCGAGGCGTTGCAGAGAATGACTGGGAGGTCGCTGCAGGGTTTGCCTTTGGAAGGTTTGGACTACGAGTCGATTCTGGGGCAATGCTGCGAAATGCCAGTCGGATACGTTCAGATTCCGGTGGGCATAGCAGGCCCGCTGCTGCTCGACGGGTTCGAGTACTCGGTTCCCATGGCCACCACCGAGGGGTGCCTTGTGGCCAGCACCAACCGAGGTTGTAAGGCCATTTACGCCTCTGGTGGGGCAACTAGCGTCCTGCTGAGGGACGCCATGACTAGAGCCCCTGTGGTGAGGTTTGCCTCGGCCAAAAGGGCTTCGGAATTGAAGTTCTTTTTGGAGGATCCCGACAATTTCGAGACACTGGGCGTTATTTTCAACAGGTTCAGCTTTATTACGTTGATTTCATTTTCTCCAGAATTGACGGGCTTTTCTTCCCTAATTTATTTCTTGTCTATTCATCCCCTGGTTGATGCCTATGATTTGTCTATATATTTTCTGATAAGTATTACGATTCTCTTTAGCGTTTAACCTTGATTTTGATTTTGATTTGTTTGTCTCTTAATTGAAACCTGTTGACGTTGATAGGTTTTTAATACCAAAAATGGAAGGAAATAAGTAAAGTTAGATAACCGGAGGCCAGAAACCCGAATTTTAAAATTGGTTTCCATAGTGACAGGGAAAAAGATAATCAGTGCTTTAAATTTCGTTTTCAAAGGAGAAAAAAAAAAGTATCATTACCCAGAGAAAGAGGACAAATGAAAAGAAACGAAAACTCCATTTTGAAATGAAACTTCCACCTTAGAGAAGTTAGAGCATTCACAACCTTAAAATTTAACCAAATTTTGAGTCACTTTTATAAATTTTAACTAATTATTTTTTATTTCATTAAATAATAGACTTAATAAATTAAAAGCTATTTTATTAAAATATTAATTTTTTTATTTTTATTTATTTTAATTCTAGTTAAAATATTCATAACCTACTAGTTATCTCATTTGTTTAGTTAAAATTTAGCTAAAAGACATAAAAATAAGTTTTAATAGACTCAACAAAATTAAAATAAATTGAACTCTTTCTCCTTACTCTCCATATTAAAACATGTTTTTGGTATTTTTTAGCTAAAATTTGACCAAACAAACTATTTAATTAGTGGGTTGTGAATACTCTTATATAGTGATTTTTTTCCCCCATCGATCACAAAATTTTAATATTATTAAAAGGGAGTATTAGACTATTAGTTCTTAAGCTTTTTTACCTTACTGAAGCTTTAGATTGGAGAGTAAGTTAAACTCATCTTTATTTTATCAATATATTTTTTCAATTTCTCATACAAAACATAAATTTCTATACATATTTTTTAAATTCTAATATACTTTTTTAAAATCTCAATACAACTTTTTAAAATTTCAAAACAATAATAACATTAAAAAAATAAATTAAACTCATTTCAACTCATTTTATTCCAATTCAACTTTTTCCCTATTGATCACAAATTTTAATATTATTAAAAGGGAGTATTAGTTCTTAAGCTTTTTCACTTATAGTCGTGTTCTTTTCCTAATTGCAGATCTAGTAGATTCGCAAGGCTCCAAGGTATTCACTGCTCCATGGCTGGAAAGAATCTCTATATGAGATTCAGCTGCAGCACAGGCGATGCAATGGGCATGAACATGGTGTCTAAAGGGGTTCAGAACGTCCTCGATTTCCTTCAAGATGATTTCCCTGACATGGATGTTATTGGCATCTCGGGTAAGTTCCTTTTGCTACCATAGTTAACTGAGACTTTTCAGTGAAGCGAGGTGGTGAAATAAATTTGAGCCCACGGTTTTCTTTTATTGTACAGATTTTGATAACAAGTTCATATTATGCAATCTTGGGCGGCACAGCTAGTGTAAATTTTCCTTTTTATTTTTTGTATTTTTTCTTTTCATATTTTTTTAATGTATTTAAATATTTTTAAAAATAAAAAAATATATCAATATACTACAAATCACTTTTTTAATAATTAAGTAAAAAAAATTAATTTAAGCAGCAGTGAAATAGAGCAGTACACTTAAGGCGGCATAGTAGATTTTCCCATCTTTTATTGACAAATAAAAGCATGTTATGTTCCTTTCTGTCAATAGTTCGATGTCATTACCTCCGACATCTGTCAAAAAAATTTGGGCCGTGCTATTGATCTCGATTTGGGATCCCGATTTGCAATTTTTTTGTGGTTTCTTTTTTACTTTATTATTAGGTGTTTTTAAATAATGTACTAATTTTTTTGTATTTTAAAAAAATATTTACAAGAACAACATTATTTAAAAACACTTACTTAATTATAAAGTTAAAAAAAAAACTAAAAAAATTGCAAATCCAAATCCCAAATCCGGACCAATAGCATTTTCCAAAAGATTTAGTTATTTTGGCGGTAAATGCCAGTTGATTAGGGTTCATTGTCTTCATTCATAGCTTTGTTTTCAATCAAAATACTGATACTTGAACGCTGGGACATGAGCTGTATCTTTTTTCTACCTACTTTGAATTCCCAAGTAATTTTATATGAGGAAAATGGTGAGCTGTCCCTTAATTCCCAAGTATTTTACTGTTTGTTTACCTATATAAAAAGGGAGGTATTGCAGACGGATCCCCTCTCAAAAAACAGCCGGCACCTCCGCCAGCCACCAGAGGTGTCACCACCCATATCATTGGAACTGCTTTCCTCTGGCGACCTCACCTTTGCGATGGCGACCCCACGCAGCCTCCCACATTTCCCACGCAGTCTTAAAACTGAAATGAACCCAAAATCGTTGTCGGATGGGTGAGGTCAGCAGGAGGAGGCGATTCTGATGGAATGGGCGGTGATGTCTCCGGTGGCTGGCAAAGGCGCCAGCTGTTTTTTGGGAGGGGATCGGTCCGAACTCCTATCGATCCCAAGGAATTTCCATATAAAAAGCTTTTTTACTGTTTCAGACGTCAATAGGTACAGTATTCGCAGATTTTCTCACATGACAGTGATAGTTTTATTTGTGTATTTATCCATTTCTATTTTTCTACATATTTTTAAAAAAAAGAGGAAACGTGCCTTTTATGCATCACCAGGCATGCACTTTGGCTGTGCCTATTGTAAACATACATAATACTCATAAAAGAAGTATGCATGCTAGTGGTGAAATAATTATCAGCACCAACTCTCTCTCCTCAACTGTGAACAAATTTTCAGAGATTTCCTAGTTTGATATCTTACTATCAATTTTTAGGATTTTATTTCATTTGGACTCCTTTTTTATATCCATTTAACTGAACAATTAAAGGTTTGAATTCATTGTAATTGCTCACTCTTTAGATATCTCTCTTCATTTCGATGTATGAGCTCATACCCTTTGGTTGAACTAATCACCTATACTTCTAAAGAGACAATGCATTAAATTTCTTAGGTTGGGTCAATTAAGCTATATTTCTAGAAACAATACATACTGCAATATCCGTTCAATTTTCTGGTATTTACACTTCCTTAATTGACCAGGAAATTTTTGTTCGGACAAGAAACCTGCTGCTGTAAATTGGATTGAAGGTCGTGGAAAATCTGTTGTTTGTGAGGCAACAATCAAGGAGGAGGTGGTGCAGAAGGTGTTGAAGACCAATGTAGCTGCCCTTGTAGAGCTTAACATGCTCAAAAACCTCACTGGTTCTGCAGTTGCTGGTGCACTTGGTGGATTTAATGCCCATGCCAGCAACATCGTTTCTGCAATCTTTATTGCCACAGGCCAAGATCCAGCTCAAAATGTTGAGAGTTCTAACTGCATCACCATGTTGGAACCTGTCAATGACGGGAAGGATCTTCACATCTCTGTGTCTATGCCTTCTATTGAGGTACTTGATGACTACATACGGGCATGATTATGGTTAGTTTGATCCGTAATTTAATGGCTTCGTTTGACATATTTTTCTGTCAGGTTGGTACTGTTGGAGGTGGGACTCAGCTTGCATCTCAGTCTGCTTGCTTGAATTTGATCGGTGTGAAGGGTGCAAACAAAGATTCACCAGGATCAAACTCTAGGCTTCTGGCCACCATTGTAGCTGGTGCAGTTTTGGCTGGAGAGCTCTCTCTGATGTCTGCCATTGCATCTGGGCAGCTTGTCAGGAGTCACATGAAATACAACAGATCCAGCAGAGATGTGACTAGAATTGCATCTTGAAGAAAAAAGTTGGCCCCAGAAATCAAATGAATCAGAAATAAAAAGGCAAAAGTGGCTGAGAAAGAGGGGAGAGAGAGACAGTCGGTGAGAGGAAAGCAAATTAAGGCAGTTGGTGCCCATGTGAGATTGCTTTGCTCTCATAGCTGTAAAGTTTATTACTGTAGAAAGTGGAAAGTTTGTACTTTTGTGGTCTCTCTCTCTCTCTCTCTCTCTCTGCGAGTATGACTGCATCCCATGGCTACTCGTGAGCTTAAGCGCCCCCACCAAAATATTTAGCCTGTTTGATGTCTTGATTGTTGTTTTAATCTCTGTCCCATCTTTTGTTTTTTTTTTTTTTTTGGTTGTATTGCTATTACAAGTTAGTATATGGGGACCAGAATCCAAGGGGGCTGGTGGTATGATGTTCTTCCTTTTGTCCCATTGTCACTTAGGACACAAGAATGACACCTGCCCGAAATTGATTTGTTTGAATAGAGTAGTATCTACTATTTTGGTTGCTGTATTAACGCGTTTTAGTTACTGTGCATATTGATTTATTGTAAGTTACTGTACCAATTACCTAAGGACAAGATCTCTCTTGATTGGCTGAGATTTAGCATGGATGGTGTTGCACAAATGTTAGGTTTCTACAGACATTGTCTGGAGACCTGAAAAGAAAAAGGTGTTGAAAAAACCATTAAAAACCAATAATAAACTGACTTTTCAAAGGACTCATAGTCATCATTTACGGCATAAACATGCGAGACCTATTCTATTTCCTATCTGGATGACTCTTATCTCAGTTTAGAACATTACGACTCCCCATATATTTCATGCCACTGAATACCTAAGACACCTTCACTGAGACAAGAGAGAAACACCAACCCCCCCCCAAACAACAACACCATCTGCTGCAACTTATAGATGTCTGCACTTCCCCAATCTGTGAACCTTTGGGATACCTTCAAAATGGCATTAGTCAACAGGTGCTTGGGATTTGTAGCATGAATAATTTTTCTTCTAGTCCATATTTAGTCGACTGCATTGTAGTTCTCATTAAAACACATGTTTTATGAGTAAATAATATAAAAAATCTCAGATTTATAAATAAGGGTATTATAATTAAATTTATTATAAAATGATGACTTTTTTCTTTATTTATTACTTTGATTGCAAAAGAGTTTAATTTTTTGGATTGTACGTACTATTGCGCTAATAGCATACCACTTCCTTCCCTCTATAAATGAATGCAATAAGCCGAGCACTAAACCTTCTTAATCCAATCTCGGCTAGGACTAGGAAATCATCATCAAAACGGCCCAACGGGTATAACAAACTTTAATAAACTCTTGGGTGTAAATAAGGATGATCATATTCTACGCCCAAAAATTGAGTTAGGAACTAAGGGATCTAAATTCATATTTGTTATGATTACTCTCCATGGGTTTGTTGCACCAAAAAAAAAAAAAAGAAAAAAAAATCTTGTTAAAAGTTTATTTTCTTTTACAAAACAGATAAAAATAAGTATAAAATAATTATATGAATAGAATTATAAAAATTCAAATTTTCAATAGGTAATAGGTATAATGAGAAAATTTGACAAATACTCTCTTGAAAATATTATTTCAAAGGGTTGTGCTACTAATACTATGTTTCTTTAATTTGTTCACTTAGTATGTTCTTAGTGAAAATTGCACATTTCCTTTTCTTTTATTTTTTTAAATATGTTTGAATATTTAAAAAAATAATATACTAATAATTACTTTTTTTAACTATTACTCAATTTAAAAATATGTGATCTTGATTCTTCCTTAAAATAAATAAAAATAAAGGACTTGCCTAAATTTATAGGCTTGAAAATTGCATAAATAATTTCTTTATATAGTAAAATGTTAAAAAATATAAATATTTATAAAATATAGTCCACGAGTCCGTTAAAGTCGAGGGACTCGAGGGTTTATCATTAGCGAAGACAGGCTCTGAATTTCGGTTCGATGAGGAGTAGTTGGGGAAGAACTTTGGGAAATGTGAGATCCTTCCTAGGTAATTCTATGGGAGGTCTTAGAGGAGGAACCAACCTCGCTTCGTGGGCCGTGGCTGGAACCCTAGCTTACTACCTTTGGGTCAAGCCAGCCCGAGACCTCCAGCGTGAACAAGAGGTGTGTTTGTCGATTCTCGATCTCTATCTCTATCTCGATTCATACACAGCAATTCCAATTTCTTTTGAACTCAGATGAGGATTAGAGTATTCTTTTGTTACAGGAAAAGGCAGCGCTTGCTGCTTTGAATGATCCTTATCGCTATGTTGAGAAACGAAAACCAATCCCCGACCCACAGGTAAAATATAACGCGAATGTGGTTTATTCTTTTATTGAGCTGTTTGTTTTCTGTGTGGTTTTCTCTAATTTGTTTCGATTTGGAAATTGTTTTCCAGGAAACTGGTTTGATATACGGTAACAAGAATAAAGGAACTCGTAAACAGGAGGAATAAAGTGCTGGACATCTCATACTTGATACTTGTAAGTTAAGGTGGTCGTTAATTTGGCCCTAAGTTGAAGGTTCATCAGTCGTTATCTCTTTGTATAAATAGTGGATTATTTTTTCAAGTTGCCCCTTGTGTTATGGAATGCCCCTTTTTCGTTGCCCCTTATGACATATTAATGCTTTCATAGATCTTTGATGTTACCATAAAATTGGATGAGGTAATCACCAATAAGATCACATGGCCATGGTGAATTTATTTGCTCAATGCTTGGAGAAAAGAAAAAGAAAAATTTATGACGATTTTCTTGATTTGCTTTAGGCCTGGTTTGCTTTGGGAGAAAACCAAAAACCTCAAATTCTTTTTAAATTCATCATTACACTTTTTCAAATTTCCACACAAAATATAATAAAAAATTCAACTTTTTCAAATTCCAAAACTATTTTTTCAAATCCCAAAATAAAACTAATATTAAAAAAATATATTACAAATATTTTATTCTTTTTTTAATTTTTATCTTATCTCATCTCAGAAAACAAATAGGACCTTAGTCTTTCTCAGTTTTTAGAGTGTATATAGGTATTTCCTCTTGTATATTTCCTATATACTTGAGCTATGGGTATTCTTGGTAATAAAATATCTTATTAATTATAAAAAGAAAAAATTTTATATTCATTTGCTCTCAGCTTGCATATTATGTGCTCACTGTGAAATACTTTCACAAAATAATTCCAAAAACTAACTTGGCTTGATGTGGTACGGTAGATTGTAAAACTATTTTTATTATAATGTATATCTAATAGATCACATGAAGTCATGCCAGTTTTTGAGTTTACTTTTGTGAAATTCTTTTGTGGCTGTAGCACTTCTCATCTTGCACATTGTCACTTAAAGTGTATATACATGGGCCTAATGAAAGCACGCATTATCTTCTGGTGGTGTTTTGAACAATGTAAAGTATCTGATGGCATGGCATCTCTCTGTGAGTAGTAGTTTGGGCGGGCAACTATTGTCAGTCCATTGGCTCTCATCATTCAATTTTCCATACCATGTGAAATAGGTTGTTTGTGACGACTTGATGCTTTACATGGCATCATGGAGACCACCTGAAGGGTGGCTTGTCTGGGCAAGAAATGTGGGTCCGAGTCTCACTAAGAAAAAGAACAACAAATAGTGATGACAATCATTGTTGAAGGAGCAATCTCATTTAAATTTGGATTTGGATCTGAGTCTAATGTAGCATGTGGAACAGGATCTGATGCTGCAGTTAGAGCAGAATGTCATAGAAATGAGATTGGTCTCACTTATATCACACAACTCTTATGAAACCTTAAAGAATCTACTTTAAGATAACAAGGGATAGGAAAATAACTCTCTCAGAGAATATTTTCAATATAAAATTTAGATAATAATAATCAACACCCTTAAAATATGACTAGACTACATTTTTATTGGCTTGCAAGTTGCAACTTCAAGACTTTAAAATAGAATAAAACTCTATAACAAAGTTCTAATTAAATTGTTGGCTATTGTCTTACAAGATTGCCCAACATTGATGGTAAATAAAAGACTCAAAACTAGTAAAATATCTTAATAAGACAACAGGTTTTTTTTTTTTGGATTGGTCCAATAAGACAAACTTATATACATGAACTTATTGGTACTAAGTATAGTTGGGTTGCTGTGACGATGGCTGAATTTCGGTGTAAGTATCCTTAAGCACATATGCCATTTTCTTAATATTTAATTTTTTGGAGAGATGAGAAGTTTACCCATAACTGCCATAGCCAACAACTGGCTCATTGCCACACGTCTGAAGCTGAGGTTGCTGGTTTAGATCCCTTCTCCTTCCCCATTTTCTTTAGGGTCTCTCACTTATCCAACCAAAAAATGAAAAGATGGTTTAATATGAAATGAAAAGGAATTAAGGCAGTAGACATGCATGATCATTACCGTATAGTGCTTGCAAAATCTCTTTAGTTTTTAATTTCTTTATAGATGAATGAACCTCAGGAGAAAAAAGATGTTTTTAGTTTGCCATTAAAAAGCATATTGAATTATACTTTTTTTGTTTGGGGGGAGGTGGGGATGTGGAACAGTTCCTGTCGAGGCCAGCAATAGACCCTATAGGTCTTCAGTATATGATCAACACCAGTTTAATGTTGTCTTAACGAAAGCTGCTATCTTCTTTTAGCTTTGGCTCAAATGGTACTTTCTCCCTCAACTAAGAATGGGGTGAAGAGTGAGATCCTAGATTCAAGGTCAATTGTCTACTAGTGTAAGTTACAGAAAAAAAGGCAGTGCGGGTGGGGAAAAGCTTCCTGCTTCTCCTAATTGGCTGAAAGTTCTAAATTGAGGGCTTTCTCTAACCGTCCCAACGCAACCACAGATAGGTTGAAAGATGCGGCCATATCACTTGGTTTCTCTTTGGAAACCACCAAACTTAGCTCAAGAAGTATGACGTTTCATCGAATGTGCCATCAATGTTCTTGATTAAATTCCTAAATGAGCCATGGAGCCCCTAATTGCTGCAAATATTTCATTGTCGAAATTCCATATCTAGATCTGTTCTCAAAAGGTTGTAATACTATGTGATTTTTTATATCTTAAATAACCATTTATATCATTTTACTGAGTAATGGCTAGAATTGTGCCAGTGATCAAATTATTTGAATCTCTCCATCTGGTAACCTCTTAACCCTGCCTGTGTGGTAGGCAGTAGTAAGAGAGACATTTGTTAAGCAACAGTCAAGTTGGTCGATGAAATATGAGAGTTCTCAATGCATACGAGGAAAATTTATAATAATCTTAGTACCAGCAGTTAGTTATAGCAAGGCATGACATCGTAGATGGCCTTTCCCTAATAAGATTTGTACTTGATATTATGAGGAGTTATCCTGGATTAATCTTTTGGAATTTTTAGACTAATCTGGAGTTTTCTTATAGTTGTGCCTTCAACCTCTGCTGAAATATTGTAGGCTTCACGAATCTTCTCGTAAACTTTACACACACAAGCAGCGATGACCACTTTGTTGCCTACCCTATCGTCTTTACAGTGTGGGGTTGGCAATGGTAATCTATTGAGTATTTAGGCATAGGTAAAAAAGTTATGCACATAATTGATGTTTCAAGACTTTTATTTATATAGTGAACTCATTTTTAGTTTGACTGGAAAATGTTTATTACAGTATTTAATAAATATCGGAGAATATATTGGGCGGGAAGTAGAAGCGGGGTGGCAATGGCGGCTGAAATGGACCGATCTCTGTTCCTGCCCATCCTAACTTCTCAATTTTAAATCTATCCTGTCCTTGTTTCTGTTGGAAAATTTACATTTGACGCCAGCCGGAAAGTGTTTAAGGCCTGTTTGTTTTTATAAATGAGATAAAATTAAAAAAAAAAAACAAAATATTATTAAAATATTTTTTAATATTAATTTTATTTTAAAATTTAAAAAAGTTGTTTTGAAATTTAAAAAAATTAAATTATTTATTTTATTTTATATAAAAATTTAAAAAAATATAATTATGAATTTAAAATGAAATGAAATGAAAATTTGAAAAATTCCCGCTCGCTCCCTTAATGTTACGGGGGATCGATGTATAAATCAAAGCTAATGTTGGGTTGAATTGGTTGGTTGGGGGTCAACGAGACAAGACAAAAATATGCTGTAACGGAGAAACAAACCTCCGGAGGTAAGTACTGGTTGAAATTAACATGGGCTGGGATGAAAGAAAAACTGCTGCGGTTGCCTTTTTAAGCCCAACATTTTTAGTAAAAGGTGCAACCTACTTCGCAAGCTCTCGGCCACGGTCGCACCTATGTATGACACTACACGTGAACCCTGTCCCATTGCAACAATATGGGCTTCAATCCACCATGACACCCTCTCTCTCTCTCTCTCTCTCTCTCTCTCATTATTTGATTTGACTATGATGTCTTGGAGTTGGACGCTTGCTCGTCCATATTTAGATTTAGATATCATTACCGTGAACGTGCCTTGTCCGACTGTCCACATGGACGTTCGTATCCACTTTCGCTTTGTCTTTCAAGTCTGTGGGGGCCGCTTCAACCCCTGAAATTCAAACCAAATTTAGGGTTCATTTGAAATATAGTGAGATGAAATAAGTTGAAATAATTGATTAATAATAATAAGATTTTTATGAGTTCAGATGAGTTAAAATAAAATTAGATAATTTTCTCTCACTTCTATATCCAAACGGATTGTAGTTTCTTTTAATTTTGATATTTGGTCGTGAGAGGCAACAGTGAAGGTAGGGCAAGTTGTTGATTCATTTTCGGTTCAATGTCATATACAAAAGCACACTACAAGAAAAAGAGTCAGATATAATCAATCTTATACATCCAAAAAGGATAGAAATAACCAATTTAAGTCTTGTAGTGACAATCTTAATTCTACCCATTTAATTAGAGCTATCACGATCTTTCAATCTTAATTAGGGAATTTGTTTCTGGTTAGCTGGTTGTGAATGTCATGTGTTGGGTTCATTTTACTATTTTAGATTAAAATTTTCAATCTTAATCCATTGATTTTGTTTTAATTTTGTATCAAATAGAGGGCAGGCGCCAGGCAGAATTTGGAGTTGAAGTCCCCCTCCTTTTTCCCGGGTATGACTGCATTCTAGTTTGGCCCAACAAATCTAGAGTTTTACTAACATTTTTATTCATTTTGTTAGTTTTGTTTTAAAATTTAAAATTTGAATTTTAAATCTCATGATTTTCGGCATATCAATATTGACTGACATGCAGTAAAATAAAATTTTTGTATGTTCTTTTTAAAGTACATTTGACATTTTCCAAATGAAAAACAAAAAGTTGCTAGCTAGCCATGGTAGAGAAGGGACAAAATGGGGTTGGTGTGGACTACCACATGCCCACTTGGCCGCTGACGAGGCAAGTGCGTCTAGCTCCACTAGTCGTATATTATTAAAGCAAGTAACCAACTTGCTTAATGCTTATTCCTTTCTAATTTATAATTAAAACTTTAGACAATTAGTGGGTGCTTAGGGATCCGGGCATGACATGCATTTGTCATGCTTAATGTGCACCTTTAATTATATAATATATTTCTCTCTTCCCAACTATATTTTCAAACTTTTGACTCACTTAATCAAATGGAAAAAAATTTGAGCCAGAAATTGTATTGTAGTCTTTGAGGGTAAAAAAAATATTTTAAGAAAAAATATTATTATAATTTTAAGACTTTCTTAAACTACGCTTGTATTGCAGTCTCTATTTGAGACTAATTCAATTTTAAATTTAGGCAGACCACTTATATCTCTAATTAAAAATCATAATTAATATCTATTATTGAATTTTTATTTGCTTAAATATTTAATTACCCTTTATTAATTAATGGTCGAAAAAATTTATTAGCAAATTTATTTTTTTTTTCCACTCCCAACATAACACTAAAATGTGACACATAATGATAAAAACATATATTGATCATGTTTTAATTTTTTTTTTATAACTATTATGAGTTTTACAACATGAAATGGTTGAGCCATGTTGACACGCTTGATTTGTAAATAGTATAACTCTTTGAAATTCCATCAAAATATTGCAACTCAAGATCAACTAATTGTTTCTATCAAAAAAAAAAAGAGAGAGAGAGAGAAAGAAAGAAAGATCAACTTGTTCGATCATCCCTCTGAATTTAATCATATCCATCCATCCTTGCCAAGTGAACGTACAGCATCCTGCAGCGAAGATACATTGTATATGGAAATTATTAATTCAATGGTCTTATTCCATGGGTTGATCCCTTGTTCCTCCTTATACTATTGTTTCACCATCATATTATTCAACTTTAGAGAATCAATATCGTAGCCCGAATCTCATTTTTCTATACTCCATTAATATTTTAACTTGCCAAGAAAGAAAAACAAAAAAAACCTATTGTTTCCATATATATTTCAATATATATATATATATATATATATATTTCAACATAATTAAGTACAGATTGTGGTGGTTTAATGAAACTGTTCAGACTCGGCCAGAAGGCAGAAGTAGTCATGACGATCATAATGGTTCCCCTCAAAGTATATACACACACACACATATAAATATTATATATATATATATATATATATATCATTATGGCCTGATCCACTTTATAACAAAGCAAATTAACTCGAATAATCAATAGACAAAATTGTACGTAACGTATAATTAAAAAAGATGCAAATTAAACCTTGATCGAAGAAGCTGCTGGTTAGCTTTTTTGCTAGTGGCTCAAAAGTTAGGTTTGAGAACTAATTATTATCTTAATTTCAATTAACATTAGTAATTCCCATGTGATAATTCCCATCAATATTCCATCTTCTTATAATTATTTTTAAATAAACAAAATACTATATTCCACATGCATGCACTCATGCAAGTGATCTGCAGCTGCAGGTACTGATCAGTTGATCTGGTTAATAATCTTTTTAATTGCAGACAATTTTGAAAACCTGTGTTGCTGAACTAATTATTTATTATTATATTAGACGAATGACCATTTACAATTAAGAATACTGCCTCTCGTTAAGCGTTATCGATTATTATTGACTACAAAGTACAAACTAAAATGCGAACATCAGTTCTCTAATTACTAGTCATGCCATCATGATTAATTAATTAATTATTTAGATATATATATATTATATAGTTATAAACTATATATGTATATATAATTATATGCTTGTCAACCTCGTCACCTGAAGTATTCATTGAAAGGCGCAATGTAATCATTTTATTCTTACCGCCTATTTATTTTATTATATATATATATAGATAGAAAGAAACATATAAAGAAAAATAATATATCGACCCTGTCCCTCATGTCGTCAATTAACAAATGATAAACTATGTATAATTTGTATTCCTCTGAGCGACTACTCTCTCTAAATAATTTATGATTAGAAAAGATCCATGGTTTGAATTAAGGATGCATGGAAACTTTGGAATGAGTCAGATTTTTGGATGATTGACTTTGTACCAATGAGGTGTTGGCCATATATAAAATTAAAATTTTATAGACTTCAAAGTGGAAAACCTGCAGGTTCTGCCGATAAACCAACAAAAACAAAAACAAAAACAAAAACAAATATTAAGCAGACTTTGAAAACTTGAGCAAGCTAGCCATCTATCTACGCTACCCACAACTTATTATTATCGAGATGAAACTCAAAAACAATTTAATTCATGACTGTTACCGACAATTCTTACGCGCGTATGTGTGCGGCCAGTATTTGATGTGACATAATTTAACTCATGACTTATTATATGGGAAAGTAATATCCATAACATAATTACATAACATATTTTATAACAAATTTTAAATAAAAAATAATTTTATAAAATATTATTTATATATATAATATTATATAAAATTATTTCTCATTTAACACATTATTATAAAATATATTATATAATTATATTGTAGGTATATCATTTTTCTATTAATATATATTAATTACTATTTAAACTTTATTTAAATTAAGTGATTAAATGAAATAAGTTGAAATGAATTTTAAAAATAAAATAAAATATTATAAAATATTATAAAATATTATTTTTTAATATTATTATTTTTTAAGATTTAAAAAAGTTAAATTAAAATTTTAAAATTTTAAATTATTTATTATATTTTATATAAAAATTTAGAAAAATATAATGATGATTTTAAAATAAATTGAGATGAGCTCAATTTATTTTTCAATCCAAACCCGGCGTTAATTATATTAACTGGTGTGATTAGAGCTATATATATATATATATATAGCAATCTAAGATGAATAATTTTCCTATTATATCATGAAGTACCCAGTACTAGTAATTGGCGAGGATACAAATAAGGGAGGATGGATATATAATATTAAATACCCACTGTACAGCGATTTGGCGTGCTAGCTAGCAACTGAGATCATATAATATTGCTCGATTGTATAACACTAGTCCAGTTTCATCATTAAAAAAAAAAAAAAAAGTATAACTGATCGTGTACGTATAGAGTAGATTAAATCATAAAGGTACGTAATCATGCCCTTTAAATCTCACGTTATTGACCATTTAGTAAGGATATTGTACTATATTATATGTATTTCATTATATATATATATTATATATAACATCTACTCGTTGGATAAATTGGACTGCTTGATTATTTTAAGAAAAGGTAATTCAAAATTGACTAATTATCTTTTTAAGATTATAATACAATTTACATGAATACCAGTACTATAACTTTCTTTATATTCGCACATAGATAGGAGTCATAGGAATCATACATGCTATCTTAATTTCTTGTTTTGAAATTACAGTTTTCTTACCGATCGAGGGTATATGCATGCATTTGTGTCATCATATCATGGTGCCAATACTACGAAATCGGTGTTCATGTAAGGCGGCGCCTCTACATACATACATATATATATATATATATATTAATAGGGAGATCAAAGCTAGCTAGAAGGCATGATATAACACAAGTGGGGATGACAAAAATGGCCTATCTGCATGTTGATGGACAAATTTTGCATATAACAATAACACTGATCTAGACCTAAACATGATGCCCGACCAACTCCCCAACTTGTGTGGTGGGTGCGGGCCCTTCATTCCCCAAAGACAATGAATTTGATGCAGAGTACTTGGTGTCCAACCTTTTCAACTCATAATTCATCTCTCTCTCTCTCTCTCTCTCTCTCTCTCCACATCTACGCCTCCTGATCAATGTCCTTATATAATCTCTTCTCAAGTGAATCATGCTGTTCACTCCCCTATAAATGATAGAAATATTAGGCAATATTCATATTGTTAGCAATATGATTGTTTTGTAATACAGATAGATATATATATATATATATATATTTATATTTATATATGAATTACGACATGACGATGGAGCTGGGTTAATTATTAAGGATAAAATAACAGTGGTCTCCACTGCATATATTTAGGATTCTCAATCAACAAGGGGATCCTATGTTATGAACATGTGTTACGTTAGGAAAATATATATATATCAATATTATATAGTCAAATCATGCCCCTATTGAAACAGTACTTATGATGTGCAGAAAAAAGATGATCTTGAGTTTGAGTTGAAATCCTAATAATTCCCAGAATGGGGTCTCTTTTAGGGGGGGGGGGGGGGGGTTGATTTTGCACATATAATTCACGTGTAGTAGGTAGGGCTAAGCGAAGTTAGCTGATGATTTGTCAAAATTATAGAGAGAGGTAGTTGTGGCAAAAGAAACGTACGCTCATTAATCATTCAGCCAGTTGTGAACCACAGAATTAGTAAACCCATGCTGACATGTCATCATTTATCTGTGACTTTGGGGTCCCATGTATATATATCATGCCAAGTCATAAGGGTCGTGGAGCTCTAGCAATCTCATGTGTCCGTGTGTACATATCACATGTGGTTGAGAGAGAGCGTGTTATACGTGTGGTTGGGGAGTAGCTGGGGACATCATGATTGAGGATTTACATCTGCCTTTTCTTTCTTTTGTGCTGAGAGAGAGAGATGGAATATGGCCGCCAATCTGGCGGATTACTAGCATAAAGGATGGATGGATGGATGGATACAGATATAGTCTATATATATAGATGGATAAATGATCGTAGGGATAAGGTTGTTGACCCAATTCCGATGAACGGACATCTTCCACGTGGTCTGCTCTGACCACCTCGCTGCCTCCTCCTGACCCTTTAGACCGCACGTGACTTCTGCTTCTATGCTCTTTTTTTTATTATTAATCAATTCTGCTTCTATGCTCTTGTCAGTGGAGTACCACTGCGTTTGTTTGTTTCGCACGTGCACCATCTCCATGCATGCACGTTCCCGAAATTTCTAGTATTTCCCTTTGGATAAATTCTTAAATTATATGCGAGTAATATTACCAGTCATATATATAATTATATACGAGCAATATTACCAGTCACGGCCCCATCCTTACTCTTAAAAAAAAATTAAATTAAAAAAATATATAATATATATTTTTGTAAAGAGAAAAAAAAAAATATTTTTTATAATTTTATAAAATAATATTAACTTTATTTTGGGTTGACCTCCTCTTTAATTAAAATTATTTTGATCTCCCTTTATAAAATTAATCTAATTTAAAAATAAAATAAAATAATAATATAATGACATATTTTTATTATAGATGTAAATAAAAATAAAAAAGAAGTTGAATGATTTCTAATATATTTTTAATATATTTTTATTATAATGACATGTTCTTATCATATCATATATTTTTTTAATACATAAGTTATATTAAATATATTTTATTTTTATTATAGATCTTACTATTAAACTATTTTATATTGCATAAAAAATTATATATAAATAGAATAAAAAATATTTTATATATTTTATTTTATTCTTGCTTGAGCCCCTAACTCAAATTTTGGCTCTGCTTCTGACCAGTCATATATATATATATATATATATATAAGCTCTATCAAGAATGACATAAGTTTTTTAGTATTCATGAAAAAATGATCATTTTTCTATTTTTATAATAAAATCTATTTTTCTATAAAAAGTTTATACAAAATTTATACATTTGACATTTATATATATTATGATTATATATATTAATTTTGGGACGATATCCTACTAGGCCAGCTACTACGTATACATTTTTATTGCCCATCTACTACGTACATTAATCCGCCGGCCTATACATATGTATATACCACAATTCAATTTAAGAGTACTTTGTCAATGAAAATTCAATTGTGGGAGTTGCCAATAAAACCCGAGTACAATAAGGGTTTGTTAAGGAGATCATGAGAGGAGATACTTTTAAATTAAAATTGAAAGTTGATTAAAATATTTTTAAAATATTATTTTATTAACATTATTATTGTTTAGAAATTTAAAAAAATTAAATTATTTATTATATTTTGTGTTAAAATCTTTAAAAATAATGATGAAATAAAATGAGATGAGATGATTTTGATATCCAAACAAATTCAAAATATTGCAATAATGACTAATGTTAGTTCTGATCAGGATTTTTCATGTTAAAATATTTATTATTAATCACATATCTCTTGCTTTCATGAATAATGATATGTATGAAATATATATATATATATATATGACCTTTAAAATAAAGAAAAATATACTAACTACGGATAGCAATAGGAAGTACATATATACATATATATATATATATATAATATCGTTAGGCCCTCATAATTGTTTAGAGTATTTTTAATTAAAGACATTTACACCACACACTACCTATATGATATAATTTAATTTTCTACATGCAAATGCTATAATAATCCACGACGAGGTACATGATGACTATATTGTTAATTAATTAGCTTAAGTACTTTTTCAGATAAAGATCGTGATTTCTTTATTTTGCTGTTTTTTTGTTAATACATTTAAAATTAGCGTGAATGAAAAAGAACAAAAAAGTATGACGTACGTTTGACGACACAGCATATATTCAAATGCTAAAAAGCAAATCATATTTGAGAATATCAATTGACACTAATAATATTCAGTGTCTACAAGAGATTATAAAAAAGAGAAAAGTTGACCAAATTTCTTGTATTTTGTAGTCCATGTCGTCATCGATGGCGGTGGGCTACACCGCCCACCTTATTAGGACTAGCAAGCTCTGGCGACCTCCAACGACTTCTAATATACCCATCACAATCTTCAATCAATTTCAGACCCGTTAGCCTAGATGGGTGGGCGGTCGCCCACCACCACCACCATTGACGGCAGAAGCTGGATGAAGTTAAAAACTCCTATTAAATCATTTTTTTTTATTTTTTTATTATATATTTTTTCATTTTATTGTATTTTTTATTATGTTTTCTAAATTTTATTCTTTTATTATACTTTTTAATATTTATTATTATATTTTTATAATAATAATAAAAATTTAGAATGATGAACTACAAAATACTGGAGTGCAGCCCGACCATACTCAGCATTTTCCTTAAAAAAAAAAAAAAGAAGCCATAATTAGCATAATAATATTGGGCATTTGCATGTCTCAATTCGTTTTGGCATACTACAAAGACATAAAAAGAATCAAACAAATCATCACATCTATTTCTCCATCGAGAGGTCTAAATTAATTTAGAGGGACAGTCATGACTCATGATCAGTATTTAAAATGGAACCTTCTTTCTTTAACTCAAAGGGAAGGTGAGTTATTAACCATGGTTAAAGGGTACATATGCCTTTCTCTAATATAAGGTTGGTTATATTGCATCTTATGCATTCATGACTAATTATATATAAATTCTGATTAACCTAATTATTAAGGCCTAATTACTTAGTTTACTTTCCCAGACGGTCCACTTTAATCTAATTCGATAAGAGGTTACATTAATAACAACACGCGCGCTGCTCTAATACGCGTGGACACAAACTTATGAAATAGGGAACGAACAAAGGGCATTTTTCTTTATTAATTTAAGCTAGCTAATTGAGTAGTCCTAATAATTTTTTTACCAATTTTCTTTTCTCCATCACAAGTGGCTAGATCTAGAAAGGATGTTTGTTACTATTACTGTTACTAGCTTTAGAGAAGATGCTTTTATTTTTATGTCTTTACGTTACGTCTGTCTGTTTCTTCTCTTACAGAGAATAAAGTTAAAAAAATAAAATAAAACACTATAAAAAAATAGGCTAATATAATCAATTTGATACATCTGAAAGGGGTAAATGTATCTAACTTGATTATTTCTGTCATTTTTAGATGGATCAGATTGATTATATTAACTCATTTTTCTTATAGTAAAAGAGAAATTTATCTCTTATATATTAAAGATCATTGTTTAATTTTCACGAAACATGTTATATCAACTATTCTCGTTCGATCATTTGTTGGTTGTTATGTGTGATCTCTCATATAACATATTACATGAAATTATACATCAAGTTATCTTTTCAAATTTTTCGAAAGTGATTATCAATTTGGTTGCTTGAGATACAATTTTTAGGCCATTTGATGAGGGGCTAGTTTAGGATTGCATAGTTTACCCTATTGCTTGCAAAGCTTTACAATCTAAAGCAGGCAGCTTGGAGATTGCTTGTCCCTTAATTTGTGCAGATTTTATGCTCCAAAAATACTTGATTCATTTGATTCATTTTCATGTAGATAAGTTAACTAAAGTTTATCTTGACTGCATTGCACATTTTCATATTTCAAAAATTTCAGAAGATTTGACATAAATCTATGCAATCAGCTTGGAAGGGGATGGGCACTAATATTTCACCGCCCCCCTCGTGGCGTGTCAATGATCCAAATCAATACTTTGATTTCCATAATTTAAACATTCTAGCTCTTTGGCCGATTCGATGATAAATCAGGCATGAATGAATCATTTAAAATTTCGTGAATAGACAAATGGGCACTCGTATTGGCGCCTGTAGCACTCTTTCAATAGGGAAAGTGCTTCGTTACAGCAAGCTCTGGTTATTTCTCTAGGTCTCTTTGATTTTAATTATGGATAATAATATGTGGCACTAACGGTTAATCTAATATAAATACAATATGATAATAGCATATAAGAATTTAGTCTTAACACATCCGGATCAAAATGAGTTAATCTGTTTAGATACAATTGTTTAACAGATTAATAACGGATCAATCTATTTTAATACGTTATAACTCGTTATGAAAATTAAATTTATAATTATATATTTATACTTAAAAGTTAAATTCTAGATTTTTAATTACGATATTCTTATTATTTGAATTGTAATTTTAGATTTATAATTAGTTTTATAATTTTTATAAAATTATAATTTTAACATTTATATAAAATCATGTTAAATTTAATAGAATCTATTCAACTTTTTTATATAAATGGATTGACACGATCTGTTAAGTTAATAGATTAGATTAGAGTTTGATAGTTTAAAATGATAAATTTAACCAATCATGTTTGAATTTATCTGATTTAAAATGATAAATATATATATTGACATGATACAAATCAAAACAACCAGTTAATACGTGCAGACAATAATCCTAATTTTAATAGGCCGGTGTTTGGATTGGAGATCGAGAGTCGACAGGTATCAGTTTGGCCGTCATGTGCTCAATATAATTGCACGGCTTTTGACTTAAAATTGCTGATTTTATTATATATTTTCAACATTTCTAAATTGCCTAGCCATGGAATCTCATCTTTCTATAGTGTTAATTTCTTCGAATTTCAATTACAACTCATGATAATCTGGATATATATATATATATATATGTATGTGTGTGTACTTTAATGCAAGCTTCTAGCGTAAAACTTTAAAATATAGGAGTAATATTACACAAACATTTATGCTCAATTTACTTCTCTAAATTTTTTATTGAGATTAATAGTGTCCGCATTTAATATTAAATATAGAAATATTTGTACTTTTTAGATAATTGAAATCACGTTAATTATAATAAATCTACAATATCTCGCACCTTATCCATATAATTATCTCGACATATATATATTATATAAAGTTAATGATTGAAGAAATTATAAATAATATAAATATTTATTAAAATACTAAGAATAATTCATATATATATATAATATAATATAATAAACGTACCGCTAGGGGGAGATGATGATCGACAAAGTCTCACGTGACAAAGTCTTTTTTTGTCTTGGTAATTGCTTGGTTTCTGCTTTTTACCGCACGCTTTTCCACCATTTTCTCCTCAAAATTCTCACAGACTAATTCATAGCTCACTTCATTTCCCTTCTTCCCATTCATAGCTCACTTCACCCTCGCTAGAGCGCGTGGATTTCTTACAAGAATTTCATTTTTGCTGCTCCATTTTCTTTTCTGTTCTTTTTCCCATTAATTATCCCTTCGCTGCTGCTCGTTCGACATTGGAAACTTCTCTGAGAATTTTCATTGACGAGTGTTCCTTTCTGCTTTCTACTACAAATACTTCGCTCGAAATTAGTTTCTTTATAACCTATTAATCACTACCTATTTCTTTCTTTATTTCTCCGTACGATCTGATTCCGGATAGGGCAACATATATGGTAGAAACAGCTGCAAAGGAATCGTCGTGGGTTACCTCCGGGATGGTTTTGGTTCTGATTACAAGTCAACGAAAAGGAGAAAGAAGTTCAGGGTTTGATTGGCCGTAGCAAGCTGTATATGCAGAAACTCCGAACGAAGTAGTACTACTTGGAATTACAGCCATTTGTTGGGGCCAGGAACTTTATGTAACTGCAAGTTTCAGTTTCTTATGCATAATACGGAAGGCTGTGCACTAAGATCCTTCAAATAGAGTTGTTTCAGAATTTTGTAACGGATTGTTCCCTTATTAGCCCATTCGAAGACTCAATATACTGACCTAGGATCCAAATTTCTGGAAACTCTTTCGGTTCCCAATATGTGAGTTCAAGAATTTGCTCCATTTTTTCCTCCTTTTTAGCATAATTTTTTGTTTTTTTAAAATTTTATAGTCTTGCGTAAGAAAACAATAATTCCATTTCTTGTATTCTTGATCGAGTCGGTTGTTAATTTGCTGCTTTTTTTTTTTCATTGGGTATAAGATCAGAGAGAGATCGGTACAGAGAAAAGGAAGCTGGCAAATAATAAGTGGTGGCAGAAAGTGGATGTGGCGATGGCGGGGTACAATAATGAAGCAAACCAAGCTGGTTCTCGCTACTTTCACCATCTCCTCAGGCCCGAACCGCACCTCCAGCCACCTCCTACTTCTACCATTAATCTACAGCACCATCACAGCTCCCAACAAAACTCCGACTCCAACGACTCGTCTGACCAAGACAACAAGCCCGACGCCGATGCCCAAGCCACTAGTAGCTCCGGTGCAGCCACCACTTCTAGCCGCCGCCCCCGTGGCCGTCCTCCCGGATCGAAGAACAAACCCAAGCCACCGATTATCGTGACCCGGGACAGCCCCAACGCCCTTCGTTCCCATGTGCTCGAAGTAGCCAACGCCGCCGAGATCGTGGAGAGCGTGACCAATTATGCGAGGAGGAGAGGTAGAGGAGTTTGTGTGCTGAGTGGAAGCGGGACAGTAATGAACGTTACGCTGCGGCAACCTGGGGTTAATCCGGCGGGGAGTGTGATAACGCTGCACGGGAGGTTCGAGATTCTGTCTCTCTCTGGAACGGTGCTCCCACCTCCGGCTCCACCAGGAGCGGGGGGGTTATCGATATTTTTGTCTGGTGGACAGGGACAGGTTGTTGGGGGAAGTGTGGTCGGACCGTTGGTGGCATCTGGTCCGGTGGTTTTGATGGCTGCTTCGTTTGCGAATGCTGTGTTTGAACGTTTGCCGTTGGATGATCAGGAGGAAGCTGGTGCCGTTCAAGTCCAACCCACAGTGTCGACACAGTCTTCCGGTGTGACTGGAGGAGGTGGCGGCGCCGGAGCTGGAGGACACCTTGGGGAGGGCAGTGGTGGAAGTGGAAGTGGTGCTGGTGCTGGTGCTGGTGGTGTTCCTCTTTTTAGTATGGGAGCTGGGAATATGGGAAATTTTCCATTTTCGGGTGATCTGTTTGGATGGGGTACTGGGAGTGCTCCACGGCCTCCATTTTAATTAGTGGAGATTTGATCAATATTTGAGATGGAAATGTATGTTAGACTTCGGGGTGAGATATATACTAGATCGATGTTGATTCTGCGCGGCCTGGCTCATGATGAATGAGCTCAATTTTGCTCAGCTTTAAATAACTGGTGGAGATGGATCAGGAGGAGGTGATCATGAGAGGAGAACGTACATGTACTAAAGCTATCCTCTTTTCGGTTTGTTAATTAGATCAAACTGTTTCTGATATATTCAGCAAATTGGTCCTCTCATCATCTTTGCCTGATCAGAAGATCAAAACAAGAAATTATGAAGGCTTGATAGATATCTTCACGAAGATCAAACCCATGATCATGCATGAGTTTGGAGCAAATATTTAAGGAATCTGCAGACTTTAGGAGGTCAGTGATCGATAAACCATTTGGTTCTTTCCTAGATCTTCTTTTGTTTTTTTTAACCTTTACCTCTCTTAATTTCTTCACTTATTTCAGTTAGCTTTATACGTAAGGGGTGGAGACTTGTATTGCGGAAAAACTGCTATATATATATATAGACATATCTGGGGCTTTATTTTTGTGTTTAATAATTTCTTGTGTGTTGATGCTTGAATATAAGAATTTGATCAAAATAAGCAATTTCAATTTGTGAATTTCTAACATGAAATTTCCACAAATGCGAAACTATATACATAATATAATTAATGGGTCCTCTTAAAATATTATCTGTATATATATGTAGATATATACATAGTAGATATATCATGTACATATGAACTAGTAATTCATATAATTTTAGATACATATCCATAATATTTATTTAGCTGAATAGAATAATATTATATATATCCTTTGTTTTTGTGTTGCCAAAACTCTCTGTGCCCCATGGCGCTGCAAAAAGTCTTTGCTTGTGTCACATGGAATGGATGCTGTTTTATCAATCTTTTTTGTGCCACTGTCTTCAGTCCATTTTCTACTTACCCAACATAGGAAAAGCACCCTGAAGAACCCCAAAAGCTTGTTTCCCTAACAGCGTAAAACCCTAACTTGTTCTGAACTTCTAGGTACAATGCATGAAGACCAAGCACTCTCTCTCTCTCTCTCTCCTGCCAACTGCAAGTTGGCTGACCAAACGTTACAGCAATAGAAACTAGACAAGGAACGTTCTTTTTGTCAGTAGTAAAACATACGTTTACTGGGTTGGAGAGGTGAATTATTAAGTATAATTAAAACCTGCCTGCCTACGACATTTGAACACTTGTCTCCCACTTTTGGATTTTGAAAAAGAAGGGAAGCAGCTTCTTCTCCCAAGACCCAGAAAAGAAAAGAAAAACAAGAATCAAGCTCCAGACAACTTTTTCCCAGATGAAAATTCCCGAGAAAAGGGTAAAAAACTGAGGAAATATTTATTCTTGTAATTAATTAACTTAGTGATCATCACTTTGAAACTTTGACAAAGGGAATCAAATAATGTTCTTCAAACATGGATTTGATCTTTCTGCTCTTATTGTTAATTGGGACCTAGAAAGGGTAGATTTTATGTCTTAAACTTCTCAAGTTAATTTTAAAACTTTGGTATAACATGCAATGCCAAAACCTAAGAGGGATCCCAGCTGTCTAGCTTTTCCTTCTTCCATAGTTACTCATGATATGAATTATGTTGCACTGTTATGTTAGTTTTAGTGAGCAATGTTCCAATTATCTGCTATAGTAGCTACACATGGACGCGAAGGGAGGAAATGAAACGTGATCTGTAGAAGACCAGTATTAGTAATTCGCTTGAGAAGCTTTCTTTTTCTTTATAAATCTTGTAGATCGAGGGATCAGAGATGGATCATCAAGGGATGACTGAGAATTTTTCCCGTGCTAATTCTGTTTAATGTTAGTAGAGCATATACAAGCATATTTTAAAATGATCGATGCTGGTTCTTATTTTTCGCAGTTGGCCTGATATTGCATGCCTGAAACATGTTTCTTTCATGGTGCATGCCAATAAAGCATTTTCCCCCTCCTCCTGCTGCTTCTCCTTCCGCTTCTGCTTCTTCTTGATCTTCTTCTTCTTCTGATTCTCCTTCTTCTGCTGATCCTTCTCTTTCTCCTAGCTTCTCAATATTCTCAATAACGGGAATACTTGTGTGATCTGTTGCTTTGCATCTTAACCCGTTCAAAAACATAAGTTGAAATATGATGTTTTTATATGAAAGTTGAGTATAATATTAGTAGAATATTATTATTTATTATTATTATTAGTTTAGGATTGAAAAGGTTGAATTAAGATTTGAAAAGATTAAATTGTTTATTGCATATATTTTATATAAAAATTTAAGAAAACTGTAATAATGAGATGATATGGGATGAATTGATATGGTTTCTTGTTAAAACAGTAAACTTTTGGAGTATGTTGAGATATAGTAGAAGCTTTCCAGGACAGATCATTCTTTTCTGGGAAATCATGTTCTTAACTTCCTATCTCATAAAGCTCAATCAGATGGAAGGAAAAGGTAGAGTATGTAGTATATATGGTCCTTCAATTAATTAGCTAGATGTACGATTACTCGACATTCATAAGGTTTGAGATCATTTCTTCAAATGATCATGCAACTATATATATATATAAATATAAATATAAATTATAGATGTAAACGTAGATTTGCAAGTGGCATGCAATCATTTTGAAAAAAAAGAATATATATGAGACCCATTTAAAAAAAGTTAACTTTTTTAATAGTAGACCCCACTTTTTATCAAAATAATTACATGTCGCTTGCAATTCTACAATTGTACGTAGCATTATCCTAAGCTTGTAGTAATTTTTCTAGCAATCTGATTGGACCTTTCCCAAATTAATATTGCAACTAGTAGGTAATCCGTAATATTATCAATAGCATGAGCATTACAACTCTTCCATGTATAAATTTATATGTCCCATATGATTGGATTCGATAAGTTGAGACGGAGAAAGGAAATTAAGGGCCGGGAAAGACAAAACCCTTCAAGCTAGCTAGTTTAATATTAGGGAAATGTTAAGGTCTAAACTAATATATAGTTTCCTTTCTTCTTCGGTTTTCTGCATTTATATTAAATTAATGCATACATACTCTTAATTATTAAATTAATCATTGCCATCAGATTTCAGAATTCAAGTAAATATGTCCCGCTCATAAAGTCCGAACGGTCCCCGGCCATCTATATCTTCCTATACATTTCAATTATCTTTTCTTCTTTTTTTTTTTTCTCTTTCTCCCATGCATATATGCATCTCGATCTATCAGCTTTACTCAACTAGCGATCCGATCGGTAGTATATAGCAAGAAGTATGTATATATGCAAGCAGGAGGAAACTATAAAAGATGATGGAGTGTTGGAATCATGATCAGGGTTTTCTACGTTTTGTGGGCACTAGTACTGAGAGACCATGAGTTTTGTACTGGGTGCACCGAGTCGTACTGTACGCACTCATGTTTACTACTAGCAAACATGAGAGAGAGAGCATATGGCTAAATTTACAGCCTCATGACTTGATCTCCAATATGTAAATTTCACAACCACTTAAACCATAGTTGGTACATTACCAAATCTTTTCCGCTGATATCAGATAGTACTTATCCACTGCATCATGACGTTATATATGAAGATAATATATAAACGTACTGATGATTACATCTCTGCAGGCAAATGAACCATTTTGGTAAAATCAAAAACAAAAAACAAACATTTCTGGTGTCCCAAAACTTAATTACTGCGGTCATTGGCTCATCCTATCCTTTAATTCTCTGCAAGCAAGAGTGCATATTGCCATATTATAAGAAAGGGAAAATTTTAGGATCGAATGAGTCTGAAAAATGTTTTTCCATCGGCCAATAACAAATAGTCACGTAGGCATTTTAAACTTTTTTTAAAAGCAACTGTAGTGAACATACGCCCATTCCGCACTCTCCTTCTCTCTCCCTCTCCCTCCCATGTCCGTTGGCTCTTCATTTCTCATGCTCTCCCATTTCCTCTCTATATTTCCCCCCGGTTCCTTTTGTAGGGTTTCATTATCCGTTATAGCCTGTGCTGAAGTCGAATACAAATGGTTCCTCGATAGGCTCGCCTGAATAAACATGTGCTGAAGCCCCGTCACGGACCGGTATAGTCACCAAGTCGCACGCCGTTGTCAACAGACTCCAGCCAGCAACCCAAATGTAGGACGACACCTATGCACAGCCGCTTCACAGAAGAGCATCGACGCACTCCTCCATTACACCAATACCCACAAACCCGACTCTACTCACACGGCTCGGGACCACCGCACGTCATTATTGACGAAAACCCACAGTTCACCACTTTGCCCGGCAGCCTAACGCTGCTCACAAGCTTCATCTTGCAAAGATATCTCCAAATCGAAGGTTTGTTTGACATTGCAAAGATATCAGATCTGACTCGATTCGGCTCTACAATCCAAATCTAATCTAATCTACTCTGTTTGTGTTATTTGATTCTTTATGAACCGATCCTTTTATTACTCACGTGAATCGGTAGATTCATCTTCCGCTTTGTTACAATAAGACGAAGATCAATCAATTTTTGTAATTGTAATTGATTAATTTGTCATACATGCGGTGGCCCATCAGCGTGGAGAAGTGCAAGTGGGAGGGAGAGAAATGAGAGTGCTTCGGGCAGAAGAGGGAGAATGAAGATGGGAAGGAGAGGGAGAGAAGGAAATGAGCATTTGTTCCATACACATGAGGGTGCACTTCATAAAAGTTTAAGATGCTTACGTGGTTGTTTGTTATTGGTAGATGGGAAAGTGTTTTTCACACCCATCTGATTCCAAGCTTTTCTCTATAAGAAAAATGTTTATTTATAATTATTATTAGTATTTTTGTAAAAATTTCATTTTCTACCAAAATGATTAATATTCTCGTTGTAAATAGTCATTATTGGTACAAATTAAAAATCTATCATAAATGCTCGCTTTTTTCATTTGTTATCATACTACAAGAAAATTCCTTATTACCATATGTATATTATATATATATGATAATAAAAATAAATATGCTAAAGATGCAGCAGTTAAGAAGCGGCTCAGCCGACCAATGCATGCAAAATAAAAGACGAAAATTCAAATGAATGGGGAAACAGCGTTCCGACAGGGGCACTGTGAGGGAAATCCGATCGCTATACCAGGGGACGGCCCTGATTCCGTTTAATAGGCGGCAAAGCCGACCATATGTATGCAATGCATAAATAATGAAGATAGATTTAAAATAAAAATATTCTTCATTATAATCACAAGATTCACAAAATTACAAGATTATAGCTTGCAGAGAGGATTCCTTACAAGTTTTCTTATCGTAAGAAAGGGATGGAATGAACTCTGCCTCAAACTAAAAACTGAACTCTCCTTATATAGATGGAGAGGCATTACAAAGAAAACCCGGAGTTGATCACGGGAGACAAAAGGAAAAGCGGTCGAAAGTAGCCGAAAGCAAACAGTAACCACACCACGTGATTACTTTTGAAAAAGTAAAGCTGACTGTGCCGAAAACTGGGCTGTCAGGCAATGATGTTGTCTGCACCGAAAGATGTTTTGTCTTCTAGTGCTGACTGGCTCAAAGGGTGTCGACAGTGGGGACATCTTGTCTTCATCTGCTGACCGATCTTGATTTTAGTGGACTGGCAATTATGGCTCTCCGAGATCAGGCGAAGAGTATTCTTTGTCGTGTCCAAAGTATTTGTATAGGTCATCAGAGTCATGTTCTGATTGTTCTGATTCACTGCTGGCTTCTTCATCAATGGACTGCTTCAGTAGCATCATGCTATTGTGTTATCCTTCGATCTGTTTCTTGAGTATCTCAAGCATCTCTTTGTTCTGCTTCTTCTTGGAATCTTTTTTCGAAGAGGCTGAACTTTCTGTATCTGAATCTTTCTTCTTTGGAGAAGAAGAAGGCTTCTTTTCTGATGAAATCTTTTTCTTCTGTTTGGAAGATAAACTTGGAGTATCCTTAGGTTCAATGAGCGGAAAAGGAAACTCGATCTGATTTTTTGACTTAGGTGATGGAAACTCCTCCCGGTCTTTCAGATTTGGTGCCGAGACAGGAAATCCTTTAAAGCTTTAGTCAAGAAATTATCAGGGATCTGGGTTTTATCCCAGTATTTAACATAAAACCTGCGGACAAGAATGTCTGCAGTTTTCTCATAGGTCCAATTAAGGATCCATGGTAATTTGTAATGAGCACAAAAATGGATTAAAAATGGGAATTTAGAATGAGGGGGATCCATTTTTGGGGTTACCGATTTAATATGATCAAGGACAGGCTGGAGACCTGGCGGATAGATATCTGGAATGGGGCCAAAAGATTGCCACCATTGGATGAACCAAAGAGGGATCTTTGGAACGAATTTTTTATCAAAATTAAAGAACCAAGAATGAGACATACTTGGTGTCCGATAGAAAGGAAAATGGAGCCAGGCGTCGATATAATCATGATAATTATATCTAATCTGGGTATCTAGAATACTTTTAAGAGTATTCGGATTCTGTCCCCATTGATCAGGTGTTAAAATTCTGACAATAAAACAAGAATGGGAAAAGATCTTTGAAGGATCCACTTTATCATAAAGTGGTTTCAAGTAGATCGATCCCGTATGGGAGAGAATAGAAAGAAAAAATTTCAAATCTTTTTCTGGATTACGAGGAACCCAGTGCCATCCTGGCGAAAAATAATGAAAAGCGATTTGGAAAGGATCTGTTTCTACAATATTCTCAATGTAGAACAGACTTTGAAAATGTGATTTTTGAAAACTTTCTGCTCTGTTAGGAGCAGGAAATCTAGACCTTGTTCTACCCAAAGTGTTGGACAAGGGATCATGTGGCATGGTTACGGCCATAGCAAACGAACTTGGGGTTACAGGTCTGGGCATAGTTCCCAGAACTGTGTATCTATTTGCAACTTCCAGTGGGGAAGTTGGCATCAACAGAGAGGCAGGAGGTGCTGGGAGAAGTGGAGGTTTCTGGGAGCTCTCAGTCTTCTCTGGTTTCTTTTTCTTACTCATTTTTTCTCTGCAGGAATTCACGGGTAAGAAAATCAGGGATGGAGTTATCTGATCCTTTTATATACTCAATATCAAAATCAAAAATGCTTAAAATAGCTTGCCATCGTGCAAAAATTTGTTTAGATGCAATGTTTTCAACATCTTTTTCTAAAACATACTTAGCACTTTTGCAATCAATTCTCAAAAGAAATTTTTAATTTAATAAATCAGATTGAAATTTAGAAATGCATAGTACTATAGATAAAATGTCTTTTTTAATAGTACTATAATTTGATTGTGCATGATTCCAGGTCCCGGAATGGAAGCGAACGATTTGTTCGGAAGAACCTGGTGAAACACATTGTTTCAGAATGCCGCCATAACCAATGTCAGAGGCATCTGTTTCAACAATTTTAAAATATTCAGAATTAGGGATTCCAAGACATGGGAGAGTTTTGACATATGTCTTAATTTCCCTAACAAGATTTGTATGGATCTCAGTCCATGGAGAAGGGTTGGTACGAAGTCTCTGGAAGAAAGGACGACACCGTTTTCTCAGATTTTTATAAAAATCAGCGATATAATTCAGCGAACCAAGAAATCTATGGAGCTGAGTTTTATCTATAATGATATCAGGAAATTTTTCAGCAAAATCGATTGACCTTTGGATTGGTCTGATCTTACTGGCACAAATATCAAAACCAAGGAATCTAATCTTGGTTTGGAAAAGTTTAATTTTCTTCGCAGAAACCACTAGTCCATTTTTTTTGGCGATATCAAGGAATGCCAACAAATGTTTCCAGTGATCATTAATAGATTTAGAGAAAATTAAAATATCATCGATATAAACAATAGTGAAATGAGAAAAACTATTGAAAATATCGTTCATAATGTTTTGAAACTCAGAAGGGGCATTTTTTAGACCGAATGGCATCACGTTCCACTCGTAATGACCAAAAGGAGTACAAAATGCAGTCTTATAACGGTCCGACTCCCTAATTTGGATTTGCTAAAATCCAGACTTAAGGTCAAACTTACTAAAGACTACGGCCTGACTCAATCTCTGAATTAAGTCATTTTTGTTAGGGATGGGATATCTTATCCATTCTAACACTTTGTTCAAGGGTTTGTAATTTATGATAAGGTGGGGTGAACCTCATTCTAACTCAGAATTTTTCTGGACATAGAAAGCAGCACACGACCAGGGTGACTTACTATGCCTGATTAATCCTTTCTGAAGAAGATCAGAAATTTCATTTTTACAGAATTCTAAAGTTTCAGCATTCATTTGAATGGGCCGAGCTTTAGTGGGAATATTTTTCTCTAAAAAGTCTTTAATATAAGGCAGAGAAACCTTATGTTTTTTCCGATTCCAAAAGGCATTGGGGAGATCGGAACAAATTTCAAAAACGAGTTTTTTATGAAAATCCTCAATCTTTGAATGCATTAATGGCTCAGTCAAATGCTCAGAAATTTTTCTAATTCTTACTTCTTGTTGAAGAGAGAGTAGATGGTGTTCCTTAGCAACGATCAAAGAAATTTTTCCTCTTGAAGTATCAGCTTCAAGTTTGGAAATAAAATTAAATTTGACTTTCTGTCCGAAGGGGTCAGTGGTGATCCCGTCTTTTTCAGTCAAGAAAGGGCAAATAGAATTGATAAAAGGCATCCCTAAAATGACATCCCAAGTCATGTTTTTGACTAGGACGGACGGGATACGAAAACACACATTGTCTTGACAGACATGGGCGTCATTTAGCTCATAGTTGATTTTCATCTTTGAACCATTAGCCGCTGATAGTCTTTCAGTAGACTTTTCAAAATACTTGGTTGGAACCAGGCCTTCACGGATACAATTAAGATCCGATCCAGAATCAATCAAAGCAATCACAGAGAACTCAAATTCTCTACAAACAATAATTTTGACTTCGACATACCATTTAATAGGCATGGATTGTCTTATCAAGCAAACAGCTTTAGGACTGTCTGAGGGCTCATCATGGTCAGAAACTTTTGTTTCTTCATTATCGGAAGGATCTTGATCAAGAGCATGCTCAATTTTAAGAGTAATAAAATGTTGTTTTAAACTTGAATTTTCAAGTTTAAGATTATTAACCTCAGATTTGAGTTCAACAATCTCTTGCTTGATAATTCCGATTTCATGCTATAAATCAGAGGTAGAAATATTCTTCGGTTTCTTATCGAATCTTTTTAATGTTTCTTGAAAACTGACTTTCTCTTGAGAAGATGACGACTCTCTACGAGCCATAGTCTTCCTGAGCTGGGCGAGATACTTTTCTTTTAGCTCAGTATTCTCAAGCTGAGAAATTAAATCAAGAAGAAGGTTCTGCTGTTCCTCCTCTTTAGTTAAAACATTAATTGTTTTAACTCCAGAAGTTTTACAACAAGAACTACTGCAATTGCAGTCAAGCTTAACCATTGGTTGAACTGATGAATCCGATTCTGAATGAGATTTACTATCACTAGAACTGTATTCATCACGTTCTGAGGATGAAGAACCAGAATTGTCATCAAGTAATTGAAACAATTCCTGTTGCTCATCTTCATCAATATTTAAAGCATTAAGCTTATTCTTCAATTTGGTGGGTTTTTGAGGGTTTGGACAATTATTTGCATAATGTCCCCTCTTTCCACATTTAAAACATCTTTGATTTTTATCAAAGTTTTTCTTTGGAAAAGATTTTTTATGAGGAAATCTTTTATGATCAGAAGGTTTTCTAAAGAAATCAGCACGGGTTTTTCTTTTCTTTTGAAAATAATCGCCGTGAGGTTTTTGGGAAAACCTTTTCAAATGTTTTTTCTTTCTCTCTTTGGATGGAGCAATAGGAGGAAGGCCAAATTGTTGACAGAAATTTCCCATTTCATATTTGGCTCTCTTTCTATCTTTCATCTGCTGAGAGATGAGCTTTTGATCATTGCACATACTAATACCGAGTTTTTTAATTACGCTAGTAATATCACCATAGGTGTAACTATCGTAATCTATTCTACCGGTACTATCAAGTAGTGCCTCCTTTACCTTAATGGCAAACAAGCGAGGGAGACCATCAATGAATCTTTCTTTCCAGTAAGGCTTATCAGAATCATCACGCATTAAAACTCGAGAAATAAACACGGTTTCATACCAATTGTAATCTGACATGTTAGGACATCTCAGATTATTCAAATAATCAGAAAAACGATTAGTCACATTTGAAGGCGTACCAATAAAATGTTTTATAATCGTATAAATCAAAGTATTAACACCATCAGAGACACCTCGTCCTATGGTGTTATCAAAAATAGGAGTACCATCATCATTTTGCTTGACAGCAAATTGAATGCTTTGTTTAGCTTCATCAGTAAGGTGTTTATCCCACCATGATTGAAGCATACCCATAAAACCAGAAACTAACATTAAAACAACATCAGGTTGTAAGATGTTTTTCTGAATATAGGCATCGGCGATCATGGACATCTTTTGTAGAGTATTTAGGACTTCTTGTTCAGAGAGTCCATCAATATTCCATTCATATATCCTGTCAGCACTAGCCGAAAACTGATCTCTAAACATACGTTCTTCGATCGCTAAATCAGGTGGAGTTGGCTTTGAAAACCAGTTTTTCGTAAAATCTGAAGGTTTCATAGAAGTGAGTCTGGCTATCTCAACTGGCTCCGATGAAAACTGTTTTAAAACAGAATTGATGACAGAATCATCCTCTGAGGATTCATCTGTAGAAAGAACAGAAATATAATCTGGATTAAAATCCTTTATACTCCTGTCAAGGACACTTGTAGAATGTTTTGACTTTTGTTTTTCTAGCTTTATTTCTGCTAGCATTTGATCAATTCTATCTAGAGTATTGACAAAATCTATTTTCTGTCTGTTCTCGGGTAGAATAATCAAAAGCTTTTCAATCAACTTAATTTTAGGTTTTGGAGGACTAGCAGTACGTCTTCCAGTATCAGATTTAAAAACAGGTTTTTCAATATTCTCCTCAATACGGTCTAATTGTTGACCTATAATGTGGAGAGCAGAGTTTGAAAAATTGTTTTGCTCAATAATCTTCTTTGTTTCAGAAGATAAAGGAAAATTTGAATCTTTAACAGTTGGGATTTTGAAAGGAGAAGCTTCAACTTCGGCTCCATGTACTGAAATCAAAGTGGTCTCAAGTGGAGGATGGCTTTCCGTTACAACTGTTTTATCTTCTTTAACAAATGTAGTTTTTAAAACATTTAAAAAAAATTTCTTAAAATCACAATGCTTAAAATCATAATGATTTATAAGAAAATCAAATAAAAGAATATGCCTTTGCTGGGCACTCATCAATTCTTTCCATTTTCGTCTTACCCTTTGTTTTTGGGCTTGACTAAAATCACGAGCATAAGCTATTCGCTTAGGCCGGTTTTTTATGCTTTTAAATTCATCAACCAGTGAAATCATATCAATCTCAAAGGGTTTGCACATCATCATTAATTGTGGGTGCAAAACATTTGTGTTCATAACCAAATCTGAAGCTGTAGGGGACTCAGAAGAGTCTTCTTCAGTTTCTTCCTTTTTAGCTTTTCCCTTAGATGACGGAGAATCATCTTTGGTTGTGTAAAAAGTCGAAGTTACTTGAGACTCCGAAGAGACTCCCTTCAACTTGGACTCAGAAGAATTTCCCTTGGGAATTTCTTGGATAATAATTGGACGTTTAGATTCTGCCATTTTGACAGAATCTTCCAAGAATGTTTCGAGATTTTTATCTCTACTGATTCTCGGGTCCGAAGAAGTAGAAGATAGGGGACCAGTGAAAGAGTATCGTCTTTCTTTGGTCGTGGAGGGTCGGTCAAAAGAAATCTTTACAGTACCATCAAGATATTGTTGAATCAAGTCAACATCTTTATTACGAGACATGACTTGTCTTGGGGATAATTCTTGAGGAAGAACCCACTCATCTGGAAAAGAAACATCCTCCCAGTTAATCATTTTGGGAGTTCTGATATCAGCGCTGGAAGATGAGCTCTGTATTAGAAGGGTCTGGTCTCTAGACGAATGTAGTTTAGCCTTAGGATTAAGGCTAGTCTTCATTAGTCTATAATAAATGCGATAAATTAATGCCAGAGGCTTACTGCCATCGGTCATGTCAATCCCAGAAGTCAAAATATTCAAGGTTAAAATATCAAGAATATTTTTATCATTTAAATCAATAGTTAAATCAGGGTAACAATCAAAATGAACAGGACCTTCTGCAAGGGATGTTTGCACAATCCCAAGCTGACTGTCATCAAAATTCCTGAATCTTGCATCGCGCAAGCACAGGAGCACAGAGGCATTGACACCTTTCCTAATTAAAGGTTTGATGGCAACCTGGACAGATGCAATGTGAATAAAAGAAAAATCTTTTTTCTTCATGTCGTTATAACATCACGTTGAAACAGACGACATTTTTCCTGGGTTTTTGAAATAGCAAAGGTTCTTTCTACTGTTTTCACATTGAATTCAGTAAGATGAACCTTTTCTCTCCAGGTTTTATCATAAAGAGAATCAATACCAATCTTTGGCAAACGCCATCGATTGATTTCAATCATGGGATCTTTATCAAAATTGATTTCTAAAATTTCACCTTCTTCATTAATAATATCAGGCGGTTTACTTGACCTGGAACTAACTGAAGAACTAGATCTAAACATGCTGTTCTTCTTGGCAATTTCTTAAGAAACTCAGGTACTTTCTAAATCTAGGTCTTTGAACTTACCCTGCTGCACGGATAACACATACCCTAAGGGAACACATCCCTCACAGACTTATTATATATATATAATATACATATATATATATATGATAATAAGGGGATTAATATGTTCTGTTCTTTGATATATTTGGAATTGAATTAATCTATAAGTCGATTTTGGAATTCTAAAAGTCGATACAAACCGGATTCATCCAGAAAACTGGAAACTTTTTGGTTCTTTTTTTTTTGTGCGAGTCGGTTCCATTATAGGTCTAATTTGGTTTTGAGCTTTTTTGCTGGGTTGGTTGATTTTTCTAACCCAAGTAAAAAAAAAAATGTAAAAATGTACTTATAAAAAATGTATTTGTTATATATAGATATATATATATATATCAAAAGCATACTCTTATATATACTTGTATCATATTAATATATATGTAAATATGTAACTTAATATATAAGGATGAAAAATTCTACTCATCATCTCTACACCAACACCACACCTCTTTTATTTATTTATTTATTTTTCTCTTAGCAAGTATTGTAATTTGTAGGGATAATCAGGAGAAGAACTCAATTAATTTAACAGAAATAAAAATAACTAGAAAAGAATTTTCTTTTTATCTATCCAACAAAAGAAATGAAATAGTTAGGTCTCATTTGGATGTTGAAATGAGAAATCTGTGGATAGTAGTCAAATAGCTTGTAGATAGTAGTGAAAGTGGTCGTAGAGATTCCCGGGATTGACACACGTGGCTACAACCTCGATATGAAGAAGCACGATTGGAGCATATGGCTATGCATGCATAGACTATCAAGCCCTAAATAAGGTGATCAACCATTAAGAAGAGGAAGAGTTCGGATACGATAGAAGGAAGGACAAAAGGACTTGATTGATTTAGACATCGGAGTCTGGCTTCATACGCTCCTCACCCACCTAAATGCGATGAAGCTTTTATCGATGAATATTTAATTCGAGGAATTGTATCAATTTTAGTCATAAAAAAAATTAATAAAAAGAAAAAAAGACAAGCTCAAAGGGACTTTTGTTAGTTAAAGAGCTCTTCTAGGAGTGAAAATAGAATTTGCTACATGATCAAGTTGTTGCACCCAGTTGGCATTAACAAAATGTCACAAAGACTTTTCAAGGAGAACATTAATGATTAAACTATTATGTCTTGGCCATCAATTTGTGGGTGGTAGTCAGCAACATCCTATTTTCATCAACATTTTCCTTCTCTTTGATAGTTCCTGAAGGGTTATTTTATGCATTTGTATGTGTGCTAAGTGCTTCCCTTTCTATTAGCTAGGTATTTGGTTATGAAGTCTTTCCCGACCCATCGATTTGAGTAACGAAACGATTGTGTAAGAGACTTGGTGTTTGAATTAAGATGTTTTAGGAGGTTTTGAGAATTGGAAGAGAAAATGTTCAGTAAAAATATATTATTAGAATTAACATAATTTTTTAATTCGAACAGATTGAATTATTTTTTTTATCTTTTAATTGAAAGTTTGGAAAAGTTTAATGATCAGGTTATAATAAATAGATGCAACAATTGAAAATCTGAAAATAAAAAAAAAAAAAATTCTGTTTTAATAGAGCTTGGATGTTAAAATGAAATGTGAAATCATATCTCATCTTAACATCTAAATGAGACCTTAAGATACTAAATTGGATTTCAATTCCAACAATATTCCTTGGTGAAACTTGATGATCAGTTGAATGTGACTTCAACGGTGAGAAGTTGAATGTGGACAAGTGTTCATGTGTCCTAGTACATTCAACGGATCTCCAAACTTAACTCAATACGTTTTTTTTTCTTTGATTCATAGCTCAATAATTATAGCTTGGTCGTTTTATATTAAATTGTTTTCATCTTTTTAAGAAAATTTCTACTCGCGCGCTTTATTTAAAAAATGGCCTCTTTATAAGTGTATTACTATTATTATTATAATTAAGTCACACATGCACTAAATACTGGAGTTAATGTAAATCTAAGCTATCAGCTATGGCATTATAAATAGTCATGTTTAATGCATGTTTAATCATTGTTATATATGTATGCATGACTCGATAGTTAATTTATAAAGATATATAATAATTAAATTCAAAGTCAATATTCTTGAACAGCCTAAAATTCTCATAGCACTCTGCCTCAACAATTTTCAGCTAAAATTATGCTACCTCCCAATCATTCTCTCAAGCGACCTAACCGGGCAGAATGAATAAATAATTAATGATAAGGCTGTGGCATGTGTGGGCGTCTTTTTCGGCTAAGTTGGGCTAATTGGTACTCTATTTTATATTCTATTTTTGGCAGCGGATAATTTGGTACTCTATTTTATTCTTCGAATTAATAAGTTTTGTGCATGCCACTTATTATAGATTCATTATAATTATTATTAAAAACAAAACATCAATACTTTTATGCTAGTTGATAGGTAGATCGCGCAGCATAAAAAATGGGTATCCGTGACAGATTATTTACGATAAAAATGACTATTTGTTGTAATAATAGACTCATTTTGATAGAAAATAGTTATTTTAACAAGAAATAATTAGCCTTAAATAAATAATTTTCTTTTTGTAATGACACGCAATATGCATGATTAGTTTATATAGCATTGATACGTGTGGTATATCGATAATTAGTAAGGTTAGGTTGCCTTTGGATGCCGAGGCACTAATATTAGGTAATCTGAATTAATATGTAAATATTAGCTGTGTCTTGTAAATCTCATTGAGATGTGTTATATATAATATAAGGTTGAGATATGTGTAGTTTGGACGTATGAAAAAGTAATAGATTCCATCAATATTGATTAGTTTGAGATGGATTGAAATGATGATCTTGGCATCCAAACATAACCTTACAAATACGTTCTTTAATTTCATGCCCATTAATTACAGAGCGCTAGCTGATCAGAACCAGGCCGACCAGATCCTAATTCATATCATGTTGAAAAGAACCTTTTAGAAAAAGAAAAATTTAGAAAAGAATATATTATATATTAAGAACAGCAGCAGTTTCATAACTGATTATTTACAGCCATATTAGAGATCATCAATAAATTCAAATTACTAGCTAATAATTAAGTAGAACTTTTATCTGAATATCATGATCATAACATGAAAATCCGTCGGGAATATTTTCTATTCCTTCATTGCAAAATTTATGAGACATGATGATCTCAAGCGCAAGCAGCATGATATGCATATAGGAAAGAAGAGTCCACGCATGCAAAGAGAGCTCATTAAGAAAGTAATATAAAGTGATCTGATCTTGTGAATAAAGTCCGTCTTTCTGGCCTGACCTCAATTCCCATCTAGGCTATTGGCCGCCACAGAGCTGCCGTCCGATGAAATTGCAGACATTTTGATGAATTCCAAGCAATCGGAAATGGCTTCTGAGTGAAATGAATTTATTTGATTATAATATGATGTCGAGCTGCAAGCTGTAGATATCATTCTTTCTTGGGAATTTGGATTTTTGATGATATATTTGCTCATGAGAATCCTTCTCTTGGCTACTGTAGTACCTCTTTTCAGCAATATTTTTAAAGCTTTCAAATATGGGAACTTCCACTTACAAAAGAACCTGATGAAGTAAGAAATAAACCTCACACGCAGAACTGAAAACCGCTTTCTTTGTAGCCGGAAACCTCTCGACAGACGCCTTCTCCGACTACAGATCCTATCATAACTCATATGACCCATTTGGGATCATGCACGGACATTGATGGCATGATCTATAAGAGGAAGAAATTAAACTAAAGATCAGAAGTGAATGGTCGTGCAAAACACTTGAGTTTTTTAAGTTTGAGGATGGATGCAGGAAGTTTCCTTGAAAGCAATCAGATCTCAATTAAAGATCTCACATCACTATAATACTATTATAAGGTAAGGAAGCACTTCATTTCCTTCAACTCGTGGGACGCATGACTAAAAGTGGGTATCATTCTATTTTGGTTAATTTATTGCTCTGTGATTGAGTCGTCCAAAGCCAACCTGTTTTGTGAATATATTAACATGAAGTCTAGGTTTCATTCATCCAATTCAGATGGTAATCCGATTGAGTTGAAGAAACTAGCACCAACTTGTAAAGATCTGGAAAACTTTTAATATATTCCAATAATGGCCCGAACGAGTAAAAATCTAACAAAAGGTAGCAGGGAATCATTATTCCAACTTGTCCTTTAAAAAAGACATTCACACAAGTTGTAATTGGTTTCAAATGCTGTCTTTCAAAGGTATGAATACCAAACTCAGCCCATAATATTAAAGAGTTAAGCTTTAGTGAATAGCTAAAGCTTTATGAACAATATATAGCACTGTAGTCTGTGATCCTAAAAATCATACCATGCACAATGCAATTAAGACTTGACTGATGTTGAGGTCATGATGGGATCTTACTTCAACTATATTTGTAAATATCCTGCTCCCAAGTGGCCACCCACCGACCCCCCCCCCCCCCCTTTTTTTTTTTGGCTTGGTTCTTGTACTTTTTTATTATTTCTTTTTTTAAGGCGAATTGCTGTGTCCAAACTAACATTATAACACACCCCCCTGCCTAATTTTTAAGTGGGATATCATGTCCACCCCACCATTATGACACTGACAAAAGCTGTAAGGAATGAGAAAACCTCTGCCTAATTTCACCAGCATGGAGTTTCATGAACTTGTAAGGAACCATCTCCATCCCTCTTCAAGTTTCTAGTCCTTGCTTTCCAGCCCGAAATAAAGTTTCCCATATATAATATATGCAGCTAACATCTCATCATCAGTCAGACAGAAACCAACAATCCTGCACTCAAACCGAATAATCCAAAACATAAACAATCTAGACAGCCGATTCTGGCCTCCAGGAATAATTGCAGGGGAACATCTCTCATGAGCATGCAGCTAAATGACAGTAAATATCATCATTTTTAATATCATCATCACAACATTCATTGACGAGGCATTAAATAATTGGTCTACAAGTTAAACATAACAGATTATCTCTCCTATCATTAAATGCCACGTTATAACATGATAGGAGAATGATAGTAAAATGAATGGTGGATAGCATTACTCAAAAAGAAATTCCAACAGCTACAGCCCGCCACCGAACATACATCAATTTCATCAATTCATGAGTTCTCTAAAACTAATCCAATAAGATTTACATAGAAATCTAATTAGTTAAAGCTTGCGTTAATATAACTTAGCATCTTGAACTGGTCTAAAAGGCCAAAATTAGCTCTAAACTAGACCTTCATGCCACCTTGTCCTAAAAAAAATTAATTCCTTCCCAGAAAAATTGCCTAACTGACGCAAACGTATCAATTCAAATCACGCCTGCTCAAACGGGACGCGTACGAAGAGTCGGCCATGCAGGCTAACAACCGCGGATGTCTGAAGTGGATCTATTCTCGCAGGTAAGCTGACGACCTGGAAACCACACCACAATAAAGTAACTTAAGGAAACAGTTTTCATTTGCACCGATTTTATATGATCAATACCAAAGGCAATAAATATTAGAACCAAATAACAAGATCGAATATTGCCGCCAAATGCACAATCCTTGCCATATATGGACAAGAAAGAAACTGAATAAAGCAACAAAAGAAGCTAGAGAAACGAGGCACCAGGAGAGAATGAGACCAGCTTAGTAGAAAACTGTGTTAAGAGACACAGAGAGGGCACTAGAGAGAGTGGCATGGTGGCGATGCTTTAAAAGTGTTTGGAAAAAAATGTGGCTTTGGTGGTTTAGAAGCTCCCCATCAGATAGTCAGATCTTCTCTCTCCACGAAGTTTTGAGAACCAACCAAAAATAGAAAAACAAAGAATAAAAGACAGCGTGGAAGAGGATAAGTTAACAAAGAGGAATACAAAAGAATGGAGAGGAAGAGCTAGAACGGGTAAGGGGAGGTCTGGAGAAGTAAAAATGGAGTTTGGTAACATCAAAGGAATACCTTTTTAAATGGTGTGATGCCCCAAGGATTATCAAGATGCTCTGGTTGACCCGTTATGACCAAACGTCCAGCTGGATCTGATTGAACTCGTACCTGAGTGGCCAAAAAAAAGGCTAGCTATAAGTACCAGAGATTGAGTAGCGTGTCATCACCCAATACCATAAGAAAGACAACATAGAATTCCAAATTCTGAAAGGAACGAAGTTCTGAATTCTGCAGATAATCTGCAAACCATGTCTGTCAACAGTCAAAATTTATTCAAACATGTCCTTAAATCCGCAAACCAAACACAATATAGACCACTTGATATAAAGGGGAAGATATTTAATCCAGAACTTCTCTCTTGATAAAGTGAGAAGTTTGCAGTTCACTATTGAAGAATGAGATGGTGGAGGATGTTCACAATAGTCCAAGGACTGCTTCATTAGTTTTTTTTTTTTTTGTTAATTAAGGATATTTTGATCAATTCACATGGTCTTTGTCAGACTTAACAGCTGACTTGGATGGAGGGGGCAAATTGAAACCAAAACTTCGAATTAGGGGATGAATTGCATAGATTTATAAAGTTTAGACCTATTTGAAAATGAGGAAGAAAATGCAATACTATTATAATATAATAACTACAAACCGAAATTGGATCACCATCATGATGTCAATGGTCATCATATTATATACTGATGAGTATGTGTTCGGCAGTGGGGTCATCCAAAATTTTGAAACATCACCAAAATCTGCATCTGCTTTCTGTGATTATCATTGGCGACAATAGGGTTTGTATTGAAAAAAATAAAAATAAAAACAAACAAACAAGAAGAAGCAAACAAACAAAAGGGTAAGAAAAAGAGTGTATCAAAAGTGCCTACCTCCTCTCGCAGTAGTCCAGGGACTAGTGCATATACTTCAAAGCAATCCTTCTGAGCACAGAAACGAAACAGTAAAATTTGTCAGAATCCCTCCAAAAAATTCACTCAGCAATTTCATTAAATCAAGCAGCATAGTTTTTGGGAGTAAAAAATACAATTAGAAGATAAACAAAAGACACTTACAGTTTCCCGTACATTAATCTTCACCCAATCAGCTGGGGGTCCAACATCAGCAACTGTCGTGACCAATCTACCAAATGAAAACCAGTTAGCCTTGACTTAGGCTGTGTTTAAGAAGTTAGGTAAGTTGACAACATCTGATCTTGTCTCAAAACTTCTCATAATTTTTTTCTCAAACATCACAAACACTTCAATTTCAAAAGCTCTATTTTTTCATCTAATCATTATAATTTTTCCAAACTTCCAAACAAAACACAAGACAACACAAATTTTTCAAATTTTAAAACAAAAATTATATCCAATTTTTTTTCAAACAACTTTTTAAATTTAGAATATTTTTATTAACTTCTTGTCTCTCCTTTCCCAGAATCCAATAAAACATATTGTTTTTCATAAGTAAAAATATAATATATATCAATAGGAGTAACCTAGTACGCTAGATGTATACAAAAAAATACCTAGTCCATACTAGAGAGCTCCTAAATTCCTAATGACCCAAAAAGCCCGTAAAAAAACTACCCAAAATACGTCAAGCCATAAAAACACCTCCCCAACCCCAAACTCATTCATTCTTGTAGACTAATCCACCCAAAACACCCTATTATGAGAACGTCTTCATAATGCCCTCCCTTTAGTCTTCCCTCAACTTGAGCTATCACCATTAGTGTCGTAGTTGATTCTCCAAGAAAAACACTTCCAACTCCCTATTTTTTGTTAAGTTTGATTTGGTATCATACAAGTGGCTTGACTCCATCGCAATGAGTAGCGCTTTAAATTAGTCTTCACATCCTCCATGTGAGAGTCCCACAATATGTTGAATCTCATTAACCTTTTGCAAAACCCAATCTGATGATGATCCAACTATATTGTTTAATGGAGAAAACCAAGGGGACATCTTCCCCCTGACATAGTTCCCAAATCCCAACAGAACACCGGGTCCTAAATAATCATCCTCGCAAGGCACCAACAACAAAACCTTATTCAAATCTCGTGCCTCCTCAACAACTCCATTGGTACTCCATTAGAGATTCTAGGTTGACAGCAAGTCCCTTCACCTCTTTTGACCCTGTATGTGCAACTTCGACAAACCCTACATCTCCTTCAAACCTCGGCGTTATACCATTATCTTTCATTCTGACATGGGAGCCATGGTTTGTTCAGGGCTGACCAAGGGTGTAATACAGTCTATCGGTCTTTCTTGTATCACATGTGGCAAAGGGCATTCTGGTATAGATGTCTCAACCCAATACCCGACATAGAACCCACTTCAAATAATCTATTTTTCTTTTTGACCCACCACACTCTCTTGGATTTAGTTATAGGGGCACGATCGAATCCAATTTTCCATTTTCCTTTATCTGAGCTAAAAGGATTTTGGCTTATGTTAGGCTTGTTTCTTACAATCATGTTGCCTCCAGACAAAAAAGCAATCACTGCCTTCAACTCGACAAGCTGAGTTTCATCTCCTTTAATGTTTTGTGCATCACAAGAAGCTTGTTCTAGGCTTGCGTGATCTACAGATCACTTATATAGTTCCCCTCACTTTGAAACACTAAAGCTTGACCCGTCTTCAAAGCTACCATATATCATTGCCTCGCCACCGTGGTTGTACTTAGGTCTTTTTGTTTCAAACTCCAAGTTGATGTTCTCATAATCGGATGTCCTCTTTTGACTTTCCTTCCTTGACCCATATGCATAAAAGGAAAAATACATATCCTCAGCATAATTCAACAGCAAACTTCTCCCAACCTTGACCTTCACATCCTTCAAGAATGACTACAACACTCTATTGGCCTCCTCTACCATGTGTGGCACCACACTTAGATACCCATCATGTACATTAGAGCATCGTTGAACCACAAATGCTCTGTCCGCTTTGCGCAAATGTTTTGAGAATTCTAAATGTTTCCCCCCTTGTAATACTACTTCCACCATGGCCACTAACCATCCTATACCACTATAACTCATAACTAGATACCTTCAAACCCTTCTTCTCCTCACCACAGTTTTCAATGAAGACCTCCATTATGCTGGTAAAAACTCAAAAGCCTTTGAATCCACCCAAAATCGCACCACCTAACCCATATTAATTTCAAAGCTTCAGTATCAGATGCAGGGGGGCCAAGCTTCATTCCTGACGAATGTCCATGCAGAGATACAAGCACAACGCAGAACAGATCTGGTGCACCAAAAAACACGGCTGAAGAACTAAGGATAAACAGATTTTGGCACCAAAGTACTCCCAGTAGACTCCTTGGAGTCCAGCAACTCTTTCTATGTCGACTACATGACCAAATAGAGCCAATGGTGAGTGGGTGACACCAGATCTGCACCAGCAAAACTGAAGCTGCCAAAAAATACGGTCACCAAAGGGGGACCGACGTCAGAGGGCCCTTAATGGGTTCGCCGAAGCACATTGGCCTTGTTTGTGGTAGTGGAGATGGCGAGAGCACAAGATCGACGATCAATATTGCCTCCGAGAAATGAAAGATCAGGTTTTTTGGAAATACCAGGTCACTAACCTTGTCTGTGCCGGCAATGAGGTGTCACTCACCGGTCTAGTGTGGGTGAGGGTGGCGACCTCTAAGAAACGGCAGATCAGATTTTTGCAAAAATACCAGATCACCAGAGGGTTGACCCATACCGGACAATGGTCGGTGAAGTCGCCGCGGTCCTTCGACCTTTGCATGTGCTGGTGGTGAGGTGTCACTCGCCGGTCTAGGGTGGGTGAAGGTGGCAGCATTATTGTGGTGCTCTAGGTTTTTCTCTCCTAAATCCAATAAGACATCTTAACTCGTTTTACTACTATTCACAAAATTCCCATCTCACCTCATTACCAAACATGCCCTAATCAAGAAAAATAAAATAAAAAATTCCTCTAAAACCTCATTTTGCATGCTTAGGGTTGTTGGAGTATTTTTTAGAGGGCGAGGTGGGTTATGGTGTCGGTTCAGTGGTGTGCATATTTGAATATTGGCCTTTTAGCAGGAGGATGGCAGTGCCCTAATGAATTTGACAGATTATGGCCTTTTTAAGATTTCTTTTTTCATTAACATAATTTCATCAAAAGCATAGAGAGGCACAATCCAAATAAACAGAAAATACATGAGGAAATGCCCAACTGGTAAGCAAAAAGAAAAAGAACAAAAGTCTTTGAAATCTCGAAAATTGGAAGTTGTAGCGAGCCACCATCAAAACATAGGGTGCTGAACATAATAGCTTTTAATTTTGGCACCATCCTCTCTTAGTCCTTAAAAGTTTTGAGTATTTTGATTTTTTTAGGGCCAAATACACCACATTAAGCAAAGGGTAGCCATCTACCAAACTTCCAAATTTCTACGACCTCCATAGGGATTCTGCCAACATGCCAATAACTCTACAACTCAGTGACGTATAACCCACTCAATCCCCCAAGTGTTGAAATGTGCAGATAGCAGTCCTTAGCCAACTCACTAGTAGCAAAAGGTGATCAATGCTCTCCCCATTTTTCTTGAACATAGAACGCCAATCTGATATACTACAATATGGCTCTTTTTGAGATTATCTGTGATCAAGATCTTTCTTAACAATGCCAATTAAACCAAAAAAAGCAACCTATGAAGGCGGCTTGTTTCTCCAAATACACTTCCAAGGAAATGAAGCAAATTGGATGACTGAGTGCATCAAAATAGACATTTACCAGTTAGACATCGTCACGTCTCGAGTAGACTAAGCGATATATGTCTTCATCAACACTGCCAGCACCAGAGTATATGTTGGTTTGCCATCTTGCTTACCACTAGCTTAGTTGATGCTCCAATCTTGCCACACACTCCCCCGTCATGGGTCTTTCACAGGAACCCAACTTGATTGCTAAAACCAGTCCATGTCTGGAAGATGACCATCTCCCATCCAAGTTCAGCCGAAAACCTTCCCCAACGCAGTTATCACATCCCTCAAGTATGATAACAAAGCCTCTCCGCCATCTTCTCTATAATCCTCCAGCACCAAAAGCCTGCCACGGCAATTGGAACATCACTGGACTGTGATATTTCCAACCCGGGAGAACCTCCCCCATTGAACCTCCTGACTGAACCAAAACTTCTGTCACCCCCACCAACCAGTCCATGTTGATTCAACCCAATGTAACAAACCAGACCTAGCCATGGCTTCTTTCAACTATGCGCAGCCCAGTTAGCCTATCAACTGCCAAAAACTCAAAAATCTTTGCTTCATTAAAGGTTCCCAACACATAAAAGGTGCTTTTCCATTTATGTTTGGGGAAAAAGATATATTCAAACTCCCAGACTTCATATTCAGACTCTCAAAGACAGAAGACTGTTATAGTTTATTTTCAAAGAACTTCTTACCAATAAAAATAAAATAAATATATAATAAAAAAACTTTATTTTTTGAAGGACTTAAACGTGCTTGATAAACAAAACGCCACTTTTATGCAATAAAATGCCATGGTGCTTGAAATCCACATTCCAGAAGGGAATATTTTTCATCCTAGGGTTCCTCTAACTTCACGTGTAACCAAACATATGCAACGTATTCATGATTTTTATGGAATGATAATATTTTTGTTTTTTTGATAAGTACGGGATGAGAAGATATAAAGGAATTCGTGTGACACGTGAAGAAAATTCAAATGAAACAAATGAAAAGGAGAAGTGGAAAAACTAAATCTAGAAACTTAACTGCTTATCAGCTTCAGCAATTGCAGCTCTTTCAACATGATCAAGACTAGTTGGTGTCTTGTGTTTGAGCGAACCTGACTCAGGAGACCATTCAAATTGAGAAGAGAACACATTTCAGCATAAAATAAAAGGTTGGCAAGAAAAATCCTTGTTAGTAGGGAGAGCATACCAATGCTTCTAAGATTCTTTTCACGCTTTAGTGTAGAACTTAAGTTCTTGTCCTGTCCAGGGGAAAAACATAGTTGTACCGAATTGGATGACACAGGAATTTGCAAGTACAAAAAGTAAAAATTTCACAACAGTGCCAATACTTGAGCTTAGAGATTTTAACAGACCTTAATAATAGGCTCACCAACCTCACCATATCCAAGAAGACGCTGGGAGTGCCAACCCTGCATCGCACGAGCTGCGGCATCCCGCCGTGCCCTACCTGATCCTGGAGCTTGGTAGCCACTTCCCTGCAAAGAAACTTGGAGTTCAATCCATGGAAAGGCAACAGAGTGAAAAACAACAAACACATACATATAAACATATATGGGACAAAGAACAAAGGCTATAGACTTATCAAAAAAAAGAAAGAGAAAAGGATATAAGCAATCAAACATTCAACCAGATCCATTCCCCAAAATATAAGTTAGGAAGTTGAATTCAAGCTCCACTTCTTGTCGAGGAGTACAATGATTCTTGTTTTTTAATAAAGACTACAACCAGATCCATTCTCTACTGGCGTAAGCAAACATCAGTGGTCTTATTAAACCTAAACTTTTCAAATAAAAACTTTTTGAATAAAAAGTCTTATTAAACCTAAGCTTTATGCAGTAGATCCTCATTTTGCATAAAAAACCAGCAAGTGTTGTCACAAATGATGCTTAAATCACCTCCAGCATAACTTTTTGACCATAAGCATTGAAATCCCTATTCAAACCATTCAACCTGGGTAAAATTTCAACCTAGATAAACCTAAACTTACATCTACACTTATCTGTAAGTCATCTATTACCATATATAAAAACTAAGTTTTAAAATCCTACTTGGCATCCATACCGGGTTTTCCGGTAAAGTAATGAAATATCCTGAAAAGAGTAAAATAAAATACCAAATAACAGATATATAATTGCAGTACGAAAAGAGCAAGTAGAAAAGAGCAAGATACAAATACTGAAAATAAAATATAATTGCAGTAGAAATAAAATAAAATAACAGATCGGGAAGAGACAGAATCTGTTATTTTATTTTAATTAAAATAACAGATATATTAATTATTTTAATATATCAATTATTTATATATTTTAATTAAAATAAACTAATAACAGAGAGAGAATCTGCAAATTTTAAGTAACATAACATATTGGTATTTTATTTCTTACGATTAAAATACACTTTCTTATTAGTATTTTCAGTACGAAAGCGGAAGAGAGAGAATGAGATTGGAATTTATTGCCATAGCCTTGAGAGTACGGAAATTACAAAAATATATATGTCTAAATACTGACTTATAAAATCTAGCATAAATCAGCGTCCGCGCATTACGCGGATTATAGGCTCTTATTATATAACATAAGTTTATACTTTAATCATAGTAATAGGGAAGAACAAATTTCAATTGCTAGTATTGTCAAACTTATTGTACATCACATACGATCAATGTGAATACAGATAATCCATAATCAGGGACCAGGAAAAAAATAGATTCGATCAAAACTTAAATAAAGAAACTATGTCTACCTCCTTTTCAACTCTTGTAGACAGAGGCACGGATCCAGAGAGTTGAAGTTCACCAGTTTCCCTCTTATGCTTTTCATATTCCAAAAGTGCCTGCACAAACTGAAAATAATTAAAGGGAAAAAGAAGATAACGAAATCACATAAATTATTGTCAGAAGGTAGCAATTTGAAACAATGACTAAGACACTTCACAGAATATTTTTTTATATGTATCAAAAAGCAATTATGAAGACACACTTCATAGAATGTATAGCAAAGGAAAGATGTATGATTAAGTATGATTCAATTCAAATCCACACACATAAGCACCCCATAGGTACGCACATTACCTTCTCATAGAAAATGCGAAATGTCCAAGAAACTGTAGTACAGGTCCTGTGAGAGAGAGAAGGGAGAGAAAGGTTAGGTCAGCGAATAAAAATACCATCATCCGTGAAGCTTACAAACCCCAAAATGTCAATGTCATAAACGTTTTAAATGAGTATTAGTAAACAATCATCCAAGCAATTCCTTACTTGGGTGGATGGAAAGACTCTCCCACTTGCCGCCACAACTTAGATGAAGTTACCTACAAGCACCCATACAGCTTATTTATCTAGCAATTTGAATCAACCAAATCTTCAGCCAAGTCTTGAAAATTCATAGAGGCCTCAGAAAATATATTTAAAAAGAAAAGGTAATCCAAATGAGGTTGGGGGTATATCATTTGTTGATTATATGAAACACTGTAAATATTGGATGTATTACATGGTTTGCCCAATAAACTAACAAATTTGGTCATTATTCAATGCCCAAGCAAATTTGGTCAAATAGGCAACTCAGTTCCATAAGTGATTGATGTTAATCAAATTCACAAGGCAAATTTAAATGTAAACTCTTGTACAACTTTCATACAATTGGATGGAACAGATATTGAAAAATACTTGTCCGTTCACATGTTTGAGGCAAACATTACATAACAAGAGCAATTTTTGTCTATGGGTGCAACATTTCAAAAAGAAAAAACCCTAGTGTCCAGCTCATCCAAAAACCCTGGTAAACAATCATGCCCAAGTTAGCCTCATGAATATCATATTCACTTGGAATTTCAAATCCCAAATCAGTCAACCTGTTATGTGGTCTAGCTCAAGACATTAGACACAAGAATATGCACAACCACATGTAACCAAACCCTGTTAATGCATTTTAGATATGCATAAGCTCTATAGGCCTGATCGTGTGCAAACAACAATTGATTTCTAAAACCCTGTTTCAATAAATAGTTGGTATCATTTTATCTTATCTCATCTCATCTATCTCATCTCAACATCCAAACACTACTCACACAAACACTTTTTAATTTATTTTTTTATAAGTAAAAATATTATATATATATACATCAATTAAGAGTAACCAAGTACACTGGATGTATGCAAGAAAACACCTAACTCATACTAGAGAGCTCCAAATGATCCAAAAAGCCCGTAAAAAAAATTCAAAATACATCAAGCCCGAGTTGGAATAAAACACCCCTCTAATCCCAACCCTTTGTTTCCCTTAAGACTAATACTCCACCCGAAACACCCAAAACTCCCTCTACGAGAACGTCTTTTTACTTTCTCTTTCATACTTTTTCATCCAGTCATCACTAATCATTAAAATGTTTCTAAACTTCCATATAAAACACAAAGAACAATTCAATTTTTTTTAATTCCAAAGCAAAAATTATATTAAAAAATTATATTCTAACAATATTTAAACTTCATAATACTTTTATTCAACTACCAAAACCCAATAAAAATCTTAGCTCGAACTATTTTACTACTGTTCACAAACCATCTCACGACTATCCACATATTTCTCATCTCATCTGACCATCCAAATGAGGCCTAAATTGCTATAATAGTACCCATGAATGTCTTTTATGAGGTAGATTGCATACACTGCTCCGACAATTATCTAACATTTGCATAATAACACAAGTGGAATGAGAACAAAGATGCGCTATTCAAATACCTCCCTCACAAGAGTCGTTTGAGCAACTTGTCCAAAATTTCCATTAATGAAATTACTTTAATGCAAGAACTTTAATGAATATTTAGAAGTAATTATAAACACAATCATTTAGACAACCATTTTCACAAACATGTTTTTATTTTAGTAACATCATGATATTGTTATGTTATGAGTTCTGTACAGAAATGCCCTTAATTTAAAACAAGGTTGTGAAAAACTGAAAATGGTTGTGTCAAGAACTGCATATTTATCAAGTTTCCATTTCACACAACCAAAATGGTTACAAAATCATTATAACAAATTCTTTTAGCTAACTATTTATGGTTAAATAGTCAGTGGGTCCAGCTACAAAAGCCCAAGGGAAAATAAAAGCTAAAATAGGAAAGTGGAAGAAACTGAAACTTAAATAAAACTCCACACTGAATTTATACCATCCAACACAACAAAACACGTGATACACTCCATACAAGAATTTGGGTTTAGACTCATAATTTCTGAACCATAAATTATAAAACTAGTAACTACAGTAAGAAAAGGGGATATGATAGGCAAGATCTAAATGTGGTTTGAAATATAAAAATTAAGAACCTCTAGGGGATTGCTCAAGCGGTACAGGCCTTGGGCATGGGATTACGCTCTCCCTAGGTCTAAGGTTCAAATCCTCTTGGGTGCAAACGATTTCTGGAGGCATCAAACTAAGGAATTTTCCCCTTGAATTAACCAAGGTACACTTGCAGAAAAACTCCTTGCCAAGGGCCTGTACGCCCCCAGAATTAGTCGGGACGTTGTTCCAGACACTCAATGCCAATTAAAAAAAATAAAAACAGAAACGCTGAAAATTTCAGCTTAGATTTTAACTTTTGATGGCACAATTAAATACCGATCTCTTTCAAAAATTTAATATATTGTGCATAAAGTCCTCCAGTTCAAGCTTATAAGCAATAAGTGCTGCAGTAATTAAAATTAAGCCACCTCAGGAATAGTTCACAACACCTTAATTTCTTAAATGGCGATAATCTCAGTATGAGCATTTTGTATTCCAAAATCAGTAAAACCAATTGTTTCATGTGCGCTGGAAACATTACCAGATACCACAATAAACTAATACCCAAATAAATATGAGAATCAATGATGCAAACGAAGACATCCCCACATTCTGCTTTTTGTTTCAAACAATCTTGTCGCAAAAGTTTACTTTCCCTATTTTATGTCTCTACTCATGGTAAAGCATGAAACAGAATTGAATCAGGCTGTTGGGATCTAAAATTGTAAATTTTATGAAGGACACAATAGCTGCAATTTTTGTCAACAGGCACTGAACTGAAGGTAGTTCTTAGCACATTTCATGGCTTCCAGTTTGCAAGTGCTTATCATCTGCCATTGAAGCCCCTAAACGCTTTCGCTCAAAGATTACATGTTGCTCCTCTTGCTTATTGGCATCCACATAAAATAAGAAAAACCCTCAAATAGTTCTTCAACCATGCACCCACAAAATCTGCATAGCCAACTCTGCAAATGAATATAAATAGCCAGAGCAACAAGCTCTTGATTGTGGCTGCTTTGGCTTTGATCTTACACTGGATTTTGTACCATGACAAGCAATTAAACCAGTGGAATAGAATTGCAAATTGTGATTGCTGAAAATATATGGACGATGAGCAGAAATGGTAATAGACTGAGTTGGATCTTTTCCTCCTTATTTCCAGACAATTCAATCCCCATTGAGAGAGTTGTATTGAAATAAATTTTCTCTACAAGGAATGAAACTGAAAAGCAAATCAATTTAACAATTCAATTGAATCAACATTCATTCATTTTTATCTCAATGGAAGAATCAACATTCACTTAATGTTATGACTCCTATCAAGATTTCATTCCTAAAATACAACTAAAAGCTTGAATGTAAAATACTATTTCAGTCCAAATAATAATTCCCAATAATTACTTTATTTCCTCCTTTGCTTCTATCTTTTGATCGGTCCTCCTGGCTATTATATATTACAATCATATTACACAACTTTGGATAGTCCTTTCAAAGTTACCATATTGACTGTATAAGCTAGGTCAATTATGTCCACTCAGACATAAGTTTATGAGTTCAGTAGGGCATAGACTTAAAAGCAATTACCATGTCAAATTAGCTAGACACATAACAATCATGAAACCAACTGAATAAATGTGGAAAAGCACAGCACTCCAGACTAATTAGGAACAAAAACTTGGCATCCATTTCATTTATCATTGTCAATATTGACAATGATCATAGGGTACGGCCTTTGTGAACAGAGATTTTTAAATATATATATAGATTATTAAATAGAAGTCTCATTTTCGCTAAACATGTTTCATTTTCTAAAGTGGTTTCACAGTTAAAAAGATAATCTTGCAACATTTTAATTGTCAACGATAATAAAGAAGGAACTTAAGAACAACTGCACCAGAGCCTGAAATATAGATATTTAGTGACATAGAACGATGAATGCATACCAGGTCGTAACCGCCCAATCTGATAACAGCTCTCCATAACCTGCAATGCTTGCCTAAGTTAGTGATGTGAAGTTTAGTGATGAGGAAGAAAGGGAAAATGTAAATAACAATTCACAACAAGAGAAGGGGAGGAATGAAGGCGCAATGCCCAACCAAATTTCTATTATCAAGATGAACAATGGTTTCCAATGATTGATTTATGCCTTATCCTCCTCACCGGGCACATAAACACTAGTTCTTTCGTTAAATTTATTAGAACTTCCAATATTTGGTACACCTTTTTTTTATACGTGAAATATAACCAATACTTGGTACACCTTACTAGGTAGTTCCAGTGCCTTTCAAGATAAAACCGGCTTTGAAGACAATACAATGGATACTAACTAGCCTAAATTCATTTCCAAGTTCCAGAAACCCTGGATCTTCCTACATAGTCACCCAAGCCTCCACTTGGCACTATATTAGCCCCATTATAAACTAGATAAACGTAAAATTCCACGCTTGAAACCATTATAATCATCAGAAACTTACTTAAGGCAATTTAGTGGTTCCCCATAAAATTTTGGGGGTTTGAATTCTAGAGCCTTTTCCTTATAGAAACACTCCAGCTCCTTCATGAATGCAGCTTGCTCCTGAGGCGTCCCCCATTCATCTGCCTCGGACATCTACACATTAGGCATGAAATTTCTGAATGACAGAACATTTTTGCTTCTTCCCTGATTCCTTAAAACACCAAAAATTTAAAATAAAATCTTGTGCCCGGTTTTCGCTTTGAAGTACCTCAACATCACTCAACCATACATTCTTATTTTGAGCTACTGGAGTCGAGAAATCGTCAACTGGCTGCGGAGAAGGAGCTTCAAGATGAATTTCAATGCGCCCATCAGTACCATTGCTTTTATTTTCTTGTGTTTTTTCCCTCCCATCGGCAACTTCACTTTTTCCATCATCAGTTGCAGTCTTATCATGATGAACATCAAGCATAACTTGATCATCACCGGCCAATAGAACGCTGTTATTATCCTCATTGATCTGTGACTTCCCATTCTCTCCAGGATTTTGGCTTTGATCATCCCCCTTTGACATAGTAGCAGGATCTTCCTGTGCTTGAACGCTCGCATCAACAAGGTCGGTATCGGAACCTTTGGACGAATCTTGTCCCAACTTTTCTTCTTTGTCCTCCATATTGCTTATATTGATTCCAGAGTCTGAAATGGAATATTATATACAACACGCGCACACACACACACACACACACACACATATATATATATATAGAGAGAGAGAGAGAGAGAGACAGAGAGTATATATCATACTTAGTTAACTGTACCGAGCACATTAATATAATAACCTCATAAATCAAGCAAAGTAGAAAATGACAGTCAGTCCCGGTGATCGACCCCCCCCCCCCCCCAAAAAAAAAAACTTTAATACTTGCACAGTTTCGCCTTCTTTTTTAAAACCCTAACTCCGTAACTCCCCCCGTTTCGGCTCTGAGCGAACGGAACAAAGGACATAAAAAAGACAGTGCTTCAAACCAAAAAGCTTTGTCATTTTAAGCATTTCAGCCTCGTTTCCCTTGTAATTTTCTCGAGACAAAAACAGGAGCTGCTGAAGTTTCTCTCAGAAAGCATTAAAGGCGAGAAGATAAATTTAAGCACCAAAGAATAGCTGTTAAAACTAAAACTGGAGCAAACGGTTGTTAAGATAAACGGTGGGGGAGCATGCACGAAGCTTGCCTGTGAGGAACTGAAACAAAGGGCGCAACTGAAAGGGCTTCGGAAGAAAGGAGACTCCGGGGCAGCGGCGGTGGCAGCGGCGGTGGCGGCGGCGGCGTCGGCTTAGGGCTTTCCGTTGGTAAATGCAGTCAAAGAGAGTGTTGAGGAAACAAATGTAGATGAGAGAAAGGGGGGCGGGGGCAACGAATTCCTATCCGGAATACATAGGAAGTATCGTTCATGGCATGTACAGGTGGATTTTGTTAAACGCCGGTGTGGTTTCTCTCTTTAAGCCAAGTGAATTAATGAATAATTACGGTGACAGCGTTACCACTCCAATACTATCTATTTACTATTTAGATTTATTTGAAATTTATTTTTTTATTATTTTTAAATATTTTTTAACATCTTTAACCATTAAAAAATATACAATTATACTTAATCACTTCCTTAAATATTAAATCAAATACAAAATAAAAATCAAATACAATAAATAATAATAAATAAATAATAGAAAATTAATAATATTATTATTATTCAATTATAATTATAATAATAATGAATAAATAAATAAATAAAATCCACAAAAACCACGGAGATCATAGAGCCCTTGCTGCTTTTTAAGCTCATAAAATAAGACAAAATCGCATTGATTAGACATGATTTCGAATATTCTTATTGGATTGTCTAAAATTATTTTTAAAAAAGTATAAATTTAAATATTTATTAAAAAAAATTGATCATATTTAATAAAAAAATGGGGAGATAAAAATGAAAAAATGAAATAAAAGTATTTTTGTAAATAGTAAGCTAATTTAATTTTTATTGGACAAAGTTTTAGTTTTACTCTTTACAAAAAATATGATCAAATTTTTTTCCACTTTTTCCACTTTTATCTCCCCACTTTTAATTAAATATGATTAAATTTTTTTTATAAATATATAAATTTGTACTTTTTAAATGATAGTTTTAGACAATCTAATAAGAATGCTCTTAATACCTAAATGAAATGGAATTTATTAGTAATAACTTGAAAGGCTTCATCTTGACAATGATGTTATTCCCACATTTTATTTGATTAAAATAACTATATGTTTTTTATGATATATATATATATATATATGTATGTATGTTAATTTGATGAGAAATGCTTTGAGCAAGTATCTCCTATAAAGAGATTTTAACATAAATCAATTTGCTGCTATTACGTAAGGGGTTTAGGGAATTTTGCTTTACTATATGATGCAGTGGATGAAATGAAATGCTCTCATCTCTCGTCCCTGAAATGTGAACTAAACTCTCTTGATTTGCGAGTCAAGCTCTCCAAATGCAAACCCAATCTTCCTTTCCCTTTCCTCTCCTTCACTATAACCCTAATCCAAATGCACATACTTCTCCATCCTCGAATCTCTCCTTCCATCTCCCTCACAAAAAGATTTTGATTTTGACTTCAATATGCGATGTGAAGTTAAGGCGTGTCGTTGGAGTGTGGATTTGTCGACTTGAAGGTTGAGAACATGAATATCAAATAGACAATGAAATTTGAAATGCCTTATTCTTAAGCGGTGCAAGCTTGAAAATTCCAATTGCGATGTAGACGATGACAATGATAGCTCTTGTTCTGTAAACTGCAAGAAAAGAAAATCCAATGAGTATCACTTAGTTGGTAGTAGTGAAGTTGAAGATTGCAACAATGCCTCTAGTTATTCATGTTGGAGTGAAAGCGAGGACTTTGATAAGCTTCTTGGTTAAGTCCTCTAGGACATTTTGGGAAAAAACAAAAAAGTTATGGAGGATAAATGTTTTGTATATAGATTTTTTGTAATGAAGTATGTCGTTAATGTTGTGAGGAGTTACTGATTTTGTTGTCTTTTTATTCTTATTTTTCAATTTGTTCTTTGATTGTAGTTTTTGCGTGGGTTCCTAAGTAGGAAGGATGAACTTTTTCTATCCACGTTCTTTTTTCAATAAAACTAAGGTTGATGCCTAGCACAAGAGGTTTCCAATTCATTCATGGTTGATTGCTCTTTATGCATTGCTTCACTTTTCTGTACAAGTTTGGAAACCAATTTCCACTTTCTAGGCTTTGGTTTCAACACTGGCAACAAAAGTAATACAAAGAGGGAGCAAAAGATTGAAGAGTAGAATGCTCGAATGATCACCCATCTTTCTTTTGCGAAGAGCAAATTGGGGGGAGAAGGGGGGCTGGATTGAATTGGGAGAGATTAGAAAAGGAAATAGGGGGAGGGGGCTGGAGTGAATAAGTTCAAAATTTCTCTTGTAGTACAGCACCCACATTTTACATGTTTTTCATATGTGGCTGTTATCTAAATGACTAACACAAGAGGTGGATGAATTGAGTTATATTAAAAAATTAATACTTATAAACCAAATATACAATATAAAATATAAACAGAATATGAAGTAGCAGAAAATATAAAGAGTAAGGGTAAGAAGAAGCAAACTCAGTATTTTAACGAGATTCAGTCTCACTGCTTACGTCCTTGCCTTAAGCTACCCATTGAGGATCCCAAATTCACTATTCAATCTCTTCCAAGTGGAAATAGAAACCTATTACACATTTGAGCAATATCGCTACAAAAAATTTGTATAGAACACTCTCTACACTTGCAATCACTTCACACTTGGTGATTCAACTATTCTCTATGTAGAACACCTTCTACACACACAAGAGCTATAAGTACTCTCTTACAAATACAAAAGTTGATAGTGGGTAGGTTATCAGAATACACTGCTCAATGAGTGAGATAAATATAATACAGTGTAACATATATCTCTCTCACAATGAACAAGGATTAAGCCACAAAATTTAAAGAAGAGAGAATGATAGTTTTGAAAGAATGATGCAAGATTTAGCAATTGATGTGTAAGCTCTTGATCTTATTTTTACAAAACTTAAGTGAGCTATTTATAGGCAAATGAATCTTCATATTTAAATTTGAAAAAATTCACATGTCAAATAAGATCACTATTCAATTTTCAAAATATTCAAATAAAAACATCTCTTTTTTATATTTTTCAAAGACAACTCCATTCATTTTTAAAAAAAAATCAAACATAATCTTTTACTTTTCATATATGACAAAATGAGTATGATTTATTTTTCAAACTAAATCATCTTCTTTTTACATATGTCAAAAAAACACACAACTACCTTTTAAGATTTTCAAACAAATCATCTATCTTTTGCATTTATCAAAAAAATACACAACCACCCTTCAAGATTTTCAAACAATACATGCACATGTTAAAAATGACAATTAATGTGGAAAAATAATAATAATGTGAAAAAATAATAATAATTTTTGAAATCAAATATTTTAATAAAGTTATGCAAATGTAAAAAATGTAATTTGATATTTTATGAGAAAATATTAATTTTGAACCTTAATCTATTTTTAAATTTAAAGAAATGTACAAAATTACTCTATGAGTTTCATTTGTAGATTTGTTCTTCTTTTTTCTGATACTTGATTTCTTGATGTGTTTAACTCTTTTCATGCGTAGACAACTTGAGTTTGAGTTTTGAATTTATTTGTTATCATCAAAATCTATACGTAGATATGAGACTTGAAATTTTGGATTCTATAATCTTCCTCATTTTTGATAATGACAAATACTTAATAGAAATCTGAGACATGTAGTAATACTTAAACTCCCCCTGAAAATATGCGTTAGATTTTCAAAAAAAAAAGTAAACATGATTCTAGCATATATAACATGGTAGTATAATACTAATATAAAACTTCTCACACTTTTGACATTATTAAAAAGGAGCCGCAATTGATTTCAGTAAGATTTCTTACCGCAATAATCAATAATCAAATAAAATGGTGCATTAGTAGAAATTATAGAGAATTGAATAATTGAAACCATTTGTGTCCGACAAAACCTGCAAAGACTGGAGGCCTAGCTCTGACAATTTAGTGCGGAATGAGATTTTGTAGAAAGTTGAATAATTAGAGTCACCTGTGACCGACAAAACCTGCAAAGGCTGCAGGCCTAACTCTAGCAATTCGGTGCATTTCACATCAAATTTTCTTCTCATCTTTGAAATTCGTCTGCATTTTCATTCTACAATTTTGTAATGGGTCATCAATTTTTTTTCAATACTTCTCGTGATCAATCTATTTCTACATCTGTCGTAAGTGTCATGAAGCAGCAAGAAACTGATTTGGCTAATAAATCAAATCATGACGATAATTATGAGTTTGTGGGTCTCGGGACTCGATACTCATCTTCCATTATTACTTTTTTCGCTTAGTTCCAGTTCAAAACTCGCGAAATTGAGAAATTTAGCGAAACGGTATATGTATTTTAACGAATTGTTTATAAGTTAAATAGAAAAATAGTAGAGTTAAAACAACAGAATAAGGATTTAAAATCCTTATTTGCCTCTTCATTTCGACTGCCTAATTCTTTAGATGAGAATAACATGTCGATTTATAAAAAATAAATACAATTGAGAGATGAGGTTAGAAGTCTCAAATTTTTGTAAGTTATTTAAGATAATGGAATAAAAATATTTAATAGATATTCACGATATGCATCATTTATATTTCTTTTTTAATCATGCATAACCTATCTTCTAGTAGGGGTTTTTTGAAAATATCTGACAATTGATCATGTGTGCTTGTAAATTCTAATACAATATCACATTTCTGTACATAATTTCTAAGAAAATGATATCTAATTTCAATATGCTTAGTTCTAGAATGTTGTATGGGATTTTTTGAAAGATTTACAACACTTGTATTATCACATTTGATTGGAATGTGATTGTACATAAGTTTAAAATCTTCAAGATGTTGTTTCATATAAAGAACTTGAGCACAATAACTACCTACAGCAACATACTCTGCCTCAGCAGTAGATAATGCAACAGAATTTTCCTTTTTACTAAACCATGAAACGAATGCATGACCTAAAAAATGACATGTTCCACTAATACTTTTTCGATCAATTTTACAACCAGTATAATCTGCATCTGAATAACTGATAAGATCAAAAAAAGTGTGCTTGGGATACCATAATCCTAAGTCAATGGTACAGGCAAAATATATCTAAAAATACGTTTACCAGCAACCAAATGAGATTGTTTTGGAAATGATTGAAAACGTACACATAAACATACACTGAACATAATATCAAGTCTACTAGCTGCCAAATATAATAAACTACCAATCATACATCGATATACTTTTGAGTCAACTAGCTTACTGCTTCCATCTTTATCAAATTTGATGATTAAACTCATTGGTGTTCCAATTACTTTCGCACCTTCCATCTCTAACTTTTTGAGTAACTTTTTGATATATTTTGACTGATTAATAAATGTTCCACTTTTTACTTACTTGATTTACAATTCAAGAAAACAATTAAGTTCTCCCATCATACTCATTTCAAATTCTTCCTACATACTCTTAACAAAATCTTAACACATATTTTCATTAGTAGTACTAAATATTATATCATCTACATAAATTTAAATTAGAAGAATATTATCATATTCATATTTAATGAAAAGAGTTGTATCGATCTTTCCTCTTGAAAATCATTTTCAATCAGAAAATCACTAAACCTCTCATACCAAACTCTAAGAACTTGTTTGAGTCCATATAATTCTTTTGTGAGCTTTAAAACATGATTAGGAGAAATATGATTTTCAAAACCTGGAGGTTGCTCAACATATACCTTTTCATTTATAAAACTATTTAAGAAAGCATTTTTAACATCTATTTGAAAAAGTTTGAAATTTTTATAACATGCATATGCAAGTAATATTCGAATAGTTTCTAATCTTGCAACAGGTGTATACATTTCATCATAATCGATTCCTTCCTCTTAATTGAAATCTTGAGCTACAAGTCGAGCTTTATTTCTAATGATGATTCCAGACTCATTTTTCTTATTTCTAAAAAATCATTTTGTTCCAATAACAGCATGGTTTTTGAGTCTAGGAACAAGTGTCCATATATTATTTCTTTCAAATTGATTCAGCTCTTCTTGCATAGCTAGAATTCATGATTCATCAATAAGTGCTTTATTAATATTTTTGGGTTCAAATATTTCTAAGAGATGATCGAGTACTTACACCTCGTGAAGGTTTTCCTAAAATTTGTTCCACTGTATAATCTTTCACATGTTTTCACTGTTTGGTTGCATCTTGTACTAAGCTTTAATATTTTTTCTGATGTCTCCATGTTGGATTTATTTCATTATATTCTCTTTGTTGAGATTGAGACTATTTGTATTATTTGTATCTTCTGATTCTTCATCAATAGATTTCTTGGAGAATAGAGAGTTAAATTCATCAAATACTACATACATAGATTCTTGTACAATCAAAAGCTTTTTATTGAATACTCTATAAGTTTTACTATTTGTTGAATACCCAAGAAAGATACCTTCATCAGATTTTACATCAAATTTTTCTAAATTATCTCTTTCATTGAGTATAAAATATTTGCATCCAAATACATGAAAGTAACTATTGTTGGACATTTTATCATTCCAAATCTTATAATTGGTTTTATCTAAGTTAGACCTTAACATAACTCTATTTATAACATAATATGCAGTACTTACTACTTGAACCCAAAAATAACTAGGTAAACTATTCTCATTAAGCATTGTTCTTACTATTTCTTGAAGAGATCTATTTTTTCTCTCTACTATCTTATTTTGTCGAAGAGTTTGAGTAGTAGAGAAATTATGTAGAAAACCATTTTCATAACAAAAAGACTCAATATTTTTATTGACAAATTTTTTCCCCTGTCACTTCGGATGTTTGAAATAGTATAGACTTTCTCATTTTAAATTCTCTTGCATAACTTGATAAATGCATTATGTATCTCATATTTATGAGCGAGAAAGATGACCCAAGTATATCTAGAGAAATCATCAACAATAATAAATGCATAATATTTTCTTCTCAAACTCGCAATTCTATTTGGTCCAAAAGGTCCATGTGTATTAGTTGCAAAGGTCTAGTAGTGAAAATATGTTTCTTGATTTTGAAAGAAATTTTTGTTTGTTTATCAAACTGGCATGCATTACAAATTTTACTTTTAAAAAAATTTGTTTTAGGCAAACCACTCATAAGATCATTTTTTGAAAATTTAGAAATAAGTTCCATGTTTGCATAGCCTAACCTTCTATGCCATAACCAACTATTTTCGTATTGAGCTGATAAACAAATAGCATCTTGTGAGGCAATTTTTTCAAATTCAATTGAATAATACATTTATCATTTTTTAAAGTAACTGTAAATCTTTTATTACATAATTGACTTATTCTCAAAAGATTATATTTTAGACTATCAACAAGTAGAATATTTTCAATTATGAGAGAAGACTTCTTACCAACTTTACCTATTCTCATGATATTCTCTTTTAAATTGTCTCCGAATGGCACGTGTCATTTTTTTTTAAAAGTGAGGTCAATGAATTTAATATTATCTCCTGTCATGTATCTTGAGTATCCACTGTCTAAAAACCATTTATTTTACCTATGGAGGACTTCATGCATACCTATAAAAGCAATTAAAATATTTTTTCTTGGTACCTAAATTCTTTAGGTCCTTTATTTATTAGTATTAGAAAAAATAAGATTTTTCGGTACCCATATGACCCTAATAGTCATTGTATGTTTTCTTCTAATAGGACAAGTATGATAATTATGACCATTTCTATTACAAAAATTACAAATAACATGTGACATAGTTGAAAATCTTGAGTGATAATATTTTTCTTTAAAAAAATTATTTTTATGAAAAGAATTTTAAAAATATGATTTTGATTTGGTCGGTTTATCAAAAAAAATTTATAGGGTTTGAATTTTTCTTTTGACATATATCCCAAACCTACTTTATCAAATACACATATTTGATTTCTAAGAAATTTTTTAAAGTTTCTTTTTCCATTTGTAAAATTTTCAATAATTTTTTCTAAATCAGTCACTTTCTTTTTCAGCTCATAATTTTCATCTTTTGAAACTATATATATTTTTTTAAAAATATCAATTTCATTTGTTAAACAAGAATTTTTTTTTTCATAACGGTATACTTGATACCCAAATTTTCAACTTTTTCATATATCTCTTCCAAAATATTTTACAATTTTTCATAAGAATGATTTTCAATATTTTCAAAATTTGTTACCTCAAGATCATCTTTAGCCATAAGACAAAAATTTACAGATTTTTCATTACTTTCGTCGCTGTCTGAACTACTTGAATCATCATCCCATGTAGCTTTCATTACTTTCTTGCCTTTGTATCTATATTTCTTTAGTATGAGACAATCTGTCTTAATATGTCTTGTTTTTTTGCATTTATAACAAATTAATGAGTCGTTTTTACCTGTATCTTTGTTGGAAAACTTTTTGAAAAATTTCCTTGGAGCAGTTTTATTTTTTTTTAAGAATCTCTGAAATTTTCTTGTGATCATTGTAATTTTTTCATCTTTATTATTACTTTGCTCATTTTCATCGCTTTCACTTTCATGTAGAACAGTTTTGAGTATCAAACTCTTATTTTACTTTCTTTCTTTTTCTCCTATTTACAATGTGTACTCATGAGTAATAAGTGACCCAATGAGTTCATTTACTTCGAATTTTTTGAGATCTTTTACTTCAAAAATCGTCGTCACTTTTGATTTCTAACGTTTTGGAATATAGTTGAGAATTTTTCTTATTATCTTTAAGATATAATAAACTTTTTTAAGAGCTGTCAAGTTATTTTTTAATGTTAGTAAAACGAGTATACATAGAAGAAATAAATTCATCATCAATCATTTTAAACATTTCATATTCATACGTAAGAATATAAATTTTTGATTTTTTGACTTGCGAAATCCTTTCATAAGTTACTTCCAAGTTATCATAGATCTCTTTTGCTGTCTTGCAAGTCATATTTCTGTTAAATTAATTATCATTGAGAGTATTATACAGAAGATTCATAACCATTACATTTACTGTATAAAGTCTATCATATTCACGATCAAACTCTTCTTCTTCCTTATTGACCTTTACTCCATCAACAATTTTTGTTGGAATATAAGACCCACTTACAATACATTTCCAGATTTCTCGACCTTGAGACTGGAGAAATATTCTCATTTTAGCTGTCCAGAAAGTATAATTGTCTCCACAAAATAACGGAAGCCGACTACTGAATTGACTTTCAGCGAATGTAGCTGCAATATTAACCATATGATTTTAATTCAACAGATAATTAATCTTATAATAGAGCCTTCGTTTTGATACTAATTATTGCCCAGATGACTAATACAAGAGGGGAGGTGAATGGATTATATTAAAAAATTAATACTTATAAACCAAATATACAATATAAAATATAAACAGAATATGAAACAGCAGGAAATATAAAGAGTAAGGGTAAGAATAAGCAAATTCAGTATTTTAACGAGATTCAGTCTCACTGCATACGTTCTTGCCTCAAGCTACCACTTGAGAATCTCAAATTCACTATTCAATTTCTTTCAGGTGGAGATAAAACCTATTACACATTTGAGTAACACTGCTACAAAGAATTTGTGTAGAACACTCTCTATACTTGCAATCATCTTACACTTAGTGATTCAACTATTCCATGTGTAGAACACCTTCTACACACACAAAGGTTGTACACAGTCTCTTACAAATGCAAAAACTTATAGTGGGTAAGTTATCAGAATACACTCCTCAATGAGTGAAATAAAAATAATATAATGCAACATATATATTTCTCACAATGAACAAGTATTAAGACACAACTTAGAGAAGAGAGATTGAGAATTTTGAAAAAATGATGCAAAATTTAGTAATTGATGTGTAAGCTCTTGTTCTTATTTTTGCAAAACTCAAGTGAGCTATTTATAGGCAAATGAGTCTTTATATTCAAATTTGAAAATATTCACATGTCAAATAAGATCACTATTCACTTTTCAAAAGATTCAAATAAAAATATCTGCTTTTTATATTTGTCAAAAACAATTCTATTTATTTTTTAAAGAAATCAAATACAATCTTTTACTTTTCATACATGACAAAATGAGTATGATTTATTTTTCAAACCAAATCATCTTCTTTTTGTATATGTCAAAAAAACACACAACCACCTTTCAATATTTTCAAACAAATCATCTATCTTTTACATTTGTCAAAAAAACATACAACCCCCTTTCAAAATTTTCAAACAAATCATCTATCTTTTACATTTGTCAGAAAAACACACAAGCACCCTTCAAGATTTTCAAACAGCACATGCACATGTTAAAGATATCAATCAATCATCTTACAATTCAAATCTTTATGCATATATGGAAAAATAATAATAATTTTTGAAATTAAATATTTTAATAAAGTTATGCAAATGTAAAAAATACAATTTGATGTTTTATGAGAAAATATTAATTTTGAGACTTAATTCAATTTCAAATTTTAAGAGATGTACAAAATTATTTTATGAGTTTCATTTATAGACTTGTTCTTCTTTTTGCTCATACTTGATTTCTTGATGTGCTTAGCCCTTTTCATATATAGACAACTTGAGTTTGAGTTTTGAATTTATATGTTATCATCAAAATCTATACGTAGATACGAGACTTGAAACCTCAGGTTTTACAGTGGTAATCTATTATTCGTCTCTGATAAAATGGATTTATAGGTGACATATGCTATTAACTAAAAGGAGAGAGTTTCTTATAAGGTCCGCTCTAGAGCCACAAATGCTAAATCTCGACTAGAACCCACCAAGGTAAAAAAAAAAAAAAAATTCATATATATTTTAACAGTTTTTAATTTTTTTTAAATCACATCATTAAAAAAATATATCATTTATTACTAAACCAAAAAAATTAAAACACCAAGTAGGATTTGTGGGGTGTGACTTTAACATTTTTCTTTTTAAATTTTTGATGGATGAAAATGGTCATCACTTCGGTAATATTACGTCTTGCTTTAAAAAAGAATATTGAATTTGTCATTATTTTTTTTTCCAATACTTTGGTGTATTGATTAACTATTTGTCTTTTTAAGTTGATTAAATTCTTTTGTCATGAGTTTTCTCTCAAAATCTCTGTAGTTTTACACTTCCTATCCCCATCCCATTGTTTTCTCTTTCCTTCTAGCCTTTCACCATCTCAACTACTGGTCTAAGTGCTTGTCCCCAACTTTGCGTAAAAGGAAAGTCTTCTTCAAGCTTTATTTAGTGGTCAAAAAAATACACCATTCATTAAATCAAAAGAATTAAAACACCAAGTAGGATTTGTGGGGTGTAACTTTAACATTTTTCTTTTTAAAATTTTGATGGATGAAAATGGTCATCACTTCGATAATATTAATTCTTGCTTTAAAAAAAATATTGAATTTGTTGTTATTTTTTCATTTCCCAATACTTTGGTGTATTGATTAACTAATTTGTCTTTTTAAGTTGATTAAACTCCCTCATTCTGAATTTTCTCTCAAGCTCTCTGTAGCTTTACACTTCATCTCTCCATCTCATCGTTTCCTTTTTCCTTCTAGCCTTTCACCACCCCAACCATTGGTCTGAGTGCTTGTCCCCTACTTTGCATAAAATGAAAGTCTTATTCAGGTTTTGTTTAGCAGTCCTCATCTGTATTTGCCAGCAAACCAGTCTTACCAACTTTAGCCATATCTAAGGAATCTTTGCATTTGGGTTAGCTTGTACAACAGACAAAAGACATGTCCTGTAATGATATAATATTAGAACCTTCTAAGGAGAGTGATGCAAGAATAGCAAATCACGTTCTTCTGGGTAAGCTCATCTTCGATAAAGCTCTTAGTAAGAATAATTTCCACTCTGCCATCAAAGCTGCTTGGAGCTTTGTCCCTAAGCTAGTCATCAAAGATTTTGGTAAGAACTCATTCATCTTCACTTTCCTTTCAAAAGATGCTAAAGATAGAATTTTTGCCCAACGTCCTTGGAATTTTCGGGGTCTGTATATGGTGTTAAAAGAATGGCCTGAGGGTATTAGTCTGAATGAATTAAATCTTATTTTCTCGACTTTTTGGGTTAAAGTTTATGGACTCACACCAGAGTATATGCATGTAAAAGCAGCTAAAGATATAGCTAAAAAGATGGGTTGTCATCTTGAGACAGATATGGATAGTATTCCTTCTGACTTTAGTGTTTCAGAAGTTCTTCAGGTGCGTATTGAAATCAATACTGAAAACCCTCTCAGGAATTATCTTTTCACACCCAAGTTTAATATGGAACCGTCTAAGGTTACTTTTAAGTATAAGAGATTATCAGATTTTTGCTTTAGGTGTGGTAGATTGGGACATCTTCATCATGTTTGCCCTCATCATCATGGTATCAATGATGCTTTTTGATATGGATCTTCATTGGGAGCTGATATTATGGAAGTTAAGAGAGTTCATAAAACAGAGGATCTTTTTTCAACCACTGTGCTAGAGGAAAACTGAGTTCCTATTCTCAATCAACTTCTTCCTCCAGTTCGTCCAAAAACAAATCAAGATCACTCCATTCATTTGGCAAAGATGGAAGTAAAAACAGGAGTTTAGAATGATGCCGACAGAACAAAAAAAAGGGAAAATTTTGATGGTTTCACTTTAGGAAGAAACACGTAATGAATATTGTTATCCAAACAAGGGGTGATAATCTGAGAACCAATTACTGAGCCGATTCGGAGTGTGAATTTAGGATTTGTACCTAATCAATCAGGAAATGTACGTGGAAGCAATCCTAAACACGTAAATATGATGACAAATCCTATATTTGATGACAACTGTTTGGCATGTGTTCCTAATCATTATTTGTAGAGATATGTTCCCCAACTTTTCAATAATCAGTTCATTACCAACCACGTGTCCTTACGTACTCTTGAATTAAATCTCCAATACCTGACTTATACGGATTCTCCCACTTGCCAAGTAACAGATCAACATTTAGCATATTTAGGGCTGGATTGTTTGGTGGGTCTTCAGGAGGGACCGATAGGATATACAAAGATAACAATTCCATTGGTACCTATAGTTGACCCAAGTGGAAATGTGGAAAACTCATCGGGACCGAAACCTTTTTCCAGTAAATTCTGGAATGCTTCAACAAGACCAAGCCGAAAGCATCTCACAATTTCTCCTATCTGGTATCACAGACTGGACAATCGTGCCTAGCCATTAATTCCCTCCAACTTTTTCACAATACCAACATTATACCTCAATTGAACCCTTCCCATCCAAATCTAGAATTAAATCCATAATTTCCTGGTAACTATGGCTTTGAAGAGTCATCCTTAGAGAACCAAATTATGGTGTCACCTACATCTCCCAAAACTAGCCATTACCCAATCACTACAACATTTATTGGTTTTTGCCAATGATGGTTATTGTAGCAAAAAGGATCTGTTTCACGGTCATAAAGTATTTGCCACCAATTTTGTCCGTGAGACGTTCATGGTACAAAACTCGTCGCAAATAATACTTGTTGCCATGACTAGTTTTTTCCGCGACAAATAGTGGATTATTGCCACCGAAGGTTTCTTGGTGAAAGCCTTCGTTGTTTGCGATAAAAATGCGTTGAAATGTCTACTTTGTTGTGGCCATTGGTTTATTGCGATGAAATGATGCCGTGAGAAAAACTTGTTTCCCCAACTCAAATTGTCGTTAAATGGAATTTGTCATTAGTTTAGATTCATCTACCTTGCGACTATTACTATTTTGCCATGAGTTTGGTTTGTGTGGATTACTAAATTCCTGCTACCATAGCCATGGTGATTAAGGTCGGGTTTGGTAGGCAAGAAAATTATTTTCCACAAGACCAAGCTGTGTCAAATACACAATTTTCATGAACTTGGTATTGGATAAAAGTCAAATACACAATTGGCATGAACTTGTTGCCATTACATGTTTTGTGGTGAAAAAGCTTTCACAGTAAAAGGAAGCAAAATCTTGCCGTATATAGTTAGTTATGTTGAACATAAATATATTACATATTTTGACACACGATTATATGCAAATAATCATTTATAATTTCATATATCTTACTTCAAAGCAATTTCTTAGCAAACAGAATTTACATTAATATGAAGATTAAACACATTGATCAACTATTCCATGTTAGCAAACAAAATAGAGTCATCCATATTACTGTCATATATTATAATTCATTAATTTAAGGTACTTGATTATATATTGACATCCCATTTAAACATATGGATCTTGAAATGTTAGTACTTAGACATGAAAAAATGTCTCGTGAATACTCATATCTTGCTAGGACACAGTTCATATATAGAATTTACATCATATGTTACGTACAATCTTTCTTGTTGGTTAGGAATCTCTGGATTGGCAATAGGACCATGCATGCCCTATAGGTGTCAACAGATTTATTTACAGTCCTCACAGATATATATTACTCATTGTCTCATCCGTGCCAAGACTTGAATGCAAAATGGGTAAATATATTACAAGGGTTGTTTATCCATGTAATGCGATATTACCAAAGGAAGCAACCCTTAATGATTAATAAAATACTATTCTCTCAGCTACTTACACAAAATTAATATAACATTACCTAAATAGAGATAGTCAAACTTCAATATGATAATAAATTATTTAGTTGTACCATTAATAGTAAATATATATCCAGGCACTCTCAGCCACTTACACAAATTAATTTAACATTAACCCAAATAGATGTAGTCAAACCACAAATTAATATTTCACGTTAAGATGTATTATCTCTACCCTTAACAGTGAATTAAGTAGACCCTCACAGCCACTTAAGGAAAAAAAAATTTATCCCAAACCCAGCATCAATTTAACCCTAATATGACAAGAAAATTAATAGCTAGTGCTAGCATGAATAGTTAGAAAATACTATGCTGCATTAAAGATCTACATATAACTGTTGATCTGATAACAATTTGTGATAAAAGGGGCATATTCCAAGAGGTCATGACTCATCCTCTTCTAACATCCTGTTAGTCAATGTAATTATTTGAATAAATGCATAATATAATATCAACATGCATGTAACAAGAGTAGAGAGAAATAAGACCTTAAATTAATTATGTACACAATACTCTATACTTTTTATAAAAGTTAATAATGACCCCAAACACATAACCTGCCATAAAGATTATATAACTCTCTATCAATATGAAGCAGCCATTTACATGCCATTTTAAATTGACTCCAGGTTCTATTTGGTCCTATGTGTAAGTATCACATTCAAACAAGTAGACCTGCATAAGCCTTCTATTTTTGGAGGCAGTTCAAACTACTGATTATTCATAAGATTAGGTACACACTAGTCGTACCAATTTGTTCTTATGCCATCTATTCCTATGTCACAGATAGTTACCATTTCAATATCCAAATAAAATCTAGATGATTATAAACTATTCATTATACAAAATACAAAATAGACCTCAAAATTGTATTTTACTCAAATGGATGTGCACACAAGTCAATAACAGTATATTTGTCATACTTCCATAGTGTGAAAAAATTGAAACTTACCATTAGTGTAGCAATATATGCTTTTCACCAAAAAACTGTCATGTGGCTGTCTGGATTATCATCTTGTTTGTAGCAACCTCACATCAAGTGGGGATATGTAATCCCTAACAACAACAGACCTGAATGTTAGATATGATTCCTCTCAACTAAAACAAACAAGAATGTATATCAAAATTTTTTATCACTAAGTACCATGCGAACCCAAAGTGTCAGCTGGAAACTAGCCCAGATTATCACAACATAACCTCCCAACAAAGTCACTATTTAGGCACATCAAAATATTAGTCAACAATTGATAGATAGTCTAATGAATTTAGCAATCAAGACCTATCAGCAAAACATAGAATGGAGTATACTCTCCTTCACCAAAAAAGAATAAGAAGAAAAAGATGTCAACAAGTCGGAAGAAACCAACATGATTGCTTAATTATCATTTCAAACCATAATTTAATAGAAGAAAAAAAGAAAGCATGCATGTTAGAGACACAATCCAACATATAGATTTAGAAACATGAGAAAGCAAAGTCAAAAGCCTATTAAAGCTGAACCTATGTGTCTAACATGAATGTTTTTTTTTTCTTCTATTAAATTCTGGTTTGAAATGATAATTAAGCAAGCATGATTCCTGTCTTTAAGTTTCTACCCAAAGAACATTATATTGACAATGATAGTAACATATGAGCCTTTTCATATAAGGACCCTACATTCATAATTTTTTTTTTGTAAGTAAAGAGTACCCTACATTCACAATGATAGTCTGATAATTTTCCACACTAATTACCTATAAACAAAATCCACACTAATTGAGTCAAGATGACCATGATATATAAAGTCCAAAAGTTTTAAGCCAAGTAGGAGAAAGATAAGTGTATTGAGAGAAAACTAAGGTAAAGAAATGAAACCTACTCTTAATAGTGCAGTGGAAAAAATAAATGGATATTGGCTGTAGTTCCACTTTGGGTGTAGCAAAACTAAGGTTTTGGTGAATTATTGGTGTTCTTACTTTGTTCTAAAATTAACTACACACAAAATAAAATAGATATGTAAAGGAAAATAAGTGGAGTTGTTGCTGCTCCTTTGCCTTAGTTATTGCACTACTAACTTAGGTGTTTAGATGCTAGAGTCTAATAAAACTAGAGGAATATGAGGCAAGACCAAAAATTAAATTTGCCTAAAGTGATAGGCATGTAAGTTGTAACCAAACATAACTTCTTCGAAGTTCATCATAGCCAACATATTCAATATTTATAATTTTATCCATATCAATTATATAACAACTCAAACACAATCACTAACTTTACAAGCTTCATTCACACAATACATTCCAAGTCATACATATACAAGTTACCATTTAATACTTGAAACATAACTCTCTTCATAATATCAAGCCTAGCCAATAAATTTAAAGACCCAACTTCATTTCTAGCTATTAAAGTGAGCTCACATGCTTCATTTTAATCTTCTAAATCAAAATTGAGATATCTACCATAGTTAAAAAGTTGAGTTAAGACATGGACATTAACCACACTACAACATGAAGACATAACTATAAAAGGGCAAAAGTGAGCTCCTATGCTTCACTTTCCTTACACCCCCTGCTCAAGGGCACCTATCTCTCTATATTCTTTATTGCCACTTGAATGAAGACACGAAAGGAGAAAAAATTTACAACTAGTTTATATGACACCAAAGGTTAAATAAATAAGAGTTATTAGGATGTTCACAACCTGGAACAGTTTCCACAAGTAATGAATACAAGGAGGATGAAAAGAATTAAATGTTCCCAAATATTTTGAAAGTGATTCAATATGTATCCAAAAACGTTCTCTGTTTGAATAGATCTTGCACCCAACTACATTTTTAATGTTAATGTGTGTATATATATAATGTACAAAAGCGCATTGGAAATCAATCTTTTCTAACAACTGAGAAGAGCACATGAATACAAATTGGAGATCCTAAAATTAACAGAAGGTTAAAGTCAAGAGAGATTAGGCATACCTTGGAAGTACCACCTTTAGAAGAAAAACCAAACTTTAATGCCTTCCGTTGATCCTAAACTGCAACTGCAGTAGCACCTTAGATTTCAGTATCAATTGTGGCAGACCCAAATTTTTCTTTCCTGAATGACTTATCTGTAACCTCACTCCACTTTAAAACCAATGTCATTTTCACACAGTTAAATTGATAACGATGTTTCAATAAAATCTAAAAGTAAGGTTTCAATAAAATCCTTAAAGCATGATTCTGACATGACCAACTGAGATTCAAGAATAACCCTAAAAAATAGGTAACTACTCACTACAAATCGAACTAAAAAGCATCTATTCGTTTATCCTACAAAATAATTGAATCAAATAGCTCTAAAAATCAGTGAATCAGACTTTATAAATTGCAATCGTGGGTTGATAGAGACAAAGCTAAAGAGAAAGAGAGAGCTCAACTTACTATGGATGGATGGTTGGGTTTGGTAGCACACGGTACATAGAATCATGGGTATGGTGGCGAGAGAGAGAGAGAGAGAGAGAGAGAGAGAGAGAGAGAGAGAGAGAGCTTAAGAAAACTAGAGTTTGGTTGAGGATATTGACGATGACAGATGAAAGATTCACGAAACTTTTGAAGGGAAACAATAGTGTCTATCCAGTGGAGAATAAAGGAACAAAGGGAAAAAGTTAGGTTAAATGTTAAAATTATTTTCCGTGACTTAAACTCGCTGCTAAAACTAACATACTCCCGACAAATAATAATACACCGTAAACACTATAAACAAAACTATGACACTCTTTCTCTCGTGGGAAACACTTTTTACGACAACATAAACTTGTCGCAATAGAATTTTTTTAACCACCAAAATTGATTCGTCGCACAAAAATTTGTGGCAACTGGATTTTTTCATTGCCACAAGAAATGTTTATGTCAACAATGACTATTAGCCACTGTAGTTAGTCGTGGGAAAAGAATTAGAGGCAAAAAGTCATAAATATTGTAATGAGATCACAACCTAGAGTAATAGAGAAAGAAGAAAATTCAGATTAAGGAGAGTGATTCATAGTCCTATCCACGAAAATATAAATTATTTTAGTTCATCATTTTTTGTTGATAATGCGGATACTCTTAAAGGAGTTGACTTGGAGCAACAATATTTTCAAGAAGGCAAAAAACATGAAGCTTCTAAAAAGAAATCAAAAGGCTACAAAGGTAAGACATCCTACACTACATCAGTCAAGCAAACCGTGGCAGTTAGTTACTCTCGGTATCAAACTCAAGCTTTTCAAGTAACAGGTAACAATGCAAAGTTTCAGAATTTGAACATATTTCCAGTTAGTCCAATGCCCAAGTGGCAAGGTCTCAACTGTCACCCAAGGGAAAATGAGGCTCCTATCATGCAATTGTCGAGGCATTGCTCGGCTTCATGCAATTAGTGCTTTATGAGCAATTTTAAGGGATCAAAATCCTCATATTATCTTCTCGTTTGAAACTTCATTAGCTGATAAAGATACTCTTACTATTGTAAATAGATTATGGTTTAACTTGCTTGTGCATGCTCGTCTACCTAGGCGATGGAGTGGTCTCTTCTCTTTGTATCACCCGGGTTTTGACTTTGCTGTGGCCTATGTTTCTGTTAATATTATTACTGTTCTTGTGTATTCGGATTCCCCTCATATTCTTTGGCTTTTATCTATGGTTTACTATCCAGCTTTGTCTAGTAAGCGTAATTCCTTTTGGGATAATCTTTTGAAAATTTTGAGTGCTTTGGTGGATCTTCCTGTGTTATTGGTGATTTTAATTCTTTCATCAATCAGTCTGAAAAATGTGGTGGGAAAGTTGTTTGTCAATCTTCAACCCCTAAGGTAATTCACATTTTCAAGAAAATTTTGGGATTTGTTGATCCCAAGTATAAAGATCTTCATTTTACTTAAAGCAATAATTGTCAAGGGCCTAACCGTATTCTCGAGAGGTTAGATAGATTTCAATTGGTTAAATTTGTTCCCTTAAGCTACTATATTTGTTCTACTGAGAGTTATTTCTGATCGTGCCCCCATCCTCCTCAATATGAGTCAAAGCTATTCTAGCTCCAAATCTTTTAAATTTGAAGCTTTCTAGACTAGAGATGAGTTTAGTAATGATATCATAAAAAGTGCTTGGAACACTTTGTTTGCTGGGTCATTTTTGTAAGGAAGCTACAAGTGACTAAAAAAGTTTTGAAAGAGTGGAATATTCAGTCTTTTGGTCATATCCAAACCACTCTAAAGATGCTTTTATCTCATTTTTTAAATCTTATATCCCAAGCTAACTCTTCCACCTCTTTCTCTGAAGCAAATTTTGAAAATGATATTTAAGAACTTCTTATTTGTGAAGAGTTGCTCTGGAAACAAAAATCGAGAATAAAATGGTTAACCACTCCTGATCTTAATACCAAATTTTTTCATACTTATACTATTATCAGGCATGGAAGAAACACCATTGATTGTTTAAAGATTGGTAGAAATGTATGGTCTTCTGATCCTAAGATTATTGAAAAAAATATCATAGATCATTTCCAAAATATTTATAAGACTACAAATCCTTAGCATATGGACATGCTAGATAGACTCTTCCCCACTAAAATCTCGAATTAGGACAATGCTTTCCTTTGTTCTATTCTCACGCCTAAAGAGATTGTTAAGGTTGTGAAGCAACTTCCCTCAACTAAAGCTCTGGATCCTGATGGTTTCACAAGACTTTTCTATAAGACTTATTGGGACATCATTAAGGAAGATCTCATTGCAGCCATCCAAAAATTCTTTTTAAGTGGAAAACTTCTTAAAGAATTGAATCATACCAATATTACTTTGGTTCCAAAAATTAAAAATTTAAAAGAGGTTAATCAGTTTCATCCAATAAGCCTGTCCAATGTTTGCTACAAAATCATAGCAAAAATTCTTGCAAACCGTTTCAAAATGGTGCTTCCTCAACTTATATCTCATTTTCAATCAGCTTTCATACCTGGATGAACAATTCAAGAAAATACCATTCTGGCTCAATAATTATTTCATTACGTGAAAAACAAGAGAGGAAAACAAGGTCTTATGGCCATGAAAATTGACATGTTAAAAGCTTTTGACGCTATGGAATGACCTTTCATCATTGATGTCCTTCATTATGCTGGTTTTCATCCGATTTGGATAAATTGGATTATGGAGTGTATGTCCACGGTCTTCTACTCTATTATTATCAATGGAATTCCTAGAGATTTTTTTAAACCATCTAGGGGTTTAAGATAAGGAGACCCTCTTTTCCCATTTCTTTTCATATTGGGTAGTGAGATTCTCTCCAAACATCTCTCCTTCACCAAGAGAATCTTTTCAATTTGGAAGGTATCAAAATAGCTAGAGATAGTTCGCCAATCTCCCATTTAATGTTTGCGGATGATCTATTCCTTTTTGGCCCTGCAAATACCTCCACTACTCACATTTTCCAAAATTGCCTCAATATATATAGCATTTTATTTGGTCAAAAAATCAATCAAGGAAAATCTTCGCTTCATTTCAGCAGAAACACATATCCTAATATTAAAATGGACATCAATAATATTCTTGAGTTTCAGAATGCTCCCCCCTCCAACAAATACTTTGGACTCCTTTTTTCTCATGGATAGGATTCTAAAGTATTTTTCAACTCTCTCCTGGAGCGTTACAAAACAAACTTTAAGGTTGGAAGGTGTGACTCCTTTCTCAAGCAGGACACATTGTTCTCATTAGATCTGTGGTGAGTGCTATCCTTAGTTATGCTATGGCTACCATTACTTTTTCAAAGCATATCACCAATAAATTGGATACCCTGTTCAGAAGGTTTTGGTGGGGTATAGGAAAAGACACTAAACATAAGTACATTCCTACATCATGGAAGAGTATTGTTGTCCAAAATCTATGGGTGGTCTTGGCCTAAAGCAAATGGATCTGTTCAATTCTTCATTTTTGGCTAAATTTGGTTGGGTATTTATCAGTGGGTTCAATAGCCTTTGGAAAGATGTCCTTACGAAAAAATATCTTGGCTCCAAAACCTTTAGTAAGATAAGTCTAAAATCAACTGATTCCTGGTTCTAGAGATCTCTTATTAAAATGAGAGATTTCATTGTTAATAGCTTTTGCTTTTAGGTCAACAATAGGACTATTGCAAAAATTTGGTGTGATCCTTGGATCCCAACAATTCCTTATTTCAAGCCTCAACCTAAACATGATCTCATTTTCTTAGACCAAACCTCGACAGTCTTTGAGCTTACCTTAAAAGAACCTAGGAGATGGAACACCATTCTTCTTAGTGCTCTATTTATAGATCTTACTGTCAGGGAAATCCAAAAGATTTCATTGTCCAACATATCCTTTCATACTATCCCTGACCAGATAAAATGGATACACCACTCCTCTGGGAAATTTTTAGTCAAGTCAGCTTAAGCTGCCCTGGTTGATGCGCAGAATTCCTCTCTTAGGATTGATCACAATACCAGTTGGAAGAAGATTTGGAAATTGAAAATCCAATATCATTTAAAATTATTTCTCTGAAAAGTCTCTCATAACATGCTTCTTACCAAAAAAAAGTTGCAAATCATTCTTCATTTAGATGAGGAAAAAATCAGATGTCCTTTTTATCAAACTAAGTTTGAAAATCTTCCACATCTTTTTCTTAAATGCCCTTACTCAAAAATCCTATGGTGGAGCTCCAACTGGCCATTGGATTCGACTTTGTTTGCCAATAATCCTATCTTGAACTGGATAAACTATATTTTAAATCCAAATCTTAGCCTTAGAATTCCAAAAGATGAGAGACATAACTTTCAAGTGTTTGTAGTTATTGCCATGGATTCTATTTGGTTAATCCAAGTATTCATGGAAATGAACAGCCTTCCCCCCACATGTTTATTAATATGGTTCAAAGTCGGGTTACTGAGCATATAAGTTCTTGGTCCATTATTTAAAACTCATGGGTTGATTTTGCTTTCAATCAACTTGAGTCAGTCATTCATCAGGACACCAAAATCCTTTCCTTTGATGTTGCAGTCCGAAGCCATAATAGTTATATTGCCTCACTAGGTAAAGACCTCAAAGGTGAATTTCTTTTCATGAGAACAGACAGATTATCTGGGAATAATCCTAATCTTGGAGAGGCTTATGCGACATTAGAATCTATCAAAGAAGTTGTGCACAAAAAAATTGATCATATTATCCTAGAAGGTGATTCTGAAGTTGTTATTCGAGCAATCACCGGGCATTCTCTTGTACAAGACTGGAGTTTAAAGCCCATCATTAATGATATTAGATATCTGCTCAAGGGTTTCAAGTCTTGGCAAGTAAAAAAAATTCATTGATTCTTTAATCAATATGAGCATAACTTGGCGCGTTGGACGACATCAACGTAAGCCCCTTGGAATTTATCTTTGATTCACATTCCCTCACGCCTATTGGATTTTTATAGTGGAAATGATCCACTAGACTCCATGTAGTTGTTGGACCAATGTACTAGCTAGATTTCTGTTGCTCCTTGTTTTTGTTCAATTGTAATAGTTGGATAAGTACTCTGTAAGATGTTTTTATTAATGGATGCTTATGTTTGCTAAAAAAAAACACTAATTTGTCTTTTTTATAAAAAAGAAAAAGAAAAAGAAAAACTACTTTGTCTCGTGATTTTTTTTAATTTTGTTTTTGTTATATATAATTATTTTATGTATTATTTTAATATATTTTATTAATATAATTGACCAAAGCAATTATATTATATTAAAAAAATAACATAGTCAATTATATAATAGAATACACAAAATATACATAAAAGTGACTATATATAAAAATTCTACATTTCTATACCTTATTCCATTTTATCCAAATCTCATTAATTAAGTGTCACACATTAATTTAAAAAAAAAAATATGAAACTTACATAAAATTATATTTTTAATAAACGTTACTCTTTTTCAAAATGAGTATGCGACACACTCTACCTAGCTTTACTTTTCATCTTAAGTCTCAACTTGAAATATATTTATTACTTTTATATCCAAAAGAACATTTGCACAAGTTAGCTACACTAGTATTTATAAAGATAAAAATTTTATTTACAAATACATTTTATAGAAACAAATTTATAAATTGATATAACTTAATGTGGTACTTCAAATTATAAAATTACTTTTATTATAAAATAATATTAACGTATTATAGAGAGTCATATCAATTTGTGAGTTTATTTTTATAAGTTTTTTTTTTGTAATTGTAGTACTTTACCTTTATAAATACAAAAAATCTTGTGTTATATTATCATGTCCTTCTTATTCTACTATAATGAAGAGACATTATCATACTTATACATTTATTTTTTTGATTACCAGATTATTACAAAATGATGAAAGTTTTATAAAGTATGATGAAAAATGCAGCTAAAAAAAATATCATCTTAAAATGTGTCGCAATCTAAAGGGACTTTTATAGCTCTAAAAGGAATGGGCACAATCAAGAAGGCCGAATGATACGAGTCCAAAGTCAAAATAAATTAATCACCTAAGTCTAAGGCCCCGTTTCAATTGGAGAGTAAGTTAAATTCATCTCAATTCATTTTTATTTCATCATTACACTTTTCTAATTTTTCATGCAAAACACAAATTCTAATACACATTTTTCAAATCTCAATTCAACTTTTTCAAATTTCAAAATAATAATAATATTAAAAAAATAAACTAAACTAAACTCATCTCAACTCATCTTATCTTCCAATCCAAACGGGACCTTACAGACTAATACGAATCTATAAGGCAAGTACCAAGCAGGTTGTAGAAGATGATTGGGCTAGTAAATTGGGATCAGTTCGCTTTTTTCGAGATGAATATTTTGTTGAGTAGATAAGAGTAATGAGAGGATCAAACTTGTAACTTGTGCTTATCAGTTCTTCATGCTTATATTATTTGAAAATAAGGTAATAATTCAAGTAAATTTGTGCTCAGAATTTTTGTGATATCTTTTTCTACATGGCATTAACTAACTTAGGCATAAGAGATTTTAAAGCATTCTAGGCTGTCAACTTTCTTTGTTGCAATAGAGTGCATTGGTAAATAGTGTACGTGTCTGGAACACAATCCTCCATAATTTACCACATACTGACTTAGAAAAAAAGTCACTCGATAAAATATTCAATAAATTTGAAACACTTAAGTACCAATGAACATATGAAAGCCAATCTCTATGTAGTTCTTTATAACAATCTTATATTTTTCAACTTAGGCTTAGATTTATACAATGTTTTAATTTAACGATATATTTATATTTATATATATACTGATTATTTTCTATTATTTTAAATATTCTATTCCCAAAAAAACTTGTCAAATTAATGTCGGATTTTGTTTTTAAGGAAAAATAAGACGAAAATGAAACTAGAGAAAATATAAAGGAAGATATGGACTTTGAGGTGGGTGAGTGACATTCAAAGTGAAAACCCATAAATAAGTAATGCTAAATACAATGTATGGCTGAAAATTAATCCTATAAGTATGGTTTTAGTCCAAATCAAAATCGTACCAATAGTTTTTTAAGATGGTGGTGTCGACAGAAACTAGCCAATAGTAATAGAGAGAACCAACCGAAATCTAATGACCAATACTGTTCGATTCTAAAGTCGGTTCGTTGGTTGCTACCTTATCTCCAAAATCACATTATAAATTCAAAATAAATCAACAATAAATTCAAAATTTCATAACAAAATCACAAATTCATAACAAAATCTCAAGATGAGAGGGAAACAAGAGAGGTGAGGATGTTTCAGAGAGCTTGGCCTTGAAAAGACGTTTCGGAAATGAGAGAGTTCGAAGAGGTAAGGGACGGATTGAGGATGAGATCTCTAAGAGATGAGAGATAGACCAAGCATCGAGTGGCGTGAAGGAGGGAGGGGAGGGGAGGGGAGGGGAGGGGAGGGCAGCAGCGTTGCACTGTGGGGTGAGAGAGAAAAGATACGAAAGAAAGAGGATCGGAATGAAAAATAAAGAGCTGAGAGAAATTGTTAGTAAACCTTAGATCTAAACGAGTCAACGACATCTTTTAGTGCATTGAACTAACTGATGTCTTTTTAGTTATATATATATTTCTATACATTTCGTGTAAAACGATTTAATGATTTGAACTTGGTTCAGATTGAGACCGAACTAGTTGATATTGGTTTCTTATATTTTCTACTATTGGCCGACTTGTTTCCTCTGGCTCATGATTTTGACGATCGGTTCTTGTTAGCGACAGTCGATCTTGTCGATTCTTGTACAATCTAAATACAGTCATAGATTGTGCACGTATTGTGCACTTATTTTAAAAAATAAGTAAATATAGAATCTACTTGAAAATATCATAAGTAGCTAATTATCCTTAGGAGATAAATGTTGGTTAGAATAATTCTTCCATAAGTTGCCTAGTCCTTGGGGCGGACTTAGCCACAAGGCTATCGACTATCTTACCAAAATAGACAAAACAGACAATTTAGAATTTATAATCAATTTTGTCCTAAGATTGATTACGGAAAAGTATCTAGCTACAAAAGCAAAAAATAGGTAAAAAAAATTTAATCAATCAGTCCAAATATGGACAATAATGTTGTACCAAGATTTTACAAGAATCTTAAAAAATTAATTGTTTATTTGTCAATAACAGAAAAACTTCTAAGAAAAAAAATTAGATGATGTCCTTGAAAAAAGATAAACACATTTTCAAAAAAAAAAAAAAAAATCGTAAGAGGAAACCCACTTCTTCAATTAGGAAAAAAAAAAATGCAAATACTACCTTTGTAACGAGGAATGACAGATAGTTTTCCAATGTTATAAAAAAAGGAAAAGGAACTAAAAAGGTAATCAAAATTCTTGAAGAGCAACAACTTGAAACATTGTTTGGAGAATAAATTTTTAACCAAGAGAAAAATATGTATGAAATATCCAATAAAAATCAAAGCGCTTATGATGAAGAGTACATCTTCATAATAGCTGGTCAAATCAATCAATGATCTAGGTCCTATATAGATCCTCCTAAATAAAAAAAACAAAAAAACATCTCAAGTTAGAAAATGTCATAAGTGAATAATTTTTTTGAAGTGGAGAGCATATGAAAGAAATCATATTAAATAGCAAATAGAAATTAAAGAGATCTATAAAATATATGCTAGAATCTTTGAGCAATTTAGTGGTAACCAACTGCTAAACACACTGCTGAATAACAAATAGATGTTTCACTTTTTAACATTCAAAGACTAAGAAAGTGACAAAAGAAATATCCTAGGATTAAATACATCTATATAAGGCTAATTCGGATCAGGATTGCAACCCTTTTTAGACAAGCAATGGACACTCATATCCTTGCTATTTTGCTAGATAACAGATTCCATGACCCTTATAAAACACTTATAAGAGGTATAGAATCTAATCTAGTGTATGAATAAGTTCGGTTTAACATTAAGCCAACTATTTATATTCATAAATGACACATATCTAGTGGATGTTGTTCATCTTAGAATTAAAACTAAGGAGATAGCTATGAAAGTTAGTCCGCATGGTTTCCCTATACATTGGAAAATTATTCATGAATTGACAAAAATAACTTAAACCTCCACAAAAAATTATACCAACAAATCAATTCTTCTTTTTAAAGATTTTTTAGAATAGAATCTTTGATAGCTCTGATTTCAAGTTCTTTTCCATCATTAAAATTAAAAAAAAAATCACTTGTTTAATGAAATTGCTTTTAAAACACATCTCCAATACTGTTTAGAAACATCAATTACTAATACTGATCAGAAACATCAGTTTCAATAATTAGTCTATCCTCTGTTTGGGAAAAATAAACTAATGTTGGTCACTTTTGGAATGTGACTACTGACAACAAACATGCTATATGTTGATCAAGTATCATATGAACCGTTATACAAGCATGTAACTTCTTAGCTTATGGTTATTTTTATGTGCATTCAAAGTTAGAAATCATGGGAGAAAAAATGAATTTCATGTCACGTGATATTTAACTTCAAATAAAAGGAAAATGTTTGAATTTTATGTTCAATTTCACCAACTAGTTTAACTTATTTTAAATAGATTTTCATTCGAACAATTAATATTTTCAATATTAAGTCTTACCAACTCAAATTGAGCTTAGAAAAAGACTTATTCTGCTTTGGTTTACAATATCAAATAAATTAATTAAACAAAAAAAAAGCTAGAATAGGAATACTGCAAATAATATTATATACTACTGTTGAGAACAATGACTAATGCTCAATTTTGGTTGTTAGACTTAATTGAAATCAATTTAATTTCATCTAATTTTAAATTGATTATAATATCTAAATACTTAATTCTAATTTTAAATTGATTCTAATATCTAAATCCTTAATTATTAAATTATTAAATTTATTTTAACTCAAAACTACTCACAATCTTTTTTCATTTAATATATTTTTAGATCTACATTTTTTTTTTAATTTTTCATAAAACATATCTAAACTTATTTTAATATCAAAACACATTTAAATTCATATTAAGTAAATTCTATAAAACTTACTAATTCAGCTCAACATTTAAATACAATTTAAATTTCATGACTTAACCAATCACTCGCAGTCGTATTAGAAACATATATAAAATGGGTACAATTTTTTATACAATTGGTCGGTAGTCCCTAATATTTTTCGTACTCGTATCTTATTTTATAAATATTTTATTTTTCATCACTTTTAAATTACATTTATTTTTTATTTTTTAAAATTAATTAAAAGATTATCGAGCAATATAATAATTAAATTATTGAGAGCATTCACATTTATTCTCACATAATTGATAAACAATACTATATTATTATTTATGTAAAGATAAATACGATAAGAGTTTTTTTGGGGGTCGGTCGGGCTGACCCTTCATAAAAAGCAGTTCGTCGCCTCTAGTAGTGGTGGGCAACATCGTCTATGCTATTGGGACCGACTCCTTCCAGCAACCTCCTCTTGCGATGGAGACCCTTGGCGATTTCCCACCTTCTCTCGGTAGCTTTAAACCCAAAATAGGTCCGTCACCCACTACTACCGGCGGCGGCTCCTTTCAATTGAGAACCAAAACTTCTTTTAAAATTATCTTTATTATATTTTTTTATTATATTTTTTATTATGTTTTTTTTTTAATTTTATTTTTTATTATATTTTTTTAATTTTTTTATTATATTTTAATAATGAGTAATACCAGAGAATATCTACTTTCATTACATTTATTTTTACATGAATAGTATATATATATATATGTATATATATTATTCGTGTTAGAGTGAGTACGAATGCTCCAATCGTTTCTGCCCATATAACGTGGATGTTCTGTAACAAATACCGATCCAATTGAAAAACAAAACAATAAATTCCGAACCATACACGGTCAATGTAACCGTGGTACCATCGTGGGGTTCTCAACTTCTCATTCGTTACGCTGCACCTCGTATTTATTCGACCTAAAAAGAGGCGGTTTGAGGGTTTTCAGAAATTTTCTATCTGGATCCATCTTGGACTCGATTCTTGCCAGCTTACTTTCGCGGTATTTCTATTTCTACCTCTGTTCAAGATTCAGTTTCAAACATCGTTTATCCATCATTGGTGTGTGTTCACTTCGTTATATTTGATTCACTTTTCTTATAAACTCAACCGCTCATAATTGCAATTTCTCAAGATTTATAGAAGTTATCAGTGTTTTGTGTTACTTTTAGCTTATTTGAGTTTTGATCTGTAAATTCAATTTGGAAGAAGCAATGGACGAGGGGAAACATAAGTCTAGGAGAGAGGTTTCGGAAAGGAGTCGAGATAGAGAAAGAGATAAGGCGAAGAAAGGGGAGAGAGCTAGGGAGAAGAAGAACGGCGATAGTCGGAGATCCGAGAGAGAGAGTAGTGATTCTGATGACAAATATGATAGGGAGAAGGAGAAGCATAGAACGCGGACACGGGATGATGAGAGGGAAAGAGCCAGAGAGAAGAAGAGGGAAAGAGAGAGGGAGAGGGAGAAAGAGAGGAGGGAGAGGGCGAGGGAGAAAGAAAGAGAAAAGGAAAGGGAGCGAGAGAAGAGAGAACGTGAGAGAGAGGGGAGGGAGAGGGAGAGGGAGAGAAGGGAGCGTGAAAGAGAGAAGGAGAAGGAAAGAGAGGAGAGGAGAATGCAAGATAGGGAGAAGAGACAGGCAGCTGATAGCAATAACGGCAATGATGACGACGAGGTTAGGGAGCATGATAGGAAGCGACGTAGGAGAGATGACGATGATCACAGGGAGAGAGATCGTGAACAGAGCAGCAGTAGGTCCCGCAAGCACAGGGATGACAATGATGAGAGCCCAAGGAGAAACAGTGGTGGTGATTGCTCAGATATGATGGAGAAAAAACCGAGTCGGGAAGAGGAGTTGGAGGATGAGCAGCGGAGACTAGATGACGAAATTGAGAAGCGGCGGAGAAGAGTGCAGGAGTGGCAAGAGTTGAGGAGGGCGAAGGAAGAAGCTGAGAGAGAAAAAGGAGGGGAAGCAAATGCTGATGAACCTATGTCTAGCAAGACCTGGACTCTTGAAGGGGAATCTGACGATGAAGAGGTACCGGGAGAATTGGGGACAGATATGGACGTCGATGAAGATGCCAGACCTACAAACGAACAAGCTGAAGCATCAGTGTTGGTCGATTTGGGCAATGAAACCGATGCAGCTGCTTTGCAGAATGGAGGGGATGTTGATGCTGAGGATGATGAAATCGATCCATTGGATGCCTTCATGAATTCTATGGTGATGCCTGAAGTGGAGAAGCTAAAAAGTGATCTGCCTCCCTCAACTATTGATGATAAGAATGTGGACTTGAAGAACAAAGATAAGAAGCACGAAGAAAGCAACGGTCAACAGCCACGTAGGGGTAAAAAATATTCTATGGGGAGAATAATGCAGGGCGAGGATTCGGAGTCAGATTATGATGACCCTGAGAATGATGAGGACCGGTTAGATGAGGAAGATGATGATGAGTTCATGAAAAGGGTGAAGAAGACAAAAGTGGAGAAGCTTTCTTTAGTTGACCACTCCAAGATAGAATATAAACCGTTTCGAAAAAATTTTTACATTGAAGCAAAAGAGATCTCAAAGATGACTTTTGAAGAGGTTGCTGCCTACCGGAAGCAATTGGAGTTGAAGTTACATGGTAAGGATGTGCCGAAGCCAGTCAAAACCTGGTACCAAACTGGACTTACAAGTAAAATCTTGGAGACAATAAAGAAGCTTAACTATGAAAAGCCAATGACAATTCAAGCTCAGGCTCTGCCTATAATTATGAGTGGTCGAGACTGCATCGGTGTTGCCAAAACTGGCTCAGGCAAAACTGTTGCATTTGTGCTGCCAATGTTGAGGCATATAAAGGACCAGCCACCCGTTGAAGCTGGGGATGGACCTATTGGACTAATAATGGCACCTACAAGGGAGCTTGTACAGCAGATTCACAGTGACATAAAGAAGTTTGCAAAGGTACTTGGTATCAGGTGTGTGCCTGTGTATGGAGGTTCTGGTGTTGCCCAACAAATTAGTGATTTGAAGCGGGGCACCGAGATTGTTGTCTGTACTCCAGGCAGGATGATTGACATACTTTGCACCAGTGCCGGGAAAATTACAAATCTGCGTAGGGTCACTTATTTGGTCATGGATGAAGCTGATCGAATGTTTGACATGGGTTTTGAACCTCAAATTACTCGAATTGTGCAAAATATTCGTCCAGATCGCCAAACAGTACTCTTCTCTGCCACTTTCCCGCGCCAAGTTGAAGTTTTGGCACGTAAAGTGTTAAGTAAGCCTGTAGAGATACAAGTTGGTGGTAGAAGTGTTGTGAACAAGGACATAACACAGTTGGTTGAGGTGAGGCCAGAAAATGAAAGGTTTTTTAGACTGTTGGAAATACTTGGTGAATGGTATGACAAAGGAAAAATTTTGATATTTGTCCAGTCACAGGATAAGTGTGATGCTTTGTTCAGGGATCTCCTCCGTCATGGTTATCCTTGCCTCTCATTACATGGGGCTAAGGATCAGACAGATCGTGAGTCGACCATTTTTGATTTTAAAAGCAACGTCTGCAACTTGCTGATTGCAACAAGTATTGCTGCGAGGGGTTTAGACGTGAAGGAGCTTGAATTGGTGATCAACTTTGACGTTACAAACCACTATGAAGACTATGTCCACCGTGTTGGTCGAACAGGCCGAGCTGGTCGGAAAGGCTGTGCCATTACATTTATCTCAGAGGAAGATGCAAGATATGCACCAGATCTTGTAAAGGCATTGGAACTCTCTGAGCAAGCTGTTCCTGATGACCTGAAAGCTCTTGCTGATAGTTTTATGGCAAAAGTGAATCAGGGACTTGAGCAAGCCCATGGGACTGGTTATGGTGGAAGTGGTTTTAAATTTAATGAGGAGGAAGATGAAATGAGGAAAGCAGCAAAGAAAGCACAGGCCAAAGAATATGGTTTCGAGGAGGATAAGTCAGATTCCGAAGACGAAGATGAAGGTATAAGGAAGGCAGGTGGTGACATATCACAGCAGGCTGCCTTAGCTCAGATAATTGCTGCTGCCTCCAAAGTCAGTACATCCATGCCAATGCCAGGCTCCGCTGGTCAACTGCTTCCCAATGGTGGACTTCCTATTACGCTGCCAGGCGTTGGTCTAACAATACCTGGAACAGCAGCAGTTGTGACTGGGACCGGCCTGCCTACTACTGCCAATGACACGGCTGGGGCAGCTCGAGCTGCAGCCATTGCAGCTGCTCTCAACTTGCAGCAAAATTTAGCGAAGATTCAAGCTGATGCAATGTCTGAACACTATGAGGCAGAGCTGGAGATAAATGATTTTCCCCAGAATGCTCGATGGAAGGTTACCCACAAGGAAACTTTGGGTCCAATTTCAGACTGGACTGGAGCTGCTATTACCACCAGGGGGCAGTATTTCCCAACAGGTAAGGTGCCAGGACCTGGAGAACGCAAGCTTTACTTGTTCATTGAGGGCCCTACCGAGCAGTCTGTAAAGAGAGCTAAATCAGAATTAAAGCGTGTTTTGGAGGACATCACAAACCAGGCATTACAACTGCCTGGTGGAGCCCAACCAGGCAGATACCAAGTTTTATGAGTGTAAGAACTTGATTCCATTTCATATAGCCATCGTAGGCATTTCTTCTTTGTCTTCTTCTTTTTTATAGGTCTTGTAGGCATATCTTTACCAGCTTCTGTAGGGATTTGGACGAGTTCTCACGTCTAGTTATTATTTTTTCACCAGTTAATATGTTGAATGAGTTTTTCTGAACAAATTGGTTATGAGTTGGCTTTTATTACACCGTTGCACAGTTTGGAAGTAGCACAAGATACTTATGTGTACCTTTGTTGAAGTATGTGTATCAAGCTTAGAATACAATTAGGAAACATTTTTGTTCTGTTCATGATAATGCAAGTTTTTTTGTTTATAGAAACATTTCTCTCCCCAAAAAATGTTCATCTTGAGATCTTTCCATTAATTATCTATGAGAGAGACGGAGAGTAGGTGCTATATGAGCTGGGAATGTGCCTAAGTCATCAAGCACTTTAGAGTTACCTGTACTGAAAGGATTAACACAGAACGAAATCTGCTATTATGCTTTTCTTCCCTTTTTTTAACTCCAAGTAGAACTTGTGGATTTTGAGTCAAAAGCATATAATTTTCTCCCCACTTTCCCTCCCTCCCTCCTCCCTCACCATAGTCACATCTTGTAGTGATTTGCTGCAAAATATTATGAATTTGTTTTTTGATTTCCAAAGTTTTTTTTCAACCCTTTTAATTCTTCCTTTTCTCATGGCGCGAGGGATGTTTTGAGCCTATGCTCGCATGTCCAAATATTGTCTCTGCTCATTGCCTTTGCTATCGTGGCTGTGAAAGCAATGGAGGTTATGGTGCGGCACTTGTTGCTCGTGTTCCTACTGGTAGTATAGAATTATGTGGATTAATACATGTTATCTATCATTTATATTTGTTCTCTGAGCATGAGTTTTGGGATCTCTGATATTATGCTATGTATTTAGTTATATTCTTGGGTGTTTTCAGGTTCACAGTTGGGAATCCAGGAGCCAACTGTTGCTGTATGTGCAAACTTTGTTACGATTACATATCAACAAGAGTATAAAACCTAATCAGGATTCCTTCTAGTAAGAGGATCTTCACGTGTTGGTTTTTATGGGGTTCCATATTATAAGCGATCTTAAGATTCAACTGGCTTGGCCGACTTAATTAGATTGGATGTCTATATCATACATACTTATGACAAGTTTGATATCTTTACAGTAATCATCACCCCATGCCCAGATCAGTGTGTTCAATGTACTCGTGAACTACCGGGATATAACAAATGACCCCTATTGTTGAGGATGCATTTTTGGTTTGGTTTGGTTCTTTTTTTCCTTCCTGGATATTCTTATATGATTGATATATAATGGGAATTCTTCTAGTTAAGATCGATATCGGTGTAATAGCGTTAATGGTTTCTGTTTCTATATGTGGTAAGTGTAAATAATTAAAAGTTTTTCTAATGCTTTGTTTCTCTATTTCAGCCGGAGCCATCAACGAGATGATTCCTGAATCCTAATTAATGGATATATTATTATTTGTGCATTGAAGTTTTGATTTAAGCACACTTGAATTTGGTTGGGCCACAGGTACGTACCAAGCCTTTTATTCCAGGACTCTCAATCTGGATCTGGAAAACCACCATTTCCATATCGGAAGCTATGCAAAGGAGATCCGGAACCAAGTAGAGGAGGTGTATGGATGGCTTATTGACACTATATATGGCATGCTTTTTTAGTAGGATTTTTCAGTAGGGCAGGTTGTTTGTATTCGAAAGTGGAAACTCCTTTTATGCGCGGGGAATTACTCAATTCCTTCGCTTCGCTTTACTTGGTGCTGGACTTATATAATTTATAGACCAATCAGCAGCTTGTAATCAGGAGGCCGAACATGATTAGGATTTGACTTTGTTTCATGCGAAAAGAATTAAGAAGAATAATAATAAAAAAAGATTGGAATTTGTTTGAAACAAGTAAACTATGCGGAGACTCGTGTCAGTTCAGGTTCCGTCTTCTGTACAAATACTTTATATCAAACATTATATTTTATCTTATATGTTAATGCAACAATACGTAATAGCCTTTTCCTCCTTGAAATGAAGACAAGAACAGCCGACGCTGATACACGTCTGATCTCTTGCAAAAAGCAATTTGTGTTCTTTCTCTGTCCTTTTCAATTTTCATAATCATGTTTTGTATCATGCGATCATCATTAATTACTTTGGAGGCTGCATCACATAATAAAGCGACGTGACGTTCTCTGAAAGCACTTTGAGGCTTTGACGGTCAATAATGAAAATGCACCGCGAATTAGTTAGCTAGCTAGCTATGAACCGCTGCCTTTGATCATCGGGAGTCTTTTGAGATGGCAAACTAGTCATCGAAGGTGATGGTTCTTTCTGCTACTTTCTTATAAAGTATCGACAAGATCATGATCATTAAAATGCTTCTGTGGTCAATCCTGGCTGGCGGCTAATCTCTTGTCGTTTTGTAATTGAGAACTCATCTCGTTTTTGATAGGTCTAAAAAATTAATTAGGCTACATGCCGACAGAAGGCTTGTTGCTACGTTGTATTTATAATTTATTAAATGTTGGAATTAAATAGGCTATATAATGGAACAGAACTGATATACTCACAAACAATTTATAACTATTTATAACTATTTTTTAATTTTTTTTAATTTTTAATTTTTAATTTTATTTAATAATTAAGAATGTGAACATTAGAAAATTATATATTTTTTAAATTTTTTCTTAATAATTAAAAATATTAAAAAAAATACTGAAAAAAAAAAAAAAAAAAATATAATTACACTATAAATCGTAAAGAAATCGTAAAACACGTCGTACGTGTATCACGGCTCTATATGGAATGCCACCAATATCACATCGAAACTATTACTTTATTTAGATAGCCAGCTTGTTGTTACTGTTTTGCATCAAACGATGAAATTAAATGGTTATGGAGTTGCGCCATGGGTCACAGACCTGTCATGCACGTTGAATCTTAATTTGTGTCACATAAATCTACATACCAAATATCATACAGTTTATTTATTTATTTATTTTTTACAATTTATTTATTTTTAATTTTTTTTTAAAACTAATTGAATTTTATACTCATTATTTATAGATTAGATATTTTACAAAAGAAAAAAAAATTAAAAAATATATAATAAGTGATGTGTAAGTTTATGTATATATTTTCTTATATATATATATATTGTTAATGGCCTTTTATTCCATTTAAATCATGAGATAAGGACAAGGTAATATTATTCCTAATTGTATTCACATGAACTTTATCTAAATCCATATCTATTTGATCCAAAGAATTGGCTGACGAGAGGTTCCTTCTGCAGGCTGTCTGCCCTACAATTAATTAGGAGGCAGTCCAAGCTGAGATATTGTAGGAGCTCTTGGTCCGCTGATTGTTGACATCATTCCCTTCGCTAATGACCGCTACAAAATAGGAGGTTAGTTTGCGACGCGTACTCTTCCATCATTCATCCATCATCTTATTACTCGTCTTGTAATATACATCGAAATTAATAAAACGCACGAGGTTCATTCATCTTTGATCTTAACCTTCTTTTCGGGTTTCCTTGTTGTTTTTGGATTCTACGACTTGCTTTCTTCTGCTAGCTCTATTTTTAAATAAAAACAACGTTTTTGTTTATGTTATCTGTAGGTGCTAGCTGTTTTTCAAGTCCTAGCGAAATACGTCAAGGCACTCTTGATGACAGTAAGACAAGGTTAGATATATCAATATTGCGTTTTCTTCGCACTGTGGGATCGTTGCATGGGAGCTGACAAGCCTATCAATCGTTTGGCGGTGAGGAAAAAGGACGATCCTTTTACAGGTCTCTCTCTCTCTCTCTGAATGTTTCGTGTTAGCTAGCTGGTTGGTTCAGTAGAATCACTATTTGTTCAAGAAGACGTTCACGTTCTCATTTTCTCGTTTTATTATAGAAACCTTTGTTTGTTTGTTTGTTTTTTCTTTTTTGTTCGCGAAAAACAATAAAAGTTTTTGTTGAATATTTAATTTAAGATTCCGATGGAAGCTGAACATGGGTTTGGTGCGCACAATGATGAATATACAACTATTTGTCAATGTCTGCGATTAATTTTTCAGACCCTCGTATTTTGCGTGGAAATCATTTGACAACGCTTGAATGAATACTCCTTTACACTACAAAGTAAGTGTTCCTGTGATACATGAACCAGATATATTATATGGATCGAGGCGCTGTTGGATAAAACTCGCCCACATGAAACCTTATGCGAAATTTTATGTTGATCAGAGGTTTTTGAAGTAGTCCATATCGGGTGATTCCTCGTGATTCACTCGAACCTGAAATGTTTGTTAATATGACGCGCATCTCGATGGATCTAATTGTTTGTATTCTTTTTTTTTTTAGAGGATGTTTGTATTCTTTTGAACGTGCTGTAAGTGCTGGTTTTTTGGCATAATTTGTACATGATGCGAAATCATGACCTTTTATTTTCGTTTATTTCTGTTCTGTTGTGACGTTGTTCTTTGAAAGTAGAAATTCCAATTACTTAATAAGGAAATTCAGTTGTGTTGCTGACAGGATTTCAAATAATATGAGCTATATTTCTCAAGGAATTTTTCATAATATTGAGTTTTGTATGGCATGAAGGTCATTTTCAAAGTTGTGAAGGGATCTCAAGATGGAGCTTTTGCAGCTCTTCATCACCGCATCAGTTCCAGTCTTGAAAGTGCTGTTGATTACCGCACTTGGTTCTTATCTTGCACTGGATAGTGTCGATATATTGGGGGAAGATGCTAGAAAGCATTTGAATACTGTGAGTTTTTCATTATTTTTATGTCATTTTCAAACTATAAAATGGATAGATCACATATTGCACTGTTGCCAGTCTCTTATTAGAGTATTCTTTGTTTGTTAACAGGTTGTATTTTATGTATTTAATCCAGCCCTTGTGGCCACCAAACTTGCTCAAACGATAACAAGCGAGAGCATGGTCAAGTTGTGAGTTATAATAATTTGCTCACTGCACCACTACTCCATGCTGAAGTTCATTGGCAAAATTTCAGTTGATATTTAGTATTTGAATTAAATTTGATTGGATGTGCAGGTGGTTTATGCCAATCAATATCCTCTTCACATTTATAATTGGCTCAGTTCTTGGATGGATAGTTGTCGTAGTTACAAAAGCTCCTCCACACCTGAGAGGCCTCATTGTGGGTTGCTGCGCTGCAGGTAACATATTTTATATATGGATCCTTATTTTGCTTGTGTTAAAAAAGTAGCTTCAACTCTTTTGTAAATTGGGGCAGTGTTCATATTCTAAAGCATCCTATGTGGGCCCAAATAAAAATAAACGAAGCTTCAGTTTGTTCCACTAATAACTCGGTCTTGCCTTCTCTCAAAATAGATCATTCATGACAATAAACATGAGTAGCTAGTGTTTCTTAGAAATTGATGATGGAAAAGAAATGTTCTTCTTATTGAAGTTTTGATCATGCATATCAGAGCCATAGGGTTGTAAAGGGCCTAAAAGCTGATTGCCTTGACAAGAAACAGAAAACAGGACACTATCTTCTCAGCGTTTCCAATAAGTCACTTGTTAATTTTCTTGGGTTCATAACTTAGCTGAATCAGTTTCGTCCAAAAACATTTCTGTAGAATTTCATTTTCAAAGAATTTTCCCTTTATCTGAAGGAATATGTACTGCTTGGTAAATCATTGACAAACAACTCTTTACCCTCTATGTGAGCAGGAAATTTGGGGAACATTCTTCTCATTATAATCCCATCCGTTTGTAAAGAAAAAGGAGGACCATTTGGAGCTCCTGATGTCTGTCAAACATATGGAATGGCTTATGTTTCACTTTCAATGGCGGTATGCCCCTTTTCTTTTATTTCGTTTCTTTTTCAAAACTGATGTCCTTTTATAATATCTTGGAATTCAAGGATTAAAGATATCTGAAGTTCTTAAGCATCTCAGTATATAATCCCATCTGTTTGTTGGTACTTTTACTGTATCATAAAAACCTAAGTCCAATATACATATGCAAGTTCTTGGATGAGTTATAATCAAGAAATTGTCTCATTAAGAATACTAACCTAACATATCGAGAAACTCTTCCATACTTACGTGTTTGGGCTGATATATTGCTTTTCAGACCTGAAATTCAATGTAAATGTATGCATTTTAATCCTTTGCTTTAAACTTAACTTGCATTAACGTATGTGCAATGTGAAAGTTTGTTGCAGTACATCTTACCTGTTTGACTAGGATAGACTATTCTACTTCTGTAATTGCTTACCGTTTGTGACCATTCAGATAGGAGCCATTTATCTATGGTCTTACGTGTATAATATCGTGCGGATATCTTCAAGGAGCAGCACCAGAGAATCAGAAGTGAATAAATTCTCTATCAGTAAGCCTGCCATAGAATCCTCCACTTCAGACCTTGGGATCATAGTGCCACTACTTTCATCCCCAAAGGAAATCTTGATACCTGAGAACAATAAAGATCAATATGCACTGCCCTGCACTAGATCAGAAGTGAGATCCGAGGTTGTAGCAGCATCAACTTATGATGAACTTAATGCTTTATCTTCATAATTCTTCTTATTATCTTCTGGTGGGGCACCCTATTAATACTTTGCTATGTTTCATTCTCATTGTTACATTGACCTTCATTTTTCCTCTATATTTTCACAATTTAAAATTTGATTTAGAGTCATTTTTCTCTCACCAAAATAATTGTAAATACAGATTCTTCTGGTATCATGCTATATGTCCATGACAGGACTATTTCTTCTTCGAGTTGACTTTTAGTAACTGGAGAGCTTTACTTCTAATTAGTTACACTATGCTAAATGTCCATGACTGTGATGGCTGCCTTTGATAGATAAAAAGAATAAAATAAAATCTACCTTTGAAGAGAAGTGTCGCCTTAGAATGAATTTTTTCTTTTACAAATTTTGTCCCCGAGTAATTTAGATTTTTATTTTGTTTATATGATTCTTTATTGTAGATCTAGAGATTCTTAGCACGGCCATATGATTTATTATTGTACTCACATCTCTTCATTGAAAGCAATATTCTGAGGTTTTTTATTATCTGTTGAATTCCATCACAGGTTGCAGTTTCAGAGAAAGTAAAGCAACATGTATCGATGCTATTGAGAAAGATTAATCTAAAGACAATATTTGCCCCTTCAACTATTGGAGCGGTATGACCCTTCAGCTTATTGTTTTCATCTAATTCCTTTTCATGGGCTTCTGCATTGTGTCATTAAGTAGATCTAGTCCCCCTTGGTGGATGTTCTTTGCATTTTACAAGAATGCGTTGTAAAACAAGATGAAGAAGACCAACTTTGTTTTCAGCTTCTTTATGGGAGAGACTAGGTTATGGGAGTTTCAAATTAGCTCTAGTTGACTACTGATTAGATTCTAACATAATATGTGATAGCATTTTCATCATGTGTGGAGCCAATGTGCCTCCAAACTGAGCATATCCATGTGGGCCATGACTTCTTTCTGACTTATCTTTGCTAGTGTGGGTGCTTATACAGACACATTGACTAACATCAGGCTCTTTTCTTCTATAGATTGTTGGGTTCACAATTGGACTAATTCCTGATATCCGGAAGTTAATGATTGGTGACAATGCTCCTCTTCGAGTAATCCAAGACTCTGCTTCCTTATTGGGGTATAAAACTTATGCACTAAATCTGTTCAACTGTGGATGAGTTGGTCATAATTTTGTTGCAGGATCTAGGATTAAAGATATCCCACCTCTGTTGGATGAAAGAACTCATCATATAGCACTTTATATCAGAATATGCAATTTCAGTCCTCAATATATGATGTTGTTAGATCTCATTTTGAAAGTGGGGGAATCAGCTCTTACATTATACAATATATTATTGAACATAGATTTATGATTTGATCATTTCTGTTTACTTCTCATTGCTGATAAGTTTCCCAAAACTCTTCACAACCGCAGAGATGGAGCCATCCCAGCTGTCACTCTAATAGTCGGTGGAAACCTTCTCAAAGGTAATAACTGATATAAAGTCTTCTTTTTTCACATCTAAGTTTAAGTTTTCCATTGGACTTCCTCCACATTGGCAACAGCAAAGTTTCAACTGATATTTGTCTTCCAGGTTTGAAAGGGCCAGGAATTCAGAAATCACTCATTGTTGGCATCGTAGTCGTTCGTTATATTGCTCTGCCTCTGACAGGGGTTTTAATCATTAAAGGAGCACATCACATTGGTTTGGTGCACTCTGATCCATTGTACCAGTTTATTCTTTTGATCCAATATGCAGTTCCCCCTGCTATGAATATAGGTAAACCTCTATACACCCCAAAATAAATTGTAAACCACTCTTTCGTGTACAAAAATCTTTCACAAATTACCACCTGAATCTAGCACACCCCCAAATACGAATCTTGATCATTACCTCTGATCAACCTTTTTGTTGCAAGTTGTTCGGACTTGCTCATTATGTGTAGTGTAACATGAATGCCCTCAAAAAAGAGAAGAAACTGGTGATGGCCATGAGGGTGCGCTGTGGTTCTCATGATGGGCCTTTATTTTTCAAAGTGTTTTTAAAAAATTAAGGGACAATTTGTGCTCTTATCTTATCCCATTTTATTTTTTGGGTTTTATTTTTTTGGGCCCCCACTATTTTTGTTAGTGCCTGTCTTTTAGAGCATCGGACGTGGAAGAGGGTTAATTGGATATATGTCTAAAATGTTATGTTTAAATATATTGTTAAATTGTTGACATCCCTCTGAAGTCTTTTTTCCCTTCTAAAATCAAATGGCAGGAACCATCACACAGCTGTTTGGAGCAGGAGAGAGTGAGTGCTCTGTAATCATGTTGTGGACTTATGCCTTGGCTTCAATTTCACTTACTCTCTGGTCAACCTTCTTCATGTGGCTCGTGGCTTCTTAGCCTCTCCTTTGCTATTAAAATTCTCACACCCCCCGCGAAGTATTAAGTTTTGGCAATTTTTCTGATTTAGAAAAGAATGTCATCTCATATGAGGGAATGTAATCTCGGAAGCTGATTATATTAACCCTGCAATTCCTTATAAATTCATTTATTCAGTTTTGGATTCCTTCAATTGAAATTAGCACAGCGTAACTGCAATTTGAGATTATGGAGACACGTATGCAAATCATATATATTAAAATCTGGAACCAATCCTAAAGCAAAATTTAACGACTATATAAGGTTTGCTTGTGAGGCAAGCAGATATTTTCCATCCGGATGGCTTTTCATCATGGAGGGGCACAGCAACCATATATTGTCATTACAATCTTAAAAGCAGGTTTCGCAAGCAATCAAATATAGAACAAATTCTTCATCCTAAAGAAAAATTTAACATGACTTGGAAGGTTTTGCTTGAGGCAAGCAGATAAAATTTTCTACAGCAGAAAATTTCCCATCCTGATAGCTTTTCTGTTCAGAGAGAGTCCTTGTTCAGATCATCGAAGTAAGGATGTTCCATAGCTTTCTTTGCTGAAATACGCTTCGAGGGCTCATACTGCAACATTTGCTACAACAAAGACATTTTTGAAGTGTCAATCATCGTATAAAATAAGAATTTTAAATGCCTTGTGTCTAAAGCAACCCATAACCAATTGAAGTGGAGAAAAGGGGGGGGGGGGTCCAGCTTACAGATAGCAAATCCAGCCCATCTTTATCCAAATTAGGAACAGCGGTTGACACAGGTTTTGGCCTCCATTGGGGGTACTCATGCCAATGCATTAAGCTGCTTACACCAGGCCACATTTCTTCATTTGGAGTACCTAATAACCTGCTCAAAAATCCAGCAAATAAATTATGAGGGTCCATGATAACAGAAACCAGATATATTGAAAATGAATGCTGCGTCACTAAACTTGAATATGTGGAGCAGTTGCTGCAACTCAGAATCTCCTTGGAAGAGTGCTTGCTTTGTGACCAGCTCAGCTACAATTCAGATGAAATATCTTAAACCCTCAAAGCAAACATCTAATTCGGTGATGAAAAAAAATTAAACAATGGTCAAACCAATGCCTTGGATTAAGGAGAACATTTACCAAATATACAGCCAACAGACCACATGTCTACAGCAGTTGAGTAATGGGTAGATCCTAAAAGGACTTCAGGAGCTCTATACCACAGAGTCAATATCTGAAAAGGCATTACCAGTGAGTCTTATACCGCTCGTACTGTTAAGAGAACTTGTTATCAAGCATGAAGAACATACATAAGGAACATGATTTTACCTCATGAGTATACTTCTTAATTGGCACAGTAAATGATCGAGCAAGTCCAAGATCTGCTATTTTAAGCACCAGTGTCTTCGGGTCCATCAAGAGATTGTGAGGTTTTAGATCCCTGAGCATAAAGACAGCAAAAAGAAGATGGATAAACATGGAAACCTAATACTTTAAAATCTACACATACAAGAACGAGTCGTTTGTGAAAAAACAAAGTTGGAATTTTACCTGTGTAAGATTCCGTGACCGTGACAAAAGGCAACACCCTTGCAAAGTTGGAACATCAAACTCTGCCAAAAAGAATCACCAACACATTTGTAACTAAACGTGGGGTGGCAAACGATCGAAAAGCTTATTCTTCTATAGACTCTATACCTTAACAATTTTGGCAGGAATGTTCTCTCCTGTTTGACGGAAGCTCCGGATAAACTTTTTGAGATCAGTATCCATGTACTCAAAGACCAAGTAGAGTACTGTCTTCCCTTCTTTATTCTGGCCTTGTTTGACATCGATCAACCTGTTGGCAGTGTTGTTTAATGACAAACTTAAAATCTCTATAGCAATAGAAAGAGACGGAAGAGATTTAACCCAGAAAAACGAAAAGTACCTTGAAGAGAAGCCGATCCCCTAGACGATAAAGAAAGAGAAATCTAACTTTTAACGGATTGTTTCTTCAGAAAGCAATAATAAAGAATGTTCTCAGGATTTAAAAAAAAAAAATCTTGAAATATGACTACGTCGATGAATCAAAAGCACAAAGTAAGATCGACTCTGAAAACCCTCCGAGAAACCGGCTCAATAATACTACGCGCAACCCGGTGAAGAGCAGATCCCAATCACAGCAAGAACGAAATTGTAACCCGGTGAATTAAATAGGAAAATAAACCACTTTGAAAGTAACAGCCGAATATCAATTAAACCGCATCGCAAGAAACAATGTTCAGAACGATAGAACAAATCCCAAAATTCAAAAAGAAACTCCCAAGTCCTAGAATGAAGCTCTATTAAGAGGTGATTGAAAAGGAACAGGTGGGATCCAAAAACAAGAAGGATCCACACGAAGGAGGGAAGAAGAATGAAGTATACCTGACGACGTGGGGATCGCGGGAGAGCATGCGGAGGATGGAGACCTCGCGGAGAGTGGTGGGAGGGACGCCTTCCTCGTCCTCGTGGAGGCGAGTCTTCTTGAGGGCCACGATCTTCCCCGTCGCCTTCTCTTTCGCCTTGTACACCTTCCCGTACGTCCCTTCTCCTACCTTCTCCAGCTTCTCGTAAGCATCCATAGCAGACACCACAGCCCTAACGCCTCCCGCCTTCTCCATTTTTCTTCCCTTTCTTTCTCTCGCTCAATCCCTCTTTTCAAATGGCTTCTTGTGTGAGGGATGGGACCCAATATAAACGGTTGGGACTTGGTGAGGCGCGTGGGATCTTTCTGTCTTTTGATCCGTTGAGGCAACGGCTACAAGTTTTGAAATTTAAATTTGTGCGCTCTGGTATCCTTCCATTTCTTTCCTTAATAAATAACAACATACATGACATATATATTTACATTGTGGCCCTAATTTATATTGAATACCATATATTTTGGGCACCATGTTATCTCAAGATTTAATTTGTTTTAAAAAATGAGAGAAGATAAAATAAAAATTTAAAAAAAATATATATTATTAATATATATTTTTTTAATATTAATTTTATTTTATAATTTAAAAAAGTTGTTTTAAGATTTGAAAATGTTGAATTTTTTATTTCATTTTATATAAAAATTTTAAAAGATATATTTATGAATTTGAGATAAGATGGTTTGTAAAAACAAATCAAGCCTGAGTACTAGCATTAGACTCATCAAAGAAATCATCAAAATTTGATAAAAATACAAAAGTACTTTTATTTTATTCTCTCCACTTTCTTTTCCTAATTTTTGATTAAATATGACGAAATAATTTTTTTTGAGTCCAATATAAGATTATTTTAGTGTTAGTTTTTCATTAAATTTATACTTTTCATCAAATTTTGATAATTTTTTTAATGAGTCCAATACTAATATTCTAATTCTTTTTCTGTTATATTCAAATTTGGTCTCACTTTTGTTAATAAGTAATACAAGTAACATTGTGTACTTAAATGTGCACCCTTACATATTTATTGGTTGCTTTCGTATTTTTCATTTTAAATATAAATATTTTATTAAAGTCTACATTTTTACTTGTAATATTAATCTATATATGAGTACACAATGTTGCTTGCAATTAAAGTTTTTTTTTGAGTTGCTAAAGTGGTATGTATTAGAGCAGTCAAAACTCCACTACTCCACTCGCTACAACAAAGTCAAATTATTTTTTAAATTGTTCTGTTTGTTTTCAAAGATAAGATGAGATAAAAGTGAAAAAAAGAATAAACTATCGTTGTAAAATATTTTTTTAATATTAATTTTGTTTGGATATTTGAAAAAGTAGTATGAGAATTTAAAAAAGTTAAATTTTTTATTATATTTTGTATAAAATTTTGAAAAAATATAATGCTGAATTTGATATATATTTTAAATTTTTAGTCTCATTCTCCAATACAAACAAGGCTCGTTTCTATGATTCATCTCCAACAACTTTTTAGGCCCCGTTTGTATTTGGAGATGAGTTTAATTCATCTTCATCTCATCATTATAGTTTTATAATTTTTTATATAAAATACAAATTCCTATACATATTTTTCAAGTGCCCACACTTTTTTAAAATTTCAAAATAATAATAATATTAAAAACTAAACTAAACTCATCTCATCTCCGAATCTAAACGGGGCCCTAGGCTAAAAGCATTCTCCAAGTTTTACTATTTAATTTTACATTTCCTTTTCCTCTTAGATTGAAGAAACAATAATTAAGAAACAATAATTTTAATTAAATTATTAATTAATATATGAAGTGTGTTTACAAAATATATTATAATTAAAAATTATTATTAAAATATATAATATAATATCTTTATTTTGACTTTGAAATAGATAATCCAATATAATATTATCTCAACTCATTTCAAAGTCATCATTATATTTTCTCAAATTCTTATACAAAATATAATAAACAATCCAATTTTTTTAAATTCCAATTTAATTTTTTCAAATCTCAAAACAATAATAATATTACAAAATAATATTTCAATAATATTTTATTCAATTTTCAAAACTTATCTAAATTTTTCTTATCTCATCTCTAAATCCAAACTGAGCATTAATATCTCCAAATTTTGTTCTTGACAATATTAGACCATTGCCAATGCTCAAGGTCATTCAAATTAGTAACAAAGGTCTATTCTTTGTCTTTGTTAGTTAGATAGGAAATGTTAAAATAAACCTTACATCACACACTTCCACTTAACCAATATGTGATTTATCATTTTTGTCATTCTATTTAAACACTCATATTTAATTAAACATTAAAATAGAAAGACAAAAATGATAAATCACATAATAATTAGATGAATATATATAGTACAAGACTTCCGTATAGAATTTCTATAGTTAAATTCCACCTGAAATTCCTTGCGGTGAAGCAGAGGCAAAAAAATATTTGAACAAGGAATAGCAGGGCAGACATTAAAAACAACGTCCGTATTTTTGCTTTTTTTTTTTTTGCAACCTCCACACCCACTTCACTTCAGAGAATCTAGTCTAAGGTGACAACCAACTAGAAGTGTACAACTGTCCTAAACTATGAAAGTTTTTGTCCTGACTCCTCTTCCAGTAACTAAAAGCACATATATTAATATTACAATGGAAACTAATGGGGGAGATACTCTTAAGCACTAAACTCTCATTGGTAGATGCTGTAACTAGAAAGGCGATGGAAACATCATCACCACCGCCAACCCCTAAAAATTTAATTTCTCAGATTCAGCCTCACATTCTGAACCTTAACAGATATCTGCAACTTCAGTTCCTCCATGTTCTTCAAGACACCGAACAGTTTTGCTCGGTATGCTTCACATCGCTGACTTGCATTCTCCAATTCAGCAGTTAATTCCAGAATTTTCTCATCTTGATCCTACAAAAGTGGAAAGAAACGACTCCATATTAATTCAAATTAACATGCAGGTGTACATATAAGATACACAACTCACACATCTAAGAAAGCCTTTCTCTTTCAAATATTTAAAATATATATATATATATATCACAATTGACCACTCCAAAAATCTACTTCCCTTGCCCCCCACTCCCAAAAAAAATCCAAAAAAAACTACTAGCCCCCTCCAAGACGTGAAAAAATGGCCCCAAAAATCTGAAGTGAACTAAAAGGTTACAAGAAAATATCAGAGGTTTTTTTAAAAAAAAAAAAAACTAAAAGTTTGGCCCAAAAATTCATTATGCTTTTTTTTTATATGTTTGTAAGGCATACAATTTACTATATATATAACTAAATCATTTTGGGAATTCATTTTTAGTTGTTCTCACTCTGTCACCTTTTTTTAATATTGGCTGTAGGGATCTGTAAGTTGGAATGAGAGAAGGCATTATCTTACAATAGGGTATGGTCATGTGCCTCCAAGAAAAAAATATCACTTCATCATCTCTGATGTCAAACTCTTGAAATATTCCAATCCACAAAACTTAAACTGTATTCTTGACTAAGGAGAAAAAATTATGGAAACAGCATAGAAGATGCTTGTATGTCAAAGCATAAGATGTTTCTACTTGATTTGTAGAAGTGACTAGAATCAGCGATTGTAGTGTTTTCATTATATCTCCTACACGCTGGAGTATGTTTCTCATGGTACTAATGGCCATGGCCTTGTAGCTTAATGGCAAATATCCTCCTTGTATAGGCGGACATCAGGGGTTTGGGTTCAACCCATTGTGGGTGGGATTTGTGGAAATAAGGTTTCTTGTATCACTTGTATTTTTTTTTTTTTGGATAGGTAAAGGACAGAGAGGGTTATCATGACTAGTATCACTTGTATTTTCATTTTTCTTTTAAGAAGGCAAAACAGAATCACTAGTCGAACCATCTGGCTTTACCATATTCAATCATTCCATCCCAGTAGAGAGGAAGACAATAGAGGATAATGGACTAAGGGAGAAAACAAACCATTTCTTTTCTAAAGGTAGTATCTAGATTTCCATGAATAAAAAAAATCTGGTTTGGCTTATGCTCGAAATCCAACATTGCAAGTCAGACCAATGCATCCAAATATTCAGCGGAATATGTGAAATTTAGGGACCGTTTAGATAGTGAAATGAAATGAGATAAGTTGATATGATTTGTTAATAGTAATGAGATTGTTGAGTGAAAATGAGTTGAGATGAGATGGTTTCATCTCACCCCTGTATCCAAACGGGCCCTAAGTTATCAATAGAGTTTTAGTGCGTCTCATCTTTAAACCGATCCACCCTGTGCATCCACAGTTTTAGTCTATCCTCTTCTTGGTTTAATCAACCAGCATGATATCATCTACATAACCCTTAAACAGACATTAATGCGGAATCAGAGGAACAAAGCCCAGTACAATTCATAATACAAGTCATTATTAGGACATACCCACGGTTTCAAGCTGATAGAGCAGCATTGTTAACATGAAGAAAAGACAGATCAGCAAGTAGACAATAATTACAGGGAAAAGAAATTCACAAAGAAACGATGCGAGACCAAAGAGGGAGAATATCTTTCATGAGAAAAGAACATACCATGGAGCAAGACTGAAGCTGTTGACGGGTATTAGCCTGGGTACTTTGAGTGACCCCAGAACCTTGCTTCTTGGCTGCAGCAACCTTCTTTGCAGCCTCATGAAGAGCATTCATTGCAACATTATAAATAGGCATGGATTCAGCCCCTTCTTCAACATATTTGATAGCCTCCCGTTGTAGACTGTCATAACGGGCCGTAGATGACTCTTGAGAATCACTTGGCAATCCAAGAGTACGCTCATCCAACAAAACCCCACTTTTGGCATTTCTTGTCCACCGTTTCAAGATATAATGAGATGGAAGTGTAAGTACATTCATTACTCTAAATACTGCTAATATGTGTCTACATATAATACCTGAAAATTCAAACAATTGACAGCTACAACTGGCTCTCTTTTCAAAAACATTGAACCTAACAAAATGCACTTTGTGGTCTTCACCAAATTTTGCCACCCGATACGTAGCTTCTGATCCAGTGTCATCAACTATAGTTGCAGGATAAGCAAGAGTCTCAACCAATTCTTCTTGGAATTTCATAAATATTTTCCTTGTATAGAGATTTGCTGCTTGTTTTTCCATGGGAGATGGCGTTTTCAGAACTGGCGAAATATTAATTGTATCATAATCTGCTTTTATTTCCTTTTCATATCGACTAGAAATTGCTTTTTCATACTGCTTAATCAGCACCTGAATATTAGTTGATGCGTTTATATAGCCATCAAAGTATGAATTAATATTATCACTTCCTTGAGTTATGGACATCTCCCCGAAGAATGCATTCCGTAGATAAACCGGTACCCATTGTAGGCGAGCATTGTACATTGACTGAAGCCACTCATTATCCCCAAGATCATATCTTTGAAGAAGGGACTCCCAACATGACTCGAACTCATCCACTGTCTCTGTCAAATTGATGCACTTCTGAAATTCTGCTTCGAAAGTAGGGTGTGAGCGATATACATCAGAAAGCTTCTCTTGAGCCTCCCTGAACACATTCCATTTACAAAATCGGTGACGGGTTCCTGGGAACACTTGTACAACAGCTGCTCGTATGATTCTATCCTGATCTGTTGTGATTGAGATAGGATGGCGTCCAGACATTGCTGTTAGCCAAGTCTGGAATAGCCAAACAAACGAGGACTCCGACTCGTTGAGGAGTAATGCACATCCAAACAATACTGGTTGTCCATGATGGTTCCACCCGGTAAATGGAGCAAAGGGGACACGGTAACGATTCATTCTATATGTCGTATCAAATGTAACAGTTTCTCCGAAATAGTTATAATTCATTCTTGAATTTGCATCAGCCCAGAAAATGTTTCCTGTTGAATTCTCAAAATCACCCTGGACAGCATAAAAGAAATCAGGATCCTCAATCTGCATTTGCTTCAAATAATCAAAAACAATCTGGCCCCCACTCCCCAAAGTCCTCTGCCTACTACTACTCATATAATTCTGGCAATCAACTTTAGTAAATCCAACATTGTTAATGCCACCGGATTCCTTGATCAATACAGACATTACTCCACTAGGTCCCATTCCGGCCGCTTGAAGGGTATCAATCAGGCTTCGAGCAGGACCTGATACATGCCTATGTGACCGGAGGCAATGCACCTTATCCGGCGGCACAAGCTCATGATTATGTTCCTTCACGAGTTTTGACACCGCCCATTTTCCAGAACTCTGCTTCTTTACGGTCATCTGCGCCTTACACCCAACTCTAGTTATCGTCCTCTGTCTCTTAGACCTATTTTCAGCTCCCTCGCGACGAAACCCTTCACGAGAACACACAATTTGACGGCATATTATGGACCCATCACGTCGGGACCGCTGGTACACACTGACCCGGGTGCTAAAACCAATGCGGCGGGCATACGAATTATAGAAGATACGCGCAGCCTGTTCAGAATCGAATTCCATGCCCTCGTAAGGTTCAAGATTTGGGTCTCCATCTGAGGTTAAAAACCCGTGAGAAGTAGAAGGATTAGAACCTTCGACCAATTCATCATTGTAATCCCTTTCATAGTCGTCATCAGGGTGTTCTAAGTCAAGGGTGGTCGTTTCATCTTCCACAGAACCACCCATGTCGAAATCCATAACCTCATTTTCAATGCTCAGAGGTTCAATATCCATGACTGACTGACAATAAAATGCCTAATTTGTCCATTAGCTTCCAGAATTTATGAATTGATAATTTTTTTGGAAGAAAAGAGTGGCTAAGGGTTTATTTTGCATCGAAATTACAGCAATTAATGGCGAAAGAGAGAGAGGAGCTGACTGACCGGGAGATCAGGAGCGTATAGGAAGCTCAGAGGAGAAAATGAAGGATCTTTGAGTAGACGAGTTGCAGAGGATCATGCACAGAGATTGTCAGTACTGTGAGAGAAGCTCTGCTCAGCTTTCAGTTGGGGGAGGAGGGAAAGGGAATTTTTGGGAGGTGGGTCTTGACTCTAACTCTACGCTCTTGACCCTTGAGGGTTTTCCGTCCGGTGCGGAAGTTTGAGAGAGAGAGAGAGAGAGAGAGAGAGAAGGAGAAGAAGGGCCAATATCGGTCAACATAAAACAATCATTTAATTTTCAAAAAATTCTAAATATAAATTCTACGCTTTTCACATCATTTAAATATGTAATTTTTTTTTTAATCATCTTTCATACTATTATACATTACAAGTTTACAACTATTTTAACACATTGGCCACATTGGTCAGTGTGTACAGTAATATTAATTAAATTTTGGAGTTTTTTTTTTATCTTTTTAAAATTTTGTAAGTTTTTTTTAATCTTTTCACATAACAATATGGATAGTGAATTAAAATAGCATATTGAAGAATATATTTTATAATAATAAATATATGATATATTAATGATAAGTAATTAACTCAATTGGATTAATAAGATTAAATTAGAAATAATAAAACAAAAAAATAATTTAAAAATATATAAAGTATGTAGTGTAATATAATGAGTAGCATTCCTCTATGAATAATATTATTATGTCCCTCCATTTTGTCCACTCATTTTGATCCCTCATAGATTTTAATTTTTTTAATATTTTTATTTTACTTATTGATTAAGGAAATAACTATTAATATATTGATATATTTTTTTGTATTTTTTAAAAATATTTTAAATTGATAAAAAAATGAACGAAAAAATTTAAAAAAATGAGAAGATAATCTGGCCTAGATGGCATGCCTAGCGGTCAATGTTGGGTGGAACCCGAGCACTACTCTTCCTCTCTCTCAACTAGATAATTTCATCCTTGTTTGTCAATAATATAACTTATTTTTGATCAAGTAATTTTATATATAATTGTAAATTATGTAAATATCGTATAATTACTTTGAAAAAGAGTGGGAGCCAATATAAAAATAAAATGTTTTTTTCATTTGAGTCTCATGATTTATTCACATTTTTTTACAGCGATTATGCGGTCATTATTTAATTCACGATTGCAATTATCTTTTCTTTTTTCTATCATGTCATATCCAAATTCATGTTGACACCAAGTAAGTTCAAAGGTTAAAAATTATGTAACTTCAAAAACTAAAAAACTAAAGACAAAACATATAATTAGCTAAAATATCCCCCAAACATATAACATAAATAAACTTAGAAATTGCAAAAAAAGGTCCAAATAGAATTCTTTTTAAGGAAAATGTCATCATTCATTCAAAGTAGAAGTTTACATCTATAACTAGTTACATGTAGGGATATTCTCTTATCAACAATTTGGAGCTATACCAATATACTATTAATTGGGTTAGACTTCACTATTGTTGTACTCATTATAGACAAATGTCCAATTGTCCAAGAAACAATACTCTGCTTAAACAGAGATTCAATCTCAACATTCATAAAAAGAGAAAACTCAACCTTTATGAACAAACCATTCAAGAGACGAGCTCATTTTTTATTTTACTATAAACAAAGAAATCAAGAATGAAAAAGGATGGATTACAGTTGAACCAACTTCGGTAGACTTTGGAATTTGTGACGGCGCATGAAAATAATAAGGTTGTCTCTTATTAGCCACAGGCCCACAAAAGTCAAATCTGAGTAACGAAAATTCCAATGATTCAATGTGTGTGGTGAGAGAAATTGTTAGAAGAGGTGGGGCATGAGTCATGCGTGATTGTGAGCGGTGCGTGATAATCATATGCAATGATTTTTGTAAAACTAATATTATCATTCGAATGATTTGCAATCTATAAATCTTCTTGTGCAGCGCATTTCTATTGAGAGTTGTTGAAAAATTGTAGATTTAACTTTTTTGGCACTGAAAGAAGAAAAATAAACTAAGAAATGAGGGAATGAGGGAGTAAGAAGGAAGAAACTGATGCTTCCTCCTCCGATTAAAAAATGGAGTTGGAGGCTTTTTTCTGAAAGAGGGAGTGGGTTGTCGAAAGGAAGTAGGAAAATGATGTTTTGGAGAAGAGAGATGCTTATAGGTAGTTGGGCTTTAAAATGCTAATAAACAGCCCTCCATTAATGGCTTGACACATCAGCGATTTCTCATAGCAAATAACGAACTCACACATAGGGAATCTCCATGTAGGGCAACCCCATTTCATACGCTCGCCCAAAACACAATCTCCAGATTTCCTTTGTTCAAAACCAATCTGACAGTTGCTTAGATATATTCTAACACCAAGACATCATATTCCAACACCTACCTCCAAATACGAATCCAACAACAATTTTTGTCTCGAACATCAAAGTAACCGATTCCTTTCAAACAATATCGAATCCCTTCATTAGCATGTATATGCTCTGTGTAGAAGTTCTTCAGCTTCTTTTCATAGTTGATCACTTTCTTCAGGCATAAATCAAGCAACTCCTTCAACATATTGAACATAAATGAACGATAAGAAGAACCCATAAACCCATTACAAGCATTTAAAAAAAGGACATGACTTTCTTCCATTACTCGTTCAATACAAAGATCCAATCTAATATGGGATATAATATTTACACTCTTATATTTTAATAGCACCAGAATTTTTTTTTGGGGAGGGGAGGGGAGGGGGGGAGGGTTGTGAGACAGATGGTGCGAGAGAGAGGTGTTCAACTTCTAAGTCACAAAAAGGGGATAGGGGTGAGAGGGTTTTGTTAGAGAAAGAATTCGAGAATTGTGTGCTTCGTAGATGTAGCCCTCATCGGGTGTGCAACATACATGGCTTTTCTACATTGGTGGGTTATTTTTGTACATTTAAAAGTCAGACCCACTATAAGGTTAACTCTTTGAAAAAAAAACATTAAGTCAAGCTTTAGATTGAATGGATGTAAAAAGTAAATTCACACCGACCAATAAAATAATGGCACGTAAGTATTTTATAAAGATCCTCAATATAGTCGCATACATCCCAACACGTCTTCCCTTCCGTTCTCCCCTCTCCTATCCACAAGACGTTCGAAGCCTTAAAGCTTGATACCCTCTTCTTTTTCGCATCTTGCTTTCTCATTTCAAATTCAATATTCAACTTTTGAATTTGGAGCTAGTAACTCAATATGCAACAAGCAAATGCTAGGTTTGCTCCTCCGAAACTCAACCCGACCCGATACCACATATATAATATATATATATATAAATGATGGAGAGAAGTCATATTCATGACATTCCTCTCATATAAATAGTAACATGTACTATTCACGAAACTGTTAATGTGAGAGAGAATATCTTGAATATGGTTTTTTCTTAGCATTCCTCGTGTGTGTGTGTGTGTGTGTGTGTGTATATATATATTCCCCTCAGAGTATTTCCGTAGTGCAAGTCCCACAACGTCTCGCTAGTCACAGTTGAGGCACGCCATCCTACTAGTTTATTTGAATCTCTCTCTCCTTGTGCATTTCCCTCTCAACCCCTTCTCCCTCCATTTCAAATTCCGTTGAGCTCGTTTATGGATTTTCCCAAATTTTACAATCGCAGAATAGTAAATTTTAGGCCATCTGTGCTAAACTGCGTGCTTGATGTTCAACTACTGACTTTTGGGTTTTCTGAGAGTTTTTGTGCATTATCAAAATAAATAGATTAGGGACCATATTCTGTATTGTATTGTATTGTATTGTATTGTTTAAACTTGTTCATGAGTCAACTTTGTCAATGTGCAATGTGAATCTTTCACCTAGATTTGACAGAGCTTTCATGATTTTGGCTGAGATGAAGTTGTGGTAGTATAATCATTTGTGCTGTGCTCTGTCAGTGTGAACTTACTTTTTCCAACCATTCGGCTGTATTGACTATTGAGGAAGAGGGGAGAAGGAAGAAGGGGGAGACGTGTTGGGGGTGTATGCGGCTGTGTTGAGGATCTTTATAGAATGCCTACGTGCCATTGTTTTATTGGCCAGTGTGAACTTACTTTTTACAACCATTCGGCCTGAAATTTTTTCCAAACATTAAATTTAAGGAAATACTCTAATTATAAAATATAAGATTTTAAATTAGATCTTATCCCACTATATATTTCTCATGTATACATATATATATATATTTATTCTTAATAGACATATAATAATTTTTTAAATTAGACCCTAAACAAATGTGCTATCGCATGTCCTGTGAGTATCATTGTTATAGATGGATGAACTCCGTCTACTCCAGTTTAGAAAAGATTATATCCTGTATTTTAAAAGTGGTCTCACAAAAATTAGTTTATAAATTGATATGGTTGGATGTGATAGATTAAATTTATTTTATAATTAAAAAATAAATTTATAATATAATACATCACAATGAGTCATAATAATATGTGAGATATTTTTTGTAAGATCTTTATGTGAACTAAACATTTTCTAATTTGTTTTATTTTACTATTTGAAAAGAGTTGGATTCACAAAAATATCTCATACAAATAAAAGTTCACAAATTGAGTTTTTTAAATGTAACATGTTGTATCCAGTTTATGGTTTAAAACAACAAAAAAAAAAGGCTTTGCAGCATAATGTAGAACAGCATGCACATTAATTTAAAGCTTTAATTTTATGAGATCTATTCGTGAACCAAACGTTTCTCTTTTGAATAAATAATGAAAAGGCCAATATATTCTTAAAACTCTTAAATTAATAACTGAAATGAGAAAATGTCTTATTTTATATTAAATGAATATGATATATGGATGGCTCTAGAGTCATCCGATTTGGGTTCCGATAAGTGTATTTTTTTTTCTTTTCCATATATGTCTGTTGAGATTATAAAAATCGACCAACAGAGGTGAAAGAAAGAATTATTTTTAACCCACTGGTGCGAGTAGGGTTTCATTCAAGGTCGTTTGGGACTCCCAGTAAGGCTCTAGCGTGGTTGTACGTGCTTAAATAGCAGATGAAATAAATAGAGATGGACACACAATTTTATGTGGTTCAACAAGTGCCTACGTCTACAGATATTTAGGAATGAGAATCTACTATAACGAGAGTTTTTACAGTATTTCATAGCTCACTTTGTATAAAGAAAATATATATAAATACGTGAATAAAACATGTCGATTGAAATTCTAGAAAAAGTTAATGTTGAGAAAGAAGAAGCTACCTAAATTGTTCCTGCGAGACAGAGTTTTTTTTTTCTCCCATTTCTTTCATCTCTTCGGGTCCTTTTATACGGCTATTTGAGGTTACATATATCAGTCGATCAACTTCTCTTCTTTTTCTTCTAGGACCCTATCGGATAGGTGGCCCAAGTATTTACCATGATGGTATACAGATTTATACCTGCGACTCTTCACTAATCAAGAACAATCAAGTAGATCCCTACCTCACCGTCAAACATGCTGCCGTGTTTCAGGGTGCCGAGAGAGAGACAAAGCGAAGCTGAGGAGGGTTTCTACTTGGAAAATGGAGGTCTGGTTTTGGAACATCTCATCACTTCTTTTGATGGCAAATACAGTCCCTTTCGGATCTTCACTAAACGAGAGCTCGACAAGGCCACCAACGAGTTTCATGTGAATGGATTCTTAGACAAGGATTTCAAGCATAGCCTCTACAGAGGAACCCTCGATGGTCGTGAAATATGTGTTAAGAAATTTCTGGCAACCTCATCTCAGATTCATAAAACATGGTGCATAAACGAGGTGGCGGTCGTGTCTCAGATGAGCAAGCACAAGAATTCCCTGAAGCTCTTGGGTTGTTGCTTGGAAACTGAAATCCCGATGTTAGTGTATGAGTTTGCAAGAAATGGAAGTCTCTCCGATCATATATTGGACGGCCGTCGGCGGCTATCATGGAAGAGCAGGCTTAATGTAGCGACCGAAGCAGCACATGCAGTTGCGTATCTTCACAACGTCACGCCCAATCTGATCGTCCATCGAGATCTAAACACGAGAAATATCCTCTTAGACGGAAACTTTGTTCCCAAACTGTTCGAGTTCGGTTTCTCGGTGCCCATTCCGTTGGATGAAAAGCATGTAGATGCCGAAGTTGTGGGAGACGTAGGGTTTATTGCGCCGGAATCGCTTAATTCCGGCAGGTTTACAGAGAAGAGCGATGTTTATAGCTTTGGAGCCATCTTGTTTGAGATTTTAACTGGAAAGAGAGCGAGGAACATGGTGCCTGAATGGAATTGCAGAGGGGAACGTTCAATCTCAAATGCCAAAAGTTGGACAGGGAGAGAGAGAGAAAGAAATACCGAATCCTATTTGAAGGGTGATCTATTGGGTGAAGGAGACAAGAAACAACAAATGGAATGTGCAGAGATCACAATTAGATGTCTTAAGATGAATGCTGATGAGAGGCCTACCATGATAGAAGTTTCACGATCACTTAGAGAGATCAGAAGGCTCGGCTCCAAAATAACGCGAAACATCTCTTACGAAGAATAGATTCTCACATGGCAGTGTGAATGGTGTGTTAAAATCACAGGCTGAAGAATAGATTTTCTGTATGAGTAAACAAAGAAAGTGTGATTTGTGAAATGTTTGGGCATGATCAACTTGACCAACTACAGTTCTCTACCATACACAATCAACATCCTTCTTGTTTCATGACAAACACACTGAACAATATTGATCATCATCCTTTCATTATTTCCTGACGTAATAGATTTTTTACTAATCTATCTATCATGAAATGATTAAAACCATTTTTCATAGCCATGCAGTACATACCACCTGCATACTGGCGCTAGTCATCTCTAAGATCCTGATAAAATGCAGCGGACAGAACAGTGATGGAGTCTGCAAGTCTGACTTGTAATTCCAGTATGAAACAGGCACAGTATCAATCACTAGTATGCCAAACTTAATCGCGCCAAAACTCTTATGAATGCTATCGTTACATGCGCGAGAAAAAAGAAAAGAAAAAGAAATGCAGCATAACAAGATAGGGATAGGCAGCTACTTCCATGGCAGGTATATAACACTGCTGTATCAATCATTATACTATGACATATGCAGTCATACGAAACTGGTGACTATCAACCTGTGCAAAACGCCTTGATGCTATTGATCACATGGAAGCTTGAAACCAGATAAATCTTAGTCTCTATAATAAAAGACAAAACTTCATCTCTTTGAACTTAAAATACAATCCTCGATTATTCTTCTCAAAAAAAAAAAAAAAAATCAAAGAAAGAAAGAAAAACAAAATCAAAGATCAAATTCAGTTCCACACCTAAAATTTCAGGACTTGAAAAAAGTGGGTGATATCACAATTATTTGGTATTTAAGTTAAGTGCACATCAGATTTAAACGAGATTAACTACATTTAAAGAGCTGGGTTGGATGAAGGGGAAGCCATCACTGAGAGAACGTCTGTCACAGAAGCCATGACACTCAAAGCTGCTTTCAGAATATCCTGTGAACACCCTGGCTTTACAATAGTTCGTACCTAGAGAGAAAAAAAGGAGTTCGATGAGAAAGAATGCACAAATGGAGGGAAGTACTAGCCAAATGGGCAACATAGATGATACAGACTAAAGGAGCTCAAAGAAACAATCTCTAATTACAAAGGATCTAGCAAATTATGTTCATAATTTTTTTTTTTTTTACAAAAAGGTACATATCTCAAATATGACAAATCCCACTCAAGGGGAATGCTGTAAATGAGGCAGGCATGAGGCTTAAACTTGATTCTCCAAAGGCTACTCCAATTCGTAATCAAGTCTTGTATCGTTCCTATATTGTAGGAGCTAGGTTTGTTTTATATATATACACATATATATATATATTTGATACGTAAATACAAAGATAAAATAATCTCTTCACAAAAAACCAGTATTGTTTTATATATGTTTCCACAACTTCAACTTGTCAGGGGGTGTTGATGTAATTTATCATCTCTGTCATGGCCCAAAGTTCAAGTTGTTAAACTTCCTATAAACGGGTGCGGTTCTTGCAATTCAATGGAGAGAACAAAGCCTTGAGACAAGTTTTTCAGAAACTACGATCACTTAGGTTTGTGTGAAGAATTTCTAATAGGTGTAACCAGTTTGTGTGGCGTGACTATGGATTTATAAAATTAGTAAATGTGATATAGTTTATATACCATAAAAATTTTCATATCACACGAGGAAGTGTAAGCTTGCAATGAAACAAATAATAACAAAACAGTAAGTATCATCTTTTAACATCTCACAGAATTCAATCCATCAAAAGAAAGTGATGGATTACAATACCTTGCAAACTAAATGGTTGTAGCAACGTATATATCATGCATGAATAAAACTAAAAAATTGAGACCATAGTATCGTAAGCACCTTGTCAAGATATTCTTGCAATTTCTTGATGCGGCCCATGTAATCCTGGTCTTCAACACATAGACTTACAGCCTTCGAATCAGCACCAGGACCATCAAACTGAAGAGGTCCTGGATTTCTGTATATGTCTTCCATCAAAAATTTTGCCGCATTTTGCCTCAATAGACTGCAACCAAAGGTACTCACCGCTTTAAAACCAGAGTAATGATAAAACTCATGGCATCCAAAAGTAAACGAAATCAATTCAAAGTTAGCCACAATATCCTTATTACTTTTTATTCTTTTTTTTTTTAAATAATAATTTATAAGTAGCTTTTTTTATTTGTTATTCTTTTCCTCTCTTCCCATGTCCTAAACTACATGGCATCTCACATGCAATCACTAGGAGACTTACTCGTATGCTTTGCCTCTCAAGTCCACAGTTGCTGGATGAATGGCAGGTTTTCCTATTGATGAAGCCCCCGGATTTGGAGACCAATGCTTCAGAGTCATCATTGCCTAATGTTCATTAAGTACAATCAATGAAATCAACGGCCACGACAATTGCAAGAATTATCAAAGAACCAAAAAACACTGGACTGCACTTAACTTGGAAAATGATAAATTAAGAAAATTTTTAAAATTCAACTCATGAAGGAAAAGCGCTAAAAATCACATTGAGAAAGAAAACCCTACTGTAATTGGAGCAGCACCACAACGCCAATTCTTCACTGGATTCTTCAGGTTAGTTATAGTTGCCAGGTAGCCATTCAAACCAGCAGCTAAAATATGATAGCAGATATGCCCAAGAACCTGCAAGAATATCATCTCAATGTTAACATAAGAGGAGGATATTAATAGCTAAAAATGCTGAGGAGACAAAGAAAGGCCTAACGTTTACATACAAAGGCATAGTCACAATCAAATTTTGATGGTAATGATCCCCGAGCCTGATAACCAAAGAAGTGGCAGATAGCATTAAATTTCTTCCCCTTGTATGTGCCTGCTTTCTGTTCAAAATGCAAAAGGCATCAGCAACTATGAGTCTTGATGTGTTAAATATAACTCAGCATTAACAGTTCTGGAAAAAATTCTAGTCTGTATAATTTATTATCCCAAAAAGCAATCAAATGCTAATCTATAATCATGATTCAAATTCATTAAGCATCAGACAATATAAAAGTACAGGATAGAATACAAGTCAAACAAGAACTATAATTCTGAGGAATATTTAATGACTACACACAACATAAGCTTCAGTAAGGACCAACAGTCCTAGGAATGGAAGCAAAATTCCATGCTAAAGCAAAAGAAGAGAGGCAAGTTTAGCAGCAAATAACTAATGCACTAGATGGGTTTTGCATTCTGTGAGGAGTAATAAGGCCCATTGGATGCCAAGTCATTCCCCTAAAGAAATAAAAATAACTTTCACAGGCACCATAACACAGAAAAATCCCCTAGTTAAAAATAGACATTTAAGTAACAAGAGGAAGAAATATTTGAGATATCCCAACCAGAAAAAGATATCATGAAAATACAGAAAAATTCAGTGCCGTCAGCATTAAAACAAAGCATGAAAAAGCTATACACGTATAAGAGCAAACATTAAAAGAAGAAACAAGAATTGTGTACCAGACGCTTGTTCATTTCAGCCTCCACAAGATGTGCAAAAAGTTTCTCTGTCTCGATCTGCACAATAAAGTAAAAAGGATATTAGAGATCAAGTTTAATGCGTTCTTTCCATAATGAAAGTATCTGAAGCCCATTACCTGGGATAATTGTGCGGAATCATCTGATTCAGGGTAAAGGAGCAGCTGTAACATTCAAAATCTCAATCTTAGATGGACCCTAACTCATTAAGATTAAAATTAAGTGGAATATCTCTCAATGGGAGAAGCATGAAAAATTGGAACCTGTTTCCTAATAAAGGGAGGCAAAAATTCAAACAAAGCAGATGCCCAGGGTGAAAGTTGAGAAAAAATTTCATCCGTAGAAACACCTAGCTTGAGCAAACCATGGATTTCCTGAGGCACAAAATGTCAGTGTTAAATTAAAGCACAAACATGTCAATGTTAAAGCACAAACACATTAATTAGCTCATTAATTCACATGAAAATTCGAAAAGAAATATAAATTTGAAACCACCTAGTTTTGGATGGAAATAGAAGCCATTACTTACAGAAGATGCTTCAGGATTATTCATCTAAGGGGGCAGAGATAGAGAGATATGGAAAGAGAGACATGGGTGCTTCAAAGGAATTATTATTTAACTACCAAAGTTACCTTCAAAAGAGCATAAACTTCAGGAATGCTTTCTATAAGCCCTTCTGGTAGTAAGATAACCCCATGGTTCTTATCTGGTACAAATAAAAAAAATCAGATAACAAAATTTTAAATTAGCACCAACCATAGCATTAAAAACCACTAAAACTATTTGAAACCTTGTCCTGCCCTGGCTTGAACTGCGTCACAAATTTGTTTTGTGATATCAAAAATAGTAAGCTTTGATGCAGCCACCTCCTCCCCAAGAATAACCTGCAAAGAGTGTATCAAGTAACAACTACAACAGTTATCATGAAAAATGTATAATTTTATTGAGAAGTTCATTATGGTGACATCAACTCCAATGGAATTAGAAAAAATTCATACTAACCATGTTCGGATGGGACTGGAGGGTGCACTCTAGAGCAACGTGTGATGCCTTCCGACCCATGAGTCGGATAAAATAATAATACTGGAATGGAAAACGAGTTAAGAAGATGTTTCAATTGAACGTAAAAAAGGAAGAGAATAGATACCCAAGAATTGATAAACCATGATAAATATTGCAAAGCAAAGATCAATAATCATACACTAATCAACTACCACTGAAATTAGACTGAAAAGATCAGATATTTCACAAGAACTGAATTAAGGCCATTAATCCACTACCTTCTCTGCAGAGAGTGCATCAGTGCAAACATTACTGATGAGCTGGGAATTGACCTGAAAAATTAATTAACTAATTAAATCTCATTGCCAAGACTCATTTATTATAAATGGTCCCAAAACATAATTTTGAAACTCTTCTAACAAAAAAGGATGAGGTTTAGGCCTCATTTGAGGAATGAGATTTGATGAGAAATCTGTGAATAGTAGTGAAATGGTTTGAGTCAGGATGTTTTATTGGGTTTTGGGAGAGGAGATAGAAAAAGTTGAATAAAAATATTTTAAAGTAAGTATTTTAAAAAAGTATTTTAAAGTTAAAATATTATTAGAATATAATATTTTAATATAATTTTTATTTTGGAATTTGAAAATGTTGAATTGTCTTTTGTGTTTTCTTTGGAAGTTTGGAAAAGTTATAATAATTAGATGAAAAAAGTTGAAGATTTGAAATTGAAGTGTTTGTGTTTGAGTGACATTTGGGAAGGAAATTATGAGAAATTTTGAGATAAGATGAGATGTCTTCTCAAATGAGGCCTTAGTAGACAAGCGTACTACATATGTTTCCAGGATCCAGACAGCTATGTGAATAATCTAATCTTATTAACATGCAAGCGTGCCTCAACACAATAAGAAGCAGAAACCAAATACATGAAGGGAATAAAGTTTGTTATCTTCAGCGAGAATGAGATTTTCAAACATTATATCCCTAGATGCTGATGCATAGGATTTCCTTTGGGTGATTAGGAGCAATTTCTTAAACATGCAAGGTATACACCATCAACATAACTTAATTAATACCTTACATATTGTGTCAAAACCAACATTAGTTTCCACAAATTGGTTCCTGAGATCTCCATTCAGAGTGACAGGTACACCAACCACCTGAGAAATTCATAGAAGTTCAAATGATAAGACTATAGGAGAGCAAAATCATATTTAAATAAATTTATGCAAGATGCAAGGTATAGAACCGCAATAGAAAAACAAAAATAAATTCACTAAGGAAAAAAACCACCTATAATATGACTGTTCACTGGAGTATTTCATAAATTCCATCATATAAAATTCACATCCTAAGTACCTTTGTGGCACATTTTGCCTCAGCAAATGTTTCTGCAAGCTGAGCAGCATCAGTGTTTGATGTCACCCCTTCAAAAACATCAAATTCATATTCAATAACTTCAAACTAAGAATATATATGACAATTTTAAAAATAGTCACGTCCATAGTACCTCCAATAATGACAAGGCCATCCAATTTCAAATCTTTACATGCAGTTAAGGCAGCATTAACTTGCTCAGTTGTTCTAATTTGATCTTTTGTCCGTCCCAGTAAATCATAACCACCTAGTGAAACACAACCAAAATAAAGATCATAAACTTCAATACATGGTGATTTAATATGCAACTAGAAGCTTTCCTCATACAACGACCTACCTTGATTTTTGTAGGTTGAAAGAATGTCATCCGTTATCTCAAGAGTTTTCTTCGCAAATAAACCTTCTGAACCACCTGTTTGCAATTACAAGGGCATCATATTAAGTAAATAACTATAGCTTACTGTGAAAATGCACACGCCATGCTCTCATATGCCAACTTTTTCTCACCATCTTCTCATGTGCCAACCAAATTGGCAATGAAATATGTTACAGAAATGCAACCTAACTGCAGTTTTCTGAAACAATATTTTAATGAGAAGCATATTGCACAACAAAACATGGCAAAAACTTCATAGAGAGAGAATAAAAACGAAGTGCATATGACCTGACTATTAACCAGAGGGTTTGATTAGTATATACACGCATAAAACACATGTACAGACAACGGACAAATACACATACCAACTAGTACAAAAGAAACAGATATTAGAACAATAAAAATGGCAGTTTACCTAGAAACCCAAGTAAAGTACTCTTAGGGTTGTGGATTTTAAGAGCATCGTGAAGACCCCATATAACGTTATGTCCTCCAGGAGACTGTCTCCCACAAAAGACTATTCCCACCCTGTTAGAAGACAATCCATTGGATGCATAAGATTAATTGTAAAATAAACAACTTAAATGGTAATCGGATGGGTACCTAATTGCTGGATGCTGAGTTATAATCTGAGCATCTGGGACTTTTGCTGTTGCCCTGAGAAAGTGAGCCAAGGGCTGACCATAAGTGTGGGGAAAATATCGGCATATGCTGTGGGCATCATTGGGGTCTATCACAGTAGTTGCATCACCCAATTCAACCCTGACAGTAGTTCCCTGTATCACGACCATGTATGATTACGTTAGAAATTATTCCAATCCCGTCAAACTTTTACCAACCAGGAAACACCCTTCTAAACTTTCATAAATGATATTTACATTGGAAATATTTTTGAGGTTCAAATACTTGCAACAACCCGTTATATGTCTTACTTAGTCTCTAGCGGACATTCCAAATATGCGTGTTCAAATAATAAGATGTTTTTTTTTTAATCATTTATCAAAAAAACCCCTTGTTTGAATCTCACAGTCTGATAGTAATCTGCAAAATAGGCATTTGATTAAAAAAATCCAAGTACATCTCAGAACACTAGAGTTGCTTACTGCGAGGCAATGGCAGCGAACAATTACAAATATAGTAGCAACCAAAGAATACTGAGCCAGACCGAGCGGCACTAAACAACAATAGATCTAATCGAGCAGTTTCATCAATTCTTTAATATGATAACCGAACTAGACATCAATCAGATCACAAATTTTTTTCCGAACGCATAGAGAGCGACCCATGGAACAAAACAACAATTTAAGTTCATTCGCCATGATTTGCGAAAAAAAAAAAGATCTTAGACTACACACGAAACACAAAAAGTAAAAAAAGGATCGAAACGAAACAAGCGGAAGTTCCGATGATTCAGCAACTCTAAAATTAGGAGTCAAAATGAAGAATGCAAAAAACCAAACGTGTATCGAGAGTGAGGGAGAGAGAGACAGTAGAGGGGACCTGAAGACAAGGAGGGAGTACGGGTTGGTAGAGAGATCGGAGTTTTTGAAGATCAGAGAGTTCTCTGGGAATGCCGTAGTCTGAATCCATCGCCCTGTGCTCTTTGGAAGGTGTTGTTGGTGCTGTGTGGGTTCGGAGGGGCTTCGAAAGACAGTTTATATTAGGGGGAAAGCGACTGGGCGATACAACCAACCCACCCGCAGGTTTGGTCGACTCGCCTGTGGTCTCTCTTATTATAAAGCTCGCCTTCGTTCCTTATTTTATTACATAAATGCCACTATTATCCTTTTTGGAACCCCCTCTGAGATCTTATTCCATATTCCAAGGATATCCCGCAACCACCGTAATGGCTAATATTTACTTCACTGCCATTGCATTCGCATTATTTTACTTGAATGATGATAAGTTTACGTTTAAGAAAAGGGAGACGATAGAATGGGTCGGGTTGCCCTCATTTAAAAATAATTTATTATTAAAATATAATAAAAAATTTAAAAAAAATAAAAAAATAAAAAATACAATAAGAAAATAATTAAATAATAAAAAATATAATAAAAAAATAAAATGGAGATGAATTTAAGAGAAGATTCGGCCTCAATCCATACGGCGTTGGCGTCGGTGGCAGTGGGTGACACCTCCTACCCTATTGTGACTGTCGGCGTCCAGCGACCCCATCCTTGTAACGGCAACTTCCGGCGACCTCTGGTATGCCCAACGCAACCTTAGACCCGTTTTATACCCGTGGCGGTGTCGCCCACTACTAGCGAAAACGGTGGCGCCCGTTTTTTAAAGGAATCGGACAGATCGATCTCCAGTATTTTTCTTAAGAAAAATGCTATTCATCTTATTTGTAGGATCTCGAATTTTTTTTATATAGTTTTTTTTTTTACATAACTTTAGTAATTTTTTTACATAATTTTCTTAATATCTTAAAATATTTTTTAAAAATACAAAAAAAATACAACATTATTTAAAAATATTTATTTAAAAATCATGTTTAAAAAATTAAAATAAAACAAGAAATCGGGATCTTCACAAGTAGGATGAATAACATTGTCCTTATATCTAATTTACCATCATTTTATCACTCATTTTAATTCTTTATTTAATAATTAATGAAGTGAGCATTAGTGATATTTTTTATATTTTTTATAATGATTAAGGATGATAAAAATATATACTTAAAAGAAACTAAAAATATATATATTATAAGTGATAAAATAATGAGAAATAAAATGTAAACCTATTATTACCCCTTTATCCTACGTCTTTACCATAACCAAAAAGAAAAAATTCTTTTATATTTGATTCTCTAACTTTTTGGAAAATGTCACTTTTTAGAAATAAATAAAAAAATGTCACTTAATTCATGTGATTTGGAACGGTAATTGTCCCTACATTATTGTGTAGGCATATGCTTGTTTGACCAAATTAATGAATAAATTGTTATACGTGAGTCCTATATTTATTTTTAAATTTTTATTTTTTATTTTTTAAATTATGTCACAAAATAAAGGTTGTGAAGTTTGGTGGTGACAAAAGAAATCAAACTTTTTGTCACTACATTGGTTGTACTCTTCGTTGAAATCAAACAACGTCACTACATGGATTACATAAATAATATTTTAAATACATCGCAGTTATTTAAAAATATTAGTATGAAATGAGATACCTTATTTTTTATTCGAATTATCATTATATCTATATATGTATTAGCAAAAAAAATTATTTTAGATTTCTTTTAGTAATAATCGACTGAAAACTAAAAAAATATGTCGCATGGGACACAAAATTTAATATATAGTTGTTCGAAATCTAAGAACAATATTATTTTGTTAATATTACGTTAAGAGTTACACTCTGATCTATGAAATGAAAATTTGTAATACCTATAAAGAATATCTATCTATGATTCAATAGGGTGAAAAAATAAATATGATGATTTTAATTTATTTAAAAAAACCGTTTTGTTTGAGATTTAAGCCAAATAAGAGGTGAAATTAAAAAAAATGAGCCCTCCTTTAAATTTGAAGTTAAGTTAAAATTCTTAATTTTATTTTTATAATTTTTTTTAAATTCATATAAAATATAATAAATAATTTATTTTTTTTAATTTTTAATTACTTTTTAATTAATATTAATAATATTAAAAAATAAGATTAAAATTTAATTTTTAAAATTAATCTCAATTTATTTCTCAATCGGCATCTTTAAAGAGCGAACATTATTCGGCGGGAATATACTGAAAGGGCATTTTTGTAAGTTCAAACTGAGCCCACTGACTTACCAAACAATGGCAATATTAACATTTGAGCGAAAAGAAGAAAGAAAAGAAGGCGTTACCTAACACTCTTCCCGTTTAATTTTGGACTTTTTGGGAAGCAAATCTATGGGGAAGGCTGCGCATGCCGTGTATCGAGCGACAAGTCGTGCATCCGTATTTTCTGCTTATTTAAGGCGTAGCAATTTAAAAAAAAAAAAAAATCCCTGCTTTTTAAAATGGACAGTAAAAATAAAAAATAAAACGCATGCCGTAATTTAGGGTAATAGAGAAGTTTTCAATTTTAATTGGGGAGGGACGGAAATACCATTCTCTACAGAATTTTGTTTTTGTTTTTTTTTTGTTTTTTGTGAGTTAAGATTGGAAAATTCAACAAGATTTCAATAAGCTGGGGGAGTGGACTGGACCTCTTACCTAATCCTGGAAGGATTCGAAGGAATGAAGGATGGAAGCGTATTCCATTTCCAACTCTCACTGAAGAAAACGAAATTTAAGCAGAGATTAATAAAGAATCTTCACACACTTTCTACCGTATGAGGAGAAATTAACATTGGGACGATGCTAGTAGGCTGTCTGGAGCTTACCGCTTCAGGGAATTGTCAGGCAAAAGTAATATTTTTATTTATTTTATTATTTTAAAATATTTTTAAAAAATTTAAAAATATATTAATACAATAATAATCATTTCCTTAATATTGTATTGTAGAATTATTCATAGAGTATATGTAGGTCTGTTGGCCGGATTTATCCGGTCCGATTTTGATTTTTTTTTAATTTTTAATAATTTTAATATTTTCAAATTCAAAATTCAGATTTCTGAAATCAAATCCTGATGAACAAGCTCAATAAGAATTGAATAATAAAGTGTTTGAACTAACAAATTAAAAAAACAGTTAAAAAAATCTCAATTTGCATGGATTTCCCGCAGTTACTCAATCCCCATTCACTGACATATGTTAAGGGAAAATAATTACAAATTCCATTGCACGTTTCCTGTACTTGAATATTGCTAAGGTGGTTCAATCACATTATTTGTTCGAATTGATATTAAAATTAAAAATTAAAAATTGAATAAAATTATGTTAAAATATATTTTTCAATATTATTTTTATTTTAAAATTTTAGAATGTTAAATTATTTATTTTATCATGTATATGAATTTAAAAATATTATAATTATTAGATGAGACAAGATGAATTAAATTTTTTTTTATAAATAAAAATAAACGACACCTAAATGTCATTGAAAAGAATTAAAATAGTAGAAAGGAAGAGAAACTGAAAAAGTAAAGAGATAATTAAACAGATAGAGAAATCATAGAGAAAATATAATTAAATGATATAAATCAATAATAGATAATATAATGTAAAGTAACGTTTGATATAGAAGAAAATAAATAAATTCTCCAAACTTGAGATTTGGGAAATTTGTTTGAAAATATTTGAGTTTATTTGAGATTAATTTTAAAAAGGCTCTTTAAATATACTTTTTTAATATTAATTTTATTCTAGAATTTTTAAAAGTTGAATTGATTTTTTAGTTTGAGTAATGATTAGATGAGAAGTTGAAAATTATATATATAATTTTGTTGTTGTATTTAGAGAAATGGTTGGAAATGAATTTATAAAAATGTTAAATTGTTGCCAAACATGCCCGATATTTAAAGAATCTGCTTAGGGAAAGAGAATACTGTTTCCCCATTCCACTACAAAGATGGGAATATCTCTCGAGGATCACTACAAAAGTCCACAGAAAAGGGTGGAAAACCATGACTCAACAACGAAAACAAGAATTCATTGAAGTAAACCCAGAATAACCAGAAATAAGGGCAAGAGCAAAATGATGGCCACATGGGAAAAACGAAGAATAAACATATATCATAAGTCTAATTGCTTAACAGGGGCCCATAATTAATTAAAATTCATCGTTAAATTCTCCACTAATACATTACTAAACACCACTACTACACTACTAAACATTAAAACGCAGTAAATTTTCAAGATATAAAGGGAGAGGGAGATGAAAGTCTCTCACATAAACTCAAATAATAAGGTAATTCGGTTTCATCTTCATCCTGGAAGCTTTGCATCTCCTACTCTTTACAAAAGATTGGACCGTCAAGTATCCAAACATCTTACTTCTTGCCCCTCTTAGAGCCACTCCTGGATTTTTCTTTCCTACGTCTTCCAGAATTGACTGGGCCATTGCGGGCAGAGTGAATAGGCAATTGATGCCCAGGAACCAAAGCAGGGAACCCAACAGCAGGGATTCTGCAAAGTAACCATGATCATCGTTATCCAAGTAAAAGAGAGAACAAGAGAGGAATGAGAGATACTCGAATATAATAATGGTTTAACAAAAATTAAAAAAAACTATGGACCACTGTCATATTTACAACCAACATAAAGATTATTCAACCAAGCTTAGCAAACATAGGCACGGCAGCATTTCTTACAAGGAAAGGTCACAATAAATTAAGTCGGAATTCTAAAAGTATAGATAGAACCTAATTAATTAATCCAATATACATACACAAATTGCATGATCGAGTAGGACAAGCCCGTGTGATGTCAATTCCTACTACATAGATAATCCACGATTAAAGTACATAACAGCAGGACCAGATAACCTGATTCTAATGTCTGTAGAACAGACCATCTAATTAGAGCTGGGATAAATAGTAATGACGCTATAGTTTTCGTAGTTAGAGAAAAAAGGCTACAATTTTCTAAGGAGAAGTGTGCTAGAATGATTTGGTCAAGATGAAGTGTTGTGAGTTCAGAACAACCAGCCTTGACTGATTCAAATACTTGGTTCGCCTTACATCTGGCCGATTGCAAATGCATGATGAAGTGGGTAATAGTATATGCTTTCTACATATTACAAATTCAATGCAAAAAAGGCTAAGAAATGTCTCTGCATCAAGTTATCATTTGCCAACTCTTACTAAAAAAATATTAAGAAATGCTAGGTCTACAAAGAGATCTTACAAAAATAAGTTTACAAACTGAAGTGATTTATCGTGATATGCAAACAAAAAGTGATTATATCACAATATTACCATTGGCATGTTCCAACTGATGCTAATTTGTTCGTTTTCTTTTATCATCATCTTTAATTTGCTACAAGACCTTTTTTTTCCACAATTGGGAAAACTTCACGACTCAAAATCGAGTTAAGGCATTTGTGATACATACCCAGAAAGAGCAAAATTAACACATTCGAAGCTCCCAAATAGACTAGTACAGATAACCAGATAGTCGCATGGACTCACGCCCCTCAAACATGCCTCGGTACTTGGGACAATACTAGGGTGATTACCAAATGTGCACCCCAGAATATGCACACTAGTGCATTTGTATTTTTTTTTCTTTTTCTTTTAAACAGTTTTTAAACATCCTTAACCGTTAAGAAAAAAACACAAATTCAATAATAGTCACTTTTTTAATTATTAAGTAAAAAATTAATAAATAATAAATTAATTAAAATATAAGAGGGGTCATATTTGGGTGCACACTGGAATTTTCCAGGTACTTAACTTGCTCATTCGTTCACAAACCTAACCATCATAAATGTAAACCGGGATTCTCCCCAACAAGCTGAGGGTGTGAAGTACCCATTCAATCCAACGAGTTCTGCAACGTAGCCCAATAAATTTAGCCTACGCTGAGTTTTTCCCAAAATTACAAACTGGGCTTAAGTTAGAAGACCGTTCTCAGCCACAGATAAGAATCAAAATTCTCTCAAGAGATGCACAAAATTGTATTTTCAAAAAGATAATTTTTTTTTAGATATCAATCGAAGCTGATCTATGATTAATTGGACCAAAATTAAAGATTGGGAGGAAAAAACACGGCAAAATGGGATATGATTCATACCCAAAAAGAGCACAGCAGACTCCTGCTTGGTCATGGAAGCACCAAATGCGCTGCCCGACTGCAAACTAAGGCGCAAAGCTTGATTCTCAGCATAACAGCACTGAAGCAAACGCCCCAGTCTCAAGCATTCCCCTTCAAGATACCTACTCTTCATCTCAAGATCCTTCACGTACATCTTTTTCCTCTCCCTTGATTTCACCGCCGCATCCCTATTCCTCAATTGCCTGGGGACAAATCCAGATGCACCCCTTAATTACATAAAGCCCTAACCCCAACCCTAGCCTTTACACATACATGATACATGATACATGTATGACTAATCAATTAATGTGCAATAAAATTACTATTGGTACCTTTTCCGCTTCTTAGAGAGGGGATCATCAGCATCATCTTGACCTTCTCCGTGGTTATCGTTGTTGAACTTCGCCTTGTCGCAATTACCATTCCCGTCATCGGAACAATCCGACGAATCCTTATCGGGCCCACTGGATCCCTCCCCAGGCGAGTTGTCCACAATTATATCTGCCAATAAGCTATCGCAGAACTCCTTGGTCGGCTCCACCGCGACAATTCTTTCGTCATCTTCTTTCATCAACAAGGTCTCGATTTCGTCTATCCACGAAGAACCCGAATCCGGGGATGGGTTCAAAAAGGCCTCAGCCGATGAAGATTCGGTGAAAACCGGGAGTTCGAACGAGAAAAGATTCGTCCCATCCGAAGACTCATCGAAGAGACCATCAAAATTGATTCTTCCGATTATGTCGTCTTCCACAGGAAATTCCGGATTTTCCATGACCGACGGATAAGATCAAGATAGAAAGGGAATGAAAACCAAAACAGAAAAAGGGAAATACTTCAGAACAACAATAACCTTAAAAAGAAAAAGGAGAGGAATTCATGGAAGGAGAAGGCTGCTTCATTTGTTGACCTGTCAAAAAAAATAAAACAAAGACAAAAACGAAGAAGAAGAGAGGGGATGCTTCGTAGAATCGTATGTTCGATGAAACAGAGGTCCAGTATTTATGGTTTGTTAATAGGAAAGTGCGTCGAAGAGACTGGAGGCTTGTCTATTCCAGGACAGGAGCCATCCCGTCACCCAACCAATAGAATCCATCCATTTGTTTCTGGCCAATAAGCTTACATCCTTTGCTGAAAGCCTGAAATATGCTGTAAACAAGTCTTTTTTTTTTTTTAAACAAAAAAATCGTACTCTCATTGATATAGTATACACTTATTTTCTTTTTATTTTATTTTATTTTATTTTAATATTTATTTATTTCTTATTTTTTCTTAGTAAATGTATATTGTAAGAATAATAAATAGAAGAAGGTTTTTAATTTAATAAGAATATAAATATAATGTACGGTGTAAACAATTAAATAGAAAAACTTTTAAAAAATATATATTTACATTCTTCCTTAATTATCATTTTCTAGAAGAAAAGAGTCTTCGAATTCTGGTCTGGAGACATAATTTGAGAAAGGAAAAGATACATGCACAATATTTTTATAATTCTTTATCTAATTCTAATAAAATAAGTTACAAAAAACAATTTTACTTATAAAATTACTGCAAACCTTGATTCATTTCATGGTGCTTTCATTCCATTTCAATCACTTTCCTTTTATTTATTTATTGTAATTCTTTTTACTGATGTGAGGGACGAGTTGTATCCGTCTAGTTTATCATATGAGATCAAACGAAATAGATCAGCTGTGATGGAAGTAAAAAGTTGAATAAAACTTTTTTATAATATTATTTTTATTTTAAAATTTGAAAAGATTATTTTATTTTATTTAAAAATTAAAAATTAAAATATTATATTAATTAAAATGAGATGAACTGTGAAGAGTTATGAAAATTAAAGTCCATAGAAATCAATTTAAGCCCAAAAACTTCACAAAAGATAAACATAAGAAAGACTAGACCACAGGTCCATAATCCATAAGGGGATATTTGGAAACATCTTTTTATTTTATCTAATTTTATTTTCAAGCACTATTTAAATATAAATATTTTTAAATTAATCATTCCAATTTTCTTAACTATTCAAAAAAAAAATTCAATATTTTTAAATATATAAAAAAAAAATTATATATAAAATTTATATTCTAATAATATTTTAATATTATAATATTTATAAAAAAAACACTATTCCCGCCTACAAAATCCATCGATTTGAACTGTTTTTCTTTTACTTAATGGTTAAGCAATTGTTTTTAATGAATTTGTGATTTTCTTTGTATCTTTCTTTTAAATTTTTAAAGTGTTTAAAAAAAGCAAAAAAAGAAAGAAAAAAACTATTTACCTATCGGTTGAGGATTTACGATGTGAGAATCCTACGTGGGTGTAGAGAAGTGAAAAAAAAAAAATAAAATAAAATCTAATCTATCTCACTATCATTCACAAACTATATTATTAATATTTACAAAAATTCTCGTCTCATCTTATTCTCCAAACAACCTCTAAGCCCAGTGCCCCAAGTAGTCTGTTTGTTTTGGTAAAACTTGGAACAGATACATATTCCATCATGTAGTTCTAAACTATTTGAAGATAATCATTAATATAAAAAGGCAAAACACAAGCTATCATTGATAATTGAAACATTCCCAAATGCTTATTCTAAATATACATTTTGTAAGAGCTCATCAAATATAAATTTAATAATTTTATTTAAAAATATCTTATAATAAACTTATCAAAACTCACCAACTCAAACTTTGAATTATAGTATTTGAGCATATCCTTCATATTTAAAGAATTATTATTTACCCATCAAAATATTTTTTAATTACTTTTTAATATATTTATTAGATAAATAAATTATAGATATGTTTGTTGGTTTGATAAATTTTATATTTTATTATTATTTTAATAAACCTAATGATAAATTTAATATAGAATTATAGATGTACAAGTGTTATTTTCTACTAAATTTATATTTTTTTATTAAGTTTTAAAGAAAATTTTAATATAGCCAATGCCAATGCTCTCACAAGAAGAGAGAAGAGAAGAGAAGGAGGGCTCAAAAGCCTTCATTTTAATATTACATCCATGAACATTTCTACAAAATATTCTTTTCTATAGAAAATTAATACAAAAAACCAATTAAATTAGTAAAATAAAAATTAAATAATCTCTTTAACATTTTGTATATGATTAATAAATATTAAATAATTTCATAATATATATAGATAATGCTGATCCTTTACTAGAAAATCACATAATTAACTTATATAACTATTATCTATAATATATATAATATATAAAAATATTAATACACATTCGGTGATCCGATCAAGACTGGTACTCTTACAACCCTAATTTTAACGGCTTCTAACGTCTAAGCACTTTCATAATGAAGTTTTACTTAGAATTTCGGAGGTTTATCGTTTCTGGATCAAATTTTTTTTAAGGCTTGAAAGAGGTGTCAAGACTCAAAAGCAAGAACTAGACAGTAATTTAGATCATCGTTTGCTTGAATTGCTTTTGCTTTGAGTCTGAAATATCAAATGTATCTGTATTGGTTTGATTATTTGTTTATTTATTTTCAGTTTGTTTGTCATGGGTCTCTAAAATAGTCCTAAAGTTAGGAATTTTAACAGGATATTCAACGATGGGCTTTCAGCTAAAGGTGAGTTGAGTGGGATACTCTTGAACTCACCAGACAAAATTAACCATCTCTCATTTTCTGACTACGAAAACACACAGAATCACAAAAGATATAACTTGATCAGAAGGAGAAAAGTGCTATAGCAAAAAGATTTAATACATGAAAAAAATTTACTGGCAAGTTTTTTCTTTATCGACACGCCTAAAACCCTTCAACATCAGTTACTTTAAAAAATATTAAGCATTTTGAACCTTCTTTTCCTAGAGAAAGAAGTGTAACTTACCACAAGAAAGTGGTGGTTTAAGCATTGGAGCGACAAGCCCCATTCATAAAGTATGAATTTTTCTGCAATAGGCGGAGACAGTATGCTGAACTTCTTCGACTTCAAGCATTAAAGAAATACCCAAAATAGATAAGGGAGAGTTTGTGGTGCTGTTGCCAATGGGGGAAGCCAACATGAAGAATCTAACTGTGGGCTATTCGTGAAATCAGTGGCTGTCGCTTATGCCATGTGTCAAGATTACACGCACCCTACAAACTTCCCCATTTCCTGAAACATCAGCCTAGAACTTCTCACAGGTAATCAATCACTGGGGCAAACCTCGTGAAAACTTGAGCAAATGTTAAGGTCGGGGTTTCTGAAATTATGGCTCTCTTGATCCTTGGCTTCTTCTCAACACCAATGAAAGAACGTTTCATGAAGTAATACATTTTCATATCGAAAAACCTGTCTTGGCTGCATGATCATGGGATGAACCCTATATCTTAAGCGGTAGGGCAGAGGAGGGAAGTGAATTTTGAATTCTAGAGAATAACAAGACTAAATGGTGTTCGTGTTTCTAACAGAAGGGGTCAACTAGTTTTCCTATAACAACGCCACAGAATATTTCATTGAGAGCCACACCTCAACTAGTTTCAGGCTAACTGTCATGTAGTCAATGAGTCCTCAAGAAGGTAATTGAAACCTGTTTTTTGCTTTTCCTATAGGCAGAAAAGCATAATATTCTCTTAAAATACGTTTCTTTTGGTTAGAAGAAAATCAAAACTGAGATATGATACACTAACCAGACAACTTGCCCTGTTTTCTGACCCACTTTGAGTTCGATGGCCCTAAAAGCATAAGCATAAATAGAAAAACATTAGAGAGAGAAAAAAAAGGTTAAGTCGCTGATCAGAAAATAAAACCAGGAACCCGTTTTCTGCCCAACTTTGAGTTCGACGACACAAAATTTCAAGGCTGCTTGCTAAATCTGGGCCTAAAAGCATTAATGGGAAAATCATTAGAGAGAGTATGAGAGAGGTAGAAAAAGAAAGGGGGGGGGGGTAAATTTGAGAAAGAAGATTCAACCAGGACCCGTTTTCTGATGAACTTTGAGCTCGGCAAGCCCAATTTTCAAGGTACCATATCTGGCCCTAAATCATAAATGGAAAACTCATTAGTGAGAGCAGAAAATAGAGAAAGGGGATCAAGTTTTTCTGCTAGAAAATAAAACCAGGAACACAAATATAAGGGAAAAAAAAAAATCCAATCACACCTAGTTAGCAACCTATAACACAGTCCCGGTCAAAATCTGACGCAAGACTATCCCACCCCCCACAAAGTCATATTGATCCAAGTCTGTATAATCAAGGATGAAAATATAACCATGCCATCCAAGATTTTGCACTGCAAATTAAAAGGTTTTAGCAACTACCCTGGAATGATCAAAACGAAATCAACCCAGGAAAATATAAATCCAACCAAATATCCACCTATCAGTGTTACATTCTTACTGCATAAGCTATGGGATTCATCAGAAACAGTTTCTACTATTAGCCCAAAACAGCTATATCAATATCAAATACACTGTAGTTCTTGCCTGAAATATGTTTATGAACCCATGTTTCTTTTTCTTTTTTAAAAGGTAAGTACCTTTACGGTTTTGGGATCCATGATCTTATTTCCCCCTCCCTGCCTATGGGAAGAGGAAACGTTACTTGAACTAGAGAGCATTGACAAGAAATCTTATGAACCCATAGGCATGCAGGTTTTGATATCACAAACCATCCTGGAAACTCACATAAGCATTAACTCATATTAACCTTGCCATGTTTATATTGTTTGCTAGCATCCAAAACTCATCAAGTCAAGCTTAGAGTCTGAAAGGAACATGGGGTTTATGCTTGGCCCTTGGATTGTTAATTTATTAGACAAAAAAAAAAACCTCAAATGTGAGAAAAACTAAAGAAATGAATGCCAGACACCTGCAAGCCAATTGTACCTTCAAGTAATAAAAACTATTTTTTGTACAAGTAATCAATCAGCCTAAGCATTTTTTCATAACCTAAATAAATATTAATTATATTTAAATTTAAAGTTAAAGCACCATTACCATTAAGTCAAACATGTACACATGTCTACATATACTCTTAGAAGTGCTATTTCACCATAAAATTGGGAGCTCCTATGTAATTATATATCTAATTGTTAAGCAGTTATAAGACGAGCATGGCAGGGTACTTCCATGATTCTCACAGAGAGCCGAAAATGAAATAAGGATCAAATTTACAGTCAACTCAGACATACTAGGGTGGCTATTCTCCAGACTGACTTGGGTTGGTTCAAATAGTATCAAGAAGTATCCATTAAACATATATATATATTTTTTTGATAAGTAGTATCCATTAAACATAATTATCAAATAACCTTCATGTGTGGCAAATTAAAAGGCCAAGCAAATCATGGGTACCTCACCATGGCATAACCTTCTAAATAAATGCCAATATATATTTGATCAGGCACAAAGTACCAAATACTAATGAAATCTACCAATTTTCACCAAACACCATAGTCTAATGCACAGATCAAAAAGATTTAAGATCAGTGATTATGTATTGGAAGCTCAAACTGAACCATTGGACTTGTAATAAATGCAGCAGCAAAACAAACATAAACTAATAATGTCTTGTATGATATTAGGTCAGTCTCACCCTTTACCAGTCCAACCTCCAATTTGGTTACTTTATGTACCAATGAATTCTTAATAAAACATAAACTCTCCTTACAGACAATGTGTTATTCGAACATCGGAAGGTCGACATAAGGAAAACTTAGAAGCTCAGAGATTTAAAGAGAGGACTTAGGGGGTTTTTGGATTGATAAACACACTTTTAGTGCATCTTATCCCATCATTACAACTTTTACAAATTTCCACACAAGATACAATAAACAAGTCAACCTTTTCAAATCTCAAAACAACAACAACAACAATAATAATAATAATAATAAATAATATTCTAATAATATTTATTTAACTTTTGATTTTCATCTAAAACCATCTCATCTCATTAGCCAAACATCCTCTAACAATAACCCAGTACCAGCATGATGATCAAAAGATATAAAAGTTTACAAGAAGATAAGAGCGTATAGCGTAGGAATAAAGCTTTTGTCTAGGTCACATGATCATACCACAGCTAAACTATAGTCTTAACTGACGCTACGATCAGGATTTATGGTTCAAAGGAAGACTAATTTTCAAGGTCTCCAAGTGGGAACCAAAAGACCAACAGAGTCTAGAGAATGAACCAAATTTTAAGCACCATACCGTACCAAATGCTAAGGATTCCCCAAATTACTGCTTCTCCTCCCTTTCTCGATTCCACTGTTCAATTCTAGCTCGCCGCTCCTCACTACCTTCCCTCCCGGGTACGGGACTCCTGCTCCCGCCCCGTCTCGGGCTAGCATGCCTTCTCCTTCCACCACCGCCACCGTCCCTCTCATACCTGTCCTTGCTCAATCGCTTTACATTCCCTCCATAATCACGATCCCGGTCCCTATAGTCCCTATGCTCTCGCCTATGACGGGGGCTCAAACTCCTGCTACGACTCCGGCTAATCCTATACCCACGGAACCTTCCAAAAAGCTTCCTCCTTAGCTCTCTTCCAATCAGCTTCACGTGCATAAAGTTGCAGTACCCGCCTCGGTTGCAACTGTCCTCCTCGAACTGCCGACACGTGGCCTCGCGGAAATCAGTGACCGGCGAAAAATCGGCGATGATGGGACGGCCCGAGTAGAAACGGCCCTGAAGGGCCTGCAAGGCGGCTGCGGCCTGGTCCTCCTCCTTGAATTGAACGTAGACATTGCCGATCATGTGGTCGGCGAGGTTGTCGCAGACGTTGAGGCTCTCAACCTCGCCGAACTTGCTGAGCTCCTCGAAGATGTCCTCGTAAAAGTCTTCGAAGTGCTCCTGGATCTTGCGCGGGTCGATGGGCTGGCCCTGGGCGTCCACGCCAGGGGTGATCATGTCCGGACGCTGGTACATGTTCGACAGGAGGAGTGTCGGAGATATCGTGGGGCGATTGTGGAGGCGAGAGCAGCGATCGCCGTGGCGACAAGCACCGATCTTGAAATAGAAGGGGCAGTTGACCCGGTCCTTTTCGGTGCCGAAGATCGAAGCCAAGTGCTCCGCCATAGAAGAATAGGCTGACTATTAGTGGTTCTTGGAGAGACCTGATAGAATTGAAAACGAAAGAGAAAGAGAAGAGCGGAGATGTTGAAATTCGAGAAACCCTAATTCCCGTCCTTAATTTTACAGAATTCAGAATTTGGATTTGGAAGGTTCTAGCTAAAGCAAACGGGAACGAAGTGGCCTCTAGAACTCCTTTGCATCGTGGAGTTAGAATTGAAATAAAATAAGATGATTTTTTTTATATAATTAATAATGAATTAAGATAATAAAATAAATTTTATTGGATTCACTTAATATTATATATTTTTAAATAAATAATTTAAATGTATTTAAAAAATTATAAAAAAATATTATGATTTACATATTTAAAGAAGAATTGAATTAAAAATAGTTAGATTGGAACAATTTCATTTAAATTTCGTATAGATTTGATTTTAATTTTATTATTATATTTTTTCAAAATTTTATATAAAATATAATAAATAATATAATTTTTTAAAATTTAAAATAAAAATAATATTAAAAAATAATATTTAAACTACATTTATTTAAATTTTTATTTTTATCTAAATTTATCTCAATCCAAAAGAAGTTCTCCAACCCATACTTCTCTTCTATCCCTTTCTTGCACAGACGAGAAGTAGTAAGAAAATCAGCAGTCTAAAATTCCCTCTCGAACTCATCAACACTCAAGGGGAGAAGCAGAAAACATTCTTACCCCACGACCACTCACTACACAAATAACACCGCAATAATCACCAACAACTGCATCAAACTTATCATCGTAATACATGCGTTTCTCAACCAAATTGCTCCCCAAATGTGATATCACGAAAGTGTAGCTTTCAGACATTTCATTCACACTTCCCCTCTCTCCTTATCATTCAATGGACCTTTGAAGTTGGCAATTGCAAACGAATACGAGAGAGTGGTGAAAAGGAAAAGATTAATGGTGGTTCTTTTTCTTTTTATTTTTCCTGATAAATTATCCATTTTCTGGAGAAATTGCTACTTGCTACCCTCCAAAATTCAATTTTTTGGTCAGGAAAACTTAAGCTTAAATAAACTTTTGAAAAAGAAGGGGAGAAGTGGCAGAGTCCTGACTCTTTTCGTGTTTAGGAAACATTTACCATATGGCCCAAATTTCATCAGAAGGAGATAGCTACTTCTGCTCAATTCAGACGAGTGATGTAGAAGCAAGTAGAGGCTCTAGTTACAAAAGAAGAGGACCCACGATTCGAGAATGTAACTCGGTTATACACGAAGACACCCACAATGATTAAAAGGAGCTCCACCCACAAAGAGAATAGAAGCTCTACCTACAGTGATAGCTACGAAGACGGAAGAAAATCCACAGACGAATCTATTAATTTTCGTTTTGCTTTCTATTTTCATATTTTTTATGGGAGCCGTTGGGTTCGTCCAACCGAATTCTTTTATAAAACCAGTTCTCAACAAAAATATAATAAAAAAATATAATTTAAAATATATAATAAAAAACATAATAAAAAAATAAAATAAAAATAAATTTATAAAAGACGTTCGGCCTCAATCCCACTCTCGTCGCCGCCGGCCACTGTGGACGACAATGCCCATGCCATCGAGATCGGCTTCCTCCAGCGACCTCACCTTTGCGATGGTGACCCCGGCGACCTCCCACCTTCCTCCAACAATCTTAAACCCGAAATGAATCCAAAACATGGGTAGTGTTGCCCACATTGATCGGCGGCGACAGGGGTTAATTTTGAAAGGGCTCGATTCGACCAAATCTCAAAATTTCTAATTTTGTATATAAATAAATCGGAGGATGTGACTAGCCCATTGCACAACAATTATGCTGGCAAATTGTCTGTAGAAAAATTGAAAAAGATATAGATTCAACTTATAAAAAAATTTAAGTTGACTGTTGAATATTTAAAATTAGAGTATTGGTATAAGATTAGTCAATTTTTTTTAAAAAAATATACAAGTTTACAGACATCAAAGTTTTTTAATCATATTTGATTTAAAATAAGAAGAAGAAAATAAGAGAGGAAAATAAAGTATTTTTTATCCTTAAAAGTGAATAATAACTTTCAAAAAATGAAAAGTTTTGAAGAATTACTATTTAATAAAAGTACATTTATTTCCTTCTCTCACTTTCTTCTCCTCAATTTTTATCAAATATTATAATTTTTTTGATGTGTACAAACTTGTATTCTTTTTTTAAAAAAATTAATTAATCCAATATCAATGTTCTTACTCTCACTCAACATTTAATTTCTTTGATTAAAATAAAACATTTAATTTATGGAATATCTGGGGATTGGTTCGTCCGATCCCCTTGAAAAACGGGGATCGGCGGTGGGTGACACCACCCACCCCATCATGACCGTTAGTGTCCGGCGACCCCAATCCTGCAACGGCGACTTCTGGTGTATCGCACGCAGCTTTAGACCCGTTTCGAATGCGACACCGCCGACAACGTCGATGCCATCTGGGTTGAGACTGAATCCTCTCTTAAATTCATATTCATTATATTTTTTTATTATATTTTTATTTTTATTTTTTAAATTTTTTTATTGTATTTTAATAGTAAACTGTTTTTAGCTAGAGACAATCCGACCGATCCAACCTCTCCCTTAACTTATTTTAATCTAAATTTCAAAGAATGGAGCAATTTATAGATCCCAAGATAGAACGTTACTTATCATTGAGGAAACTTTGGCTTTTTTAAAAGAAATTGTCATAATTTACTTATCAAGAAATTTATATCTATGATCAAATGCATTTTAGAATATTTTCCTAACAAACACAACATCATAAATTAAAATAATACATTTGAAAATTCACCAGTTCACCACCATCCATACTTTTTACAAACAAAACTTTAAGAGATAATATTTTCTACTTAAACAAAGACTTCTACTTCATCTTTCATAAAAGGAAATGACTCAAACAAAAGTCTTAAGAGAGATTTTTTTTTTTCTAATTTTAATTATATCTGAAAAGTAAACTAACATGAACATATATCATACCATAGACTTTAATTTATGTTTTTATTTTTGTCACAGTTTTTTATTGCAATAAAAAATATGAGTGTTTATTTGAATTCCATATTTAAGAATCCGGATTTCGAATTTCAAAATTCGGATTTCAAATCCAGAATTTTTTTAAATATTTTAAATAAAAATGTTAAAATTATTAAAAAATAAATACAATTTCCAAACCGACCTAAATGAGCAGGCCTATAAAAGTGTGACGAACAAAGAAAGAATCAAATAACATGCCACAGAACAACCAAAGACAAAACCGTAGTATCCTTGCTCGACAATGCACGAGTGTATCAAGAAAAAAAATACACAAAACAAAAATACTAATCAACACAAATCCTAGTACAACTTGAAGGGGGAGATAAAGGATGAATATGGATTCGAGCTTTAGAGACAGAAGCTGAACCACGGATAAACTAATGCAACGCTGCGAGAAGCACGTGCATACACACTAGGCCCGATTTGATCATCTTGGAAGGCTGTTTGCTGGAAAATTACGCAATGGATTCTCCCTCAGTAGCTCTGTTTCCCTACACAAATTAATGGTAGTACAGGGCTGATAAGCATCACTTTATACACAGAAAGCATACCGGAATACAGGACCGCAAATTTTCCCAAGTACATCACGCTTACTTTTTAAGGTCTTGGCCATCCCCACGCCTAAGTTGCAAAGTCGAAGACTTGCCACCCTCAGGATCCATCTTATGCATTCTGTGAAAGGAGAAATATTTAATAAAAATTTAAGAAGAACCGGATAGGATTATTAACTATGAAGGCTGAGAATAAGACCCTGTATCCTTAAATAAGCACATTCAGTCTGCTCGACTAAGCGAGGATGCTGGGAAGTGCAATGCAGGATATAATTTGGAAGCCAAATCTTTTGACTCCAATAACGGTGTTACTTGTTGAAACATGTGTTAATAATACTCACTCTCCACATTCTTCATCAACAAACACCTCAATACAGGCACTTGCAGTTGTTCCTCCGGTTCTAGATACAGGTTTCTGGGGCACCTGCAAATGATATACTTAATCATATAGATATTGACGAGGAACAATGCAAGGAAACGACTAATGTGGCATCATCAGCTAGACTCTGTATGATTTGGAGGGGAACATTGGGGAGGGGGTGAACTGTAAACCTTGAATGACGTCCACTTGGAAGGGACTGGGTTGTTTTCTTTGCTTCTCTCTGCTCGAGCTCCAAGAAACTGCCAAGAATTTAAATCTGTCTTTGATTTATCTGGCTGATGATGCAATGAGATATCAACGGCATTTGAATCCTTATAAATAGCGAGTGGAGTTGCACGAGCCCTAAAAAATGAAATCAGGGCAAAAACTTTTGAACAAATATTTATACGCTGGACTTGATGATGTGCCATCAATCATATGTAGTACTGCAGAATAACAAATTACAAAAAGTATTGACCTATTAAATGAGTCAATGACATCACCCGACCCAACTAAAACTAAAAGGAAAAGAAAACACTGTATATGAGGGTATCAGATTGAAGGAAAAAAAAAGGGATAGATTAGTAACCAATAGAACATATGTTTGACACACACCTCTAGTTGAATCTCCCCCTATCAAAGCTAACTGAGAAAAGAGGGGTTGGTGTTTTGCATTCTTTAAAGAGAACCAATATCTCATCAACTTTGCCTATAAAAGGCCATCATTTATTTGGATTTTTCCTGACAATATCAGAGTTTTCAGTGGTATTGATAATTATATAACTCTGCATGCTCACCTATTTGGATTTTTCCTGACAATATCAGAGTTCTCAGTGGTATGCATTCCTGCAACATTAATGAGAGTTTTAGAATGCAGAAATTCAAGAAGGCATATAAGAGCAATCAAACTCACGATTTTCTCCCCCGGTGAGTACAGTTCCAAAACTTCGTGCTGGTAAGCGCTTGTCCACTGAATCCTCCTAAATTTGAAGTAAATGGAACAAAAAAGGTTTTTACAAAAGTTAAATTAATTTAAGTATTCAGCAAGAAGTTGCATGCTTACATCTGTTGCTTTTGGTCTTCTCATTGAGCGGGCAAAAAATTTCTTATAGGCATCCTTCAGTTTTTCAACCGGTTGAGCATTCCTATTTAATGATAAATTTAATCAGAGATATATTTCTGCAATGCATGAAAAAAAGATAAATAAAGCCAAATCAAATTTCACAAATAGATTTCGAAAATAGAATCAGCATAAAACACAAGTCAGAGCATATCTCAATAACTTATAACAGATAACCAATGCTTTGAAGTTGCATTAATATATGAAATGCAGCACAAATATAACGATATGTAGAATAATACAATAAAGCGAGTCTTACCTGGATATCCCAAGATCATAAATTTCGTTGGCAAGTTTCAACTTATTCTTCAATTCCATGTGCCAAGCGTACGATATATAGTACACAGCATGTGACTTCCCAATTTCATTTGCATCTAGAAAATTGTATATGATTTCTGCATCAACACAATTTTCAGCCTGCAATAGCATTTTATATTTCAAACAACAATCCAAGATAGGCTCCAGGAGCAAAAGCATGTATATTCCTTATTTAAAAGAGGACAAGTAAACAAGGTAAAAAGGACCCACATATTCCAGCCACACTTTAAGGTATCGTAGATCATCCTTATAGCGGTCCGAATGCCAAAAAGTACGCACGCATTGTTCATATATCACAACCAACCCTGAGTAGTCTCCACCCGGTGGAAATGCTTCCTGAACCCACTTAATACACCTTCCAATACAAAAATTGAAAAGATGCAGTTAATCTCTATAACAAATCCCTGTTAGAAGATGACATTTGTAGCAGAAAAGAACTTCACAAGTTTAGGAGAAGAAACACTTGGGGTATTGGAATATACGAAAGACCAATATCATGCAGGAAGCAATAAATCTTTTTTTTTTTTGATAAGTTGCAGGAAGCAATAAATCCCATCTTATATAAGAGTTTGTTCTGATTTAGCAACCTTAAATCTGTTCGGGGACTCGTGTGTGTGTTTTTTTTATTTTGATAAGTTGCAGGAAGCAATAAATCCCAATCTTATATAAGAATTTGTTCTGATTTTGCATCCTTGCATCTATTCGGGGACACGTGTGTAATTTTTTTTTTGGAGGAGGGGGGGGGGGGGGGGGGGGGGGTTAGGGTCTGGTAAGATTAAAGAGGACAGATAGTATTTGGTTTCACATAACACATGAATTTGAAGTAAACGAAGTGTTCTACTAAGCTATCCAACCCCGAGTAGTCTCCACCCGGTGGAAATGCTTCCTGAACCCACTTAATACACCTTCCAATACAAAAATTGAAAAGATGCAGTTAATCTCTATAACAAATCCCTGTTAGAAGATGATATTTGTAGCAGTAAAGAACTTCACAAGTTTAGGAGAAGAAACACTTGGGGTATTGGAATATACGAAAGACCAATATCATGCAGGAAGCAATAAATCTTTTTTTTTTTTTTTATAAGTTGCAGGAAGCAATAAATCCCATCTTATATAAGAATTTGTTCTGATTTTGCAACCTTAAATCTGTTCGGGGACTCGTGTGTGTGTGTGTTTTTTTTTTAATAAGTTGCAGGAAGCAATAAATCCCATCTTGTATAAGAGTTTGTTCTGATTTTGCAACCTTGAATCTGTTCGAAGATTCGTGTGTGTATTTTTTTTTTTTTTTTGGGGGGGGGGTGGTCTGGTAAGATTGAAGAGGACAGATAGTATTTGGTTTCACATAACACATGAATTTGAAGTAAACGAAGTGTTCTACTAAGCTATCCAACACCACAAAGTTAAGCAGCTGGAATTTCCGTCTATCAAAAAACAAGGAAATAAAGATCTGAATATAAGAATAATTTCTCTAGAAATGAAATAATAAATTCCAGCCAAACCAAAGTTGAGAGCGCTCACTCGAGCCATGGCTGAAGTGGATCATCTCCATTATACTCATCGATCGCCTCGATCAACCTCCTAAATCCAGGATAAAGAAATTAACCCAAAACTTAATCGTCAGCGTAGCTTGATAAAAGAACTTCACCAAAGAATGAAAAACGAACCTTCGGTTTTCAAGAAGAGATTTCTTGAGATGATTGTCGTTGTGCGATTTTAAGGCGTCATTTAGGATGCCAACTTTACGGCCTCTCTTCAAAGGCCTCACGTTCTCCTTGAAAAGCTCCCACTCGTTCCCAGTCTGTCTCTTCGAGAGAAGAAACTCCGTCTCTGGATCCAACCTCTCGAACTCGGTGTGGGTCTCCTCCTCCATCGACTGCTACTATGGTTCTTCTTCCTGTCTGGACGGACACAGAATATTTTTGAATTTTTGAAAAACGATTAGGGTTCTCTCCGTTAACCGTTAGTTTTTATATTTATAGAGAAATTGAGAGTTTGTGCGCTCTGTTTTCCCCCCACGTTCAACAAAGTTTGAACTTCCATAATCCCAATTTGGGCTGGGCCCAAAGTACTCGACTCTAACAGTCAGCCCATGTAAAAATGGGATTCTAACAAAAAATATCCAATTTTTTGAAAAGAGAAAAGCTATGCATCAGCCACCATAGATGGATAAATAAGCAAGCTACTGTGACGAGAAGAAAATTTTGAATTTTCTTGAAAACACATGCTAAAGAAATCTAAGTTGACCGAGGAAGAGTAACATACATAACGAAAGGTATAAATCTTGAAGACAAACTCTTCGATTTTTAGGATAAGAGACAACGTGAATTAAGTTGCATATGCTTAATGGAAAAATATCAATGTATCAGGACTAAAACAAAAGGAAATGGTGTAGCAGTACATGGCCAATGACCAAGGTCGAGTACGCAGAAAAGCCACAAACTTATGCTAGAGCCTTATTCTTGTAGGAAACCAACCAAACCTTACAATGCAATAAAAATATAATCCTAGCCAAGTCTTTAAAAATAAAAAATAAAAACTCACGAGATCCATCCCTTCAAATAAAATCACCATGTTAAAAGATACAACAAAATGAAAAGAAATAAGAATAGAAGAATTGTGCATATGTACCAAAAATGGGGAGGAGATTCGGAGTCGCACGGGGCTGGACAAAGAAGGGACGACGTGGGAGTGAGGTTCAGTGCTGAAATTCGAAACGATTTGAGAGAGAGAGAGAGGGTGTAATTTACCCTCCACCCAATCACCATCTCCTAGTTAGTCCATCCATCTCTTCTCTCTTTTTATTTCATTTCTATTTTCGTCGACGTGCAATAAAGCCAACACCCACTTGCTTCTTTGCCACTGCTCTCTCCCGTATTTCCATTTGAGAAATGATAGATGCAGTTATGGAGTTGCAAACGACGTACGTTTGCTTTAAAAAAAGTGAATATATATAAGACCCACATGAAAAAGTTTACTTTTTTTCTAAAGCGACTGCACGCCGTTTGCAACTCCACGACTATATGTAGCATTATCCTTTCCATTTTACTACGTTTGGTTCGCAAGAGGTTTTTAACTATTTTCAATATATTTTATAATTATTTATTATTTTATTATTACTTTTCATTTACTTTTATTATTGTTCATTATTTTTTCACTACTATTCAAGATTTTATTATTACTTTTCACCTATTTTTTACTACTATTCATAATTATTCTCAACACTTCTCAACACGTAAACTTAATCTTAAGACTTCCTCTCAATTTTTTTAACAAAAATTATAAAACTATGGCCACAAAGGTGGGATCCCAACTTAGGCAAAAAAAATTTCTTTTTTTGAGTTTATTTTTCATATATTTTTTTAGTAGTTTTAAATCAATTAAAAAAAACCTGACACAACATTATTAAAAAAATACATCCTTCAACGCTAAGTAAAAATAAATTCAAAAAAAAATTATAAAATAATTGTATGACTTTTGTTCATAACTTTAACATTTTTCTAAAGAAAAGTACTACAATTATAAAGAGATCTTATAAAAATAAATTTATAAATTGAAATATCTTGATATAGTTCGTTAGATCTACTTTATTATAAGATAATGATATTTACAGTTATAATATGACTCCCCCAATTTACGTTTGTAATTTAACGTAAATTGAAGTATCAGGATAAATAACACTTGGTTACTCACCTCCTTATTTATCGAAATTGAGTACAAATCGCAGTGAAAAAATTCTGAATAAAATTTTATTTCTAGTGATCACATGGTAGCTAAAAACCACAATAACATTAATCCTTACATGCATAATCTAGTTAGTTTTCTCTACCAATATACATACACAAACTTATCAAAACTTTGACTTAGGGCTGCCTAGATTCCTTCTTCACTTTGGGAATCTTTTTCTCTGTGCTGATATCGGTCTCTACTACTACTAACTGGTCAAAACTCCTAGAGAGAGTACTCTGAAGGCCTCTCAAGATTCATCTAGGTCTTTCGAGCAGTTCGGACCTTGCTCATGTCCATTTTTAAATTCTGCAGCGAAATTTAAATTTTCAAAAAGAAAGAAAATACACAAGAATGAGATTTTCTTGAAAATCTCAGTAAGTACACATTTAACTTAATAAAAGCGTAGACATCATAAAATAATCACATACAAGCCAAACAGTCAAAATATGCATTTATGGCATGCTTCATGTGACTCATGTATGACTTAGACTTATTTTTTATGTGGACTTACACTGATATCCTTTTTTGTTAAACAAACTTATATCATGCATGAACTTTTCATTATTATTATCCGTGGCTGAGCCATATCCACTATTATTACTCATAACTGGGTCATATCATATCTCCTATTATTACCTGTGGCTGGACCATATCATATCTACTATTATTACCCATGACTGGACTATATTATATCCACTTATCTTATTTATTAAATGTTCGTCATGACCCGTGACAACACTTAAATGACGACATGTAACATGGACTATTCTTAAAATTGACGTTATGACTGATGACGACACATATGCGTGATAAAATGCAATATACATATAAACTTAAACTTATGACATGCATGTTTCATGTCCATATGAATCTTATAACATGCGAATTCATATCACAGTTAGATACGCCACATGTAAAATTATTTACGTCACATCAATTCATAACATTAGTATATAACGAAAATGCTTAAATAACAAAATAAACTATTAAAATATCATCAACTCAAGGTTGGCCGAAACTCCCATAGGATTAAACCTTATCTCCTTATTCCAATCAACCCAGAATTCACACATACACATATCCAACTTTCCTTAATTTCAATAATCAATTCAAGCCTATTTACATTATTTTCTTGAATATTTCCTTAATAATTTTTAGCATAATAATTCTTGCAAATTTTCCAAGTAAATTGGAGCTTCTAAGCTTACTATACTTATTAAAATCTCATTCAAATAATTAAAAATAAGTCACTAAGAATTTAGAATAAAAGAAATACACCAATGAAGTCAATGTCTATTATGATAAATTCTGTTTGGCCACTTCAATCCCAAGTTCACCCTTTATTAAGTCATTATCTTTTAAAACTCAAAATATAAAAGTTGTAGATCTTTCTCTTATCTTTCCATATCCTCTTTAATTATTCAATTCCGATACCATACTAACAAGTTATGTCCGATTTATCAAAAGATGTCAAATCTGTCAATAATAACCCATTTAAGAATGAAATTTGCTAGAGTTGGTTTATCATTTTTCTCCAAATCAAGACCTCACGTTTTCACTTAATCCTCTTCATATGTTAATATAGAACATATTTCTATGGCCCTACAAATTTTCTTAACATTTTTTTATAGCAAAAACCACTCCAAAATTTAATAGACTTCAATTTAGCACATAAACAAAAATTAAGTTCAAATAAATATCAAATATAATTCAATCACCAAACCACTTATTTTATACCAAGATTAAGTTAATTTGTGCACTTACAAATTTTTTCAAAACTAGATTTGATGCTTAGGATAGGTTTTGCACCACTTCTTCTCCAACGCTCTCAATTAGCTCTTTGTTGATACTTAGGTGATGTGAGTGAATTTTTGTGTATTTTTCTTAGTTATTTTTCACTATGGCCGACTGATATCTCTAACGGGAAAAGAAGAAAAGTCCATGCATCTATTTATAGGCATGAGAGGCATATGATGCAAGGGAAGAGAGCTTGAGCATTCTTAGCTGATTAGGGTGATGTATCCCCTACACTTGTGGTCTCATGATCACCCATAATCTTATGGAGATTTGTTGATATTTTAATTCCATGGTTGAAATTAATCCACCTATAAAATGATATTGATCAATGATTCAAATAGTTCCAACACATAGGGGTAAAGATAAAACAATATCATAGGAAATTTTCTAATAGGTGTATTTGGCCACTTGGCCTCCCCTAGGGGTCAACCACGTTCTAATTCAAATAAGTCCTTGGTACAATTCGATTATTCAAAAAATAAAAAAATAAAAGTTTAAAATCATCATCTTAACGTTCTATAAGATTTTGAATCACTTCATTACGAGATCCGATGAGAGAGATATGATTAATTTACCGAAACATGTTAAAAATCACCCAAGAACATCCAATCCAAGCTCACCATTTGTTTCATTTCGTTTTCTTACTAACCAAGACTTCTAAATGAATTATTCCCCCTTCACCACATATCCCTACACCTATCAAGGATTCAAGAGGTTTAAAACTTGAGAAACCAATTTGATCTACATCACGTGGCAAGGTCGGTGCACTTTACTTAAGTCAGTTACCAGTTGACTCCTAATTTTATTTTTTGTTAGTCCATTTTACACCCGATTTAGTCCTTGATCTATTCCTTATATTCAAAAACCCAAAACATTAAAATTTTATATAACCCTCTTAGTGTTCTATAAAAATTGGAATTACCTTATTTGAACTTCATATGAAGGAGTTACGCTCATTTCACCAAAACTCGACAGATCATTCTGGGAACACTTAATCTGGGCACCAAGTATTTGATTTTTGGTTTTTATCACTTCCTCTTGAATTTCTCTAATTGATACTTTATTAAAATTCCCAAAAGTCCATCCAAAATTTATCCTAGAATGCATAATTTCACATTTTCATAGCTCACAATTATCCTCTAAGTCTCAACTTTTATTTCCACGGAAAAATATATTTTTAATAGATTATTTTAAAATATTTTCAAGTAAATGCTTTATCTAAAAAAACTAGGCTATTACACATAGTTTCTGCACTTTTTTTTTTATAGAAAAAATAAATAAAATATGAGATTCATATAAAAAAAATTAAAATTTTTTAACGGTGAATCCCGCTATTTTTTAAAATGAGTGTATAGTACTACCAATGACTATATCTGTTGCCCAGATGACTAACACAAGATGGGGGATGAATTGAGTTATATTATAAAAATTAACACTTATTAATCAAATACACAGTATAAAATATAAACAGAATATAAAGTAGTAAGAAATGTAAAGAGGGTAAGAAAAGCAAACTCAGTATTTTTATGAGGTTCAGCCCCACTGCCTACGTTCTCGCCTCAAGTTACCCATTGAAAATCCCGAATTCACTAGTCAATCTCATTTAGGTGGAGATAGAAACCTATTACACTTTTGTGCAGCACCGCTCCAAAGAATCCGTCTAGAACACTTTCTACACTTCCAATCACCTCACACTTGGTGATTTAACTATTTCCCGTGTAGAACACCTTCTACATACACAAGGGTTATACACACCCTCTTACAAATACAAGAGTTGATAGTGGGTAGACTATCAAAGTACACTCTTCAATAAGTGAGATAGAAATAATACAGCTCAACCTATATCTCTCTAAAAAAGAATAAGAATTAAGACTCAAAATTTTAGAAAAGAAAGAATAAGAGTTTTGAAAAAATGATGCAAAACTTAACAATAGATGTGCAAACTCTTGTTGTTGTGATTTTTGCAAAACACAAGTGAACTATTTATAGGCAAATGAGTCCCACTAAATCATCTTTCAAATTCAAAATTCAAATTTTGATGAAGTCATTGCATATGTCATTCAATTTTCAAAATTCAAATTTTTGAATGCAGTCATTGCATATGTTATACACATGTAAAATATAATTTTTGAAAATAAAGCATTTAATGAGATCATTGCATATGTCATGCACATGCAAAATATAGTTTTCCAAATTAAAGCATTTTTTATGTCATGCATATATCATGCTTATGTCATGCATAAAAAAATATAATTTAATACTTTATGAAAAAAGATTAATTTTTGAGTTTTAATCTAATTTTATCAAGAGATGTACAAAAATAATCTATGAGTTTCATTTGTAGACTTGTTCTTTTATACTTGATGTGCACTTCGCTCCATAGTATAAATAATTTGAATTTGAGACTTGAGTACATTTGTTATCATCAAAATCTGCACGTAGATACGAAACTTGAAACCTTGGATTCAACAATTTCCCCATTTTTGATGACGACAAATACTTAGTAAAATTTTGAGACTTGCAGTAATATTTAAACTCCCCCCGAAAATATGTGTTAGTTTTTCAAGTAATAGATAAACATAATTCCAGCATATATAACGGAGTTAAAAATCTAAATATTTACGTCTAAAACTTCTCCCCATTTTGGCATCATTAAAAAGGAATCATAATTAGCTCAATAAGACATCTTCCTACAATAACCAATAGACAAATAAAACAGTGCGTTAGTAGAGACTGTAGAGAATTCAGTGCGGAGTCATGCGTGTCCGACAAAACCTGCAAAGGTTGGAAGTCTAACTTTGACTATTTGGTGCAAAGCCACGCGTGTCTGAACCTGCAAAAGGTGAAAGCCTAAGTTCTAACAGTCGGTGCGGAAGCAGATTCAAATCTGCGTGATGTTGTTGAAAAAATTAAATATTATCGAGATTTGAAAGTTGCTGTTTAAAAGACCATTTTCACCTGTCGGATATTCAAATAAACTTTCACACCACTCATTGATCCAGTTTCTGTTTATTCAAAACGATAGAATGGCGGAAAAAATTTCGTCTAATATTTCGAATTTGAATCAGGAACCGTCTCAACCAGTCATTTTATCTCATGAGGTTGTCAACACCATAATAGAAGTAGAGATACATTTTTCTAGTAGGACTGATTCTGAGGTTGTTGCAGTATCAAGAACTCTCAGTGCTCAATATGCTGCCTCTGTTACAATCATGTCTCGGAAATTACTAGCGAGAACAAATGAGATTGATCGACTTAACAATCAAATATCTATTCTGCATCAAAAGCTTACAAATAAAGGTAGAAAAAATAAGAATTTAAAGCAAGAAAATAAAGATTTGACAGAATTAGCTCGTATTCTGAAATTTCAAATAGAGGAATCGGAACGAGTGAGAGTTCAAACACAAAGTCAACATCAGCAGATAATGGCAGCGTTTCAGGAGAGAAATAGAGACAATCTGCAATAAATCTCACTGGCTTAATTCGGTAACTTTTGACAATATGCATATGGCATATATTGTAAACTTGATTAAGTAAGATTTGAAGAGATGACAGTTTGTCTTGTACTTATTTCCATCTTTATAAAAGCAATCCTTAACTTTATCTAATTCGCATCATATTTTCTTCTCATCTCTGTAGTTTATCTTCATTCTCACTCTACAAAATTTCAATGGCTCATCAATTTTCTTTCAGTACTTTTTGTGATCAAGATATGAGGTATTTTTCACCTCAAACTATTTCTACATCTGTTGTAGGCGCCATGAAGCAACAAAACACTGATTTGGCTAATAAATTAGATCATGATGCCATTTACGAGCTTGTGAGTCTCAGAACTCGATACTCATCGTCCATTGTCGCTTTTTCTGCTCGGTTGCAATCCAAAACTCGCGAGATAGAGAAGCTTAATGAGAAAATCAATGTTCTTCAACGACTTGTTCAAGAGTCTAACAAAAAAGTAGTAGAGTTAAAATAACAAAATAAGGATTTAAAATCCTTGCTTGCCTCTTCATTTCGATTGCCTAATCCTTTAGATAAGGATAGCATGATGATTTATGAGGAGCAAATGTATTTGAATGATGAGGCTAAATGTCTCAAGTTTCTGTAGGTCACTTGAGATAAATGAATAAAAGTATCTAGTAAATATTCATGGTATGCATCATTCCTATTTCTCTTCTAATCATGCATAGTCTATCTTCTAGTAGGGGTTTTGTGAAAATACTGCCAATTGATCATGTGTACTACTGAATCCTAATACAATATCGCTATTCTGCACATGATTTCTAAAAAAATGATATCTAATTTCAATATGTTTGGTCCGAGAATGTTGTATTGGATTCTTTGAAAGATTTATAACACTAGTATTATCAAATTTAATAGGAATATGATTGTACATAAGTTTAAAATCCTCAAGTTGTTGATTCATATAAAGAACTTGAGCACAACAACTACCTGCAGAAACATATGCTACCTCAGCAGTAGATAATGCAACAGAATTTTATTTTTTACTAAACCTTGAAACAAGTGCATGATCTAAAAAATGACATGTTCCACTAGTACTTTTTTGATCAACTTTGCAACCAGCATAATCCGCATCTGAATAACTAATAAGATTGAACGAAATGTGCTTAGGATACCATAACTCTAGGTCAATGGTACCGGCAAGATATATAAAAATACGCTTGACTGCAATCAAATGAGATTGGTTTGAAGATGATTGAAAACGTGCACATAAACATACATTGAACATAATATCAGGTATACTAGCTGTCAAATATAATAAACTACCAATCATACCTCGATATACCTTTGAGTCAATTGGCTTACCGCTTTCATCTTTATCAAGTTTGGTAGTTGGACTCATTGGTGTTCCAATTACCTTCGCATCTTCCATTTCAAACTTTTTGAGTAACTCTTTGATATATTTTGACTGATTGATGAATGTTTTACTTTTTGCTTGTTTGATTTGCAATCCAAGAAAGAAATTAAGTTCTCCCATCATGCTCATTTTAAATTTTTTCTGCATGCTCTTAACAAAATCTTGGCACATATTTTCATTAGTAGCACCAAATATTATATCATCAACATAAATTTGAACTAGAAGAATATTATTCTGTTCATATTTGATAAAAAGAGTTGTATCGATCTTTACTCTTGAAAAACCTTTTTCAATCAAGAAACCACTAAGCCTCTCATACCAAGCTCTAGGTGCTTGTTTGAGTCCATATAATGCTTTTGCGAGTTTAAAAACATGATTAGGAGAAATATGATTTTCAAAACCTGAAAGTTGCTCAACATATAACTCTTTATTTATAAAACCATTTAAGAAAGTACTTTTAACATCCATTTGAAAAAATTTGAAATCTTTATAACATGCATATGCAAGTAACATTCAAATAGTTTCTAATCTTGTGACAGGTGCATACGTTTCATCATAATTAATTCTTTCCTCTTGATTGAAACCTTGGGCTACAAGTCGAGTCTTGTTTCTAGTGATGCTTCCAGACTTATCTTTCTTATTTCTAAAAACTCATCTTGTTCCAATAACAACATGATTTTTGGGTCTAAGAACAAGTGTCCATATATTATTTCTTTCAAATTGATTTGCTCTTCTTGCATTGATAGAATCCACGATTCATCAATAAGTATTTCATCAATATTTTTGGGTTTAATTTGAGATAAAAAAGCAGTATGATTACAAATATTTCTAAGAGATGATTGAGTATTTACACCTCGTGAAGGTTCTCCTAAAATTTGTTCCACTGGATGATATTTCACATGTTTCCATTATTTGGTTGCATCTTGTACTAAATCTTAATGATCTTTCCTGATGTCTCCATGTTGGACTTCTTCCATAGTATTCTCTTTGTCGAGATTGAGACTATTTGTATTATTTGTACCTTCTGATTCTTCATCAATAGATTTCTTAGAGAATAGAGAGTTAGATTCATCAAATACTACATGCATAGATTCTTGTACAGTTAAAATCTTTTTATTGAATACTCTATAAGTTTTACAGTTTGTTGAATACCTAAGAAAGATACATTCATCAGATTTTGCATCAAATTTTCCTAAATTATCTCTGTCATTGAGTTTAAAACATTTGCATCCAAATATATGAAAGTAACCAATGTTGGATTTTTTCTCATTCCAAAACTCATAAAGGGTTTTATCTAATTTAGACCTTAACATAACTCTATTTATAATATAACATGCAGTGCTTCGGCCCAAAAATAATTAGGTAAATTATTTTCATTAAGCATTGTTCGTGCCATTAAGCATTGTTCGTGCCATTTCTTAAAGAGATCTATTCTTCCTCTCTACTACCCCATTTCGTTTAGGAGTTCGAGGAGCAGAGAAATTATGCAGAAAATCATTTTTATCGCAAAAAGACTCAATATCTTTATTGACAAACTCTTTCACCCTATCACTTTGGATGTTTGAAATAGTATAGCCATTTTCATTTTGAATTCTCTTGCATAACTTGGTAAATGCATTATGTACCTCATATTTATGAGCGAGAAAGATGACCTAAGTATATCTAGAGAAATCATCAACAATAACAAATGCATAATATTTTCCTTCCAGACTCGTAACTATGTTTGGTCCAAAAAGGTTCATGTATATTAGTTGCAAAGGTCTAGTAGTGGAAATATGTTTCTTGATTTTGAAAAAAATTTTTGTTTGTTTACCAAACTGGCATGCATTACAGATTTTATCTTTAAAAAAGTTTGCCTTTGGCAAACCTCTCACAAAATCATTTTTTGAAAGTTTAGAAATAATTCCATATTTGCATGACCTAACCTTCTATGCCATAACCAACTATTTTCATGTTGAGCTGATAAACAAATAGTACCTTATGAGGTAATTTCTTCAAATTCAATTATATAAATATTATTGTTTCTAATAGCAATAAAACAAACATTGCAATCATGATTATTCAAAATAATGCATTTATTCTTTTTGATGGTAACTGTAAATCTTTTATCACATAATTGACTTATATTTAAAAGATTATATTTTAGACCTTCAACAAGTAGAACATCTTCAATTATGTGAGAAGGCTTATTACCAACTTTACATATTCCTACGATCTTCCCTTTTGAATTGTTTCCAAATGTTACGTGTCCTTCTTCTTTAGGAGTGAGATCAATGAACTTAGTTTTAGCTCCTATCATGTGTCTTGAGCATCCGCTATCTAAAAATCATCTTGTTTTACTTAGAAAGACTTAATGCATACTTATAAAAATAATTAAAATGATTTTTCTTAGTACCCATGTTCTTTGAGTCCTTTATTTATTAGTATTAGAAGAAATAAAATTTTTTGGTACTCATATGGCCCTAATAGTCATTGTATATTTTCTTCTAATAAGACAAGTATGATAGTTATGACCATTTCTATTGCAAAAATTATAAATAATATGTAATATACTTGAAAAACTTGAGTGATTGTAATAATATCTTTCTTTGACAAATCTCTTTTTAGGAAAAAAATTTTGAAAATCTGATTTTGATTTAATGGGTTTTGATGCCCAGATGACTAACACAAGAGGGGGGGTGAATTGAGTTGTATTTAAAAAAATAACAATTCTAAATCAAATATATAATATAAAATATAAACAAAATATGAAACAATAATAAATATAAAGAGTAAGAGTAAGAGAGAAGCAAACTCAGTATGTTAACGAGGTTCGGCCCCACTGCCTACGTCCTCGCCTCAAGCTACCTCTTGAGGATCCCCAAATCCACTATTCAATCTCTTTTAGGTGGAGATAGAAACCTATTACACCTTTGAGTAGCACCGCTCCAAAGAATCCGTGTAAAACACCCTCTACACTTCCAATCACCTTACACTTAGTGATTTAACTATTCCCCGTGTAGAACACCTTCTACACTTCCAATCACCTCACACTTAGTGATTTAACTATTCCCCGTGTAGAACACCTTCTACACACACAAGGGTTATATACACCCTTTTACAAATACAAGAGTTGATAGTAGGTAGACTATCAAAGTACACTCCTCAATGAGTGAGATAGAAATAATACAGCGCAACCTATATCTCTCTCAACAAGAACAAGAATTAAGGCTCAAAACTTTAGAAAAGAGAGAATAAGAGTTTTGAAAAAATGATGCAAAACTTAGCAATAGATGTGTAAGCTCTTGTTGTGAATTTTGCAAAACTTAAGTGAGCTATTTATAGGCAAATGAATTTTCAATTTCAAATTTGAAAAGATTCCCATATCAAAAACATCATCATTTACTTTTCAAAAATTTCAAATCTAATATTTTTACTTTTTGCATGTGACAAAAGGAGCACACTTTACTTTTCAAAAATTTCAAACATAATCTTTTACTTTTTGCATATGACAAAAGGAGCACACTTTACTTTTCAAAATTTTCAAATAAAGACATCTACCTTTTGCATAAGTCAAGAAAAGTATCCACCACTTTTGAAAATATTCAAATAAAACATGCACATGTGAAAGATGACAATCAATCATCTTAATATTTTCAAAATCCAAACCTTTAATCATGTCATGCACATGTGAAAGATGACAATCAATCATCTTTCAAAATTTTCAAATTTAATTTTCAAAATATTCATGCATATGTGGAAAATGTATTTTAATGCTTTATGATAAAATATTAATTTTGAGCCTTAATCCTAATTTTAAATTTTTAAGAGATTTACAACATTACTCTATGATTTTAATGTGAACTTGTTCCCTTTTTGCTCATGCTTGCTTCCTTGATGTGCTTGATTATATTGTGTGGAAAACTTGAGCTTGAGACTCCTTTATTCTTTGGATTCATTTGTTATCATCAAAATCCATTTGTAGATTTACATGAAACTTGAAACCTTGGGTTCAACAGGTTTATCAAAGAAAATTTTATAGGGTTTGAGTTTTTCTTTTGGCATGTATTCCAATCCTATTTTATTAAAAACACATCTTTGATTACCAAGAAGTTTTTTGAAATTTCTTTTTCCATTTGTGAAATTTTTAACAATCATTTCTAAATCAGCTACTTTCTTTTTCAGTTCATCATTGTCATCTTTTGAAACTATATTTTCTTTTCTTAAAACATCAATTTCATTTATTAAAGAATAATTTTTCTTTTTTAAAACGGTATACTTAATACCCAATTTTTTAAATTTCTCATATACCTCTTCCAAAGCATTTTGCAATTCTTCATAAGAGGGATTTTCAAGATTTGTTACCTCAAGATCATCTTTAGTTATAAGATAAAGATTTGCAAATTCTTCATTACTTGCGTCGCTGTTTGAACTACTTGAATCATCATCCCATGTAGTTTTCATTGCTTTCTTGCCTTTGTATCGATCTTTTTTTAGCAGGAGCCAATTTGATTTGATATGTCCAAGTTTTTTATATTTATAACAAATTAATAAATCATTTTTACCTGTATTTTTGTTGAAAGATTTTTTGAAAGGTTTCCTTGGAGGAGCTTTATTTTTCAAGAATTTCTTAAATCTTCTAGTGATCATTGCAATATCTTCATCATCGTTTTCTTCATTTTCACCGCTTTCACTTTCATGAGGAACGGTTTTGAGTGTCAAGTTCTTCTTTTGCTTTCCTTCTTCTTCTCCTCTTTTCAATGTGTACTCATGGGTAATAAGTGACCCGGTGAGTTTATTTAATTTAAGGTTTTTAAGATTTCTAACTTTAAGAATTGCCGTTATTTTTTATTCTCAACGTTTTGGCAAGGAGTTGAAAATTTTCCTTACTATCTCCAAGCTGGCATAAACTTTACCAAGATATGTCAAATTATTTATAATATTAGTAAAATGAGTATACATAGAAGAGATAGATTCATCATCATTCATTTTGAACATTTTATATTCATGCGTAAGAATATAAATTTTTGATTTTTTGACTTGTGAAGTTCTTTCATAGGTTACTTTTAAGTTGTCCCAAATTTCATTTGCTATCCTGCAAGTCATTATTCTGTTAAATTCATTACCATTGAGAGCATTATATAGAAAATTCATAACCATTACATTCACAGTATAAAATCTATCGTCTTCGCGATCAACTCTTCCTCTTCCTTTTTGACTTTTACTTCATCAACAGTTTTTGTTAGAATATAAGGCTCATTTACAATACATTTCCAGATTTCACGACCTTGAGACTGAAGGAATATTCTCATTTTAGCTTTCCAGAAAGTATTATTGTCTCCACAAAATAATGAAGGCCGACTACTGAATTGACTTTCAGCGAATGTAGCTGCAATATTAGCTATATAATCTTAACTCAATAGATAATTAATCTTACAATAGAGCCATTGCTCTGATACCAATTGTTGCCCATATGACTAACACAAGAGGGGGGAGTGAATTGAGTTATATTATAAAAATTAACACTTATTAATCAAATACACAACATAAAATATAAACAGAATATAAAGCAGTAAGAAATGTAAAGAGTAGGGTAAGAAAAGCAAACTCAGTATTTTTACGAGGTTCAGCCCCACTGCCTACGTCCTCGCCTCAAGCTACCCCTTGAGGATCCCGAATTCACTAGTAAATCTCCTTTAGGTAGATATAGAAACCTATTACACTTTTGAGCAGTACCGCTCCAAAGGATCCGTATAGAATACCCTCTACACTTCCAATCACCTCACACTTGGTGATTTAACTATTCCCCGTGTAGAACACCTTCTACACACACAAGGGTTATACGTACCCTCTTACAAATACAAGAGTTGATAGTGGGTAGACTATCAAAGTACACTTCTCAATGAGTGAGATAGAAACAATACAGCTCAACCTATATCTCTCTAAAAAAAAACAAGAATTAAGATTTAAAACTTTAGAAAAGAGAGAATGAGAGTTTTGAAAGAATAATGCAAAACTTAACAATAAATGTGTAAGCTCTTGTTGTTGTAATTTTTGCAAAATACAATCGAGCTATTTATAGGCAAATGAGTCTCACTCAATCATCTTTCAAATTCAAAATTCAAATTTTGATGAAATCATTACATATGTCATTCAATTTTCAAAATTCAATTTTTTGAATAAAGTCATTGCATATGTTATGCACATGTAAAATATAATTTTTGAAAATAAAACTTTTAATGAGATTATTGCATATGTCATGCACATGCAAAATATAGTTTTCCAAATTAAAGCATTTTTTATGTCATGCATATATCATACTTATGTTATGTATAAAAAAATGCAATTTAATACTTTATGAGAAAAGATTAATTTTTGAGCCTTAATCCAATTTTATCGAGAGATGTACAAAAATAATCTATGAGTTTCATTTGTAAACTTGTTCTTTTATACTTGATATGCGCTTCGCTCCATTGTGTAGATAATTTGAGCTTGAGACTTCAATTCATTTGTTATCATCAAAATCTGCACGTAGATACGAAACTTGAAACCTTAGATTCAATAATATTTAACATTACTTTTATTATAGAATAATTTTATGATAAAATAGATCTAACATACCTCATTAAATTACATCAGATTTTGAATTTATTGTTATGATTTATTTTATATTTGTATTACTTTTCATAATATATTAAATGATTCATCACTTATGATGAAAGAATGTCGTGATTACAACTTAAGACTCATTGGTCTTGTTGGCAATAATAATATCAAAATCCAAAACTCACATTTGTCCTTCGAGCAAGATTAGGGGTACACGACTTTGTGTACCTTTTACGAAATTGGTGACGTGGCAAAAATATCACGTCAATTAAAATATTAAAAGAAATAAAAACATAATAAAAGAGAAACAAAAAAAAACGAATAGTTAGATAAAGAATGCATAAAAATAATATTTGTATATGACGTGTATCCAAAAGATACACAAGTCATGTACAAATAATATTTCTCCTATCCTAAAACCCTATTTCCAAAGACACCTTGGATGTTACAATTTTTCTTGCAATTTCATTATGCACAGATAGTGTAATAAAATACTCTAAGAAGATCTGCTAAACTTAAAAGGCAATGTTTGATTTATATACAAAAAAGTCTTCAAGTTAAATATGATTTAATCTAAGGGTGACGCTGGGGACCGGTCCGGCTGTCCCCAGCGTCCAAAGCAGCCCAACGTTAGTTGGGCTGCTTGATGATGAAAAACACATGAAAATAAAATAGAAAAATATAATTAAATAAAAAAATGAAGATTAAAAATTTATTAAAAAAATAAAATGAACAAAACATAATAAAAAACATAATGAAAAACACAACAAAAAAATAAAATGAAGATGAATTTAAGTGGGGATTCGGCCATAGAACAAACGGAGCCGCCACCGGTGGCGGTGGGCGACACCGCCCCCGCCATCGGGACCGGCGGACTCAGACGATCTCACCCCTACGACGGCGAGCTCCGGTGTGCCCCCGGCAGCCTTCAACCCGTTTTGGACCCGTACAGTCCGCCGGTCCCGATGGCGGGGGCGGTGTCGCCCACCGCAACCGGGGGCGGCGGGCTGTTTTGCTTGAGGGGGGCAGCCCGTCTGCCCCCCAGTATTTCTCTTAATCTAATCTATCGTATCCTTAAACTCTTTTTGTAACAAAGTAGATGTAATGTATTTTATTTAATTATAATATTTTATTCAATTTTTAACTCATCTTATCTTATCTTATCTACGAGAACAAATAGATTTTAGAGAAATTGCATTTTTTTTATAGTTTGGAGTAATTATCAAAATTGATAGTTTAGATAGATTTATATATATATATATAAGTAAGAGATTTATTAATAAATATAATCAAGCATAATCCAAATAGGAGTATACATAAAAGAGACTTAATTACAAGCTAATCATGAAAAATATTACAAAAGTCATTAAGACTATTCCCATCCAACACAATAATCGAAGTCCAAAGCAACAAAAAGTACGAAAAGAAGTTCTAATCCCTTCCATTGATCGTTCCCTATTTACAAAACAGCATCCGCTCCTCGCATTCCAAATGCACTGCATAAAATAAAGGGGAATCATATTCCAAATGGTTGTTATCTGACGATTTTCTAGAAACCCTCTACAACATGCAAGGAGGTTCACCACCCTCTTGGATATCACCCAAACATTTTATACTTACAAATTGAACCGTAATTTGAGTAGGTTTTGTGTACTTTTCCATAAACCATCTTGATAAAGACTGCAAGTGTAAAACACTTGTATATTGCTATTTACTCAGAATATAATGTATGTACAAAGAGTGCCTTGATCTCTTACATGACACACAAAGAAGCCAAAATCAAGTTTCAAGAGATAGTATCTCTACATGCCATTTAAATGATCTTGACGATTCATCCAAAAAAAAGGATCATGATTTAAGGATTACTCTCTACAAACACGAGGTTTCTTTGAAATCCAGTGTCGTTCTTGGACTGATATTGAATTATTCCAAATTAGCTCATCTCCCTTGAGAAAAATTAGCTATTGGAGAGTCATTTTCTACATTATACCTTGGATCATAAACCAAAGTGGGGAAATTCTTCAAGACCTTGTAAATTTCATTTGTTTGCAAATGAGAAGAATCTCCAGCTACAAATCTGTAGATTTTTTTCTCAAGTTCAATTGTACTCCATCCAGGAACTTTGGTTAGGCTTATTCCTTCCATCATTGATCTCACCTTCCTAACTTCATTCCAGTCTCCTTTTGCATATATATTAGATAATAAAGCATAGTACCCAATATCATCTGTACTAATATCTATAAGGTCTCTTTTAATGCTTTTGATCATGTCCATCCTCTAGTGGATTCGACACCCATTAAGTAGAGCACCCCAGATGCTAGCATCTACAGGATGTGGCATTGATTTGATAATTTCATAGGCTCCATTTAGATCACCAGCTCGGCTTAGAAGGTCGACTACACCGACAAAATGTTCTGTGTTGGGCTCGATGCCAAAATTCCTCATCAAGCTGAAATAGAACCTCCCCTTTTCAACAGAGCCTACATGATTGCAAGCTGACAGAATGTTCATGAATGTAGCTTCGTTTGATTTTATTCCTAAATCTACCATCCAATTGAAGAGTGAGATGGCAACATCGATCTGACCATGTTTCCCATAACCGTCAATCATGGCACCCCACGAAATCACAGTCCTCTCTAACATGTTATCAAAAACTCCTGGGCTACTTGAATTTGTTGTAATCTTTAACATGTCCGTCTTCATACCACAGGTAATGAATTTGTGGTGAACCCATTTCCCCTTTTCTAGATGACCCAAATGGGAGCAAACTTGAATTACACTTAAGAAGGTCACCTCATTCATCTCAATGCCTTTTAAATACATTTGATCAAACGGGTGAATTGCCTCCGCTGAATTACCATTCTGAGAAAATGCACAAATCATAAAATTCCAGGTTAGAACACTTATTTGTTTAATTTTCTCAAATATCATATATCCGGAGTAAACATCACCACATTTGCAGTACATGTCGATAAGCGAATTTCGGACAAACTCATTCTGAATGCCTCTTTTTATAACATGACAATGAATCTGATATCCAATCTGTATTGAACCCAAATTTCCACAAGCTGAAAGAGAACTTCACAGGCTATATGAGTCTGGCATCAGTCCCTACGTCTGTATCTGCACAAATAGTCCCTACGTTTGTATCTGCACAAATATCTCTAATGCCTTCTTCAACAACCCCACCTGAGCAAAAAGCAAGATGAGCATATTCCACGATACAATATTCTTTTGCCCAGGGCATGAGGAACCTTCTCGCAATCATTTAGTTTTCCACATTCAACATATAATTCTATAAAAGTTGGCCCTAAAAATTCAATATCCGCAGGCAAAGCATTTTTTATAACAAAGCAATGAACTGACTTCCCCTCTCTAAGCAAGCCTAACCTGGCACAAGAACATATGATACACATAGTGGTCATTGCATTGGCTTCCACTTTAAACCCTTGCATCTCAACAAAAACATCCATTGCTTCTCGGAAACAATTGACTTGGCTGTAGCATGTAATCATTGCAGTACAACAAGCAGTGTTCCAGTGAGTAGGGGTGTTCAAGCGATTCTGGACTGGAAATCCGGGTCAACCCAACCCGGAACCAAGAGGCCAAATCTGGTTTGGACTCCAACCCGGATTCACCCGGGTTGAATCCGGATCAATCCGATTTTTTCAAAAACTGAAAATCCGGTTTCCGGCTTTTAAACCTTTTTTTATGTTTATAAAAAATGAGGTTTGTTAAAACTTAACTATTTTTGTCACTGGAACAACAAAATATGCAATTTTCCAATTGGTCTGTGACATTAAGAAGAAAATTCAAGGAGCAATAGCCTTTATTTATATTTCTTCATTATTCATTTCCTTTTCTTTTTCTTTTCTTTTCTTTTTCTTAAATGGAATATTTGGATGGAATTCCGGCATCATCCAGGTTACAACACTTCATTTTCTTTCCTCAATATTTGATTTGTTATAATTATTAATTAAAATAATATCATATTCAAAAATCCAACAGCATCAAACTACTCACAAAATCCTTGCATGCAGATAATGAACGTATTGAAGCTAAACTTGGGAGCTAAACCCGACAAATTGAAGCTGGAATAGTCTCATCCAATAAACCATTAAATTCCATGAAATCACATCCTCCACTGGAATACTCATCTAAACCTGGGAGCTAAACCCGACAAATTGAAGCTAAAAAAAAAAAAATCAGAACCAAACAAACATTATCATGCCAATAAAACATATCTCAAAATCAGAATTGTTTTTCTGAACTCAAACTTACATTGTCATCCAGAATTACATTGGCAAATCAGAATTCCATCCACATCTCAAAATGACATCAAGATTTACATTGAGGATATTAAATTTAAATTACTCTTCAAAATTCATCAATGCTTCAACATCTTCCCTTCAAGTTAGCTTCACAATCTTCAATGCAATTTTCAAAACATTCATAATTCACTGTCTAGTTCCCTACAATGCAAAAATAAAATCAATTAAGAGAAAAAATAAATACCCGATACCAAAATAAATCAATAAAATCAATTAAGAGAAAATCTTTATGGAAAAGCTACTGAACCACAATCAAAGATAAAGCTGTGACTCAGATTAAAAACAAGCACATTAAGGTAATGCATCAATAAGTAGAGTCAGTAGTACTTAAGATTGTTAATCCATGTAGTACTTGAGAGGTTGACTTAATAATTAAGTATATTTAGTGGCCAGCCAGTTCAAGAAAGCTTTTCTTATATATCCACGTGACTCAGATTAAAGCTGTGAACTTGGGAGTTTTAATTAGGAAAACTATCACATGTCATGTTAAATCGTGTTTAAATTTATCATTTGAATGATGAAGTCAAAGAAACAGGGGCTTTTACTTGACTGATTTCTCAGTTTAAACTTTAAAAGGTTTTATGTAAGAATCTAGATACAAATCAATAGTCAACAAATACTTCACATGACAACTTTCTTGTAAAAGCCATCAAGTGAAGAAAACATTCAAATGACAAAAAGACACAATATGTTCTACATAATCGTGAACCTTTGGGAATTTCAGTAATCGTGAACCTCGGGTAGAGACTCCTTGGGAGTTTTAATTAGGAAAACCATCACGTCATGTTAAATTGATTACTTTCCTAGACGATTATTAGAGCAAAGTTTTTTCTGCTTTGTTTCTTGTATCGTCTCTATTCACCGAGTTTATAATACTTTACTACAGCTACTTTATTTATCCCTTTTATTCAACTTTTATTTAATTAATATGAAACCGATAATACTTTACTACATCTACTTTACTTATCCCTTTTTTATAAAACTGTGTGAGGCTTACAAATTCACATAAGTACTTGATGTAATACATACGTTAAAATATTATTTGAAGGATGGATAGTAACTAACTATATGTAGATAGTTATTGTAGCAATTTTCATAAGCACATATCGGTTAGATTGTATATGATCACATGAATTACAAATAGGGAAAAATTACCTAAAAAACAGTCTCTGGGTTTGTGCTTATGAAAATTTGGTCCTGAGTTAGTAATTTGAAGTAATATATATGTTAATATAGCCATTTCAGTTTATCAGACACTAGCATTCAACAGTTGGGATAACTTGGTTTATTCATTTCCATCTACTAGCCATGAGTTTAAACATCTAACCCCAATTGACACCAGAATGTAGGAAATCCAATGCTATACCGATACAGATCAGTAAGAATGAGGTGTTCTGTTACTGCATCTCTATCCCATGCTATATGGATACTGATTAGTAAGCAAATTTCATTACCAGGAAAAAAAAATATAAAGATACCAGACCAACATGAACAAACAGGATGACTATGTCACCAAATGCAAAGGAAAACATAAGTAAATTTATATTTATGGCTAATATTTGCCAAAATCATAGACCAAGTACATAAACGTCTTGTTCTCTCTGCCCAAATACATAAACATTATTACTATAAAACAGAAAAAATAAACCAATAATCCAACAATAAAACAGAGAGCTAAATGGAGGACCATGAATCCATAAGACAGATGCATACCCATAAACGCACAATGAAGATAAGAACGAGAGAGAGCGAGAAATCATGCCAAAGAAATATAGTTACAGGGGAAGAAAGAGAAAGACAGAGAGATTACCCTACAAGCTCACGGTGATTTAAAGACGAGATCGGCGACAGCGATTACTGATTGAGAATAGGGAGGCTAGGGTTTCAGATTGAGAGAGAGAGAGATCAGATTTCGTTTAAGAATATTTTTGGTTAAATCCGGGTACCGGATGTTAGATTCAGTACTGGTTTTTAACCTATATCCGAAATCCATGTTAAATTATTAAACCGGATAGTGTAAATATAGTTTCTGGATTTAAATAAAACAAGGCCAAAATCTAGATCCGGCATCTAGATTTTCGATTTTTAAACCGGACTAAAAAAAAATTTTAAAAAAATTTGGTCCGCTTGAACTCCCCTACCGGTGAGTGACATTTTGAAAGATCATCTGTGCACTATGCAAGTCACCACATTTAGAATACATTACAATTAAAGAAGTATCCAAAGACACATTGCTTCTAATTGCCCTTGTCATGACTTGACCATGAACTAACCTAGATAGTCACAAAAGACCCAAGTCACCACAAGCCTCAGCGGCGCTAAGCATTGTGATTGAATCTGGTTCGACACCTTGAGAGACCATACCATGGAACAAACCCAAGCCTTCACTTGCCTCTCCATTCTCAATATAACAAGATATAATTGAGCTCCACAAAACCACATCTATAATGTGCATTCCATTAAATATCTTTCGTGCATCATCTAAACAATCTATTTCACCATACATACTAAGCAATGCAGTTTTCGCAATAAAATCAATATCAAACCCAAATTTAATCCTCCCATGGACCTTCCCACCAATGCCCAGGTCACTAAAACCAGAGCAAGCTCTCACAATGGAAGGGTAAATAAAACTATTGAACTGGACTTGATGGTACATCATTTTATGATACATTGAAATCGATTCTTGGAAGAAATGGTTCCAAACATGACATTTAATTGGTACACCCCACATGAACGAATCCGGGTCTCAGAAGGTTTCAAAGACAAGTCTAGAAGATTGGAGGGAACCCATTTGGGCATAAGACTCAATGAATTTGGTAGAAGCAAGCGGGTCTTCATGGAGGTGAGTGACAAAGAGATGGGCGTGGACTTGTGTTAGCGTTCTTAAAGTGGTGCAGGACCTGAAAAAAGGCATGTAAAGCGTCATTCTTCTTGTTTTTTGAACATCTTAACAAGGTTAAATGTGAAGTCCAAGTGAGAGAGCATGGAACGACAATACACCCAATATCATGCGAGGTTCAAATGCAGTGTTTGTGCTCTGTTTGCTACAACCTTTGAGGTGGAAGCTTATTTTGTAACTCGAGAAATAGAGTAACCATATATACGTCTCTTTACAGGCCATCTTCACTTTCTTCCAAATTTTCATAATCACTATCTAAAAGCATTAACATTGAATTCATCAAATTTTTCTTTTAAAATTTAATGAAGAGTACAAATTTGATAGAAATGTAACACCTAAAAAATTATATATTGGACTCATCAAAATCATGGAAAGACAACACATAAGAATTTAGATGAAGGATTAATATTCAAAAGCTAAACTAAAAATATTTATATTTTATTCTCCCTACTTTTTTTTTCTTGTTTTTCATCAAATATGACGAAAATTTTTTGATCAGTCCAATATAAGATTTTTTTAGGTGTTGTATTTTCATTAAACTTGTACTTTTTATAAATTTTGAAGAAAAATTTTGATGAGTCTAATGCTAATGCTCCAAACGAAATCTTAATTAATTCCGTATTCATATAATTAAAAATATTTATATGAATTTATGAAATGCTGTTATATTTTACAAATAGACCCTCTTCTAATTTGTTTAAAATTTACCATAGAATATTTACAATCTAATTTTAATAAACTTGTATATTATAATTAAAATACACATTTTTATAATATTTTTGAACGCATTGAGTGGTTGGAAAATAAATAAATAATTTGACAATCATTTCAATTTCATGTGAAATTAAATAACTTAATACTTAAACTATGGCCCAATCGGTCACTATCTATCAAGTATAATTTTCTATGGTTAATAGTGTTACTTAGTTTCCCATTTGTTCACCATTTGGTGGATTTATTTTAATATTTTCATTATTAGAAGTTTGAAAAATAAAAATTAAAGAAAAAAATAGTCGGTCAAACAGTAGGCTTGATAGTATTTTTATTTATTTATTTATTTTTATATTTAGAGTAAGAAAGACGAAAACATTGATATTTTTTTGGTTATTCACAACTTGGAACATTTAAAATCTTTTTAAAATTTATTTGTAGATAAAATTTTAAAATAAGAGTGAGTTTTATAGTAAGAGTGGTGTTGTGGTTCGGATCGGTGTAAAAAAAGGTTTTGCACCAATCTAATTATGAGCTGCCACGTTGGATTTCATGGATTGGACATTGTGGGCTTGCAGCAAGCAAAACCCATTTGCGAATTGAGACACCCCCTCCCCTACTGCTTCTCCCCCAAAAATTGGTTTCCATCCGTCCCCAAGCCACAGAATACATGCCGGCGACGAGTACCCGACATGGCCCAACGAACCCCATTGTTGACGAGCCCCATTGCGTGGTGACGAGCCCCATTGCCGATAAGGGTATTCTCTTTTCATACTTTTTTTCCCACATTTTCTTGAGATTACGGTTTTACTTTCAATTACTTCTAGAAATGAATTTCTACACAAACCTGATCGGTTGCTCCTAGAGGTATAAGTTGAATGAAATCTTCTCATCTCAATTTGATGGTTGATGAAACTTTCTTCGTTTCCCTATATAAGAAAATGTGTGAATATAAAAAAGGAAAAACATGTGCGATGAACATCACTCCCTGCTTGCAGATTAAACTCCTACAATTTGTAACTAAAAATGGAAGAGTTAGGAAGAGAGGATGGATCAAGAGTTCTCTATTGTCTTCAAATGTTACTTCCCACTTTCATAGACCTTTATGATCACTTAGAATAGTATTGACCAATACTTATCAAAAATAAAAAATAAAAATAAAGAATGTTTCTGAACACCAATGAATAATTTGTTACACTAAGTGATCTTGGGAATAATTCAGTTAATATGAGTTCATAGATTTTTTATTTTTTATTTTTTTTAAAACTTATAAGTTAATATGCAGTTCTCTGTATAGCTAGCACATGTAAGGTTCCATCTTATGTAATTCTTATTACCTTTTTCTTGGGACAAAGTGCTCATTTCATGTATATGCCTACTTCACAGTTTATGGGCATCTAAAAGGCCTACTCTGGTCATATGGTTTGTGTTTTCTGGGGTCAATTACTTAATAAATATGTGTTTGAATTCTCTTGGTTTTTTTATGAGACAGATTGTTGATCTAGTCAGTTACAAATGTTTATTAGTTAAGAAGACTGATTGTATTTTGTTGGGCTGGTAGTGATTTGTTCTTCCCATATTACAAAGGTTATATTGCATATCTTTATATATATTTTTTTGAGTCATAGATATGGGTGCAAGTTAATAAACAAGAAAAATACCCTAGGATCTTTATAGTATGAGTCTCTAGTGGAATCTACAGAGAAAAGAGAACTTTTAAATGGAGATGATAAAAAAAAAAATAGTATTAGTATTAGTATATAGTTAGCTTATGGGGCCAAGTTGTATTCATTGCTTACTAGAAGAATGTAGTTTGGCTTATGGGAACACTTTGCAGGCTCATATACAGTTTTCTTGGAATTGGTATTACTTTGTGTGCAATAGCTTATCTATGCCATATTTATTGTCAATAGTATAAATGATTGTTATCTTTCTTTTGTATCCTTCTAAACTGCATATCCTTTGCAGATGATAACATGTTTTTAAGTGGATGTCAATGGGTCTCAGTTCCGGAAAAAAATCATAAACATATGTGTATACCTTTTAAACTCTTTTTCTGATTTTTGAAAAAAAATGTCTTTCAATTTTTTTTTCCTGATAATTAAAAAAGCTATTTTTCTTTTGGTATAAAAAAATATGTTTTTTATCCTTTTTGTTTGCGTTAATAGAAGTTGTTGTGTTTTTTATTTTAAGATTAGTTAGTATCTTTCTTGTATATATTTTGTTGGATTTGTATATTTTATTATTGATTTGGTTTCTTGGCTTCATTTGGCTGTTGGTCAGTTTTAATTTGCAACTTCATGAGATATGACAAAATGAGACTCTGAATATTTGGAACTATTTCTATTTCTTTTTTTACAAAATTGTAATTATTTGAACATTTGTTTCCCTCTTTTTTGGCATTTGTTAATAATTTCTTCGTAATCATTTATTAAGATGTAGAATTTTGAAAAGATTTTTATTTCATCATTGAACTATAAATTATAAAATTATTATTAACCTTAAAGCAGTTTTAAAATTTAGAAGTCTGCTATATATGTAATATGGAACATATATCATACTAGGGAGACTCTTATAACCGGTGGCACCTATAAATTCACTTTATCAGAGATCACTTAAAAAGAGACATCAACTGAATACGTAAAATACTACTAAACCTGATCACACCGAAACACAATACCAAAAGCTCACGCTTTCTTCTTCATCATCTAAGTTCCCCTCTCTCTCTCTCTCTCTCTCTCTCTCTCTCCTTCATCAGTTATCTTCCCCATTTATTTATACTCGAAATAAGTATAAGCATAAAAATAGGATTTTTAAAGCAAAATGCAGTAGAAATCAACAACAAAACCCATCAGTGTTTTACCCATAAAATTGGTGTTTCTGTTTTAGGTCTTTGTCGATGATTTTGGGCATTGGTTTGTCTTTTTACTTCGTTAGAAAAATAAAAAATGTCGATGGAGTTGAAGTCTAGGAGCTTGGGGTTTGTTAAAGAACACCGATGGACCACCGATGGAGTTGGTCCACTCATATTTTCTTACAAGGAGCTTGGGATCTATTAATTTTCCTCAGATTTCTAGGATTTTGCACTCTTTGCTATTGATTTGAATAAAAAGCTTTGAAAAATAGTCATCTTGGAATTTAATTTCTTGGTGGGTAACCCATGGGTTCTTTGAGATACATACAAGTTTCCGCCAAATAATTATGGCAATTTAAATTTAGTACCTTCCCAAGTATAAGAAGTAATAAACTAGTAGAATTTACAAGGAAGCCAACCAGGTTTATCAAAATTACCTGGCTGAATAGAAGGAAGAAGACTCTGAATTATCACTATGAACTCTAATATACAGGCCTCGTACCCATTGTTTATCAACCGAACCACATGAAACTTTAGCTTCCATATGACTTTCTTAAACAACGACCACCCTAGATCCAAATTTGTTTTTATAAGGAACACTATATGGTTTTGCGACACTTAGGCCAACGTTCATCCAGTCAAAGTGTGTAGAGGAGTTTTGGGGTGAGAGTATAGAAGTAAGCTTAAAAGGCGAGGATTTGAGTACACAATTCTTAAATAGCTCCAAAAATAAAAGTTGAAGGATTACTAGCGTTAAGCTCGGATGGAAAGAGAGAGAAGGGGGGATGGGGAGAAACTTCGGATGGAGAGAGAGAGTATGAGCAAAGAAAGGGGGATGGGGAGGGGGTGAAGGGGATGGGTCTTGAGTTATATAGATCATACCATTATAGTGTTACTGCTACATATATATAGTAATATTAATATTGTATATAGACTATATAATATAGTTGTACATTAAAGAATATATATGATTAATTTAATAAATTAATGTTAAATATATATAGTTATAGTGGTTTGGTTATAATTATTAATTTTTTAGTATAAACTATATATGTTAGTATTAGACTATTAGTATAGCTATATATTTGTAATATTAGTTATAGTGAGTCAATGATTTAGTATAACTATATTCTATATTACTATATTAGAAACTAGAGTATATGTATTGGTATAAATATTAGTATTAGTTTTAGCTACGTAGTCTATATTAGACAATATAACAGACTAAGTGTATTAGTATTGTATTAGTATAGTTATGTATTAGTATTAGTTATATAATAATATTAGTATTAGACTATTAATAATTTAGTATAGCTATATATATATTAGCATTAGACTATTAGTTAATAGTGATTTAGTATAACTATATTAGTACAAGAATAACTTTAGTATTAGACTATTAGTTATAGTGATTAGAATAACTATATATTAGTATTTGTTATAGTGAGTTTAATTATTATAATTATATTATTGATAGACTATAGTGATGGTATTAGTATACTAATACTAATTAGTATTACTATATCATTATTTCATATGTAATTATTTAGTATATTGATTTATATACTAATTTTGTAATATATATATACTTAAAGTATATTACTAATAGAAATATAGTATTAGAATTTAGACGGTTAGTATTAGGCCATAAAATATAAATTTTAATAAATAACACATATTAGTGTTACTAATTTACTAATGTATTATGTACTTATCAAAAAGAATATATTGATAATTTATTAGGCCATAAAAGTTTGGTAATAATTTAATAAAATTTGAGGGATTTTCTTTCTTTTTTGGTAAATAATATTTTAGTGATCTTATTTATAATTTTGGTATATAAATTCAAACCTTTTGATATTTAAGATTTTTTTTTTTTTCAATTTGAAGTGATAAAAAAGTATTGGTGTGACTTATCAATTTCAATTTAAAGTTTTACAATTTCGATTTATTTTTAGACTAATTTATTATTTATCAATTTTATGATTTATCAATTTTGTTTTTAAGCATATTTTCTCAATTTAAGTAGTTCTTATGATAAAATTTTATTAATATATATATTATGTTTAAAGCATGTGATATGATCAATTAAAATTTTATTTTGAAGACTAAACTTATATTTTATAAATTGTAATAATATTATCTTATATATAATTATAAATTGTAATAATATTATCTTCAATTTTCAGGTTTTCCAAGGTTTTTTTTTTGTCTATTTTTATACCCATATAAGGAAGACTTACATAACATATATACAACTAATCTATCATTTTTATCCAGCTTATCTAACGAATTAATGATTAAATAAATATGGAGTTACGCCTCACTAATACTTTGAAAGAATTATGCCTCATCTAGATGTTGAGATGAATCGATCTCATCTCAATAATTAAGATCACTTAAATATAAGTATTTTTTAATTTTTTTTAATTTTTCATCTAATCATTATCTAATTATTACATTGCAAATTTTCAAATAAAGCACAAAAAATAATTCAATTTTTTAAATTTTAAAAATATTAAAAATTTATATTATAACAATATCTTGATTTTACTTATATTCAGCTTTCTCTCTCTCTGTTTCCAGAATCAATAAAAATCTAAACTCAAACCATCTCGACCTATTCACATACTATTTTATTATTATTTACAGATTTATCATCTAACTATAAAGAGCAATATTTTCTCACTCTCAACGTGAGATTTCATGTACTTCAAGTCTTGACGAGCTCTCGGGATTTTTGACTACTTGCAATAGAGTTGTATTGACAATGTAGGTTTTTTGCATGCTATGTCTATGAGAATGAAATACAAATATAATAAATATTGGGAGGATGTTGAGAAAATAAATAGATTATTATTTGTGGTTGCGATCTTTGACCCCCAATATAATTTTGATCGAATCTGCAATTTGAGTCGAATGGAAGTTAGGTTGGAGCATATGCATTATTTTAAGTTCTTGAGAAAAAAAAGTTGAATTATTGCATTATTTGATTTTTTAGTCCTATCAACAAAAGTTTAACCAGGAGATCCATTCAACCTAGCTTTTTAACATGATATATCGCAAATGTGAAACCAAATTGCATTTTGAGACTTCAATGCTAGAGAGGTTCCAAAGACTTATTAGCACCATTTACAGCTGCAAAACTACCAATAATCTAATCCACACCCAAACATGAACATTAAAAAAAAAAACTTGTAAGGCAGATAAAAATATGAGGTTTTCATCAAGTGACCATATGCAACCAATCAAATTACAACCAACTAAATTTCCTATTATAGCCAACTTACAACCAGTCAAATTCATCATTACAACCCAAAAAAGTAGAATGGCTACAAACTAATTGATCTATCCAAGTATCATGCCTAAAAAAATTACAGACTTAGGAAACAACAAAAGTAACAAAAGTCTACTCCGTCAGCTGCTCAATAACTAATTATCTTTTGATAAGTTGAAATTTCACGAAACTCCATATGTGAAATTATCTTGCTACATTATCGAAAATTTCATATTCCTACAAATCAAGAAAAATTTCTAAAGCAAACACTTAAATATAACAGATAAGTAAAATAAGATTAGTACTCATACAAATTAAATGGTGTTGACATAGTGGTTGGGTCTAAAGATGTTGGTAATTGCATATTCTTACAAATAAAAAAATATTTAAATGATGCAATCAAATGAAGTCAAACATTTAAATATAACATGCACTTCTTGTAAGATAAGATTAGTACTTATACATATCAAATGATGTTGACATAGCGGTCAAGTCTAGAGGTGTCAGGAATTGCATATTCTTACAGATCAAGAAAAATTTAAGTAATGAAATCAGTTAAAATCAAACATTTAAATATAACAACAATTTGTAAGATTAGTACGTATGCATATCAAATGGAGTTGACATAGTGTCTGGGTCTGAAGGTAATGTAGGCGAACTTCGTCCATCCATTCCTCTCCAATACATATGATCGCAAAAGATTCAAACAATTTTTTTGCCAAAACTATTAACATGTGCCCACATAGAAAGCCAATCCACTCAAACTTATAATATGTGAAAGACACAATATTTTTATCGTTTCAAAGTGTTATTTCATATGTCGGTTTTTCTCTCCCAAGAATGGTCACCACATAAATTTTTTGTCTATCTTCCTCACGTGTTTAATGCGCCTTGAACTTTTGGCTACTCGCTAACTCTTCTTGAAAGATAAAAAATGATTTTCTTGTTTAGAGTTTGGCTACTACCCCTTTAATACTATAATGAGTTTTTAATATTAAAGTCAATATTTTTGTCTTCACATCTTTTTATTTCTCACTTAGATAACAAGCATTCAAAACTTTTTTATATTGATATACAAAGTCACTTACCATCGTACTTGACCAAACATAGCATTTACAAAATTTGTTAATACTCTCACTTTGTTGAGTAGTAGACATTCCAGTACATAATATAGATCTCAAGTAAGGGGGTACCCATTTCTCTTTTTTTTTATTTACATAAATAGTTTGCAACCTATTATTTTCTTCTAACTTGTATATCGATAACATTTTGGTCCACTCCAACTCAAATTCCTTAATAGTTAGTGTGTTATGAATACAATGGTTAAAATTAAATTTAAATCTTGGGTATCTGTGAGACACGAGCTAGATGTTTAGGAATTTTTTGTAGGAGATGCTATAAGCACAATTTGTAAGTTGTATTAGACAATACCGTTTGGATGACCTTAACCATTGACTTGTCATCATCAGTTATTATTGTAGAGGGAGCACGATCAAGCGTCACTTCTAGCCAAGTTTTCAATAACCTTGTGTAAGATTCGCTTGTCTCATTGATCAATAACGCACATCCAAACATTACAGATTGATGATGATGGTTAACTCCATTGAATAGGACAAATGGCATCTTGTACTGATTTGTTAGGTACATAGAGTCAAATGTAACATTCCCAAAATATTTATATGCAACTCGTGATCTACCATCTTTCCAAAAATAATTTCTCATTGACCCATTTGCATCAACTTGAATTAAGAATACAAAACCTAAATGAGTACATTCACTTTCCAAGAAGTATTCATAAAACTTTTGTGCGTCTCCCTCTTCAAGAACTTGCCTCCTTCGACTGTCCAAATAATTATGAATGTCTTTGGAAATGTAACCAATATTGTAATCACCATAGTGCTTCTTACTCAAAACGGGCATTATTTTTTGTGTTAGTATCCCAACTCATTTAGCTTATTTACCAAATTTTTTTGAGTCAATGTCACTCGTCTATGGCCACGAAGCAAATGTGTACTCTGAGGTATCAACAGCTAATGTTGTAATAGATTACAAACTTGGACAGAACCCATTTGCATGCATTCTTTTTTATTGTCGTCATCGCCTTACACCCGCACCTTGTTTTCAAAGTCTTGGGTCTTGCTCTCAAACACACATACTCGACACCAATTAATGACTTGTTTGTGCTTGACAATTGCGTACGATTTGTTCGAATGCTAAAACCAGTTCATCTAGAGAAAGTTTTATAGCAACTATATGCATCATTTACGTTGTCAAACTCCAGCCCCGCATACAGCTCAACATATAAAAATGACATTATATAGTCTTCCTTGGGCATGTTCATATTGACTTCATTATCACCATCATTTTCAATTATCTCAACTTCATCGACACTAGAATTAGAAGTGTCTAATTTCTTTTGACGTACTCATCGGTCATTCAACTTGATATCATTTACAACACAAAAAATAATTAGTAGATCTCTTGCATAGAGAACGGTGATATTAAAATACAAGGTATAAATGCCCAAGTTTTTAAAAAGTAAATACCATAAAAACAGAAGAAATCTTGAGTTAAAAAAAAATTGAAGACTTTGGCATTAGTTTCTAACACAATAAGCAAGCTAGCAAAAAGAAAGAGAACTATCACACAGGACTTAGATAAACTACACAACAAAAGCAAGCGAGAATTGTCTTTTTTTTTTTTTTTTGGAGGGGGGGTGTTATCCATATGCAAGAAAGTTGACTTCTGATCTTCAACTTAATGACTTGAGTCAAAACCTCTTTTGACGTGGAAGTAATTGGTAATAGCTTGCATTCCTCTGAATCTTGCAAATACAATAGGTAATTGCACTCCACTTCAATTTGCACCTAATAAACTTCAAAATCATTTCCTTTTAAATTCTGAAGGCCTCATTTATTTACTTTATCATATTATAATTATTGTTTGACTGATTCTACACTAAGGCAAAAATCTAGAATTGAGAATCATCATATGTGAAAGTTCTTTATTTTTGTGTGCATGGATGTTGGTAGATGCTAAATATATAGCAAAAAGCTCTTTTTTTCAATGACGCAAACTTGCCATGGAAAGTCCATACATATATATGCGCATTCGGCACTCTCCAAGTATGATCATTCATATGACTATGTCTAGCTATGAGTCTAGAGGCAACAACTGATCATGCTCCTTTTGTCACAATAAGCTCAAAAATGTGACTTCAAAGAAAAAAAGGCTATCAAAGGCAAAATGAAAATATCCCTCTATAAATCTTGGGCATGCCACACTCTAGGGAAATCGACTCATACAAGTTAAATCTATTGTTCACAAATAAAGATATTCCCTATCCAAGGAAATCAACCCATACAAGTTAAAAAACATTATCATCTCAACTTTAAATATGAAATGATTCTTCAAAGATGCAAGTAGATAAAGCAATATACAATGTTATCAAATTGGCCATAAGAAAGGTGATTTTTAGGACTTTGAAGCTTCACTTTTGAGGTCTCCTATTGCAAGGCAGTTCTCGATGTTATTTTTTCTTGTGGTGGTATTATCAAAGTCCTACAATCACTTTATGTATATCTAGTTTGAATAAAACGTGCAATGACAATGGGGTAATACTGAGATATTATGCAGCTTACTAAGTGTGCATGTGTCCTTAACTGCCATTCATTAAGAAAAACAACAATATGTTATTCATATAGGCGAAAAAAGAAAAACGACAATATGTTTTTCATATATTATTCAGATAGAACAGACAAGACTTCTATCGAATTTCTCTTTTTATGCAGAAAAAACTTGATATGTTATATGTGGTGCACTCTTGGAATACTCTTGGAATAAGAAGGGAAATAATTATAAAAGAACAAAATTAAGGTCCTAGAATTCACTCTAATGTTAACTTGGTTTCATTTATGAAGGAAGTTGTTCACATGCTCTCGACAAACTAACATATGGCGTTGACATGAAAAAGATAAGGTGGTGTTGACAAGCTAATAGTAGGTTGATTACTTGTGTAGAAATTGATTTTTTAGGAGTAATTGAAATTAAAATCATAGTCTCAAAAAAATGCAAAGAAAAAAAGAATGAGAAGAGAATAAGAGAATAAGAGAATACCCCCTTGATGTCGGCAAGGATGTCAGCGTTGGTCGTTCGGCAATGGGATTCGTCGTCAGCAATGGGACTTGTCGGCTTACAGTGGGGCTCGTTGGCAATGCTATTTGTCGGGCCATGTCGAGAAATGCTCGTCACTAGCAAGTATTTGGCGGCTTGACGGACAAAAATTTTCTGGTGGTTGTTTGAGAGTTTTGGGGGAAAAGAAGCAAGGGAGGAGAATGGGTCTGTACTCTCACTTTCCAATGTTGATCCTCTGATTGCAGGTCCACCATTTCCTAAGATAGAAGACCGACATGGCAGCTCCTAATTGGATTGGTGCAAGACCTCTTTTTATACCAATTTGTACCATAGTATTTCCCTTATAGTAGTAATATGTTGTGTAAGTGTTGCGTACTCATTTTTTTTAAAAGTAAAATTTATTATTAAAAAATTAAATTTTTATATAAATCTCATATTTATTATTTTATTAAAAAGGAGTAATTCTATGGGGTCTCGAGGTTGGGGCCCCTTTGAGCCCTCAAGCTTATTTTATAATTAAAAAAAGTCTTTTTAATGAACGAACGTCAAACCCCTTCCTTTAGCAACCCTCATGGCTGACACTTCTTACGGACTTTGATACACGTGAGTAGAGACCCTACAAACTCACAGAGCCCAGAGACAAGCCACTTCTCTCGCTTTAATCTGATGCCAAATGATGCTGAACATTTCAATACCTATTGACTTGAAAGTTGAAACTCAAACTCCTTCCCACAAATGGTCCTAACACTGATGAGTAGAAGATCAAAGAGCCTTAAAACCAAATGCAGAACATCTCCACTAGTGACACCATAGTGTCCAGAGTAAATACAAAAAATCAAAGGTTGAAGGAACAAAAATATGAAAATCTACAGACCAAAAAACTTACAAAAAAATATACAGACTAAATACGAAATGGAAGAAAAATCGAAAGTTGAAGGAAGGGAAAGGAAATATCCCACCTACCTGGGTATTTGGTGGCTTGCCAGAACGAGATTGAGAATGGGTCTTTCCGTTTGAGATTGTGGTTGGCAAGTGAGATTTGCCTGAGAAAAATTTCCATCCAACGGTTGAAAGAGATGGAGTAGTGGAGTTCAATTTGCTTGAGGAGTTCAATTTTTTTTTTTATGAGATAAGCTGGTCGCCTTCTTCGTCTTGCGGATTCTAGAAACTATATGTTTTCCTTGCATTACATATATGAGATTGGCATCTAATTTATTTTCTTTCTAAGCCAAAAAAAAATGGTAAGAGGAAAGGAAGGTTTTAAAACTCGAATGGTAGTTGGGACTTGGTAGTATTCTTGGGTTAACTCGTACTTGTGATTTCTAGGCATCTCGAATGTGATATTTGTCGCTCCCCTGCGATTTTGTGATTTCGTCCTTCTTTTGCCTCTATCTGCATTTTAGTAATTCATATTTCTTTTTTTTTAATTATAAAATAAGCTCAGAGGCGCAAAGGAGTCCCAATCGCGGGTAGGGGTGCTCAAGTGGGCCGGATATTTTCCCGATCCAGTCTAAAATCCTGATAACCGGATTCTAATTTCGGTTTTAAAACCTAATTAAAACAAAATCGAAAGACTCATTTCAAATATCCAGACCAACATGGTCCAAACATGGTTTTAAAATCTGGATACCGGATTTAAAATTCGGCACCCAGATTTCTTAAAAAACTTTGTATCAAATTTGTGTACCCCATTTCCAGACTTCTCTCCCTCTCTCTCTACAGTAGAAATTAAAACCCTAGGCCCTAGCTGCGTCTCTCTCTCTCTCTCTCTCTCCTCTAGCGACGAAACCTAGCTTTTTCTACTGACTGCCGAAACTCCAGCCGTCGCCTGTCACCCATCATCTCTCACTTGTGGCTTCGCCGTCCCCTCTCTCTCTCTCTCTCTCTCTCTCTCTCTCTCTCTCTCTCTCGTGCCGAAACCCTAGCTCGTGTCATTCTTCCTCTGTTGATTGAATATTTGTTCTTCGTGGCCATTGTCTTCACTCGTCGCTCTGTTTGGCTAGATCTTCTATTTTATTTTTGGGTTCGATTCTATTTTGGGTATATTTTTTTTTATCTCCTCTTTGTGTGTATTGTTCTCTCCTTGTTGATTTTGATTCTGTTTTGATGAGAATGTTTGAGTATTTTTATAGGTTAGATTTGTTTATATTCTATCACTAACTTAGTCGAACATGGGTTTATTTTTGCTAGATCTGTTCTTTTTTGTTGAACATGGGTTTTTTCGTAAGTTTTTGAGACTTTACATTTTGGTTCTTCTATTTCTTAAGATCTATTGTTATCACAACCAATTTTTTAGTATTTTTTTTTTTGGCATGTAATGTTTTTGTTTGGTATTCTATTTCCGCTCTCATATGGTATTTATGATCTCATATAAATCCTATGCTTTTCTTAGTTTCCAAAGGGAAAGTTACATTCGATTTCCCATTAATACTTAACACCATACTTCAAATTAAAACGAAAAAGGACAGAAGAGTGGGAAAAACTAGATGTATTAGAGTTCTAACTCATGAACCAAAAATTTATATATAGATTGGTTGTTAAAATATTTTGTCTATAGTATTGACAATGATACTTAAGATATATGTAGAAAGCTTGGACTTCAGTAGCATATTATAATATTAGGCCTATGCTTTAATAAATCACAAATGTCATTGTAATTAGTCCAAAATCATGTCCTCTGTTAAATGAGTTGAATATAAGCATTATAGACTAAAGGATGCTGAATGTAAGCATTACAGACTAAAGGATGCTTTGTTCTGTTTTTTGGTTTGTTTGGATGAGTTACTTGTCTGACATGTACTCAATGATTGAAATAAGCATTTGATTTTGCTAGTATAAATAAAAAATATTGACATGTGTGTGTGGGTAAGTTTTATTTTCTGATTCTTTTGTTCTCTGTTTTTTTTTTTTTGAAATATTTGTTCTATGTGTTGTTGATTTTGGGTTGGCTTCAGAACAAATCTACATTCTCTGTTAGCTAGTATACTCTTCTTTGCGCCATTTGCTAGGAAAGATTCAAGATTTACAGACCCATATCATTTTAATATCATGTGCTCTATATTGTGTACCTCATAGTGTTAGGAAAGTTGGAATTTTATGCATTTAAATTTGTTCTCTTTGATTTTAAACGTGTTGTTTATGTTTTTATTTGGGTCTATTTTGTTCTGTGATTATGAGGGATGAAGATAATGCACTTCCTTTCACTGGAAGGGGCTCACAAAAGCTTCAAATCTAGTATGGTTAGAAAGACTCAATCTAGTATGCTATATGTAAAGTATAAATGCTATGCATTTAATCGGTCATGTTTGTAATACAACTTTTCGTTTGGAGAAAAAAATAAGAATCCATTTGTGTGCTTGGATTGAAATATGGATCTATAGGTTTGTTTGTTTAATGATGATTTAGTGTGAATTATTTAGTTTTTTTGCTCAATTTTATTTTAGTTTCATATGTCAATTATTTAGTTTTGGGAAACTAATATTTTACATGATGTAAAGAAATATGGTCGGACAATACCCAACCATTTTTTGTCATAGTTTTGTATTAATGAATCTTATATGATTGCCAAATCGATTGGTTGCAGCTTTATTTGTACTAATTACCTCAATGATCTTTTTTTTACCTTCTGTATGGTTGTGTGCTTATTACTTGTTTAGGCCCATATATGGTTGTTGTAGAAAAACAAACGCAAAATACGAACCGAATGTTGGCTGAGAATTTGAAGGCAATGGAGGGTAAAAATAAAAAGTTTGTAAAATCTTTTTAAAGTGATTTTTGAGATTTCCATATTGTAATTCATATATTGTAATTTTGCATTGAAGAATGCAATGTATAAATAATAAATTATGTAATATGTATTGGATTGTATAGTGATGCATGCATAGGTGAATATTGGAATTTTTTTATTTTATTTTACATGCATTTAGTATTTTTAGAACACAAATATTATCCCTTCCAACTTGATGACTTAGAAAAAAGCTTTAAAAAAGTAAGGGCAATGCTACATACAGTTTAAAAAGTTGGACTCCTTCACAGTCCAAGCAATAAACAAATAAAAAAATCTATATTTTAAAATAAAATTGATTAAAATACCCTTATTGACAAATAAGAAACTTTAAAAATCTGAAAATTTCATTTTATTTAATCATAAAATAATAATGTTTTTAGGTGGACTGCAATATAATTCATCAAATATGGACTACAAAAAGAATTATTCATAAAGTAGGGCAATGCTACATTCTATTTAAAAAGTTGGACTCTTTCGCAATTCAAGTAATAAATAAATAGGAAAATCTTCATTTTAAAATAAAAATTAATTAAAATATCTTTATTTACAAATAAGGCTTTTATATATAAAAAATAATAATAGTTATGGTTTGAATTTTTTGAATAAATATAAGCTTTCTATAAAAAATAAAATAAAAATTATGCTTTTGAGTCGATTTTTCTTCAGAATCCTTAAATAAAATATAGGCTTTTTACTATAAAAAAATGTTCTAAAATAATATTAAATATGAACTTTTGTTAAAAAATAAAATAAAATAAAATTCGGAGCCCGAATTCCGAATCCTCCAAAATCTGGATCCACTTCTGGGGACCAATATCATGTCTCAAACAATGTGCTAATATAAGTGTCAATGAAAAGAAACCATCTTTGCATCTATCTTTACTATAATTTGTTTGTTTTCACACCTATATTATTGTTTTTATTATTATTATTAATTAAAATAAAAAGAAGCGTTTGTTTATCGGATATTTGTCTGTAAAATTTGAGTCATCACTTTTTATGAAAGGTGAGATTAAATTTTTGTTTAAACAGATAGTAGTATCTCTTAAACATTTGTATGTAAAACATATCAGCAATAAATAAATCTATTCATCATTCTCTTATCATTCTATCTTGTGACATTAGATGATAGGTAAATAAATAAAACATAATAAATAATTTTCAATTATTTAATACCACATTATGAATTAATGAGAGGATGGTAAAAAATAGGATGATGAGTAGTATTGTTTATCAACAATAGTAAAGATTAAACCAATCACAAAAAAAAAAAAAAATAGTGCACTTTTAGAGCTCTAAATGTATTATTTTAATTTATGATATGAGGACATTCTAAAATATATTAGTCATGGATGTAAGTTTCTCTGATGAATGAATAATGACAATTTTTTTAAAAAAAAAAAAAAGATCATCTTCATTTCATGTAAAACAAATCATATTTATTTAATGTAAAAACAATGAACATTGTATTTTTGAATGGTTAAATTTATAAATAAAATAATAAAAATATCTCGATAACTATATCAAATGAAAATGTTAGAAACTAGAGTAGCTTTCCACAATTATATTACTTTGTTGATATGTCTATTAGATTAATCATTGTTGAAAAAGCTAAAATCCAAATAATAATTATATTATCTAACAATTAGCATTGTGCTCTACTAAATGAATAACCCCATTTAAATTGTTATTTCCATAGAAATATATCTAAAAAATAAGAAATGTACGAGATTTAGAAGACCCATACTTATATTACTGCATTATTATTCTATTTTTATTTTACCATATTATTATGTCTCTGTCTATCAACTTTTGGATAAACTTTTATATAAAATGGATAGCTTAAAGACTTAGACCATGGGCTTAGCCCATAATTTTAGCATACCTCAAACATAAACCATGGGCTTGGCCGATAATTTTACAGCGAATTGGATAACAGCAAACTGCCGTTTCTCGACTAATCCGAGATTCGAGAAAATATAAAAACATGAAAGGAACAGAACGATTAGGAGAGTACAAAAAATAGTACAATCTTTTTATTTTTAAGAAATCTAATCTAAACAATCAAAAATGGGCACAGTTGATTTGGATGGATTTCCGGATAATGTTGGGAAGATGTTCCTATGGTGGGAGGGATTTTTCCGTACTGATGCTTCCCCATGCCAGTTTCTACACCTCCATCATAAAAATAAAAAATAAATAATGATAGAATTACTATTTTTTTATTATCTATTTATTATTTTATATGTATTTCTTTTTTTTTAGTTTTTTTTATTTAATTAGTTAAGAAAATGACTATTAGTAAAATTATATATTTTCTTAATAATTAATTATGTTAAAAAAATACTTAAAAAATGATAAAACATAAAATAAAATAATAAAATTAATACACTATAAATAGTAAATAAATAATAGAAGAATAACAACTCTATCACTAAAAAAAACTTGAAAAAAAGGTAAAAACAATTATTATTGCATTTATGACCGTGACAAAATATATATGATCGGTGGCCCAATCGATGTGACCACTAATCAGTGTATCAGTAGGCTATTTCGTTTCAACTATTAACCAAAGGTATGTATTAAAATCTCATCTTGAAATGTATGGCTCGATAATTTCAGTTATTTATTTATTTATTGAAAAGGTATTAGAAATTCAAAGACAATAATTAATTGAAATATAAACAAGTTTAAGAACATATGTTTCAAACGTAAAACTTGTAAATAATTAAGCTTGTTAAATTATCAAAAAATACAAATTAGGACACATTTTATGCATCTCTTTTTTTATTATGAACATATAAAATTTCGAACAAGTTTTTTTTTTTTAAATACATTATGTATGATTGGAGAAAGTTTGACTTATTTTTTTAGATAAATTATATTTATAATCATAAAATATATAAGTATTGTATAATCATTTTCTCAAAAAAGAAAAAAGGTAAATATAGAACTCACGTTAAAAAAAACTACTCTTAAAAAAAACTATACAATATTTACAATTATACCTAACATTACTCTTTTATTATAACAAAAAACAATTATGTGAGACTCACATGTCGCTTGTCAAGCATGAGTTTCACACATCCATGTAAGTGTGTGTTAAGATTTTATAGGAGGTACTCAATTCTATTATTTTTGCTTATTATAAATTTAAATTAATTTTTGTGTATTTTCAATTATATTTATTTAGAATATTAAATAAAAAAAAATACATATATACACTAATGTAACATTTTTTAGTTTTAACCAATACATTAATATTAACTAATTTGAGAGAGATAAAATGATAAAGCTTACTAGCATTATTCTTTCCTATTTTTAATTTTTTTTTTTTTTTTTACAATATAATCTCATTTATTGGTTTTAAATTTTCAATTGTCTTTTCTTTAATCTATTCGAACTGCGTCTATTGAAATAGGTTTTTGTTGATCTTTCCTATTATTTCTTTTATTACAATACAATCTTGATTGGAAAGAAAAAATAAATAAATAAAAAAGACGAAAAAAAAAAGAATGTAAGTGTAACTCATGCATGGGTTAGGTCGCCGAAGGAACTAGAATGTAACCCTAGTTGGTCAACTTAGACGGATGGAAAGTTGGAAACTCCTTTATATCATTTCCTTTTCCGAAAGCGAAAACTCAACAGAAGCAAAGTTCAGAGGCGGTCGGAGCTCAAACATGGCGTCGATAGCTGCTCCAGGCATTATTGGTTCTTCTCTTTCACCACCGTTCTCTTTCAGATCTGCTGTTTCGCTTCCCATGATATCGCTTCCCGTACGGATCCATGCGAATGGAAAGACAAACAAGGGCTTGACGGTGACAGCGATGGCAGTGGCGAAATTCAAAGGGACTCAGCGGAGAGAGAAGCATCTGACGGAGATGATCGAGAAGAAGGTGACGGAAGCGAAGAAGGTGTGCGAGGGGGACGAGGCGTCGGACGAGTGCAAGGTGGCGTGGGACGAGGTCGAAGAGGTGAGTCAAGCAAAGGCCGATCTCAGGCTTAAGCTGCAGCAGGAAAAAGATCCTCTCGAGTCGTTTTGCCAGGACAATCCTGAGACTGACGAGTGCCGAGTCTACGAGGACTGAGTTGATTGTTTGCTGCAGATCTCCACCGTCGACGCAAAGGCCGATGATCTTGCTGGAGTCTATCGATGTAGACTGGGATGTTGTGTATATGCTCACCATTCGACTAGTGTAATAAGATTGTAAAACAACTCCTTTCTTCGATTTATGTATAATTATGTTCTTTTCTGTTGTTCTGAGCATCTCTCAAAAGTGTTAATTCTCTTCTTATCTTTGATTAGCATTGATAACACAAAATACCCGATCATATGAGAAAAAGATGAATAACATGAGAACAGATAACAACTTAACGTGGAAAATCATGACATACCAAGAAAGCTAGATTACTAAGAAGTCAGCTTAATGAGTTAAGCCCCCGAAATCAACTGGAGAATTAGATCGATCAGGACATAAGATCCAAGCAGTTTCCCAATACAAACTGGAATTGGATGCAACTTTACTTTTGCTGGTGAATTAGCACATAACATAATCATCGTACACGCTCATAAGGTTCAAAATGGCAGAAACAACACTACAATGTCTACGAAACAAAAAGCATATCAAAAAAACTCAACAAGATGACAATCTTGTTTATTCTTCCCCGCTATCTTCATCAGGACCTGCTGCTTCTCTGACATTGACGGTGAAGGTATACTCCTGATCACATCCCAGATATGAGTCACACATGAAATAGAGTGTGTATGTCTTCTTTCCAGCTTCTGCAGGGGCGAAATCAAGCTTAACCCTCGATTTTCTTTGCAGGGAAACCCTCTTGATGGCAAGCAACTGGTTGGTTTTCGTATCGCCCACGACAAGCCACCACCCTTCGTCTTTCGCCTTAGGATACCTGGGAGCATCAACAGGTCCTACCTCTGTCCTTCCCTCCATATCTCTCTCAAGAGTGACTAGCAGCGTCATCTCCCTCCCAGCCCTCACACTATCGTTGTCCAGCACCTCGTATGTCATATCGATATTGGGGAAACGGTTGCAGAACTGAGCAATGTGCAGCAACTGATCATCAGACATCTGCAGTAGCTCCCGCCTCTCGTCATCCTCCATCTCCACTAAATCAAATACAGTCTCTATACTCTTTCCGGGGTTTTCTTGGCATTTCTTGGCTAACTCCTTCGTAAAGTGTGGGAGTTGTAGAAGCATGGAATCACGTTCCCACATGCCTTGTGTCACCATTTGGCTGATTTCCATTGCGAGGAGAGCAAGGCTCAGCCAGCCATTGCTTGAGATAACATCAACCATTGCCTGAAGCAATCTACTTGCAGAAAGAAGCACCTCTCGCTGGTCCGATGCTAGGTTCCCACCGACAGTTTGCCTTGAAAAGTGGGCCTGAAGAAGTGCATTTGCTTTCACATGCGGGTCCGTGCACTTGGGATTTTCAAATGAAAACCTCTGGTGATTAATCAACCTCCGAACCACATCTTCCTCCCCAGGTCGTACAGGAAGTAGTGCATATTCTGTAGCTGAAGACAAAATCTCCAGAAGACCCTTCATTTTTGTCTTGGAAGCCAAAGAAGAACTGAAACGCTCTATAGTAGTGTAACTGATGTAATAATAGGATGCTATCATCCCAAGATTCGAAGGAGTAAGATCCATATCATCCTCAATGATAACACATTTACTTGCTTCTAACTCGCTCAATGTGTTCTCTACAAGCTCTGACAGGTGATCAGAAAGATGCCTGTGACTAACTCCCTGAAGATTGTAATAGTTGGGATTTTGTGTAAGCCTCCTGTACATAAACGTCCACGTAAGATAATCCACAGCATCTTGCTTGTTCTCAATGATCTTTGCAACAATTTCTGCATTCAGATTATCATGTAGAAAGTGGTGCAAATGGCTTTCAACCGGGAATGCTTCGTACAAGAACTTCTTGTAGTATTCTTTACGAGGTGCATGGCAAAGGATGACACACTTACCAGAGTTATCTAACAAAGGTCGACTAGCATGACCCATCATTTGTAGGAGATCAGTAACTGGGTAATCAGTGTGAGCATTTTCCCGACCATCATAATATTGTGTTCCCATCACGACCACCAAATGGGCTGACAGTGGCACTCCCCAACACATTGAGCTGCTCATGACACAAACCTTAATACCCCCAATGCCAAACAGATACGACACAATGTCTCGATCCCTATCAGTTAAGCCCTCGTGCAAGTAACCCACTCCCTGGCGTAAAGTGGTTTTAAGCATTTCATCGTTAACTCTGTCAATGTAAGATTCGAGTTTGTCCAAGGTCTGCAATAAAAATGGCTGCTTCTTTCCATCCCCATCAGAGTAGGTCGTCAGATCCACAGCAGTGAGTCGGACATGCTTCCTTGTTGGAACAAAAACAAGAGCAGGTTTCTCATTCTTGGCAAGCTGAACAATTGCAGTATATGTTGGTTTTGTCATCGCTTGCATTCTCGCTTCAAAATTAGCTATGTCCACCCCCTGGATGTGTACTTCCAATGGCACAGGACGTACGCCAGGAGGAAAATTGAAAAGGCCATGTGAGGTAGCACCTATCCATTCCCCGAGATCCTTTGCATTTGCAAGTGAAGTTGACAGGGCCACAATTCGAATCTTATTCTCAACTTGACTTGCAATATACCTCATCCTGGAAACAATCACCTCCAAGACAGGACCACCTTGACCCCCAATCAAGTGGAGTTCATCAATGATGAAAAGGCTAACTTGTTGAACAGGTTTCCTCTGTTTCCAGCGGCGAGACAAAGCATCCCATTTCTCCGGAGTACTGATAATTATCTGACCTTTCTCAAGAAGTTTCAAATCTGTAGTTGCTTCCCCTGTTAATTCAACCACCCGCAATTTAATACCATCCTTTCCAAACTTCCTCTCCCAATCACGATACCGTTCCTTGGCCAGTGCTTCAAGGGGCGCAATATACACAACACGCATGACACTCTCAGATCCTTTTTGATGATTCCTTAAGATCGCAAACTCCGCACATATGGTCTTCCCACTCCCCGTTGGAGCGGCAACTAAAACATTGTCATCTGTGTTATACAGGACAGTGAATACCTGAGTCTGAACAGGGTTAAAATGCTTAAAACTATAAAGAGCTTCATATGATGGATTCCTTAAGGCGGTCACAGGCAGTGGCTGCAAGTCCAATAGCTCTGTTGGCGGAGGATACTTTTCTGGTAAAATGAGGTGCCTGAAAGAAACGGGTAAAACAGTTTGTGACCCAAGCCATCTATCTGACACAACACGGATGAAGTACTGAGGCGGCAATGGCTCATAAATTGGCACTGTGAAATTCAAAGTGTGATCCTCGTCGATATACTGCTTCTTCAACATAAAATATTCATGATGAAGAATAAATTCACCATCATTATCCTCCACAATCACCCAAAATGGCTCCACGTATCCATGAACTTTGTCCTCCCATTGAAAGTCTGGCGTTATGGCAAGCTCAACCCTCAAAACGGTGCGGGTAATTGGCTGCACATGTGCTGCAAGATTAAGTTTGGGGAATTGGTGAATAAATTTATGAAGCGACCTTCCCATCTTTGGGACACGAATAAGCTCCCCTATCTCCTGAGACGAAAGGTCATAATACCTATCCCAGGCCAAATCCTTCTTCTCTAACTTCATCAAAGTATCATTTGGGATCCCATGGAATTGGCGAAGAGGTGTTTGTACACTCCACATCCTCTTGTTAATCATTTTGCACAAGTTCAAAGCCTTCTCAGCCAATTGCGCCCATCCACGTTTCAACACAATCTCAAAAAGAGCTCGCATAAGACGTCCCGCACTCTGAACACAGAGTAAAACCAGTGAGTAAACAGGCAAATAACTAGACCAAAGAACAATTAAAGCAGAGAAAATGAAATCCAAAGGAACAAAGGGAACCAAACACTAGAGCTAGTTGAAACTATTCCTAACCCTAACTGAACTACAGAAGAGGAAGAGTGAGAGAGCGAGAGAATGAAACCTGAGTTATGAACACCATGTCAGACGTTAATGAAAGACCTTCAAGCTTCAACTGTGAAATGTATGCCTGCAGCAAAACATTAATCTTGGCGCTAGGCTCTTCCAAGCTTTCCTTGATGGGAATAGGAACACGATCCAAAAGCTTTGCTAGTTCCATTTTTTCATCCTGCCGCACTGTAACATATTTGAATTCTTCACTGAGTGAAAACAACCGACAAAGCTCAATATCTCCCATAGTGGGCTTCAAATGTTCATTATAGGTGGATATCGTCCCATGAGTTATATAATAGTAGCTAGCAATGCGACCCAAGTCTGTGACTTGAAAATATCCACTTTTTCTATCATATTTAACCAAATTATTTTTGTCCAGTATGGTTGCAGCAGAATGAATCTGCACAATAAAGAAAATAGAACCATGAGATATCTATGGCAGATACAATCATGAGCAGTATTTCTATTGCAAAAGCCAAAGTCCATTGAATCATTAATATGTAAAATAAAATAAATTTCCATAAGGACTGAAGTAGAGAAGAAAATTATCTTAATAAAAAAAAATCAGATATAAGAGATGTCAACATGTTGGAATGTCTCATATGCCACGGGCCACCGGTAAGCCGTATGACAAAACAGATTGAATAAGATAATATACAGGCGACCTTATCCCAGGGATATAATTAAACAAACATATATTAGTTTTACAACTAGGTACTTTTTATTATCAGTTGTAATAATTAAATAAACAGCAATGCTACATACATACAGTCGTGGAATGCGTAAACTCACACAAACGCTTTGAAGAAGAGAGGGGTCCACTATTAAAAAGTTAGTTTTTTTTTTTTTTTACGTGGAGTCCGCATTTACTCACATTTTTCAAATCAATCATGCGACATTTGCGCATTTCAGACTACAAATATCATTTCTCAAATACATTGGGAAAAATTTTAGTCCAAGAACTGTGCACCCTTATTTTACTAAGAATAAAAGAGACAAAGGCACTAGAACACAGCAGCCGAAACAAGAATGACATGCAATGACCAAAAAGAGCAGTTAAAATGTAAAACAATGCAATTAGATGCTTACCAAATCAGCCCTCCTCTCCTCCAAAAATATATCTCTAGTGAGAACATCGGCTGGTAAACCATACAGTGTAGGGTTGCGCACCATACGAACATACAAGTAAGTGTACCCAAGCCAATGGGAGGCTTCTCTAGCATTTTGAACAGTTCCAAGAACAATTTCTGCATTCAATTGATCAGGCAGTTTGGACACAAACTGGCTTTCAATAGGAAGCTGCTGATTCATTAAAGAAAGATAATATTGTAGTTCACTATGACCAGTAATGATTATGCCCTCCCCATATGAATCAAACTGGGGCCTTCCTGCACGACCCAGCATTTGCATAACATCCAGAGGGGACAGTTCGGTCCATGCACCTTTTTCTGGATTGTAAATTTGGGTCCCCTTGATAATGACTGTGTGAGCAGGTAAATTCACACCCCAAGCAAGAGTTGCAGTGGATACCAACACTTGCACATGGCCATCAGCAAATAGCTCCTCAACAAGCTGGCGGTCAGCCCTTGCCAACCCGGCATGATGAATAGCAAAACCATATGGTAGAAGATCCTTAAGTTCATTGCTCTTGACCAGATCTGTATGAGTATGAAGAATCTCCCGGCTTGCACTGTCCTCCTTCAAAAATCTCCCCAGAGTATCATTAGCAAGAGCAGCATCTCTTATGGCACGAGCTGTTTTGGCTGTTTCTTTTCTTGAGTGAACAAAAATAAGAACTTGATGCTTTCCTGCTACAGCCATTACCTTTTCATAACAGATGTCATTCATCAGTTGGAACCTCTGGAGTGGCTTCTTTACTGTTATTCCAATATACTGTTGAGAAAGAGGGACGGGTCTGTAACTATTGTCAAAGTGGAATAATCCTTTATTCAGATCAACTCGTAAGAACAAAGCCACATCCTCGTAATTAGGGAGTGTAGCAGATAACCCTACCAACCGAATATGCTCTCTTGAAGTTTCAATCTGCCTAACTGTTCTAGCAACAATACTTTCAAGCACAGGTCCTCTGTTATCATGAAGAAGATGAATCTCATCAATGATTAGAAGCTTCACAAGCTGCGTATAAGTCCGATCGCCTGACTTCCTGGTAATGATATCCCACTTCTCAGGAGTTGTGACTATAATTTGAGTTTCTTCAATTTGCTGCCGAGTCAGTGACTGATCTCCACTTAACTCCCTGACCTTGACATCTAAGTACTGCAAACGATTGGACAAATTTCCGACAACTTCAGCAACTAGAGCTTTCATAGGAGCAACATATACAATCTTATAATTGTTGTGGTTAAATGAACCATCTGAATTCCTGTGTACTGCTATCTGCTGAAGTATAGTTAGCACGGCAACGTTAGTTTTCCCTGCCCCAGTTGGAGCGCATAAGAGGATATTGTCAGCCTTAAAAAGTGCAGTATCATAGACTTTACTCTGTACCCTGTTCAACTCTTTCATTCCTTTAAAAGCGGGTTGTGCCCAGTCTTTCATATCTGATATTTTTACCAGTTTCTCTTTTGGATCAAATGGTTTGGGCTTCAATGCAGGCACGTGAATTTCTTCATATCCCTTGCTAGAATGCCTATAAGACCCATCTGGAAGCTCAATCTTTTTTGCCGCCACCAAACGACCACCTTGTTCAAAAGCTATACTGTCAAGATCAAGCAACTGGCGCTGGCCCCAACCACTGTCTGCGTCTCTATCAACAAGACCTCGCCTACCTCTGTCCCCATCTCCACCGCTCTCATCCTTCAACCGACGAGCCTCTTCTCTAATACTCTTCTCCAAATTCTTTTGCCTTTCTTTTGCACTAGCCCTCGTGGCATGCAACTGATCCACGATAGCCGCCAGTTCTGGACCCAAACCCATCATTTCCTCCTCGATCTTTTTCTTCTGATCATCATCTTCGGCCCTCGCTAAGCGGGTACACCAAACAATCTTCAGTCGATTCCTCAACAAAAACTTAATAAGGCTAAATTTATCGAATTGGAGAAGCACCAACAGCTTTGATTCAACTTCTCTGTCATCACCTTCAGCGAGTATCTTAAGCACGTCTTCTGCAAGCTTCTGGCACTGTTGTGGATCAATCTGTTTCTCAAATGCTTCTGAGATCTTCCCCTGAAGCCAATAAGCGCCAATACTCAGAGCATTAAGGCTCATACTCTCATTTGCTTCTCGCATATCATCCTCATCGTCAATCCCACCCCCCATTTGCATAGCTCCAGCACCATTGGCTTCGACCACGTCATCATCATCATCCTCATCTTCCTGGACCATATCAAGATCACTGTCGTCATCCTCCTCCTCATTCTCTTCAAACTCAACTGCAACACCCACATCATCGTCGAGAGCATCATCCCCATTTGCAGCAGCAGGCCCAGCCGCATCACCCCCATCCTGGTAATCCGTGATAAGCCTCCCTATTGATACCAACTGATCAAAAACAGGGTTTGGAATCGGGTTCAATAGCTTCTCAATCTCCTTCTTCTTGTCCGGATTCTTAAGTGTATCATTCTTAAGGACCGCCAGGATCTCATCTGCGGCGCCACTGACAATACTGAGAGGCTGGCCACCCAACTGCTGTTGAATGACACTAAGCATAGCCTCATACGCAGCCCTCGTCTCCTTAGTCTTAGGCTGGTACACACCTTCCTCCGAAGAAGTCAAGACGCTTTCTTCTTGAAGGCGGCGCCTCTTGCTCTGGCGACCGGGTGCGGGCTCGGCAAGTGGATCGCGTTCCTTCTTCTTCCTCTTGGCTTTCTGAAGCTTCTCGTCCAATTCGGGAGGTTTCCCACGGAAGGCCCTATCGCCGAAGCTTCTGGGGTCGATCTTTCCCCATAGCGATTCGGGCTCACCGGTGGGCTCATGGGTGTCCCGTGGACGAGAGTCGGTGGTCAAGACTAGACTGGAATTAGCTCGATACTCGTACTGCTTGTGCCTGGCATGTGCTTCCGCCCCTCCGCCCAGATGCGCCATCTCGACCGATATCCCTCTCTCAATGCAAACAAATCGCAGAAAACCCTGATTCAGATTCAAAACGACAATTTTTCTTAGCCTCTACCTCTAGGTTTTAAACCCTAAACATTAAATGAATTGGGAAAAAACAAAAAAAAACCCTACAATAACACGAGCAATAAACCCCAAAAACCCTAATTTAACAAATATATTTGCTTGAAGAACAAAACACTTACTGATACTATTACCTTTAGTAGCCAGGCTTATCCGCGATACTTTCCTCCCCTCTGGCTTGAAATATCCTGGAATTTGAACTGAGATATCAAACGTTTCGACCCTATTAAGAAAGAACTAGAAATGCTCGTCCCCTTGCTAGGCCGCTTCACTTATAACTATCTTCCATGTTATCCCAGGCTCTTTCTATGGATTTAAAGTGAAAGTGTGGCCATGGGGCCTATGGGCTTCATTTTCGCTCTTATTTTAAGTGGAGCTCTGTATACTAAAGTCATTAAAGCTCAAAACAAGCCCAGATCCTTTAAAACATAAAAACCCCAGAAAAGCTATTTTTATTAAGGGAATAAATGCTCTAATTCAGTCTGAGAAAAATGTGGATCGGTTCTATTCGATCCAAAAATTTTATCATCCTGGACTGAACCGAATAGGATTTGATCCATACTGGTCCGGTCCAATTCGGTCCAGAGACAGTCCAGTCCGATATAGGAGTACCCCATATGATTTAATTAGGTAAATTGGACCCAAAATCTTACAATAATTAAATATATTTTTTTGGCCTGAATTTATAAATCATTAAATATACACTAGTATTACTTTCATAAAAAAATGATCATTTTTACCAATTGTCAATTTCTAATCTCATCTAAATATCAAACAAAATATATAGTTATAAATTATAGTCTATAAACTTAATACTTATACTATAAATTATAACTAATATTTTATATTATATATAACCCATAGATTGATTAGTTAATTTAATCCTCATAAGTTATATCAATTAATCAATGATATTAATGATCGTTGATCATACTTCATATATAGTTAAAAATAATATTAATAATTAATATTTATAATTGCTATATGTAATCATAAAAAAAGTAATTATTAATTAATGAATAGTGATTTAGTTTTACATCATAAATTGGTTAACTATAACTAATAACACTATTACATAATTTATATTAATATATTATAAATTTATATGTTAGTGAATAGTAATAAATTGGTAATAATATATTACATAATAATAATACACTTATTACTTATAAATTATTATTAATATTTTATATAGATATATTATAATTTATACTTTTATACTGCAATTATTATAAATTATAACATTTAATATTATAAGAATATATATTATATTAATATGTTATACTACCACTTTTAACTATATTAATATTAAAATTTATATACTATTACTTATATATACATATATATATATATAAATAAATAAAAATATGTGTGTATTCGATCCAGTCTGGTCCGAAAATTTCCGGTCCATAAAAAAATTGAACCAAACCAGACCGAACTCCGGTCCAGTCCAACCGGTTCGGTCCAACCGGTCCGGTCTTTTTACAACCCTAATTTTTATTATAAGAACATTAATATTAGTCTATGCAAAATATGTAAAAGAGTAATGATATGGTGTCCTGGCGTTGGAGCTCCTTTATGCTCTCGACTGACGTGGCAGATGCTCAACTAGCTTACTTTCTTAAACGAAAAAAAAAAAAACAAACAAAACACAAAAAGCTGGATTTGACATCTCAATCACAATTTCGATTTGAAATCTGGAGAGGGAAAACAACACGCGAATCCGAGAGGAAAAATCCCAAAAGTCGTTGCCTGAGCCTAGGACATTCCTACAATATTTTAAAAGTCGAAGCATAAGTTGTTCAGGCTGACTCCTATCTTGCAAAAGGCCGGTCGGAAAGCTCTTCAAGATTTGGACATGCTCAAGGTCTTACAGTCTGAGATCGCACACGGCACTCCTTCAATCGCTTTCAAGTTTTATATCTCCTTCTACCCTTCATGCTTCTCCTGTTTAGATATTCGATTATTTCTTTTGCTTCGATTGGATCATTATTGAAATGAATCTCGCGCTATTCGAGCATTAGATGTGTCAAAGTTAAATGGATTTATTTGAGTGCAGAAACATTGTGTGAATGTGAAAAAAATGGGTTCTTGAAACTTCCAGCCTCTTGAAAATCGGAATTTAAGAGATTTGGAATTTATTTTTCTATCCAAAATATCGTAGTCGAAGTGATTTGTTGCCCAGAAAGAAAGTTATTATTTGTGATGCAAAATCATCTCTAATCATACCTAACAATGTTCACATTTTTTTTAGAAGAGGTTTTGCATTCTAAATCAACTTCTTGCGAGTGAAATTTGTTGGTAATTTCCTTAATTTTTTTTAGCCAATGAAAAGGTTTTGCATTAATATTTATAGGTTTCTTGTATTACTTATCCATGCAACCACTTGCTAACAGTGTGGACTTTGAGATATGTCTTCCAGTGAAGCAAATGCTAGGTTTTATCATTTTCAATTGTCATTTAAAATGTTCCACATTAGGAGGTATAACTAAGATTGATGGAATGGGGTATGACTAGGTATTGATGAGTAAGAATAAGAATATATGGATTAAATCTGCCATTGGTTGTCACTTGCTCCTTTTATATAGGTGAAGCATGAGAAAGTTGGTAGGCTTTCTCTAATTCCCTTGAATACTAAGTACTCCTTAGGAGTATCTTGTAAATGAGGGTCGAAAAAACTGTAAATAAACAAACAAAACGATAACATAAATGATAATAATACAAAGAATCCAAAACAAGGAGGGGAAAAAATAGAAAATTAATATCGTGGATTTGATGTGAACAAATATAGTGTGCGCTAAGGCATTTGAAAACAAAAATAAGTAAGATTTTATCTAGAAAAAATAAAATCAGAATTTCCTTGAGATGGAGAACCCTCACTTATACGGTTAAACTAGAAGAGATGTAACAGCACTCTTCATCATTCATGTTCCAAACCTTGCTAAAGACTTGAAATAAATTTCTTTATGGGTAACGAATCACTTTGGCTATGATATTTTGGAGAAATAAATTCATATTTGTTTGTTGAGTTGAGCTCTCATAGAAAAATAAATTTTATATTTCTTAAATTCAGATTTTTCAGAGGCTATAAATTTCAAGAACCTAATTTTTTCACATTCACATAATGTTTCTGCACTCAAATAAATCCATTTACCTTTGATACATCTAATGCTCAGCGCGAGATTCATTTCAATAATGATCCAATCGAAGCAAAAGAAATAATTGAATATCTAAACAGGAGAAGCATGAAAGGTAGAAGGAGATATAGAACCTAAAAGTGATTGAAGAAGGGCTCATGTGTGATCTCAAGTTGCAAGACCTTGAGCATGTCCAAATTTTGAAGAGCTTTCCAACCGACCTTTCGCAAGATAGGAGTCAGACTCAACAACCTATACTTCGACTTTCAAAATACTGCAGGAATGGCCTGGGCTTAGGCGACGACTTCTGGGATTTTCTCTCTCGAATTCGCGTGTTGTTTTTCCTCTTCAGATTTCAAACCGAAATCTCAAGTTTGTCGTGGGATGTTAAATCCCACTTTTTGTGTTTTGTTTTGTTTTTTAATATAAGAAAATAAGCTAGCTAACATGGCATCTGAGATGTCAGTTGACGACGCAAAGGGGTCCCAACGTTGGGACCCCATATCATTACTGTATGCAAAATACTCATTTTAGAGATTCATTTTACCATTCAAAGAAAACTTCAATATTGACTTATACAAATTCGAGATAAAATAATCATAAAATATTTTTTTACTCCAATTTCAATTAATTCAGTTTTTCTATACTAAAACATTGCTGGGATGCAATACGTTGCTTGAATGCTTTTTTCTTTTTGTTGAATGCCTAAATGCTATTTATTTTTTATTTTTATTTTTTAAAAAAGACCTGCTTTCATTCAACAAACGGGTTTACAAATAGAGAGCTCTTAAAATTGCCTAGATGCTATCTCAACCAACAGGTTTACGTTGCCTGGATGCTATCTCACCAAATAAAGTCTACATATATATATATATATATAATATATATATAATATATATATATATAATTGGGACGCATTTCGTTCTATTTTCATAAATTGGGATGCATCTCGACTTAATACATATAATGTGCTCAAAAACAATTTGTAAGACAAGTTTGCTAGTCACTAATTTCATCTAACAGTTTGCTGGTCACTATTTTCAAATTCTATGTATAAAAAAGAACTTAATATAAATTTCATGTATCAAAATCAACTTAATATAAATTCCAAAAAATTGATTTTGATACAAATTTATTACCAGCAAATACCAACAATTTCAAATTTCAAAAAATTTGTTGTCTTTTTCCAAGCAGCAAATAGAACTTGTTCCCCACCAGCAAGCACCAACAATGAACCATCAACTCCACCACCAGCAAACAGCAACAAAATATCAGTAAAACTTGTTCCAGCGGCTCCATCAGTAGTCCAACAATATTTGCCCACCAACAACCACCAACAAAATACAATTCCATATAGAGTACCAAAAACTTGTAGCCTTTTTTCCAATTATGCTAACCATACCCAAAACATGTCATCACAATTAACGAAAATAGTTGAAATTATGAAAAATTACACAAAATTAAGGCTGTAAATGAATCAGACTACTCGATAACCCGCTCGATTAAATTCGAATTGAACTCGACTCGTGAAAAAAAAAGTTCGCTCGTAAAAGCAGATACCCACTTAATTAGTAAATGACACATATTCGATAAAACTCAATTTGACTTGACTCAATTAAGTCTCATTAAGACTCGTTTGTTTATACTCGAATCAACTCGTTAACTTGACTCCATTAAATTTCATTCATATATTGATAAATATATATACATATATGTTATTTATATGCATTGCTAATAATATAAGTATAATATTCTTATAATTAAATATGTAATATGTAATCTGATTACTTATGTCTATATAATAAATATACTTCATAACTATATTTTATAATTTGTACAATAATTAATCTATAAAATTTAATAATTTTATATATTAGTACATGGAAATCATGTATGAAATACATATATACTATCATATTATATGTATATATTAATAATATATGTAAGCATAAAACATATTGTTATGATAAATAAATTTCAACTAGTTAAATATTAAGTATTAATTTTTATTAGACTTTTATTTATTTTCAAATTTTATTCAAAAATTAAAAAAAAAATGAGCTCAAACTCGGCTCGACTCGACTCAAGTTTGTTTGTGGGACGAGCTCGAATTTGAACTTGAATTGGAAGTTTAGTTTATCGAGTCGAGCTCGAACAAAAAATTAAAAAAAAAAATTAAGCTCAGGCTTGAACTCGAATATTTTGAATCGAGTCAAGGTCGGCAAGTTAAAACTCGACTCGATTACAGCTCTACACAAAACAAACCATACAACTAGGGTCCAGATATAGCATTTTTCCTTTGTTTCTCAATGATTTCCATTTGAGCATTACAGAAAAACTCTTGTAGCAGAGATTTCATGGAATTAATATATAATTTCATTACTTCCATATCAGTTTTCCTTTTCTTTTCGGCTAATATTATATATCTTTCTTCTTGAGCCTCAATCTCCAATTCAACCTTTCTTTTCTTAACAGAGAGTAAGTCAAAATTTTGATTATCAATTCTTTTTTCTCTAACATAAAAATCCTCCTATCATATGCCATTTCCTTTAAATGGTCACCAAATTTATTATTATTTTTTCTTTACATTTTCTTTTTTTCTCTCTTTCTTTTTCAACTTTTTTGTCCCGAGGTCTCTCACACTTAGTCACACACCTTGGGCACATTTTCCATCTCTTTTTCTAATCGTATTGAGTTTGGAATACTGACTGATATTTAGAGATTCTTTCTTTTTTGTAAGGTTCTCCACGTGTGTTTGTCATTTCGATTGGTGCCTCAAAATATTCCAACAATGATCTAGGGTAAAGTTGTGTTCTTGGATCGCTCAATACAAATTTTTTGCCTTATCAATCTACAAATAGTGGAACAATCAGCAAGACAAATCATTAATAATTAGAACAAAAATATTTTTTAAAATGATTGTACCTTGTCTAGCTCGATTGTACCACTTGGATGCATTCTTTTAATTTGGGCCATAGAACCACAAAATTTATTGACACATTTTTTTTAGTATGACCACCAATGGTCAAATAGGGTATAGCTCGCTCCTTACTGTTAGGTTTTTTGTAAGTGGAGTAGTAATCAAGAATTCTATCCCACATTTATATTGCGATTTGGTCAGTCCCCTGTATGAAATCTACACTAATGTTAAGTCAAGCTAAAATGAGAAGAGTATCATCATCAATAGTAAATGACCCACTCTGCTGGGACTTTTGTTTATATCAAAGTTTTGAATTCCGTTCCGGTGATCGTTCCGGTTGAGGCATTGGAATGAAATATTTCGGTACCGGTCTGTTCCAGTGTGCCGTTTCGAGATTAATTATATATTATAATAAATATATATATAAAAACTAACAACTAATAAAATAAAGACACACATATATATATATATATGTTAGTGTGTATCATATATATGTGTACATATTAGAAGAATTGAAAATTTATAAAATGATTGTAAGTTGAAAAAAATACAAATTTGAGTTGAGATACAAAAATAAATAAATAGATAAAATATTAAAAATAATAATATTTAAAAAAAGACATATTCAAAATTACAAAGTATATAAATAATATTTATATTCTAAAATTAATTAAATACCATCTAAATTTAAAAATTTTTAAAAAAATATCATTCAAACACAAAAAAAATTACAAAAATAATCTAAACCGAAATAGGAACCGGAACGGCCGGAATTTGAACCGGAACGGCTGGAATTTGACCGGAATGATCGGAACGGGCCGGAATTTGGACCGGAACGGAATAAGGAGGTATAGTGTTCCGGTTGAGACACTGGAACGGAACATTTCGACAGTTTCGGCCAGAACTGAACGGAATTAAAAACTATGGTTTATATGCCCTTTTTGCCCATTGGGTTGTGTCGCATGGGCTTTCACGAAAGTAGAATCCATAATATGGCTGTTAATACCACTTTTACCACTTTTCAACAATGTGATGAAGGACCAAATTTGTTCATCCTTATCAATTAAACTTGTTGTCCAGATGACTAATACAATAGGGGGGTGGAGTAGCTTATATTAAAAAATTAATAATTATAAATCAAATACATAATATAAAATATAAACAAAACGAAGCAGCAAGAAATATAAAAAATAAAGGTAAGAAGAAGCAAATTCAGTATTTTAATGAAATTCAACTTCATTGCTTACGTCCTCGCCTCAAGCTACCTATTAAGAATTCTCAAATTCACTATTCAATATCTTTCAGCTGGAAATAGAAACCTATTACACATTTGAGCAATACAACTACAAAAAACTCGCATAGAAAACCATCTATACTTGCAATCACTTCACACTTTGTAATTAAACTATTCCTTGTGTAGAATATCTTATAAACACACAAAAGTTATATGCACAATCTTTCTGATACAAGACTTAGTAGTGGGTAGATTATCAGAATACACTCCTCAATGAGTGAAATAAGAACAATACAACGCAACCTATATCTTTCTCAAAATAAATAAGGATTAAAATACAAAATTTAGAGAAGAGAGAATAAGAGTTTTGAAAGAATAATGCAAAATTTTGCAATTGATGTATAGACTCTTGTTGTTGTAATTTTGTAAAACTCAAGTGAGTTATTTATAAACAAATGAGTCTTCAATTTCAAATATTAGTAAATGTGAAGATATCATTCATATTTCAAAATATTCAAATAAAAATATCTATTTTCAAGAGAACATTCATATTTCAAAATATTCAAATAACGCATGCACATGTCAATAGATGACACTCAATCATTTTCTAAATTCAAATATTTGATGATGTCATTGCATATGTAAGAAAAATACACAGCGGAAAAATACCTCAGGCTTAGTTTAAAGAATTGCTCCACAAGTTTCTCCAGTACGACAAAAACAAGCGTTTTTTATTACGCCCAAAGAATAACGCGGTCGTTTGCAGTATAGCTTTGGGGTGTCGATTCCACATAGAGATGGATTTAGAAATTGAAGAACAGTAACGAAATTAACAAAAAGATTTAGATGAGTGCGAAAAGTAAAGCATCGGGAATCCTTTGTATATAATTGGTATTTTAATTATTTTCGATTCATTAATAACTCAATTGAAAATTCTATGTCCAAATTTTCAATCGGAAAATAAAACATTAATAACCAGATTTAAATCAAATGTAATCTTTCGAAAAATCATTCGTTACAATATAAGAACAGGAATTGTTATCGATATTAAAGAAATTCAACGTCGACAATATACTCGTAGAGCAATATTGCAGCAGAGAATTAAATTAAAATAGATAACCAATTGAACCAAACATAATCAAAAGATTATTGCATTTAATAGAAAAAGCATGACTGAATCTATAAATGAAATAAATTCTAAGATTATTTGGTGACGAAAACATTTATAATAAATTTCGAATGACTAAACAAAAGAGTTTAATATTTGAAGAACACATATATGAATCAAAAACAATTACAAATACCATCATATATACAAATTCATCCCTAGCTCTACTAGAAAATTAGTTACACATATTGAAAATATGCAACAAAAATTCTTCAAGGGATAATATGGAAGAGCCAACCATTATTTTCTTCTCTCTTCTTTGGTTTTTCTTTTCTTTTCTCAAGCTCTCAAAAACAATGTATCTTCCAAGGCATCCAAGCACACTAAGCATTGTTTTAGAACACACACCCCTCCCTTCTATTTATAAGCATCCTTCATGCAAGTTGTCATGACAAAATCATCACAATTTCAACTTATTTTGCCATGTGCCATTCTTGAATCCAAGTGATTTGTGAGTTGTCATTTTGATCATTTGTTTTCCCACCATGCATGAGCTGGATTTTGCTTGTAGGTTGAGTGTTTCAATTTTGCTTCTCTATCTATTAGTTGTCTTGTATGACTTAATATCTTGTGGTCAAATAATTTGTCTTGAAGAAACTTGAGTGCACTTCATCTTGTATTTGGATTTGATGCAAGTGGCTGAAAAATATCCAGGAACGTCAAGTGCAGGTGCGTCCACTTGATGGTCGATTTTGTCTTAGATTGAGTGGATATCTCTTCAAACACAAAACATAAAAGTTATAGATATTTCTCTTGCGGTTCTAGATCATCTTGAATCAGCTCAATCGGAGATTGGATGAGAGAGTTATGCCCATTTTACGAAAAGATGTCAAAACTGTCTGAAATTCCGCAATTATCTTCATTTGCTCCTAATTTCTCCATTTGTGTCCTAAATCAAAATATAAGAATAATGAGTATATTTAGGCATCAAATAAGAATAAAGTTTTAAACATTAAGAGAGGAAAATATGGCATTTTATATTCTCATCAATATATTAAATCATGCTTATATCTATCTCAAGATAAATGACCATTAATTTTATTAACATGAGTTATATCCATTGTTTTCTCATTTCTTTTAGTATTTAAATAGAGTATTTAGAGTGCATTTTTGTGCACTCATCACACCCCCCAACTTACTCATTGCTAGTCCCTAGCAATTTTCATGCAAAATGATGAGAAAGACCAAAGAAAATCACACATAGGGGCCATCAAGACACATTTTTCAAATTTACATATCAAAACAATCTTAGAAATTCAATAACCCTTTCACAAGTAATTCAAATATAGCAATCCACAGAGTGTGTATGTGTTCCAAACTATTTTTATCAGATCAGAGGTTTTGACACATGCAACATTAGAATATCTTAAGCAAAAAGGTTCAACTCCATAACTCACGGGTATAGATGTGTTTCATGTATGGGTTCTCTCTATGGAGTTGACAAAGGTGTACATTTACTCTCATGGAAATTTAGCCAATTATATATAAGTAATAAGTAAACATTAATCTTATGATAGGAATACTAACAAATGAGATTTCCACCATTCTTTCCACAAGCATACTTAGGATCGGAAAAATCAACACAAAGGGTTGTAATGTGGTTTAGGGTTGGGGTTCATAAGAATAAAAGGTGAAGAGATTTCAAAAACTTCCAAGTATACACAAAAGGGAATCTGTTAAATTTTTCAGTAGACTATACTTTCCTTTTGATGTACTTTTCAATTTTTTAGATTTTTGACTAAGTACACTTTTCCATCTTCTTTTGCCACTGGTGTCTTCGTAATTTGATGGACACATCTAGCACCATGCCATTTTTGTCATGTTTTTTTTTTAATGATAATTTCACACCTAGTACACACTTGGAAGTAAAATGGTAGGAAAATATAGTGTATAAGCTATACTCCAATGTGGAGAGGTATGGATAATATAGATATGAAAAGAAAAGGCCATATGTGTATATTGGCTCAAAATTGGCTGCTAGGGATCTATGATGAAAAAGGTCAGCTTGAAAGGCTCACACGTTAATCCTAAGTTGACTTTCGTCATATCCCAAGTATATCCACCATCTTACCACAAACAATGTAATGATATTCTCAAAAGAAGTGTCAAATTCAACAGATCAATGGATACTTATCACAATTTCTGTATTTGTAAGCTCTCAATTCTCACCAAAATTCACATGAATACTTAAGCAAAATAATTCTTTAGTTACATGTGTCAAATCACCATATTACCACAAAATTTGGAGAAGTGCATAAATGATTCTGTGGATGCTTTAGCAAAATGATTTAAGTTGGGTTTGTTGAATTCACCAAGATGGTTATGAATGAGCATGAGTATCATGTGTGAAAAGATGCATGTATGAAAAAAATTTGGCAATTTGTTATATATTGATTGAAATATGCCACAGAGTTTAAATAACAGATTTGTATTTCCACCCCCCAACTTAAATGAAACATTGTCCTCAATGTTTAATAATCAAAATTGGATGGGGAGTAACTAAAAAGGGTAGGATACACCTGATGTGTGATGTAGATAGCTCGCTAAGCGTCAAAAGTAGTGATCTGAAATGACAAAATGATACTATCCTGCAAACAAAAATAAAAAAAAACAGTAGTAAATAAAAACAAAACAAAACAAATAAGATGATAATAATAATAATAATTATTGTTGCATGCTATGGTCAAAGTTGGTAGACCAAGTTTACAACCGGACTATCTTCCACTTCTTGAACTATTCCTCCTGGGTCAAAAACGAAACGCTTATTTGTCCAATAAACTTGGTGCTCGAGCTTCACATGTGGGTGGCAAGGTTTAAGATTAACTTTGGTTACTTGCCCACTTGAAGGAATCTGTTTTTCATTTTTCTCAAGAAACTCCTCAAACTTCGGTTGCCAAGCCCGTGTGCTATAATCTTGAGTATTGTCAAAAATTGCACAAATATTAGCTACATCAGATGAATCACTGATAGGATTATACTCAAAATCAACAATAAAATTATCAAGGGGATCAGAATCATGAGTTGTGAAAACTTCCCTCTCTATGAGTGAGTCAATCATATATATCTGCTGGCACTCGTGATTCTTCACAGTTTCTTGTACCATATGTTGACCATGAGGTACAGACTGAGCTTGAGAAGGGAGCTTACCTTGCTCATTTACACTCAAGAAACTCGTTATTTTAGATACCTGGCTCTTTATCTCCTTTTGTTCTTCAACAACCTGCATAATTAAAGACTCAAATTTTTGGTTAGTCTTACTCTGTACTTCAATAAATGCATGCAAAGTGTCTTCTAAAGAATTTCTAGAAGATTGAGGTGCATGGTATGGTGCAGGATATGATCTAGAAGGTTGTGCAGGCTGTGCAGGCAGTTGGTTTTCAGACTTCCAACTGAAGTTGGGATGATTACGCCATCCTGGGTTGTAGGTTTCAGAGTAAGGTGTGAATGGCTTTTTGTACATACCTAGAGCATTACTTTGTTCCTCATACATACCATTCATGTTAGTATGTGTAGGACACTCTTGGGAATGATGATCTATCCCACCACAGACAACACATGGCTCAAAAGAGTCTGCTTGATTAGCCATGTGTGTTGACTTTAAGTTTCTTATCTTTAACAGCTCTATTTCCCTTGTAAGCATTTCAACCTTGGCTTTTAGATTATCTTCCTCCCTGAGATGGTAAATACCACCACTCAAGTTTCCTGTAGGTCGTGACCTGTTTGTGCTATCAGTAGCACTAGGACAGTCCAGTCCAAAAGCGTCTCTGTACCTGCGCATGAAAAGTAAAGAAAAGTGTAATACTGAAAAAAAATAATTACGAAAAGAAAAGTAAAATAAAATAAAGATGCAGAAAGCTAAAAAGAAAATGAACGAAGCTACTCCTCTTTTTTTTTTTTTTTTTTTTTACAAACTACTAAAAACTACAAATTCTTCTACCGTCTCCCCGGCAACGGCGCCAAAATTTGATTACGCCCAAAGAATAACGCGGTCGTTTGCAGTATAGCTTTGGGGTGTCGATTCCACAGGGAGATGGATTTAGAAATTGAAGAACAGTAACGAAATTAACAAAAAGATTTAGATGAGTGCGAAAAGTAAAGCATCGGGAATCCTTTGTATATAATTGGTATTTTAATTATTTTCGATTCATTAATAACTCAATTGAAAATTCTATGTCCAAATTTTCAATCGGAAAATAAAATATTAATAACCAGATTTAAATCAAATGTAATCTTTCAAAAAATCATTCGTCACAATATAAGAACATGAATTGTTATCGATATTAAAGAAATTCAACGTCGACAATATACTCGTAGAGTAATATTGCAGCAGAGAATTAAATTAAAATAGATAACCAATTGAACCAAACATAATCAAAAGATTATTGCATTTAATAGAAAAGCATGACTGAATCTATAAATGAAATAAATTCTAAGATTATTTGGTGACGAAAACATTTATAATAAATTTCGAATGACTAAACAAAAGAGTTTAATATTTGAAGAACACATATATGAATCAAAAACAATTACAAATACCATCATATATACAAATTCATCCCTAGCTCTACTAGAAAATTAGTTACACATATTGAAAATATGCAACAAAAATTCTTCAAGGGATAATATGGAAGAGCCAACCATTATTTTCTTCTCTCTTCTTTGGTTTTTCTTTTCTTTTCTCAAGCTCTCAAAAACAATGTATCTTCCAAGGCATCCAAGCACACTAAGCATTGTTTTAGAACACACACCCCTCCCTTCTATTTATAAGCATCCTTCATGCAAGTTGTCATGACAAAATCATCACAATTTCAACTTGTTTTGCCATGTGCCATTCTTGAATCCAAGTGATTTGTAAGTTGTCATTTTGATCATTTGTTTTCCCACCATGCATGAGCTGGATTTTGCTTGTAGGTTGAGTGTTTCAATTTTGCTTCTCTATCTATTAGTTGTCTTGTATGACTTAATATCTTGTGGTCAAATAATTTATCTTGAAGAAACTTGAGTGCACTTCATCTTGTATTTGGATTTGATGCAAGTGGCTGAAAAATATCCAGGAACGTCAAGTGCAGGTGCGTCCACTTGATGGTCGATTTTGTCTTAGATTGAGTGGATATCTCTTCAAACACAAAACATAAAAGTTATAGATATTTCTCTTGCGGTTCTAGATCATCTTGAATCAGCTCAATCGGAGATTGGATGAGAGAGTTATGCCCATTTTACGAAAAGATGTCAAAACTGTCTGAAATTCCGCAATTATCTTCATTTGCTCCTAATGTCTCCATTTGTGTCCTAAATCAAAATATAAGAATAATGAGTATATTTAGGCATCAAATAAGAATAAAATTTTAAACATTAAGAGAGGAAAATATGGCATTTTATATTCTCATCAATATATTAAATCATGCTTATATCTATCTCAAGATAAATGACCATTAATTTTATTAATATGAGTTATATCCATTGTTTTCTCATTTCTTTTAGTATTTAAATAGAGTATTTAGAGTGCATTTTTGTGCACTCATCAGTTTTCTCTTAGTGGTGAAGTGTACTACGTAGTTATAAAACTAGAATAACACTTAACAATCCACAGCCTAAAAATAGTTTCAAGAGAAAACAAATGAGAGAGAGATTTTCACTATTTTTTTTTTTTTTAGATTAGTTCCCAGAACCAAAAGGAGGGGGGCTATATATATAGTCCCCCTACATGGCTGGCCTTAAAGGCCAGCCTTCAATATGCTGGAAACGCATGGCTTAAAGCCATGCGTTTACAGACTGTGTAACGTATGGCTTTAAGCCATGCGTTACAACATTTTGTAACCGAAGGGGGTCTGCCCGTGTGGGCGCCCCCTTCATTTAACATCTCCCACTCGCACACAGTGGGCATGACCCCAGGTCTACATCTCTCTTATGTTCTCAATCTTGTTCATACAAGTAAATAGGCCGTGCGACCACCAAGCACATCTCAAAAAATGGGAGTACATACACCAAATCTCTCCCAGAGAAGACCAGCATAGTAACATCCCCGAAGTGTATGGTCATGTCCTAGATTTATTCGATCGCATCAAGTCAAGTATTTTCGAACCCTCTTGAGTTAAATAAACTCCGAACAATGCTTGACTTTTTCCAAAACATTTCAATGTGTTCACAACTTTAGCCGCTACCAATATGCAGCGTCATAGTTTGACGTCAGCAAACACTATCGAAGATACGATATCGAAAAAATCTTCCTTTTGCACTCATATCATTCAACTTAGGTTAAACCGCTTTCCTAGCAATACCTCTTTAGACCGAATCAATCATGGCCATAGACAGCATGCCAAAGTAGCAGACGTTTTAACCTCTATCTTGTGATATAGTCAAAAGTAAAGGACACCTAAAAAATGAGACTCACACAGTGAGAAAGAGGGGAACCATTTACTCACATACTCATATGGTCGAATAAGCACATGTAGTATGAAACACATGCTACGGTGGATTTCTCTTTCTCAAAGAGCATATGTCTATATCAACACCGTACAGATCTTAGTCTAGGCGCTCATAAAGCATCTAACTCAAGTTTCTCTATTTGCACGCCTCCAAGGCGTCAAAGAGAATCTCGCATCTGGCTAATCTCAGGCTACATGGATGGTGGGTAATCCATTCACAGTCTTCTGAGAAGACCTCATCTTAGCTCCCACTAAGGCGACATATCTTTGTGTTAACTAACTTATCCCTTTGGACAAGTACTTAGGGACACAATGTCTCATCTCTTCTCGCTACTTAAGCGCTAGAGGCGATTGCTCGTGTGAGTGAGCCAATCTTAGCCTGTTGACATATCTTGTGTGTGTGTATTAGTAAAAGACAATACGATAAAGACAAGAACTGAATCATATTGTATTAATATTCCAAAGGAAATGTTACATCTCAATGTTATTTGAAATACAAATTACATTTACAATCTACGTAGTCCTAGATTCCTAACATGAGTCTCATATACATCTCGTGCAATAGGCTTTGTTAAGGGATCAGCAACCATGCGACTCGTAGAAAGATGTTTCAGAACCACTTCCTTTTGCGCTACCATATCTCTTATGTAGTGATATCTGATATCTATGTGTTTGGTTCTTCCATGATATTTTGAGTCCTTAGCATATGCGAGAGCTGCCATGCTATCACAGAATATCGTCACCGGATCTGAAGTATCCGTGCCAATGTCTAAATGCTCGAGGAACCTTCGTAACCAAACAGCTTCTTGAACTGCTGCAGAACAAGCTATGTATTCTGCCTCCATGGTGGATAAAGCTATACAAGGTTGTTTCTTGCTGCTCCATGTAATGGCGCCATTGTTGAGCAGAAAGACATACCCAGTAGTTGATTTACGTTCATCTAGGTCACTGCCCCAGTCGGCATCGCTGTAACCTCTTAGCTGCAAATCTAAACCTTGATAGCACAGCACATAGTCTGTAGTTCCCTTCAGATATCGCATAATCCTCTTGACTGCTTTCCAGTGAGTCAGTCCGGGGTTAGATTGGAATCTACTTACTAAGCCAACTGCATAGCATATGTCAGGCCGAGTACACATCATTGCGTACATCAAACTACCTACAGCATTAGCATAAGGGACACGGGCCATCTTTTCCTTTTCTCTTTGAGTCTTAGGACACAACTCTTTAGATAAGTTCTCGCTTTTTGTGACAGGGGTGTCAATGGGTTTACATTCACTCATTAGGAAGCGTTCGAGAACTTTCTTTATGTAAGTCTGTTGGGACAAACACAATATTCTCTTTGAGCGATCTCTGTAGATCTTAACTCCCAGAATGTATTCTGCCTCACCCATATCTTTCATCTCAAAATTGAAGGATAACCACTCTTTTGTGGCGACTATCAACCCTTTATCATTTCCAGCTAGTAGTATGTCGTCAACATATAATGACAACATAATGAAACTCTTCTTGGATCTTTTGACATAGACACAATGGTCCTCTGTGATCATCGTAAACCCATTCGAAAGAATGGCTCGATGGAATCTGAGGTACCATTGCCTAGATGATTGTTTTAGGCCATATATAGATCGTTTGAGCTTGCACACTTTGCGCTCTTGACCTTTGACCACAAAACCCGTTGGTTGATCCATATAGATCTCCTTATCTAGTTCTCCATTGAGAAATGCTGTCTTAACATCCATCTGGTAGAGTTCCAAATCCATGTTTGCTACTATAGCTAGAATTAGACGAATTGAGGCAAACCTCACCACTGGTGAAAATGTTTCCTCATAGTCTATACCCTCTTGTTGGGTATATCCTTTCGCCACTAAGCGAGCTTTGTACCTATCTATTGATCCGTCCGACTTGCGTTTGATCTTAAGAACTCATTTGTTCCCAATAGGTTTACGCCCTGTCGGTAGATCAACCAGATCCCAGACCTGGTTAGTTTTCATAGACTCAATTTCATCATTAAGAGCTTTCATCCACTCATCTTTAGTAGAAGATGAGAGAGCCTCATGAATTGATCTAGGCTCATCATCATCATGCGGAGCTACCATAAAAGCTTCCCCTTCAATATCAAAACGACGACGGGGAATACTTTCACGTGTGCTTGTACGCGGCTGAGGTTGTTGTGATTGATTGACAAGTGGTGTGCTCCCACTCGGATTTAATTTCTTATTTGTAGGAGCTTGAAGAATTTCTTCCTCATTCTCAACTAAATTCCTTGGAGCACTTTCTTCTTGTTCCATAATCTCATGAAGTTCTAAACTCCTATCAACCTCACCTCTACTTGGAAATTCATTTTCAATGAAGTCCACATCTCGTGATTCAATTTCAGTCATACTTCCATCAGTTTGTTCACCTATTAACACATACCCTTTAGAGTGTTCTGAGTACCTTATGAAGATACACTTCTTCCCTCTAGGGTCTAATTTCCCATACTTATGAGAAAGATCATGAACAAAACCTGTTGAACCCCATGGCCGCAAGTTACTCAAATTGGGTTTCTCGCCGGTCCATAGTTCATATGGGGTGGAAGTTACTGATTTGGAGGGCACTCTGTTAAGAATGTAGGCAGCATTCAAAAGTGCATCCCCCCAAAAAGAAATTGGTAGGTTTGCTTGCGCCATCATTGACCTAACCATCTCAAGCAGTGTTCGATTTCTCCTTTCCGCCATGCCATTTTGTTGCGGCGTACTCGGCATCGTTAACTGTCTTTTGATTCCTTTTTCATCACAGAGCCTTTTAAATTGCTCAGAGAGATTCTCGTCCTCGGTCAGTTCTTAGAGTTTTTAAACTCTTGTCTAACTGATTCTCAACCATTCTTAGATAACGTCTAAAGCACTCCAATGCTTCAGACTTATGGGAGATTAAGTAGACATGACCAAAACGTGAAAAATCATCTATAAAAGTGATGAAGTAGACACCCCCGTGTCTTGCCCTCACACTCATTGGACCACAGATGTCTGAGTGGACTAATTGCAGTGGAAAAGATGCCCTAGTGGATTTTTCAAACGGTTTTCTCTTAGCTTTTCCCATAAGACAATGTTCACATGTGGGTAAGATGACCTTAGCGAGATTGCCCATTAGGCCTTCTCTAGCTAACCGAGTCATTCTATCTTGCCCTATATGGCTAAGCCTAGCATGCCATTTATATGAATCCAAATTATCAGATGCAGAAAGAAAAGCAATAGATTCATTCATATTTGAATAATCCAAATTCATTATCATAAAACTGTCTTTAAGAAAAGCATTGCCATAAAACACATGGCCCAAATAAAAGGAAACATTATTGTTTTCAAATTCAATCCGAAAACCAAGTCTTAATAGAGTAACAACTGAAAGTAAATTTCGTCGGATTTCGGGAGCGTATAACACATTGTGGATGAAAAGAGTGCGGCCACCCCGCAAGTCCAGCTTGTAGGTACCAAGTCCTAGCACCTCCACGCTAGCTCTATTCCCCGCCTTGATATCACGACTCCCAGCTGGAATCCGGCGATATTCCACAAATCCGACTCTATCTCTCGCTATGTGTTTGGTCGCTCCTGAATCAACAGTCCACACAGGATAGGAGTGAGCAACCATCACATGGCTAGTTACAAAAACAATACGAGAGAAGTTAGAGTATACCTTCTTCGGCTCAGTGCAGTCACGAGCGAAGTGGCCTTTCTTTCCGCAGTTGTAACACTCTAATTTTGACTTGTTCTTCCCACGCTTGCCCCTTTTGCTGCGTTGAGAAGTTCCTGACACCTTCTTAACTTGTCCAGCAGCTACCCCATTCTTGGATTTCCAACGCTTAGGCCTTGATGCCTTGCGTGAATCAGAATTAGCCACATAGGCTGAATGATTGGGCTTAGCAGCCTCTAGGCGCTCAGCCTCCAATTCTAAGTGACGCGAGACATCATCAAAATTTTTTATATTCTCATTATGCGTCAGATTCTGGCTCATGTTCTCCCAAGAACTTGGTAGTGATCTTATCACTGCCTGGACTTGTTGTTCATCAGTCAGGTCATTTCCTGCCGTCTTAAGTTCGCGGATCATGGTTGACATAGCCCTAAGATGCTGCTTCATCGTATGGTCAGAGCGCATCTTATAGGAGTCAAACCTCATGGTTAATCCACGTAACCTAGTGGCCGAAGTTTCACCAAACTTTAACTTCAAGGCCTCCCACATGCTTTGGGCAGTGTCATAGGACTCGAACTCACACATTAGATCATTGTGCATGCTGCTTAACATTATTATGCGCGCGCACCAATTTTTCTTAGCCCATTCAGAATAGGCTAATTCATCTAATTTGTGTTGTTCTGAGTCCCCTTCCTTAGGCTTAGTCAGTGAGTGAGACAAGGCCTCTACGACTTCTTGCTCATCTAAGACATATTGGATCTTGCGATGCCATATGTCATAGTTCTCCCCATCCAATTTCTCCCCTTTGTTCAAATCGGCAACAATACTTTTGGATGCCATTTCACTACAAAACGCAAAGGAGGGATATTACACACACACCTAAGAAATCTGCCGCGTCCATTCAAGCTAGAAAAAAAAATAATTTAGACATGTCGCAAGATCGAAAAATCGCTAAGCTTCAGAATCATCTCTTGCGCCACAATATCCAATTATTAAATTTCTAACCTAATTCCCGCACAAATTTAAAAAAATATGGGAGATTTAATCATAAATCTCAACCATACTCCCACTATCTAAAGTAGTCACCTAGTCCTAGTCACGCGTAGAGACAGATCCTACTAAAATCGCAGTAATCTGTTGGGCCAGTCTACAAAGACAGCTACAACAACCACAGTAGCCTGTTGGGCCAGTCTACAAAGATGGTTCATATAAGACCATTACAGTCCATTTTTCTTATTCCATTAGTGCATTTACAGTTCTTACTGGGGTTACCGTGGTGTTGTCGCTATACAATGCATTTACAGTTCTTACTGGGGTCACTGCAATTCTTTCAGCCTATCAATCTACACTGACAACTCTAACTAAGACTACTTTAGTAGGAATTTCCTATTTTATCACTAGAATAAATAAAGGCTAATGTCTTATCATACAAGCCTAATATTTATATATGATAAAATAATAACACATTCACATGTTGCATACATACATGTTATCATATTTAATCAACAAAAAATTAAACATAATATCACATGTAATTTATCAATAAAAAATGAATATCATCAAATATCCACATGTAATCATATTTAATCTAAAGCATTAAATAAAAATATCACATGTTATAACAGGAAATATATCTAAGCATATATTAAAATATGCCATTTTATATATATATATATATATATTTTAAACATTATTAAAAAATATATATATTTATAAAAAAAAATAAATACATAGACCAGAAGATGCTTACGGTCCAGTGGTGGGGGGCGTAGGAATTTGGCATCTGGCCTGGGTTCGAAACCCACGGCCAGACTTTCCCCCTCCCTTTTTTTTTTTTTTTTTTATAAAGAATTGGGGCTGGGCCGTATAAAGACCCAGCCCAAGAACCGGACCCCCAAAATCAAATGGGCCGTTAGGCCCAAACCCGGCCCTTCAGCTGCCTTCTTCAACCTTCGGCCAGGGCACTGTTCACGTGAACAGTGCCCAATTTTCAGAAACCAAGAACAGCGCCGCATGCCGCTGCCCATCGCCGGAAAATGCCGCCCCATCACCGGAAACAACCTCCGGAGGAGGCTGGGTGCTGCCGCAGCACCTAGGGAGGTGCTTGCAGCACCTGGGTGGTGCGCGCAGCACCTCGGTGGTGCTGGCAGCACCCCTCTGGTGCGCGCAGCACCGTCCTGGTATGCGCTGCACCGAGGCGGTGCTTGCAGCACCGCTGGGTGCCCCACGGTGCACCATGCATTGTGGGCTCCAGGCGGTGCATGCAGCACCGTGGTGCGCAGCACCCTACGGTGCGCGCTGCACCACCATGCTCAGGTGGTGCGCGCTGCACCACCGCGCCCAGGTGGTGCGCGCTGCACCACCGCGCCCAGGTGGTGCGCGCTGCACCACTGCACCGGCTTCGGCCAATTTTTTTTTTTTTTTTTTAAACACAGCAGCATTAAAAAAAAAACACATTTATAATTTGCATGTATAAAAAAAAAACTGGAAGCAATTACGACTTGCTCTGATACCAATGTAAGAAAAATACACAGCGGAAAAATACCTCAGGCTTAGCTTAAAGAATTGCTCCACAAGTTTCTCCAGTACGACAAAAACAAGCGTTTTCTCTTAGTGGTGAAGTGTACTACGTAGTTATAAAACTAGAGTAACACTTAACAATCCACAGCCTAAAAATAGTTTCAAGAGAGAACAAATGAGAGAGAGATTTTCACTATTTTTTTTTTTTAGATTAGTTCCCAGAACCAAAAGGAGGGGGCTATATATATAGTCCCCCTACATGGCTGGCCTTAAAGGCCAGCCTTCAATATGCTGGAAACGCATGGCTTAAAGCCATGCGTTTACAGACTGTGTAACGCATGGCTTTAAGCCATGCGTTACAACATTTTGTAACCGAAGGGGGTCTGCCCGTGTGGGCGCCCCCTTCATTTAACACATATGTTATGCACATATAAAATATAATTTTCGAAATTAAACATTTTGATGATGTCATTGCATATGTCATGTATATGTAAAATATAATTTTTTAAATTAAAACTTTTAATAATGTTATACACATGTGAAAAATGCAATTTTCAAAATTAAAACTTTTAATGATGTCATGCATATGTCATGCACATGTAAAATATAATTTTTGAAATTAAAACTTTTAATGATGTCATGCATATGTGAAAAATACAATTTGATATTTTATGAGAAAATATTAATTTTAAACTTTAATCCAATTTCAAATTTTATCAAGAGATATACAAAATTACTCTATGAGCTTCATTTGTAGACTTGTTCTCTTTATTATTCATGCTTGATTTCTTGATGTGCTTAGTTTCATTCATGCATAGACAACTTGACGTTGAGTCTTGAATTTATTTGTTATCATCAAAATTTATACGTAAATATAAAACTTGAAATTTTGGATTCAACAAAAGTATTCATCTTTCAACAAAATATTGAAGGACAAATTTTAGAAAAAAAGTGTATGCAAATTCCTCCAATAATTTGAGCAGTAATGGTTAAAAGAAACCACTGATATCAAAAATCTGTAAGAACTATTTATAAAAAGACAAAAGAAATAACAAGATTCAGAACTACACAACACCCACTTCCAAATTCTCAAGCAAAAGTTAGAATATCCTAATACCCAAATCCAGATGTACCTAAAAAATGAACTCTACTACACTCAAATAAGTAATCTCTTTTGATGGAGAGGATGATCAAACTTTAGTATAAAAATTACTCAAAAAAGGTACAAAGCATGATATATAAAAATCACTGATATCAAAAATCCATAATAACTATTTATAAAAAGACAAAAGGAATAACAAGATTCAAAACAACGCAACACCCACTTCCAAATTCTCAAGCAAAAGTTAGAATATCCTAATACCCAAATCCAGATGTACCTAAAAAATGAACTCTACTATACCCAGATGAGTAATCTCTTTTGATGGAGATAGGGGCGGAATCTGGATTTGATATTTAGGGGAGTGATCATCTTAAAATTTTCTCTTCAAATTAAGCTCGATGACGATCTTTCATGGAATTAAATTTTTTCCATTATTATCTTTGAAGTGAAATTCTTGACAATTTCTTTTTCAATATAAATTAGCAAATGATCTGCAAGAAACTCATCTTCCATTCGAGTTCTCAATCTAGTTTTTACAAGTTTTATTGCAGAAAATGCTCGTTTAGTAGTAACAGTAGAAACTGGAAGAGTTAAGACTAGACGAATTAACTTGTCAATCAAATAATAAATTTTTGACTTTTTTGAAATTGTTAGTCCTCTACATAACTCAGATAATGTAGACATATCTTAAAAATTTAGATGCGTTAAGACATCAAGCTCATAGTGCTGTAATTGAATTCTCAAAATGAATTTTTCTTACTCAGTAAAGTCCTGTGGGTAAAAATTTTCAGTCAATTTGTATATGTCATCAATATTAAATGCTTTGTATGCATCTTTAGAGTTTAAAGCAGCACTACGAATAAGAAGTTCCATTACTTGATCATTAAATTTATTATTCAATTCTTACAACTGAAAGTTTATTGTAGCAGTAAATATATCAATCCTAAAATGATGTTCCATTGTTGTCCTTTCAACTTGACGACGAGATTTTCCTCGAGTATATTAGTCATTCATATCAGGAATATCAATTTGATTTTTTTCGCAAAATGATCTAACATCAATAAGTAATGACTCCCACCCATCATCTCTTAACTTTTGAATGAGTACTTTTGTAGTTGAAACTAGGCTTATGGCATTCACAATATCTTGAGAATTTTGTTGTAAAGATTGACAAAGTGCATTAGTGATTCCCATTATTTTTTTCATCATATGTAATATCAAAATAAATTCAAAAGATGTCAATATCATGTAAGCCGCTTCAGCATCACCACGTTGAGAATAATTTGATCCCTCATTTGAAATAGTATTTATAACTGTGCAAGTAACATCAAACATCTTCATCAAGCTACATATAAATTGAAAATGAGATTCCCATCTAGTATCTCCAGCCCTTTGTAGTGTACCAATTTGATTAACCCTTTTTTCTAGTCTCAATCTCATTGGAAGCAATCAAACTTTCAATTACAACAGTTTGAACAACTTGTAATTCATCATTACGTTTAGAAGAACCAACAACAATATTAATAATAGATGTGAAATGGACAAAGAATTGATGAACATGTTTGGTTTCTCTAGAGGCTGCAACCAAGGCTAATTATAGTTTATGAGCCCAACAATGTATATAATATGCATATGGACAATTTTTGAAAAATAAAACTTGTAGTCCATTCTATTCACCACGCATATTATTTCCTCCATCATATCCCTGACCTCAAATATTCTCAACTTGAAGGTTGTAACGAGAAAGAAGAGCACATATCTCATTTTTTAGAGTTAGTGCCATAGTATCCTTGACATGCACAATATGAAAAAATCGTTCTCTAATAAAACCATATTTATCAACAAATTTCAAAATGATAGCCATTTGTTTTCTTTTAGACTCATCCCGATTTTCATCAACAAGAATACAAAATTTGGCATTCTCAATTTTTTTGCAAATCACATTTCGCACTTTATTTGTAAATATATACAAAATTTCCTTTTGAATTTTGGGTGATGTATATTTGATATTCGGTGGAGCATTTTTCAGAACAACTCCTTTAACTTGATCATTATAATTTGCCAAAAACTTTATCAATTCAATAAAGTTACCTTGATTTTTTGATTCAAAACTTTTGTTGAACCCAAGGTTTTAAGTCTCGTATTTACGTGTGAATTTTGAAGATAATAAACAATATTAAAAACTCAAACTCAAGTTGTCTATGCATGAAGGGAGCTAAACACATTAAGAAATCAAGCATGAATAAGAAAGAGATCAAATCTACATATGAAGCTCATAAATTATTTTTGTACATCTCTTGATAAAATTAGAAATTGGATTAAGACTCCAATTTACTTTTTTTTCTCATAAAACATCAAATTACTTTTTCCACATATGCAAGACATTTTTAAATGTCTTAGTTTTGAAAATTATGTTTTTCACAGGTGCATAACATCATCAAACAAAATAATTTCGAAAATTATATATATATTTTTATAAAAAAAAACTTGAATTTATAAGATGATTGATTATCATATTTGACATGTGCATATTTTGTTTGAAAGTCTTGAAAGGAGGTGGTGTGTTTTTTTGACAAATGGAAAAGGTAGATGATTTTGTTTGAGAATCTTAAAAGGTGGTTGTGTGTTTTTTTGACAAATGTAAAAGATAGATGATTTGTTTGAAAATCTTAAAAGGTGGTTGTGTGTTTTTTTGACATATGCAAAAAGAAAATGTTTTTGTTTGAAAAATAAATCATACTCATTTTGTCATATATGAAAAGTAAAATATTAGGTTTGAATTCTTTGAAAAATGAATGGAGTTGTCTTTGACAAATGCAAAACGGAAATGTTTTTATTTGAATTTTTTGAAAAGTAAATAGTGTTCTTATTTGACATGTGAATCTTTTCAAATTTGAAATTGAAAACTCATTTACCTATAAATAGCTCACTTGAGTTTTACAAAAATTATAACAAGAGCTTACACATCTATTGCTAAGTTTTGCATCATTTCTTCAAAGCTCTCATTCTCTCTTTTCTAAAATTTTGAGCCTTAATCCTTATTTATTTTGAGAGATATAATTTGTACTGTATTGTTTTTATTTCACTCATTAAGGAGTGTTTTCTGATAGCTTACTCACTATCAATTCTTGTATCAGTAAAAATGTGTGTATAACCCTTGTGTGTGTAGAAGGTATTCTACACAGAAAATAGTTAAATTATCAAGTGTGAGGTGATTGGAAGTGTAGAAGGTGTTCTACACGGGGAATAGTTAAATCACCAAGTGTGAGGTGATTGGAAGTGTAGAGGGTGTTCTACACGGATTCTTTGGAGCGGTGCTGCTCAAAGGTGTAATAGGTTTCTATCTCCACTTAAAAGAGATTGAATAGTGGATTTGGGAATCCTCAAGGGGTAGCTTCAGGCGAGGACGTAGGCAGTAGGGCCGAACCTCGTTAACATACTGAGTTTGTGTCTCTCTTACCTTTACTTTTTATATTTATTACTGTTTCATATTTTGTTTATATTTTATATTGTATACTTGATTTATAATTGTTAATTTTTTAATACAACTCAATTCACCCCCCTCTTGTGTTAGTCATCTGAACAACAATTGGTATCAGAGCTAGAGCTCTGTTATAAGATTAACTATCTTTTAAGTTAAGATCTTATGGCTAATATTGTAGCTTCATTTGGTGAAGGTCGATCTAGCAGTCAGCCTCCACTCTTTTGCGGAGACAATTACTCATTCTGACAAGTTAGAATGAGAATATTTCTTCAGGCTCAAGTTCGAGAAATCTGGGAATGCATTATAAATGGACCTTATATTCCAACAAAAGTGGTTAATGGAGTAAAGGTCAAAAAGGAAGAAAAAGAGTTTAATCGTGAAGACGATAGACTTTATACTTTGAATTTAAATACTATGAATTTATTATATAATGCTCTCAATGGTAATGAGTTTAATAGAGTAATGACTTGCGTTACAGTAAAGGAAATTTGGGATAACTTGGAAGTTACTTATGAATGAACTTCTCAAGTCAAGAAATCAAAAATTTATATTCTTACTCATGAATATGAAATGTTTAAGATGAATGATGATGAATTTATTTCTAGTATGCACACTCGTTTTACTAATATCATAAATAGTTTGACAGCTCTTGGCAAAATTTATTCCAAAGTGGAGATAGTAAGAAAAATTCTCAACTCTCTATCAAAACGTTGGGAATCAAAAGTGACAGCGATTCTTGAAACTAGAGACCTCAAGAAGCTCGAAGTGAATGAACTCATCGGGTCACTTATCACCCATGAGTACACATTGAAAAGAGGAGAAGAAGAAGAAGGAAAGCCAAAGAAGAGTTTAGCACTTAAAGCTGTTCCATATGAAAGTGAAAGTGATGAAGATGAGGAAAATGACGACAAAAATGAAGAAATTGTAATGATAACAAGAAGAATTCAGAGGTTTTTAAAGAAAAATAAAACTCCTCCAAAAAAATCATTCAAAAAGTTTTCCAAGAAAAATTCAGGTAAAAATGAAACTTTAATTTGTTATAAATGCAATAAGTCTGGTCATATCAAGTCAGATTGTCCTCTGTTAAAGAAAGATCGAAACAAAGGCAAAAAGGCAATGAAAGTTACACGGAATGATGATTCAAGTAGCTCAGATAGTGAAGCAAGTAATGGAGAATCAGTAAATTTTTGTCTTATGGCTAAAGATGACATTGAGGTAACAAATCTTGATAATATTAAAGATCATTCATATGAAGAATTGCAAAATGTTTTAGAAGAGGTATATGAGGAATTTGAAAAATTGGGTATCAAGTATACTGCTTTGAAAAAGAAAAATTCTTCTTTAACAAACGAAATTGATTTTTTAAGAAAAGAAAGTATTGTTTTGAAAGATGAAAATCTTGAGTTGAAGAAAAAGAAAACTGATTTAGAAAATATTATTGAAAACTTTACGAATGGAAAAAGAAATTTTGAAAAACTTCTTAGTAGTCAAAGATGTGTTTTTGATAAGGCAGGCTTGGGATATAAGCCAAAACAAAAATACAAATCTTATAAAAACTTCTTTGATAATCCTTCTACATCAAAGTCCAATATTCAAAATTCTTTTCATAAAAATAATTTTGTTAAAAAATGATACCATTATAATCACTCAAGTTCTTCATATATGTCACTTGCTATTTGCAATTTTTGTATTAGAAATGGTCATAATTATCTTACTTGTCCTATTAGAAGAAAACATACAATGACTATTAGGGTCATATGGGTACCTAAAAATCTTATTTATTCTAATACTAATAAATAAAAGACCCAAAAAATTTGGGTACCAAGAATTGTTTTTAATTGCTTTTGTAGGTATGCATAAAGTATTCTACAGGTAAAAATAAATGATTTTTAGATATTGGATATTCAAGACACATGACGTGAGATAAGACTAAGTTCTTTGATCTTAGATCTAAAGAAGAAGGACACATGACATTTGGAAACAACTCGAAAGGGAAGATCGTGGGAATAGGTAAAATATGTTGAGCAACCTCCAGGTTTTAAAAATCATATTTTTCCAAATCATGTTTTCAAACCCACAAAAGTACTATATGGACTCAAACAAGCTCCTAGAGCGTGGTACGAGAGACTTAGTAGTTTCTTGATTGAAAAAAGCTTTTGAAGAGGAAAAATTGATACAACTCTTTTCATTAAATACGAAAATGATGATATTCTTTTGATTCAAATTTATGTTGATGATATAATATTTGGTGCTACTAATGAAAATATGTGTCAAGATTTTGCTAAGAATCTGCAAGAAGAATTTGAATGAGCATGATGGGAGAACTTAATCTCTTTATCGGATTGCAAATCAAGTAATTGGAACATCAATGAGTCCAACCACTAAACTTGATAAAGATGAAAGCGGTAAGCCAGTTGACTCAAAAGTATATCGAGGTATGATTGGTAGTTTATTATATTTGATAACTAGTAGACCTGATATTATGTTCAGTGTATATTTATGTGCACGTTTTCAATCATTTCCAAAACAATCTCATTTGATTGCAGTCAAGCGGATTTTTAGATATTTTACCAGTACCATTGACTTAGAGTTATGGTATCCTAAACACACTTCTTTCGATCTTATTAGTTATTCAAGTACAGATTATACTAGTTGCAAAGATGATCGAAAAATTTTTAGTAGAACATGTCATTTCTTAGGTCATGCACTTGTTTCATGATTCAATAAAAGGAAAATTCTATTGCATTATCTATTACTGAAGCAGAGTATGTTGCTGTAGGCAATTGTTGTGCTTAAGTTCTTTACATGAAGTAACAATTTAAGGATTTTAAACTTATGGATAATCACATTCCAATCAAATGTGATAATACAAGTGCTATAAATTTTTCAAAGAATCCAATACAACATTCTTGGACCAAACATATTGAAATTAGATATTATCTTCTTAGAGATCTTGTGCAGAAGGGTGATATTGTATTAGAATTCAATAGTACACATGATCAATTGACAGAAATTTTCACAAAATCCCTACCAGAAGATAAACTATGCATGATTAGAAGAGAAATAGGAATTATGCATGCCATGAATATTTGCTAGATATTTTTATTCCATTATCTCAAATGACCTACAGAAACTTGAGACGTTTAGTCTCATCATTCAAATACATTTGCTCCTCATAAATCATCATGACATCCTTGTCTAAAGGATTAGGCAATCGAAATGTAGAGGCAAGTAAAGATTTTAAATCCTTATTCTGTTGTTTTAAGTCTACTATTTTTCTGTTAGACTCTTGAACAAGTCGTTGAAGAATATCGATCTTCTCATTAAGTTTCTCTATCTCGCGGGTTTTGGACTGCAACCGAGCGGAAAAAGCAACAATGAAAGATGAGTATCGAGTCCCGAGACCCACAACCTCGTAAATGGCATCATGATCTGATTTATTAGCCAAATTAATGTTTTGCTGCTTCATGGCACCTACGATAGATGCAGAAATAGATTGATCACGAGAACTACTGAAGGAGAATTGATGAGCCATTAAGATTTTGTAAAGTGAGAATGGAGATGAACTACAACAATGAGAAGAAGATTTGATGCAGATTAGATAAAACTAATGATTGCTTTTATAAAGATGGAAATAAGTAGAAGACAAACTGTCATCTCTTCGAATCTTACTTAGTCAAACTTACAAAACATGCCGAATGCATATTGTCAAAAGTTACCGAACTAAGCTAGCGAGATTAATTATAATTGTCCCTGTTTATCTCGTGAAACGCTGTCATTATCTGCTGATGTTGACTCTGTGCTTGAACTCTTACTCGTTTTGATTCCTCTATTTGAAATTTCAGAATATGAGCTAATTCCGTCAAATTTTTATTTTCTTGCTTTAACCTCTTATTCTTTCTGCCTTTATTTGCAAGCTTTTGATGCAGAACAGATATTTGATTGTTAAGTCGATCAACCTCATTTGCTTTCGCTAGTAATCTCCGAGACATGGTGGTAACAGAGGCAGCATATTGAGCACTGAGAGTTCTTGATGCTGCAACAATCTCAGAATCAGTTCTATTTGAAAAATGCATCTCTGCTTCTATCATGGTGTTGACAACCTCATGAGATAGAATGACTGGTTGAGACGGTTCTTGATTCAAATCCAGAAGATTATTAGACGAAATTTTCTCCACCATTCTATCGTTTTAAATAAACAGAAATTGGATCAATGAGTAGTGTGAAAATTTATTTGAGTATCTGACAGGTGAAAACGGTCTTTTAAACAATAACTTTCAAATCTTGATAATATTTAATTTTTCAACAATATCACGCAGATTTGAATCAGCTTTCACACCGACTGCTAGAACTAGGCCTCCAACCTTTGTAGGTTTTGTTAGACACGCGTGGCTCCGCATCGAATTGCCAGAGTTAGACTTCCAACATTTGTAGGTTTTGTCAGACATACATGGCTCCGCACCGCATTGCCAAAGCTAGGCCTGCAGCTTTTGCTAACTTTGTCAGACACGGATAATTTTAATTATTCAACTTCAAATCTCTGAAACATCTAATTCATCAATAACATCAAGCGGATTTAAATTTTCTTCCGCACCGAGATGATAAAATTCGGCTTCAACTTTTGCAGGTTTTGTCGGGCACGGGTGGTTCCAACTTATACTCTCTAACGCACCGTTTTATTTGGTTATTGCTTATTACGGGAAAAAATCTTATTGAAACCAATTACGGTTCCTGCCAAAAGGGGGAGAAGTCTTATATTAGTATTATACTACCCTGTTATATATGCTAGAATCATGTTTATATTTTTCTTGAAATACTAACGCATATTTTCAGAGGGAGCTTAAGTATTACTGCAGGTCGCAGATTTCTACTAAGTATTTGTCATTATCAAAAAGAGGGAGATTGTTGAACCCAAGGTTTTAAGTCTCGTATTTACGTATGAATTTTGATGATAACAAATAATCTTAAAAACTCAAACTCAAGTTGTCTACGCATGAAGGGAGCTAAACACATCAAGAAATCAAGCACGAGCAAGAAAGAGATCAAGTCTACAAATGAAGTTCGTAGATTATTGTTGTACATCTCTTGATAAAATTAGAAATTGGATTAAGGCTCCAAATTACTCTTTTTTCTCATAAAACATCAAATTACTTTTTTCACATATGCAAGGCATTTTTAAATGTCTTAGTTTTGAAAATTATGTTTTTCACATGTGCATAATATCATCAAACAAAATAATTTCAAAAATTATATATATATATATATTTATAAAAAAACTTGAATTTATAAAATGATTGATTATCATATTTGATATGTGCATATTTTGTTTGAAAGTCTTGAAAGGAAGTTGTGTGTTTTTTTGACAAATGAAAAAAGTAAATGATTTTGTTTGAGAATCTTAAAAGGTGGTTGTGTGTTTTTTTGATAAATGTAAAAGATAGATGATTTGTTTGAAAATCTTAAAAGGTGGTTGTGTGTTTTTTTGACATATACAAAAAGAAGATGTTTTTGTTTGAAAAATAAATCATGATCATTTTGTCATATATGAAAAGCAAAAGATTAGGTTTGAATTCTTTGAAAAATGAATGGAGTTGTCTTTGACAAATGCAAAAAGAAAATGCTTTTATTTGAATTTTTTGAAAAGTGAATAATGTTCTTATTTGACATGTGAATCTTTTCAAATTTGAAATTGAAGACTCATTTGCCTATAAATAGCTCACTTGAGTTTTGCAAAAATCATAATAAGAGCTTACACATCTATTGCTAAGTTTTGCATCATTTTTTCAAAACTTTCATTATCTCTTTTCTAAAATTTTGAGCCTTAATCCTTGTTTATTTTGAGAGATATAGTTTGTGCTGTATTGTTTTTATTTCACTCATTGATGAGTGTTTTCTGATAGCCTACTCACTATCAATTCTTGTATCAGTAAAAATGTGTGTATAACCCTTGTGTGTATAGAAGGTGTTCTACACAGGAAATAGTTAAATTACCAAGTGTGAGGTGATTGAAAGTGTAGAAGGTGTTCTACACGTGGAATAGTTAAATCACCAAGTGTGAGGTGATTAGAAGTGTAGAGGGTGTTCTACACGGATTCTTTGGAGCGGTGCTGCTCAAAGGTGTAATAGGTTTCTATCTCCACTTAAAGGAATTTGAATAGTAGATTTGGGGATTCTCAAGGGATAGCTTGAGGCGATGACGTAGGCAATGGGGCCGAACCTCGTTAACATACTGAGTTTGCTTCTCTCTTACCTTTATTTTTTATATTTATTACTGTTTCATATTTTGTTTATATTTTATATTGTATACTTGATTTATAATTGTTAATTTTTTAATACAACTCAATTCACCCCCCTCTTGTGTTAGTCATCTGGGCAACAACTTTCATCATGACCTCTAAATGCACATGCTTGGAATGTCAACCATCTAACACTATCTATCGAAGTTTTGAGCCGCAATCGATTATTCTCCATCTCTTGTGATACTTGTTTTTCAACTAGCTTATTAATATGTCTTGAATGATTCATTAGATCCTCACAACATTATACAGTATTTTTATGTGGTGAATTTGGATCTTTCCCCACATGTCTTATTAAAGGACAATTCATTCCATTATTCACTTTTTTCCAATTGTTAAAACCTTATTGGTAAATGCATCTGATCCTAGACGGCCTGTTGCTTTTTTGGCAAAAACATAACATGGAAGACAAAATACAGCATTCTTCGAAGGTGAGTATTCCAACCAGTTTGAATATCTTTGAAACCAAGAAAATTGAAATCGACGACATTGATTGCCTATTTCTGAAAATGGATATTCTGAAAGTTTAGATTGACATGGACCAGTTTTAAGATAGGCACGTCGTATCTCATCTTGTATGTTAGTCAGAAATTTCCATATTTGTGGACGTAATCCTGGATCACGTTCCAAACAAGTATCATCCATCTCTTCAGGTTGTATTCTTAAAATTTTAGAGGGACGCTCATCAATGATAGAAGTGTCACATTCCAAACAAATGTCATCCATCTCTTCAAATTGCATTCTTGAAGCTTTAGAGGGATTGAGAAGCTCATTATTTCTAGAAGCATCATGTTCCGTCGTTATGGAGTCCTCTAAATGTATATCTATATTATTCTCCGATTTGTTCATGTCTTTCTTTTAAAAAAAAGAATCAATTATTTTTTATTTGCTCATATTTTTAAACTCTAAGAAAAACTTATAAATCAATAATAAATTTGATAAGTGCTTAATAATATACGCAAATCTACAATATCAAATCTAATGTCCAAGACATACAAATTTTAATTTTCTTTAAACTATGCCTATACTAAGACATATATATTAATATATTATAATATATATATATATAAAATATGTTGTATGCACAAATCAGTATATTAATATATGCACAGCAGCACAAATATTAAAATTTGAACAAAAGTAAAACTATATATAATATATTAATATATGCAATAATGCACGAATTAATTCAGTATGCTAAATGAAATCTATATGCACGTAACAACTAACAACTAACTCATATGTATATATTATAATATATGCACCACACGACTCACAAGCAAGCAACAACGTAAAATAGAGAAGGCCCAAGAGAAGGCAACAACAGAAAACGAGCAGGCATCAACTTAAATAATAACAGTGAACGGTAGAACCTGTGATGAGCCGATGAGGGATCCTGCAGGCTGCCGTCGGCTCGTCCTGGAAGTCGGAAGATTGAAGCAGCAGACCCAGACGCCTCTGTACACTACGGCTCTGCCTGAACCCGTCGGCGTCGGTAATAAGACCTAGGATCAGGTCCAACACGGGTCACGGCAACTCACAGAGTGAGAGACGCAGCAGGGGCGACAATTCGCACAGACTGGAGACGCAGTCACACAGAGTCGCAGCTCGCAAGTTAGTCTTCTAGAATCGGCAACGTCGCAAGTGCAACTCACTACTCAGTCTCTGCCAAAGCCCAAGATGATTTCCAGTTTTGTTTCCTATACTGTTATACATAGAATCAGCAGAGAGCCAATCCAAGAAACAGAGTAAGAATACAGCCTATGAGTCCGACCAAGTGTATTTGAGGTTTTTGATTCCCGAATGAAGTTTGCAAATATAAAGTTGAAAACTTCTTAAACTCTTAGTCAAGGACACTGTCTGTAAGTTGTAACGGGATGCTCTGCTCTCCACACCTGCGTGATGCATCAGTCTTCAGAATCTCAGACCATTGGTTTGAACCAAGTTGCGACGGTGCGACTGGTTCATGGCTGTGACTGGTTCATGGCTGCAACTTGCAACTGGTTGATGCCTTGAACCGTTGGTTTGAGCTTATAATCTACAGACTACATGCAGGTAACTTAAGTTTTATCCTTTTGAACATGTGATTACACGCTTGGGGGGCTGAAGTATTAGATTTGGGGAGGGGGAAGGGGGCTGTCTTGTAACCCTCTGCACACTACGACTGATTTTCACAAGTTTTGGGGGGCCCAACAGACTACATAGGTCCGTCCCTGCACACAAGTGATAACCGCAACTTCTTTGAATCCTCTTCCACCACGTGATTGTCCTACTCTCCTCTAGTTCTCTCTCTCTCTCTCTCCAAAACAAAACTTGTGGCTGTGTTTCATGGACATAAGCTTATGGAAGTGGGGTAAATTTATAAAGCACAGAAAGTATGTTTTTTACTTGCTCAAATAGAATACTGAACTGGTCTAATGAAAGTATAGCCCTAATCATCAATTCATCAAAGTTAAGAAAAAAAAAGGCCATAGCATTCAACCATACAAGGAGCATCAGCAGCATATCAAGGAAAACTTACACCGTTAATCCCAGCTCGAAACCCATCTTCCTTCTCTGTTGCACAGACTCTCAATCCCCAATGTCACTTTTAGATCCGAGGCCATAACAGATCCCACAAAAAATGCATAAATCGAAATAAAAAATCCTCAAACAGCACAAGAAATAGTCCCCACAAGAAAGCTCGTTGGAATCGTGAGTTGATCTCGTCGAAATCGCGTGGAGAAAGCTCAGGGCGGGGTGAAGGAAATCGGGAATGGGAAGAGGAGAAAGCGCAAAAAGGAGAAGGGGATAGGAAGGGTTCTGAAGTGGTTGGGTGCAGGTGTTTGGAGTCTACATCTCTTACGTGGGTCATGCTTATTGGATGGTGTGAAAATAAGGGTTGAATGCACTCTAATATTATTAAAAAATTATATTATCCCCATGTTTTTTTACGGCGACGATGCTATCTGAATAATAAGGAAAATGCCACTTCCCTAAATTTATATACCGAATTCAATCTCCCAAATGATTTGGCTATTCATATATATGAAAAAAGTTGAAAAACCCATCCCTCCAAAAGCAAAACCCGAATCCTCTATTTTCTTCTTCTGTTCTGCTCGTTCACTCCCTTATTAGGCCCTCTCATCCTCTCCCTCTCCCTCACCCAAGGCCTGGAGTCGAGCCAAGCCTCTCCATCGTTCTCCGTTCGGCAATGGCCTCCCCTCTGCGCGGTAGCAGTCCTCCATCGTCATCCTTTCAAGATCGAAAAATTGATTTTCTTTAGAAATTTTCTTATCTTGCGGTAGAGTCCTCCAGCGTTCTACGTTCGGCGCCGATCACCCCTCTTCGCTTCAAGACACTTGCAGGTGAGTTAGATGAAGCCAGCCCAAGTAATATCCCTTATGAGGAAGAGTGTAGATGAAGCTCAGCAAAATAGTTGACATGGTGCATGTTCTCAACATATTCACATGTATAAATTAGTGGTCTGTTTGATGAGATTAGTTCTGGGAAATGAATAAAATGTTTGTATTATTTATAATAGCATCTGGGGATGATCTCTACTTTCGGAAGTGTAAAAGGTGCTACAGAAAAGTTACTCAAAGTCTGAAGCGTTATTTGCTGTAAGTGTATCATCCAAAATCAAAAACAATTCCAGCAAGGCCCCGTTACAGAGCACATATGTAGGTGGTCCCAACTGAGACTCGTGCAAGCCTCATCAGCACTCACACTCAGAAGATCCTTCTAGAATAGTTGTGTAATATGATTGCGAAAATATTCTTTTGTATTAAGGACTGTGATATTGTTGTAATGGCCTCACGGCCATGCTAGGATCACAGTGCACTGCACCTGCTCGATACATTGTCTAGGCATCACTTTTCTATAAATAAACCACTGTATATCCAGATTATTCAATGAATGAAATCATAGAATTCTTCATTCATTCATTTGCAAACATTTGGTAAATATTTTATGTGATGCAATGTCATTTCATACTTTAAAGGAAAAAAAAGGCTCGTGTTTGGTAGACTGGTTATACAAATTTTAAGAACAAGTGGATTATTCTTCAAGTACTTGTAATTATGGGATTTTAAATAGTACTCTTAATTTACTTTGTTAAGCTTCATGTACATATCAAGAGCTGGAAGAGAATGCCTAAAGGGATGGTGAAAATTATTTTGATTCCTGCAAGACTTTGCACGATTTGACTTCATGTTCTGCCATGCCTAAAGGGATGGTGAAAATTATTTTGGCTTCATGCTCAAATGCAAGTGTGCATGAAAGTTATGATTACTTTTGGCTCTTTAATTTGAAATGGAATCAACCCAGTTGTACAGTTTTGTCCAAGCCTCATTTGTAATCACTAGAAAATGTAGTCTTCATTATAGAAGTAACCATGTCTCTTTTGGAAAATTCCAAAGCTCATTAACCATGTAGCCAGGTTTTAATGCCTCTTTGAAAGAGAATAATATTGAAAAAAAATTATAAAAATAGAGGTCAAACTGGATTGATAAAGCATTGAAAATTTTAACATCTGAAATTTACAATACTTACAAAATTATAACTTCTGGAACATTATAACTTGATTGATTAACCATGTAGCCAGGTTTCATTACTTACAACGACAGGAATTTACAATAGCAATACGTTTAGGGAGACAAAATTATATACACTAAAAATAGTCATCTCTACCGAAAAATGTCATCTCCACCAATCATATCCACCAAAGTTGCATCAATTACAAATGATATATCGGATCATCATCCTAGTTTGAGAGATGCATTCCTCTCCTTTGCACCTAAATGAACAAGTAGAAACTACTATGAGTGGCACAAAAAATATATTAAAAGAACCAACACTAAAATTATGTTATACCATAATGTAGTTTAAAGTATCTGTGATGGATTAGTCCATCAACTACCAAAAGATTCCGTATTATACACTTGACCAAGTGTGTACTATGAGTGGAATAAAAAAAAATGTTAGTTCAAAAGAACCAATGCACTAAAAAAAATGTTAAACTACCAATATGGTTTGAAGTACCTTTGAAAAAGGAGCAGTTTGTCCAATACAAAAAAAAAAAATTATAAATTTGATCTAATACGTCTTATTAGTGATGTAAAAAATTGTTAAAAGAACCAATACACTAAAAAATACGTTAAACTAACAATGTAATTCAAAAGAACCAACACCTATTAGGATCCCCGTTCCACTTTTTCCTCTCAAAATTTTCAATGCAAAAGAAATTGATGGTTGTCCCAAAAAAATCAGAGCAATTCAAAATAATAGCAGATCCCATGGACTCGATACCACTATTTCGAAGAACACAAAATAGTTACAAGTACCATATACGTAAAAAGTGAGAAACAAAAAGAGAAAGAAGAACAAATAAAAATATCCTTTTGTCAGGAGAAAAAATTGCACAATACCCTCAAATTTTGAAGAACTAATGAGGCAAAAAATCTTATCCGCCATTTCAAAGACCTCACAGGATCCGATACTGGTGGCTCAACTCCAATTCTTGGAGAGTCAATATGTTTCTGACTTGGAAGAGGGAGAGAGAGTCTCTTTGAATTTAGAGATGAGAAGAGATGAGTTATGAATAATAATAAAATGAGTGATTAAAATGAATTGAAAGTACGAAATTAGATAAGATAAATTAAACCTAATTTATAAAACAAGTTGGACCTGAGTGGATGGGTGGAGGGGGAGAGAGGAAACCTATATTTTTTTTTTCTTTTTGCTTTTAATTTCAGCTGCTGTTACTCTTTCAAATGCTTTTAATTTCAAATGCTTTTAATTTCAACGCTTTCTAGTTTCTACACTTGGGAGATTGAATTCGGGGGGTCTAGCGTTACTCGAATAATAATTTTGCAACGCATAAATCAAGTTCAACGACGAAAGACCTCTCTCACAAATACAACCAAAGACCTCCACACAAACGCAGTCATTTGGCACCATGGCGGCCCTGCTTCACCCTTGCACGATAATTCCGTCTTCTTCTTCCTATTTCTTCAGGGGCTCGAAGGTCTTCGTCCCTCAACCTCGCACCCACCTCATTTCCAAGCCTCCTTCGCTCTGTAGAGCTTCATGGCAGGAGGTCCGTCCGTGACATTCCTTTTATGGGGTTTCATCTTTGTTCCGTTTCTCTATTTCTTTCGTGGGGCTTCTTGAAAAATGTACGCATGCTTACTTTTGCTATTTTGGATGAAGCTTGCAGGAGTTCTCATATTTTCGGCAATTCCTTTCACCGCTGTAAAAGCCATAGCTAACAGTCCACTGGGAGAGTCGCTTCAAAGGCGAATGGAGGAGACGAAGAAGTTTTCGGTTGAAAACTCCTCCAAGTTTAAGGCCTTGGCCCAAAAGGCAAGAAAAGATAGGTAATTCAGGGTAAGCGATTTCCAAATGGTTTTGGGAATGTGTGGATATATATATATATATATATTTTAAATGCGGGTGCTGTTTTCTGAGTTTTTCACTCAATGAATTGATAAAGCACTTGTTTTGATAGTTTTTCTAGTACAGTAATCTGTTTCATGAGTTTCAAAGGACCTAACTGTGGCATTGCTAATTGTTGATGCAAATGATAGAGGGAGCTTGTTTTCCCACGCCGCCTCCATGCTAAACATAACAATTAAGGGAAAACCAAAGTTGTAATCTATTTTAATGATACTCGTCAAGGCAGTTTAGGTCATCGTAAAAGTGCCACTTAATGTTATGGAAACAAATTATCTGCTATAGGTACTTTTCTGTTAAAATAACTTAAACACTCTCTGCTACATCCATAATGCAATCATGTGAATGATCCTTCATTGGATCATAGTTGCCTTTACTGAGAAGGTGGCAGACGTGCAGATAAACCAAGACGGGAGATTGAAATGTTTATCTACATTGCAAGGGTTTATTTTTGCAACTCATTTAAAGCATATATTCAATCTATGTTATGTTCTCTGATGTTTGTAGCATGTGGTATGGAGAAGAACGCCCTCGTTGGCTTGGTCCGCTTCCATATGACTATCCCGCATATCTAACAGGGGAACTACCTGGGGATTATGGCTTTGATGTTGCAGGGCTGGGCAAGGATCCTGTGGCTTTCCAAAAGTACTTCAAGTACGTAATGGCTTTCGCCTTTGTCTGTTGCTCCTAAATAATACTTGTGCAATTGAATAATTTTCACAGATCACAAGTCAATGGGTACTTTGGTAGTTTTATATTCACTAGGATTTACTTTTAAGTATTGGTGTTTGGATTCAAAAATCAAGTTTCCCTTCTAATTTTAATTTGGATGTTGTAAACTTTTGAACTTTGGAATTAGATTTTGGCAGTGAGCCTCTGCAATTGGAATAGGTATGTGCTTGCCATTTAATGTTTTTTTTATTAGTATTTTTTATAAGAGATAAATATTATTAATAAGGAAGAAATAGGCCTTGCCCGTGTACACAAGAAATATATAGAAGAACGCCTAGATACATTCTAAGAGCGAGAAAAAGAAGATAGAAAGTCGTGAACATTGTCCCCATTTGGTACAATAACTGAGAACCAAAGAAGAAAAGTGTGGAGGAAAAAAATTTTAAGCTCCACCAAGGTGCATTCTTTGTTTTCAAAATATCGAGCATTCATTTTCGACCAAATGCACCACATAAGGTATAATATGATCATTCTTCACACTGCTGCCACTTGGGGACAGGCTTGTAACTTCCTCCAACTATCTAATAAATCCACCACCCTCGAAGGCATGATCCAAGCAACATTAACCCTTTAAAAGATCTTAGTCCACAACACCCTTATTACCTCACAATGAAGAAGAAGATGGTCCACAGATTCTCTATTGGTTTTACACAAATAGCACCAATCCAACACAATACAACTCCTCTTCCTCAAATTATCCGTAATTAAAATCTTTCCAAGGGCGGTGAACCATATAAAAAAGGCTACTTTTGAGGGCACACGAGACCTCCAAATATTCTTCCAAGGGAATAGGAGGTGGTCTTGAGAAGTCAGAATTTTGTAGTACGTCTTAACAATACATTTCTTGTGCTTGTTGGACTTCCACTTTAATCAGTCACACTGAGCCACATGAGTCCCAATAGAATAAAGAAAGTTGAAGAAGTTAGATACAATAGGTAATTCCCAATCATGGAAATCCCTATTAAAGAGAATATTCCACTGAAGTGACCCATTGGAATTTAACCGCATATCTACCACTGACGTCTCCGTGTTACTAGCAATACGATAGAGAGCCGACAAAGATCTCTCTAATGCATTCTCTCCACACCACACGTCTCGTCAAAAATTGATTCGGCTACCTTTGCCTGCTACAAAGCAAATATTTTGTTCAAAGCATGGCCAACCTCTCCTAATAAACTTCCATACACCCCCCCAACCTCCCCCCCCCCCCCCCCCCTCTCACTTTGTTGGAGCACCACCCTCCCCAAGCAACCCCATGTCTAGCATCATTTATTTCCTTCCACAAGGCCCCTCACTCCGTGTGATATCTCCAAAGTCATTTCACTAGTAAAGCCTTATTAAAAATTCTCAAGTTACACACTCTCGACCCCCCATACAAGACAGGAGTACATACTATCTTCCATCTGACCAAGTAAAATTTCTTCTCTTCCCCCATAAAAATGCCCGGAGGAGTTTCTCAATCCTGTTTGCCACCCCTACAGACATAGAAAACAAAGATAAGTAATAAGTAGGTAGGTAGGTTAGTGAGGGTGCTCTTGATAAGTGTAAGATGCCCCCCTTTCAAGAGATACACTCGTTTCCAATCAGCCAACCGTTTCTCGATCTTCTCCACCACCCCATTCTAGATAGCTCTAGCCTTAAAGGATGCTCCCAGCGGAAGGCCCGGATATTTCATTGGCAGAGAGGACGCCTTGCAATCTAATAAGCTTGCTAGACCAGGAATGTTAGAGACCTCGCCCAGAGGAACCATCTTGGACTTGCCAAGATTCACCTTAAGACTTGAAACTACTTCAAAGCAAAGTAATGGAGCTCGAAGAGATTGAATATGACCGATGTCCACTTCACAAAAGAGTAACATGTCGCTGCAAATAAAAGGTGAGAGATGATAATAGAGTTGCTGGTGTCATTACCCATCTAGAATCCAGAAAGGAATCTCCCATCAACGACGGCCTTCACTATCTTACTTAGAACTTCCATAACTATAACAAACAAAATAGGACATAACGGATCCCCTTGCCGCAAGTCCCGAGTGCTATCAAAAAAACCAGCTGGCGTACCATTCACTAAAACTGAGAATCGAGCCATAAAAGTATAATGACGCATCCAAGAAATCCACCAAACCCCAAAGCCACATCTCCCAAGCAAGTATAAGAGGAAGTCCCAGTTAACATGATCATAAGCCTTCTCCATATCAAGTTTGCATAGAATGTCTGACTTGCCCTCTATTATTCGATGGTGTAAGCACTCATTTGCAATGAGTACCGAATTAAGAATTTGTCTCCTTTGAATAAAAGTATTCCGAGGCTTGGAGATAATCTGTACCAGATTAGGGCTTAAAAGGTTGGCAAGAACCTTTGAGATGATCTTGTAAATGCTACTAACCAGACTTATAGGTTGAAAATCCTCAATGATAGAAGTCCATTTCTTTTTAGGAATAAGGGCAATGAAAGTCGCATTAAGCAATTTCTCAAACTTTTGAAAAGAATGAAACTCATGGAAAACCTGCATATGAATAATATTTTATTCTACGAGCAAGTTTTTTAGAGTTCATTTTCGATTTGAACCTCATGGAGCTTCCTTTAGTAGGGGGCGAGTACACTTGGTCAAACGGTGGGTTTAGTCTAAGTTGGACAGGAAATTATGGACATTATCCCCATTTAATATAATAGCTGAAAACCAAAGCAGTAAAGTGTGGAGAAAAAAGTTCTTTAACTCTGCCATTGTGTGTTCATTATCTTTGAAACAACGAGCGTTCCTTTCTGACCAAATGCACCACATGAGATACAACGGGATCATCTTCCACACTGCTGCCATGTGAGGACAGTCTTGCATCTTCCTCCAACAATCCAACAATCCAACAAGTCCACTACCCTCAAAGGCATGACCCAAGCAACATCAACCAAAATATCTCATCTCACAAAACTTTTGTTACCTCACAATGGAGTAATATATGATTTACGGATTCTCCATCTTTTTTACACAAGTAACACCAATCCATCACCATACAACCCCTCTTTTTCAAGTTGTTCAAAGTCAAGATCTTCCCAAGGGTCGCGTTCCATGCAAAAAATGCTATTTTAGAAGGTACGCAAGATCTCCAAATAGTCTTCCAAGGGAAAGGGGTATTTCTTGTGGGAGACAACATTTTATAATATACCTTAACTGTACATTTTTTGTGGTTGTAAGCCCTCCACTTCAATATGTCGCGCTTACGCGCTGTGCAGTGGCGTTTCCCATAGAATAGAGTAGACTGAAAAAATTGGATACAATAGAAAGTTCCCAATCATGGAAATTCCTATTAAAAAGAATATGCCACCAATGAGTACCATGGGATAATAACCCCATATCTGCCACTAAAGCCTCCCTGTTTGTAGCAATACGATAGAGAGCCGAGAAAGCCCTCTCCAATGCTTGATCTCCACACCACACGTCCTACCAAAAACTGATACGATTGTCCTCACCAACCACAAAGCACAAAGTAAACATGTTTTTCAAAGCATGGCCACCCCTTTCTTATAAACTTCCATAGACCCACCTCATACCCCCCCTCACTTCGTTAGAGCACCCCCCCCCCCCCCCACCCTCCTCCCCCCCCCGGCAACTCCATGTTTGCTTGCCATTTAATGTGAACATTAACCATCCAACTATTCCACTTTCCTGATTATTCGTTATGTGCAACATGACAAAGCTTTGAATTTTGGAATATATTAGAGATTGATGAGTTTGTGTAGTCCGAACAATGCGGAACTTGGGTATGCAACTATCTGACTATGCTAGATTTTTCATAACATATTATTTATCAACACCATTGCATGCTTCATGCTGATTACCAAACTCTTTGGAGATGGAATGATGAACTATTTCATGCTGATTAGGAATTGTTTTTTAATAAGTTTGTCATTTTTATTTATTTATTTAATGTTAAAGGTTTTTAAAAAAATGTGTGAAAGAAAAAGCAAAAAAAAAAAAAAAATTGCCTTTTTGGTGCAGTGAGAATCCTCGGTGGCTCTAGCAGCCCCCTTATTTCAAAGTGTTCTGCTATGTTTACAATGGCTGCAAGTCACATGAGGATTCCATCACGTTGAGAATGTCTATTACAGCTTCTGTAGCATAAAAGTTTGTGACTCTTATGGTTTATTGGCCAGATGATTAATTAATTTTACATGCAGCTTTGAGATACTGCATGCACGCTGGGCTATGCTTGCAGCTCTTGGTGCTCTGGTTCCAGAAGTATTAGACATATTAGGAGCCTTTCACTTTGTTGAGCCTGTCTGGTGGCGAGTTGGCTATTCAAAGTTTAAGGTAGTGATCTTCAGCCATGGTGCATATCATGCAGAGATATCTTCCTCATTTTCCAATTGGTTAATTTTCTTTCTAGGAAGTTAGGTGCTATACCACACTGTAGTTTGTGGACTTCAACTTGAAGTAGATGTTCTTTGACCACATCGTAATTCATTCCTTAAAGAGATCATGAATACCCTTATGGGTTTATATCTCTTTTTATGGACAACAAAGATCTCATTTTCGTTTGATTGAGATTAGGAAAATTCTCGGCCTCGTGCTTTGTTTTGATCGGGTAGGGCTTTCATGATTTGTGGAGCAATTTTTCCTTCTACTGATATATATGATTAGTTAATCAGTGCTCAGATTGTACTTCAGAAGTTATGCACATGCCAGGTTCTGTCATGACTTAACTTGATACAGCATATGTGCATGATGCATATTATGCAGTGCCAATGTGACCACTGCTTAGGTGTACTGCACACATGATGGAGATATAAATTAGACACTGAAAATTATTAGAAAATTTTTAAATCAAACCACTGTAATAAATTATGCTTTTCAGTTTGAAATCGAGCTTCACAAAATACACTTTTACACTGGTCATTCTGCTAACTTGGGCAATACCTAGATGAATATGATAGTATAAATTTGTAATGTCCAGAGTTTAAAACAAAAAATATGATTGAAATGGATTTGCCACACTATTTCCTGCCAATATTGTCAACACGGCATATGTTTACATGTTTCTGAGAATTAGCATGTTGGTATTTTATGAAGTGAAGCACTTATTTTATTTGAGATTTAAGTTTTTAAGCTTCGCTTCTTGCTTGAGCAAAAAATTTGGTTTTCTGTTGGATACTAATTTATTTTCCTTTGCTTATTTTATGACACCAGGGAGATACTCTTGATTACCTTGGCATCCCTGGACTTCATTTAGCTGGAAGCCAAGGAGTCATTGTCATTGCAATTTGCCAAGCACTCCTGATGGTAACAATCATTTGCATCATTCTTTTCTTTTTTCCAATTTGTCAAGTGACCAATCTTGTCCTCCATATCCGTGCTTTGTACTTTGCCCCCCATACATCCCATTTCTCAATCTGCTCAACCATAGTTCATTTTTAACCTTTATTTGGGGCGATTGGCGGGGGGAATTTATGGGGAGCCAATTTATCCATTCCCAACTGAAGCATTCATTTTTGTCTGAACACCTTTGACGAGTAAGGAATCATAAAGGCTGAGGAATAATGTAGTTTCTCAACACCATTATTTTTTCTTTTTATAGGTAGTGTTTCTTGACACCATAATAGGCTATAAAACACTTTTTTTTTTTTTGGATGTTTTGCACAAATAGGTTGGACCAGAATATGCAAGATTTTGTGGAATCGAGGCATTGGAGCCTCTTGGAATATACTTGCCAGGTGATATCAACTATCCAGGAGGAGCACTTTTTGATCCTCTGAATCTCTCCAGGGATCCTGAAACTTTTGAGGAGCTGAAAGTGAAAGAAATAAAAAATGGACGCCTAGCAATGGTTGCTTGGTTAGGCTTCTACATGCAAGCGGCTTTGACTGGTAAAGGTCCTGTACAGAACCTCCTTGAGCACATCTCAGATCCTTTTCATAATAACTTGCTTACCATCCTCAACTCCATCTAAAAATACGTCGAGGCTGTTATTGCGTTATCATTGGAAATGCTCTGCCCCATGCAAGCTCATGTATATAGAACAGTCACTTGTTAATATATTTCACACAATTTTATATTCTAGACCTGGAATTTGATACAGATAAGGTTCAAAGCACTATGCTTCCGATAATCCTCTCAATTTCAAGTGAAATAGATGGTATTGATTTAGCATAAAACTTAGAATCTTTTGATCATTTTTTTTTACTTGTAAACATAATATAAAATGATCAAAACACCCAATGTTTTTGCATTAAGGTGTAGTTTAGATAATGAGATGAGATGGGATGGTTTTAGATGAAAGTGAATGTTAAATAATATATTATTATTGTTTTGATATTTAAAAAAGTTAAATTGTTTATCATATTTTATATGAAAATTTAAAAAAATTATAAAGATGGGATGAGATTAATTGTTTTTACTGTCCAAACGGGATCTAATTGAAATGGGAGAGAACTATATTTCAATGGTTAGAGGTAACCTTTTTCTTCCTCCCCCTCCTAAGCTCTCTCACCGTATGCTTAGAACACCCTTGAAGAGCATACTATAGATAATATAAAATTAGTGCAAAACCATCCATGTGTTATTTTATCTATAGTATGCTTAGAATATGAGATACATGTTGAAAGCTACATGGGGCCTTAGTAGCGTACTTAGAATATTGGGCATATGCTCGAATAATTCACAGATGTCATTGGCGAATAGGATAGCCATTGTAACCAGATTTTTCCTTTGAAAACAACGTCGGATTCGTGAAAATGAACATGTTGGAGAGAAAATGACTTTATGAGGGAGAGATTTGACTGGCTGTTTCTGATTGATTTTCATGTGGCCTCGAAATGCGGGAAGCAAGCTTGGGTTGGTTGCTTTTACTCTATTCTTAAGGATCTTTAATATCTTTCCTTCAACAAGATAGGCTTTGTTGCGTAGGCGCTTTGATTTCTTCTACAGTAGAACTGTAGAATGTGCCTTCATGAAGACAAAAAAATAAAAAACCATTTTGAAAAGTAAAATGATTTAAATAAATTATATTTAAGTCCTTTAAATTTAAAAGTAAGTTAAACTTATTTTTATTTTATTATTATATTTTTATAATTTTTTATATAAAATATAAATGTATATATACTTTTTTTAAATATCAATATATATTTTTCAAATCTTAATATACATTTTTTAAATTTTAAAATAAAAATAATATTAAAAAATAAACTAAATTTATATTAACTTATCTCATTTTCAAATTCAAACGAGATCTCAATATATTCTATCATATATTATTATTCAATATAATAGAATATACTAAATATAGTTTATCACTACTAGTACAACTCTTTTAAAAGTCCTATCATTGAAATTAAGATATGTTTTGAATTTTATGGACTCTCTGATTCATGGGCTCGTAGCATCCTCGTTCACTCATCATTTTTCACCCTACAAATTTTTCAGATTCGACTCTCTCTCTCTCTCTCTCTCTCTCTCTCTCTCTCTCTCAACATCAAGAAAACCTAATTCCTTATTACTTAATTTGATGATTGGACTCATGATATTATTTTATTATATTTTATTATTATAATTTTTTTAAAATTTTTATAAAAGATATAATAAATACTTTACTTTTTTTAATTCTAAAATATTAATAATATTAAAAAATAATATTATAATAATATTTTATTTAACTTTTATATTTTATCTCAATTTACTATTCAAATCACATCTAAACTTTACACTCAAAAGAGAGAGAGAGTAATAATTTAAATTAATTAAAAATGTTTTTGTAATCCATTTATGTATAATTTTCTATTCAAATGGAATTTATTGCCCCTAATAATAAAAAAAAAACCCTTCTACTGATTGAAATTTTGTCATTTTTAATTATACTTACAAACGTAAGTCGTGACAAATTTTAAGCAATTAGTTTTATGCGTCTACCTGTTATTAAAGAAACAAAATAAAAAAATAAAAACACTATTTAAAGGGGAAAAAAAAACAATAATTGTAGTGTGGAGCAGTAGTTGAGGTAAATTAAAAGACAATTTATTTTTAGAGGTGAAAATAGAATTAGTTGAGATAAAAGTTAAAAATAATATAAAATATTATTATAAAATATTTTTTAATATTAATTTTATTTTAAGATTTGAAAAAATAGTTTTAGAATCTTAAAAAATTAAATTTTTATTAAATTTTATATAAAATTAAAAAAAAAATTAAAATTTTTATATTTTCTCTCTCAAAATAAACCAGACCTAAAAATCAAAGGGGATGAAACTAGAGTACGTATGTAATTGCGTCAGCTAACACACAGCATGTGATCGAGTGAGAAAAGTATCTTAATTAGCTAAAATTTGCACGCAGAAAAAAGAAAATATGTGGTGCAGAAACACCCATATATGCATGCTTGATGCTTCATTTGTACAGTGGAGAGTATTGGACATGAAGTGCTAAAAATGCAACAACGCGATTGACGGACACTGACGTTTTTTATATATATTTTTTAAAATAAATGGTCCCCCGGTCGCTCGTGGTTTTCAACATATATCGATCAATCACGTCTCTATATAAGGAATCTCAATAATCATCCATCCCGATTGAAGCTACCCCTCATGTAAAAACATTCTTAATTTTCTGTTTTCATCCTCCTGTATACTGTGTTGTGTTGCTATATGCCTTTCCGACCATAACACACAAATATTCATATGGTAAGGTTACTTGTAATTTTTGAATGTGTAAGGGTCAACATCTCCTTTAAAAAATTGATATATATTACTAAAATGTTTTTTTTTTTTTTATAATGTGAATCTTAAATTTTCAAATTTTTTTTTTTAAAGAATATGTGAGATGATCTGTCCACTATTTTTTTTTCCCCTCTCTGAAGTGATCTGTCCACTCTAAGATTACACATATCATTTTTCATATACATGAGCTTTAGGGGGTTGCCAACTTGCCAACGTGTCATGTGGGCGTGCAGGGTTCTTATTGGTATGAAGAATATTAAATTCTACTAAATCTTCTTTATAAAGTATATTCATTACAAAAAAAAAATTACATAATTATTCGCGATAAATTATTTATAATAAAAAATAAATATTTGCGGTAAAAATACTTATTTTAACAAAAAAAATAATTATTTTGATAAGAAATAATTGATTATGATAACTAATTTTCTTATACTGAAGTTGTTTATATTTTCAGTTATATATATATTTATATATATATATATGTTATCATGTATTTTATGTCTACTTTTATTTCAGACTTAATTGTAAGTTTTTAGTATGGGTGACGCTGGTGATCGGTCCGGTTATCCTCAGCGTCCAAAGCAGCCCAACGTTAGTTGGGCTGCTTGATGATAAAAAATACATGAAAATAAAATAAAAAAATATAACTAAATAAAAAAATGAAGATTAAAAATATATTAAAAAATAAAATGAACAAAACATAATAAAAAACATAATGAAAAAATAAAATGAAAATGAATTTAAGAAAGGATTCGGTCATAGAGCAAACGGAGCCGCCGCCGGTGGCGGTGGGCGACACCGCCCCCGCTATCGGGACCGGCGGACTCAGACGATCTCACCCCTACGACGGCGAGTTCCGATGTGCCCCCGGCAGCCTTCAACCCGTTTCGGACCCGTACGTCCGAAAAGAGTTGAAGGCTGCCGGAGGCACACCGGAGCTCGCCATCGTAGGGGTAAGATCGTCTGAGTCCGCCGGTCCCGATAGCGGGAGCGGTGTCGCCCACCGCCACCGGAGGCGGCGGGCTGTTTTGGTTGAGGGGGACAGCCCGTCTACCTCCCAGTATTTCTGTTTTAGTATATATATACTCTGCATAACTTCATTAACAAAGGAACTTTTTGGCAATATACGAGATCTAGATCTACAAGATCAAACTTCTAGTGTTTCCAGCTTGTTTGTTATTTTTCTTTATTTTGATCATGTGAATTAGGTCTGTTGAACCCAAGGTTTCAAGTTTCATGTAAATCTACAAATGGATTTTGATGATAACAAATGAATCCAAAGAATAAATGAGTCTCAAGCTCAAGTTGTCCACACAATATAATCAAGCACATCAAGGAAGCAAGCATGAGCAACAAGGGAACAAGTTCACATTAAAATCATAGAGTAATGTTGTAAATCTCTTAAAAATTCAAAATTAGGATTAAGGCTCAAAATTAATATTTTATCATAAAGCATTAAAATACATTTTCCACATATGCATGAATATTTTGAAAATTAAATTTGAAAATTTTGAAAGATGATTGATTGTCATCTTTCACATGTGCATGACATGATTAAAAGTTTGAATTTTGAAAATATTAAGATGATTGATTGTCATCTTTCACATGTGCATGTTTTATTTGAATATTTTCAAAAGTGGTGGATGCTTTTCTTGACTTATGCAAAAGGTAGATGTTTTTATTTGAAAATTTTGAAAAGTAAAGTGTGCTCCTTTTGTCATATGCAAAAAGTAAAAGATTATGTTTGAAATTTTTGAAAACTAAAGTGTGCTCCTTTTGTCACATGCAAAAAGTAAAAATATTAGATTTGAAATTTTTTAAAAGTAAATGATGATGTTTTTGACATGAGAATCTTTTCAAATTTGAAATTGAAAAATCATTTGCCTATAATAGCTCACTTAAGTTTTGTAAAATTCATAACAAGAACTTACGCATCTATTGCTAAGTTTTGCATCATTTCTTCAAAACTCTCATTCTCTCTTTTCTAAAGTTTTGAGCCTTAATTCTTGTTCTTGTTGAGAGAGATATAGGTTGCGCTGTATTGTTTCTATCTCACTCATTGAGGAGTGTACTTTGATAGTCTACCTACTATCAATTTATGTATCAGTAAAAGGATGTGTATAACCCTTGTGTGTGTAGAAGGTGTTCTACACGGGGAATAGTTAAATCACCAAGTGTAAGGTGATTGGAAGTGTAGAAGGTGTTCTACACGTGGAATAGTTAAATCACCAAGTGTGAGGTGATTGGAAGTGTAGAGGGTGTTCTACACGGATTCTTTGGAGCGGTGCTGCTCAAAGGTGTAATAGGTTTCTATCTCCACCTAAAGGAGATTGAATAGTGGATTTGGGGATCCTCAAGAGGTAGCTTGAGGCGAGGACGTAGGCAGTAGGGCCGAATTTCGTTAACATACTGAGTTTGCTTCTCTCTTACCCTTACTTTTTATATTTATTATTGTTTCATATTTTGTTTATATTTTATATTATATATTTGATTTATAATTGTTATTTTTTTAAATACAACTCAATTCACCCCCCCTCTTGTGTTAGTCATCTGGGCAACAAGTGGTATCAGAGCTAAAGCTCTATTATAAGATTAACTATCTTTTGAGTTAAGATCTTATGGCTAACATTGCTGCTTCATTTGGTGAAGGTCAATCTAGCAGTCGGCCTCCACTCTTTTGTGGAGACAATTACTCATTCTGGAAAGTTAGAATGAGAATATTCCTTCAGGCTCAAGGTCGAGAAATCTGGAAATGTATTGTAAATGGACCTTATATTCCAACAAAAATAGTTGATGGAGTAAAGGTCAAAAAGGAATAAGAAGAGTTTAATCGTGAAGACGATAGACTTTATACTTTGAATTTAACTGCTATGAATTTATTATATAATGCTCTCAATGGTAATGAATTTAATAGAGTAATGACTTGTGCTACAGCAAAGGAAATTTGGGATAACTTGGAAGTTACTTATGAAAGAACTTCTCAAGTCAAGGAATCAAAAATTTATATTCTTACTCATGAATATGAAATGTTTAAGATGAATGATGATGAATCTATTTCTAGTATGTACACTCGTTTTACTAACATCATAAATAGCTTGACAGCTCTTGGCAAAGTTTATTCCAAAGTAGAGATAGTAAGAAAAATTCTCAACTCTCTACCAAAACGTTGGGAATCAAAAGTGACAGCGATTCTTGAAGCTAGAGATCTCAAGAAGCTCGAAGTGAATGAACTCATCGGGTCACTTATCACCCATGAGTACACATTGAAAAGAGGAGAAGAAGAAGGAAAGTCAAAGAAGAGTTTGGCACTTAAAGCTGTTCCACATGAAAGTGAAAGTGATGAAGATGAGGAAAATGACGACAAAGATGAAGAAGTTGCGATGATAACAAGAAGAATTCAGAGGTTCTTAAAGAAAAATAAAATTCCTCCAAGGAAATCCTTCAATAAGTTTTCCAAGAAAGATTCAGGTAAAAATGACACTTTAATTTGTTATAAATGCAATAAACCCGGTCATATCAAACCAGATTGTCCTCTGCTAAAGAAAGATCGAAACAAAGGCAAAAAAGCAATGAAAGCTACGTGGAATGATGATTCAAGTAGCTCAGATAGTGAAGCAAGCAATGGAGAATCAGGAAATCTTTGTCTTATGGCTAAAGATGACATTGAGGTAACGAATTTTGATAATATTGAAGATCCTTCATATGAAGAATTGCAAAATGTTTTAGAAGAAGTATATGAGGAATTTGAAAAATTGGGTATCAAGTATACTGTTTTGAAAAAGAAAAATTCTTCTTTAACAAACGAAATTGATATTTTAAGAAAAGAAAATATTGTTTTGAAAGATGAAAATTTTGAATTGAAGAAAAAGAAAACTGATTTAGAAAATATTATTGAAAACTTTACGAATGGAAAAAGAAATTTTGAAAAACTTATTGGTAGTCAAGGATGTGTTTTTGATAAGGCAGGCTTGGGATATATGCCAAAACAAAAATACAAACCTTATAAAAACTTCTTTGATAATCCTTCTACATCAAAGTCCAATATTCAAAATTCTTTTCATAAAAATAATTTTGTTAAAAAAGGATACTATTATAATCACTCAAGTTCTTCATATATGTCACATGCTATTTGCAATTTTTGTAATAGAAATGGTCATAATTATCTTGCTTGTCCTATTAGAAGAAAACATACAATGACTATTAGGGCCATATGGGTACCTAAATATCTTGTTTCTTCTAATACTAATAAATAAAGGACCCAAAGAACTTGGGTACCGGGAATTATTTTTAATTGCTTTTGTAGGTATGCATGAAGTATTCTACAGGTAAAAATAAATGATTTTTAGACAACGGATGCTCAAGATACGTGACAGAAGACAAAACTAAATTCATTGACTTCACTTCTAAAGAAAAAGGATGTGTGATATTTGAAGACAATTCAAAAGAGAAGATCATGGAAATAGAAGGAAAGATCATCAAGACTTAGTACAAGATGCAACCAAATAGTGGAAACATGTGAAAGATCATCCAGCGGAATAACTTCTAGGAGAACCTTCACGAGGTGTAAGTACTCGATCATCTCTTAGAAATATTTGTAATCTCACACTTTTTCTATCTCAAATTGAATCCAAAATATTGATGAAACTATTATTGATAAATCATGGATTCTATTTGTGCAAGAAGAACTAAATTAATTTGAAAGAAATAATGTATGTACATTTGTTCCTACACCTAATAATTATGTTGTTATTGGAACAAAATGAGTTTTTAGAAATAAGAAAGATGAGTCTAAAATCATCACTAGAAATAAGGCTCGACTTGTAACCCAAGGTTTCAATCAAAAAGAAAGAATCGATTATGATGAGACATATGCACTACTCGGAAGATTAGAAACTATTCGAATGCTACTTGCATATGCTTGTTATAAAGATTTCAAACTTTTTCAAATGGATGTTAAAAGTGCTTTCTTAAACGGTTTTATAAATGAAGAGGTATATGTTGAGCAACCTCTAGGTTTTGAAAATCATATTTCTCCAAATCATGTTTTCAAACTCACAAAAGCACTATATGGACTCAAACAAGCTCCTAGAGCGTGGTACGAGAGACTTAGTAGTTTCTTGATTGAAAAATACTTTTTAAGAGGAAAAATTGATACAACTCTTTTCATTATATACGAAAATGATGATATTCTTTTTATTCAAATTTATGTTGATGATATAATATTCGGTGCTACTAATGAAAATATGTGCCAAGTTTTTGCTAAGACTATGCAGGAAGAATTTGAAATGAGCATGATGGGAAAGCTTATATTCTTTCTCGGATTGCAAATTAAGCAAGCAAAAACTGGGATATTCATCAATCAATCAAAATATATTAAAAAAATTGCTGAAGAAGTTTGGGATGGAAAGTGCTAAGGAAACTGGAACACCAATGAGCCCATCCACTAAACTTGATAAAGATGAATCCGGTAAACTAGTTGATTCGAAGGTATATCGAGGTATGATTGGTAGCTTATTATATTTGATAGCCAGTAGACCAGATATTTTGTTTAGTGTATGTTTATGTGCACGTTTTCAATCATTTCCAAAATAATCTCATTTGATTGCAGTCAAGCAGATTTTTAGATATTTTGCCAATACCAATGACTTAGAGTTATGGTATCCTAAACACACTTCTTTCGATCTTATTAGTTATTCAGGTACCGATTATACTGGTTGCAAAGATGATCGAAAAAGTTTTAGTAAAACATGTCATTTCTTAGGTCGTGCACTAGTTTCCTGGTTTAGTAAAAAACAAAATTCTGTTGCACTATCTACTGCTGAGGCAGAATATGTTGCTGCGGGTAGTTGTTGTGCTCAAGTTCTTTACATGAAGCAACAACTTGAGGATTTTAAACTTATGTACAATCACATTCCAATCAAATGTGATAATACAAGTGCTATAAATCTTTCAAAGAATCCAATACAACATTCTCGGACCAAACATATTGAAATTAGATATCATTTTCTTAGAAATCATGTGCAGAAAGGCGATATAGTACTGGAGTTCACAAACACACACGATCAGTTAGCAGATATATTCACAAAACCCTTACCAGAAGATAGATTATATATGATTAGAAGAGAAATAGGTATGATGCATATTATGAATATCTCTTGAAAGATAGATCAGAGTTCATAAAAATAGAGAGATATTTTTTTTAAATACTTTTACATAAACTTGAGGTTCTTAGCCTCATGTTTGAGACGCTCATTCTCTTCATACAATATCATGTCATCCCTATCCATGGGAACTGGTAAGCGGAATGAAGAATCCAATAGAGATTTCAACTTTTTATTCTTCTGCCGAATGATTCCTTCCCTTGTGTGAGACTCTTGAACAATTCGTTGAAGTACAACAATTTGTTCTTTAAGCTTTTCAACCTCATGATTTTTGACTTGTAGCCGCTGGGAAAAAGCGACAATAGAGGATGAGTAGCGAGTCTCGAGACTCACCAAGTCGTAGATAGCATCGGAGTCTGGCTTATTAGCCAAACTATTGTTCTCTTGCTGCAACATGGCGCCAATGGTAGCTGCAGAAAGGACATGAGATTGAGATGTAGAATACCTCATGGATGCATCTAGAGGAATGTTAGAAGAATGAGCCATTGAGAAAAGAATTGAAAACTTAAAGCGAGAATATTGAAGGAAAGCAGATGAGTTATAGAGATGAGAATAAGATTTGATGCAAATCGGATGAACTTTAAAATTCATTTTATAGAGATAGCATAAAGAACAAGACAAAATATTGTCTCTTCAAATCTTATTAGTCAAAAGAAATATAAAATATGCTGGACACACATTGTCAAAAGTTTTCTTACTAGAAAAACGGTTCTCTGCTCCTATCATGGCATTGACGGCCTTAGGAGAGAAGATTGATGGTTGATGCGTCAAGGGTTCCTGATTCAAGTCTGGAACATTAGTGGAAGAGAATTGTTCGGCCATTCTATCGTTATGGAGAAACAGAATTTAGGTCAAGAAGCAATTTTTTTTGGTATCCGATAGGTGAAAATGATTTTTTTTATAGAAACTTAGAGCCTTCAAATCCGTTTGTCAACAACATCAGGCGATTGATCTGCTTTCGCACCGACTACTAAAGTTAGGTTTCCAACCTTTACAGGTTTTGTCAGATACGCGTGGCTCCGCACCGAATTTCCAGAGTTAGACTTCCAACATTTGCAGGTTTTGTCGGACATGCATGGCTCCGCACCGCATTGCCAGAGCTAGGCCTGCAGCTTTTGCTGTCTTTGTCGGACACGAATAATTTTAATTATTCAACTTCAAATATCTGGAACATCTAATTCGTCAATAACATCAAGCGGATTTAAATCTTCTTCCGCACCGAGATGATAAAATTCGGCTTCAACCTTTGCAGGTTTTGTCGGACGCGGGTGGTTCTAACTTTTACAGTCTCTACTAACGCAGCGTTTTATTTGTCTGTTAGTTATTGTAGGAATATATCTTATTGAGATAATTATGATTCCTTTTTAATGATGCCAAAAGGGGGAGAAGTTTTAGACTAAAACATTAACATTGTTTAAATCGCTAAACTTGTTATATATGCTTGGAATTATGTTTATATTTTTGCTTGAAAAACTAACGCACATTCTCAGGGGGAGCTTAAGTATTAATACAGGATTCAGGTTCTATCAAGCATTTGTCATCATCAAAAAGGGGGAGATTGTTGAACCCAAGGTTTCAAGTTTCATGTAAATCTACAAATGGATTTTGATGATAACAAATGAATCCAAAGAATAAATGAGTCTCAAGCTCAAGTTGTCCACACAATATAATCAAGCACATCAAGGAAGCAAGCATGAGCAAGAAGGGAACAAGTTCACATTAAAATCATAGAGTAATGTTGTAAATCTCTTAAAAATTCAAAATTAGGATTAAGGCTCAAAATTAATATTTTATCATAAAGTATTAAAATACATTTTCCACATATGCATGAATATTTTGAAAATTAAATTTGAAAATTTTGAAAGATGATTGATTGTCATCTTTCACATGTGCATGACATGATTAAAAGTTTGAATTTTGAAAATATTAAGATGATTGATTGTCATCTTTCACATGTGCATGTTTTATTTGAATATTTTCAAAAGTGGTGGATGCTTTTCTTGACTTATGCAAAAGGTAGATGTTTTTATTTGAAAATTTTGAAAAGTAAAGTGTGCTCCTTTTGTCATATGCAAAAAGTAAAAGATTATGTTTGAAATTTTTGAAAACTAAAGTGTGCTCCTTTTGTCACATGCAAAAAGTAAAAATATTAGATTTGAAATTTTTGAAAAGTAAATGATGATGTTTTTGACATGAGAATCTTTTCAAATTTGAAATTGAAAAATCATTTGCCTATAAATAGCTCACTTGAGTTTTGTAAAATTCATAATAAGAGCTTACATATCTATTGCTAAGTTTTGCATCATTTCTTCAAAGCTCTCATTCTCTCTTTTCTAAAGTTTTGAGCCTTAATTCTTGTTCTTGTTGAGAGAGATATAGGTTGCGCTGTATTGTTTCTATCTCACTCATTGAGGAGTGTATTTTGATAGTCTACCTACTATCAATTCTTGTATCAGTAAAAGGGTGTGTATAACCCTTGTGTGTGTAGAAGGTGTTCTACACGGGGAATAGTTAAATCACCAAGTGTAAGGTGATTGGAAGTGTAGAAGGTGTTCTATACGTGGAATAGTTAAATCACCAAGTGTGAGGTGATTGGAAGTGTAGAGGGTGTTCTACACGGATTCTTTGGAGCGGTGCTGCTCAAAGGTGTAATAGGTTTCTATCTCCACCTAAAGGAGATTGAATAGTGGATTTGGGGATACTCAAGAGGTAGCTTGAGGCGAGGACGTAGGCAGTGGGGCCGAACCTCGTTAACATACTGAGTTTGCTTCTCTCTTACCCTTACTCTTTATATTTATTATTGTTTCATATTTTGTTTATATTTTATATTATATATTTGATTTATAATTGTTATTTTTTTAAATACAACTCAATTCACCCCCCCTCTTGTGTTAGTCATCTGGGCAACAAGGTCGAATACACCAATACATTTAAGCTACGAAATTTATAATAAACATTACAATTTCTTCTTTTTCCATTTACTTTTTTTTTTCCGGCCACCAGTTTATGACGTAGCTAGGGATCATCTCTTTAAATTTTTAGAAAATTTTATTGTAGTTTTAAATCATTAATTAATAATTTCCTCTAGTTGATCTTCACCTTCCCATGCCAACATCGATCTGAACATGATGATCTGCAGACCTTAATTAGGTCATGAGTGTGTGTACGTAACTCATGTCAATTCCCACCATGGCACATGAGCTAGCGAATTAGGTTGCTGAATACTTATTTATCGTGTTTATTAGAATGTGAAATTTTAAAATAATTATTTTTAAAAAATAAACAATTATAGCCAGCAAAGCATTTAATATCTAATATAGAAATGGGGTAAAGAAATTAAGGCCCGATTTGTTACACGATGAAATCCAAAAATTTAAAATATATTTTTTAAAATTTTTATATAAAATAAAATAAAAAATTCAATTCTACAAATTTTAAAACACAATTTTCAAATTCTAAAAAAAATTAATATTAAAAAATATATTACAATAAAATTTTATTTTATTTTTAACTTTTATATTATTTCATCTCATTTCATTTATGAAAATAAATTAAAAAAGTTTCTTATGCTAGTACTTTGGTTGAAAAATACCCCTTTATTCGGTACTTTTTCTATTATGTAATTAAAAAAGTCATCACAAGTACATTAATTAAACTTTGCTGATAATACTCGCATCCATTTAATTTCATTCTGACTCTTACGTACCCTTTTTTATGAGGGAAAAGAAAAAAAAAAAGGTCACAGTGATCATAATTAAGATCAAAGTACCCTTGTCACCACGGCTGCATGCATGTAACTAGGGTTATTCTACAAGTTATACGTACCCTCTTCTCGAGCTAGCTCAGCCAAAATGCATGAAGTAATTAATAATATCGCATGCATATTAATTATATATAGCACATAAGAAAATAAAAAATGGACCATCCAATGTCCACAAAATCTTGACAGATATAATTAATTGATTATATATATATTACAGTGTTAAATCATTACTCAAACTTATAAATAAGTGATTATCAAATTTGATCGGCCCTTGATAGCTGATCTATCTTCAAACCGGGCATGCATGCTAGCTAAAGTTGCCATAAAAGCACGTACGATATTGTGTCGAATTGTGGGGACGTTAATTAATGGGTTAATGCCTGACTGCCATAAAAAGGAGACCGAGGCGGCGGGCCGATAAGATAAGGTGGGGCGAGATAAAAACGAGATGGCTCGTCATGTTGATTGTCGCTTAGTTTATACACAAACATGCATGACTTGTATTAATTCAAATCCATTAGCATTAATTAAAAGCTTCGTACGTTGCGTGACAGCTAGCTAGCTGCAATAAGCTGGTGACGTGATTGACTCCAACCCCTTACCTCTTTTTTTTTTTCTTAATTTTTTCCCTAATCTAAGCGAACCACTCGCGGCCTCTTACTCCTATACATAGTGGGCATAAAGTAATATATATAGGAAAATGGTGGAGGTTTTAATTAATTAATTAATTAATTCTACTGACTTTACTTAATTAATAATCCCTATTGTATCAGGGGGGTCATTAATTCTATTAATTTTTAATTTTATTTTCCAATTCATAATCTGATCTAGAATCTAGATGGATGGCTATATATATATATTCAATACGAAGTTTGACTGCAGAATTTTGCTGATATGGAGGCAATCGATAGGGAGGAATATTATGAAACCTAAATAATTAATAGCATGTGCAAAACGTATCTAATTCAACCCGTCAATTAATTCGATCATGAAGTTTCTAAATTTCTATTTATTGGAATGAAATGCAGTTTTGGACACAATCATAGTATCCTTTTCGTGGCATGCTTTAGTTGTTTTTGAATAGATCAACGTCTAAATTAAACTATATATATATAGTCTATGGATATTTCTGCACTTTTTATTTTTTAATCTAATTTTTCTGTAAAATGTTTCGATGATATCAGGCCAATAAAGCTTAATTTAATTAGATCAAGGGAAAAAGAGGAGTTCATTTGGCTGATCAAAGGTTTAGTGCATGCTTGGAAATCAAAAATCTTTCAAGATCAGCTTTGACATTAAAAAAAAAAAACCTATTTTTCAAAATACATAATTTCAAGTTTCTTAAAATTACCTAAAAATCTAAAAAAAAAAAAAAAAAAAAAATCCCAAATAGCTTATTTAAAAAAAATTACAACGGCCATTAGTGATGGCTGCCATATCAAATTGAAATAATTTTGATTTGATTATTATTTTAATATTATATTGATCAAATATAATATTTTTTTCTTACTAGGATATATTTTATTCCAATTTATTTTATATTATAATTTATACTCGCTCTTAATGCATGTTTGAGATTGTAATATAAAATATTATTTTTAACTTAAAATTTATAATTTAAAATTTAATATAATAAATTTTACTATTAAAAAGATATTTACTATTTAAAATCTATATATTTAAAGTATTTATAAAATTAATTACAGTAGTTTTTTAAAAATATATAATTATTTGTAAGAATTTTTTTATAAAAGTTTTAATTAGATATTTTTTGAAAAAAATAATTTTGAATTTTTTTAATTAATTCAAGTATTTTTAATAAATTATTAAATATACTATTTGAAAAAAAAATTAACTATTTAAAAATATTTTTTAAATTTCGAAATGCTTTTTAATCTTATATTTCTAAAATGAAAAACTGGATGAGAATTTATATCATAGCAACATAATGCATGATTAATAATGATTATAAAAGATAGCACGGGATCTGTGTCACTTTGTCTCGGGGGTCCGGGCCGGTATTGAAATTAGACGTGGAAAACCGCATACTACCCCTTGGTTTTGCTCGGGAGGCGGACATGACGAGGGTCCCTTAAATAATGTCGGTGAACGTGTGTCCTGTTTGCTACCTTAACTCTATGAAAAAAAAATATAACATTCAACACTAATCACACTCATTTATACAAATAGTATATATTATAATCTCAACTCTGCCAGAGCTTTCGACTTTCTGATAGACTTCATCAGATCGTATAGATAAAGTTATCGTTTAAATTTAAAATTGAGATAAGATAAAAATGATTTGAAATAAAATTTAAAAATTAAATAAAATATTATTATTATTTTAATATTTAAAAAAATTATATCAAAATTTGAAAAAATTAAATTAAGATTTAAATTTTATATGAGAATTTAAAAAAATATAATGATAAATTTGATATGAGTTGAATTGAGATAAAATGAATTTGCAATCCAAATGGAGCTAAAATAAAATTAGTTAAAATAAATAAAATGAATTGAAATGAGATAGTTTAAGATTAAAAGAGTTGAGTTGAAAGTTAAAAATTAAATAAAATTTTATTTTTAATATTATTATATTATAATCTTAAAAAAATTATTTATTTCTTATATTTTATATGAAAATTCTAAAAAAATTATAATGATGAAAAGATATGAAATGAAACAAAACTTATATCCAAACAGTTCTAAAATTAATATAAATGATCAAATCTATATATTATTTATTATTTTAGTAAAGAATAGTGCTACATATACTTATAGTTTTACTCATATTTTTGTTTATCATACTTATTTTGTTAACAATTTTTTAAGTAATCATATTTCTTAAGTGATCATATTTTTATATTATACTGTTTCGATGGATGAACAATTTTTTTTTTTTTAAGAAAAATTATGAAATTGAAAAGGTATATAAAGTCGGTGAAATTGAAAGAAACCAAATAAATAAACTTAAGGTAGAAATTTCATGTTTGCTTGCATCCCAGTCAAATTTGTATAAAATACAACGAAAAGTATAATGGATTTTTTTTTTTTAAATCCTAAAATATCTTTCTCTCAAAATTTATTATACATATGCTTCGCCCCCTCTAACTTTTAGGTAGTTCATGTATAAGTTGAAGACAATGATAATTGAACTTTAAAATTTTAATAAGCTACAATAAATAATTTAATTTTTTCAAATTTTAAAATAAAAATAATATTTTAATACTATTTTATTCAACTTTAAATTTTACTACTTACCTATTCTCAACTTATATAAATTTCCTCTTAATTATCACAATGGAGGTAGACGTCTTTAGCTGGTTTCCCTAATAATCAATAGAAGTGTACCAAATGCTGAAGACAAATCAGCCGCATTCATAAAAAGTCTTATTTGGCCACTTGACCATCCAAAAAAAATACAAAAACCGTTAAAGATACTTGGCTTATTTTCATAAATTTGTCATTTTTTTCTTGCACTAGTTGTTATTGAGTTTCTATGATAGAGTTTTTATTGAGACTCTGCATCGATATGACTTTCTCTTTTTTGTTTTTTTTGAAACAAGATGGAAAATAAATAAAGATCTTCTAAATTCTAATAATCAAAACATTCTTATCTAGAAATATAACAACCAAAAAAATTTAGTTTACATGCGCAAAACGCAAACAAATAATGGAAAAAGTAGGTTTGGTTTATTTTCAGATGTGAGATAAAAGTTAAAAAAAAAAATATTATTATAAATATTTTTTAATATTAATTTTATTTTAAAATTAAAAAAAATAATTTTGAGATTTAAAAAAGTTAAATTATTTATTTTATTTTATATAAAAATTTTAAAAAAATATAATTATAAATTTAAAATAAAATAATTTATAAAAATAAATCACACCTTAACTTTTTTTTTTCATATAATCTAGTAATCTACACGTAAATCCTAAAAAGTTGATTTTAATGATTTTTAAAGTTGTAGGCCTGGTTTGCTTAAGAAATAAAGTTAAAAATTTAAAATATATCTCTAATTTATTATTATATTTTTTTAAAATTTTATATAAAATATAATAAAAATTTTAAAAATTTAAAATTCAAAAATATATTTTTTTAAAATTCTAAAATAAAATTAATATTAAAAAAATATATTATAATATTTTTTTTATTTATCTTATTTTATCTTATCTCATTTTTAAATACAAATCAGGCGTTAAATATTTCACTTGTAATATCTTAAATACAGCATCAATCGACGTGCCACATAGCTTGAATCAATCAAATATTGATATTTAATATGACAAAAATGTCGCATCAATATGGCTTCCCACTTCCATATATCATGTGCTACGAATATCATGGTTTCTTTTTTTTTTATTAAGAATTGGACATTTTCATTTCTTTGATTTTGATTTGTCCTTTTTTTAGATTTATTTATTTAGTTTTATTTTTCATGGTTTTAATTTTTTAAAAAAATTATAAGAGATTTTCACTCTCCTTAAATTTATATAATGTAATCCATTAATTTATTTAGATTTGATTTATTTTTAAAATTATATTTTATTATTCGTAACTCATTTTATACTTTTAACTTATCTCAATCATTCATTTTAAATTTTAATTTATCTCAATTACTTATTTTAATATTATTAATAATTTATCTTATCTCATTTTATCTTTAAATTCAAATTATCCCTTAACATATTCATCTTACTTAAAAAAAAAAAAAATTACGTGCTGCGAATAGAATTGGAAGGGAAAAAAAGACAAACAAATAGTTAAAGTAAAAGGGTAACATTAATTAGAGTGAAATAATAGGAGATCAGAGAAACACGTGACCTTGAATTAGAGGACACAAAACGACTGTTTTTGTCTTCTACTGCTTGGCCGCAGTCGGCATACAAGACTACATGTCGGTGATTGATTCAGAAAAAAGAAATAGAAAAAAAAAATTAATAAAAGCTGTATTATAACGGCGACTATTCTTGGGATCAAATGGTCATTGGCAGTTAAGCTTACACCCACACACACAAACACTCTTCCTAGTTTACGCGTTTGTTTGGGGACGACCCTCTTTGCAATGGCCCCCACATTCTGGTTGGATTTGGACTCTTTCCAATTTCTAGAATAATGCCTGACCCCTTCATCATCATTACTTTGCCCTTTATTAAACTAATCACCCAGCTTAATCCATTGTTGATTGTTTAAGCCATATGACCACATTAATATAAGAGAAGTACTATATATATATATATATAAATATATAAAGAGAATAAATAAAAATAAATTTATAAATTAATATAATTTTATGAGATGTATTAAATTTATTTTATAATTAGATATATTATATTAAGTTATGTCAATTTATAAGTTTATTTTTATTTAATTTTTTTATGATTAAAATATTTTTTTAATATAAAACAATAATAAAAGTAAAATAGTGTCGGTCAACAATAATTTATAAAGTCGTCGTAAAATATTCAAGTTCTTCGTTTCATTCGTGAAAAGTAGAAAAAAGAAACTGTACCTTAATGAAAAAATTAATTTTCTATTAATAAAAAAATCCTATTTTTTTAAAAAAAAGATATGCATATTAAGAATGCATATATCATTATATGTGCATATATATATATATAAGTCATTCATTTTGTATTGGGCTCTTAATTTATTAAAAAATAACGCAAAAACAAACACAAATGCTAAGCATGGTAGATGTCAAGAGGGTTTGATTGATGAAAAAGATGTGGATTAACTTGAATAATAAGATAGAGGAAGGAGAATAGGAGATGTTGTCACGTAGATAAGATGGTGACATCATGTGTCATCACAACCTCGTGGGTGTCTGTGATCGCAGATTCAGGAAAGAAACACCAAAACCATGTCTATCTATGTTTAGGGTTTTTTTTTTTTGTTTTTTGTTTTCTTGAATTAAAATAAGGGATTGGCTTTCCTTGATCCAACGCATGCATTGCCAGATCTGAACTCTTCTGCCTGTCTAGATGAGGAGGGTGACTCCTAGTCCTGCAAATGCAAGTTTTAAATAAATAAATAAATAAATAAAGCTATAATATAGAGTTTTTTTTTTTAAAGAAAAAAAAGAAGCTATAATAAAAACCTTGAATGGTAAATATTTGTGATAGTTACTATTTTGAGAAAAAATCGCGTTGTTAATTATTATTATATTATTATCATTCGAATAGTAAACGAAAACTTGAGGTGGATTTGAACTCAAAAACCAAACAGCCACATTCAGAGTCCAGAGAAGGAAAATCTCTCTCTCTCTCTCTCTCTCTCTCTCGCTAAAAAAAAAATATATATATATATATATCTGTAAACGCCATTGTTTCGCTCGTTCGTCGTTCTTGGAACCCTAAGATCCACGAGTCGACTGCCCCGCATTGGCGTTTCAGATTCGCTCATCTTGGCTCTCGATCTGTTTATAACTGCATCCTTTTGATCTGGAATCTCCAGCTTCATTCCTGTAAGTTTTTCAATCTGACACTGGAATATATCGAATTATCCTCATTTATGTTTTCTCGGTTATTGATTCAGTAAATTTAGAAACATTGGGCGCCATTTGATTAGTTCTATATGAAATAGGGAAGATCACTAGTGTTGTCGTGGGAAGATCACTCGTGCTGTCGTGGTGTGATCGTGATCGGGGGATCTCGCTGGATTTGAGATTAGTCTGTAACAATGACAGCGGATGTGGATGCGCATGGTGTCGGTGAGGTCTCTGAGGTTCCAAACGGTGACGTAGAGGAAAAGTGTAGCTTGCAGGATCTGCACAGAGAGAACAACGGGGTAATGATTATTAATGGGAGCAATGTGAATAAGGACGATGCCGACAGCTCTTACGTTTTCGTGGGCGTAAGCGACGCCGTTTCTGGCGATCACGTTGAGCCGTCGGATCTCAATGGGGGGCACGTCGAGAATCTTGGTTCCGGTGGGGTTGCCAATTTGGACGTGGTTGAGAATGGGGAATGTAATCAGAACAATGGCGGTGGTGGTGGCGGTTCAGAGGGTGCGCAATGCGAAATCGTGGAGGGCCAATTGGGAGGGAGCGATGGTGTTGAGGAGGAGAATGGGACCGAGGCTGTTGGGGAATCTGAGGTACATCCGCAGCCGCAGCCTCAGCGGCTCGAGGTTGAAGAGAAAATCAAGATCGAGGAGTCTTCTGAGGATGCTGGAGAGACTACGAGATCACATCCTGTGGTTTCGGGTGTTTCTGCGTCTGAATTATGCGATTCGTCGACGCAGGTCCATGATGGCAAGACTGCCAAGACTGAAGTTAATAATTCCGACTCAACTGCTGTGTCTGAGCTGCAAGAGTTTGATGGAGAAGACGCTAAAGCTCATGAGGATAGGAATCCAGATTTTTCGGCAGACGGCAAGGAAAACCACGAATCTGGGGATATGGTTAGTGTGGGTGTTCGAAATTATTTGGATCAGGAGAAGGAAGCACCAGAATTGGAGACCAATGAGATTTCTCCGGAAGGTGGTGCACCCGGGGCCCTTGCGGTAGACTTGGAGCAGAATGCGAAAACTGATCCTTCTCCTGTCACTGATACGGAGTTAGTAAATGAAGTTGACAATAATGGTCCTGTCTGTGATGAAAATGGGGATGGCTCGCCTATCAAGCACACTGAAGATGGCCCCTCAGAAAGCCTTGATCCCATACAAAAAAGGGCTGAACAAATTGGGTCACCAGAAAATGCCGAAAGCTTGCCGTTCCCCTCCCCCCCAATTTTTGGTGAGAATGCAACTGCAAAGGAGATTCCCGTGGAAGCGGACTCGGGCGAATATGAGTTGGGCTCGGAGCAGAGTTCAAAAACAGAAGTTGTCTCTAGTGAAAATGAGGACTGCTTGCCCAGTGATCATGATCAAGATAGCATTTCAGATAGCTTTGTTAATAATGAATTGGTTGGTAGCATTCAAAACGCCCCTGAACAAAATGGGTCTTCTCAAAATGTGGATTGCTTGCCTGCCTCTGTTGTGTGTGGGATTGTACTTCGAGAAAGTTGTGAAAATTTCAGTACTGCTCCTGATGATGATTCGGTAGCTGAAAAGGATACTGGGAATGAGGCTTCTCCAACTCCTGAAAAGTTTTCAACTTGTGTTGCTGATGATCAGAGGCCAGAGACTGGAGTTGAAAACTTAGGTACAAATGAAAGTGAAAGATCATATTCTTGTCCAGCTGATCATACAAAATTAGAACTCGAGGCTGAAGATAAACCTGACAAAAGCATTGAAGCTGAGAATGGTCTGGATGAGAATATTAAAGCTGAGAATGGCATTGATGATGGCATTTTAAGTAGCCCTGAGGCTAATGATGCGAAGTCAGAAACTGAGGCGGGTTCTGTTGTCATTGATTCAGACGAAAAAGTATCCGACTTTCCAACTGATGCCGTGAAGGAAGGATTCGAAGTTTCAACTGCGGTCATTGATTGTGACGATGTCCACCATCATTCTATTTCTGCTACAGAGGTGGAATCCCATGTAAATGGTATGGTTGGAAATGAATTGTCTATTACTGCAGGTGCTGATGTGAAATCAGAGTCTGAAGTTGAAAACCTGTCCACACTAAGTAGAAGGGATATGCCCTGTGATGATGGTATTAAATCCGAGTCCAAGGTTCAGGATGGCTCAGCTAATTCGACTGAAATTGCACTTAACTCTGTGTCAGATGCTGTACATGTTGAAGATGGAGTTGATCAGTTAACTGGTACAAAAAGTGGTGACAAACCAACATCTCAAGGAGCTGAGGACACCACCTGTATTCATGTTCATGAAACCTCAACAACTTCTCCAGGAGGTTCCTCCTCTGATGCTTTGGAAGGACAAATTTCTGAGGTTGTCCAACAGCCATTCTACTATTTAATCAGGCTTCCAAGATACGATGAAGAAAATTTAAGAGAACAGATTAATCATGCTGAGTTACAAGTTGATGAGAAGACTAAAATTCGGGATGCTCTTCGAGCTGAAATCCATAGGAAAAGGGTGAGGAATATTGACTTTTACTTTACAATTTTTTTAGAGTATGGTTTTTGTTTTTTGTTACATGATTTTCTTGATGCTCCTACCATTAGGCCACTTGGAAGGAGTCTGGTGATCATTTTAAAGCTACCAAGTTGGAAGAGAGAGCTGCACGAGACTTGCTTAAGTCTAAACGCCAGGAGATGGATTCTGCTCAATCTGTGATTAACAAAGTGAAGAATTCAATCTCTGTTGAGGATATTGATGGCAGGGTATGTATGCACACACTTGCCTTTTTTTCTGCTGGTAGCTGAATGGGGAAGTTTCTATGATCTACTTGAATTTGGTTGTCTTTAGGAAAGTATGCCCATCTTTTTTCAATTTATGGCTTGTAAACAGATACGTAATATGGAACATGCAATTCAACATGAAACCCTGCCTCTGAGTGAAGAAAAGCAGCTGATTCGTGAAATCAAGCAACAGAAGCAACTTCGTGAAAAGCTCTCTTCTGATATGGGTAGGCAGGACGATGTTCAGTCGGCTTTAGATCAGAAAGATGAAATTGAAGCACGTTTGAAGGTACTGTTATCTGGTTGCTCACATAATCATTTAATTTTATATAAGTAGCAGGTGGCATGAGCTACCACAGTTATATCTATAGTTAAATTTATGCACCTTAAACCTGTATACAGTTAAGAAAGCTCTATTTTCACATATGGGATAACTTCTCTGTTTATACTCTATAGTAGTATAGACAGGCCTTGAATAGCCTATCTGATTTTCTTCAATCTACAGTTTCTGAGAAAGGAACTCGATATACTTAGAGACAATGTCCTGAAAGCTGAAGCTGTCACTACAGCTGCAAAAAAGAGGTATGATGAACAAAACGAGAAGTTCAATGAATTACACTCTCAGTTTAAAGCAGCGGACAATATTCGCCAAGAAGCATATGCACATTTTCAGAGCTTGAAGAAACAGTTGCATGATAAGGTATCTTGTTTTAATGTTTGCACGTTTATCCTTTTTCTAATACTCGAGTAGTATGCATGATATGCATGCATGAACCTTCTTCCTTCAGGGGATACATGGATTTTCTCAACATATAAAGTAACTGTTATTGGGGTACTTTACAAAGATGTCACAACAGAATGGAAATTCTTGTCCATGCATGGCAGAATCCATGTCACATCAAAGCCAAGAAGCAAACAATCAGCTATTTTGGTCATAGGACATCTTAGATTTTGTAATTTGTTGAAGATTTTGCCCCTACATCTAAGAAGATTACTACAATGTTTACAATTGAAATTTTAAATTAAAAAAGTTGGCAATCAATTATTAATAGTCAATTGGTCTGTCCGGGGGAGATCATAAAGCTGATTGTTTGTTGAGATCATGATCTCTGTCACTCTCTGGCACACACACACATACCACATGTACACACCGGGTGACAGGTTGCAAGTGCCTAAAGACAAAAACTGGGGATGGAAATGAAAGCTGGAATGAAGTTTTGCTGGAAGAATAAATGAACTTCAAAGTTATTCTGATAATCTAAGTTAGAAGACTATGCTCGAAGCTGTTTCCTATTAAGCTTATGTTGTGATGTTTTTGTTGGGTGGTACCTGTTTGTTTTTGTTGGCAGTTTTAGAGCAGAATGTTTCTCCCGTTATATTCTGACTCCACTACCTTATTTAGTTGGCAAAACTTTCAGTGTCTGCACTCCGATGGTTTTAAAAAGAAGTGACATAACCAACCAGAATAGATTTAGTGTGTGTTTACCTCTGTGAATGTATGTAATGAAGGTTAACAAAGATGTTCACATGGAGAGGCAAATTGTGGAAACAGAGATATTGACCCAACTCTTATTACCTTAAATATGCAGAACAAACACTTTTGGAAGTACAAGGATGACCTTAGGGCAGCTACTGATTTAGCATCAGCGGGCAAGAGGGAGGAACTTCAAAGATTTTGCATTAACCAGGTGAGCTCATGTGGTCCTTTTGTTGGTATTCTCTAGCAAATCAACTTTAGTTTTGGACTGACAGATCTACTGTTTAGACGGAGAAAGTTATGGAACTATGGAACCAAAACGATGAGTTCCGGAAGGAATATATGAGGTGCAACACTAGGAGCACATTGAGGAGACTGAGGACACTGGATGGCCGGTCACTTGGTCCGGATGAGCAGCCACCTCTAATTCCCAAGGTTGTTTATGAAAGGGTGGCCAAGGACAAGCCTGTGTCCCTGCCGTCAGCTGTGGAACAAGAGAAACAACATGTGGAAGTGGAAACTGAAAAAGTGAAGCCATTTTCTGATGCGAAAGCTGTGGAACAAAAGAAACAGACAATTAGGGTATCTGAAAAGCCTTTAAAATCTGCTCCTTCGGGGAATGGCTTAGCAAATGTTTCTAGCAAAGATGAGATTGAAGAGGAAAGAGAAGAAAAGCCTAAGCAAACAAAGGAGGAAGAGGATTTGGCCAGGAAGATGGAGGAATTGAGAAGAGAAGAGGAAAAAGTGAAGTTGAGGGAGCAGCATTTGTTGGAGGAAAAGGCCAAGGCCAAGGAGGCCCTTGAGAGGAAAAAGCGAAATGCTGAAAAGGCCCAAGCCAGGGCTATGTTAAGAGCACAGAAGGAAGCTGAACAGAAAGAGAAGGTAAATTCCACTGATGCTGCCAATTCCATGACCTGAATTAGAATCTTAGCATACTGTATCTATACTTGCATTTACCTCTTATTTGTGCGTCTGTATTAACTTGATGTGGATGTGGTCTGTATCCAGGAAAGGGAGAAGAAAGCAAGGAAGAAAGATAAAAAGAAGGCTGCCACAGTAGCAGTAGCGGCAACTGATGGTGGTAATGAAGGAGAATCTGCCCCAAGCTCGGAAACTCCATTGGAAACTCCCAAGGATTCTGAAACTGGAGAGAGTACCATGACAGTAGCAAAGAGGTCTAAAAAACCATCACAATTTACTAAGCAGAGCAAGGCAAAATCAATTCCACTGCCTCTTCGCAACCGCAATAAGAGAAGGATGCAGCCATGGATGTGGGTCCTCCTTACTGCTCTGGTTGTTTTTGCCTTGTTCTTGGTGGGAAACAGCAGCTTCTTGTTTGATCTTGGGTTGCAAAGGTTTGGTTTCTAAATACACAGCTTAATACATCATCATTATTAACTAGGTATCCTATAGAGGTTGGGTGAGTTATTACCGTAGATAACATAAGCAATTCTTTCTTCCGGGGATTTGTCTTCTGCTAGTGATATTCAGTTATGATAAGTGGCTTTTTTATTTTTCACACTCCACACTAGGTTTGGTATTCTGTTAAATTTCTTTTACAAAGAACATATACTTTTGTCAAGTGTTGCTTCTATTAGTATATTAATGAATTTGATAATTTTGGAACTATTGCATCCCCCCTCCCCCTCCCCCAACACGCGGCGGTCCCGCACTTGCACTTACTGAGCAATTTGATTTATGATACTTGTAATAATAGATCTTAATTCATAAATCTTCAAACTCATCACCCCACCAAAGAAAATCCGAACCATTGTCATCGTTGAAAAAGGGAATCTCTTACATATGTTAATATGTAGGTGTAGGTTTTCTTCCTTTTTGGTTAGTTTCAATGTTTTGAAATGTTGATATCCCACACTCACTTTCCTTGCCAACCCATTTCAAGCTGCTTTGTCCAGACGAATCTCGATGAGACGAGATAGTTGGACTTTGAATCCTTGGATAGATGCAATGAACCATAAAAAGTTACTTCTTTTGTTTTGTCCTGTTTCTTAATTTGCAGCCTTCACTCCAAACTGAACCATCTAAAATCAAATCGAGATTTGGGTCATAATATCCTTGGCTGTGAATTAGATTGTGCCAAAGATTTTCCTTTTCTACAAACAAGGGTTAGGGGCGAGTATTTGCCCGGACCGGAAAAACTGACCAGACCAGCCCATAACTTGGACTGGTTAGTCTCGGTCCAAAAGAAAAATGGGACCAAATATTTTTGGTCCGGTCCCAGTCCAGGAGTTTTCCAATTTGGACTGGATCGGACCGAGCTGAATATTTACTATATATATATTTATATATTTATTATTTTTATGTATTTTTTATATAATTATAGTTGTATATAATTAATGATATTATTTATTATTTATATATATTATTTAGTATCAAAGTATAATTATATTCTTTAAAGTATAACTGTTAAATATAATATAGTACTAGTATATATTAATATATTAACATATTATATGAGTTATAATATAAACTATAAAGATAGTATATGTATAAATTTATAATGGTATAATATATTAATATAGTTAACTTAATATGTTAGTATTAAAATAACATCTAGTATATTAGTAATAGTAATACTACTAGTATATGGTCTATAGACTATACTTAGTTATAGTATTAGACTATTGGTACTAAATCTTTAGACTATAAATATATATATTTAGTAAATTAGTTTCAATGTATTAATATATTCGTTAAGGTATAATTATAATATATAGCACTAGTATATAATAATATATTAACATCTTATAAGAGTTATAGTATATAAACTAAAAAGAATCAAAGATAGTATATATATATATATATATAAGTATTGTTACCTATTTGAAGAAAATTGAAGGTATTATTTAATATGTATTAGACCGAATAGACTGGACCGGATTGGACCAGACCAAAAAGAGCTGGTCTAGTTTAATCCTATGGAGTATTCGGTCTGGTCCAAGTTAGAAAAATTCTGGACCGAATAGGTCTAGTTTGGTTTATAAAATCTCTCAAGGTCGATCGGATGAGTCTGAGCTCTCCCCTTACAAGAGTCTCTAGTTTTGTTATTGCATTTTGAAAATAGGAGCTAGTTTTTCTTGAATGTGCAAACGTTGTAGTCTCATTTTAGTCTTAAGATATTTTTCTTTCTTAAAAATTTTAATAATATATAGTCACGACATGGGATGAAAATGCCAACTAATTTGCATATCTTGGGGATATCAAGTAATAAGCATAGGACAGGGTGTAATGGGCCTAAAACTCGGAAAGTACAAAAAGAGAGAAAGTTCGAAGGCCCTTCGTTCGCAGTACAACCGAAATGTCACGTGGTACACGTGTATAAGGAAGCCAACCAGGTACGAAGTAAGTGGGATATAAATTTTAGTCTAAGTGGGATCTCGACCGTTGAATTCGTCAACTAATGTGATTTGGGCTGCACATGGTTGGTTGGGTTCTAGCCCACTTGGACCTACAAAAAACACTCCTACCACGACCACTTGAATCTAGGCATCTTTGCCTACCTAATCCAAATGTTGGGGACGATCATGAAAGTGACAGTCATTTTGTTTTTATATTTAATTTTCAGGTCTTTTTCTTCTACACCCATTTTTCAAAGAGATTAATGAGCACGTGAGTTTTTTTTTTTTTCTTTACTTGACTTTTTGGTCAAATCAAGAGGCAAATAGTGTATCAGTCCTGTACTCATTTGAATAAAAAAAAATGATTTTTTTATTTAAATTGTAAATTTATTTATTTTTAAATAAATACGTGGGACATTTTAATAACGCAAGTATTATTTTTCTATTTGCTAATTTTCTCGTACAATTTGCATGGAAAAACACGGGGAATGGGTCATGGGGAAGCATATTTGCTTGCTCATTAATTCGTACAAGGGAAAGAAAACCTCTTAATTTTTAATATTTTAAAAAATAATTTAAAATTATTTTATTTCAAAGCAAAGATATCACGGCACAATTTGTCCTATTCAAATATTCACCACAAAGAAAAAAGTTTACCAATACACGTACTCTCTCTCTCTCTCTCTCTCCATATTTGTTCTTATTTTGGGGTCAAGAAAGTCAATATCTTGACTTCTTCAAAATTTAGAATTTTTTTTTATAAGTCAAAATTTAGAAAATTTGAGAGTTAATATCGTATTATAGTTGGTTAGGTTAACCTTCGTTGTCATCTGTTGATATATATTTTTTAATATCTAATTTTTGGGATAAATATTTTTGAAGTTTTTTAAGATATAAGGAAATAGTTGGTTTTGACTGAAACATTTGATTTTGGAGTATGATTCATTGTTCATACAACTTTCAAGTCTTTTTTTTCAAGTTCTGTTTGATTTGGAGATAAGAGAAATGAGTTGAGTTTATTTTTTAATATTATTATTATGTTAAAATTTAAAAAAATTAATTTAAAAATTAAAAAAATTATATTAAGATTTATATCTTATATAATATTATAAAAATATAAAAAATATAATAATAAATTTAAGATAAATTAAAACAAATTTATTTTAAATACAAACAGAACCTGATTCTGATCGGAAAAATGAAAGAAAAGTTGTGAACAAGCTTAGTTCAACTGCACAATGGGCTCCGGAAAGAAAACCAAACAATAAATGCGTTTTATGGCTTCTTCCGTAGACATCGTTTATTGATTTTGATTTTTAAAATTTGGATCCAAGGCATTTTATTCCTGTTGGTGGCATTAAAATTTGGATCCAAGGCTTTTTTCCTGTTGGGAAAAATACTATTTTTTTTTTACTTTTTTTAAAGAAAATAAAAAGAAAATGTTTGATTGTGAAACTTTTAACCTAAGAAGGGCGGGCAAGCGAAAAATATTTAAATAGTCTAAGAGAATATATAATAATAAAATTAATTTCACTTATTGTATTTTTAATTTTAAAAAAATGGAAAAATTAATTTTATTTTTTGAAAGTATAACATGTAGTTTTAATTTTTAAAAGATCATAAAACATTTAAATAATTTTAAATATTTATAAATTTATAATGTGATCTTATCATAATTACAGCCTCAAATGACATTTCTATGTCAAAAGATATTTTTTACATTATGGTCCTATTTATTTTTAAAACTCATCTCAATTAATATTATCTTATTTCAAATTTATTAAAAATATTAGTTATAAATGATTTGTATATTTTTTGCATATACACTATATACAAATGTGATTTTTACACATTTTCTAATTTAATTAGTTATATATATATTTATCTCATATCATATTTTTATCTTTTTTAATATACTTTTTTAATATTTTGACTGAGACAACGCTAATTTTGCAAAAAATATATGAGGTTGTGTACTCATAATATTACTTTAAATTCATTATTATATTTTTTTAAAATTTTTATATAAAATATAATAAATAATTTATTTTTTTTTAATTTTAAAATAATAAATAGATCGATTAGAATTATAAAATTTTATAATTCTATTTTATTTTATAAAATAATATTTTAAAATAATAAAATATTAATAAATAATATTTTATTCGACTTATAAAATTTATTTTATCTCATTTTTGAATTTAAAGGTGCCTATATCTAAACAAATAGATCGATTAGAGCAGTAAGTAATTTTTTAATAATAAAATATTATTCATTAAATTCTAATATTAGAATTATTAAAACTAAAAAATTATTTTAAAATAATTATTTTAAAATATTTTCAAACTATTTTAACAGTATTAACAAATAATTATTATTTCAATAATAGTTATTATTATTTTAATAATAATAGTTATTATTATTTTAATAATAATAATTATTATTATTAATAGAGTGGTGCTCCGAGGGAATGTAACTCAAATTTCTTTTGAAAGGGTATTTTTTTTTATTATTGTTTTTGATTTATTTCCAATTAATTTTTTTTGATAATTATAAATAATTTTTAAAAATAAAAAAATTATATCATTATTAAAAATATATATTTTTAATTATTTAATAAATAAAAAAAATCTCATTCGGGAGAAATCTATTAATAGTTAAACAAGCAGTGAAACGAAGATGATGGGACTGGTCATCGCTCACGTGAAGATCAACGGTGTACCTGCGTTTGTACGGTAACCTTTATTTTCTCACCGATCAATGAGCTACAACCACAAAATAAAAAAAATTAAAAATTAAAAAAGGCTCGTTTTTCATTGCACCAGTCATACAGCTGGCGCCATCCTGTTCTTAGTGTCTCCAACGCCGGTCGGGCACGCGTGTCCACGTAGATACTGTAGTAACGTACAAATCCACATAATAAAATCCAATGTACCGTAGGACTTATCTAATTTGAATAAATATATATAAAAAATGCGACTCATTTAATATATAAATATATTTAAAAAAAAACCAACAATTCAGCTCGAATAAACATAAATGGTGTAAATAAGCCTATAGACAAGAGGCAAAAAAAAAAAAAAAAAAAAAGCAAAGGAAAAAACCTCAGCACTAATATTGATTCAATCAATTATTTTTTTAAATTTAATAAAAAAATATAAATTTAATAAGAAAAAAACTTAAAAAATTTTATATCAAACTTATCAAAAAGTTTTCAACATCTTTTATTTTATTTTATCAAATATGACAACAATTTTGATGAATTTAATATAATTTTTTTTAAATATTACATTTTTATCAAATTTACATTTTTTATTAAATTTAAAGTAAAATTTTGATGAGTTCAACGTAATATTCTAAAAATAATTTTATCAGATTATCTAAAATTATTCTTCAAGAAATATAAATTTACATATTTATTAAAAAATTCTAATTATATTTTATCGAAAGTAGAATAATAAATAATAAAAATAAAAAATATTTTTTATAAATAATAAAATTAAAATTTTATCCAACATTAGTTAAATTTGATAAAATTTTTAATTTGATTATTTATTTTTAAAGATAAAAAAATATAATTTTTTCACAAATTTTTATAATTTTTAATTAAATATGATCAATTTATATATATATATGTAATTATATTTTTTAAAACTGCTCTAACGCAAGCAAGGAAGCGATCGTACAAGATTGTACAGTGCGAAAATGGGTCGGCAGTAGCAGGAATAGTACAAAGGACAGACAGTGTTAGCATCGAACTTTAATAAATAATACAGCTGTTCTCCACGCCTCAACTTGTCCCACTCCCCCTGCCCCCCACAATTTAACTCCACCCTCCTTCTACCGTCTACGTACCTCAGTTTCTACCAAAAATATAATTATAAAATAATTACATAAAAATAATAAATTATATAAATTAACATAATATAAAATTATATTTATTATAAAACAAATCTAACCAATTATATTAATTCAAATTAATTTATGAGATTATCTTTCTTCACATCTTTCTCTCCTATATATATTTTTTTGAGAAATATTTAAACACAAAATAACTATATAAAAGTAACTATATAAATTATTATAAATTCATATAACTTATTAGATTATAAATTTTTAATAATAAAATAAATCTAATAAATTAGATAAAATTACTCAATTTATGAGATTATTTTTATATAATTATTTTTAAATATAAAAATTTTCTTGTTGTTTATGTTGAATATTTGAATGAAAGCCCTACTATAATAACAGATTTTATAAAATTAAATTAACAAATTGGTGTAGATTAATTTAGAATATTATATTTATTTTATAATAAAATTAAATTTATAATTTCACATATTAAAATTTATTCATTTGTGAATTTATTTTCATTAGTTTATTATTTTTTAGCTAAAATATTTTTCTATTTTATTTGAATTTTCTATGATCTACAACTAATTATGAGTTTACAATGTAATAGAGTTATTTGATTTGCACATACAATTGACATATTTACGTGTAAGCCGTTGGATTGGGAGAGGGGACAAAGCGTTGTGTGAAAGATAAATTGAGGTGCGGAATAATGAATTTACGTGACGCCGACGGCACCGAAAGATAACACGGTTACGACTCTAATCTTCTCATTTCGTCTGTGCTCAATTTCAAGTGACAGCGATCAGCAAGACAGAAAATGTTAAAAACAGGCCCCCCTTCCCCCAAGTACAATGGAGATCAATCCAATCCCTCTTTTCCTTGAAAATTCCGCGACTTGGCTTATTTTCACACTTGACCCGACCCCTTTGTTTTCTTTTATACGTGATAAACACCAATCAAGGAGAAAAGGGAATTGAATTATTATTATTATTATTATTATGTAATATATGTTTCGTTTAATTGTGACAAGTATGTACCATTTTAGGCTTAATTTGTTTTTACTAATAAGATGAGATAAAATAAAAAAAAAAAAATAAAAAAAAAAATTATTTAATATATAATTTAAAAAATGAAATTATTTATTTTATTTTATTTTATTTAAAAACTTTAAAAAAATAATAATAATAATAAAATAAGATGAAAATATTTCTGAAAATAAACAAATCCTTATATAATGAGATAAAAATAATATAATAGCGTGGTGTAAACATTAATATGTAAATTATACTCATGAGCCGGTGTTAGCACACACGATGAATTGCTATTGATGTGATAGAATTTAATTGATAAGAAAAATGTACAATTTTGTTTTTTAAAAGAAAAAAATGTATAAATGTATAAAGAAAAATATATAAATTTAAGTCTTGCAAACCAAATTGTGCAACCTCAATGACGTAGATAATGTTTTACACATGGGCTTGTAAGAGCATTTTTATTGAATTATTTAAATTTATTGTTTTAAAAATATAAATTTATATATTTATTAAAAAAATTTAGTCAAATTTGATTAAAAATTGGAAGATAAAAGTAAAATAAAAGAATAAAAATATTTTTATGAATAATAAAACTAAAATTTTATCTAACAAAAATCAAATTCTAAAAATACTTTTATTGAATTGAACAAAAGTTTCTTTTAAAAATATCAATTTGTATACCTATCAAAATTTTTTTATCATATTTAATCAAAAATTAAGAGAAGGGAATGAAAATATAAATGGAGAAAAAAATGTGCAGGCGAGAGAGGGCAACAGTGATGTGAAAATGAAACGAAGAATCTGTACGACGATGTTAATAAAGTAATTTCACATTCCATGATTAATGCAATATTAATTATATTATAGTCAATTATTAGAGTTCAATAAAGCTTTCCTTAAACTTGGATGGATAAGATTTAGTCGACTGTCCACATCAACACTTGCTCGTGGGTTGTGCCATTGCAGTAATTTTTCGTACAAAGTCAACATCATACTCTTAATTCAATAATTTTCTGGAAAATGCATTGAGAGTACGTGATGGATTCAGAAAGGAAAAATAAAATACATGTATCATGCAAATTTCAATTTAGAGCATGACCTCCCTATTTATTGTTACTTTTGGTCAAATTATCCTAAGAAAATATATCTTAATCCAAGAATTTTCCCAATTTTTCTTGTTTTAACTTAAAATATATAATAAGAAAATCACTTATTTACGATCAATTATTTTTAATTAAAATGAACTATAAATAATCTTTTGATTATAAATAATTAATCACAAAAATACAATTTTATTATAATGACATCCGAGTAGGCATTAATTTTATTATTTCATGAACATAAAACATAGTCATTAGATAAGTATTTATTTATTCTTCATTGTATCTATTATCATGGACAGTGTTATTGATTGGACATATATGAGAAAATTGAAAAATAGTAGTTGTAATTGTGAGTAATTAAGTATGTACAATGATTTTCAAAAAAATGAATAGTTATGAAATTTATATAAAAAAATTAAATTTTTAATAATAATCTTTCTTTTCACACGACTGCATGATATTTATTTATGTATTCTATAGTTATATAAAATATTATTTATTTTTAGTTAATCTGGTTAAATGCAATACAAAAAAAATTATTATGTGATTTTTGTTGGATAAAATTTTAATTTTATTATTTATAAAAAATATTTTTATTTTTTCATTATTTTTTATTTTTGATCAAATATGATTAGAATTTTTTAATAAATATATAAATTTATATTTTTTAAAAAATAATTTTAAATAATATAATAAAAATGCTCTAAAAAAAATAAGAAAGGAAAGAGAAGTCAACTTAAAGCCATTCTTCTCAGATAAGCAGCGGTCCGATCCCAGTATTTCTCAAATTGGGTTAACGAGAAAAAGATAAAAGATAAAAATGGGAGTAAAATAGAGTTGCTTCGGAGGGAAAGTCGAAGATTCTTCGATGGTCACAAGGCGGCCCTACTAAAACCTCGATCTTGCTCTAAATTACGGTTTTTGCCAACACCGAAAGTGAGAGTTTGTTAGAAGGTAAGGACGGGGGGCGAAAAGTTTGGCAACGCAAAAAGTAAAACATAGTTGCAGAGAGGCTTCGCTTGTTTGGTTCAGCTTCTTTAGATCGATTTGTGATATCCAACCGGTTTGGATTGTGTTTTGGATCAACTTCAGTTCTAGATGTTGGGATTTGGAGGTTTTACTGATATGTTGTCTGAGATTTCTGTTCCAAAAACTGAAAACTTTTTAGATCTGATTTCAACTCCGACTGTTATTTAGTTTTGTTCGGCTCCGTGGCTGTGCTTCACAGTTCTGTGAAGGTGTGTGTATTTACCTGTAAATTTTGATTCCATCCACTTATTTTTTTGATTTCTGCATCTATAATTGTTAGGTTTTGCTATTTATCCGTATATTAAATCATTGTGTGGCCATGTTAATTGTGGTGAAGATGAAATGTGAACTCAAAAGTTCTGGTCTTTGTGAGCTTGGTCAGATTTCTCTGTAATCTTGGATATTGTGTTCTTTCTCTTTTGGGGAAGAGATTTGGATTCCCGGGTATTGAAACTTTAATCTCATTTCTTGATATAGATATATATAAAGGTGGGTAGTAATTTTTGAGAGCCGACAAGAAGAGATATGGAGGAGGCAGGTCCGCAGGTGGCGTCTCCCATTTTCATACACCAGCAAACATTGCCTGGTCCGTTTTCATTAGCCAAAAAGCGTGATTTGCCTAATATTCAGGCACCGCAGCGAATGATGACACAAACACCTGGGCTTCAAAATCCTGTAATGGACAACTGGAACCCCAACGTTTGGGGTTGGGACAGCTTGAGATTCGTGGCAAAGCCTGTCGACCTTCGGTTGGGTACTCCGCGTACTACTACACCGACGACGACAACCACGGCTGCGGAGAAGAACAAGCCTTTGGAGGAAGAAGACGAGAGCCTTATGCTGAATCTTGGCGGCAGCTTCAAGTTCGTCGAAGAGGATTCCGAGCCACCGTCCAGATCAAACAAAAGGGTCCGGTCCGGATCTCCCGGTACCGGCGGCAACTATCCTATGTGTCAGGTCGATAATTGCAAGGAGGATCTGTCAAACGCAAAGGACTATCACCGTCGCCACAAAGTGTGTGAGCTTCACAGCAAATCTACTCAAGCCCTCGTTGCCAACCAGATGCAGAGGTTCTGTCAGCAGTGCAGCAGGTTACCGTCTAGTTTTGTGCGTTTGACGCGCGTGTTTTCTCTTCTGCACTTTCATGTTTGACAAGTTTGATTCGAGAACCCTTTTGGGCTTTTGAATTTGTTTTGAATTTGGTGTACCTTTTGCCAGGTTTCATCCCCTTTCCGAGTTTGATGAGGGTAAGAGGAGTTGCAGGCGTAGACTTGCTGGGCATAATCGCCGACGGAGGAAGACCCAACCCGAGGATGTCGGCTCACGGCTTTTACTACCTGGAAACCGGGACAACAATGCAAACGCTGCAAATTTAGATATTGTCAACTTGTTGGCTGCTATAGCTCGCGCACAAGGTAATTTAGACAGGCTATATGTATGGTGTTTCTGTCGCTCTCTTTTAAGTTTTATGCTAATTTCTTCATGTAATTCAAAATTATAGGGAAAAATGAAGACAAAACAATGAATTGCTCATCTGTACCAGATAGAGACCATCTTGTTCAGATTCTTAGTAAGATACACTCATTATCTTTGCCGGCGGACCTGGCCGCAAAGTTGCCCAATTTAGCAAGTTTGAATGGTAAAGTACAGGGTCATGCTTCTCTGGAGCAACCGATCAAGCTGAATGGAAACACATCTTCTCCTTCAACAATGGACTTGCTTACTGTTCTTTCGTCTACCCCAGCAACACCTACTCCTGATGCTACCCCAGTATTATCACAAAAGAGCAGCCAGAGTAGTGACAGTGAGAAAACTAAGATTACTTACGTTGACCAAGCCACACCACCTAATTTGCCAAAGAGACCTCCTCTAGAGTTTAATTCTGTTGGAGGGGATAGAAGTAGCAGCAGTTCCCAGTCTCCTATGGAAGATTCTGATGGTCAGGTTCAAGATGCCCGTGTTAATTTACCTTTGCAGCTGTTTGGCTCCTCACCCGAGGATGATAGCGCGACAAAACTGGCATCTTCTAGGAATTATTTCTCATCTGACAGCAGTAATCCTGTTGAAGAGAGGTCTCCATCGTCTTCTCCTGTGCAAAATCTGTTCCCAATGCTAACCAAAGCAGAAACTATGAAGCACAAAAAGATGACAATTGGTAGAGGGCTTAATACAAATAATGTAGCTAGCAGAACTGCTGATTGTAATAGGCCTTTTGATCTGTTTAGAGGATCTAATACAGGAGCTGAACCTGGTTCGTTTCAAAGCTTTCCCTATCAAGGTGGGTATGCTTCATCTGGATCTGATCATTCACCTTCTAGTCTGAATTCTGATGCTCAGGTAACTTGGCTCTGCATAGTATGTTGTCTGTCATACCTTTTCTTCTAGTGTTGTCTGAAATTTATTTTATTACATTTCTAATTGAATGAAATAATTGTACGGTTCCTCCCCCAGGATCGCACTGGTCGAATAATCTTCAAACTATTTGACAAGGACCCCGGTCATTTTCCGGTGACACTGCGGACAGAGGTGAGGACTGAGGAGTTTATGGTTTATACTTTCAACTGTTCATTTTTTATTAGATAGCACGGAGATGTAATAATATATCTGGTGACTGCTAACAGTGTAAGTTGATTTTCTTGTGTAGATATACCATTGGCTATCTAACCGTCCTTCAGAAATGGAAAGCTTCATAAGACCCGGTTGTGTGGTTCTTTCAATTTATGTATCTATGTCATCTGCTGCTTGGGAGCAAGTGAGTGATCTGCTGTAATGCTAGTTGAGCAACATCTATCTAGCCACTATACTGACCACTTGCAGTGTGTATGTGTTCTTTGCACAGCTTGAACAAAACCTTCTTGAGCGTGTCAATGCTTTGGTTGAGTCTTCAGATTCTGATTTTTGGAGAAGCGGGAGATTTATTGTTCATACAGGCAGGCAATTAGCGTCACATAAAGACGGTGAGTACAAATGGGTTGTATGACTAAATTTTTCATAGGTTACGAACTGGTTGTACTTTTTGGCAGTCTTTTTCCTTTACATGAGGGTGCTTTGATGTTATAAAATCCAGATGAACATGAGAGAGATTATTGTTTCATTTTGATGGTTTGTAAGTTAAATATAAATTTTGGATTATCTCATTGGGTTAATCTTGATCTCTTGATATTGTTGTTCAGGAAAGATCCGGCTATGCAAATCCTGGAGAACATGGAGTTCCCCAGAGTTGATTTTGGTGTCCCCTTTGGCAGTTGTGGGTGGGCAGGAAACCACTCTACTTTTAAAGGGTAGAAATCTGTCTAATCCTGGAGCTAAGTAAGTGCTATGCGCTTCCTGTTTTAAGATATGCTAGCTGAGGAGTTGTAGGAAGCACATAAATTGCTAAATTTACTAAGCAAAAATTATTATTGGTGTGTTAAGTGAGTTATTGATTTTCAATATTCAGTTGAGCATCTTGACTCTTCTTCCCTCTGTTTTATTTTATGTTAGTGATGGGAAAGCTTAACATATTTTGTTTTAGAGAAATGTACCAAGAGCTTTTTATATTGTGTTCCAAAATAACTTTGGTCATCTAATGCAATAATTTATAGGCTTCCTAAATAAATTTTATAAATCCATTGGTTAAGAAACTAAAAAGTCATGCATTGAGAAAATTTTATTACTAATATACTTGTGCTCTGCCCATTCTTATTATCAATAAAAATTTATTTACTGATTAAAAAAAATTTACTTATACAATTAGATATATCATTAGCTTAGATATGTAATTTCCATTTTATGATATGCATTTATATATGTATATAATGTTAGTGGATGATGTGGCTAGATGGGAGCAACACTTCCTTTGAGAGAATAATATGTTTTTGTGGATTGTTATATAGAACTGGATGACCTATTTTTGAATTGGATATAGAACTGAAGGGTCTTTTTTGGATAAGTAAAATTAGTTAGAAAATAATAGATTGTTGCAAATTGTCAGGCTATAATTTTTTATTGTTTAATGATTTAAATGATAATTTTTTTTTTGGGTAATATGCAGATGTGCCTTAACAAACGTTTATCTCTTGTTAAAAAGAATTTTTACATTATAGATTCTATCAAAATTCAGTCTCTATAAGGGAATGATTTACGATTTGTGCAGGATTCATTGTACTTACATGGGTGGTTACATATCAAAGGAAATTACGGAATCTACCCGCCAAAGAACATCTTGTGATGAGATCAACTTGGTCGGTTTTAAAATTCAATCTGAAGCACCCGGAGTTGTTGGTCGCTGTTTCATTGAGGTTGGACTCCAGGAAATTTTTCTATTTATTTTAGTTTGCCGTTCAGATCTCTGACATGAATACTTGAAAAATCTTCGTTGTACCTAATCATTACCAATATTATGAGCAGGTAGAAAACGGTTTCAAGGGCAGTTATTTTCCTGTCATAATAGCCGATTCAATCATTTGTGAGGAATTGAGGCTTCTCGAGTCGGAGTTTGATTTGGAGCCAAAAGAATATAATGTTGTTATGGGAAATAAATATGATTTTGGGCGGCCAAAGTCAAGGGAGGAAGTTTTGCTCTTCTTGAATGAACTTGGTTGGCTATTCCAAAGGAAAGGGAACACTTCCATGCTTGGGGGCCCTGATTATTCGCTTAGCCGGCTCAGGTTTTTACTCACGTTCTCTGTTGAAAGGGACTGTTGTGCTTTGGTCAGAGCAATCCTAGACATACTGGTTGAAAGCAACTTGGATGGGGATGAGCTGTCAAGGGAGTCCTTGGAGACACTATCTGAGATTCAGCTCTTGAACCGAGCAGTTAAAAGGAGGTGCAGGAAGATGGTTAATATGCTCATCAATTATTTTATTATTAGCTGTAAGGATGCATCGAGGAAATATATATTTCTACCAAATGTTGTGGGACCTGGTGGTATTACACCTCTACATTTGGCTGCCTGTACTTCTGGTTCGGATGATCTGATAGATGCTTTGACAAGTGATCCACAGGAGGTATTCTACTACTACTGCTACCATTGTGATGATTGTAAATATTGACATAATTGTTCTTGCCGTGGTGGTTACTCTAGTAAATTCAAATGTTCTTATCACTACAAAAGGAAAACATTTTTGGACACGTTCTTATTATAGGGACGTGACAAGTTCGGCCATATGTTGATCTTATAAAATAAATATGGAGAGATTTTAATTTAATGTTTTACGAATTGGAAATGAATGGAAAATATTGTGGTCCTAATACACGTTATGTATGCTCTAGTTTTGTGAGACAACTAAGGCCTGGTTTGGATAGTATGTTGAGATGAGAGATGTGATGAAAGTTGAATAAAAATATTATAATGTTAAATTTTTTGATATTATTTTTGTTTTAGAATTTGAAAAAGTTGAATTGTTTATTGTATTTTGTTTGAAAGTTTGAGAAAGTTGCAAATTGTAATGATTAGATGAGATGAGTTGAGATGATTACTGAAAATAAATGAGGCCTAAATGTGTCATGTTAGATCTGTGAAGACTTGGTACAGAACTCATAAGATGTCTGTCACACAAGCAATTGTCATATTATAGTGGGTTTAAAATAGAGTCGGGTAACCGTGAAACTTCTTAAAACTTAAGAAGCTGAATTGAAACAATAGTTATAGCTGAAATTAGAGTTTAATATATTTACTTCAGGGATCAAAAATGTGTTTTTGACAAAAAGAAAAGGCTAATAATTACATATATGGGGTGTACATCTTGTCTTTGGGACTCTTGTTAATCCTTCTATTCTTCAACCCAACTCTTGTAGATTGGATTGAACTGCTGGACTTCCCTTCTGGATGCAAGTGGGCAATCACCATATGCTTATGCTATGATGAGGAGTAATCACTCTTACAATAAGCTGGTGGCTCGTAAACTCACTGACAGAAAGAACGGCCAAGTTTCGGTGACGGTATCGAGCGAGATAGAGCAATCACAGTTGGCATTGGAGCAAGAGCATAGGATAATTACCCAATTCAAGCAACGGCCCAGATCTTGTGTGAGCTGTGCAGCTGTTGCAAGAAAGTACAACATGAGGGTTCCAGCTTCACAAGGCTTACTTCAGCGTCCCTTCATTCATTCAATGCTTGGAATAGCTGCTGTCTGTGTATGTGTCTGCTTATTCTTGCGAGGATCCCCGGACATTGGCTCGGTTGCTCCCTTCAAGTGGGAGAATTTGGATTTTGGCACAATGTAGGATTAACAGGAGAATTGGTTAAGTTGATTTTTGGGAAGGAAAATGATTTATAAACAGATTGCTTTCTGGAAAGGGGACTAGGGATTGGACAGGAGTTGTGAAGAAAAAACCCAAGAAGCTAGGAAGTTATGATGACATCTCCAGGTATGGCATAATTCAGATGCTGGACATATCTTCCTAACAATTCAAGATTTGGAACTTGTTTTTAGCTGATTTGTGCTGGAAAATAGGTGGTTGGTTTAGTTTTTGACTTTGGAATTTAGATATAATCAGCGGTTGAACACCTGAAAGCGTGACCCCCCCGACTGTTTGAGATAAAACCAAGGGGGAAGGGACATAATTTGCAAAAGATAGCCAAGGTGTTTATAAGGAGAAAAATAGATGTTGAGGGAATGCGCGCATGTATAGTATCAAAAGAGGTGTAATTTGGTTAATCTTATGTGCGTTTATTTTTCCACTTTTTTTTTTTTTCCTTTATAAGTCATGGATCATAATTCTAGGTTTTACATTTGTAACTTTTTGTTATTATAAAGTTTATCTGTCTGATCAAAATCACACGACTATATATATATATATATCATATGATATGCAGTAGGGAAATATTTGTTGAGGCATATTTAAAATAAGCAAGCACTTGGGTGTATGTATACCTCTAAATTGTGTAACTCAAGACTCGAGACTTTGCTGGTGGAAGTATTTCTTTACACTTTCTCTGCGACTTGCTAACAGGACTTTTCGACACAAAGTCATGTATTACTGTCGGAAATGTGATCAAAATATCATAGAAAAAGCCCGTTATGTTTGCCATCCGGGAATGTCACTTTGTTAATTCTGCAATTCAAACGAATCAACTATTTGCTGTGTAGTGAAACCTTAAAGAAAAAAATAAAGAAAGAATACATATATGGTATAATGAAAAATTATGGTATAATATATTAGAGAAAGGCTATTCTTAGCTTGGGCACGTGATATTATCTAGAGACTAGAGTTTTGGAGTTGTGCTCATGGAGCTACTTTCACATGACAAGAGCCACCCATAACCCTGCATATCCATCTATACGAAAATACACTTCACATCTTTGAAAACAAAGGTTATTCCAAAAGCATCTCATTCAACATTTATGTTTCCTAATTTCCAATTAAGTCTTGTTTGGATTGAGAATTCATCTCATCTTATTATTATTATTATTATTTTTTAAAGTTCTTATACAAAATATAATAGATAATTTAACTCTTTCAAATTTTAAAATAATAATAATATAAAAAAATAATATTAACTTTTATCTTATAATTTTATTTCATTTCAACTCACTGTCTAAATGGCAGCTAAATAGTTATTCAAAAGATGCAGAATCTCATAACGAGGTGCATGGGTTTAGGGTTTAGGACATAATCTGAACTTAAGAGATCAGGTTAAGCGGCATGCACATACAATCATCAATTAAAATAGTTTTCTTAAATTTTACTGCCAGGCAGGGAATTTAATTAATTGGCTGATTTTTCACATCAATTGAGCAGTTAAACCTTTTCAACATATGTTACAAAGAGAGAACCCCCCAAAAAACCAAAAAAAAAAAAAAAAAAAAAAGAAGAAGAAGAAGCCATATATAGTATATACACATGAGCTGAGCTACATAGTACATACAATAAACAATCATAATATACGGTGCCGATTATTTAAACAACCCACACTTAATTCATCTTAGCTAGATACGAGAACAGCCTAAAATGGCTTAACGTAGTTTCCCTCATCAATTCTGTCTGCTTGGATTATTACGTTCAATATGGCCGTTTCCTTTGGCAACATTTTGAATGAAGACTTCTCCAACACCCTGTGCAAAACCCTCGACAATCCCTTCAATGATCACACCGACAACTTGAGATGCAACCTTAGCTGCAGTCGCTAACATGCTTGGCTTTTCGAGACCCTTATCGCAGCCATTGTCATGGAGCCCATTAACCATGTTCTTAGCACACACCGCATGGAGATAGTAATCACACACTCTGCAATGGTATACTCGGCCTGACCTCTTCCTCTTGCACTCCCCACACAAAAAATTACCAGGAATATTATCTCCGTTTGATGTCGTATATGCGGCTAAAAGCCTGAGGGTATGTGAATGACATAAGACGTTGATTTCTGAAGAGAGCTTGGCGCAAGCTGGGTGCATCTGGAAACCACATGCACCGCATCGGAAAGCAAACCCTTTGATGGGCTTGCAACAGACATCACACTTCGATTTTGAAACTCCACCACCTTTATAAACTGATCAGGTGAAACAAATATTAAGCACATAGAAAATTTTTAGCTTTGATCAGGATGTGAAATCACAAGTAGTACTTGTCCCAAAAACTTAAATTAAAGGAAGATGCAGTTTTTTTTTTTAATTTTATATTTTAAAATTCTCTCTCATTTATGAATTAGACTTTCTCTCAATTAATAAATTAAATGGGATAGAATATAGAACTAAGTTCTGAATTCAAGACCTCTATTCTAATATTATATGAAGTTACCATTTATTTTAAAAACTTAAGCTAATAATGAAATCACAATTTATTATTTTATATCTTAACACAGAATAAGCATAAACATGTTCAAAATGGCTTTTATTACTCTATTATCTCCAATGACGTAGCCATGTAGAGGGAGGGGGAAGAAAACTGATATAAAAATAGACAAAAAAAGGGGAAGGGGGGTTGGGGGGGAGTAAAATTAAAAATATAACAATTTTTTTGTTGTTGTCTATTTTTATATAATTTTTCTTACAGTATAGAACAATCATAGTAATATATAAAATAAAAATGAAATAATTTTAATGCAACATATGTATTAAAAAGTATAATATATATATATATCAAGATCAATATATCATTGAAATAATATAAATATAACAAATAAAACAATTACAGAGTATTTAAAATTATAACCTATGTTTTTTAAAGAAATAAAATCATTAAGTATTAAATCCAAATCAAAATTCTTAATTTCTCTTTAATATAGACAACTAAATTATTTCTTAAAAACTCATCTTTAATTTTTTTGTGAAGTCTTGCTTTTACAATTTTTAATGTGTCATCATATTGTTATTAGATTATTTTATTTTATGTAAGATATATTTTATTTTTAAATCAGATTAATATTTTTAAAATTGGGCTTGTAAGTAATTAATCTATAAGAAAACCCCCGCCCTCCAAAACCCCACATGTAGCTACGCCAGTGATTATCTCCATTGTTGATGCCAGGTTTTGATCAACTTTAAGCACAAACTGGAGATCAAAATATAATTACCTGGTTTAGAATAGAGAATAAGATGGTGCTGGGAGTGGAGAGGGTGGCCCTTAATATCAGGAGGAGCCAAGGCACAGAAGTCATGCAGCTGAAAATCACATGATTGGCAGCTGAACCTCAAGCCTGCACCATCTTCCTTGCAGCCGGCGCAGGTAAATTGGTCTGGAAGATTCAGTTGCAACAGAGGATGTCGCGGGTGACTGAAATGAAGCATCTCTTCCCCCAATATAAGTTGAGGAGAGGTAGGGTATTCGACGAGAGAACGTGACTTTTTGGGGACATTAAAGGTTGTGGAATAAGGTGGCGGGGTATTATGATTAGGAAATTCCATTAAAGCAGATCAGCTAGCTGTAATTAGGAGATCAAACGATCTCGTCTGATTCAAGCTGGTTAAATTTGACGTTGCTCATTTTGGGATTTGTTTACTCTCTTCTCTTCTACGTGCTCCATATATAGGGACCTCCCTCGTTAATTTGGTGGTTCATACAGACTGCTAAACAAACCAACGTACTGTATATATGCTTGAAATTTTGTTACTGTTTAGTCCTGCAAACAACTATTTCAGAGGTCATCATGTCTATGTGGAAAGAAGATGCCACCTTGAAAAAATTGCATGCATGTGCATCCTTATAATATTTCTATAAGCTTTTAATTGTCCGAATAAAAAGAAAAAAAAGATTATCAAATTTGCCGAACAGCCCACGATTAATGTTAAAGCTTCTGCTGTTCTGCACAAACAATATAAAATGACAATTGTTTTCAGGTTTAATTAGTTCTTTACTAGTAAAGGATTACAGCCATAGAAAGATTTTTAATTACGAATGATCATATAAAAAATATAATCATATAAACGTAAAAATATAATCATATAAATTGACCTGATTTATTTGATACATTAAATCTATTTTATAAAAATAATAATTTTATAATTTAATATATCATATCAAATAATTAGTATGACGGTTTATAAATTTATTTTTATAAAATTTCTTTGTATTCGTGGCATTTTTATTATTTAATTTTAGTAATTTTTTCTTCCATTTTCTGGTTGAGGTTCTTACATCTTCCATGATAAGTACCTTAATTTTATCTATAGAGATATGCATACACCGGCTAATTAAGAACATTACATATAGATACATAAAACAACCCAAAAAAAAAAAGGAAGAGTTTTCTTATGACCTATAAGGACTAAGGAGCTAACTAATGTGTCTATTCAGAAGCCACCAGGAGAATATAAAAAGTGGTCCATACAGGAACAGTGTTGATTCCCGATATATATAATCAAAATTATAATTTGGGAAAAAATAAAAGAGAGAAGGTGGTGGGAGCTGCTGGTACAGTACTACTCTGAATTAATATTGGAGAAAATTAATATATAGATATAGATATATATATATATATATAGATATACATACCTGCATTAATATGCATGCACCGAAGTCAAGGTGTTACTTTATAGCTTTAATCATAAGGGCACTAATTATGGGCTTCTGATCTGATCAACATAACGAATGTAACCCGAATTCATATCCCCAACGGGGTTGTACTGATACTGATATTCGATGCAAAGAAAAATATTGCATTTCTTTTCCTTTACGTAAATTGAACACTCATACAGGAATATTCATGATGAAATTAAGGCGCATCATGACCTGGATGATTTATGTATATATATATATATATTGGTGCAAATTGCAATTTATAAATTATATTCCTTTTCTGATTTTCTCCATGTATGTTGTGAGCTGTAGGACATTTTCATGTGAAATTAAATATTTGAGTGGGACCCGTTTTCTGAATCATTTTGACAAAGTGTCACCGATATTGGATGCCCAGTCCAATTATTAATAATTTGTTGTACGTTGTGTTTTCCAAGTGATTCCCCATGCTTTATATTCCTCTGATTAATTTGACTCCTAGAGTTAAATTAATACACAAACATCGAAACTGTGGCAAAAGGCAAAAGGAAAACAGTACTACCCTAGATTTGAAGACAAGTCTCGATTGATCTTAAATTTATTATTATATATATTCTTTTAGCACGAGTCACCACGCGTTTCGTGTAATCGCTTCTCTGCTCCGAACCCTCCCTCCCAGCTCCCCAGCAGTTGCCGCCTCACCTTTATCCCATTTTTCAAGATTCTTTCCCCTACCTAAGTAGAGTTACGTGGTCGTTTTCAAGAACACAACTTTATTATATATTGTGATGTTAGTACCTTTTATTGGTTGTCACTAAACTAGAGAATAATATAATTGCCAACGAAGCTGTACATGTTTTTCCCCCATTTTTCAAGATGACAATCCCTGGCATGCAGCAGTATACAACAACTAGCTAGGGATCGAAGGCCCAGCGGCCAGCGCTGATATGTATATCCTTAGTACGTACGTAGTAATAAATAAAATGGAACCCACGTTAATATATAGTACTAATCAAGACCATGCATTTATTACTACGTACGTACTAAGGATATACATCTGGGGCCCAGCTAGCCAAGCCAATTAATTAGCTATATATATGTATACTAGCTGCAAGCTTCTTCTGCAGGCTAAGCCAGCCCATTAATGAATGCAGTTGAGGTTCAAATTCTTGCTGGCTAAAAAAATTAGTATAATCTGTAAGAGTTAGGATTCCTTCTTGCAGATTAATAACTAATTAAAATGCCCAAGCAACAGAATCAAATGGACTTTCTGAACATTCATACAATCATTTTCACAAAACAAACACCCATGTGCATGCATGCCGTAACAAGATTACCGGTCTTATTTAATTACTGACAAGACACATGAGAAGACATATTCCAAAGACTCGGCCCACACAAACGATATTTATTGAAACAATATTATAAGTGACTTCATTCCCAGCAATGCAAGTCTCAAGGCTGCTCTCAATTACCAGTGCTTCAATCGTGACGGGCTACTGGTGATCATCCAAAGATCGCGTACGGGAATAACGTCGGGATATTTTTTTTTTTTAAGAAATGATAAATGTAGTTATGAAATTATAAGTGAAATATATTATTTTGAAAAAAATAAATATATATAAGACTCACGTAAAAAAAATTATTTTTATTCTAAACTTACTATACGTCGTTTACAACTTTACAACTATATATAATATTACTCTTTGATAATAGTTAATATTATATACCACCACTAGTATTTATCTAAACAATTTGAGTTGATAGGAGCATAATTTTTTATTATTTATAATGTGTATGTGTGGATATGCAGTACTGAAAAATATAACTTATACTTTTATAATATATTACTTATCATTTAAGTATTAAGTTCTACAATTAAAAATATATTAATGTACTATTTTGTAGTCATGCATATGTTTAAAGTACTTTCATGCATAATACATTTTTTGGAAACAAATTAAAGAAAATGTTTTATGAGATAGAATTGAAATGATATCATTGGATTTTTCAAAAATTATAATCATACCCTAAAAAGTTTAAAAGTTGTAATCATTTAAATATATGTTTAGAATTACGATGAGAAGTATAACTTATAATAATTTATGACTTATAACTTATAAATTAAATTATAAGTTATACTATTAAGAAGATATTTTACCATTTTTGTAACTATGTGTTTAAAACACTTTCAAATATGGTAAATTTATTTGGAAATAAATTAAAAAAGTGCATGTTTCTTGATGTAGAAAAAGAAGACCAATTTTAAAAAAATATATATATATTATGACCATATTCTTAAAATTTTAAAAGTTATAATTATTTTAAAGTTGTATAAATATTTTTTACCTATTAACAGTCTTTTTTTAAAATTCGAATTACATTCTTCATTGTTTGAAAAACCACGTATGAGAAAAATCACTAAAATGATCATTTTCCTCAAATGTAATTTTTAGTTTATTTGAGATTAAAAATTACTTTAATATATAATGCCCACATAGCCTAATTTTTTTTATTAAAAAACTTTTAAGACTAGTTAAGCACCTTTTAATATTTCTACCGCAATTCCAAATATTTTATCAAAGTTGTATGGATATTTTGTCAATTTTCAATCTTGTAGGAATTGGAACTACAATATATACTCTATATTATCTAGAAAAATATGTTTGAGGAAAAATAATATATACTCTATATTATCTATAATATTTTCTTAATTATTAAGTCAAAATAAAAAATATAAGAACGAGACTCGTAACCAGACTCAACTAGTATTTTTATCGTTTTCCATATACTATATTTATCTATGGCGGTCGGGTACTTAAGCTGGTAGCGTCCTGAAACTTAGCAGGGGATTATTATGGCTCTTTCCTTGAACAACATAATATTTTGTACAGGCAATTAGATAAATATTGTACAAAGAGAAATGATATATATAAATGGTAGTGATATCTTTATAACTTAATTGCTTCTTATTTACTATTCTAAGTATATTTATTTATTATTATTCTTTATTTAAATCTTTTTTTAACATCTTTAATCATTAAAAAGAAATTTGAATATATACAACTTTACTAATAATCAATTTCTTAATGATCAAATAAAAGATTTTTTTAAAATTAAAAAATTAAAAAAAATAGTAAAAAGATTGTAAATAGGTGATAAGAGTATCATTTTCCTATATAAATTTTAAATGGACAAATTTTGCATAAACTTTTGATATAAAAAAATTATATTTTAAAAAATATAAAAAATTCATTTTTTATGGAACTTTTTTTTAGAAAATGTTTATGTATTTAAGACTTGTATTTAACATTGCTCAAATTACTATTGAATGCACTCCATAAAATTTCGGTTGAGATAAATATTGTACAACACCAAACTCACTGACTTGTGATAAGTTTTGAAAAGGATGAAGAGAAATTACTCTGGAAGAATGTATATATTTCCTTAAGATTGCAGTGTGTATACAATGAGGTATTTATAGTCTTTGGCAACCATAACAGAATTGCTGTATTTGGTCTGCGCATTATGCCGAGCATCTTGTGTGCACTAAATTACAAAGAGGCGATGGTAGAGTTGGTTGGAGTATTCTCTGCCCATTTTAGTACAACCAATCAGAATAATACAATATATTTACAGAGAATAATTCTAAGTAATTCCTAAATCTTCTAGATGATCATCTGATGTGGCTTGATCTTGTTTGGTCATCTGCTTATTGTGCGCTGAGCTGGAGGAGATGGTGAGCTGTTCAATACGCCCCCGCGAGCCGAGCAGAGTGTCCATGATAGTGAAGGTTGTTCTGAGTGCTTGAAAACAAGAAGACATAAGTGGATTTGTTAGAATGTCAGCAGGTTGATCTTTAAATGGAAGGAAGGCAACTTGGAGTGTCATTGCTGCGACCTGGTCATAAACAAAATGGAAATCTATTTCCATGTGCTTGGTACGGGAGTGAAGGACTGGGTTGACTGAAAGATAGGTAGCTTCTAGATTGTCACACCAAAGAAGAGGTGATTGAGGAATAAAGATATGTAGTTTACGGAGAAGAGATTGAATCTAGAGTATTTCAACGGCGGTGTTGGCTAAAGATTTGTATTCAGCCTCGATACTTGATTGCGCAACAGTGCGTTGTTTGCGAGAGCTCTAAGATACTAAGTTCTTACTAAAAAAGATACAATAAGCACCTGTGGAGCGACAATCGTCAGGGCAGCTTGCCCAATTAGCATCGGAAAAAGTTTGAATTTGAGAAGAAGATGATTTTTGGATTACAAGACCAGAATTAATTGTGTGTTTCAGATACTTGAGAAGGCGTTTAACTGCCTGCCAGTGAGAGTATTTTGGAGAATGCATGAACTGACAAATCTTATTTACAGTAAAAGCAATGTTAGGACAGGTCAAGGAGAGATATTATAGACGTCCTACAATACTTCTATAGAGAGTTGAGTCATCAAATGAGGGTGTATCAGATAATGAGAGACGGGCAAAGGCTGCCATTGGAGATGTTACACTTTTGGCTGAGATCATGTTTGTTCAAGAAAGTAAGTCATAGATATTCTTCCTCTGTGATAAATGAATCCCGTGGAAGAGAGGAGTGATTTCAATTCCAAGAATATAAGATAATTTTCCTAGATTTTTAATAGGAAAAATGGAGCCAAGAAATTGAACAAGATCATCAATATGAGCAAAATGTGAACTGGTGATGACAATGTCATCAACATAGACTAAGACATAAATTAGAATAGATTACATGGAATAAACAAACAAGGAGAGATCGAATTCGGAAGTCATGAAACCATATTCATACAGTCTCGAGCTTAGTTGCTCACACCAAGTTCTAGAAGTTTGTTTGATGTCATAGATGATCTTTTGTAGACAACAAACATAATCAGGGAAGTCGGGGTGAACAAACCCTAAGGGTTGAGTCATATGAACAGTTTCAATGAGATCACCATGTAAAAAGGAGTTTTGGACATCTAATTGCTGAAGAGGCCAACCATTGGATACAGCTAAGGAAAGAACAACCCTAATGATGGTTGGTTTGACAACAGAGTTAAAGGTTTCGGTGTAGTCAATACCTTCCTGTTGATGGAAGCCCTTGGCAACAAGTCTTGCTTTTCGGTGTTCAATGCTTTCGTCCAATTTGTACTTTGTACGAAGAATCCACCTGTAGCCAACAATGTCAGATGAAGGGGGTGGGGGAACAAGTTTCCAGGTTTTATTCTGGAGAAGAGCCTTGAACTCATGTGCCATGGCTTCACATCATTGTGGGAAATGAGACATAGTTGTGTACGAAGTGGGTAAATCGGGTATACTAAGAGTGGTGGTGAGGCATTGCCTCGATGGGGGGTAGGGAATTTGGTCGTCGGTGAACAATTTAGGGCGTGATGAGTTTGTTTTGGATTGGGTTATTATGGGTGATCGAGATCATAGTTGAGAGGGAGATTGAGATTCAGAGGAGGTGGGTTCAGAGTTTGTCGGGGGAGAGGAAGATTCGAGAGATGCGTTGGAGGATGAAGATGAAGTATTGTCTAGGTTATTTGTGGAGGGATGGGCTAGTGATATGGGTGGGCTTTCAGTGTGAGGTGGGTCTGGATAAAGGAGAATTGGGTTGAGTTGACAGGCCAGTGGTCAATGGATTAACTGAGAGATTAAGTGGAAGTGCCGTATGGGTGTGGGCTGAAGTAGAGGGGCCTGAAGCAGGTAGAGAGGAGTAGAGGAAGGATTTTTCATTTAAAAAGACATCTCTAAAAATATAGATACGATTAGATGGGAGGTGAAGACATTTATAACCTTTATGCATAGGACTAAATCCGAGAAATACACATGAGAAGGAGCGAAAATGAATTTTGTGGGAATTGTAGGGACGAAGATTTAGAAAACACTCGGACCCAAACACTTTGAGAAAAGTGTAATCGGGTTCTTGATTGTGAATAAGAAAATGATGGGATTTAGTTTTGAGTGATGGTGAAGGAAGAAGTTTGATTAAATATGTAGTAGTTTGGAAAGTATCCGCCCAAAATTTGAAAGGTAGAGATGCCATGACTAAGAGGGCAAGGCTGGTCTCTACAATGTGGCAGTACTTATGCTCTACCACACCATTTTGCTAGTGGGTGTGAGGACAAGAAAGACGATGCATAATACCTTGATTATTGAGGATACGAGTGAGAGGATGAAACTCACCACCCCAATCACTTTGAACAATTTTAAATTTAGCATTTAATAATCGTTCAACATATTTTTGAAAGATAAGGAATATTGACGTAGCATCAATTTTTGAGGCAAGAGGATAAAATCAAGTATAGCGACTATAGTCATCAACAAATGATATGTAGTAGCGAAAACCACCTCTTGATAAGTAAGGGGATGGACCCCAAAGGTCTACAAATGGTAAATGTAAAGGTCCAGGGGACCTATGAACAGAGTGTTTGAAAACTAATTGTTGGCATTTTGCTAGAGGACATCTATTACAAAAGAAGTTTGGTTGACAGGGAACAAAAGGTAAACATTTAGTATGCAAAATGGTAGACACCAGCTGAAGAGAGGGATGACCAAGTCTGTGATGCCATTGATCAAGAGATGTCCATTCACCAACAAAAGCAACGTGATCAGATTGATAACTGGAAGTGGGAGGAAATAGATATAATCCATTACGCACTGGGCTACGAAGAAGAGTTGTGTCCTTCATTTTGTCCTTCACATAGAAAAAGGAGTCATGAAATTCAAAATAAACGGCATTTTCAAAACCTAATTGATTAACAAATACAAGATTTTTGGTTATTTGAGGAACATATAATAAATTTCTGAGAAGGAATTTAGATTGAGAAGAGGATAGAATTGAGTCACCAAAGTGTTTTATCGGCAAAGAGCTTCCATCGCCAACTTTGATTTGCTCATGTCCATTGTATGTATCTGTTGAGAGATTGAGATTCTGAAGATCAGAAGTGATGTGATTCGTTGTTACTGAATCTAGGTACCACTGTTTGTCAAGCGAAGATTGAGATGTGGTGTAGTTAGCGGACAGAGAGGGTGAAGGAGCATACTAATAAGCATTATTGAATCGATAATAATATTGAAGTGCAACATGTCTGATTTTATTAAACACTTAACAAGTGGGTTTTGAGTGTTGTCGGGGAGCAGCTTGAAAGAGGGAGGATGAGCGATCTCCTTGTTGCGACCACCGCGAAAGCGAACAAGGTAGTTGCCACGAGGAGCATAGTTGAATGTGGAGGTAATGAGGTTTATCAAAGGAGTGGGAAGCAAGCCTGGTTGAGCGGAGTGAAGGGAGATGCAACTTTCGAATGTGAGGAGCAAGTTGAATAGCTCATTAGAGCATATGGAAGTGGCACGCGTGAAAACAGAGGTAACAAAAGCCTCAAACTCAGAGTTGAGTCCATTGAGAATATAGGAAACAACTTCAGAATCACAGAGTGGTTCTCTAGCAGCAGTCATTGTGTTCGATAGATTGTGAACCTTTTGATAGAAATCGGTGACTGATAGAGAACCCTTTTTAATGTTGGTGAGCTGGTGACGAATTTGGAATATTTTTGCTTGAGATTTGGAGGTGAACATTGAGTCAAGAGTGACCTAAATTTTCCTAGATGTACGTGAAGAAATAACCTATGCAAGAATAGTTTCAATAAGAGAAGAGAGTAGAGCACTAAGAAGAAGCTGATCTGTGCGACGCCAGTTCAAGTAGGCTGGATTTGTTGGAGCAAGAGATGGATGGGAAGAGGAGGGAGTTGAAGTTGGAAGGAGTGGAGCAGGTGGGGGAGTCGAGCCATCAATGAAGGTATAGATATCTTGGCCACGGAGGTAAGGTATAATCTGGGCACGCCAGAGAAGAAATTTGTCGGTGCCAAGCTTGATGGAAACTATGTTGGAAAAATTGCTTGGGAGTTGAAAAATAGGGGATTGATTTTTGGGGTTGGCAAATGAGGGGGAGGATTGTTCACTGGCCATTTGAGAAGCCGACGTTAGTCGAGGTTCATCTTTGATACCATGATAAATTTTGAAAAGGATGAAGAGAAATTGCTCTGGAAGAATGTATATATTTCCTTAATATTGAAGTGTGTATACAGTGATATATTTATAGAGTCTTTGGCAGCCATAACAGAATTACTTTATTTGGTCTGCGCATTGTGTCAAGTATCTTGTGTGCACTAAATTACAAAGAGGCAATGACAGAGTTGGTTGAAATATTCTCTACCCATTTTAGTACAACCAATCAGAATAATACAACATATTTACAGAGAATAATTCTAAGTAATTCTTAAATCTTCTAGATGATCATCTGATGTGGCTTAATCTTGTTTAGTCATTTGCTTGTTGTGCGTTGAGCTAGAGGAGATGGCGAGTTGTTCAATAACCTGTGAAGACGAGAGAGCAAAGAGCTATTCAAGATAATGATAAGGTTACTATCCTCTTATTACTCTTTTATTACTCTTTTTTATTTATTTAATTATTTAATTTTATTTAATAATTAAGAAAGTGATTAATAGTAAAATTGTATATTTTTTAAATATCTTTTAATGATTAAGAATGTTAAAAAAATATTTTAAAAAAATGACACAAAAAATTCAAATATACTATAAATAATAAATAAATAATAAAAAATTTGTAACCCTATCACTATCCATTGAAAAAACACGACACAAAAATTAAGAAGCAAAGTCCGCAGCAGATCGAGATGAAGAATAGACAAATGTGTTTTTAATTTGAACTCAAAGCTTCTCTCGTGCTTTTAATAACCAATCAAATGGATCTTGATATCCCTTGCTTGCTACAAGAGGACTTAACTCGCATTTAACCAATATATTGTTATAAAACTAAAGAAAGAAACTACTTTTACAAAAGAGAAATAAGAAACTCTCTCAAAAACTCTTAAGCACTGAAACTTTTTTTCTCTCTCTATATTTTCTTATGAATTTCATTATAACTGAAACTCTATTTACAGGATTTGAAATTACTATGCAAGTTACTATACAAAATTTAAAATAATAGTGGTAGGGTCATTCACATAATGTTAGTTGTGGGACAGGGGGCGGCGACTGTCCCTCCATTTACGGATTAATTTCGTTACACTTCTCATTGAATGACCACCCATAAAAAATCTGTCTCGTTAAAACTTTGCTAAGGAAAAATTCAATAGAAAGAAAAATTAATGGCAAAGGAAAAAGAGTACAGTCTTCTTATGTATCCATAAGTGCTTTAAGATTGTCTTATTAAAACCTTGCAGAGGAAAACCCAGTGGGACAAAATCTCAGTGAAGGAAAAAGAGTACAATCAATACATTTATTCCAACTGAAAAGTGCATGACAAAAGATTTTTGAGTCTTCGCATTCTAATGTTATGCACAATCTTCTTGAATATGGAAGTTGGTAACGCCTTTGTGAATAAATCTGCCAGATTATCACTAGATCGTATTTGCTTGATATCAATTTTACCTTTCTCTTGAAGTTCATGAGTATAAAAAAATTTAGGTGAAATATGTTTGATTCTGTCACCTTTGATATATCATCTTTAGATTTGAGTGATACAAGCAGTATTATCTTCATATAAGATTGTTGGGCTATTATTGATCATGGGAAGTCCACACTTTTCCTGGATATGTTGAATTACTGATTTCAGCCAAATACACTCTCGATTTGCTTCATGAATAGTAATGATCTCTGAGTGATTTGAAGAAGTAGCAGATAGTGTCTACTTAACAGATCTCCATGATATGACAGTATTTCTATAAGTAAATAAATATCTAATTTGAGATCTACCTCTGTGTGAGTCTGAAAGATAATTTGCATCTGCATACCCAATCAATTCTGGAATTGAATTACATTGATAAAATAATCCTATATCATCCGTACCATGAAGGTAACGAAGGACATGTTTAATGCCATTCCAATGTCTTCGAGTTGGTGCAGAACTATATCTTGCAAGCAGATTAACTGAGAATGTAATATCTGGTCGAGTGCAATTTGCAAGATACATCAAAACTCCAATTGCACTGAGATATGGTACTTCAGGACCAAGAATTTCTTCATCGTCATCACAAGGACGGAATGGATCATTCTTCACATAAAGTGTTCGAACAATCATTGGAGTACTTAAGGGATGAGATTTGTCCATATAAAAATGTTTTAGGACTTTCTTAGTATACATGGATTGATGAATAAAAATTCAATTTGCTAAGTACTCGAGCTACAGCCTGAGACAAAATTTTATTTTGTCAAGATTTTTCATTTCAAATTCATTCTTTAAATATATAGCGGTTTTTGAGATATCTTCAGAAGTTCCTACAATATTTAAATCATTAACATAAACCGCAATAATGACAACTCCAGATTCTGATTTCTTAATAAAAACACATAGGCATATAAGATTATTCTCAAATCATTCTTTCAATATATATTCGCTTAAGCGATTATACCACATGCGTCCGGATTGCTTCAACCCATATAAAGATCTTTGTAGTCTGATTGAGTATATATTTCTGGATGTACTTGTAGATGCTTCAGGTATTTTATATCTTTCAGAGATTTTCATATATATATATGTCATGGTCTAAGGATCCATATAAATATGCAGTGACCACATCCATCAACCGCATTTCTAATCCTTTTGTAACGACCAGACTAATCAAAAATCTAAATGTGATTGCATCCATAACGGGAGAATATGTTTCTTCATAATCAATCCTGGGTTTTTGCAGGAAACCTTGTGCGACAAGTCGTGCTTTGTACCGCATAATTTCATTTTTCTCATTACGTTTTCGTACAAATACTCATTTATATCCAACAGGTATTGCACCCTTTGGTGTTTGAACAACAGGTCCAAATACTTCTCGCTTTGTTAGTGAATTTAATTCAGTTTCAATAGCTGCTTTCCATTTTCGCCAATCATTTCTACGTCGACATTCTTCAACGATTTTTGACTTACTTTCTTTATTACTTCTGGTAATGTCAAGGGCCATTTTATATGAAAATATGTTGTTGACAACAGTTTTATTTCTATCCAGAATTTCTCCAGTTTTCATGCAATGTATTGAGATCTCATTATTTTCAGGTACCTGTTCTTCTTCAGGGGAAAACATTTCATGACACACCTCTTCAGGAAGTCCCTTTTCAGGAGATTTATACTCTTCATGAGTTTCCTCTTCAGGAGATTCTGGAATAGAAGATTTGAGTTTTTTAGGAGAATCAATTATTTTTATAACCTATATTGTGGGTACGTGTTTTTCAGGAATACCAAATTCATTTTGTATTCTTTTCCTTCTGTAAATTTTGTCTTTTACACCAATAGGTCTTCCACGCTTCAGGCGTGCTTTAGATTCACCTATTGCTGTTTTGACAATTTGTCATTCAGAGACTTCAATCCTTGCTGGAGCATTAACAGAAGAAATATAAGATTTTACTACACCTTTAGTGTTAGTAAATACATCCGGTAATTGATTTGCAACATTTTGCAAATGAATAATCCTTTGAACTTCCTGTTTACATTCATTTGAAGGAGGATCAAATTGAAACAGGGTCTTATTATCCCAAGTAATATCTTGTCGTGCTTCAGGCACCGACTTTTCTTTACCCATTAATAAAAAATTAGATTTGTCAAAATGAAAATTCTCAAAATGTGCTTTAAACATATCCCTTGTAAGGGGTTCAAGGTATCTAATAATAGATGGAGAATCAAAACCAACATATATTCCAAATCTACGTTGAGGGCCCATTTTTATACGTTGTGGAGGTGCAATTGGAACATATACAGCACATCCAAAAATTCGAAGATGAGAAATATTTGGTTATTGACCAAATGCAAGCTGTAATGGAGAATATTTATGATATGCAGATGGTCTAATGAGAATTAGAGACATGAAGTATAGCATGTTGCCAAGCAAAAACAGATAGTCTTGATTTCATAAGTAAAGGTCTAGTGATTAGTTGAAACCTTTTGATCAAAGATTCAGTTAAACCGTTTTGTGTGTGTGTATGGGCAACAGGATGTTCAACATCTATTTCTATTGACATGCAATAATCATCAAAAGTTTAAAACGAAAATTCACCTGCATTATCCAATCGAATGGTCTTAATTGGATACTTAGAAAATTATGCTCGTAATTTAATTATCTTAGCAAGAAGTCTAGCAAATGCAAAATTTTTAGTGGAAAACAGACAAACATGTGACCATTGACTAAATGCATCAATCAGAACCATAAAATATCTAAATAATCCACTTGATGGATGAATAGGCCCACATATATCTCCGTTAATCCTTTGTAAAAAGGATAGAGATTCAACAATGATTTTTGAGGGAGATGGTCTGATAATCAATTTACCTTGAAAATATGCAGAGTACGGAGATTCATTAGGTAGAAATATCTTTTGATTTTTTAAGGGATGCCCATGCGAATTTTCAATAATTCGTCTCATCATTATAGATCCCAGATGTCCAAGGCGATCATACAAAGTCATAAATACTTTGGGGTTAATGCACTTCTGCTGCATTACCACATATGATTCAATTGTTCTCATTTTTGTGTAATACAATCCAGAACATAGAGCAGACAGTTTTTCTAATACGAGTTTCTGGCCCGATATTGTTTTAGTAATAAGAAGATACTCTTTACTGCCTTCATTGGTCGTTTCAATATAATAGTCATTACGACGTATATTTTTGAAACTCAATAAATTTCTTCTGGATTGTGAAGAGAATAGAGTATCATCTGTTGAACCCAAGGTTTCAAATTTCATGTAAATCTACAAATGGATTTTGATGATAACAAACGAATCCAAAGAATAAAGGAGTTTCAAGCTCAAGTTGTTCACACAATATAATCAAGCACATCAAGGAAGCAAGTATGAGCAAGAAGGGAACAAGTTCACATTAAAATCATAAAGTAATGTTGTAAATCTCTTAAAAATTCAAAATTAGGATTAAGGTTCAAAATTAATATTTTATCATAAAGCATTAAAATACATTTTCCACATATGCATGAATATTTTGAAAATTAAATTTGAAAATTTTGAAAGATGATTGATTGTCATCTTTCACATGTGCATTACATGATTAAAGGTTTGAATTTTGAAAATATTAAGATGATTGATTGTCATCTTTCACATGTGCATGTTTTATTTGAATATTTTCAAAAGTGGTGGATGCTTTTCTTGACTTATGCAAAAAGTAGATGTTTTTATTTGAAAATTTTGAAAAGAAAAGTGTGCTCCTTTTGTCATATGCAAAAAATAAAAGATTATGTTTGAAATTTTTGAAAAGTAAAGTGTGCTCCTTTTGTCACATGCAAAAAGTAAAAATATTAGATTTGAAATTTTTGAAAGTGAATGATGATATTTTTGACATGGGAATCTTTTCAAATTTGAAATTGAAAACTCATTTGCCTATAAATAGCTCACTTGAATTTTGCAAAATTCATAACAAGAGCTTACACATCTATTGCTAAGTTTTGCATCATTTCTTCAAAGCTCTCATTCTCTCTTTTATAAAGTTTTGAGCCTTAATTCTTGTTCTTGTTGAGAGAGATATAGGTTGCGCTGTATTGTTTCTATCTCACTCATTGAGGAGTGTACTTTGATAGTCTACCTACTATCAACTCTTGTATTTGTAAAAATGTGTGTATAACCCTTGTGTGTGTAGAAGGCGTTCTACACGGGAAATAGTTAAATCACCAAGTGTGAGGTGATTGGAAGTGTAGAAGGTGTTCTACACGGGGAATAGTTAAATCACCAAGTGTAAGGTGATTGGAAGTGTAGAGGGTGTTCTACACGGATTCTTTGGAGCGGTGCTGCTCAAAGGTGTAATAGGTTTCTATCTCCACCTAAAGGAGATTGAATAGTAGATTTGGGGATCCTCAAGAGGTAGCTTGAGGCGAGGACGTAGGCGGTGGGGCCGAACCTCGTTAACATACTGAATTTGCTTCTCTCTTACCCTTACTCTTTATATTTATTATTGTTTCATATTTTGTTTATATTTTATATTATATATTTGATTTATAATTGTTATTTTTTTAAATACAACTCAATTCACCCCCCCTCTTGTGTTAGTCATCTGGGCAACAATTGGTATCAGAGCTAGAGCTCTAATATAAGATTAACTATCTTTTGAGTTAAGATCTTATGGCTAACATTGCAGTTTCATTTGGTGAAGGTCAATCTAGCAGTCGGCCTCCACTCTTTTGTGGAAACAATTACTCATTCTGGAAAGTTAGAATGAGAATATTCCTTCAGGCTCAAGGTCGAGAAATCTGGAAATGCATTGTAAATGGACCTTATATTCCAACAAAAGTAGTTGATGGAGTAAAGGTCAAAAAGGAAGAAGAAGAGTTTAATCGTGAAGACGATAGACTTTATACTTTGAATTTAACTGCTATGAATTTATTATATAATGCTCTCAATGGTAATGAATTTAATAGAGTAATGACTTGTGCTACAGCAAATGAAATTTGGGATAACTTGGAAGTTACTTATGAAGGAACTTCTCAAGTCAAGGAATCAAAAATTTATATTCTTACTCATGAATATGAAATGTTTAAGATGAATGATGATGAATCTATTTCTAGTATGTACACTCGTTTTACTAACATCATAAACAGCTTGACAGCTCTTGGCAAAGTTTATTCCAAAGTGGAGATAGTAAGAAAAATTCTCAACTCTCTACCAAAACGTTGGGAATCAAAAGTGACAGCGATTCTTGAAGCTAGAGACCTCAAGAAGCTCGAAGTGAATGAACTCATCGGGTCACTTATCACCCATGAGTACACATTGAAAAGAGGAGAAGAAGAAGGAAAGTCAAAGAAGAGCTTGGCACTTAAAGCTGTTCCACATGAAAGTGAAAGTGATGAAGATGAGGAAAATGACGACAAAGATGAAGAAGTTGCGATGATAATAAAAAGAATTCAGAGGTTCTTAAAGAAAAATAAAACTCCTCCAAGAAAATCTTTCAAAAAGTTTTCCAAGAAAGGTTCAGGTAAAAATGACACTTTAATTTGTTATAAATGCAATAAACTTGGTCATATCAAATCAGATTGTCCTCTGCTAAAGAAAGATCGAAACAAAGGAAAAAAAGCAATGAAAGCTACATGGGATGATGATTCAAGTAGCTCAGATAGTGAAGTAAGCAATGGAGAATCAGCAAATCTTTGTCTTATGGCTAAAGATGACATTGAGGTAACAAATCTTGATAATATTGAAGATCCTTCATATGAAGAATTGCAAAATGTTTTAGAAGAGGTATATGAGGAATTTGAAAAATTGGGTATCAAGTATACTGTTTTGAAAAAGAAAAATTCATCTTTAACAAACGAAATTGATATTTTAAGAAAAGAAAGTATTGTTTTGAAAGATGAAAATTTTGAGTTGAAGAAAAAGAAAACTGATTTAGAAAATATTATTGAAAAATTTACGACTGGAAAAAGAAATTTTGAAAAACTTCTTGGTAGCCAAAGATTTGTTTTTGATAAGGCAGGCTTGGGATATATGCCAAAACAAAAATACAAACCTTATAAAAACTTCTTTGATAATCCTTCTAAATCAAAATCCAATATTCAAAATTCTTTTCATAAAAATAATTTTGTTAAAAAATGATACTATTATAATCACTCAAGTTCTTCATATATGTCACATGCTATTTGCAATTTTTGTAATAGAAATGGTCATAATTATTTTACTTGTCCTATTAGAAGAAAACATACAATGACTATTAGGACCATATGGGTATCTAAAAATCTTATTTCTTCTAATACTAATAAATAAAGGACCTAAAGAACTTGGGTACCAAGAAAAATCATTTTAATTGTTTTTATAGGTGTGCATGACGTCTTCCACGAACAAAAATAAATGGTTTTTAGATAGTGGATGTTCAAGACACATGACGGGAGACAAGACTAAGTTCTTTGATCTTAGATCTAAAGAAGAAGGACACGTGACATTTGGAGACAACTCGAAAGGGAAGATCGTGGGAATAGGTAAAATTGGTAATGAGTCTTCTCTTATAATTGAAGATGTTCTACTTGTTGAAGGTTTAAAACATAATCTTTTAAGCATAAGTCAATTATGTGATAAAGGATTTACAGTTACTTTCAAAATAGATAAGTGCATTATATTGAATGATTATGATTGTAATATTTGTTTTATTGCTTTATTGCTTTATTGCTTTTAGAAGTAACAATGTTTATACAATTGATTTTGAAGAAATTACCTCACAAGATGCGATTTGTTTTTCAGCTCAAAATGAAAATAATTGGTTATGGCATAGAAGACTAGGTCATGCCAATATGGAACTTATTTCCAAACTTTCAAAAAATGATCTTGTGAGAGGTTTACCAAAGGTAAATTTTCTTAAAGACAAAATTTGTGATGCATGCCAATTTGGTAAACAAACAAAAACTTCTTTTAAAATCAAGAAACATATTTTCACTACTAGACCACTGCAACTGATACACATGGATCTTTTTGGACCAAATAGAGTTGCAAGTTTAGGAGGAAAATATTATGCATTTGTTGTTGTTGATGACTTCTCTAGATATACTTGGGTCATCTTTCTTACTCATAAAGATGAGGCACATAATGTTTTTACCAAGTTATGCAAGAGAATTCAAAATGAAAAGGGTTATACTATTTCAAGTATCCGAAGTGATAGGGGAAAAGAGTTTGTTAATAAAAATATTGAAACATTTTGTGATGAAAATGGTTTTGTGCATAATTTTTCTGCTCCTTGAACTCCTCAACAAAATGGGGTAGTAGAAAGGAAAAATAGTTCTCTTCAAGAGATGGCAAGAACAATGCTCAATGAGAACAACTTGCCTAGTTATTTTTGGGCTGAAGCGGTAAGTACTGCATGTTATGTTATAAATAGAGTTATGCTAAGGTCTAAATTAGATAAAACCCCCTATGAGCTTTGGAATGAGAAAAAGCCCAACATTTGTTACTTTCATGTATTTGGATGCAAATGTTTTATTTTAAATGACAGAGATAATTTAGGCAAGTTTGATGCAAAATCTGATGAAGGTATCTTTCTCGGGTATTCTACTAATAGTAAAGCTTATAGAGTATTCAATAAAAAGACTTTGACTGTACAAGAATCTATGCATGTAGTATTTGATGAATCTAATTCTCTACTCTCCAAGAAATCTATTGATGAAGAAACATGAGGTATAAATAATACGGAAAGTCTCAATCTCAACAAAGAGAACACAATAGAGGAAGTCCAACATGGAGATATCAGGAAAGATCATCAAAATTTAATACAAGATGCAACCAAACAGTGGAGATTTGTGAAAGATCATCTAGTGGAACAAATTCTGGGGGAACCTTCCCGAGGTGTAAGCACTCGATCATCTCTTAGAAATATTTGCAATCATACTGCTTTTCTATCTCAGATTGAACCTAAAAATATTGATGAAGCACTTCTTGATGAATCTTGGATTCTAGCTATGCAAGAAGAGCTTAATCAATTTGAAAGAAATGATGTTTGGACACTTGTTCCTAGACCAAAAAATCATAGTATTATTGGAACAAAATGGGTTTTTAGAAACAAGAAAGATGAGTCCGGAGTCATTACTAGAAATAAAGCTCGACTTGTAGCCCAATATTTCAATCAAGAAGAAGGAATCGATTATGATGAGACATATGCACCAGTCGCAAGATTAGAAGTTATTCGAATGCTACTTGCATATGCTTGTTATAAAGATTTCAAACTTTTTCAAATGGATGTTAAAAGTGCTTTCTTAAACGGTTTTATAAATGTTGAGCAACCTCCAAGTTTTGAAAATCATATTTCTCCAAATCATGTTTTCAAACTCACAAAAGCACTATATGGACTCAAACAAGCTCCTAGAGCGTGGTACGAGAGACTTAGTGGTTTCTTAATTAAAAAAGGCTTTTCAAGAGGAAAATTTGATACAACTCTTTTCATTAAATACAAAAATGATGATATTCTTTTGATTCAGATTTATGTTGATGATATAATATTTGGTGCTACTAATGAAAATATGTGCCAAGTTTTTGCTAAGACTATGCAGGAAGAATTTGAAATGAGCATGATGGGAGAGCTTACATTCTTTCTCGGATTGCAAATTAAGCAAGCAAAAAGTGGGACATTCATCAATCAATCGAAATATATTAAGGAATTGCTGAAGAAATTTGGGATGGAAGGTGCTAAGGAAACTGGAACACCAATGAGTCCATCCACTAAACTTGATAAAGATGAAACCGGTAAACCAGTTGACTCGAAGGTATATCGAGGTATGATCGGTAGCTTATTATATTTGACAGCCAGTAGACCAGATATTATGTTTAGTGTGTGCTTATGTGCATGCTTTCAATCATCTCCAAAAGAATCACATTTAATTACAGATAAGCGCATTCTTAGATATCTTAGTGGTACAATTAACTTAGGGTTATGGTACCCTAAGTACACATCTTTCGATCTAATCAGCTACACAGATGCAGATTATGCTGGCTGTAAAATAGATCGAAAAAGTACTAGTGGAGCATGTCACTTCTTAGGTCGTGCACTAGTTTCTTAGTTTAGTAAAAAATAAAATTCTGTTGCACTATCTACTGTTGAGGCAGAATATGTTGCTGCGGGTAGTTGTTGTGCTCAAGTTCTTTACATGAAGTAACAACTTGAGGATTTTAAACTTATGTACAATCACATTCCAATCAAATGTGATAATACAAGTGCTATAAATCTTTCAAAGAATCCAATACAACATTCTTGGACCAAACATATTGAAATTAGATATCATTTTCTTAGAGATCATGAGCAAAAGGGCGATATTGTATTAGAATTCACTAGTACACATGATCAATTGGCAGACATTTTCACAAAACCCATACCAGAAGATAGACTATGCATGATTAGAAGAGAAATAGGAATGATGCATGCCATGGATATCTGCTAGATACTTTTATTTTATTATCTTAAATGACCTACAGAAACTTGAGACGTTTAGCCTCATCATTCAAATGCATTTGCTCCTCATAAATCATCATGCCATCCTTGTCTAAAGGATTAGGCAATCGAAATGAAGAGGTAAGCAAGGATTTCAAATCCTTATTCTGTTGCTTTAATTCTACTATTTTTTTTGTTTAACTTATAAACAAGTCGTTGAAGTACAGATACAGTCTCGTTAAACTTCTCAATTTCGCGAGTTTTGGACTGCAACCGAGCAGAAAACGCAACGATAGATGATGAGTATCGAGTTCCGAGACCCACAAGCTTGTAAATGGCGTCATGATCTGATTTATTAGCTAAATCAGTCTCTTGTTGTTTCATGGCACCCACGACAGATGCAGAAATAGATTGAGACTGAGGTGAAGGATACCTCAAATATTGATCAAGAGAATCACTGAAGGGAATTCTACGAGCCATTGAAAAATTGTAGAATGAGAATGCAAGCAAATTGCAAAGATGAGAAGAAAGCTTGATGCGAAATAGATAAAACTAATGATTGCTCTTATAGAAACGGAAATAAGAACAAGACAAACTTACAAATCATGATAATATCTCATTTTTCAGCAACATCAAGCGGATCAAATCTCTGCACCGAATTGCCAGAGCTACGCCTCCAGCTTTTGTAGGTTTTGTCGGGCACGGGTGGTTTTAATTATTCAGCTCTTTACAAAATCTCCTTCCGCACCGAATTACCGGAACTAGGCCTCCAGCCTTTGCAAGTTTTGTCGAACACGTGTGGCTACGCACCGAATTCTCTACAGTCTCTACTAACGCAGCATTTTATTTATCTATTGGTTATTGCAGGAATATATCTTATTGATCTAATTATGATTCCTTTTTAATGATGCCAAAAGGGGGAGAAGTTTTAGACTAGAACATTAACATTGTTTAAATCGCTAAACTTGTTATATATGCTTGGAATTATGTTTATATTTTTGCTTGAAAAACTAACGCACATTCTCAGGGGGAGCTTAAGTATTAATACATGATTCAGGTTCTATCAAGTATTTGTCATCATCAAAAAGGGGGAGATTGTTGAACCCAAGGTTTCAAATTTCATGTAAATCTACAAATGGATTTTGATGATAACAAACGAATCCAAAGAATAAAGGAGTTTCAAGCTTAAGTTATTCACACAATATAATCAAGCACATCAAGGAAGCAAGTATGAGCAAGAAGGGAACAAGCTCACATTAAAATCATAAAATAATGTTGTAAATCTCTTAAAAATTCAAAATTAGGATTAAGGTTCAAAATTAATATTTTATCATAAAGCATTAAAATACATTTTCCACATATGCATGAATATTTTGAAAATTAAATTTGAAAATTTTGAAAGATGATTGATTGTCATCTTTCACATGTGCATTACGTGATTAAAGATTTGAATTTTGAAAATATTAAGATGATTGATTGTCATCTTTCATATGTGCATGTTTTATTTGAATATTTTCAAAAGTGGTGGATGCTTTTCTTGACTTATGCAAAAAGTAGATGTTTTTATTTGAAAATTTTGAAAAGAAAAATGTGCTCCTTTTGTCATATGCAAAAAGTAAAAGATTATGTTTGAAATTTTTGAAAAGTAAAGTGTGCTCCTTTTGTCACATGCAAAAAGTAAAAATATTATATTTGAAATTTTTGAAAAGTGAATGATGATGTTTTTGACATGGAAATCTTTTCAAATTTGAAATTGAAAACTCATTTGCCTATAAATAGCTCACTTGAGTTTTGCAAAATTCATAACAAGAGCTTACACATCTATTGCTAAGTTTTGCATCATTTCTTCAAAGCTCTCATTCTCTCTTTTATAAAGTTTTGAGCCTTAATTCTTGTTCTTATTGAGAGAGATATAGGTTGCGCTGTATTGTTTCTATCTCATTCATTGAGGAGTGTACTTTGATAGTCTACCTACTATCAACTCTTATATTTGTAAAATGGTGTGTATAACCCTTGTGTGTGTAGAAGGTGTTCTACACGGGAAATAGTTAAATCACCAAGTGTGAGGTGATTGGAAGTGTAGAAGGTGTTCTACACGGGAAATAGTTAAATCACCAATTGTAAGGTGATTGGAAGTGTAGAGGGTGTTCTACACGGATTCTTTGGAGCGGTACTGCTCAAAGGTGTAATAGGTTTCTATCTCCACCTAAAGGAGATTGAATAGTAGATTTGGGGATCCTCAAGAGGTAGCTTGAGGCGAGGACGTAGGCGGTGGGGCCGAACCTCGTTAACATACTGAATTTGTTTCTCTCTTACCCTTACTCTTTATATTTATTATTGTTTCATATTTTATTTATATTTTATATTATATATTTGATTTATAATTGTTATTTTTTTAAATACAACTCAATTCACCCCCCCTCTTGTGTTAGTCATCTGGGCAACATCATCAATACAAAATTTAGTACTATTAGGAAACATAATATAAGCTCTTCCGGAACCCTCAGTTAAATCTGATGAATCTAATATGTTATGAATATAGGCTTTACTTAGTGTTAGATTTTGAAAATATTTCTTTTCTTTGAGAATTGTATGAGTTGTAGCACTGTCAGCCAAACATATATCTTTATCATTCAACTCAGAGATAAAAAACTCATCAATGTGATCTATGATTCTACAAAATATACAAAACTTTTATTATAAATAAAAAGAAAATATATTAATTGAGTGGAACACTTCCATCACTAATTAAGTGTTCAAAACTACCTTCAGGATGATTAAAGAAATCAGAGACATTAAGATGAGTAACATCTACATCTACTGAATCTAATAAATCATCTGATAGTTCTACCAATTTGTTTCATACACTTTATTCTTTCATTTAATAGAAGTTTGATATAAATTATTTAAGTGCTGAGCCGTACGACAAGTACGTGACTAATGTCCAGTCATTCCACATCTATGGCACACCTCTTTACTTTTCTTTGAAGAATTATTCTGAAGATTTTTACCCCTTTCTGAATTGTACTACTTCTGGTGATATGGTATATTATTATCCCTTTTAATGTTGTTACTCCTGGGACCAACATTTTTATAATTTCTCTTACCACATCCACGCCCCCGATTTTTTTTAAAGGATGCACCATTCACTTCTGAGAATGATGCAAACCTATTACCATTCACTTCAGGGAATGATATTGAGCCAGTAGGATGTAACTGATGGTTTGCTAATAAGAGTTCATTATTCTGCTCAGCTACTAGAAGATATGATATAAGTTCAGAATATTTCTTGAACTTTCTCTCTCGATATTGCTGCTGCAGGAGCACATTTGACGCATGAAATGTAGTATAAGTCTTCTCTAACATATCATCATCGGTGATTTTCTCACCGCATGATTTTAGTACTGAGCTTATTTTAACAAGTGCGGAATTATACTCACTAAAACTTTTATAATCTTGTAATCTCAGGTGCAACCATTGAAAACGAGCTCTTGGGAGGATGACAGTTTTTCTAGTGTTCAAGCCTCTCCCTTAAACTGTTTCACAAAATATAGGGATCTTTTACTCTAAGATATTTAGTTTTCAATTTTTCGTGAAAATGGTGGCGAAAGAAAATTATTACTTTAGCACGGTCCTGCAGGGACGCTTGATTTCTTTCTTTAATAGTTTCTCCCAGATTCATTGCATCAAGATGAATTTCAACATCAAGTATCAATGATAAATAATTTTTTCCAGATATGTCAAGAGCAACAAATTCTAATTTTATAAGATTTGCCATTTTAGAGAAATAAGACTACTAGTTTCAGAATTGGTAGAACCGTCATGCTGATAACGTGTTATAAAACAAAAGAAAGAAACTACTATTGCAAAAGAGAAATAAGAAACTCTCTCTGAAACTCTTAAGAACTGAAACTTTTTTTTTTCTCTCTATATTTTCTTATGAATTTCATTACAATTGAATCCCCTATTTAAAAGTTTTGAAATTACTTTACAAGTTACTATGTAGAATTTAAAATAATAATGGTGGGATCATTCACATAATTTTAGTGGTGAGACAGGGTGCGGCGGCCATCCCTCTACTTACGGATTAATTTCGTTATATATATATATATTTTGCCAGATTTTCTTTGATGTTCGGTTTAACGTGGTTTTGCTTCGAAAAAAAGAGGCACAATGATCTAACACTTTCACTAGCAATCGGGTTGTGATTCTTCGCCATGATTCTTGGGGCACAAAAAAAGCAAAAAATAAGTAGTTAGTTATAGAGTTCTAAGGCATATACTTGCACAGAGAACGAAATCCCGCGACTTTAACGGTATATTATTATGAACTTTGGGTGAGAGGAGATAATGCGAACATGCTATTAATGAAACCACAATATTATTAATGATTACATAACACATGGTTTGACCTGTTTTCTTTACTAACTAATGTCCCTTCTATTCTATATTCAGGAGCCTCGTCTTCTTAATTCTCTCAATCTCACACGTCAAAATGGACACTTATTATTATTATTATTATTATTGTAATATTTCCACGCCAAAAACACACAAAGGCCCCCTTCAGTTGATTGCTATTCTTCGAAGCCAACCCATTTTACAGGCACTGTATGTCATAAGTTTACGATTTTAATTATTGAAAATTTTGTCCAAAATTTCCCATCCCGTTCCCTGAGGAAGAGCCATGGGCATTGGGATCCATTATGTGGGGGCCACTGGGTCAGGATCCTAGTGGTGGCTTAGTAATTAAGAGAAGATCGAAGCCGTTTTCATTAAACCTATGAAGCTCAAAAAGCTAAGGTAATGCCTGGGAACCAAACAAGGCACTTTAGCACAACGAAAACACAAAACAGAGAAGAGAAAGAAGGTCCTTTTACGAGGAGAGACAGACAGCGGCTTCACTACATTACAGTGTGTTCGGATGGGTCTCTGACTCCCATTTGACCCCTTTTCCTTTTCTTGATAATATCGGTCATCGAAATCCTCACCCCCGACCGAATCCACCCTCCATCCGACGCACAGAGCATAGCAGAACCGCGTCGGCACCACCAAATGAGGAAGGACGGCACACCGCCGACTGTCTCCAAAATGCTGAGCTGCTTCGAAACCAAAACAATGTTGGTCACATTCCTTGCTCTGGCGCTTGTCATGCTCATGTGGAACCTCCCTTCTTACTATCAAAATCTCCTCTCCACCGCCACTACCACCACCACCGACCTCTCCTCCTGCTCTTCCGCCGCTGCCACTCTTTCAATTGCCGCCGGCAATGCATTTTTGTCTAATTCTTCTGCTGGCCCACTGGCTGAACGGAAGTATTCGGCCACCAAAAGCATTCCCAAATCTGACAAGCGAGTCTTCCAGCCCGTTGGCAATGCCGCCGCTCTCTTCGTCCTAATGGGAGCCTATCGCGGGGGTCCGCGAACCTTCGCCGTGGTTGGGCTGGCTTCCAAGCCCATTCACGTGTACGGTCGGCCGTGGTACAAATGCGAGTGGATCTCCAACAATGGATCCTCCATTAGAACCGTAGCGTATAAGATGCTCCCTGATTGGGGCTACGGCCGCGTCTACACTGTTGTCGTTGTCAATTGTACCTTCCCTGTGAATCCCAACCAGGACAACGCAGGCGGGAAGCTCACTGTCAATGCCTACTACGGCGAATCTCCAAAAAAGTACGAGAAATTCACGGCTTTGGAAGAAGCACCGGGATCCTATAACGAGTCCAAGTACCAGCCGCCTTACGAGTATGAGTATCTGTATTGTGGGTCATCTTTATACGGGAACTTGAGTGCGGCTAGAATCAGGGAATGGATGGCGTACCACGCTTGGTTCTTCGGACCCAAGTCGCACTACGTGTTTCATGACGCCGGTGGAGTGTCGCCGGAGGTGAGGGATGCGCTGGAGCCGTGGGTACGAGCCGGGAGGGCCACTATTCAGGACATAAGGGGTCAGGCGGAGTTCGATGGGTATTACTATAACCAGTTCTTGGTGGTGAATGACTGTCTCCATCGCTACCGACATACTGCCAATTGGACCTTTTACTTCGATGTGGATGAGTATATCTATCTGCCCAATGGAAACACGCTGGAATCTGTACTTAATGAGTTCTCCAATTACACTCAGTTCACTATTGAGCAGAATCCCATGTCCAGTATGCTTTGCTTGAACGATTCCACCCAGGATTATCCAAGGTAGGTACTTTCTTCGATTCTTCCTTCTCTTCCAATGGAATTTCAAGAAAGATAGGCTCTTTTTCTTTTGCTCTCTTTCCAAAAGAATGTTGGCATCCTGTATTCGTAATGCAGTTATGAATTGAATTGTCATATCCATGAAATTGGTGTTGGGAAGTCAAACCAGAGATTATGCATTCGAACTATTCGGAACAGTTACATTTGTTGGTACTTATATTCTAAGTCCATTTCTTTAGATCTCCGTTTTCAGTTTAGTTTAATTCTGTGGGGGTGACATGAAATTCAGGCAATGGGGATTCGAGAAGCTACTGTTCAGGGAGACAAGAACCGGGATCTGGCGGGATCGGAAGTATGCTATTCAGGCCAAGAATGCTTATGCTACGGGGGTGCACATGTCGGAGAATGTCGTCGGGAAGACATTGCACAAGACGGAAACAAAGATCCGATACTATCACTACCACAACTCCATATCGGTACTAGGCGAACCGTGCCGGGAATTCCTCCCACTTTCGGCCAAGACCAATAATGTTACGTGGTACAAGGAACTCCCCTTTGTCTACGATGACAAAATGAAACAGCTGGCCAACACCATCAAGGAATTCGAACGCAAAACCATCGGACATGTACAGCTCTAGCACCTACCCAATAAGCGCCTAGCTGTGCGCGGATGATTTTCAGGCCGAAAGGAAAAAAAAAATTGTGACCACAATTCCACTTAACTCAACATGTGGGAGAGTAAATGCTGCTGCAGATGTGATAATGGCTTGCTCCTCACGCATGGCTTGCATCGTCATAATTCATCGATTGATTCTTGGTACAAATATTGAGTTTGGGTTTGTTTGCTCCGTTTTCTTGGCCTGGGATCCATCTGACCCACCACCCATGGGAATGAGAGACGAGAAACTTATGCAAAAGAAAAGGGAGGGACCCAAAATTGCTTTTATTTGTCTATATCATTAAAAAAGTGAGTTGGTTGAGTGTTTTTTTCTTTGTTCCTTTGATCTCTTTTTCTCTTCTTGTTCTTTAGGTAATAATTATTCGTAATCTATATTCTCTTTAAAATTTGTGTTGAAAGATGTCTAAAGAAACATTTTTCTTTTCTTACTTTTCATGGGGTAATTTCCTTTTTGTTTTAAACAAGAACTATGCCATGTGATTCGTGGACATAAACAACAGCAATTTCCTTAACAGATAATGCTGTTGAGTGAAATGATTAAAGATACTGCTCTTTTCCCTTTTGATGATTTATTCCCAAAGGGATTGAGGTACTGTTGGAGTGGTATACGATGATATGACAGATACGCAATGATTCAGAGGTGGAAAGAAGACTGTAGAGAGGTTAGCAAACTATACTGATTGCAGAAAGTGATCAGAAGGAAACAGTACTACATAATCCCTCTGCTCTGCATTTATGTCTCTTTTGAGCTCATGATTAAAGCATGAGACAGGATCGACATATTAAAGGCCTTCATGTGCGGCTGTTTTAGAGGATTTCAGAGTTTCAGTATACAGAGAAAGTCCAACTTAAACTATGACCTTTGTATCTGTTTATTAGTGAAATATTCTATAAATGATCCCAATAGAGATGCAGCTGGTGCATGTTCTGATTATTTAAGTTAATTGTACAATTTAGTCAGAGAGCTCGTGGAAGTTGGTTTCTTCGTATGTATTACGAGAACCTTCAATTATTTGGAACCCCACATAAATATGGATGTACTGGAGAAGAAATTAAGGGATGGAACACAGTTGGTAGAGAAAATTCCAAATAACATACCAATAATTCAACGAAAAAGACGACTAATAATTTTCTTGTCTGTATTTAGGATACTTGACAATAGTTTGGAGTTTAACCGAATAAAAAACGACAGAAAAAATAGCCGTTTCCTTCGTACATTAAAACATTTATCAGAGGTTCCACAAGACATTCAAGAAATTCATGTATATAATGCTGATCTAAATGTCAGTACTTTTTAAAATTTGAAGAAAATTAATGAAAATATTCCTATATTGAATTGGTTATCCACTTTTTAAAATTTAAAAAGTCTACAATTCCTTCATTTTATTTTTCATATATGAAAAGAACTATTCACATTTCCGTCTATTGAAAATAATTATATAAGTAATTATTTGATTGAAACAAATCAATTTTTAACAAAAAATAATTATTTAAGTATGAAATTAAATTATTAAAATACATATAGTTAGTATAATTACAAAATATTAAAAAATATTTTTATTAAAAAATGAATATGAATATGAATATGATTCTTGGAGATTATTGAGAATTATGAAAATAAAATAAATAATAATAAAATAAATATAAATAATAATAAAATATTAATATTTTATTATTATAAAAAATATAATAATTAATTCAATATAGACTTCATACTTTTAGTAATTAGTTAAAAAATAAAAAATTATATATTTGATAAAGATGACCAATCCATGCTAATACTTAAGAGTATAAGTTAATATTAAAAAACCGAACAAGTGGTTAACATTAGATTTGGTCTGACACTTTTGTCTTGAAAATTTTTAATTTTGCGTTTTGAATAAACAAACAAGTTTATTTGCTGGCTCACAGATAGGACGAACAACGCCCATACAATATCAATATATATATATATATATATATTACACCCAACTCTGTCATTTACATCTCTTTTTTAATTTTGAGATTAGGACAGACAATCATTTATATCTAAATTAAGAAAGACCAAACACTTCCCAAGGTTAAAAACCGTTTAATCTCTTAGGAATCTAGTGGCTCTCCAATAATAGCTTTGAGATTCCTTCTGCACTTTTCTTGGCAAAGAAGAATCAGCACATAACTACTACTTTAATTAATTGTAACAATTCACCCAAGCATCCAGCAATTAGCAAACTTTATTGAACTTTTGCCAACCTCTTTCAACCATGATGCTATAATTTGAGAGCCTGACTCAATCTCATTAAACTGAAGTTTTAGTCCATTCAAGAACCAAGCTACTGAAGCTAAATAAGAGCTGTGTCTCTCCAAAGCTACACCTTTATAATCTGACACGTTAGCTAAAGAGAATTTAATCTTTGAGAATAGTCCATGTGATTCTCCAAACCCAACCTCCACCTGGCGAATCATCCCTTCTTCTTACCTTATTAAACCATAAGGGGTAGGCTTGGCAACTAAACCTTCTTCAATATTTTTAAAAATTTTCTATTATTATTTATTATTTTATTATTATTTTCTTCCTATTTTTATTACTATTATTTAATATTATATTATTATTTTTTACTTATTTTTTTATTATTATTCACATCTTTTTTTAATATTTTTTAACAGCCAAACGTAATTTAAAGCAACTCTCCTTACTTTTTTTTTGGATAAAACGAGATAAGATGGAAGAATTTTAGATAAAAGTTGAAAAAAATATTATTAATATATTATATTTTTTATAGTATTATTATTTTAAAATTTGAGATAATTAAATTATTTATTATATTTTATATAAAATTTTAAAAAAATTGTAATAATAAGATTATATCGTACGAGTGCAGGGAGGTTAGGCCGAGGCTGGCCTCCGCCTCACAGTCAAATTGTCAAATCCCACTACTGCTGGAAGTATTTCCTGAGAGATTACTCCCTCAAGCATTGTGTCAGGAATGACAGAAAAGTACACTTCGAAACTAGCAGAATACTCAACTTGGTGTTCATTGATTAAGGCCCATTTAGGTGAGAATCCAGGCCCAATAATTGCTGAATCAGCCTGAGGTCTTTGTTCATAAAGAGAACTTTCAGGAAACCCACGAAGGGTTTATCGGCCCAAGAAGTGGTAAAGTTGGAAGTGTCATTCTCCATAGTCCATTGTCTGTACTATTGGACAGGAAATCTGATCTCTTAAGAATCTGTTTAGTGGAGAAGAGGATAGAAATATCACATCAGGTATGATTCTGCAATAAGGGTTAATGATAGCTTTTGATATGTTTCATTAGGGAGGATTGGATAAACAACTAAGCATTAAAACTTCATTACGTACTTTTACAGAGTGCACAACACTATGCAATGCACCGCTTTTAAAAATGATTTGTTTTTTTCCTAAAATATAATTTGATACTTGCAAAAGAATATTATTACCTTTAAATTGATCTTTTTTAAGATTCAGTTTGGATTAGAAAATCAAATGAATTGAAATGAATTTAATTTATTTTATTTTTTAATATTATTATTTTAAAATTTGAAAAAAAAAATTAAATTGAGATCTGAAAATTATGTATTATAATTTAAAAAATTTATATTTTATATAAAAATTAAAAAAAATACAATAATAAATTAAATTAAATTCATCTCATCTACTAATCCAAACCGACGGTTAGATGTATAATTAATTGGATCTAATTTTGTAGAGGTATCCTGAAAAACGTTGAGGAATGTGCCTGTAATATTAGTTCTTGGACCGACATTGGGGACGTGGGGTAGCAAAGGTACTGATCGTCTACTATCAAATATTAAGAATTTAAGATAGATCCACGAGACAATTTAAACGGAGACTGCTGCGGTTACTTCACCCTTCGTCGCCCTTTCTACATGGTTTAGATAGAGATAAACATGAAATAATTTATGTATAATAATAAAATATTTAAATTAATATATTTTAAAGAATTTTAGAAGGAAAAAAAAAGGAGAGAAATTTAGATTAAAAATATTATTATAACGTAATTTTTTAATATTATTTTTTGAAAAAAAAATTAAAAAGTTGAATTATTTTTTATAATTATTTGAAAGTTTGGAAAATTTTTAATAATTAGATTAAATATTGAAAATAAAAAATGTCTATATATATAATATTTGAATATTAAAATAAGATGAGATGAGATATGTTAGTAAGACTTTGCTATCCAAACTAGGCCTAAGTTTAGCCTACTTCCGTTTGATTGCTCCAAATATGATAAATGCTGCTAGGTGGGATATGTAATCTTATATTATTTAGAAACGAAAAGTTTTATACTTTATAAGATTTTAATTAGACTTTAATTATATAATTTATCAATTTTTTTAAAATATTTATCATGTGGTTTGAACTTTTTATTAAAACATTGTGAATTGTGTCAGAATCTATCATAATTAGAAATATGAAAATTTGACTGGTGCCATCTAAGAAGGACTAACTATGGGCTTTTAGCTTCTGTTAATCAGATATTGTCATAGGTAGCAACAGACCGATTTAATCCAAAGGAAGTAATTTGTGTAAGCCTGTTCTAAGATGTATAAGCTCTGCATTAATCCAAATAAAAAAGACTAGACTTTTATGTTAAATCCCATTTTTTTTTTTAAAAAATGAGTATGCAAATAGCTTAGGACTATATCTGACTTTGATCTTTAACTATTGAAACGCTGGTCTTAAAAAACGTCTTAATTGTTATGAAATTTAAAAAAAGAAACTACTATTGCAAAAGAGAAATAAGAAATTCTCTCTGAAACTCTTAAGAACTGAAACTTTCTTTCTCTCTCTATATTTTCTTGTTGAACCCAAGAGTCAACATCAGCAGATAATGGCAGCGTTTCACGAGAGAAATAGGGACAAATATAATTAATCTCGCTAGCTTAGTTCGGTAACTTTTGACAATATGCATCCGGCATATCTTGTAAGCTTGACCAAGTAAGATTTGAAGAGATGACAGCTTGTCTTCTACTTATTTCCATCTTTATAAAAGCAATCCTTAGCTTTATCTAATCCACATCAAATCTTCTTTTCATTGTTGTAGTTCATCTTCATTCTCACTTTACAAAATCTTAATGGCTCATCAATTCTCCTTCAGTGCTTCTCGTGATCAATCTATTTCTGCATCTGTTGTAAGTGCCATGAAGCAGCACAACACTGATTTGGCTAATAAATCAGATCATGATGCTATTTACGAGCTTGTGGGTCTCGGGACTCGATACTCATCTTCCATTGTTGCTTTTTCCGCTCGGTTGCAGTCAAAAACCCGCGAGATAGAGAAGCTTAATGAGAAGATCAATATTCTTCAACGACTTGTTCAAGAGTCTAACAAAAAAATAGTAGACTTAAAACAACAGAATAAGGATTTAAAATCCTTACTTGCCTCTGCATTTCGATTGCCTAATCCTTTAGACAAGGATGGCATGATGATTTATGAGGAGCAAATGCATTTGAATGATGAGGCTAAACGTCTCAAGTTTCTGTAGGTCATTTGAGATAATGGAATAAAAATATCTAGCAGATATTCATGGCATGCATAATTCCTATTTCTCTTCTAATCATGCATAGTTTATCTTCTGGTAGAGGTTTTGTGAAAATTTCTGCCAATTGATCATGTGTACTAGTGAATTCTAATACAATATCGCCCTTTTGCACATGATTTCTAAGAAAATGATATCTAATTTCAATATGTTTGGTCCGAGAATGTTGTATTGGATTCTTTGAAAGATTTATAGCACTTGTATTATCACATTTGATTGGAATGTGATTGTACATAAGTTTAAAATCCTCAAGTTGTCGCTTCATGTAAAGAACTTGAGCACAACAACTACCCGCAGCAACATATTCTGCCTCAGCAGTATATAGTGCAACAAAATTTTATTTTTTACTAAACCAGGAAACTAGTGCATGACCTAAGAAATGACATGTTCTACTAAAACTTTTTCGATCATCTTTGCAACTAGTATAATCGGTACCTGAATAACTAATAAGATCGAAAGAAATGTGTTTAGGATACCATAACTCTAAGTCAATGGTACTGGCAAAATATCTAAAAATCTGCTTGACTGCAATCAAATGAGATTGTTTCGGAAATGATTGAAAACGTGCACATAAACATACATTGAACATAATATCAAGTCTACTAGTTATCAAATATAATAAACTACCAATCATACCTCGATATACTTTTGAGTCAACTGGCTTACCGCTTTCATCTTTATCAAGTTTAGTGGTTGGACTCATTGATGTTCCAATTACTTGATTTGCAATCCGAGAAAGAAATTAAGTTCTCCCATTATGCTCATTTCAAATTCTTTCTGCATATTCTTAGCAAAATCTTGACACATATTTTCATTAGTAGCACCAAATATTATATCATCTACATAAATTTGAACTAGAAGAATATCATTCTATTCATATTTGATTAAAAGAGTTATATCGATCTTTCCTCTTGAAAAACCTTTTAAAAAAAACTATTTAAGAAAACACTTTTAACAACCATTTGAAAAAATTTGAAATCTTTATAACAAGCATATGCAAGTAGCATTCGAATAACTTCTAATCTTGTGACTGGTGCATATGTCTCATCATAATCGATTTCTTCCTCTTGATTGAAACCATGGGCTACAAGTCGAGCCTTGTTTCTAGTGATAGTTTTAGACTCATCTTTCTTATTTCTAAAAACCCATTTTGTTCCAATAACAGCATAATTTTTAGGTCTAGGAACAAATGTCCATACATTATTTCTTTCAAATTGATTTAACTCTTATTGCATAACTAGAATCCATGATTTATCAATAAGTACTTCATCAATATTTTGGATTTAATTTGAGATAGAAAAACAGTGTGATTATAAATATTTTTAAGAGACGATCAAGTACTTACATATCGTGAAGGTTCTCTTAGAATTTGTTCTACTGGATGATCTTCCACATATTTTCACTGTTTGGTTGCATCTTGTACTAAGTCTTGATGATCTTTCTTTCTATTTCCACGATCTTCCCTTTTGAATTGTCTCCAAATATCATGCATCCTTCTTCTTTAGAAGTGAAGTCAATGAATTTAGTTTTGTCTCATGTCATGTATCTTGAGCATCCGTTGTCTAAAAACCATTTACTTTTACCTGTAGACGACTTCATGCATACCTACAAAAGCAATTAAAAAAAAATTCTTGGTACCCAAGTTCTTTGGGTCCTTTATTTATTAGTATTAGAATAAATAAAATTTTTAGGTACCCATATGGCCCTAATAGTCATTGTATGTTTTCTTCTAATAGGACAAGCAAAATAATTATGACCATTGCTATTACAAAAATTGCAAATAGCATTGTGACATATATGAATAACTTGAGTGATTATAATAGTATCCTTTTTTAACAAAATTATTTTTATGAAAAGAATTTTGAATATTGGACTTTGATGTAGAAGGATTATCAAAGAAGTTTTTATAAGATTTGTATTTTTGTTTTGGCATATATCCCAAGCCTGCCTTATCAAAAACACATCTTTGACTACCAAGAAGTTTTTCAAAATTTCTTTTTCCATTCGTAAAGTTTTCAATAATATTTTCTAAATCAGTTTTCTTTTTTTTCAACTCAAAATTTTCATCTTTCAAAACAATATTTTCTTTTCTTAAAATATCAATTTCGTTTGTTAAAGAAGAATTTTTCTTTTTCAAAACAGTATACTTGATACCCAATTTTTCAAATTCCTCATATACTTCTTGTAAAACATTTTGCAATTCTTCATATGAAGGATCTTCAATATTATCAAAATTTGTTACCTCAATGTCATCTTTAGCCATAAGACAAAGATTTCCTGATTCTCCATTGCTTGCTTCACTATCTGAGCTACTTGAATCATCATTCCACGTAGCTTTCATTGCTTTTTTGCCTTTGTTTCGATCTTTCTTTAGCAGAGGACAATCTGGCTTGATATGACCGGGTTTATTGCATTTATAACAAATTAAAGTGTCATTTTTACCTGAATCTTTCTTGGAAAACTTATTGAAGGATTTCCTTGGAGGAGTTTTATTTTTCTTTAAGAACCTCTAAATTCTTCTTGTTATCATCACAGTTTCTTCATCTTTGTCGTCATTTTCCTCATCTTCATCACTTTCACTTTCATGTGGAACAGCTTTAAGTGCCAAGCTCTTCTTTGACTTTCCTTCTTCTTCTCCTCTTTTCAATGTGTACTCATGGGTGATAAGTGACCCGATGAGTTCATTCACTTCGAGCTTCTTGAGGTCTCTAACTTCAAGAATCGCAGTCACTTTTGATTCCCAACGTTTTGGTAGAGAGCTGAGAATTTTTCTTACTATCTCCACTTTGGAATAAACTTTGCCAAGAGCTGTCAAGCTATTTATGATGTTAGTAAAACGAGTGTACATACTAGAAATAGATTCATCATCATTCATCTTAAACATTTCATATTCATGAGTAAGAATATAAATTTTTGATTCCTTGACTTGAGAAGTTCCTTCATAAGTAATTTCCAAGTTATCCCAAATTTCCTTTGCTGTAGCACAAGTCATTACTCTATTAAATTCATTACCATTGAGAGCATTATATAATAAATTCATAGCAGTTAAATTCAAAGTATAAAGTCTATCGTCTTCACGATTAAACTCTTCTTCTTCCTTTTTGACCTTTACTCCATCAACTACTTTTGTTGGAATATAAGGTCCATTTACAATACATTTCCAGATTTCTCGACCTTGAGCCTGAAGGAATATTCTCATTCTAACTTTCCAGAATGAGTAATTGTCTCCACAAAAGAGTGGAGGCCGACTGCTAGATTGACCTTCACCAAATGAAGCTGCAATGTTAGCCATAAGATCTTAACTCAAAAGATAGTTAATCTTATAATAGAGCTCTAGCTCTGATACCACTTGTTGCCCAGATGACTAACACAAGAGGGGGGGTGAATTGGGTTATATTTAAAAAATAACAATTATAAATCAAATATATAATATAAAATATAAATAAAATATGAAACAATAATAAATATAAAGAGTAGGGTAAGAGAAAGCAAACTCAGTATTTTTACGAGGTTCAGCCCCACTGCCTACGTCCTCGCCTCAAGCTACCCCTTGAGGATTCCCAAATCCACTATTCAATCTCCTTTAGGTGGAGATAGAAACCTATTACACCTTTGAGCAGCACCGCTCCAAAGAATCCGTGTAGAACACCCTCTACACTTCCAATCACCTCACACTTGGTGATTCAACTATTCCCTGTATAGAACACCTTCTAAACATACAAGGGTTATACGCACCCTCTTACTTCCAATCACCTCACACTTGGTGATTTAACTATTCCCCGTGTAGAACACCTTCTACACACACAAGGGTTATACACACCCTCTTACTGATACAAGAATTGATAGTGGGTAGGCTATCAGAAAACACTCCTCAATGAGTGAAATAAGAACAATACAGCACAAACTATATCTCTCTCAACAAGAACAAGAATTAAGGCTCAAAACTTTAGAAAAGAGAGAATGAGAGTTTTGAAAGAATGATGCAAAATTTAGCAATAGATGTGTAAGCTCTTGTTGTTATTTTTGCAAAACTCAAGTGAGCTATTTATAGGTAAATGAGTTTTCAATTTCAAATTTGAAAAGATTCCCATGTCAAATAAGAGCACTATTCACTTTTCAAAAAATTCAAATAAAAACATTTCCTTTTTGCATTTGTCAAAGACAACTCCATTCATTTTTCAAAGAAATCAAACCTAATCTTTTGATTTTCATACAAGACAAAATGAGCATGATTTATTTTTCAAACCAAATCATCTTCTTTTTGCATATGTCAAAAAAACACACAACCACCCTTTAAGATTTTCAAACAAATCATCTATCTTTTATATTTGTCAAAAAAAACACACAACCACCCTTTAAGATTCTCAAACAAAATCATCTACCTTTTGCATTAGTCAAAAAAAAGTTACCGAACTAAGCTAGCGAGATTAATTATATTTGTCCCTATTTCTCTCGTGAAACGCTGCCATTATCTGCTGATGTTGACTCTGTGCTTGAACTCTTACTCGTTCCGATTCCTCTATTTGAAGTTTCAAAACACGAGCTAATTCCGTCAAATCTTTATTTTCTTACTTTAACCTCTTATTCTTTCTGCCTTTATTTACAAGCTTTTGATGCAGAACAGATATTTGATTGTTAAGTCGATCAACCTCATTTGCCCTCGCTAGTAATCTCCGAGACATGGTCGTAACAGAGGCAGCATATTGAGCACTGAGAGTTCTTGATGCTGCAACAACCTCAGAATCAGTTCTATTTGAAAAATGCATCTCTGCTTCTATCATGGTATTGACAACCTCATGAGATAAAATGACTGGTTGAGACGGTTCCTGATTCAAATCCGGAAGATTATTAGATGAAATTTTCTCCGCCATTCTATCGTTTTGAATAAACAGAAACCGGATCAACGAGTGGGGTGAAAATTTATTTGAGTATCCAACAGGTGAAAACGGTCTTTTAAACAACAACTTTCAAATCTCGATAATATTTAATTTTTCAACAATATCACGCGGATTTGAATCTGCTTTCGCACCGACTGCTAGAGCTAGGCTATCTTTGTAGGTTTTATCAGACACGCGTGGCTCCGCACCGAACTGTCAGAGTTAGACTTCCAACATTTGCAGGTTTTGTCAGACATGTATGGCTCTGCACCGTATTGCCAGAGCTAGGCTTGCAGCTTTTGCTGTCTTTGTCGGACACGGATAATTTTAATTATTCAACTTCAAATCTCTGGAATATCTAATTCGTCAATAACATCAAGCGGATTTAAATCTTCTTCCGCACCGAGATGATAAAATTCGGCTTCAACCTTTGCAGGTTTTGTCAGGCACGGGTGGTTCCAACTTATACTCTCTAACGTACCGTTTTATTTGATTATTGCTTATTACGAAAAAAAAAAATTATTGAAACCAATTACGGTTCCTTTTTAATGATGCCAAAAGGGGGAGAAGTCTTATACTAGTATTATACTACCCTGTTATATATGCTAGAATTATGTTTATATTTTTCTTGAAATACTAACGCATATTTTCAGGAGGAGCTTAAGTATTACTGCAGGTTGCAGATTTCTACTAAGTATTTGTCATCATCAAAAAGGGGGAGATTGTTGAACCCAAGATTTCAAGTCTTGTATTTAAGTATAAATTTTGATGATAACAAATAATATTGAAAACTCAAGCTCAAGTTGTCTATGCATGAAGGGAGCTAAACACATCAAGAAATCAAGCATGAGCAAGAAAGATATCAAGTCTACAAATGAAGCTCATAGATTATTTTTGTACATCTCTTGATAAAATTAGAAATTGGATTAAGGCTCCAAATTACTCTTTTTTTTTTCATAAAACATCAAATTACTTTTTCCACATATGCAAGACATTTTTAAATGTCTTAGTTTTGAAAATTATGTTTTTCACATGTGCATAACACCATCAAACAAAATAATTTCGAAAATTATATTTTTTTTTATAAAAACTTGATTTTATAAGATGATTGATTATCATATTTGACATGTGCATATTTTGTTTGAAAGTCTTGAAGGGAGGTGGTGTGTTTTTTTGACTAATGCAAAAGGTAGATGATTTTGTTTGAGAATCTTAAAGGGTGGTTGTGTGTTTTTTTTGACAAATATAAAAGATAGATGATTTATTTGAAAATCTTAAAGGGTGGTTGTGTGTTTTTTTGACATATGCAAAAAGAAGATGATTTGGTTTGAAAAATAAATCATGCTCATTTTGTCTTGTATGAAAAGCAAAAGATTAGGTTTGATTTCTTTGAAAAATGAATGGAGTTGTCTTTGACAAATGCAAAAAGGAAATGTTTTTATTTGAATCTTTTGAAAAGTGAATAGTGCTCTTATTTGACATGGGAATCTTTTCAAATTTGAAATTGAAGACTCATTTACCTATAAATAGCTCACTTGAGTTTTGCAAAAATAACAACAAGAGCTTACACATCTATTGCTAAATTTTGCATCATTCTTTCAAAACTCTCATTCTCTCTTTTCTAAAGTTTTGAGCCTTAATTCTTGTTCTTGTTGAGAGAGATATAGTTTGTGCTGTATTGTTCTTATTTCACTCATTGAGGAGTGTTTTCTGATAGCCTACCCACTATCAATTCTTGTATCAGTAAGAGGGTGTGTATAACCCTTGTGTGTGTAGAAGGTGTTCTACACGGGGAATAGTTAAATCACCAAGTGTGAGGTGATTGGAAGTAAGAGGGTGCGTATAACCCTTGTGTGTTTAGAAGGTGTTCTACACAGGGAATAGTTGAATCACCAAGTGTGAGGTGATTGGAAGTGTAGAGGGTGTTCTACACGAATTCTTTGGAGCGGTGCTGCTCAAAGGTGTAATAGGTTTCTATCTCCACCTAAAGGAGATTGAATAGTGGATTTGGGAATTCTCAAGGGGTAGCTTGAGGCGAGGACGAAGGCAGTGGGGCTGAACCTCGTAAAAATACTGAGTTTGCTTTCTCTTACCCTACTCTTTATATTTATTATTGTTTCATATTTTATTTATATTTTATATTATATATTTGATTTATAATTGTTATTTTTTAAATATAACCCAATTCACCCCCCCTCTTGTGTTAGTCATCTGGGCAACATTTCTTATGAATTTCATTACAACTGAAACCCCTATTTATAGGCTTTGAAATTACTATGCAAGTTACTATACAAGTCACTATGCAGAATTTAAAATAATAGTGGTGGGGTCATTCACATAATTTAGTAGTGGGACAGGGGGGCGGCTGTATTTCGTTCGTTCATTACACTCCCTCTTGAATGACCGCCAATAAGAAATCTGCCTCGTTAAAACCTTGTCAAGTAAAAACCCAGTTGGAAGAAAAACCAATGGTGAAGGAAAAATAGTACAGTCTTCTTATGTATTCACAAGTTCTTTAAGATTGCCTCATTAAAACCTTGCAGAGGAAAACCCAGTGGGACAAAACCTCAGCGAAGGAAAAAGAGTACAATCAGCACATTTACTCCCCCTGAAAAGTGCATGACAAAAGATTTTTGAGTCTTCGCATTCCAATGTTATGCACAATTTTCTTGAATGTGGAAGTTGGTAACGCCTTTGTGAATAAATCTGCCAGATTATCACTAGATCATATCTGCTTGACATCAATTTCACATTTTTCTTGAAATTCATGAGTATAAAAGAATTTCGGTGAAATATGTTTGGTTCTGTCACCTTTGATATATCCTCCTCTGATTTGAGTGATACAAGCAGTATTATCTTCATATAAGATTGTTGGGCTATTATTGATCATGGGAAGTCCACACTTTTCCTGGATATGTTGAATAACTGATCTCAACCAAATACACTCTCGACTTGCTTCATGAATAGCAATGATCTCTGAGTGATTTGAAGAGGTAGCAGATAATGTCTGCTTAACAGATCTCCATGATATGACAGTATCTCCATAAGTAAATAAATATCTAGTTTGAGATCTACCTCTGTGTGGGTCTGAAAGATAACCTGCATCTGCATACCCAATCAATTCTGGACTTGAACCACGTTGATAAAATAATCTCATATCAACCGTACTATGAAGGTAACGAAGGACATGTTTAATGCCATTCCAATGCCTTCGAGTTGGTGCAGAACTATATCTTGCAAGCAGATTAACTGAGAATGTAATATCTGGTCGAGTGCAATTTGCAAGATATATCAAAACTCCAATTGCACTGAGATATGGTACTTCAGGACCAAGAATTTCTACATCGTCATCATAAGGACGGAATGGATCTTTCTTCACATCAAGTGTTCGAACAATCATTGGAGTACTCAAGGGATGAGATTTGTCCTTATAAAAATGCTTTAGGACTTTCTCAGTATACATGGACTGATGAATAAAAATTCCATTTGGTAAGTGCTCAAGCTGCAGGCCGAGACAAAGTTTTGTTTTGCCAAGATCTTTCATTTCAAATTCATTCTTTAAATATATAGCAGTTTTTGAGATATCTTCAGGAGTTCCCACAATATTTAAATCATCAACATAAACCGCAATAATGACAAATCCGGATTCTGATTTCTTAATAAAAACATATGGGCATATAAGATTATTCTCAAATCCTTCTTTCAATAGATATTCACTTAAGCGATTATACCACATGCGTCCAGATTGCTTCAACCCATATAAAGATCTTTGTAGTCTGATTGAGTACATATTTCTAGATGTATTTGTAGATGCTTCAGGCATCTTATATCCTTCAGGGATTTTCATATATATGTCATGGTCTAAGGATCCATATAAATATGCAGTGACCACATCCATCAACCGCATTTCTAATCCTTTTGTAACAACCAGACTAATCAAAAATCTAAATGTGATTGCATCCATAACGGGAGAGTATGTTTCTTCATAATCAATCCCGGGTTTCTGCAGGAAACCTTGTGCGACAAGCCGTGCTTTGTATCTCACAATTTCATTTTTCTCATTACGTTTTCGTACAAATACCCACTTATATCCAACAGGCATTACACCCTTTGGTGTTTGGACAACAGGTCCAAATACTTCTCGTTTTGCTAGCGAATTTAATTCAGCTTCAATAGCTGTTTTCCATTTTGGCCAATCATTTCTACGTCGACATTCTTCGACGCTTTTTGGCTCACTTTCTTCATTACTTCTGGTAATATCAAGGGTCATTTTATATGAAAATATGTTGTCGACAACAGTTTTATTTCTATCCATAATTTCTCCAGTTTTCATGAAATGTATTAAGATCTCATTATTTTCAGGTACCTGTTCCTCTTCAGGAGAAAACATTTCATGACACACCTCTTCAGAAGGTCCCTTTTTAGGAGATTTATACTCTTCAGGAGTTTCCTCTTCAGGAGGTTCTGGAATAGAAGATTTAAACTCTTTAGGAGTACCAATTATATTTGTGGCCTGTATTGTGGGTACGTGTTCTTCAGGAACACCAAATTCATTTTGTATTCTTTTCCTTCTGGGAATTTTGTCTTTTGTACCAATAGGTCTTCCACGCTTCAGGCGTATTTTAGATTCACCTATTGCTGTTTTGACAATTTGTCCTTCAGAGACTTCAATCCTTGCTGGAGTATTAACAGCAGGAATATAAGATTTTACTACACATTTAGTGTCAGTAAATACATCTGGTAGCTGATTTGCAATATTTTGAAAATGAATAATCCTTTGAACTTCCCGTTTATATTCATTTGTAGGAGGATCAAAATGAGACAGGGTCTTATTATCCCAAGTAATATCTTGTCGTGCTTCAGGCACCGACTTTTCTTTACCCATTAACGGAAAATTTAATTCTTCAAAATGACAATTCTCAAAACGTGCTTTAAACATATCTCCTGTAAAGGGTTCAAGGTATCTAATAATGGATGGAGAATCAAAACCAACATATATCCCAAGTCTACGTTGAGGGCCCATTTTTGTACGTTGTGGAGGTGCAATTGGAACATATACAGCACATCCAAAAGTACGAAGATGAGAAATATTTGGTTGTTGACCAAATGTAAGCTGTAATGGAGAATATTTATGATATGCAGATGGTCTAATGCGAATTAGAGATGCTGCATGAAGTATAGCATGTCCCCAAACAGAAATAGGTAGTCTTGATTTCATAAGTAAATGTCTAGTGATTAGTTGAAGCCTTTTTATCAAAGACTCGGCTAAACCGTTTTGTGTGTGTGTATGGGCAACATGATGTTCAACATCTATTCCTATTGACATGCAATAATCATCAAAAACTTGAGATGAAAATTCACCTGCATTATCCAATCGAATGGTCTTAATTGGATATTCAGGAAATTGTGCTCGTAGTTTAATTATCTGAGCAAGAAGTCTAGCAAATGCAACATTTCTAGTGGAAAGAAGACAAACATGTGACCATCGACTAGATGCATCAATTAGAACCATAAAATATCTAAATGGTCCACTTGATGGATGAATAGGCCCACATTTATCTCCGTGAATCCTTTGTAAAAAGGATGGAGATTCAACAATGACTTTTGAGGGAGATGGTCTGATAATTAACTTACCTTGAGAACATGCAGAGCACGGAGATTCATTGGGTAGAAATATCTTTTGATTTTTTAAGGGATGCCCATGCGAATTTTCAATAATTCGTCTCATCATTATAGAACCCGGATGTCCAAGACGATCATGCAAAGTCATAAATACTTTAGGGTCAATGCACTTCTGGTGCATTACCACATATGATTCAATTGTTCTCATTTTTGTATAATACAATCCAGAACATAGAGCAGACAGTTTTTCTAATACGAGCTTCTGGCCCGATACTGTTTTAGTAATAAGAAGATGCTCTTTACTGCCTTCATTGGTCGTTTCAATATGGTAATCATTACGACGTATATCTTTGAAACTCAATAAATTTCTTCTGGATTGTGAAGAGAATAGAGCATCATCAATACAAAATTTGGTGTCATTAGGTAACACAATATAAGCTCTTCCGGAGCCCTCAATTAAATCCGATGAACCTGATATGGTATGGACATAGGCTTTACTTAGTGTTAGATTTTGAAAATATTTCTTTTCTTTGAGAATTGTGTGAGTTGTAGCACTGTTAGCCAGACATATATCTTTATCATTCAACTCAGAGATAAAAAGCTCATCAATGTGATCCATGATTCTACAAAATATACAAAACTTTTATTACTGATAGAAAGAAAATACATTAATTGAGTGGAACACTTCCATCTCCAATTAAGTGTTCAATACTACCATCAGGATGATTAAAGAAATCAGATACATCAAGATAAGTAACGTCTACATCTACTGAATCTAATAAATCATCTGATGGTTCTACTAAATTTGTTTCATGCACTTTATTCTTTCCTTTAATAGAAGCTTGATATAAATCAGCTAAGTGCCTGGCCGTACGACAGGTACGTGACCAATGTCCAGTCATTCCACATCTATGGCACACCTCTTCACTTTTCTTTGAAGAATTATTCTGAGGATTTTTACCCCTTTCTGAATTGTACCACTTCTGGTGATATGGTATATTATAATCCCTTTTAATGTTGTCACTTCTGGGAACAACATTTCTATAATTTCTACTACCACGTCCACGCCTCCGATTTCTTCTAAAGGATGCACCATTCACTTCTGGGAATGATGCAAACCTATTACCATTCACTTCAGGGAATGATATTGAGCCAGTAGGGCGTGACTGGTGGCTTTCTAATAAGAGCTCATTATTTTGCTCAGCTACTAGAAAACATGATATAAGTTCAGAATATTTCTTGAACTTTCTCTCTCGATACTGCTGCTGCAGGAGCATATTCGAGGCATGAAATGTAGTAAAAGTCTTCTCTAGCATATCTTCATCGATGATTTTCTCACCGCATAATTTTAATACTGAGCTTATTTTAAAAAGTGCTGAATTATACTCACTAACACTTTTAAAATCTTGCAACCTCAGGTGCATCCATTGAGAACGAGCTCTTGGGAGGATGACAGTTTTATGGTGTTCATACACCTCCCTTAAATTGTTCCACAAAATATAGGGATCTTTTATTGTGAGATATTCAGTTTTCAATTCTTCATGAAAATGGTGGCGAAAGAAAATCATTGCTTTAGCACGTTCCTGCAGGGATGCTTGATTTCCTTCTTTAATAGTTTCTCCCAGGTTCATTGCATCAAGATGTATTTCAGCATCAAGTATCCAGGATAAATAATTTTTCCCAGATATATCAAGAGCAACAAATTCTAATTTTGTAAGATTTGTCATTTTCTACACATATAAATAATAAATATGTGTATCTCAGAAAATATATTTATAAATTCACATAGATAATCATCAATAAAATATATCAAAGATTTCAAATAATATATTGAAAAACTTACAGAGGAATAAGGCCACTAGCTTCAGAATTGGTAGAACCGTCGTGCTGATAACGTGTTATGAAATTTAAAAAAAGAAACTACTATTACAAAAGAGAAATAAGAAATTCTCTCTGAAACTCTTAAAAACTGAAATTTTCTCTCTCTCTATATTTTCTTATGAATTTCATTACAACTGAAGCCCCTATTTATAGGTTTTGAAATTACTATGCAAGTTACTATACAAGTCACTATGCGAAATTTAAAATAATAGTGGCGGGGTCATTCACATAATTTAGTGGTGGGATAGGGGGGCGGCTGTATTTCGTTCGTTCATTACATTAATTGCATTAATTGTTACTATAGTCTATATTATTTAAGCAAAATTATTTGAAGTTGTTTATACTACACATCATCTATATGATATAATTTGATTTATAGGATTCAAATTTTAAAATTTATTTTTAAATCAAATTATATTATGTGAATAATATGTGAAATAATAGACTTAATTATTCATAACACATGACGGGTATGAATTTCAGGTGATGGTGCTCTATGAGAATGATAGTTCACATCTTATTTGATAAATCTTTGTTGTTATATATTTGATTAATTTTTTGATCAAATAGTAAATGGGTTTTAAATTACAAGAATAATTGGATAAGGTCGGTTTTTTTTTTTTTTGGTTCCTTTAAAAGTATATATATCTCCTAGCTAGCAGTATCCAAGAGAACTTCCATCTCGTCTCACTTTAAATATGTACTACTTTCAGTTCTTTATTTATAAGAGACCTATTATGATAATATATATATATATATATACATATATTCGGATAAATTAATGAGTTAATGTCGAAATTTTTTCACTCTCTGGTTATGGAATGGACCTATATTCCAAGTCATAAATAAGAATCCGACCAATATTAGACAAATAAATAAATCTTATAGATTAATTAAGAAGATTAAACTTAAGAAACAATAATAACAAAAAAATTCTGTAAATGAATGAACTGATAAGAGGATTGATAAATGTTTTTTTGCTTTTTTTGGAAAGCAGCCCACAAAATGTAATTAAAATACATTGATTACAAAATTGATGCGCGCATTAAATAACGCAACGAGCAACTATTAATACTATTGTTGGAAGCATACTCTTATCAAAATTCTCTCATCGTCTCTTGGTTTTTTACATTAGTAAAGATCTATCTAATAATGGGTAATATTTATATTTATCTTTATGATTTTTTGTCTTTGGTATTGAATTTTTAATTATTATTGAATTTTTTTTTTGCTTTTTATTTTTATTTTTTAAATCTCTTAAAACATTTTTTAAAATAAAAATATACAAATTTCTTAATCATTATTAAAAAAAAAAAAAAGGATCAAACATCAGTTCACTTAACATTTTTCATAAAAGAAAAAGAAAAAGAAAAAGAAAAATCAAGTTGCCCAAAATAACTCACGTGGGGTTGATGAGGCGGCTTTTACTGTTTACATGGAATCAGTGTTTCTATTATGATTATTATATCATTGACGAAAGATAAAAAGGACCCCACTAGCTTACATTGACGTGAAAGACATTTTCCCAATTCCCACTCACATCGCAAGGGACTTGGCCGCCGTAATAAAACCGACACCAAAAACAAATCAAATCATCAGGAGAAAGGGTGTCCACACAGTGGGTAATAGCACCACAAGATTTCATCTGAGGTCGGTAATAATATAATATAACATATATATTTATATTTATATATATATATATAAGGAATAATCACCTACGTCATTGCTGTCTCCATTCAAGCCCTTTGATTATTTCGGCTATCTTATTTATATGCTGGCACGTTTCCTTTTATTTCTTTATTTCTTTTAATTATTTGGATTTATACAATTTTATTTTATTTTATTTTATGGAGATGCTGTTTTTGGTGACCGCCTTAGATTTTTTCATAATTTTAAAGTTTTTTTTGTTTTTTTCTTTCTTCAGCACTGTTTCTTTCTTCTTAGCCTTCCCCTGCCTCCCTTCATTAACACGCACACACACATACTCTTCTTTACCCTAAAAAGCCTCTGGCGGCGTTTTCTTCTCAGTTTTCATCCTCAAGAGGTTCTCGAGGTTGAGACTCAGCCAATGGTTTATATGTCTCTTATATTCGATTTTTTTCCTCCTTTGCAGTGGTGGATTCTCAGCTTTCTTTGTTTGTTTCTCTAATATTTGTTTTCTTGTGTTCCCAGATTTAATCTCGAAACGTTTTCATTCGCTGTCGCGGAACTGGAAAGGCTAGCTGTCGATAATCAACAGAAACTGCTGAATATTACTGGGTTTTTCGAGGCCAGTCACAAGAAAGTCATGGTATTTGCACCTCCGAAGGTTTGTTCGCACTGCACTCCTCTGCTTCATTGTTTTTCTGTTTCTTTTTCATTCAACTGTATTCCCTGATTAATGTCTTGTTGCATGTTGGGTTTCTTAGATGAGTCCGATAGGACGAATGGGAGACGATGAATTGGGTCCTCCATGGCTAATTCCAATGCTGAGAGCAAGTTACTTCATTCCCTGCTCCATTCATGGTGATTCCAATAAAAGCGAATGCAATATGTTCTGCTTAGATTGCATGGGCCGTGCTCTATGTTCTTACTGTTTGATCAATCACAAGGATCACCGCGTTGTTCAGGTTTTGACCCTTGTAATCTTTTCTTGTTTCTTTTTGGAAATCCATACATATATAATCCATTTTTCTTCACCTGCAATCTGTTTGTGAAATTTCCTCTATCTGGGTGGTTGTAGATAAGGCGGTCCTCGTACCACAACGTAGTAAGGGTTATTGAGATTCAGAAGTACATCGACATATCGGGTGTTCAGACATACGTTATCAACAGTGCAAAGATTGTATTCCTGAATGAGCGGCCACAACCTAGGCCTGGAAAAGGGGTCACTAATACATGTGAGATTTGTTGCAGAAGCCTCCTCGATTCCTTCAGATTTTGCTCCTTGGGTTGCAAGGTGATTCTCCTTCTCAGTCTCTGCCTTGTTCGACTTTATTCCGTGTTTTTCCAGCATTTGCAATTCATTGAAGTCCATGATTTGAGGATTCACACCAGTAGTGTTCCTTATTCCCTGTTTTCTCACCTGCTCTGTTTCTTTCTCTGTCTTTTTGTTTCCTTTATCGTTGTTTGTGTTTGATTATCTTTTTTCTTTTAATGAATGAAAAGTTTTCTAAAGTGTTCTTTCCCATTTTTCATGGTGTTAGCTTGGGGCCATGAAGCGGGGCGACCCAGACCTCACGTTTACACTGAGAATGAAGCACGGCAGGGATGCATTCAATGGTTGGTCAGAATCAGATGAGTCAACAACCCCAAAGAAGATTCGGAAAAGGCATAATTTCAACCGTATGATGACGGATAGCCCTGCAGTTTCATCCGATGGTCATAACAAATATGGAGGAGAGAGGTTTTGTTCTAGCTCAGGCGATGAGGCCACCCCCAACATTTCTCCTGCAACTCCTCCCATTTTCAACCACCACAATGCCAGGAGAAGAAAAGGCATACCCCACCGAGCACCATTTTGAGATCACTCCAATAACATATGCTTGTGGAAAAAATGGCACGAAATTCTGTGAAGTGATGTTTTAAGGTATGTAACAGAAATAATAAAAATGTGAAACAGTAGAGTACAAAATAAGTGTTGGAATGGAATGGGGCCATATACTAAGACTTAGTTGTAAATTTTAGGAAAATGGTCCCTTAGTATACATATTTGGTAATTACTCGTGGGAATTAGAAATCTTAGGCTGTCTATATGTTAAATGGCTGTCCTCGGCCTTGTACAGATAACGACATATATCTTCTAAGCTTTGGGTTGCTGGAAAAGATATCATAATGTTGTGGCATCGTGACGATGCAACGTGTAGAGAACATATTTTGTGCATATAGACAGTCTGTTTTTATCTACAAAAGTTATATTCTGTTGTGTGAATGATTCGTAGTTTTATCCCATATATACATATATGCTTATGATCCTTGTCCGTTTTGGGGAATTTGATGAATTGAACTCACAGGGGAACCGGTTTTGGAACAAATTTCTAAAGTACAATATTGAAGACTTTAAAGTGGAAATACTAGTGGGATTTTGATATTTTCTTTAGTTTTTGAATGTGGAGTTTGGTTTCTAGCAAGACCAGTGGAAGTATGAACTGGCCGTCGCACATTGGAGGCATTTTAGTACTATTTTGGTACGTCAAATTTGTGAACGGACACCCACGAAAATTAAAGTGTGTATATATATGTCCCATCTGGACCCAAAATAGTGATTCATATTCTTGATCATCAGTGGACGGCCATGACTGGCGTTAATGTGGGAAATATTCTGTGGCATAACAAATTAAATTACGCCTAATTTTATTTTATTGTAAATGGGGAGAAGGCCCCATGTTGGGTCTAATTCAAACCATGTGGGTGTAAGTAGCTATTCTAGAATAAGTTAAAATGATTTTTTTGTTGTAGATAAGATAAGAACGATAATTAGCACTGATTCTCAACTTTGGTTACATATATATATATATATATATATTGATGCCGGTTATACTATTGTACTAAGAAATAAGAATCACATCTAATTTTGAGGGTCAATTTGATTAAGTTGCCTTTACGTACCCACCATCTATCATCGGCCCCCCAAAATGGAGTGATAATTTGCAAGACAAACGATCTTTTGGATATTCATCATCAACGTCGTCGTTTGGTTGATTCTAATTCGTCCACGCATTAATTCAACGATCAGAGAATGTAGCTTTGCGGTCACGTAGAGGTCTGGTTTGATGTGAGACCAAATATATATATATATATATATATTAATAATTTAGACATTGATGATTTATGAGAATGGTAGTTTGTGACGAAAAACAACAAGTTTGAAGTGATAAATCTAGACTCTAGACGAAGGAAAGGTTAATGCCATGAAAAGCTTGAGAGACACGTAAACCCCACGACGGACAAGGACAAGTACTACTTAATACTTCACAGATGCTCACTCATCTATCATCTCGCTTTCTCTCTTCAGTATCTATCGTTGAATATATGTGTTATTTAATTATGTGAATAAATAAATTATAACCAAGTGGATTACGAACGAGCTAAGCAGAGCCGTGAAGAATCCCAATGGCTGCGTGTACTGCTCAATTATATATCTTCCATATTCCATTTCTCTCTCTTTCATATCTTTTTTCTTTTTTCTTTTTCTCTTTAATTAATTAAAGGACGATAATTATTATGATCTAAAATGAATTATTGGGGCTGCAACAGAAGACAGCCGGATCGATAGATCATAGAACCTCGTCGTTAAACATCGAACGGGGTGATGTTCGTTTATTCGGATCTAAAACTTCACAAATTAATAAAATCATGACCATCTCTAACTCGTCTAGAAGAATCTCTTTGCCACGCATGATTCATCAGTACCAATCTTGGCCGTACACGTTTCAGCTTAATTTAACTTTCTAAATTTTGGAACTGGGGTCTATTTTTATGAAAGAGCCCTTCAAAAGCATCACCATACTGCTTATATATTTTGGCATGTAGCAGTGCTGATCTGAGGATACGGTGTGGGTGGGTGTCACTGTGGATAATGCATGAAAATGGCATCTTTATTCCTTGTTTCTTTTCTATTAATTTCTTTCGATTGTTCCATTTAAAAATAATATATTGTACGTACGTAACGAGTCATCAACATTAATTTAACAATAATGATAGCATTATTATTATTTTATTATTTATTTTAAAAAAATTTTGTATTTATTTTTTTAATTTCTAATTTTTAACTTCATTTAATAATTAAGAAAATAAATACTAATAAAGTTGTATATTTGTTTTTTATTTTTTTTTTCTTAATGATTAAAAATGTTAAGAAATATCTAAAACAAAATGATAAAAAAATAAAAAAAAAATAAAATACACTAATAAATAATAAAATAGTAGTAAAATGATAATAACTCTCTCACTACTCTTAATTTAGCCTCCGTTTGAATTTGGAGACGAATTAAGTTCGTCTCAACTAATTTCTAACTCATCATTATATATTTTTTAAAATTTTTATATAAAATATAAATTTTAATATAGTTTTTAAAATTCTAATTTAATTTTTAAAATTTTAAAATAATAATAATAATAATAATAATATTTTATTTAATTTTTAAAATTTATTTTATTTTAACTCTGAATTCAAACTGTACTTTTAAGATCTATAATTAATGGTTTGTGTGCCTGCAGTCATGCTGGCGGTTTGGCATCAAAATTACGTCATTTGTCTTTTTGACCAATACTTTATTGAGTACTCGATGATGAGTTTGCCTAAACAACCCACATTTGTTTTACCAAGAGTTGTCGATAATTCTGTTTTCCAACTTTCTTGCTAGATAGACAAGCAGGCTAATGTAGAATCGCTAACTAGCTAGCTAGCTGGCTAGGTGGCTTCTTTTCAGGAAAATTGGCACCAAAATACATGGAAGCGAAGTTGCACGTGTACTGCTAACAGGTGGAAACTGTGCTTCTAGGACGTGTGTTAAGTCAAGAGTAGTCGGTTAACGTGCAGATGTGGTCGTATTAACGAAAATAAAAGGTTGGCAGATTAGTAGTTCTGGTCAGTGACACGACACACTTTGTCGAAAAGCAGCAAGGATGGAACTTCAAACCAGCTGAGATCAGCCTCGTACCATCCATGGCCATGCCACCTGTTAAGCTGATCATCTTTCTTGCATCCAAAGTTCAAATGCCCAGCGAAATGAGCGGTTTGCTGCTTCGATCTTGATCGTTCATCTCGTCCTTAAAAACCCAGGACAAGAAAGATAAAACAATATACTGTTAGAATTAAGACTGTAATGGTTCCGATTTGATTTGAGTTTAGATAAAATTTATAATCAAATTGGTATTATTAGTTTTATATTTTTTAAAATTGATTATACATTGATTATTCTTTATTAATCAATTTTAAATTAGTTTATATTAATCTAATATTAAACTACTAATATATATTATTATTATTAATTATAATTATAATATTAATATTTGTTATAGTAAGTTATTTTTTTTTATAACTATATTATTGATAATAATAATATTCGTATACTAATAGTATTAATATTGTTATATTATTACTTCATATATAATTATTTAATATAGTAATTTATATATAAATTTAAAGTATATTACTAATAATAATATAGTATTAGACTATTAGTATTAGACCATAAAATATAAATTATAATTCATTTACATTATATACAAATGTATAAAATATTACATATAATATGAAAATATTTTTTATATTACATATAATATTAAAAAAAATCACATATTATATATTGAATCGGTTCGGTCCGATTCTAAAAAGCTTAGAACTTGAACCAGACTAGTACTGATTGATTTTAACATTATGAGAACCAATTTTAGACCGGTACCAACTCAAAACCAGACCGATTTCACTAATTTGGATCGATCCAATCCCTTTAAAAAAAAAAAAAAATTGTACACCTTCAGCCTGGATTGACTCCTTTTCTTTTAGGTCTGTTTAAATTTAGAGATAACATAAGATAGTTTTAAATGAAAATTGGAAGTTGACTAAAATATTGTTAGAATAGAATTGTTTATAATATTTTATGTTAAAATTTGAGAAAGTTAGAATAATAAGATGAGGTGAGGTGATTCATAAATCCAAACCAAGGATTAATTAAGCTGATATTTTGTGGATCAAAACATCATATGGAGATGAGATGAGAATTAATTTATAATAATTTAAATTATGACATTTTTTTGAATTTAAAAAAAATAAAGAGTAAAATTGAATAGATATAGTATGGAGTTAAAAATATTATTAGAATATAATTTCTTAATATAATTTTATTTTAGTATTTGAAAAGGATGAATTATTTTATATGTTTTATATTTAAAAGTTTAAAATAATTAAATAAAAATTAGGTCAAAATTAAAAATTAAAAATTAAAAAAATATTTTCTAATACTTGGGTCATATTTGAAAAAGAAACGAGATAAAAGTAAATTGAGATAGGTATCCAAACAAATGTCATAAGTTCAATTTTTTTTTTACGATCGTTTGGATATACATAGATTATGATCATGAGATGGATTAAATAAAAAATTTATGAATAATAATGAAATAATTTATGTAAAATCTTAATGAGATCTTGAAAAAAGAGAGAGAAAGTTGACGAACATTATAAATTTAAAACGAGGTTAGAATATATATTTTTTTAAAAATATTTTATTGAAGTTTATAAAAGTTAGTTTTTATTTGTTTTTGGTATTAATTTTGTTTGAAAGTTTAAAAATATTAAATTAAGAAGAAATAAGATGTGATGATCTGATGAAATCATTCTAAAGATTTGTAAAAACAAAAAATGTCAAGCTAAAGACTCATCGACAGGCTCCAACTAACACCACCTAAACCCTCCTACCTAAGAAAGAAAATTAGAAAAGAAAAAGGGACAAGAATAAGTAAGAGCTGACTAACGGTATCTTTGAATTAATAACTCGATCCCTACCAAAAATGGATAAGCAGGATCAAACTGCATACACATATTTTGACTTTGAAAAATCGCTTTCAAGTTTCAAGACCACTTCGGCCTCCATTCTCCAATATATATTATATATACAATAATACACATACATATCGTGTGTCACAAGAGGACTTGCGACTACACAAAATGGGATCGAAAGGTAAAATTAAAGCATGTCGAAGAGACATATTTTTACTCAAAGGAATGAAAGTAACGACCAGTTATATAGTTCGACAAACGAGCATTAAAGAAGGGTACCTCTTCTTTCAAAACGTTGTGCATACAGTATGACAAATAATTTATACCAATTCTAAATAGATAAGTTATATACATTATCTTTATAAAAAAAAAAAAAAAAGACAACATCGTCTTAGAAAAAATGTAAAATATATATATTTATATTTAATGGGATCTACTGTTTTAGGCACGTAACTTGTCTCGTCTTTTTACCAGCTCAGCTGTCAAGACAGCTGACCCTGCCTGAAACAAAACAAAACAAAACAAAACTAGAAAGGGCCCATTTGTGTTTTCTTCACAGGCCGGACCACTGATCAGGACGGGCTCTATAGTTAGCATATTGGTCGGATAGGTTAAAGACTTAAAAGTGGGTTGAGCGGGTTTGTATGCCTATTAAGGCCCAATTCCTCTTTCTATCTCTCTCCCTCTCTCAATTTTAAAAAATAAAAATATAATAAGAAAGAAATAAAAAAAAAATTAAATGATATAGAAAAATAATATTTTTATACTACGTGTATTATGCAAAAAATACACAAAATCGTATATAAATAATATTTTTATATTTAAACTTTGGTTTAGAGAATCCAAAATTATACGAGCATTACTTTTTGTTCTTAATGGATAAAAAGATAAAAAAAAGCATAGACTTGTCGCGACCACCAGCCGGATCAAGTCATATATACAAGTCTTACAAATGCTTTGAAAACTTCCAAACATTATATATCATGATATATAATGTTTGGAAGTTTTCAAAGCATACATATATTATTATATATTTCTTCATCATTAGTTCTGTTTATTTTGGATTAATATTGTGAATTGCAAACACTAATTGAACTTATATTTTTTTTTATTATAAGAAAATTGGTCTGTTGTAACATTTTTATAGTAGTTAAATAGAATATTTAAAATATAAAAATGTCACAATTATTTATTTAATTATTATAAAAATATCATAAAAACTTAATTTTCTTGTAATGCCCTAATCATTAAATCCGTAAATAATAACAATGTCCAAAAAGAATTCAAGAGGCTCTTGTACACAACGACAACGAACAAACATCGTTTCGACATGCAGCAGGTTGTTGTTATCTGTCCTATTAATTATGAGATGTAAGATATGTTGATACAAATCATTAATTCGAAAATCCTTCCAGATATCTTTTTTTTTTTTTTTTAACCTTTTCTTACTTTTACACATTGGACCATTTACCAAGTAGTTAATAGTTAGACTTTTTAGGTCAAGCATTACGTAGCAGAACAGTACAACACGTCAGATTATGTTGTCAAGCCGAAAATAATTAGTCAACTAGTACACACACAAACACCCCATTCATGAATTATTTAGGTCCTGATCCACTGTACGTAGTACGTACGATCTTAAAAATTCGAATTTATACAGCTGAAGAGTGTTGGGATGGAAACGCGGTGCAAGTTTGAGGACTTTTTAACCAGCCATGCCACGCAGCTTCCATCTTCTACTTTTGGATATCATGAGTTTCAAACAAAACAAACAGTACCGAGCCGCGTACAACGTCATTGCTTGGAAATTAAAGTTGGAACGCACGTTAAGAACTTGAAACTTAGGCAGTACATCTTGTTTTATGTAAAAAGTCATCAACGGAATATCTGGATGACGCCTTCGCTTTCGTCATCCTCGTCCCCGTTCCTTTCTAATCTTATATATTTGTATCATGGAATTGGCCTCTCGGATACTTCGAGGTTCCCCACTCTTCCGTTTCCATTCTTTGAACCTTTTCCGAGAAAAAACTCCTACTTTTCCTGGTACCGTGTGATACGTCCGTGCACTGACACGCCTCTTCTATCGATCCGGTCTTTCTAGATCTCTCGCGCTATATCTGTTGTCTCTGGGGTCGTGTGTTCTATCATTCATACGCGCATAGATTAATGGGTGTTTGCTTCTCGTCCGTTTGGGGTAGAGAGTCTCTGCCTTCTCATCCCACTGCTAAGATCATCTCCGTCAATGGTGTCCTCTGTGAATATCCTGTCCCTGTAACTGTCTCCCAAGTCCTTGAGACCGAAAAATTCTCGGCCTCTTCTTCTTCTTCTTCTACGTCGTCGTGTTTCGTCTGCAATTCTGACCGTTTGTATTACGACGACTACATTCCGGCCTTAGATGGGGCCGAGGAGCTTCAGGCCAATCAGATCTACTTCGTGCTTCCCGCTTCTAAACTTCAGCAGCGGTTGACCGCTTCCGATATGGCCGCCTTGGCCGTCAAAGCCAGCGTTGCTCTTCAGAATTCCTCCAAAAACAACGGTCATCGCCGGAAGAAGGCCCGTATATCTCCGGTTATTATGGTTAAGCAATCGGTTTCTTTCGAAAGTAGTAAGATTAATCTTGATTATGACGGCACTGAAGATCGATTCGGGTATGGGTCCGGACCCAGACCGCAAAAGAAGACTGCCGTTAAGGATGCCAAGCTGGGCGTCAGTGGATTATCTCGAGCCGGGTCTGTGAGTAGGTTGCAGAGATACACTTCGAGAAGGGCGAAGATGGCGGTTCGTTCTTTTAGACTCAGGTTGAGCACCATTTACGAAGGGACTGTTCTCTAGATGAATTCCTTCTGCTCTCTGTAACTACATGAAAGAAAATCAATATTTCCTTTCTTTGTTCTTACGTTCAATCGTTGTTCCTCATGCATGTAACATATATACTTATGATCTCCATGTAAACAAAAACGGAGGTTGGGACTGCGTTTGTACTTTTTGCGGTTTTGATTAATCTTAAATTTTGGGTTTTCTTCTCCAACAATTTTTTTTGCTTTTCATACATTCTTTAGCTTTTAAATTTTTCATGTAGTGTTAGCTTTTAAATTTTATGTATTATATATATATGTTTTTTGATAAAGTATATATTATATTTTCTTGAATCGAGAACTGTATGCTCTAGATAGTTTTATCCTATTCATCCTTTATCCTTGATCTACAGTCTAAAAGAATATAATCTCCAGCCAAATCACTTGTGAGAATTGAGAAAGCAGCATCCTGATTAAATTCGGATAACATGAATAAGCTGAGGATAATGACACTCTAAAGAATGTTGGGATCGGCACATACTCACAAATAAGATAATGATCAATATTTAACGTGGTTCGATCAATTTGACATCGTTCACAGAAAGAGGAGATTGTATTTAAGCAAACCAACAATTACAATAGTTTCTCTAAACTCTCACAGTACTATGTACTTCTAATATCACCTATACATAATATGTAACTTAAACATGTATTTATACAGTAAATGAGTCGGTTTAACAAGAAAAATTTTGGTTAATCATTGATGAAAAATTTGTAAACTCTTCAGACGATTTCATCACATGTCCTTCACGTTGCCTTATCATCGTCATTCATGTGTCCTTACAACTGTTTTAGCTGACGTCATCAAGGCTAACATCATCATAGAAGCTTCCATTGTCTATGTCCGACGTGTTGGTGTTGAATTTTCAATAATTCACCCCCTCAACACCAAACAGAGGATATTCTGACATTTTTCAATTCAAAGTGGTCAACCCGACTATGTCTTTACATAACTCAAGTTTTTCTATCACCTTTGTTAACGTATCAGCTAAATTCTCTTTAGTATGAATCTTTTCAAACTTTAAAAGAAGTTGCTCCATCACTTCACGTATCCAATGATAGTGAATGTCAATGTACTTTGTGCGAGAATGATACATCGAGTTTTTACTCAGATCAAGAGTACTTTGACTATCACAATAGTCTGTATACTCTTTTTTACTGACTCCCATTTATTGGAGAAATCGCTTTAGGCACAACATTTCTTTACCTGCTTCTGCTATAGTAATGTATTCAGTTTCTGTTGTAGATAAAGTCACACATTTTTGCAGTCTAGATTGCCACGATACAGCTCCACTTGCAAATGTGTAAAAGTATTTTGATATAGATTTTCTTCCATCAAGATCACCGGCCATATCAGCATTTGTGTAGCCATCTAAGACTGGGTCAACTCCTTCTAACATAAGCACAATTTTGATGTATCTTTAAGTTATCTGAGAATCTACTTGACTGCTTTCCAGTATTCTTTCCCTAAATTGAAAAGAAAGCAGTTCACAACTCCAACAACGTGAGCAATGTCAGATCTCGTACACACCATAACGTACATCAGACTTCCTACTGTTGGAGAGTAGAATACTGCAATCATTTTTTGAGCCTTTTCTGCTGACGAAGGACACAAAATCTTGCTCAATTTGAAGTGACTAGCCAGTGGAATACTGACTGGCTTTGCTTCCTCAATGTTGAACCTTTTTAGTATCTGTTTAATATAGTTTACCTTTTTCTCATGAATAATCCTCATGCCCAAAATTTGTTGGGTAGTTCCTAAATCTTTCATATCAAAAACTTTGGAGAGATCCACCTTTAGCAAACTGATGATGGTAAAATCTTTTCCAATAATCAACATGTCATCAACATAGAGCAGTAACATCACAAAGTCACATTCTGAAAGTCTCAGGATGTAGATGCACTAATCTACAACAATTTTTTTGTAGCCATGACTCACCATGAATGAGTCAAATTTCTTATACCATTGTCTGGAGCCTACTTCAAACCATAAAGACTCTTTTCCAGCTTGCAGACTGTTGAACTCAAGATTTCAAGTTTCGTGTATATCTACACATGGATTTTGATGATAACAAATGAATTCAAAGAATAAAGGAGTCTCAAACTCAAGTTGTCCACACAATAGAATCAAGCACATCAAGAAAGCAAGTATGAGCAAAAATGGAACAAGTTCACATTAAAATCATAGAATAATTTTGTAAATCTCTTAAAAATTCGAAATTAGGATTAAGACTCAAAATTAATATTTTTATCATAAATCATTAAAATACATTTTCCACATGTGCATGAATATTTTAAAAATTAAATTTGAAAATTTTGAAAGATGATTGATTGTCATCTTTCACATGTGTATGACATGATTAAAGATTTAAACTTTGAAAATTTTGAAAGATGATTGATTATCATCTTTCACATGTGCATGACATGATTAAAGGTTTGAATTTTGAAAATATTAAAATGATTGATTGTTATCTTTCACATGTGCATGATATGATTAAAGGTTTGAATTTTGAAAATATTAAGATAATTGATTGTCATCTTTCACATGAGCATGTTTTATTTGAATATTTTCAAAAGTGGTAGATGTTTTTCTTGACTTATGCAAAAGGTAGATGTCTTTATTTGAAAATTTTGAGAAGTAAAGTGTGCTTCTTTTGTCATATACAAAAAGTAAAAGATTAGATTTGAAATTTTTGAAAAGTAAAGTGTGCTCCTTTTGTCACATGCAAAAAGTAAAAAAATTAGGTTTGAAATTTTTAAAAAAGTGAATGATGATGTCTTTGACATGTGAATCTTTTTAAATTTGAATATGAAGTCTCATATGCCTATAAATAGATCATTTGAGAGCTTCACATTCACAACACCAAGAGCATACAACATTCATTCAAAGTTTTCATCCTCTCTTCTCTAAACATTGAGCCTTAATCCTTATTTATTTTGAGAGATATAATTTGTACTGTATTGTTTTTATTTCACTCATTGAGGAGTGTTTTCTGATAGCCTACCCACTATCAATTCTTGTAACAGTAAAAGGGTGTGTATAACCCTTGTATGTGTAGAAGGTGTTCTACACGGGGAATAGTTAAATTACCAAGTGTGAGATGATTGGAAGTGTAGAAGGTGTTCTACACGAGAATAGTTAAATCACCAAGTGTGAGGTGATTGGAAGTGTAGAGGGTGTTCTATACGGATTCTTTGGAGTGGTGCTGCTCAAAGGTGTAATAGGTTTCTATCTCCGCCTAAAGGAGATTGAATAGTAGATTTGGGGATCCTCAAGGGGTAGCTTGAGGCGAGGACGTAGGCAGTAGGGCCGAACCTCGTTAACATACTGATTTTGCTTCTCTCTTACCTTTACTCTTTATATTTATTACTGTTTTATATTTTGTTTATATTTTATATTGTATACTTGATTTATAATTGTTAATTTTTTTTATACAACTCAATTCACCCCTCCTCTTGTGTTAGTCATCTGAGCAACAATTGTATCAGAGCTAGAGCTCTGTTATAAGATTAACTATCTTTTGAGTTAAAATCTTATGGCTAACATTGCAGCTTCATTTGGTCAAGGTCAATCTAGCAGTCGGCCTCCACTCTTTTGCGGAGACAATTACTCATTCTGAAAAGTTAGAATGAGAATATTGCTTCAGGCTCAAGGTCGAGAAATCTGGAAATGCATTGTAAATGGACCTTATATTCTAACAAAAGTAGTTGATGGAGTAAAGATCAAAAAGGAAGAAGAAGAGTTTGAGCGTGAAGACGATAGACTTTATACTTTGAATTTAATTGCTATGAATTTATTATATAATGCTCTCAATAGTAATGAATTTAATATAGTAATGACTTGTGCTCAGTAAAGGAAATTTGGGATAACTTGGAAGTTACTTATGAAGGAACTTCTCAAGTCAAGGAATCAAAAATTTATATTCTTACTCATGAATAAGAAATGTTTAAGATGAATGATGATGAATCTATTTCTAGTATGCACACTCGTTTTACTAACATCATAAACAGCTTGACAGCTCTTGACAAAATTTATTTCAAAGTGGAGATAGTAAAAAAAATTCTCAACTCTCTACCAAAACGTTGGGAATCAAAAGTGACAGCGATTCTTGAAGTTAGAGACCTCGAAAAGGTCGAAGTGAATGAACTCATCGGGTCACTTATTACCCATGAGTACACATTGAAAAGAGGAGAAGAAGAAGGAAATTCAAAGAAGAGTTTGGCACTTAAAACTGTTCCACATGAAAGTGAAAGTGATGAAGATGAGGAAAATGACGACAAAGATGAAGAAATTGCGATGATAACAAGAAGATTTTAGAGGTTCTTAAAGAAAAATAAAACTCCTCCAAGGAAATCTTTCAAAAAGTTTTTCAAGAAAGATTCAGGCAAAAAAGCAATGAAAGTTACATGGGATGATGATTCAAGTAGCTCAGATAGTGAAGCAAGCAATGGAGAATCAGCAAATCTTTGTCTTATGGCTAAAGATGACATTAAGGTAACAAATTTTGATAATATTGAACATTTTTCATATGAACAATTGTAAAATATTTTAGAAGAGGTATATGAGGAATTTGAAAAACTGGGTATCAAGTATACTGCTTTTAAAAAGAAAAATTCTTCTTTAACAAATGAAATTGATATTTTAAGAAAAGAAAGTATTATTTTGAAAGATGAAAATCTTGAGTTGAAGAAAAAGAAAACTGATTTAAAAAATATTATTGAAAACTTTACGAATGGAAAAAGAAATTTTGAAAAACTTCTTGGTAGTCAAAGATGTGTTTTTGACAAGGCAGGCTTGGGATATATGCCAAAATAAAAATACAAACCTTATAAAAAGTTCTTTGATAATCCTTCTACATCAAAATCCAATATTCAAAATTATTTTCATAAAAATAATTTTGTTAAAAAAAGATACTATTATAATCACTCAAGTTCTTCATATATGTCACATGTTATTTGTAATTTTTGTAATAGAAATGATCATAATTATCTTACTTGTCTTATTAGAAGAAAACATACAATGACTATTAGGGCCATATGGGTACCTAAAAATCTTGTTTCTTTTAATACTAATAAATAAAGGACCCAAAGAATTTGGGTACTAAGAATTGTTTTTAATTGCTTTTGTAAGTATGCATAAAGTATTCTACAGGTAAAAATAAATGGTTTTTAGATAGTGGATATTCAAGACACATGACGGGAGACAAGACTAAGTTCTTTGATCTTAGATCTAAAGAAGAAGGATACGTAACGTTTGGAGACAACTCGAAAGGGAAGATCGTGGGAATAGGTAAAATATGTTGAGCAACCTCCAGGTTTTGAAAATCATATTTTTCCAAATCATGTTTTCAAACTCACAAAAGTATTATATGGACTCAAACAAACTTCTAGAGCGTGGTACGAGAGACTCAGTAGTTTCTTGATTGAAAAAAGCTTTTGAAGAAGAAAAATTGATACAACTTTTTTCATTAAATACGAAAATGATGATATCCTTTTGATTCAGATTTATGTTGATGATATAATATTTGGTACTACTAATGAAAATATGTGTCAAGATTTTGTTAAGAATATGCAGGAAGAATTTGAAATGAGCATGATGTGAGAGCTTACATTCTTTCTCGGATTGCAAATTAAGCAAGTAAAAAGTGGGACATTCATCAATCAATCAAAATATATTAAGGAATTGCTGAAGAAGTTTGGGATGGAATGTGCTAAGGAAACTGGAACACCAATGAGCCCATCCACTAAATTTGATAAAGATGAATCCAGTAAACCAGTTGACTCAAAGGTATATCGAGGTATGATTGGTAACTTATTATATTTGACAGCCAGTAGACCAGATATTATGTTTAGTGTGTGCTTATGTGCACGCTTTCAATCATCTCCAAAAGAATCACATTTAATTGCAGTTAAGCGCATTTTTAGATATCTTAGTGGTACAATTAACTTAGGGTTATGGTACCCTAAGCACACATCTTTTGATCTAATTAGCTACACAGATGCAGATATTATGCTGGCTGTAAAATAGATCGAAAAAGCACTAGTGGAGCATGTCATTTCTTTGGTCGTGCACTAGTTTCCTGGTTTAGTAAAAAATAAAATTCTGTTACACTATCTACTGCTGAGGCAGAATATGTTGCTGCGGATAGTTGTTATGCTCAAGTTTTTTACATAAAGCAACAACTTGAGGATTTTAACTTTATGGATAATCACATTCCAATCAAATGTGATAATACAAATGCTATAAATCTTTCAAAAAATCCAATACAACATTCTTGGACCAAACATATTGAAATTAGATATCATCTTCTTAGAGATCATGTGTAGAAGGGCGATATTGTATTAGAATTCACTAGTACACATGATCAATTGGTAGAAATTTTCACAAAACCCCTACCAGAAGATAAACTATGCATGATTAGAAGAGAAATAGGAATTATGCATGTCATGAATATCTGCTAGATATTTTTATTCCATTATCTCCAATGACCTACAGAAACTTGAGATGTTTAGCCTCATCATTCAAATGCATTTGCTCCTTATAAATCATCATGCCATCTTTGTCTAAAGGATTAGGCAATCGAAATACAGAGGAAAGTAAGGATTTTAAATCCTTATTCTGTTATTTTAAGTCTACTATTTTTTTGTTAGACTCTTGAACAAGTCGTTGAAGAATATCGATCTTCTCATTAAGCTTCTTTATCTTGCAGGTTTTTTGCTACAACCGAGCGGAAAAAGCAACAATGGAAGATGAGTATCGAGTCCCGAGACCCACAAGCTCATAAATGGCATCGTGATCTAATTTATTAGCCAAATCAGTGTTTTGTTGCTTCATGGCACTTACGACAGATGCAGAAATAGATTGATCACGAGAAGCACTGAAAGAGAATTGATGAACCATTAAGATTTTGTAAAGTGAGAATGAAGATGAACTAAAGAAGATTTGATACGGATTAGATAAAGTTAAGAATTGCTTTTATAAAGATGGAAATAAGTAGAAGACAAACTGTCATCTCTTCAAATCTTACTTAGTCAAACTTACAAGATATGCCGGATGCATATTGTCAAAAGTTACCAAACTAAGCTAGCGAGATTAATTATAATTGTCCCTGTTTCTCTCGTGAAACGCAGGCATTATCTGCTGATGTTGACTCTGTACTTGAACTCTTACTCGTTCTGATTCCTCTATTTGAAGTTTCAAAACACTAGCTAATTCCGTCAAATCTTTATTTTCTTGCTTTAATCTCTTATTCTTTCTGCCTTTATTTGCAAGCTTTTGATGCAGAACAGATATTTGATTGTTAAGTCGATCAACCTCATTTGCCCTCGCTAGTAATCTCCGAGACATGGTCATAACAGAGGCAGCATATTGAGCACTAAGAGTTCTTGATGCTGCAACAATCTCAGAATCAGTTCTATTTGAAAAATGCATTTCTGCTTCTATCATGGTGTTGACAACCTCATGAGATAAAATGATTGGTTGAGACGGTTCTTGATTCAAATCAGGAAGATTATCAAACGAAATTTTTTCCGTCATTCTATCGTTTTGAATAAACAGAAATTGGATCAATGAATGGGGTGAAAATTTATTTAAGTATCCGACAGGTGAAAACGGTCTTTTAAACAACAACTTTCAAATCTCGATAATATTTAATTTTTCAACAATATCAAGCGGATTTAAATCTACTTTCGCACTGACTGCTAGAGCTAGGCCTCCAACCTTTGCAGGTTTTGTCAGACACGCGTGGCTCCGCACCGAATTGCCAGAGTTAGACTTCCAACATTTGTAGGTTTTGTCGGACATGCATGGCTCCGCACCGATTGCCAGAGCTAGGCCTGTAGCTTTTACTGTCTTTGTCGGACATGAATAATTTTAATTATTCAACTTCAAATCTCTGGAACATCTAATTCGTCAATAACATCAAGCGAATTTAAATCTTCTTCCGCACCGAGATGATAAAATTCGACTTCAACTTTTGCAGGTTTTGTCGGACACGGGTGGTTCTAACTTCTACAGTCTCTACTAACGCATCGTTTTATTTGTCTATTGGTTATTGTAGGAATATATCTTATTGAGCTAATTATGATTCCTTTTTAATGATGCCAAAAGGGGAAGAAGTTTTAGACTAGAACATTAACATTATTTAAATTGCTAAACTTGTTATATATGCTTGGAATTATATTTATATTTTTACTTGAAAAACTAACGCACATTCTCAGGGGGAGCTTAAGTATTCATACAGGTTTCAAGTTCTATCAAGCATGTGTCATCATCAAAAAGGGGGAGATTGTTGAACTCAAGGTTTCAAGTTTCGTGTAAATCTACACATGGATTTTGATGATAACAAATGAATTCAAAGAATAAAAGAGTCTCAAGCTTAAGTTGTCCACACAATAGAATCAAGAACATCAAGAAAGCAAGCATGAGCAAGAAGGGAACAAATTCACATTAAAATCGTAGAGTAATTTTGTAAATCACTTAAAAATTTAAAATTATGATTAAGGCTCAAAATTAATATTTTTATCATAAATCATTAAAATACATTTTCCACATGTGTATGAATATTTTGAAAATTAAATTTGAAAATTTTGAAAGATGATTGATTGTCATATTTCACATGTGCATGACATGATTAAAGGTTTGAACTTTGAAAATTTTGAAAGATGATTGATTATCATCTTTCACATGTGCATGACATGATTAAAGGTTTGAATTTTGAAAATATTAAAATGATTTATTGTCATCTTTCACATGTGCATGATATGATTAAAGGTTTGAACTTTGAAAATATTAAGATGATTGATTGTCATCTTTCACATGTGCATATTTTATTTGAATATTTTCAAAAGTGGTAGATGTTTTTCTTGACTTATGCAAAATGTAGATGTCTTTATTTGAAAATTTTGAAAAGTAAAGTGTGCTGCTTTTGTAATATACAAAAAGTAAAAGATTAGATTTGAAATTTTTGAAAAGTAAAGTGTGCTCCTTTTGTCACATGCAAAAAGTAAAAAGATTAGGTTTGAAATTTTTAAAAAAATGAATGATGATGTCTTTGACATGTGAATCTTTTTAAATTTGAATATGAAGTCTCATATGCCTATAAATAGATCATTTGAGAGCTTCACATTCACAACACCAAGAGCATACAACATTCATTCAAAGTTTTCATCTTCTCTTCTCTAAGCATTAAGCCTGAATCCTTGTTTATTTTGAGAGATATAATTTGTGCCGTATTGTTTTTATTTCACTTATTGAGAAGTGTTTTCTGATAGCCTACCCACTATCAATTCTTGTATCAGTAAAAGGGTGTGTATAACTCTTGTGTGTGTAGAAGGTGTTCTACACGGAAAATAGTTAAATCACCAAGTGTGAGGTGATTGGAAGTGTAGAAGGTGTTCTACACGGGAATAGTTAAATCACCAAGTGTGAGGTGATTGGAAGTATAGAGGGTGTTCTACACGGATTCTTTGGAACGGTGCTGCTCAAAGGTGTAATAGATTTCTATCTCTACCTAAAGGAAATTGAATAGTGGATTTGGGAATTCTTAAGGGGTAACTTGAGGCGAGGACGTAGGCAGTGGGGCCGAACCTCGTTAACATACTGAGTTTACTTCTCTCTTACCTTTACTCTTTATATTTATTACTGTTTCATATTTTGTTTATATTTTATATTGTATACTTGATTTATAATTGTTAATTTTTTAATACAACTCAATTCACCTCTCCTCTTGTGTTAGTTATCTGGGCAACATAGACCAAAGGTTTCTTTCTAAAAATTCGAAAACCTTTTGGCTGCTCCATGTAAATCTCCTCATCAAGGTTGCCGTGAAGAAATATTGTCTTCACATCCATTTATTCAAGCTCTAGGTCAAGACTTGCAACTAATCTGAGTACCACTCAAATTGAAATCATCTTTACAATAGGTGCGAATACCTCATCAAAGTCAATTCTTTTCTTCTGTTGGAATCCTTTGACGATTAGGCGAGTTTTGTACTTCACCTGCTTGCCATCATTTTTTAGCTTGAACACTCATTTATTTCTCAGTGCTCTCTTGTCTTTTGGAAGTTTCACCAACTCATAAGTTTGATTTTTTGTAATGAGTTCATCTCATTTTGCATAGCTTGTATCTATCTATTGCTATCTGGATGAGATATTACCTCTTGAAAGTTCTCAGGCTCCCTCTCATCTGTAAGAAGAATATAATCTGATTCCGGATATCTTTGAGATAGAATCATCAATTGGCCTCTAGAAGATCTGTCCTGCTAAGGCTGATCACTTGACAATTATGAAGATTCTGCGATTTCTGATGGAGAAGTTAATTGCTCCCCCTGATCAGTATTGGTTTCTCCGTTGTCAGTTTCTTCTTCTTCTAGAGAAACTTCCTGCATATCTTTAGTGTTTGAGGCAGACTGAATTGGTGGTGAACTAGGAGCTGGTTCTAGAGCATTTGTAGTTGTTTGTTTTGATCCAAATAGTTGGTTTTCATGGAACACAACGTCCCTGCACTTGATGACCTTCTTTGCTTTTAGATCCCATAATCTGTATCCAAATTCTTCATCTCCATAGTCGATGAAGATACATGGAGTAGATTTTTCATCGAGCTTCTGTTTTTTCTACTTGGATACATGTGCGAATGCTTTGTATCCAAATATTCTTAGATGAACGTATGAAATCTTACGACCTGACCATACTATCTCTGGAACTTTGAACTGTAGTGAAACTGATGGTTTTCTTTTGATCAAGTAATAGGCTGCTTGTATTGTTTCACCCTAGAATGACTTAGGTAGCTTAGCCATACTTAGCATGCATCTGGTTCATTTCACAATGTTTCGGTTCATCCATTCAGCTACACCATTGTGTTGTGAGGTGTAGGGGATAGTCTTTTCATGTCTGATGCCATGACTAGAGCAATATTCTTTGAACTCTTGAGAAGTGTATTCTCTTTCATTGTCTGTCCGGAGGTACTTTAGTTTATTACAAGCGTAAACAATCATTTCTCTCCCATGTGGTTGAGTCTTTGGTGCCACAATTTTGGAGATATCTTATCTTCAGCTACGGTGAGGCTGTTCGCACATATCTTAATATTAGATTTATATGAAGTGCCACATATATGTCCCCGTGCGACGATCATCGTTTCTTTCTTTAGTTTTCAGGCATTATTGTTGAAGATGTTTTTGTAACTCTGTTGATCAAGGGTTCTCCTAGATATTAGGTTGAGCCAGAGATTGGGTACTGTCGAACTTCATTTAGCACCATAATACAGGCAACAGTGATCTTTATTCTGACATCTCCAATACTCACTATCTTTAAGAAACTTGAATTTCCCATTATGACTGTACTGAAATCTCCTGACTTGTAAGTATTGAAAAAATCTTTGCAATGAGTGGCGTGATAAGAGGCTACTGTATCTATTATCCACTTTGCCTCCTAACTTGAAACATGCAAGCAAGATTCTTTATTGGCAAAAAGAAATGCACAATCTCTAGGAAGCGTTATTAAAACTTCACGTTTATCCTGCTTTACTTGGTTGTTAGACTGATTCCGTTTCTTCTGCAACTTTCGGCATTGTTTTCTAAAGTGGCCTTCAATACCATAGTAAAATTTTTTTCCTTCTTCTTCCATTGACCACCGCAAGACAGGGATCTACCTCTATTTTTACTCTGGTTCCTTTCTCGGCTTCTTCCTTTATTATTTCTTTGCAACTTTCCTTCAGTTACAACTGCATCTGATTAGTCTCCTCCCGCCTCTTTTCCTATGTTGTTTTCATTAAATAATACATCTATCACCATTGACATGGTGAGATTTTCATCTGGAGTTGAATTGCTGAGTGAGACCACTGGTGTTTCTCAACTATCTGGCAAGAAACTGAAAAGTAGTAGAGCCTGTTCTTCGTCTCCAAATTTGAGATCAATAGTTGCAAGCTAGTTTACGAGATTCGGGAACTTATTTATGTGTTTAACCATTGAGATGTTGTTTTTGAGCTTTAGGTTGACAATGCGTCACATTAATAGTGTCTTATTCCGAGCGGTTTTCACCTGGTACATGTTCTCCAGCTTTTTCCACAGTTAATAGGCATCCGTTTCCTATGTAACATAGTAAAAAAAACTATGGTCAATCCATTGTTGGATCTAAACAATAGTTTTCTTGATCAATATCTGCCAGTATTTTTCCGTCACATCACCTGGTTTTATGCATTTCTCTTCAATTGGGATCAAAGAGATCTTTACAATTTAGGAGATCTTCCATTCGAGGCCTTCAAAGTGTGTAATTTGTAACTGTTAGCTTGATCATCGGGCTTGCTCTTGAGTCATCCATCAGTTCGATCTTAATCTGTACTTTGAGTGGCTTGTTTACAATGTTCGATGTTGAATTTCAAAAAATGGAAGTCACTGTTGTGTCCAAAATGATAAAAAACATTGGTAATGACTTCGGTCTAGTCCCGAGACGATCAGAATTGTTTCAAAAACCTGCAAAAATAAAAATATAATATTCCTGTTGTCGCTGGAATAATCTTGCCCCTGCCAGAATATTCATCGAAATATTCCCTCCAAATTTGGTTTGAGCAAATCAGGTTGGAAAGTGGGTCGAATCTGGGTTCAAACCGGGTCGTTGGTTAGATCACAAGTCTCTGGGTCGGATCTGATTGTCTTCAACCTTTGTTAGGTGCATGATCGCGTGGCCGGTGCATGGGTAAAAGTTGTTGGAAGCTAACCGGTGCGTGGGGCCTATTTTGATGTCTATTCGAAACGAAATTTTCATCAAAAAATTTCTCTCAATATGAGGATTCTAATGGTATCCTCCAAATTTGATTTCAATCAAGTTTCAAAAATGGGTTTCTTCGAAAATTTGAAATATCGATTACCTCTCAGCTCTAATACCACTTGTTGAGACCAGCCCACACTCACATATAAGATGGAGATTAAAATTTAACGTGATTCGACCAATTTGACATACAACTACACAAAGAAGACTATGTAATTTTTCTCAACTCTCATAACACTCTAATTTTAATCTCACCTATACATAATACGTAACTTTAACATATATTTATACAGCAAATGAGTCAATTTAATAAGAAAGATCTTGATCAATGATTGATAAAAAATCTCTAAACTCTTCATGCGATTTCATCACTTGTCCTTTACGTTATCTTATCATCGTCCTTCACGTGTTCCTATATCTATCTCAACTGATTACATCAAGGCTAACATCATCATAGAAGCTTCCATTGCCTGCATCCGACGTATTGTTGTTGAATTTTCAACAGAGAATGATAGGGATCGCGCGATTGTTCTGATTCCTATGTATCGAGAAAATGAATGGTTGACCCATACCGGCCAGCTTCCCACATCTATCTGAGCTGTAGTGCTACCGGCCAAATTAATGCCAAGGATTCCACGCACATTTGGATTGGGAACAGCAATTCCAAATCCACCCACATATTGAAAAATGAATACTTTTACGTCCACTTGGGAATCCGGTGGGATCCGCCCACTGTTTTTTTTTTTTCATTTTATAATGTGTTTTTTTAATGTTTATAATTTTAAAAAAATATATAAATATTATTAAAAATACTTACTTAATCGTCAATTAAAAAAAAAATTCCAGGCAGAATCTCAGTCGAATACAGAGTTGTCTCTTTAGCATTTCTGTAGAAAAAATGGAACCGTCCATCGTTTTGCACGCATGATTGGGCCGTCATCGTTAATATTTTGGTGCCATAATATTTGATGCTGCGAAAATGAATTTCGGTATTAACTACTTAATTCGTCGCCATAACGTGTACGGCTTGTATTATTTAATGCCACTAGTGCCTTCATTTTCAAAGATGATGAATCTTTTTTATGTCCACAATTAATAAGTAAGATACTGCTTAGAGAAAAATAAATTAATAAGAAAGATACTCCCTGGGTTTTGTCTTCTTGTCAGAATTATTAGAGAGTACGGATATGGGCCTATAGTGTAGAGTAAAGTAGATCCAAAGTAGTGTTTTCTAGCTGTAGCTAGGGCTTGATATGACCGGAGCCCACCAAGTATTCTCATAGGAGGGAATGTGAGCAAGGGCCCCCAAATTCATTTCCACCAAATCTATCTAGGCCAGGAATTAGTTTTGCGAGGCCTGGACCAGTTTTTTGCTTGTATGGCGTTTTGATGGATGGATATGGTCCGGAAAGGTACCTTTTTTAGCAACAGAAAACTGGTTCAGGCCTCGCAAAACTGGTCCGGAAAGGTACCTGAAAGAATGAACATGACGAATAGGCTGCTAACTGGTTAAATAGGCTTGGTTAGGCCTGTTCAACAATCCGGCCCGATTTAAAATTTTATTTATTTCTTAACATTTTTGAATTTTTTTTTTTAAATGTTTAAAGAAATTTTGAATCCGGGTTCCAGATTTCCAAATCCGAAATTCGGATGAACACCCCTAAACTTGGTGATATTTGCATTTATTATGGCCTTTGATATATATATTAGGGGTGCTCCCACATGTATGGATGTGGGGTACCCCTTTTTCCGCCTCCTGCTTGGATAAGAGAGGAAAATTTCAACCGTTGTTCGGCTCCCAAGGCGGGGTACTCTGCCCCCGCACACAGGGGGCGGAATTGGGGGTGCATCCGTCTGCCCCCTGCCCAAGTCCATACCCAATGTATTTTTGGGCCATTTGGCTTAGAAACTGTATTTTTAATTTCTATTTTTTTTTCTGGGCCTATGATTTAGTAATTTTACAACAAATATAAAAATATAAAATTGTATAAATAGCACAATTAAAAAAATAACTAAAAAAAACATAAGAAAAATAAATTTAAAAAAGTATCAACTATCAAATAAGTCAAGGCCCTAGATCCTACCCAGTACTCTATTACAAATTAAAATAAAATTACAAACATCAAATAACAAAAGTGAGTTATTAATATATTACAAATTAAAATAGGCCACAAACATCATAATGTTTAACAAATAGAGTTGATATCTTGAATCTCTTAATGAGTCCAAAAAGATTGAAGTGTCGGTCCTTGAAAGTTGGAACATGTGAGCTATTAGGTGATGACGTGAAATGATAAAATCTGAAAGAGAAAAACAATTTAAATATCAGATATTTTTTTATAAGTAATTTAAAATTTAAATATTAGAAATGAAATGATAAATAAAATGAGTTTCAAAATCAGAAAGTTATATATCAAAAATGAAATGATAAAATATTAAAAATGATAGTCTAAAATCTTAGTAAAATTATAACTAACCTAGATGAGATGGAGATATTTTCTTAGGCCCATGGGGAAGTCAAAATTAGGGGTGGGTAGCGGGTATCCGCACCCGCTGCCCTGCCCGCATTCCACCCTGCACCGCCATGCAGGGACGGAGTCACTAGCCCGGCAGGCGGGAGGTAGAGTTCCCCGGCCCGCTTTCTACACATAAGGCGGCGGTAGGGGCAGTATATGGGTCCCTCCTCCCTGCTTTTACCCCACCCCCGCCCCCGCCCCCGCCTCTGCCTTTCCTTATATATAAATATAAATATAAATATATATAAATATAAATATAAATATATAATTATATATATTAATAAATCATCAATATTATGTAAAATGATTTTGTTAGTTTAGAATTTAGATTTTTAGAAAATTAGAAGTAGTATTTGTAAATTATAATGTTAATAGTTAATAGCACAATTTATAATTTTGTAGGATTAATTTGTATTATTGTAAATTTGTAATAACTTAGTTTAAGTTTTATTATTTTAGTGACTTTTTAAAGTGACTTTAGACTTTAGTAATGGAATATCGAATAATTTTAATATATAATTGTGTGTTTAAATCAGGTTTAATGGTGTTTTAGGTTAAAAATGGCTTGAAAACTTGATCTCGGCTGAAAAAACCCAAAATTGCAAAATGGGCTAAGGTCCTATAGGGGCGAGGGGCGGGGGGATGAGCTCCCACCCCGCTACCCTGTTGTGGGACGGGATACCCCGCCCCCGTGTAGGCGGGGGCGGGGGCGGGGTGCAGGATTGAATTCCCGCCCCTCGCCCAGGCGGGGGCAGGGGGCGGAAGTAGGGGTGCCCCATTCCCACCTGGGCTGGTATAACCCCTAATCAAAATACAACGGAATTGGATATCGTGTCAACTATGGGTGGAACGCCTACAACGATTGAATTTGGCATTAAGAAATAAGAATTACTTCACTTTAATATAAAATCAAATGAATCGTAGTAATCAATTAATAATAAAAAAGTGCGATATTTATTATTTACTAGACTTAGCTTGTGAAGTAGTCCCCTCCTCAACATCCACAAAGTCAAGAACATCTGGAACGTGGATGGTAGTCCCCTTGACCCAATTTTGTAAACAAATAAAGGCCTCCACAGTGGTAGGAGATAATGAACTTCGAAATGGATCTAACACACGTTTTCCAATGCTAAAAGCGGATTTAGATGCTACGGTGCTAATTGGGATAGCCAAAACACTGCGTGCTATCTCAACAAGGATGAAGTACTTCACTGCATTGACCTTTCACCATGCTAATATATCAAAATCTTTTACATATGGTTCCAAGCCCACTGCCAAATACCAGTCTACATCTGACTTCACTTCAATGGGTTGAGAGCTAAGTTGGAAGTCTTCAATCATGTTTCAGGCTCGGGCGATCTTACGCTTTTTGGCCACCAAAGGCATCTAGCGCAGGCACTGCACTCGGTGTAGGAATGGGTGCATTACCATCCTTAATCAATGTAAACTCATCAAGTAATTTGATGAGAGTCTCTTTAATAATTCCCACAATCTGAGTAGCTTTTATTGGCCCAAATGTTGATCACAACCCATATTTCATGCCATCAAACTTAATTAGGGGGTCAAAAGCACTAGCCACGTATAAAAGCACATGTTGCTTTGTCGTATCCCCCCAATATTTGTCATATTTCATCCTCATGGGTCCATCTCCCGAATCTTGCTATGATCACTCAAAACCACCTTAGTTATCTCATTTCACACCCTACAAATTTGTTGAGAGAAGTCATGAGCTGTAGGGTACAAAGTACCAGAGATACTTAACGTCACCTCATAGAATACACGTAAGCATTCAACAAAAACTAAAATCATAGCCCAATCATTTTCAGTTGGATGTCCCAATCCCCAATGGTCATCAAAATACCTTACAAATTGGATGTCCTCATCACCCATTAATTTGAAAGCTTTTTTGTAATCTTGAGCCGCCTCCAACATCATAAATATTTAATTCCATTTTGTTGGCATATCCATGCAAACGCCCTTCTTGGTTGTTACGCCTGCATTCTTTGCAAAAGTTTTAAAATTTTCAAATCTAGAAGGAGAAGATCTCACAAACTTCACTGTCATTCTGACTCTTACAACTAAGTCATCAACATCTTTTAATCCATCGGTAACCACCAAATTGAGACTATGGGCAGCACACCTCATGTGCAAATAATTACCCCCCAATATTGTTCTATTTGCCTATTTAAGATTTGGTTTTAAAGAAGCCAATGCGACATCATTAAACTTACGTTATCAACTATAATAGCAAGAGCTCTAGCCAAACCCTACTCTGTGATTGAGGCATCCAATGCCTTCTCAATTGTCTCACCTTTATAATCCATAACCTGACAAAATTTCAAAATTTTCTTGTGCAATTTCCAATCAAATGTAATGTTGTGTACAGTCAAAAACATATAATTGTAATTCTGGACGAATGTCCAAGTGTCAGTGATGAGACAAACAACTAGACCTGCCAAAATCTCTCTTAATGAATTTCTTTCTTTTTCGTATGTTTGTTTAACATCTTTTGCCACAGTATAGCGAGAAGGAATATTGAATCTAGGTTCCAAGCAACGAGAATATGATTGGAACCCCTCACCATTAACAACTTGGAATGGCATCTCATCCATGATGACCATTCTTGCCAAGTGTCTCTTACATTCTTCTGGATCATATTTGGTGTACCTCTTCAACGTAGCACCCCCAGTACTACCACCAACCATTTTTTTTAGTCCGATCTCCAGCCTAGATTAGCTCATTTGTTGCAAAGATTTTAATATATGACTTTTTTTGCACTGCTCTTCCAAGTGCACTTTCATTTGGGAGGTACCATGTCTCCTATAGTGGCATCCATAAATTTTACCACAATGCATACATTTGGCCTGGGGGTTATTGAGATCGCCACCCTTTACTTTATCAAAATGACTCAAGATAATCGAAATAGGTTTTTAGAAATGGGCTTGGGGGCAAGGCAATCAGTGGAGATTGTGGGAGGGTCAGTGGGGGCAGGACTAGAGTCGTTGGGGGCTGTGGGGGATAGAAGTAGGGTTCTCATCGTCGGATATGTCAATGTTGATGGGAGCATTGGTAGGAGTATGACATGAATCGCTAAAACCCGATAGAGTAGTTGACATACTTCACAAATAATTTGAACTCACAAATCTGAAAGGGAAACAACCAACAACAACCAAATTTCAAGTTGAAATTTTCAACAATAGAATATTTCAATATACATATCAAATTATCAATTTCATTTTTAACACATAGTGTGACTGTGACAATAATTATCTAATCAAATTAAAAATATATATACCAATCAGATGTAAGTATTTAACTGTTAATGCATCATTATTAATTATGGAAGTAATTGTAAAACATGAAAATATCTAATATAGTACTCAATCTGAAACTGAATCAGTGACAATATCTAAAACGAAAAGTAATCAACCCTAAATTAATTTCAGGTTTCGGATTGGAACTTTAATCTAGAGTTCAAAACCAAAACCCTAATTAATGCAGATTCATAGAATTCGAGATTGGAATCTTAAATTAATTTAGGGTTTTAATCCTTAAAAAAATTCCACAGCACACAGAATCAAACAATTTAACAAATTTTCAAACACATACATAAGCAAAAATCCACAGCACACGGTAACCAATATCCCATCCTCCATCTGCATTTCAATTCAACCAACCTCCAATTTTCATAACTCAACTCAAGAATAATGAATAATCAAACTACAAAAATAAATAATAAAGAAAAAGAAAATGGGAGTGTGAGGTCTGCGTGCTACCTGTTGTTTTAAGAGATTCAAAATGGCGATGGCGCTGATACCCATAATTTGCACGAGGGATGACGGCAGAAATCTCGGTAGAGTCATGACGGCGAGAAGCACCACATGGAAACCCTAAGGGCCTAAAATTGCCTAAATCGCCGCCCGCCGGGGGGGGGGGGGGGTGTGGGTGGGGGTTGGATTGGGGGCACGGGAAATGATCTATCGAGAGGGAAGGGGGTGTTATTTACCCTAGACCAAAACGCACCTTTTTAATCTAGGGTAAGTTAAAAAATAAGACCTAGAGGCAAAACAAAGCCGTTTCTGCCTTTGGGTTTTTTTTATATCATATAATATATATGTATATATAATATATAATTAATATAATATTATAAATATATTTTTAATAATATATTTATGCGGGCAGGGGCACCCCCATTCGGCCCCCCACCACCGAACTGCCCCTCTTTGCGGGGCGGGGGGCCCTGCACCCCGTCGTGTGAGGCAATGAATCTGCCCTGTCCAAGCGGGGGGTGGGGCGCACGGGACGGATCCCCCACCGCCCATCGCCCACCCCTAATATATATATATGTTATAAAATTAAAAAGGAAACTATTACTATTACAAGATAAATATAAAAGAAACTATTTAAAACTCTTAAGAACTAAAACTTTTTTCGTTCTATAAATTTTCTTATGTATTTTAGAATGATTGAAACTCATATCTATAGGCCTTGAAAATACTATACAAGTTACTATACAAAATTTAAAATAATAGTGGTGGGATCATTTACAAAATTATTGGTAGGGATAAGGGGCAGTGGCCGATGATCAATAATTCATAATACTCCCCCTTGAATGACTACCCATAAGGAATTTGTCTTGTTAAAATCTTACCAAGGAAAAACCCAGTTGGAAGAAAAATCGATGGCGAATGAAAAAGAGTATAGCATTCTTATGTATCTTCATGTGCCTTAAAATTGTCTCATTGAAACCTTACTAAAGAAAACCCAGTAGAATAAAACCTCAGCGAAGGAAAAAAAGTACAATCAGCATAAATTTTCAGGACATTTACTCTCCCTGAAAAGTGCATGACGATAGATTTTTGAGTTTTTATATTCTAATGTTCTGCACAATCTTCTTGAATGTCGTAGTTGATAATGCTTTTGTGAATAAATCTACCAGATTATCACTTGATCATATCTTTCATATATTCTCATTTGATTTAAGTAGTATTATTTTCATATAAAATTGTTAGGTTGTAATTGATGACGGGAAGACTACATTTTTCTTGAATATGTAGAATCACTAATCTTAGTTAAATATATTCTAAACTTGTTTCATGAATTGTAATGATATTTAAGTGATTTGAAGACGTAGAAGATAATGTCTGGTTAATAGATTTAGTAAAAATTTGATACCTGCAGTAATATTTAAACTCCCATTGATAATATGCGTTAGTGTTTCAAGTGATAAATAAACATGATTTCAGTATATATAATAGGGTTAATAATTCAAACATAATTTCTAAAATAATGCATTAAATAGAACATGTTAATATTTTCATCTAAAATTTCTCCTTCTTTCGGCGTTAATATGAAGAATTTGTTTATGTAAAGCGGAAAGGACATTAGAAACTATCCATGTATGATAAAAACTGTAAAAGCATGAGGCATGGTTATATTGATTTGGCAGAAATTCAAATCCGCTTGATATTGTTGACAAACGAGATTTTTGCGGAGATTTGAAAACTCTAGGTTGCTGTTTAAAGATGATCGTTTTTACTCATCGGATTTTCACACAAGATTTCATATTCCTCATTGATCCATTTATTGTTTATCTAGAACGATTCTATGGTCGAGAGAAGTTTTTTGGTTAATGTCCCAGATTTGAAGTAAGAACTTTTTACATCTCAATTACTTATCTTTGCTCTTGAGGCTGTCAACAACAGCAGTTAACAGAAGAGGTTCAGCGTTTACGAGAAAACTAAAATTAATCTAACTGGCTTTTGAAAATATGTATCCAGTATATCTTGTAATCTTGACTAAATAAGATTTGAACAGATGATGGTTTGTCTTGTTCTTATTTTCATCTCTATAAGAATCATCTTTAGTTTCATTTAGTTTGTATCAAATCTTATTCTCATATCTATAATTCATCTGCATTTGCATTCTTGTTCTACAAATTTTCAATGGTTCGTCAGTTTCTTTTTAATATTCCTCACGATCAATATATGAGATATCCTCCACCTCAGTTACAAGTTGTTCCTGCATTTTCTGTGGGTGCTATGTTGCAGCAAGCGAATGATCTAACTAATAGGTCAGATCGTGAAGCCGTTTATGAGTTAGTGACTCTCGGTACTCGATATTCCTCCTCTATTGTTGAATTTTTCAACTGATTACAATTTAAAAATCGTGAGATTGATTTGCTTAACGAGAATGTTTTCGTACTTTAACGACTTGTTCAAGAGTCTGACAGGAAAATAGCAAACTTAAAATAAGAAAAATAATTATTTAAAATTCTTATTTGACTCTTCATTTCGACTGACTAATTCTTTAGATAAGGATGATATATTGTTTTATGAAAAGCAAACGCATTTGAGAGATGAGGTTAGAAGTTTTAAATTTTTGTAACTCATCTAGCATTTGAATAATAAAATCTTTCATTTTTAAATGCATTTATTGAATTTATAACAGTCTTTGTGATCTCTTCATGAATTCTAATAAGGTAAATCATCAACGTAAACTACAATAATGGTAAATGCAAGTTCTGATAAAAACATATGAGTATATAAGATTATTCTCAAATCATTCTTTCAATAGATACTCGCTGATTCAATTATACCACATGCGTCTGGATTGCTTTAACCCATATAAAAATATTTGAAATTTTATAAAGTACATACTCCTAAATATACTTAGATTAGATACTTCAAGCATTGTATGTCATGATCTAATGATCCTTATAAATATGCAGTAACTACATTCATTAACTGCATATCTAATCCTTTTGTAATAACCAAACTAATTAAAAATCTGAATGTGATTGCATTCATAACAAGGAAATATATTTTTTCATAATTAATCTCGAGTTTCTGCAGGAAACCTTGTGTGACAAATTGTACCGTATAATTTCATTTCTCATTATGCTTTCATATAAATACTCACTTATATCTCATAGGCATTATACCATTTGCTTTTTGGACAACAGATCCAAATACATCTCGCTTTGCTAGCGAGTTTAATTCAGTTTCAATAGCTGCTTTTCATTTTGGCCAATAATTTTTACGTCGATATTTTTCGGCGATTCTTGACTCACATTCTTCATTACTTCTGGTAATGTCAATGGCCATTTTATATGAAAATATGTTGTTGACAGCAGTTTTATTTATATCCATAATTTTTTCAGTATTCATAAAATGTATTGAAATCTCATTATTTCTCTTCAGGAAAAAACATTTTATGAAACACCTCTTCAAAAGGTTCCTCTTTAAAATGTTTGTACTCTTCAAGAGTTTCCTTTTCAGGAGGTTCATCTTCAGGAGTTATCACTTTTGGATATTTGTACTTTTCAGGAGTTACCTCTTCAGAAGCTTGCCTCTTCAAGAGTTTCTTTTTCTGTATAGAAAGTTTGGCTAGATTTTATTGCTTGTTTTGTAGGTACGGTCTCTGCAAGGGTACCGATTTCTTTTCTTTTGTACCAATAAGTCTTTAACATTTCAGGTGTGTCTTAGACTCATCTATTGCTGTTTTGACAACTTGTCCTTCAGGTATTTCAATTCTTGCTTAAATATTAACATCAGTAATATATGATTTTACAACACCTTTAGTGTCAATAAATATATCAAGTAATTGATTTGCAACACTTTGCAAATAAGTAATTTTCAGAACTTCTGATTCACATTCATTTATAAGAGGATCAAATTTAGACAGAGTTTTATTATCTCAAGTAATTTCTTGTCGTGCTTCGGACACCGACCTTTTATTAAAACAAGATGAAATATTAAAAATCTTTACTATATAAAAGCTCAGTACAAGTAAATCAAGTGTTTGGTCGTACAATATGTAGGTGACCAATGTTTAGTCATACCATGTTGCCTAGATGACTAACACAAGAGAGGGGGTGAATTGAGTTGCATTAAAAAATTAACAATTATAAATCAAGTATACAATATAAAATATAAACAAAATATGAAACAGTAATAAATATAAAGAGTAAAGGTAAGAGAGAAGCAAACTCAGTATGTTAACGAGGTTCGGCCCCACTGCCTACGTCCTCGCCTCAAGCTACCCCTTGAAGATCCCCAAATCCACTATTCAATCTCCTTTAGGTGGAGATAGAAACCTATTACACCTTTGAGCAGCACCGCTCCAAAGAATCCGTGTAGAACACCCTCTATACTTTCAATCACCTCACACTTGGTGATTTAACTATTCCCCGTGTAGAACACCTTCTATACACACAAGGGTTATACACACCCTTTTACTGATACAAGAATTGATAGTGGGTAGGCTATCAGAAAATACTCATCAATGAGTAAAATAAAAACAATACAGCGCAAATTATATCTTTCAAAATGAACAAGGGTTAAGACTCAATACTTAGAAAAGAGAGAATGAAAGTTTTGAATGAATGTTGTATGCTCTTGGTGTTGTGTATGTGAAACTCTCAAATGATCTATTTATAGGCATATGAGACTTCATATTCAAATTTAAAAAGATTCACATGTCAAAGATATCATCATTCACTTTTCAAAAATTTCAAATCAAATCTTTTTACTTTTTGTATGTGACAAAAGGAGCACACTTTACTTTTCAAAAATTTCAAATCTAATCTTTTACTTTTTGCATATGACAAAAGGAGCATACTTTACTTTTCAAAATTTTCAAATAAAGACATCTACCTTTTGCATAAGTCAAGAAAATCATCCATCACTTTTGAAAATATTCAAATAAAACATGCACATGTGAAAGATGACAATCAATCATCTTAATATTTTTAAAATTCAAACCTTTAATCATGTCATGCACATGTGAAAGATGACAATCAATCATCTTTCAAAAATTTCAAATTTAATTTTCAAAATATTCATGCACACGTGGAAAATGTATTTTAATGCTTTATGATAAAATATTAATTTTGAGCCTTAATCCTAATTTCGAATTTTTAAGAGATTTACAATATTATTTTATGACTTTAATGTGAACTTGTTCCCTCCTTACTCATGCTTGGTTCCTTGATGTGCTTGATTGTATTGTGTAGACAACTTGAGCTTGAGACTCCTTTATTCTGTGAATTCATTTGTTATCATCAAAATCCATGTGTAGATTTACATGAAACTTGAAACCTTGAGTTCAACAATCTCCCACTTTTTGATGATGACAAATACTTGATAGAACCTGAAACATGTATTAATACTTAAGCTCCCCCTGAGAATGTGCGTTAGTTTTTCAAGTAAAAATATAAATATAATTCCAAACATATATAACAAGTTTAGCAATTTAAACAATGTTAATGTTCTAGTCTAAAACTTCTCCCCCTTTTGGTATCATTAAAAAGGAATCATAATTAGCTCAATAAGATATATTCCTACAATAACCAACAGACAAATAAAACGCTGCGTTAGTAGAGACTGTAGAGAATTTGGTGCGTAGCCACACGTGTTCGACAAAACTTGCAAAAGCTGGAGGCCTAGTTTCGGTAATTCGGTGCGGAAGGAGATTTTGTAAAGAGCTGAATAATTGAAACCACCCGTGCCCGACAAAACCTGCAAAGGCTGCAGGCGTAGCTCTGGCAATTCGGTGCAGAGATTTGATCCGCTTGATGTTGCTAAAAATGAGATATTATCATGATTTGTAAGCTTGTCTTGTTCTTATTTCCGTTTCTATAAGAGCAATCTTTAGTTTTATCTATTTCGTATCAGGCTTTCTTCTCATCTTTGTAATTTGCTTGCATTTTCATTATACAATATTTCAATGGCTCGTAGATTTCCCTTCAGTGCTTCTCTTGATCAAGATTTGAGGTATCTTTCACCTCAGTCTCAATCTATTTCTGCATTTGTCGTGGGTGCCATGAAACAACAAGAGACTAATTTAACTAATAAATCAAATCATAATGCCATTTATGAGCTTGTGGGTCTTGAAACTCGATACTCATCATCTATCGTCGCGTTTTCTACTCGGTTGCAGTCCAAAACTCGCGAAATTGAGAAACTTAGCGAGACTGTTTCTGTACTTCAACGACTTGTTTATGAGTCAAATAAAAAAATAGTAGAGTTAAAGCAACAGAATAAGGATTTGAAATCCTTGCTTACCTCTTCATTTTGATTGCCTAATCCTTTAGACAAGGATGGCATGATGATTTATGAGGAGCAAATGCATTTGATGATGAGGCTAAACGTCTCAAGTTTCTGTAGGTCATTTAAGATAATGAAATAAAAGTATCTAGCAGATATCTATGGCATGCATCATTCCTATTTCTCTTCTAATCATGCATAGTCTATCTTCTGGTAGGGGTTTTGTGAAAATGTCTGCCAATTGATCATGTGTACTAGTGAATTCTAATCAATATCGCCCTTTTGCACATGATCTCTAAGAAAACGATATCTAATTTCAATATGTTTGGTCCGAGAATGTTGTATTGGATTCTTTGAAAGATTTATAACACTTGTATTATCACATTTGATTGGAATGTGATTGTACCTAAGTTTAAAATCCTCAAGTTGTTGCTTCATGTAAAGAACTTGAGCACAACAACTACCCGCAGCAACATATTCTGCCTCAGTAGTAGATAGTGCAACAGAATTTTATTTTTTACTAAACCAGGAAATTAATGCACGACCTAAGAAGTGACATGCTCCACTAGTGCTTTTTCGATCTATTTTACAGCCAGCATAATCTGCATCTATGTAGCTGATTAGATCGAAAGATGTGTACTTAGGGTACCATAACCCTAAGTGAATTGTACCACTAAGATATCTAAGAATGCGCTTTTAACTGCAATTAAATGTGATTCTTTTGGAGATGATTGAAAACGTGCACATAAGCACACACTAAACATAATATCTGGTCTACTGGCTGTCAAATATAATAAGCTACCAATCATATCTCGATATACCTTCGAGTCAACTGTTTTGCCGGATTCATCTTTATCAAGTTTAGTGGATGGGCTCATTGGTGTTCCAGTTTCCTTAGCACCTTCCATCCCAAACTTTTTTAGTAATTCTTTAATATATTTTGATTGATTGATGAATGTCCCACTTTTTACTTGCTTAATTTGCAATCCGAGAAAGAATGTAAGCTCTCCCATCATGCTCATTTCAAATTCTTCCCGCATAGTCTTAGCAAAAACTTGGCACATATTTTCATTAGTAGCACCGAATATTATATCATCAACATAAATCTGAATCAAAAGAATATCATCATTTTCATATTTAATGAAAATAATTGTATCAATTTTTCCTCTTGAAAAGCTTTTTTCAATCAAGAAACCACTAAGTCTCTCGTACCACGCTCTAGGAGCTTGTTTGAGTCCATATAGTGCTTTTGTGAGTTTGAAAACATGATTTGGAGAAATATGATTTTCAAAACCTGAAGGTTACTCAACATATACCTCTTCATTTATAAAACCGTTTAAGAAAACACTTTTAACATCCATTTGAAAAAATTTGAAATCTTTATAACAAGCATATGCAAGTAGCATTCGAATAACTTCTAATCTTGCGACTGGTGCATATGTCTCATCATAATCGATTCCTTCTTCTTGATTAAAACCTTGGACTACAAGTCGAGCCTTATTTCTAGTAATGACTCCGGACTCATCTTTCTTGTTTCTAAAAACCCATTTTGTTCCAATAATAGTATGATTTTTGGGTCTAGGAACAAGTGTCCAAACATCATTTCTTTCAAATTGATTAACCTCTTCTTGCATAGCTAGAATCTAAGATTCATCAAGAAGTGCTTACACCTCGTGAAGGTTCTCCCAGAATTTGTTCCACTGGATGATCTTTCACAAATTTCCACTGTTTGGTTGCATCTTGTATTAAATTTTGATGATCTCTCCTGATGTCTCCATGTTGGACTTCTTCTATTGTGTTCTCTTTGTTGAGATTGAGACTTTCCGTATTATTTATACCTCCTGTTTCTTCATCAATAGATTTCTTGAAGAGAAGAGAATTGATTCATCAAATACTACATGCATAGATTCTTGTACAGTTAAAGTCTTTTTATTGAATACTCTATAAGCTTTACTATTAGTAGAATACCCGAGAAAGATACATTCATCAGATTTTACATCAAACTTGCCTAAATTATCCCTGTCATTTAAAATAAAACATTTGCATCCAAATACATGAAAGTAACCAATGTTAGGCTTTTTCTCATTCCAAGTTTCATAAGGGGTTTTATCTAATTTGGACCTTAGCATAACTCTATTTATAACATAACATGCAGTACTTACCGCTTCGGCCCAAAAATAACTAGGCAAGTTGTTCTCATTGAGTATTGTTCTTGCCATCTCTTGAAGAGATCTATTTTTCCTTTCTACTACCCCATTTTGTTGAGGAGTTCGAGGAGCAGAAAAATTATGCACAAAACCATTTTCATCACAAAATGTTTCAATATTTTTATCAACAAACTCTTTTTCCCTATCACTTCGGATACTTGAAATAGTATAACCCTTTTCATTTTGAATTATCTTGCATAACTTGGTAAAAGTATTATGTACCTCATCTTTATGAGCAAGAAAGATGACCCAAGTATATCTAGATAAATCATCAACAATAACAAATGCATAATATTTTCCTCCTAAACTTGCAACTCTATTTGGTCCAAAAAGATCCATGTGTATCAGTTGTAGTGGTCTAGTAGTGGAAATATGTTTCTTGGTTTTAAAAGAAGTTTTTGCTTGTTTACCAAATTGGCATGCATCACAAATTTTGTCTTTAAGAAAATTTACATTTGGTAAACTTCTCACAAGATCATTTTTTGAAAGTTTGGAAATAAGTTCCATGTTGGCATGACCTAGTCTTCTATGCCATAACCAATTAGTTTCATTTTGAGCTGAAAAACAAATCGCATCTTGTGAGGTAATTTCTTCAAAATCAATTATATAAACATTGTTACTTCTAAAAGTAATAAAACAAATATTACAATCATAATCATTCAAAATAATGTACATATCCATTTTGAAAGTAACTGTAAATCCTTTATCACATAATTGACTTATGCTCAAAAGATTATGTTTTAAACTTTCAACAAGTAGAACATCTTCAATTATGAGAGAAGACTCATTACCAATTTTACCTATTCCCACGATCTTTCCTTTCGAGTTGTCTCCAAATGTCACGTGTCATTCTTCTTTAGATCTAAGATCAAAGAACTTCGTCTTGTCTCTCGTCATGTGTCTTGAACATCCACTATCTAAAAACCATTTATTTTTGTTTGTGGAAAACTTCATGCACACCTATAAAAACAATTAAAATTATTTTTCTTGGTACCTAAGTTTTTTTGGGTCCTTTATTTATTAGTATTAGAAGAAACAAGTTTTTTAGGTACCCATATGACTCTAATAGTCATTGTATGTTTTCTTCTAATAGGACAAGCATGATAATTATGACTATTTCTATTACAAAAATTGCAAATAGCATGTAACATATATAAAGAACTTGAGTGATTATAATAGTATCCTTTTTTAACAAAATTATTTTTATGAAAAAAATTTTGAATATTGGACTTTGATGTAGAAGGATTATCAAAGAAGTTTTTATAAGATTTGTATTTTTGTTTTGGCATATATCCTAAGCCTGCCTTGTCAAAAACATATTTTTGACTACTAAGAAATTTTTCAAAATTTCTTTTTCCATTCGTAAAGTTTTCAATAATATTTTCTAAATCAGTTTTCTTTTTCTTCAACTCAAAATTTTCATTTTTCAAAACAATATTTTCTTTTCTTAAAATATCAATTTCGTTTGTTAAAGAAAAATTTTTTCTTTTTCAAAGCAGTATACTTGATACCCAATTTTTCAAATTTCTCATATACCTCTTCTAAAACATTTCGCAATTCTTCATATGAAGGATCTTCAATATTATCAAGAATTGTTACCTCAATGTTATATTTAACCATAAGACAAAAATTTGCTGATTCTCCATTGCTTGCTTCACTATCTGAGCTACTTGAATCATCATCCCATGTAGCTTTCATTGCTTTTTTTGCCTTTGTTTTGATCTTTTTTTAGCAGAGGACAATCTGACTTGATATGACCAGGCTTATTACATTTATAACAAATTAAAGTGTCATTTTTACCTTAATCTTTTTTGGAAAACTTTTTGAAAGATTTCCTTGGAGGAGTTTTATTTTTCTTTAAGAACCTCTGAATTCTTCTTATTATCATCGTAACTTCTTCATCTTTGTCGTCATTTTCCTCATCTTCATCAATTTCACTTTCATGTGGAACAGCTTTAAGTGCCAAGCTCTTCTTTGACTTTCCTTCTTCTTCTCCTCTTTTTAATGTGTACTCATGGGTGATAAGTGACCCGATGAGTTCATTCACTTCGAGTTTCTTGGAATCTCTAGTTTCAAGAATCGCTGTCACTTTTGATTCCCAACGTTTTGGTAGAGAGTTGAGAATTTTTCTTACTATCTCCACTTTGGAATAAACTTTGCCAAGAGCTATCAAGCTGTTTATGATGTTAGTAAAACGAGTGTACATATTAGAAATAGATTCATCATCATTCATCTTAAACATTTCATATTCACGAGTAAGAATATAAATTTTTGATTCCTTGACTTGAGAAATTCCTTCATAAGTAACTTCCAAGTTATCCCAAATTTCCTTTGCTGTAGCACAAGTCATTACTCTATTAAATTCATTACCATTGAGAGTATTATATAATAAATTCATAGTAGTTAAATTCAAAGTATAAAGTCTATCGTCTTCACGATCAAACTCTTCTTCTTCCTTTTTGACCTTTACTCCATCAACTACTTTTGTTGGAATATAAGGTCCATTTACAATGCATTTCCAGATTTCTCGACCTTGAGCCTGAAGGAATATTCTCATTCTAATTTTCCAGAATGAGTAATTGTCTCCGCAAAAGAGTGGAGGCCGACTGCTGGATTGACCTTCACCAAATGAAGCTGTAATGTTAGCCATAAGATCTTAACTCAAAAGATAGTTAATCTTATAATATAGTTCTAACTCTGATACCAATTGTTGCCCAGATGACTAACACAAGAGGGGAGGTGAATTGAGTTGTATTAAAAAATTAACAATTATAAATCAAGTATACAATATAAAATATAAACAAAATATGAAACAGTAATAAATATAAAGAGTAAAGGTAAGAGAGAAGCAAACTCAGTATGTTAACGAGGTTCGGCCCCACTGCCTACGTCCTCGCCTCAAGCTACCCATTGAGAATCCCCAAATCCACTATTCAATCTCCTTTAGGTGGAGATAGAAACCTATTACACCTTTGAGCAGCACCGCTCCAAAGAATCCGTGTAGAACACCCTCTACACTTCCAATCACCTCACACTTGGTGATTTAACTATTCCCCGTGTAGAACACCTTCTACACACACAAGGGTTATACACACCCTTTTACTGATACAAGAATTGATAGTGGGTAGACTATCAGAAAACACTCCTCAATGAGTGAAATAAAAATAATACAGTGCAAACTATATCTCTCAAAATGAACAAGGGTTAAGGCTCAATGCTTAGAGAAGAGAGAATGAAAGCTTTGAATGAATGTTGTATGCTCTTGGTGTTGTGTATGTGAAACTCTCAAATGATCTATTTATAGGCATATGAGACTTCATATTCAAATTTAAAAAGATTCACATGTCAAAGACATCATCATTCACTTTTCAAAAATTTCAAATCAAATCTTTTTACTTTTTGCATGTGACAAAAGGAGCACAATTTACTTTTCAAAAATTTTAAATCTAATCTTTTACTTTTTGCATATGACAAAAGGAGCATACTTTAGTTTTCAAAATTTTCAAATAAAGACATATACCTTTTGCATAAGTCAAGAAAATCATCTATCACTTTTGAAAATATTCAAATAAAACATACACATGTGAAAGATGACAATCAATCATTTTAATATTTTCAAAATTCAAACCTTTAATCATGTCATGCACATGTGAAAGATGACAATCAATCATCTTAATATTTTCAAAATTCAAACGTTTAATCATGTCATGCACATGTGAAAGATGACAATCAATCATCTTTCAAAAATTTCAAATTTAATTTTCAAAATATTCATGCACATGTGGAAAATGTATTTTAATGCTTTATGATAAAATATTAATTTTGAGCCTTAATCCTAATTTCGAATTTTTAAAAGATTTACAATATTATTCTATGACTTTAATGTGAATTTGTTCCCTTCTTACTCATGCTTGGTTCCTTGATGTGCTTGATTGTATTGTGTAGACAACTTGAACTTGAACTTGAACTTGAGACTCCTTTATTCTTTGAATTCATTTGTTATCATCAAAATCCATGTGTAGATTTATATGAAACTTGAAACTTTGAGTTCAACATACCATATTTATGTAAATATTTTCATCTTTTTATGAAAAATTATTCTAAGAGTCTTTACCCTTTTCTGAGTTGGATCACTTTTGGTAATACGGTATATTTTTATTATTATCTCCTTTAGTGTTATCACTTCTGGGGCTTACACTTTTATAGTTCTTTCTAACACCTTTAAAATCTTGCAACTTCAAGTGTAATAAGTCATAATGATTTTTTGGAAAGATTACATTTTTTGGTATTCATATCTCTTCTTTAAATTATTTCACACAATAAGAAAAATTTTCATCGTGAGATACACATCACAGTCATGCAGGGGCACGCGATTTTCTTTTTTGATTGTATTTTCAAGTTTCATCATATCCAAATAAATCTCATTAAGGATTCTGAATAAATAATTTTTTTTTTCAGAAATATCAATAGTAATAAATTTTAATTTTATAAAATTTGACATTTTCTACATATATGAATCAAAAAAATAAATATATGTATCTAAAAAATATATTCACATAATCATCAGAATAAAAATATAATTTTATCAAGTAATATTCAGCAATATTACTTTTAATATTATCTCGATGACTGCAAATAATATACTAAAAAAATTACTTGAAGTAGAAGACTAATAATTTCAGTATCGGTAAAATTTCGTACTGATAACGTGTTATAAAACTGAAAAGAAAATTATTACTATTGCAAGAGAAATATAAAAGAAACTATTTAAAACTCTTAAAAACTGAAACTTTTTTCGTTCTATAAATTTTTCTTATGTATTTTAGAATGATTGAAACTCATATTTATAGGCCCTGAAAATATTATGCAAGTTATTATGCAAGATTTAAAATAATAGTGGTGAGGTCATTTACAAAATTATTGATAGGGACAGGGGGCGGCGGCCGACGATCAATAATTCATAACAATATATATATATATATATATTATTTGCAAAAGAATGTAGAGGAATAATTATTGTCCGTAGACAAGATCTTGAGCATACTTATAAATAATGTGAAAATCTCTCTTGTTGAATCGATTTTATGAGATGAACTAGGCTCATAAATTTTATTATAGTATCAGAACTTATCATAGGGCGAATAGAAGTCTAAACTACTTATCCCGTGACAAATACCATAAAAAATACTGGCATGTACGTGAGGGAGAGTGTTGAAGAATAATCTCATATTACTTGTAGATAAGATCTTGAACATGCTTATAATAAGTAAAGTGTTGTGAAAATATTTTTCATTGCCTTGTACCGTATTAATTATAGAGTATATAAAGACATGCTAGTGCATAAATGATGCTCAATAGATGCCAAGAAATGTGCTTGTAAGTTACAAAATTCAAATTAAAAAACATTTAAAACAATGATCAAACGGTACAAGGCTCCAGAAATCACGACTTCTCCTGAATCTTTGTAACATTTAATTCTCGTGCTGATTTTGTAAATCTTCATAATGATCCTCGACAAAGAACTGCACAGAATCTTATATACTTTTAAGTACCGCAAGCGTAAACATGGGATATTTGCACAAAATTTCTTCGAAAATAAATGATTTTGCAGCGATAAATGCATGGACTAAACTTACTTTACCAAGTTATAAAAGTTTTGACGATTGTGATGGTGTGGAAATGGAGTATGCTTTTTGTCAACAGCAAAGGCAAAGAGGGCGAGAATTAATTACCAAGGTAAAGGACAAAGGTAATTAAGGATGAGAGAGAATTAACCGATCGAGAGTATGTGGAGCCCTTAATTAGGATGGGCTTAGACTATGCAGATAAATGATAAACCGCAAAGCTTCCCTAGGATGAACTTAAATCATAGCTTAAAACTGGCACTAAAGTCTTGTCGACTCAAGTTCATAACCTCTCCATTACCCATCAGACCACGTGTAAGTAAGCCTCTTATCACGGCTATTAACTATATATGCTAAATGTGATAACACATTAATGATAACTAGTGATCATGAGTATGAATGGTGTACAGAATTTCACGTTATTTGAGATTTAAATATCAGTAATACAACCTTACTTTTTACAATGATTGTAATAGAATTCTAATTATATCACGGTTGACTAATTTTTTTAATGCATATTTAGATATGTGATAGAAAATATAATTTAGAACTTTAGAACTTTTACCTTATAATTTTAATAATAAATTCTATGTTTCATAAATTGTTTACTATTAGGTTATAAACATGTATCTAAAGTATTTTCAAAGTTAATTATAATAATTTTTCAAAATATACATACAGTTATTCACATAGCTTTTTGATAAAAAATTTAATTAGGTGTTTTTTGAAAAAACTAAAAGAACCAATTAAAACAGTTTTTATAAATTTATTGAATGTGTCATTTTTTTAAAATTATTTTTAATTATTTAAATTATTTTTTAAAATTTGAAACATAGTCCAAATAGTAAGAACATTGACATTAGATTCACTAAATAATCCTTCAAAATTTGAAGAAAAATATAACTTAAAACATCTAAGTCTATAACTCTATGTTGATTAAATTCATCAAAATAATAATATAATAATATTCTTTTAATAAAAATATATTTAAATATATTTTTATATTTTGTAATTACACTAACCATCTGTATATTAATAATATAATCTGATACTTGAATAATTATTTTTCAACCAAAATTTGAAAAAATATTTTTTAATTCCTTGTTAAAAAATTAATTTTTTTCAACCAAATAATTACTTTAATAATTATTTTTCAATCAAATAAGAAAGAGAAAATGAGAAAAATAAAGTAAGAAAATAAAATATATTAAATTATGTATTTATAATATAAATAATAGTCATTCCAATATAAAAAATTGTAAAAATTTATTGTAACTCAAAGTTACACATTAAGAAGTTTGATGGATCCAATATAGAAAATTTTTAATAAAAATTATCAAATTTATATTTAATGGATAATTTGATGAATCCAATGCTAATGCTCTAAAACCTTTGCTTGTTAATTTTTGGCTTAGTTCTCCTAGCTGATAGATTAATAGAAAGATCACGGAGTAACTATATACTGCTGTTGAGGTCAGTTTTTCTATCTTTGTATAATTAAGTAAAACGGTCTTCCAATTGGGGAACAATAATATGCTTGAAGCTAGCTAATTACAAAAGTGATAAAACGTAAAGTTAGAATCGATTAAGCTGCTTTGTTAAAATTATTCACTTTTTGATCCAGATACACTGGATGACCACAGTCCCCATGCCCCCACAGGTTTCCCACTCACTCCTGCACAATGCATGATATGTTATTAAGCTTCCCACTTTCACAGCAGTAACTATTCCTGTCTCCTCACTCATGCCTCCACCAAAAGTACGTCTGTCCCTCTCAACCATTATTTTCTCATGTTCTCATCATCATCGATCATAACCCTAAATGTTCGTGTGCGTGTTTCAAACGTTGTCATTATACATTTGGTCGACATATAATATACTACTACTGCTAATATTATCATGTCATGCATTAATTTCCTATCAAAACGTACGTGCAGCATGCGACACGACGGCAATTGTCACTTTTGTTTTGTGGATACTTAAATAAATTCTTCATCCACGACAAAAAAAAAAAAAAAAAAACACCATTCGTATAAAAGACTTTGCATGCCCTCGTTAATGGAAGTAAGCAAGCAATAATATTATTGATTGATTTGGACATATTTTAGTAGGCCAGATCGAAAAATATACTTAAAAGCTAGCATAATATATTAATTTTGATCCAGCTTTGTCCACTCATAATGGTATATTATATGGGGCATAATAAACTGTACTACTACGTGTTTTCTCTTTGTCTTTTATGATAAAGTTGAGTACAAACAAATATATAGGATATTAATTAATAAACTGTATTAATGGAATTAAAAGCAAGTATATATTAATATAAAATGCAAAAGCTATGATCCCATTAATATAAACTGTACTAATTAATATATATCGTGATCAATACGTATATATACGTACGTACGTACGAGGGACTACTTAATTAATTAGGCCAGCTGCTTTACAGTACTCGATCCCACGAGGAATCAATCAATGTGTAGATTGTCGTGCCCTCATATCAAGCTCAAGCACTATTCGACTCAGAGCATGACACGATCGATTGCGACCCATAATTGAAAAACCAAAGGAAAAGCTAGCATTGCTTTACATAAAGAAAAGATCTAGGATCAAGAGGATGTGGGAGATCCTATTGTTTTGTTTTCTTCTTGAAATCAGTCGACAAAAAGTTTTTGATGGCTTTTCCAACAGAGAGCACATAGGGAGATCGGTCCAACTGGGCAATCATCATGCCTCGCTCATGGAAATATATGCACAGATAGAAAATATATATAGACATATAAACGCAAACAATCCAGCTTTTGAAGAGCTGGTGTAATAGTGCTATGTTAGCAGGAATATTGAATCATGAGTTGGAAAACAAAAAAAAAAAAAAGCAGCCAAGCGTGCAATAACCTAGTTCCCTTAGTCAGTAACGTGGGCTGTGGGCCAATTGCGCGCTTTTGATGTCGAATAGAGAAAATTCTAGATACAGTTACTAATTAATAGGTTGTGCAAGTATTTCCTCACATTCTTGTTAGATTTATTATTTAAAAATTAATTAATTTTTATTTACATTTCATATTTATTTATTATTTAAAAAACAAAATATAAATTATTTGTTAATTTTATGACGACAAATATCATTTCTCGTAAAAAATAATTGGTCATAGATATATATATATTTTTTGGTCACGAATTATTTGAGATAAGGGTACTGTAGGAGGATGAAGCTAGCTCTTTTTCTAAGAGAAAAACCATGCCCCCTCGTTGTATTTCATGATCTCGCTTTCCACAGGATTGCTGAGAAAAATTGGGTTATGTTATTTCCTAACAATCGTATAAAACTTATAATGACGTATGTAGTAAATCTTGATATGTCTGTCACATTGGTCATAACTAATATAATTGGCTTAAATATTAATTGTCTATTACGCTAACGATATTACATGATTGTTACGCTGAAAAATATATTCCATCCATCATGACGAGCTTTACTAATGATTTATTTTAACATATCTAAGAATAATTGGCATTTGGGGTTCAATTAAACCATCAATGGCGTTACTCCTTTGGTAATGACTAGCTCGCTTATCAAAATGATTGTACATTAAGTAAACATAAAGATATAATGATGGAAAAGGATAATGGGTACAAAGATTGTGCATAGAAAAGAGAAACAGGCCGCAATGGTTACACAAAATGATCATCGAGTAGGCATTTTGTTAGGCATCTTTGTCAGCAATCAGTAGGCTATACAAGGAAAGGTACGTAAAATCCTCTGACCCATATATATATATATATATCTTCGATGTTTTATATTTGTTAGCTCATCTATATATACACAGTACTATATATCTAATTTCTAGCTTAGACACAGCTTGATCATGGAATAATCATTCAACTCCTCATTAGTTGCTTAAGAAACACTTATTTTCAGATTATAGGAGTGGTGTTTGACTAAAGTAAGTAAAGTTGCAACTCCTTTGCAGTGAAATCTCATAGAAAATTGGGGCCATATTAATTTAGGATAAACATCTGAAATGAGTATCTTGGGGGCAGCAGGAAAGTAGGACAGACAGGACTGATGGGTCTAATCATTGCCTTGGGCGTGCTTCCTAGCTGCTCATACTCATGCATGCCCTCCCATCCCATCCACTTTATTCCACCTTTTTTTTTCTTTTCCGTTTCAAACTTTTGCTTTTTGCCTGGGGAAAGACTTAACTCATGAGGTAATTCCAGCTTTATACGATACTATTCTTAATTACTAACTAATTGGGTCTTCTTGGTCTGTTATTGGGTTAGTTGCTGAGACATTTTGATCATAAAGATGGAAGGTCGGTAAAACCTAATAAAAGCCAAAATAGCAGTAAATAAATCGATATGTGTTTTGGGTTTTTGCACTTTTTCTCCTTTTTTGCCTTTCAAATGTTGGTAAATTTAAATAATGAATCCCGCACGTCCTATCAATTTCACGCAAGCTTTCAGCGTCAGGCATGCCACGCCGCCGAGTAATTCCAAGTTTGGGACCCCGCACTCCCTCGTGGGCAGAATTATTGCCCACGATCGATTCCTCGGCCCACTCTCATTCTCTATCTCATTCATTCTCCAAATGCCTTTCCGTCACTCCTCCCATCTTTTGCTTATTTATTGGCTTTTAAGGTCACCCTTCTCCTTACTCTCAACACCTAAACTACTTCTTCGCCTACGAGTTATAGCATCAGCTGCTTTGCTCTCTCTCTCTCTCTCTCTCTCTCTCTCTCTCTGTGGCATTAATTCCTAGCAATTAGTTGAGAAGCAAACAAACTTGGAATATATACGGAAACATGAGGATGATAGACTTGGGAAGCCAAAGAGGTCCAGCCTTACATATTATGGACACGGCTACCTCTGTAGACTGTGGCAGAGAAGTGAGGTTCCGAAGATCCTTTCGCTCCCTTGTCGAGTGCATGGTCCCGTGCTGTGGTTTCCAACCTTCCGAGTCTCTTTCCAGCGACAATGAGTCAACTCACGGATTCTCCTCCAGCAGTACTGTCACCGGTACCTTCTTCGGTTACCGAAAAGGCCGAGTCAGCTTCTGCCTTCAAGATGACACCAGAAGCTCGCCTCTTCTGCTCTTGGAATTCGCCGTTCCCACCGCCTACCTCGCCCGAGAGATGCAGCACGGCGTGTTGAGAATCGCTCTCGAGTGTGGGCGACAAAAGGAGATGATGATCAGGTCCAGCTCCTCCTCCATGAGCGCCGCTGCCGTCTCCAGCTGCTCTCTCTTCAACGTGCCCGTTTGGTCCATGTACTGCAACGGCAGGAAGGTTGGGTTCGCAATAAGGCGTCAGATGACTGTGAGCGACGTGGCGGTGCTGAAGCAGATGCAGACGGTCTCTGTTGGAGCCGGTGTTCTGCCGGCAGTTGGGCCGAACAAGTCCGAGGTGGATGGGGATGGTGGCGGCGACCTCTTGTACCTAAGAGCCGGGTTTGAGCGAGTCGTTGGCTCGGTTGATTCCGAGTCCTTTCACATGATCAACCCCGTTGGGAGTTCCGGCCAGGAGCTCAGCATATTTCTGCTCAGATCATGATCAGAGCTATCAAACGCCGACCCATTGCGGAGGCGTCCCCGACCTATTTGTTTATAATATTGAAGATGATTAATTTGCTGGATCAGGAGATATGTCATATACTGATGTATATGATTATATATACGATCGAGCATACCAATCACCTACTTTCATATCTTAGAACAGTCAGTACTAGTATTCGATCGAACGCATGCTTGTATTTATTGTGGCTCGTAACTGATTTCCAATTTGGATGTATTATTTGCTCAAGAACGAAACTAAACAGCGTATATATAATGAATCTTGTATCTTTTCCCTAATTGCATATTTTGTTATCTATTTATTGCTAGGTTTATATGGCTCATTTCTGCTTCACACGAGAAATTTTGAAGAAGATATATTCATTTTCAACTAAAAGCTTAAAGGAGTACGTACGGCCCTCGTCTCATTGAATGATTATATAAAGAGAAAGAAAAATACTTTAGTTATAAATATATTATACAAAAAAAAAAAAAAAATCACAAAATTTCATGTTATTCGATTGTAAAATTTAGCTAACTAATCCAACTATATGATAAGACACACGAAGAATTCTAGAAGCTAGATTACGATCGATTTAATATACAGGCCAATAGAATCGGCGAAGGGAGGTATTGCATGCACGAAAAATTGTTATCAGTTTGTTGGCCTCTTCCTTGTAAAATGACGCATCACTGACTTTGAGTTGACCCTTCTTTTGCTTTGTAGTGCGAGACAATGATATTGATCCAGGCAGCCAGATCATGACCATCAGGCTCATGAGCTAGCTAATTATAAGCTAGACCCCTCCCTGTATAAGACCTGACCTGGGAAAATGGATCATCGAAAAAGATGGATCAAATGAAAAAGAGAAAATTATTGAAGAATTGACCGAGCTAGGCTGCACTAGGAAGCCCTTGTCATGCATTATTTTTTGGGGGTTAATTATGATATCCAGCAACAACTTTATGATAATTTGGTGCCAGAGGAAGGCGAACAAATGGATGGATGGATGGAGCTGTCCCGTCACACGTGACATACTATAGTCTGTTCTTGGCTGCTTCTTCTTCCCTATTGCCATGCAAATCCATAAACTGAGGCATCCGAGGCCATGCTCCATCCATACATGTTTATCTCATTGACTGTTGACTACTCCACCCACCTTTAAATTATTGCTTCTTTTCTTTTCTTGAAGGCCCTGTTGATTTGTTGTTGCTATATGCAACATATATATATATATATATATATATAGTGAGTTCCAGCGCAGTGTGATTGATTTGTAAAAGAGCGGACGTCCGAAAATCTGTGTTTTTTGGTTGATTTGTGTTTGTGCATGTGAAGAGAAAAAATAGGTGGATAAGATACACAGTCAGATATGGACATGCACACGAGTAAATTGGCCATTGATCACCAAGACAAAAGGGTCCACCATATATTCTTTCCTATTTCCCTCTTGTAGATGCCTTTACTTTTAACACTAGAATTTAAAGCTAGCTAGCTAGCTAGAAAACCTGAAAATATATCTGACCTAATATCTTCTAGTGCTGTTATCTCAAGATCCGATCCAACGATCGAGAGCTAGGGCTCCTCTCTCTCTCTCTCTCTCTCTCTCTCTCTCTCTCTCTCTCTCTCTCTCTCTGTATATGTGTGTGTGTATATATATATATATATATATATGGAGAAGTATCCGTGTTTGGTGCACGGTTAATGCTGGGAGTTTTAATCCTTAGCCCCATGGGAGATTGTCTGGGGAACTCATGTGAGTTGTTTAGTGGGGAAGTGCTTTAAAATGGAGGACCACTGGATCACCTCCCCCCTAGAGGCACACACAATTTTTCTTGAGTGACTCCCGACTGAAGAACCCGACGGTGCATTTTACTTTTTTTCATTCATTTTTTAATAATTTCTTTTAAAAAATTTACAATATCATTAAAAAAATACTTATTTAAACATTAAGTAATAAAAAAAAAAAGAAAAAAACTGACGGGATCCTAGTTATATGGATCCCCATATGGAAGACTAGCATTTCTCATTTTTCTCCGCTTTCCTCCTTCTGCAGTCCCTCTCCACGGTTATCCTGCATGTCCCCGGCCACAATGGTGCAAGCTTCTTTAGTTTTTTTCATATTGTCCACCTACGTACTAGTTTATATATATACTCTTCATGTGACAGAAAAAATATATATATATATATATTTACAAGATATTAATTACCATTGTAAATCATTTCATCATGTCATATTGAAATATTAGTCGAGAGAGTCAAAATATATATATATATCAGAACAACTTATCTTTCTTTTTTCTAAATGATTAGATCATCGATTAAATTAAATTTAGTGATACTTTTCATCCTGTATTTTATTATCTTCGCTTAAATAATACGTGTTAATGATGTACGATGTACATTTTAGATGCACTATAAGAAAATTAATTTTTTGCGACGTTAAATTTTGCGATAAAAAGTAGAAAAAAATACTGTAAAAGAATATTTATAGCAAAAACAGTCATTCTGATAGTAATTAAATTACCACAAATACTTGTTTTTTTTATAGTGATGGTTTTGTATATCTATTATTTCGATGAATATTCATTTAAAAAGAACAATATGATTGGGTATTAATTATTATAATATGGAGGATAAACAATAGCATTTTTCTTTAAATAATTCTGCTGTTTATAAGCACCATTCAACAATAGCATTTTGTTTATTCGCATTAAAAAATAAATGTGGTTGGCTTGTGTTGTGATTGGTTTGCATCAAACATGTGCCCTTCGATGGGGGGAGGATGCCGTATTAATAAGGTGATGGGCTGGCCATACTTAATGGGCTTCCTAACCACTTGGACCACTATGATTTTGTTGTAAGACCTGATGAAATATTAAATATGTTTTTTTTTTTATAGGCAAAGTATAAAATATAAAATATAAAAAAGTATAAAACAAATATTATAAAATTCTAATGATCATAACATCAGTTCCTGTTCAACCCATCTGAAGATGAATTTCTGGATCGTCACTGTTAGCAATATGAATTTCTTTAAACATTTTGGGAATGATTCTATCTTAAGTTTATGTCTTAATACTTACTAATGATATTTGAAGAAATTATCCAAATAATTATAAATATTATCAAATTATTTTAGAGTAACAAAATCTGGACAATAAATTGACAAATAGGAGTGTAAAAAAATTGAAAAATTGGAAAATCGGACCGGACCGATTGAAACCGGTGAAATCGGTCCGGTTTTGGGGTAATATTAGTCCAATTTCGGTTCTAAGCTTTTTAGAACAGGACGAGATCTGTTTAATATAATATATATTTTAAACTAATTTTTTTAATATTATTTGTAATAGAAAATAATTTTTTTATATTATATATAATATTTTATATATTAGTATATAATGTAAACTAATTACAATTTATATTTTATTGCATAATACTAATAGTTTAATACTATATTACTATTAGCAATATACTTTAAATTTATATATAATTTACTGTATCAAATAATTATATATGAAATAATGATATAGTAATACTGAAACTATTAGTATTAGTATATTAATTCTTTTATTATTAGTGATATAGTTATAAAAAATTAAACTTATTATAACAAATACTAATATATAATTATTTTAATTATTATAACTAATACTAATATATATACTAATAGTTTAATAGATTAATATAAATTAATTTAAAATTAGATCGAAACTAATAAAATTAGTATTACTAGTACTTTTGGAAGTAACCAATAGGTAATCAATTTTCAAAAATGTAAAATTATTAATATCAGTTTGGTTGTTGATTTTGGTCCAAATCAAACTAAATCGGACCGGTTCCCCCCTATTAAATGACAAGAAAAGTTAGTAATCTGGAGGAGTACTTAATGCTTATGCGACTGCATGAAATTGAATGCTGCTGGCTGGCTCCAACTCGAACAAATAAGTTGGTGATTAATCTTCCCCTTCCCCCATCCTCGCCTTGGGTTTCCTCTTATGACAGAATCTTGTTCTGTACTACATTTTCCTCTTGATGGGGCGAGGGGCCAGGGGCCATGACCCCAGATAACGTCATGACACCATTTTCAAATTAGATTAATTATATGGTTATGAGCATTTTCGTTAGTACCATCTATAAAGTCAGCAGCAGTCTGAAGGAGATTTCAAATCATGAAACTCGAAATAGAGACTGGCTTTCTAGGTAATTCAATCATATCGTGTTTAACACATATGGACCCGTCTATTCATTGCGTAAACAACTTTAGTGGGGACGTGGATTGCACCATTATTTATTATGTTTGTTGATTTTTTTTATTAACATCGGGCGTTTGGAATAGGGTCTCAATGAATTTCAGGATATACAGATACTTTGACAAGGAATCTCTCAAGTGCACTTAGAATAATTTAATGAAAAAAAATTCCAATTCGATGGCCTGAAAAACTAACCGTTGGGGGTAATTATTGTTGATTATTTCTCCCTTCAAACTTTGGGCATGAAATGGTTTTGATTCAAATATATTTGAAAGTGCTTCATTTGTTGTTCATACCAACTCCTTTTCAGAATAATTCAATGAGAGAATTGCATTACCAGTCTGAGAATCTATATTAGCTTTAATTTCTGGTGGATGCATGCAGAGAATTATTGTATTAATCGTTTCTGCACAATTCGGAGGAAGACTTGCTTTATTTACAGGATGTATGTTTATTTACGCCATGTAAAATCGTAGATTTAGTGGGCTGCAATTGCATGCGGGGGATTTAATTAAAGCAGTGGGGATAGAGGGTGTGCAGGACCAAAACGCCTGCTCCCTTCTTGCCATTTGTAATCATAACTGCTTACTTTCTCCCACCTAATCTAATGATTCTTCTAGTTTTTCTTTTCATCCTTAATTATAATTTTCTGAGTCAATGACAGTCGCTCTCCCTCAATGACTCATAATTGTTTGTTTTTAATACCCAACTCAACCCATCTTCGTGTGTCTTCCCCACTCTCAAAGATATTGGTGAATTGAAAGCCTATTATTTTTTTTGTCCTGTATTTCCTCAAAGATATTGGTACTGCTCCTTCATTTCTTATCTGGCTATCAGGCATTAATTGATGATAGATGCATAATGCATGAGTTTTGTTGGGATCGGCGGAAGCTCACAAATAATATGGAGACCAAAATATAACGTGGTTCGGCCAATTTAACCTACATCCACACACACACAAAGAAGAGAAATTTGTATTAAACAATAAACCAATTATTTACAATGGTTTCTCTCTTCTAATCTCTCCAACGGACCTCCATTTCCGACTCTCCTCCTCATTACAATCTTACATGTATTTATAGGAGAAAGAAATAGTGTGAACGTGTAAAAAACGGTGGAACTCCGGCGGCCGACTTTCTTGAATTTTTCGGCGGCGCCTACCTTCCAGCTGCTACTGACGGTGCCGTTTTCTAGAAGCCTCCAGCTTCTTCAATTTGCGTGTGTTGATTTCTAACAATCTCCCCCTCAACACCAAATGGAGGATATCCTGACACATTTTAATTCAAGGTACTTAACCTGGCTATGTTTCTACATAACTCAAGTTTTTCGTATGTGCCTACCTTCGTTAGCATGTTCGCTGGATTCTCCTTTGTATGGATCTTTACAAGCTTCAATAGCTGTTGCTCCATTACTTCACGTATCCAATGATACCGAATATCGATGTGCTTTGTTCGGGAGTGGTACATCGAGTTTTTACTTAGATCAAGAGCACTTTGACTATCACAATAGATTCTGTACTCTTTTTGACTGACTCCCATTTCTTGGAGGAACCGCTTTAGCCACAACATTTCCTTTCCTGCTTCTGCTATAGCAATGTACTCTGCTTCTGTTGTAGATAAAGCCACACATTTCTGCAGTTTTGACTGCCATGATACAGCTCCACCTGCAAATGTGTAAATATATCCTGATGTAGATTTTCTACTATCAAGATCACCTGCCCTATCAGCATCTGTATAGCCATCCAAGACTGGGTTAGCTCCCCCGTAGCACAAGCACAACTTTGATGTACCTTTAAGGTACCTGAGAATCCACTGTATTGCTTTCTAGTATTCTTTCCCTGGATTTGAAAAAAAACGGCTCACAACTCCAACAGCGTGAGCGATGTCAGGTCTGGTACAAACCATAGCGTACATTAAACTTCCTACTGCTGAGGAGTACGGTACTGTAGCCATTTCTTTAACCTTTTCTGGTGATGAGGGACATGAGCTTTTGCTCAATTTGAAGTGATTAGCCAGCGGAGTACTGACTGGCTTTGCTTTCTCCATGTTGAACCTTCGTAGTATTTGTTCAACATACTTTTCCTGTGACAGCCATAGCTTCTTTTTCTTCCTGTCACGAGTGATCCTCATGCCCAAAATCTGCTGGGCAGGTCCTAAGTCTTTCATCTCAAAGACTTTGGAGAGATCCTTCTTTAGCTTCCTGATAATGGATGGATCTTTTCCAATAATCAGCATGTCGTCAACATAGAGTAGTAACATCACGAAGTCACCTTCTGAAAATCTTCGGATGTAAACGCATTGATCTGCAGCAGTTTTCTTGTAGTCATGACTCATCATGAATGAGTCAAACTTCTTATACCACTGTCTGGGAGCCTGCTTCAAACCGTAAAGGTTCTTTTCCAACTTGCAGACCATATGTTCCTTTCCAGGAACTTGGAAGCCTTCTGGCTGCTCCATGTAAATTTCCTCATCAAGGTTACCGTGAAGAAATGCTGTCTTCACATCCATCTGTTCAAGCTCCAAGTCAAGACTTGCCACCAATCCGAGTACCACTCGAATTGAAGTCATCTTCACAACAGGTGAAAATACCTCATCAAAGTCGATTCATTTCTTCTGCTGGAATCCTTTGACGACCAAGCGAGCTTTGTGCTTCACCTGCTTGCCATCATTTTTCAGCTTGAACACCCATTTGTTTCTCAGTGCTCTCTTATCGTTTGGAAGTTCCATCAGCTCATAAGTCTGATTCTTCTGTAACGAGTTCATTTCATCCTGCATAGCCTGCATCCATTTGTTGCTATCTGGATGAGATATTGCCTCCTGGAAGTTTTCTGGCTCCCCCTGATCTGTAAGAAGAATATAATCTGATTCCGGATATCTTCGTGACGGAATCAACAATCGCCCTCTAGAGGATCTGTCCTGCTGAGGTTGATCACCTGACAACTCTGCAGTTTCTGATGGAAAAGGCAACTGCTCCCCCTGCTCAGTAGTGGTTTCTCCGTTGTCAGTATCCTCTTCTTCTTCTGGGGAAACTTCCTGTCTATCTTCAGTGTTTGAAACAGACTGAAGTGGTAGTGAAGTCGGAGCTGGTTCTGGAGCACTTGGAGTTGTTTGTTCTGATCCAAACATCTGGTCTTCATGGAACACTACGTCCCTACTTCTAATGACCTTCTTCGCTTTTGGATCCCATAATCTGTATCCAAACTCTTCATCTCCATAGCCGATGAAAAAACATGGAGTAGACTTTTCATCAAGTTTCTGTCTTTTCTCCTTGGATACATGTGCAAATGCTTTGCACCCAAATACTCTTAAATGAGAGTATGAAATCTTGTGGCCTGACCACACCATCTCTGGGACTTCAAACTGCAGTGGAACTGACGGTGTTCTGTTGATCAAGTAACAGGCTACTTTTACTGCTTCACCCCAGAATGGCTTAGGTAACTTTGCCATACTCAGCATGCATTTGGTTCGTTCCACAATGGTCCGGTTCATCCGTTCTGCTACACCATTGTGTTGTGGGGTGTAGGGGACACTCTTCTCGTGTCTGATGCCATGTCTGAAGCAATATTCTCTGAATTCTCGAGAAGTATATTCACCTCCATTGTCTGTCCGGAGGCATTTCAGCTTTTTGCCAGTTTCTCTTTCTACCATGGCATGAAAGTTTTTGAATTGCTCAAAAACTTGATCTTTCCTTTTTAGGAAATACACCCACACTTTTCGTGAAGTATCATCAATAAAAGTAACAAAATATTTGTTACCTCCAAGTGATTCAACTTCAAAAGGACCGCAAACATCAGAGTGTACCAAGCTCAATAACTCTGATCTTTTTCCAACAGATGTCTGGAATGAAACTCTATGCTGTTTACCAAATAAACAGTATTCACAAGGATTGAGGGCAATACCTTTGTTTACTGTAATCAATGCTTTCTTTGCAAGCATAAACACCCCTTTTTCTCCCATGTGGCCAAGTCTCCGATGCCACAAGTTTGGTGATGTATCATCTTCAGCTACATTGAGACTGTTTGCACATATCTTAGCACTTGATTTATACAAAGTGCCACAGACATGTCCCCGTGCAACGACCATTGCTCCTTTCTTCAATTTCCAAGCATTGTTGCTGAAGATGCTCTCGTAACCCTGTTGATCAAGGGTTCTTATAGAAATTAAGTTGAGTCGAAGATCGGGTACGTGCCGAACGTCATTTAGCACCATAGTACAGCCAACACTGGTTTTTATCCTGACATCTCCAATGCCCACGATCTTTGAGAAACTCGAATTTCCCATCTTGACTGTACCGAAGTCTCCTGCCTTGTAAGTACTGAAGAAATCCTTACAAGAAGTGGCATGATAGGATGCTGCTGTATCTATTACCCACTCGGTTTCCTCGCTTGAAACGTGCAAGCAAGATTCGTCACCAGCGGAAAGGAGTACACAATCTCCAGAAAGCGTCACTGCAGCTTCGCCTTCTTCGTGCTTTGACTGATTGCTTGGCTGATTTTGCTCCTTCTGCAGCTTTCGGCATTCTCTTTTAAAGTGGCCTTCAATACCACAATAAAAGCATTTTCCCTTCTTTCGCTGTTTACCGCGACTTTGGGATCTCCCTTTACTTTGATTTCTGTTCCTTTCTCGACTTCTACCTCTACTATTTCTCTGATGCCTTCCTTCTGTTACAAAGGCATCTATCTCGTCTCCTCCAATCTCCTTTCGTCTAGCCTCTTCATTAAACAAGGCGTCTATCACCATTGACATGACGAGCTTTCCATCTGGAGCTGAATTACTCAGTAAGACCACTAGCGTTTCCCAGCTATCTGGTAGGGAACTGAGAAGTAGTAGAGACTGCTCTTCATCTCCGAGCTTAAAATCTACAGATGCAAGTTGATTTACAAGATTCTGAAACTCGTTGGTGTGTGCGGTCACTGAGATGCCGCTTTTGAGTTTCAAGTTGACAAGGCGTCTCATTAGTAATGCCTTGTTCCGAGCAGTTTTTGCCTGGTACATGCTTTCCAGCTTTTTCCATAGCTGATAGGCATCCGTTTCCTGTGCAACATGATGAAAAACACTATGGTCAATCCACTGCCGGATCTGACCAATAGTTTTCTTATTCAACTTATGCCAGTCTTTTTCCGCTACATCATCTGGCTTTACGCTTTTCTCTTCAATTGGATCGAAGAGATCTTTACAATTCAGGAGATCTTCCATTCGAGATCTCCATAGTGCGTAATTTGTAGATGTTAGCTTGATCATCGCACTTACTCCCGAGTCCTCCATCAGTTCGGCTTTAATCTTTGATTTGAGTGACCGTTTCTCAACTTTCGGAGTTGAATCTCAACAAACGGAGCTCACCGTTGCATCCGGAACGGTGGAAAACCTTGGAAACGACTCTTGTCTCGTTCCAAACCGATCAAAATTGCACCGAAAACCTGAAAAATAAGAAAAATGGAATATTCCCCACTATTCACCGGAATATTCTCTCCGGCCACCGGAATATTCCCTCCGATCACCGGAATATTCTCCCAGTCACCGGAATATTCTTGCACCAGAATATTCTTTCCAACGACGGAATATTCTTTCCGGTGACGGAATATTCTTCCGGCGACGGAATATACCGACGGAATATTCTTTTTCCGTTTGGTTACTGTAGCGGGTCGGAAACCGGGTCAAACCGGTTCGGGTCGGATCACCCGAATTTTACGGGTCGGAGCTTGTCTTCTTCACTGCGCGCGCGTGGGGCGCGTGGGTCCCGTTGCCGGCGCGTGTTGAGAGTGTGGCTTCGTCCGGTGTCCGTTTGAGACGAAATTTTCACCAAAATTTTCGTCTTGACCTGAGGAATCTGATGGTATCCTCCAAACTTGATTTCGATCAAGTTTAAAAATGGGCCTCTCACGAAAATTCACAAATCCGGCCTCCTACCGGCTCTAATACCACTTGTTGGGATCGGTGGAAGCTCACAAATAATATGGAGACCAAAATATAACGTGGTTCGGCCAATTTAGCCTACATCCACACACACAAAGAAGAGAAATTTGTATTAAACAATAAACCAATTATTTACAATGGTTTCTCTCTTCTAATCTCTCCAACGGACCTCCATTTCCGACTCTCCTCCTCATTACAATCTTACATGTATTTATAGGAGAAAGAAATAGTGTGAACGTGTAAAAAACGGTGGAACTCCGGCGACCGACTTTCTTGAATTTTCCAGCGGCGCCTACCTTCCAGCTGCTACTGACGGTGCCGTCTTCTAGAAGCCTCCAGCTTCTTCAATTTGCGTGTGTTGATTTCTAACAAGTTTAACTCTTGAAGGATTCTCTCTAAGAATACAAATAGTTGCCTTCTAAGTTATGAAGGGAGTTATTGGAGCATTTAATACTCCTAGCTTTTGACCAGGTAACTTCATTTCCCTTTTATCCTTCAAACCCGACATCTTCATCTAATGCTTATATTCCTCTTATCTCCATCTTTATCTTGCAACTATTTTGCATATTTAAATGCTAGCTGCTGATATTGATCTATCAGAGGTTTCTGTAAAAGAGAGGATGCTGAGTGTGAATTCCCATTCTTCCTCTTCCTGCCGCTCTCCTTCTTTTCTTAGTTTCGCAAAGTAAACTTGTCATTACCTGACAGGCTTCCCTGTGTTGGGATTACAAGAAAGGCAGTGGGTTGTTCAGGCTCTATTCCCTCCGAAGGCACTCCAACTCCAAAGGTTCGTGTATTACTACGCATCTCCATGGACAACTATAAGATGATGATAGTAACCACTGAATTGCCCAGAACTTCCTCTGCATTGCTGGGGCTGTGGGCTACAATTTCTGATATTTTTTCAAGTAATCTATACTCAAAATCTACGCCACTGCTCAAACTACTAACGATTTGTTACCATCTTCAATAATCTCGTTTGAACATAGATGAAGCTATTATTTATCATTCTAGTGTGTGTTGATGTATTCTAATATTTGACTTTGACTTTGACTTTTGAACTTTGAAATGCAGTCGTCTTCAGAATTGAGGGAGAAGATTGCTACACTTGAAGTTGATATTATGCATTTGGAGCCGTCATATTCTTCTTTCATTCTACCGGACAGCTTTTGAAGGGCATCTATACTCAGATACGCTTGAACCCTATCTACAATGCAAGATAGGATCATCACCAGAATTTTTATCAAATCAATCACATCAAAACATGGAGCCAAGTGTGTCCAAAGATGGTTTAGTCCATCATGAGAAAATGTCCCCTCACCATGGTTGGGTCAGTTAAGATAGTTGTGCTGCAAGTTTACATTCAAAATCTCAAGGGTAAAAATGCCTCCATTCTCCAACCTAGATTTGTTTACAGAACCAATTATTCATATATGCTTACAATTATTTATAAAATTCTGTGTGCCCTTGTACTACTATATATGTAGATAGTGAGATGCATATCGTTTATACAAGTTTCTATTGACAAATCTGTGTTTGGTGATAACCTGCAGGGCTGGAAAAAAGCTAATTCTGGTCATCGCTGCCTAGCATATCACCTTGCTGCTTCTTGCCTTGATAACAACTTTAACTCTCCAGATAGACTCTGAAGATATTGTGAGATGCATATCTTCTATATACTACAAACTTGCAAACCGCCCTCCTAACCATTTAGGCTTCCCAGCTTCTCCAATTTCATCCTTGTCCTCGACTATATTTTCCTCTAAGAATCCTTGTGATAGTTGGAGTCTGGACCATATGCTGTGATGGTAGAAGTGCTGAATATATGTTTGGATGATGATAGTTACAATTTTACTGTTAAAATGCTACAAAATCTCAAGTGGTGCACATATACTCCACCACAGTCAACTAGCATGATTGGACATATATATTAGAAAAATATGGTAGTCTGGATCTAGTATCTGTTTTAGTTGCTTTATTCTATAATCCAGAAGAAAATGAGGAAAGTTAGAACTGATCAGTTGTTTGTTAGGGAGAAGTAGTGGCATTCCATCAAAGTTGTTCTCATGTATTTTATTGTTGTGTAGGTCATTGGTTCGATGTCTTGAGATGATTGACCCAAGAAGGATGAAACGTGAGGAGAAGCTTGCTTTCTGGATCAATATTCATAATGCTTGAACCTGTTTGTTTTCAGAAATGAGATGAGATGAAATAAAAGTTAAAAAATGAATAAAATATTATGGTAATATTGTTTTTTAATATTAGTTTTGTTTTGAGATTTGAAAAATATATTTTGAAATTTGAAAAAGTTAAGTTTTTTATTATATTTTGTATGAAAATTTGAAAAAATAGAATGATAAATTTGATATGTGTTTTGAGTTTTTAGTTTCATCCCTGTAAACAAACCAAGCCTAGTGATGCATGTATGGCTCTCAAGTTGAACTTCACTTTACAAACAGAATGGAAATGTATGGCTCTCAAGTTGGTGCTATGAAATGGAAATGTTTTACAAACAGAATAGTGTGTCATGAAGTGGAGATGCTAGTAACAAGTTGATGAGAAATCCTGAAAATGTCATGCATCAATATCTACCTTCTCTTACCTTTTCACAGCAGATGGTTGCAGTTATCTATTATTTTAAGTAGCCATAGCAAACGTCTCAGTTGAATGGGTAAATTAAACCCCCTGCATACGTGCTACAATGCTACATGCTCAGCCCTCTAGCAATGCCCCAAGCTGATTCACCATAGTGCTAATGGTGGAGTGAGATATAAACATTTCATTTTTTGTTTAGATTAGTAAACTTTTTTTTCTCAATTAATCTAACTTCTTGTTTTTCTATCATAAGCTCATGTGCTATTGGCTACATCAGTAATGACATATCTGGTGAGGCTCATGAGGTTTCTATTGTAAGCATATTTGGCATATGGGATTGGAAATCGTGTAAAATGTACCTCCATTTTGAAGGTAGAAAATTACCAATAAATCTATCATTAATTTGTTCATCATATATTACCAGTTAAGGTACTTCTGTAATTCAAAACTCGTTAATCTTCAGGCAGCATACAATGTGGGTGGGCACCGCATTACTGCCCATGACATACAAAGCTCCATTTTAAGAATTCGACCACCCCACTCGGCCTCGGTATACCTTTTACATAAAAATTCTACAAATATTATGCACACACACATAACATATATGGATTATTTTTATTATATTCACCATGTAATACATGAAAGCATATATGACCCCCATCCCAACTGGCCAACATTTCTTTGTTCTGTTTCTTTCATGTATCTCTGTGCTTTGAGGGTTTGTGCAAGTTGGTAACATCACCTAAAAATAGAATGATGGTTGGGGTGCTTCACCCTTATTGAACAAATAAGGCATCTAGAGACTGAGTGGGGAGGCTATTGTATGCTCTGACTCGGTGTAGGAAGCCCCGAGTGCCAAGAAGTTAAAACCCCTCCCTTTTAAATAGTTTGGAGTAGCAGGTTCTATTAGAATGGATTGGTGATGAACGTTCTGCTTCCATATTGTTGATTACACTGTCAAAGCAGTACCCTGAACTCATCCTGTACCCCGAACAACTGCCACATAATAGAGGCAGGGGTGAGTCTTTATCTTGACTGTTGCTCTTCACCTAAATAGGCCTTATGCATTGGATTAATGCTTCTATGCAGTACGTACGCTTGAGGATTAGTCTCCCAAGGTACTCCATGTTGGAATCAAGATAGAGACAAAACTATAGTAGAAGAGGAAAAGAGCACTCCGGACAATACACTCTTTTTTTCATACCATCAAACATTGTTTCAGTACATCAATATATAAAACCAAAAGAAAATTCTGGAAATTAAATTAATGACATTTATGGCCATTCAAATTCTCTATACGATACACAACTAGATGCAAATAAAAGAAACTTTTCAGTTTTCAACAATCTCGTAATTGATCAACTTAATAAAATGTGGCCCCTTCAGTCTCAGCAATAAACCAAGTTTAATCTTTAACACTGCCGCTTAAACTTGACATCTTTCCAACACCAATCATCATCCTCAACTTTTGAAATGTATCATATTTGAGAGGCTTTGTGAATATATCAGCAGCTTGGTCAAGTGAATTCACATACTCTACCTCCATGCACCTTTACTCAATGCATTGCCGAATAAAATGATACTTTGTCTCAATATGCTTGCTTCGATCATGAAACACTGGGTTCTTTGCTAAAGCAATAGCTGACTTATTGTCCATCATGATCTTGGTAGCTTCACTTTGCTCAAAATGGAGTTCTTTCAGCAATATCTTTAATCAAATTGCATGACAAGTATAAGTAGTAGCAGCAACGTACTCAACTTCATAAGTTGAAAGAGTGACCATGGGTTGTTTCTTAGAACACCAGGAAATTGCATTATTTCCCAAGAAAAAAACAAACCCAGTAGTACTCTTCCTATCATCAATATCTCTAGTATAATCACTATCACAATAGCCCAGTAACTTAAACTTATTTGAAGCAGAGTAAAAAATTTCATAATCAAGAGTACCTTTAAGATAACGAAGGATTCTCTTGGCTGCCTTCATGTGTGTTTCAGATGGATTTTCCATAAGCAACTCACAAGTCCAATTGAAAAAACAATTTTAGGTCTAGTACAAGTCAAATATCTCAAGCTTCCCACAAGACTTCGAACAATGTTGGATCAACTTTTTGTAGCCCTTCCTCCTGTTTTGAAAGTTTAACTCCACACTCCATGGGCATGTTGACAAGATTGCAATCCATCATCTTGAACTTCTTTAGCACTTCCTTTGTATAGGCTTATTGCAAGATGAAAATCCCATCCTTCATTTGCTTAACTTCAATTCCCAAATAATAGGACATGAGTCCCATATCACTCATCTCAAACTCTTGAGCTATAGCCTTCTTAAAACCTTCAAACATCATTTAATTGTTTCTTGGGAATATAAGATCATCCACATAGACACAAACAAATAATAACTCTTCATGTTCCTTTTTCACATAGAGTGCATATTCACGAATGCATCTAGTGAAACCATTCTCTTTAAAATACTTATTAAGACGGCTCTTCCAAGTTCTTGGAGCTTGCTTTAATCCATATAAGGCCTTTTTAAGCCTAAGCACTTTGTATTCATAACCTTCAATAACAAAACCGAAAGGCTATTCAATATAAACTTCTTCAAGATAACCATTCAAAAAAGCAAACTTAACATCCATTTGATGGATCTTCCATTGATTTTTGGCTGCAAGTTATAGTAGCAGTCAGATTATCTCCAAATGAGCAATGGGAGGATAAACCTCTTCATAGTCAATACCATGTTTTTACTTCTAGCCCTTTGCAACGAATCTTGCTTTGTATCTTTCCACTTCACCCTTGGAATTCTTCTTGACTTTATACACCCATTTGACTCCAATCACTTGATTACCACTTGGAAGTGAGGCTAGCTCCCAAGTGCCGTTCTTCTTAATAGCTTGAATTTCTTCCTCCATGGCTTGTATCCTTCTTCTTCTTCTTTTTTATCTTCATAGCTTCTTCAAAACTCAAAGGCTCATCATTAGAGTATAAGCATAACAAATTCTCATATTCTAATCTTTCGATTTCCTCATAGAGATCCTCAAGGCTTAGATATTTTTGAAGGCCTTCACTTGAGCTAAATGAAGGAGAAGATGATGATGACGCTATTGAGGATAATGTTGGTGTCGTTGGAGATACTATTTCATCTTGGGCTCCTTGTGTTGGAGTTTCTTCATCAAAATAGGGGAGAAAATCATAAGAAGTTTCATTTTTGGTACTCCAATCCCATGCTGCATCTTCTTCAAGTTTAACATCTCTACTAATAATAACTTTTTTACTGCTTGGATTGAAGAACTTGTAGCCTTTTGAGTTCTAATTGTAGCCAATAAAAACAAGCTTCTTACTCTAATCATCAAGTTTTGATCTCTCTTACTTTGGAACTTGAACATAGGTAATAGACCCGAAAACTCGCAAGTGTGACACATTTGGCTTCCATCCATTCCATGCTTCTTGTGGCGTCACATCCTTCAAACTTTTGATAGGTGAGCGGTTAGAGATGTAAACTACACATGCAACCGCTTTAGCCCAAAACTCTTTTGGCATCGGCTTGCTTTTCAACATGGTCCTTGCCATATTGAGGATTGTTCGATTCTTCCTCTTAACAACTCCATTTTGTTATGGCGATCTAGGAACGGTCAAGGGACGACAAATTCCATGTGTCTCACAAAAAGCCTTGAATTCGTTGGAAGTGAACCCATCACCTCTATCGATTCTTAGAGATTTGGTTTCATAGTTACTTTCTTTTTCAACACGAGCTTTGAACCTTTTGAATGCTTTAAAAGCCTCACTTTTTTTCTTCAAAAAATAAACTCATGTTTTTTCGTGAATAATCATCAATAAAGAGCAAAAAAATAAGAACTTTTACCAAGAGATGGAGGCTTGATTGGACCACAAACATCTACATGTATAAGTTGAAGCATTGCTTGGGAAAACTCTTTTTTGAATAATTGCTTAGTAAACGAGGTTCACATAAATGATCAAAAGGATTAATTAATGGAATACCTTTCACCATCCTCTTTGCTCCCAAATCTCTAAGCCCCCCAAAATTAAAATGCCCATATCTCATGTGCCAAATCCATGATAGATCTTTAATACATGTCTTTAAACGCATGACTTCGTTAGTCTTCATATTCAACAAGAACATGCGATTTCTTGTCATAGAAGACTTAGCAATAAGATTCCCTTCTTTATCTCTTAGCCAAAGAAAACGATCTTCTATGTTTATTTTGCAACCATTCTCCATAAGTTGCCCAATACTCAATATATTATTTTTCATCTTGGGAATGTGATAAACATTAGGAAGAATCTTATGGCTCTCATTTTTTACCTCAAACAAAATTGTGTCTTTGACTTTAATCTCCACCTTTGATTCATCACCAAAGCGCACATGGCCCACCATTTTGGTGTCAAGTTCCACAAATTTGCTTCTATCGCCCATCATGTGGTTGCTAGCTCCATTATCTAGGTACTATGTACTCTTTTCACCATTGTGCTCTTCATTAAGTGCAAGGAATCATGCGGGCTCCTCAACATTTTCCTTGTGCAAAATGAGCTTTGTCTCCTCTTCTATTTTCTTGGTTTGACACTCCCAAGAATAATGCCCATATTTTCTACAAGAATAACACTCAATTTGATTTTTGTCATTCTTTGCCTCATGATTGCTTCTTCCACGACTTCTTGAAGAATTTTGATTTCTTCCCTCTTGAGAAAAACTTTGCTCAGCTTTTCCTCTTTCATGTCCTTGACCTCTTCTACCATTTACATAAGCTTCTCCTTTATCTTTCAATGAACGCTTCGCTTGCAAGACTTGTTCCACTTGCTCTTGCTTGCCTCGGTTCATCCTTTCTTCATGAGCTCATAAGGATCCATTTAATTCATCAATGGACATGATCTCCAAATCTTTAGATTCTTCAATGGCTACCACTATATGGTCAAATTTGAAGTTGAGAGAGCGGAGAATCTTCTCAACAACACGGATATCTTCTAATTTTTCTCCAAGCCTCTTCAATTGATTTATCACCATTAAGACTCTTGTGAAGTAATCTGAAATGAATTCACTCTCTTTCATCAAAATAGATTTAAACTCAGCCTTTAGAATTTGAAGATGCACTTTCTTCACCTTTTCAACTCCCATGACGGAATTTCGAAAAGCATCCCATGCTTGCTTGGAGTTTGTTTCGTTGGCCACTTTCTCGAACATGTCATCATCTAAACCTTGATGAATAATTGTGAGCGCACTTTAATCTTTCTTCCTTTCTTTCTCCAAGGCTTCCTTTTGGGCTTGATTCAAAGACTCCTCATTTTGAGGTTGAACAAAACCTTTCTCAACAATCTCTCATAACCCTTGGGAGCCAAGGATAGCATTCATTCGAATTGCCCAATTCTCATAATTGAGCTTGGTGAGATGGGGATATTGGAAAGAAAGAGTGGTTCCTTTAGAAGACATTCTCTATTGAACCCAAGCTCTAATGCCACTCTGTTGGAATCAAGATAGAGACAAAACTATAGTAGAAGAGGAAAAGAGCACTCTGGACGATACACTCTGTTTTTCATACCATCAAACATTATTTCAGTACATCAATATATAAAACCAAAAGAAATTTCTAGAAATTAAATTAATGACATTTATGGCCATTTAGATTCTCTAGACAATACACAACTAGATGTAAATAAAAGAAACTTTTCAGTTTTCAACAATCTCGTAATTGATCAACTTAATAAAATGTGGGCCCTTTAGTTTCAGCAATAAATCAAGTTTAATCTTCAATACTCCATAACTCCAAGTGGTGTGGCCATTCATCCTTAACATGGGGTGCTCCTGTGTTTAATATATGGGTTAGTATCATTTGGTTCTTCTTTTTTGAAAGGTGCCATGTGTAATTATTTTGAAGAGCTACATATCAACTCTATAGTCTAGTTCAGTGAAGAACAATCAGTCTTTTGCAATGACTTGGCTTAATATCTACTGGGGTTAAGGGTGAACACCTGACTCGACTCGAACCGACAACAAGCTTTCCGACTCGACTCGATAAGAAGGAGTTCCGTTTGGCCGATTAACCGTTTAGCCGATTACTCGACAATGGTATTTTTTATTATTATCATAAATACAACTGAAGCTTCTGGAATTTTGAATATTAGAAGCTGTGGACTAACAAAATCCATCCAATCATCATAACATCAAAGGGCATCCATATCCAAGCTTTGAAGAGATCAAAAAATCGGAGATTTAATGGCTGAACCCCAAGTTTAGAAATGCCATTTTGTCAACAATGGCAGCCATATACAAGTTTTGATTCACGTTACACAGAAAAAATCAAGAGAAGAAGAAAAAGAAAAGCTTTAGTTAGAGTAACGTCTTTCATCTCCTCTACGGCAACACAGCATCGGCAGCCTCCTAACAGTCTTTCTTAGGTTGCCCAGACATGATTTTGGTGCGTGGGAGGAAGGCAGCGACGAGGTCTTGGGTTAGGATGGTTTGGGCTCGACGAGCATTTTGCCGCGAAATTTCTCGTGAGGATAAACCAGCGAGATCTTGAGTTAGTCAGTGATTGGTCAGAGAGAGAGAGAGAGAGAGAGAAGAAGAAGAAGAAGAAGAAGAAGACGACGATGAAGACTTATAGATTGAAGATCAAAGACGAAGTGAAGAAATGAGGGCAAAATAAAGCATTTAAATCGGTATCGGGTAATGCCCAAATACCTGATTAGCCTAAATGGGTCGAAATATCAATATTGGGTAGGGTCAGAATACCGGGTCGGGACGGAACTCAGCTATTGTGTTCACCCCCAGTTGAGGTTGAGGAAGTTCGAGTCATATTACTTTGAGTTAACATAACTTTAAGCTAAGTGGATATCCATTTTGCTAATGTAATGCACATGGTCATTTGAAGCAATAGGATACAAAATTAAAAAAGAAAAAATCACAAATGATACTTGTAATGTTTTCTTTAAAATGGCATGAATGTAGTGGCTGCAATCACTGTTTAATGCAGGAAGAAAACTCAAGATTGGAAGCATGAGACATGTATATTCCTTAGAATATCTTGAGCTTCTTGTTCATTTTGCGCTATATTCAGAGACATACTTTGATCCAGCGGTATGAATGTTTCTTCTTCAAAAGATTTGGGAATGCTAACATTTTCTAATTTCATAATCCGAAACTATATGTACTAAAGCTTTTGAAGGCTTATGCAGCTATATTCTACTGTAGTGACATTTCTTCTTGGATGTAAGTTCGAGTCTACATTGCAAAGAATATATTTTAGGACCTCAGACTTGCTAAAGAAGAGTTCATTCAAGTAAGTATTCGTATCCACAAGGAAACGAAGATATTCCTGCCAAAAATCCTTCATTACTTTGTGAAAGATAGGTCACTAAGTATAAATGTCCTCTTAGAGACAATAAGCGAGAATCTGTCAGAAGTTCAACAGAAGTCTAACAAAAAATGCATGAAGAGAAGGCTTGATAAATGCATCCATTGGCTACCACAGAGTTCTACATTTCGGTATGTGATCCATGGAGAATTAGCCAAAGCATAAACAACATCTTGATTGGCCCTTATCTTGTATGTACGTCAAATTTAAAAACATTCTAATAAAATTGAGGTGCCACCGTCTTTCGTGAAGAAAAAAATTATTCAGATAAGATTTTGTTTTTTTTTTTGCGCAAGCAATGGTAAAATGATAAGTTGTATAGAAGGAATTAGAATGAGAAAATTATAGAACTTTTGCCATCAACTTCTTTCTACATAAATATATAGGTTGTTGGGAATTATCCATTATTCTTAGTTGGGCATGTGTTTATTAGTTGAACCTTTCCAATTTTCATTTTACAGTAATTTGTTATGAACGATTGTATGGATTGAAACGTTAAAAATAAAGGAATGGGATATTATCAGCTTTATTTTGGTCAGCAATTATAGGGATAAATCTCAATTGATTGTGTTGGCGGTAAATAAATAATCGTACTCGACAATTGTTTAGCATCGGCTCGATTAAACTTATGTTCAACTCGATTCAATTCATTCATTATTTATGATTGACTATCAAACAGGAGAACAAGTAAAAAGTTTAGCTCAACTTGTATGGGTTCGAATAAGATTTGGGGCAATAATAAATAATTATACCTATATGATCAGAGTTATGCACGAACTATATAACAAGTAATTCCTACCATGGAAGATGAAACTTATAAAAACTATTGTAAGGAAACAGAGCAAAACCAAGAATAGAGCAAGTAACAAGAGCGATTTCAATGGAGATAAGGCAGAGCTTCGTATATTCAATATTCTCTCTTGAAATGAACAGTGAAAACCCTAACATATATATGTAAAAACAGGAAAAAGAAGGAAAGAATCAAAGGAATATTCGAAGTTATTTGTACAAGTGTAGAAGCTTCGAGAATGTATAAAGCAACCAAAACGACATGTAGTCTATTTACAATCACGACGTGTAGCTTGTTGGTGTCTTCTAACACCCCCCTCAAGATGGAGTATAGAGATTGACTATACTCATCTTGAGTAAATGAGATTGCATGAGGTAAAAGGGGAGTGGCTTGGTAAAAATGTCAACAAGTTGGCTTTGTGAAGACACGCGGGCTGTGGTCTGGGAAGGGAGCTTCCCAATGAGTCTTCTATAAATGCTAGGAACTGGGAAGGGATTGCCATCATCTTTACTTAGTTTGAAATTTTGATCCAATGGGAGTTTGAGGGTTTGCAACCAAGCATATCGGAATCAGCTAACACATCCAAGGTATATTTTTTTTGACAAATATGGATTCTCTTAGTGGACTTAGCAATTTCTAATCCAAAAATTACCTCAAGCAACCAAGATCTTTGATTCTGAACTTGTTGTGTAAAAGGGTTCTAAGGGAGTCAATAGAAGATAGGGAATCACTAGCAACAATTATATCATCCACGTATACCAATAAAGCAGTGAAGGAAGACTCATCTTGCTTAATAAACAAACTATAATCAGCATTGGACTGTGTGAAACTGAAAGTAACGAGTAAAGATGAAAGTTTTGAGTACCATTGTCTCAATACTTGTTTAAGCCCATATAAACTCTTGAGAAGTCTACATACTTGATTTGGTTGTCCTTTGTCATATCGAGGAGGTCTTCTCATATAAATTTCTTCATTTAACTCCCCATTAAGAAAGGCATTATTTACATCAAATTGATGAAAATGCCAACTTTTGACAACAGTCACACTTAGTAAACATCTTATAGTTACAAGTTTTACAACTAGAAAGAATGTTTCATTGTAATCTACACCCTCAAATTGGGTGTAGTCTTTGGCTACCAATCTAACTTTCAACCTCTCTTTGGTACTATCGGATTTGAATTTTATTTTGTAAACAAATTTGCAATCAATGGCAATCTTACCAGCGAGCAGATCAGTGATGGTCCAGGTGTGAGGGCATATTTATATGATGTTGGCTCAGAATGGATGGAAAGTGAGTAGAAAAGGCTTTGAAAACATGTGCGAACTTGTGATAAGAAGGACAAGAAGTTAAAGGAAAAGTATTACCAGGAGGAGCTACCAAAGTCTTGGACATCGATTGGGTGGTGCTGGAGCTATCATAGTTTGCCATAACCTACTGACAATGGAAGTCTTGGAGATTTTTTGGGGCTGTCCTAACCCGGGTGGATTTTCTAAAAGGTGGGGGGGAAGTTTGGTTGGTTTGATGAAGTGGTGAAGGTGCAAGTGTGTAGGTGTCATTAGGTGGTGAAGAAACAGGGGTGGCTACGCAGTGGGCAAGTTAGGTGGATTGGATAAGGGTGGGCTGCTAGTTGGATGGGAATCGGGTTGAGCAGGGGCAGGGGTAGGGAGGTTAGAATTGGTTGGGGTGAAGGGTAAGGAGGTTAGAATCAAAAGCCAATGGATTGAAGAGAGTGGATCGATTATGTGGAGGTTGTGTATGGAATGGAAGAATGCTCTCATGAAACACTACATCCCTTGAAACGAAAATAGCATTGGTTTATATGTTTAGAAGTTTGTATCCCTTGGTTCCAAAGGGGTAACCAAGGAAAACACACTTCCGGCCCCTAAGATCAAATTTTTTTCTACCATGTGAAATGGTGGAAGCAAAACATACGGCACCAAACACTTTCATGTGAGCATAAGTGAGAATTTTGTTAAAAATAATTTCATATGGAGTTTTGTTGCTCAGATTTGGTGTAGGAGTTCTGTTTATTATGTAAATGGCCGTTAGAATGTATTCATTCCAATAAGATAGAGGAAGACTAGCTTGAAATCTAAGAAACCGAGCAACATTGAGCAAATGTTGATATTTATTCTCAACAATTCCATTTTGTTAAGGGGTTTCAATGCAGCTCTTGTGATGAATGATGCCATTTTTGTTAAAAAAAAAAATCTATCATGTGGAATTCAGTACCATTATCACTTCTTAAAATTTTTATTTGAACTCCAAATTGAGTATTTATTAAGGTAGAAAAGGTCTCAAGACATTTTCTAGTTTCTACCTTGTTGGAAAGTAGGTATAGCCAAGTGCTTTCGGAAAAATTATCAACAATGGTCAAGAAATATTTTGAGCCATTGTGAGCAATAGTAGGACTAGGTCCCCAAATCTCACAATGTATCATTTCAAATATTCTAGTGGAAATATGAGAGCTTTCAGGAAAGGGAAGGCGACGTAATTTTGCTATGGGACAATTAGGACAAGGTTTTTCATTAATATTGGAAATTGACTGCCTTACAATTGGATCAAAAACTAACTTTAACCTAGATAAAGATAAATGATCTAGGCGATAATGCCATAAATTAAAACTAGTTACATTGTTAGTGGCAGTATGGAAAGTTGAAATCTCTTTGTGTGAGTGTTGTGAAAGGAAATCTGTCAAAATTGAGTGAAGGATATTTGTGCACAGTAGGTGGTATAGACCATGCCTAAGTTCACCCCCCCTCCAATCGTCGTCCAAGAAAGAAGGTCCTGAATAAAGCATTGATTAGAAAAAAAAAACAAACAAACAACAAGTGAGATTGTTAGCAAGTTTAGTGGCAGAAATTAAATTGAATGAAAATGATGGAATACACAAAACATCAATGAGAGTGATGGTATTTGTCAAGCGGATGGTACTAATGTGAGTAGCTTTTGTTGTACTTCCATTTGGAAGTGTGACAAAGTAAGTAACAGTGGAAGTAATAGTGGTGAGGAGTGAGGTGCTGCAGACCATGTGGTCTGTAGCACCTGTGTCCAGGATTCAAGTGGCTATGGAGTGAGTGAGTGAGGTGTGTCTATAGGTGCTGAGACAAAAAGGTTTACCAGCCATCTTAGCAAGGGAAGGAGAAGGGGAGAAACTCGAGTGAAGAGCAGATACTACAATGGATGAATCCTTCGGTTACAGCAATGTAAATAGTTGTTGATATTGCATCATTGTGAGTTCCACTTTTTCATCACTGACACTATCTGATGCAAATTCAAATGACTGTGAAATTTGAGTGGCAAGGGCATTGGGTGGTGGGGTTTTGGAATGGTAATTGTGGCCAGAGGGTAGCCATAAAGCTTGTAGCAACGTTCAACAATATGGCTAGAGAGATTGCAGTGTGTACAAGTAGGGGTTTCGGCATTTGTAGCTTTGAAACACCTATTAATGGTATGGCCAGAATTCTTGTAGTGAGTGCAAAAAGGTCTATCCTTCTTGAAATGGGGGTTCAGTTTGGAGAAAAACTCAGGTTTTTGAGTGGCTAAGGCCATAGTTTTGGATGATAGAGCTAGTGGTTGAGTTATGAGATGGTGACGCTCCTGTTGTTAGATGAGGGTAAAAACTCGTGTAAGAGGTGGGAGGGGGTCTAGTAACATAATCTAGTCACGGGTTTGGGAGTATGATTTGTGTAGCCCCATCAGAAATTGAAATACACAATCACGTTGGTATTGGTCTAAGAGGGATTTCATTGAGCCACAACTACAAACAGGTAGTGGGTTATAAATTAACAACTCATTCCAAAGAGATTTGAGCTTACCATAGTATACCTTGACCGAATCGTGTTATTGGAGAAGCCCGGCTAAAGCTCTCTTGAGTTGATAAATTTGTGGGCCATTTTGGTGTGAAAAACGAGCCTGAAGGTCTATCCAAATCTCCTGGATATCATCAACAAACATAACACTCAATTTCAGAGAGGGGCTGATTGAGTTTTGAAGCCAGAAAAAACGATCATATCGTTACATCATTCCCACAGCTCAAGTAAGGGATCAAAGGGTTCGGAGGGTTTGGCGATGAAGCCGATAATAAACCCTAGTTTATTCTTTGCGCGTAGGGCACGACGCATTGAACGGGACCAAGTTTGATAGTTATCGACAGTGAGGGTTTCTGAGACCAGAGTAAGGACGGGATTATCGCCGTGGTCCAGCCAAAATGGGTTAGTAGGGTCATTTAGGTTAAGGTATCGGGAAAGGATGATGGGGTCATATTCATAGTGGGAAGTGGGAGAATGAGGTGGGGTGTTCTCCATGGAAGCTCTCAACGGCTGTTTGATACCATGTATGGAAACAGAACAAAACCAAGAACAGAATAAGTAACAAGAGCGATTTCAATGAAGATAAAACAAAGTTTCCTACATTCAATATTCTCTCTTGAAATGAATAGTGAAAACCCTAACATATATATATATATATATATGTAAAAACAGGAAAAAGAAGGAAAGCATCAAAGGAATAATCTAAGTTATCTGTACAAGTGTAGAAGGCTTGAGAATGTATAAAGCAACCTAAATGACATGTAGTCTATTTATAATCAACGACATGTAGCTTGTTGGTGTCATCTAACAACTATATATGTATATGAATGGATGAGACCCGTTTATGACAAATTGGATGTCCGTCAAAGTCATTTTATAAAATTCAATTCATGCATGAGCTATAGCAAAATAGGAAAATGTAACATTCGAAAAGAAAATTCTCTTAATAAAATTAAGACCTTTATTGGGTTGATTATGCTCCGATGCAAAAAATGTTAGTCACGCTCATGCCTCCCATGTCAACACCCACGAATACAGGCCGTCTGATAGATTGAGTGATGACGCTCCCAATTTTGCTGGGCCTGTCCTTGAGAGGAATAAGAATGGGTGTGAAAGGATATATGAGACTATCCTCGTACAGCTGGTTCGCCTCCAGTATGCTCCGTTCCTCCACACCAAATAGTTGAGCAATAGAATGAATGCTATCGCCCCAAGTGATCATATAAGTGATCAAATAATTGATCCCGGCCGCCATCTGGTAGGAAGTCGAGCAAGCACACCTAAGCGGCACGTTCAGATTTATCCCCACCGTGAGATTGCGATCGCCGTATGAGTTCTGGGCCATCATGGCCTGGCAGGTAGTCAACCCTTGGTAGGTGTTGTTGGCGACGCTGAAGTAGGTCTCGCCCTGAATGCTCAGCTTATAAGAGGTGGTGAACTGGTAGTAAGGATCCGAACAAGAGCACTTGACCGGGATAAGGATCTGGGTGTCGGTAGAAATGGTGTCGATGTTGGAGATGTTGTTGGCCTCGGCGATAAGGGAGGGTTCAGAGCCCAAGAGAAAGCCGATGGCGGTAGGAGAATTGTAAGGGGGAATGGATCGGAAGGTGAGATAGGCTTGGCACGAGGATTGGTCGCTGTTGCAATAATAGCCATTCGGGTAGCTGCCGTTGTTGTAGCAATCGAGCTGCTTGTTGTCTAGATACGTTTGTTGGGCTTCGACGGAGATATGGGATGTCCGGGGAAACACAAGCACGAAAAGGGAACAGATCAAGTATAGGTTTTTAGAGGTCTCCATTTAGTTAACTCCGGAAAGGATTACGAGCCTGTTCAGTGTTCTGGTTCCAGTAATGGCATTTAAAACTAAAAAAATATTAGATGCAGTCGGACTGCAGCTTGCAGCCTCTTACATAAATAATTAATTTATTATTTATATGTACGAGAGATTGCGGCTGCAGTTGAACAAACTCCTTTCAAAATATGAAGATCCGGTCAAAGACGCTGGCTGCTATTTGTAAGTAACGTGTTGCTCAAATTGAACGAGCATTGATGAGACATTATCATGTTTCTATCTCCTACAAATATTTCAAGTCCAACGGAGAAAAATATTTTTATAACGAAATTTGATTGACAGATGAAACGAAGGAAAAATAGAAAATTCAACAATGCACGAATGCTTCGTGCACGAAATGGCACGAAATAATTGGCTCGATTTATTTATTTTTATTTATTTCTCTATTCTCCATATCAACATTTTAGTTTTACTCTCCCAATATATTCACTCTCGATCTATTCTATCTCTCCATCTTTCATCTCAAAGTTTGAAGTCTTCTTCATTGCGACAACCTTTGCAGCTGGTCAGCAAATTTTAACACGTGGTTACTTATAACTGGCCCATCTTAGAAGGTATTTCGTCTTCAACGCCATGATGTACCGATGCCACTCTGCCGTAGTCCTCTTCACTAGAGTCTTGGCCTATTTATGCTCTCCATAAGTTCTCCATTTTGGTCTGTCTTATGACCCTCAACCAAATTTTCATTTGCAGAATTGGAGAAATTAAACACAGAGAGAGGAGATGGAGATGAATAGAAGACTATACAAAGGAACTCTACATGGTTTTACAGTGGACTAAGCAAGACTATAAAAAGGAACTCCAGCTTTACAGATGAATTTCTCTCGGATGAAGTCCTCTACATGTAGATTCCTCTCGGATGAACTCCAGCAAGATGAATTTTTTAGAGGATAAATTGGTTGTATTTTGCAGATGTCTTGTATAATTTTGTTTATGTATTGAGGAATTTTTTCGGTTGTAACAGATCTCACTAACTAGCACTAGGCCATTCGCACACCACATGCTTGCAAAAATTCCAGAACCATTTTCGGCATAGCTCCCACATATTACACTCTGAATAGAGTCATGTACAAAGCTTACAATCAATAAAAGAGTTGTAATTTATTCTTGTTTTAGTTGAAATTCGTGTAGTAATTTATTCTTGTTGGAGTTAAATGCATGGCAACTTCATACCATTAACTGCAAGTTAATCTTTCTTTTACTATTATTATGTTAAATCAATATTTTGATAATATCATCGTCAACAATGGAAGAAACATAAATTGAAGTTCACGACAAAAGGTACAAATGGCATCTCGTACCTATTAGTCAAATAAGTCATATCAAACGTTACGACATCTCCAAAATATATGTATGATGCTCTGCTATGTGCATCAGTCCAAAAGACATTTCTTAATCTATTCTCCACATCCAAGTCCATAATGGAGTAAAAGTCATGATTCATATCACGCATCCTCTCAAAATATTCTAACAGTGTCATACCACCTCCTTTTCCAAGGTGAAGATGTCTTGCCTTGTCAATGAAATTTCTGCAATATTTTTTTGTGAACTGTAGTTTGTCATGACATCCTGCTTTAACAACAAATGAATTATAGTTCTTATTCGTCGATATTCCAGCTCTGTAATTCAATTCTAAGTTCCATTTAGTAAGTGAGTCTATGTTCTGATGGCATCTAAAATATCTAGACACGTGGTATCAATCTATGATTGTAGGTAAGTTCTACACTAGTGAGACACCACTCACCATTATCGTGCTGAGTACTGATTTTCGCCTTACATTTTGTCTTTGTTGTTGGACATGGCTTCGACATATTACTACTATTACTTGTATGCTTTCCACCACTTGAACAACCAAGTGTAATATATTTCACTATCCCATTTGCGTCTCGTTTAGTCCTTTGTGTCCTCACCCCAAATCCCTTTTGCTTTGCATATCGCTTGTAATATGCACTTAGTGCGGCATCATCCTAGAAAGTCATCCCAGACTCAGGCTCATCAACAGGCGCATATTCATGATTTATCTCAATAGTGTAATCCATTTGCTCACTTTCAACAACTTTCTCATCTTGCTCAATATCATGCTTGTTAGAGTGCAAACTTGTACCTTCTTTATTTGTAGGGAGCTCCGTAGTCTCACCATGCTCACTTTCAGCAACTTCCTCATCTTGTCTCAATGTATTTGTATTATATGACCCGAATGGTTGAATAATTGGGTGCAGCAAAATGGGCAAAAGGTAATAAATGTTTTAATTTTATACATAATGTATGAAATAAAAGTAGGTATTATATTTACCTGACAACCCCATATATAGGGATAATGTGTGCTTATGAAAGAAGCATTATGATTTGACGGGTCATGCTCTTCGCCCATCAAGCTATTTAACCAAAAACACTCCTCGCTACTCTAAAAATTTATTTCATACAATTAGATAACCAAAAACAATTTGTCTAGGGAGAGTGACGTGATGTTTGAGAGGGCAAGGGCAATAAATGTAGGACACAAGAATGAGATTTTCGTTTTAAAGGTGCTAATGGAGATGAACACAACATGGTGCACACAGAAATGAGATAAAAAATTTCGCTATGCCAATGAGATAAAATTTCTAACTAGACTAGAAATTCTAACATGATACACACAATATGATACACACAACGTGATACATGTAGATTAAAATGGATTAAAAAGTTGTCTTTTAATCCAATCTGTACAGTTTTCATCCCTAAAAGACAATAAGTGTGTAGGAAATAACAAATGCGAAAGATATGACCGTCTGTGGTAGCCAAAAAAAATGAAACCAACGTGGAGATGAAAATAGGAGAAAAACAAATGGAAACGATGCTGCCTAAACTAAAACCAAATGCGAGAGAGATGAACGTCTGTGGCCCTTTGGGAAAAATGCAAGAAAGATGAACGTGGAGATGAAAAAGTCTTACCAGCTCTGTAAAAATGTAGAGATGAACCAGCGATAGCAAATCCAATGAGAGACAGAAGGCCAGCAAGAGAAAAAAAAAAAAGAAGAAGAAGAAAAGCAGAGCGGAGGGAGAAATGAAGTGTAAAAGACACTCTAGCATTTTTATTGTAGTAACTTGTCCACGTTAACACTTCGTGCCTTTTGTGCTATACAAGGGGCTTTCCCGTAGCACTACTCTATATTGAGAGAATGAAACTAAAGTGCTGACATGGAGAACCGAAAAATAAACCAAAAAAAATAAATCGGACCAATTATTTCATGCCATCTCGTGCACTAAGCGTTCGTGCATTGTAGAATTTTCCTTTATAAAAATGGCAGGCATCACAGGTTCTATTTTCTACCCACAAACATACACTAATTTTCTATTTGGCATCACCAAGCACTAGTCATGTGTCATTACAATGTTGCTAGAATAGGAATTGTGCAGCAAGAATGGTGTCAAATGGAGATGAAGTATAAAACAGAAGAGCAGAGTTTGTCATTATACTTGAATAGTGGGACAACACAGGGAGGAGAAAATAACAGGAGAAACGGGCGAAAATCGAAATGGGGGTCATAACAAGGTCAAGCAGAAAGTAGTGGGGAATAGCTTATTAAAACATTATACAAAGAACGGAGTCCCAGACTCGAACTATCACCATGTTTTATACACAAAATTTACATTCACTATTCTTGAAAAAGTTTGCTCTCGAGTAAGAACACCAACACCTGAATGAAGTCTGACTCCAAATAACCATCAAACTACTGCATCTAAAGACACCTATTAAATCTATACATGCTCACGCAATACCATAACTGATCTCCAAACATACCCTAATTAATATTCTTAATTGGCAACAAAAGATGGCATCAATCCTAGTCCTACGATTTAATAAAAACCTTCTAACTTCTATTGATTGAAAACAGACAATGCTCTCAAACCAACCTTGGGCACCAACAAATTTAACTAAAAGGGGAAGTGGTAAGTACATGTTTGATGCATATGATTTGTTCACAATGCTTGAGAGAGCGGGATTAAGGCCAAAGTTTCCTTTGACTTCCGCATTGTAGGGAATGAACACATGAATATCCAATCATTGGGAAAATACATTGTAAACTGATCTCAATAATTCCTTCATCAATTATAACATGGAAAACAAGGCAACACACATCACATACTTTAATAACCAACAGCTGCATTAAAAAAAACAGAAAAAGAACAGATGACGTGTAACCACTCAGATATCAAACCTCATAATATATAGGAGAAGATCCAATTATCCCTGTAATCAATAGATATTTTGTAATTTAATTTTCTGATATGCTTTGTCTTTTCACAGTCGAAATCTGTGTCCAACTCTTCACCCAACATCAGTCCTGTCAGAGTACTGAGAGATGGGTTCTTGGGCAATCCATACAATCCCTTCGTCTATCAGATATTGGAAGGCTTTGCAGAAGCTTATAACATGATTTGGAAATGGTACGCTACTAACTTTACTTAACCAATTCACCCTCTGATTGAAACTCTCTTTATTGGTTATCTTTGCATGCAACAGAGGGCGCTTATGTCTAATTTTTGTAGATTATGTAATCATACTGAAAATTATGTAATGATATTTTATTGTAGCACCAGCTGTTTTAGAGTTAGATTTTGTGATTGAGGAAATATTGGGCATTTGTAACATTTACTCAAGTCGGTTTATTAAGTTCTACCCATTTAGATTCTGAGTGCATATGTTGCCGTGCTGACGAATTTGGCATTTTTAGTCTTGTATTTATGCACTACTATAATTGTTATATATATATATATTTAAAAGTCTATTTCATTCAGTTATTTTTGCGTATTTCTTGCACATAGGCCTGATCATCTGAAAATCCGGCCCAGGTCTAAAATCTTTTTAATTTTTTAATAATTTTGATATTTTTACTTAAAAAATTTTAAAAAATTTCAGATTCGAAACTTAATAAACAAACCTATTTGCACACTCCACTAATGTGGCAGAACTCACCATTTATTTTATATTAAAAAATGATAAGGTAAAGTGTATAAAGAATTCGTAAAAGTGAAAGCACAAAAATTTTTTATTTTTTGTTTATGATAAAATCTTCTTAGATACCCTTTTATTATCTGGTTTGTTTTTTTCTTTCTGGCCATGATTATCATAATAATAAATAAATAAATAAAATATATATATATATATATATTTCTTGGTTCTTGAAAATCCTATGCAAACGTTACTCCGGCCTGTTTTTGTTTTAATCAAGCAGCAAAACCTTAATTATTTGAAAGTTTTTACTTGCACAGAGTATGAAAATAATCTAAAGCGGACCATTGAAAACTCAAAAACCTGAATGGAGAAGACGCAAATTGATGCTCTCTTGTTCAATGAATGCGAGGCAGCGTGTAAATGGCTGGAGAATAAGCATGCATCAAAAACGAAAAAAAAAAAAAAAAAACTCTCCGGATGATACAATTGTCTACCCGGTTGCATCTCACTGAACTAACCTAAAATTATTTTTGTTATCTGCCGAATACCTAAACCAATGAGTATGGGAGGGAGACTCTTCTACCTGGCAAGAATTTAGTGTTAGAAATTCCAGACCATTGACTTGATGAATTACATGACTAAATACGATAAATAATGAGTATGGACAAGATTAAATAACTGATTTAACCTAAAACTAGTGAAAAAAATTAATGGAAACCGTGATTACATGCCACTAACTTGATCCGAGTACGGAAAAAATGATTCCAGGCCACTTGACTTGACTCCAGGACACTGACCAGAACGAGCAAATAATTACATCAATCATGCATGCACTAGCAATAATTACATCATTCAACCACAACTCAAGTTTCAAAACAACATCTTCCAGCTTAATGCCATCAACAGAAAGAGAGAGGGAGCGCTAACAAGGACAGTGCCATGGTGAAGAACGAGCGGATTAGTGGGGGAGGGGATCCCAACTCGGGGAAGGTCATTATGTAGCATTACCAACTTCCTCCATTCACACACCAAACGTAAGCAAAAATTTAAAGCAAACAATGAGAGATAAATTGAAAGCAAACAATGAAAGATTTAAAATAGGAGAAGCGATACACACACAATATAATTATACAATACTTTATAGAAATATTCACACAATACTTTACAAAATTACCCCTCATTTAATGCATTGTTGTAAAATATATTATATATTATATATCATTTTCTTTAAAATAGAAAGTCATGTCAAAGACACCGGCTACTATTATCAAGTAACGTGTTGCTCAGACCAATTGAATGAGCATGGATGAAACATTATCATGCTACTGTCTGCTTGAAATATTCCAAGTCCAACCGAGAAAAATACTTTTCTGATGGAAATTTGATTGACAGATAAAAGGGAAGAAAAAGTAGAATAACTCATCCTAGAAGAGATCTTCGGTAAAAATAGCATCACAGGTTTTATTTTCTATTGCAATTAACATGCACTAAATTTCTATTTGAAGAATCCTTTACTTCCAAAATAGCAAAATGCTAATAATAACTATTCATGATTTTATTGAAATCTCGCTAGCTTTGAATGGGATAGAGACCCGGTAGAACAGAGATTGACTATAAATAGGACTCTCCCACACCCAATTGGACTCAAAAGACACCAATACCTGAATGAAGTTTGACTCCAAATAACCATCAAACTACTGCATCTAAGGACACCTAATTTGCGTTTTTATCCCTGCAATCAAGACAATCCCTTCTTCTATCAGATATTGGAAGGCTAATTTGCAGAAGCTTATAACATGATTTGGAAATGGTAGCCGGTAGGGTACTAACTTACCCAATTCACCCTCTGATTGAAACTCTCTTTATTGGCTACCTTTGCATGCAACAGAGGACGCTTAGGTCTAATTTCTATAGATTATGTAATCATAATGTAAATTATGTAATGGTATTATACTGTAGCACCAGCTGTCTCAGAGTTAGATTATGTCATTGCGGAAATATTGGGCATTTACTCAGTTGCTCTATTATGTATTACCCTTTTAGAGTCTGAGTGCATATGTTGCTGTGCTGATGAATTTGGCGTTTTTAGTCTTGTATTTATCGGCTACTATTATTGTTATATATTTTTTATGAATTTTATTAAGCACAGTCAATTTCTTGTACACTATTAATGTGGCAGAACTCAGCATTTTTTTTAAAAAAAAAAAAAAAGTGATACAGCTACCGTATTAGCGGAATGCGCAAGGAGTAGACAAAAATCATTGCGGATAGAATTTTTTTTTTTTTTTAATGATAATATCTTCTTAGCTACCCTTTTATTATCTGATTTTTTTTTCTGGCCATGCTTATCATAGTAATAAGAGAATTATTTCTTCGTTCTTGAAATTCCTATGCAAACGTGACTCCGGCCTGTTTTAGTCAAGCAGTAAAACCTTATTTAGAAAGATTTTACTTCCATAGGCTTAGTTTGAATTTGAAGTTTGAAGGTAAGTTCAATTCATCTCAATTCATATTTATTTTATTATTATATTTATATAATTTTTTATATAAAACATAAATTCCTATAAATATTTTTTAAATCTCAATACACTTTTTTCAAATCTTAAAATAATAATAATATTAAAAAATAAACTAAACTCATCTTAATTCATCATTTCTCCCCGAATCCTAGCGAGACTAGTATATGAAAATAATTTAAAGCGAGACCACAGATTTTCAAAACTCAAAAAGCTGAATGAAGAAGATGCAAATTGATGCTCTCTTGCTCAGTGAATGCGAGGCAGTGTGTAATGGCTAGAGAATAAGCATGCATCAAAACGGGAAAAAAAAAAAAAAAAAAAACTCTGGATGATCCAATTGTCTACCCAGTTGCATCTCACCGAACTATTTTGGAAGGACGAGGGACATGAGATATAAAATATCATAATCTGATTAATGAAGCATTAAGAGCATGATATTCATATTCATATGCTTGAGTAGAACCGCATCCTAAGCTGGAAACCAGGGAGAGAGAACAGGACTCCGTTCCATTATTATGTATGCATCATGATCATTAAATTAATTATGGGATTACCCGACAGTATTACAGCAGCCAGCAGGGCATTATGCATCTCAAACTGCAGCGCAAGAGCATATGCCATGCCCAATTGCCATCTATCTGACTTGGATTTGACCAATTGATGTGGAACGTTCGAGCTCGTCAGATGGATCCCAGTCCAATGACGACGACAGAATCTTGGACAGAGCCATGAAAACTTCTGAAATGGGCGGGCGCGAGTTGAGGTCATGCGCAACACAGCTTTTAGCAAGCTCGGCTATGGAGAAGGCCAAATCCAGAGGGTACTCATGCCCAAGAGAAGGATCAACAAATTCTCCCAGTTTATCTCTGACATTGTCTCCTTCAAGAACCACTCTTATGGATGCAAATAATAATTCCTCACGATCTCCTCCATCCTTGTCGGCAGCAGCAGCTTCTCTTCCGGATAAGAGCTCCAGTACGACAACCCCAAACGCGAACACATCTAATTTAGGAGTTATCACTCCGTTCTCGATATACTCCGGCGCCATGTAACCCTGAGTACCGATCACATGTCTGGTCATTTGGAGTCCTCCGTCGTCTTGATTCTCCATTGTTCTTGCCAGTCCAAAATTGGAAACTTTGGCTCTGAAATTGGAAACCAATAGAATGTTACTTGTCTTCAAGTTCTTGTGGATGTAGGGAGGGTTGGCATAGTTATGGAGGTAGTTGAGAGCATCGGCCACATCATGGGCAATCTGAACCCTCTGTTTCCATGTTAAAGGGGAATGATTTTGAAGCTTGTTTGATTCAAGCCAATCGCTGAGAGACCCATTTTCTGCATGCTCGTAAACAAGGTAAGTGTTCCCTCCGTGTACGCAGAAACCAGATAGCCTGATGATGTTACTGTGGTTGATGCGCGACAACAAGTTGATCTCGCTCGAAACGTCCCCTTTCATGACCTTAACAGCAGCAGCATCACCTTTAAACGATCCTCGGTAAACGGAGCCCTTGATTCTGTTAGCTTCCCCGAAGAACCCAGTGGCCTTTTCTAAATCATCAAACTTGTATACGGTCAAGGATTCGATAGCATAACGAACACCTTGTGTAGAAATAGACCATGAATTTTCATGGGAAGACTGTGGGGGATTCTTTATAGGTGGTGACATAGTTGGGAGTGGCTGGGGTGCCTTCTTGTGAGACTGACCACCACAGAAGAACCAAAGCAGAAAAGCGGAGAGGACAAGCAAAACAGCAGCTCCAATGCCAACACCCACGAATACCCACTTTTTGTTGGACCCAGAATCAGGGGCGGCAGGGGTGGACGACGGGGGCGGCGGTGGAGGGGGCGGAGAGGCTGTTCTCTGAATTCTACTGGGCTTGCTCTTGAGAGGAATAAGAAGGGGTGTGAAGTAGAATATAAATCTATCCTCAGAAAGCTCGTTCGCGTACATTACGCTCTGCTCATCCACACCGAAAAGTTCAGCAATAGCAGAAACGGTATCGCCCTTGGCGATCATATAAGTGAGCAAGTACTTGATCCCAGCCGCCGTCTGGTTGGAAGTCGGGCAAGCACATCTGAGCGGCACCTTGAGATTCGTCCCCACCGTGAGGTTGCGGTCGCCGTATGAGTTCTGGGCCATCATGGCCTGGCAGGTAGTCAGCCCCTGATAGGTGTTGTTGGCGACGCTGAAGTAGGTCTCGCCCTGGATGTTCAACTCATAAGAGGTGTTGTACTGGTAATAAGGACCCGAACAAGAGCAATTGACCGGGATAAGGATCTGGGTGTCAGTAGAAATGGTGTCGAAAATGGAGATGTTGTTGGCTGATGCGATGAGGGAGGGTTCGGAGCCCAAGAGGAAGCCGATGACGGTCGGAGAATTGTAAGGAGGATTGGATCGGAAGGTGAGGTAGGATTCGCAGGAGGATTGGTTGCTGTTGCAGGAGAAGCCATGCGTGTAATTTACGTCGTTGTAGCAATCGAGCTGCTTGTTGTCCAGATACGTTTGCTGGGCTTCGACGGAGATATGGGATGTCCGGAGAAACACAAGCACGAAAAGGGAACAGATCAAGAACAGTACTTTAGAGGTCTCCATCCAGATAAATCCGGAAAGGAATACGATTCTCTTCTGGCTGCTTGATGATGGATGAACATAACAGTCACATATAGAGAGAGAGAGAGAGAGAGAGAGAGAGAGAGAGAGAGAGAGAGGGCAGTGCCCGCACTGGGGAGGAAGGCAGGGCAGCGAAGTTGGACTTTTGGACCGTGTCTCTGACTCTCTATATCAGTCAGTCCTATCTATTCAAATGCGTTTGTATCTGTCAATATTTTTTTAATAAAAAATATGAAGATATTTAACTTTAAAAAGGAGAGCAACAGGACCTCAACGATTCAACGCGTGATTAGTTGGATCGCGCCTTCTGTACAAGTTCCAGCCCTGCGACTCTCAATCAGGGGCTATGCGGGTAAAATAAAGAATCAAATCCTTTGTCAAAGCGTATAAAAAAATACGTAGACGCAAGAGGCACGTTACTTTTACGTATGATTTGGGGGTAGGATCATGCTAGCGAGCCAGCACTGCTAATTATAAATTTTTTTTCTGTTTCATTTGATTTTCTTTAAAATATTTGTCAACATTTTTAATTATTAAAAAAATCGAAATATATAATTTTACTATTAGTTAATTTCTTAGTTATTAAGTTAGAAAATATAAATAAAAAATTAAAATATATGAGTAATAAAATAGAACAATAAGTTTAAAAAACTCCGCTGAAATAACTGTCAACTCCCATCTTAAAACACTTTTATTAAATTAGTCAAAAATAAAATTTAATATGCTTTTAGCTGTTAGATCTTAAAATAAAATTACATTAAATTAATTAAAATCCAAATATTTTAGACTTTAGCTATGATATTCTCGAAATTAATTTCATTTTTGGCTGTCACTGTTAGCATGCTAAATTCTTATTTAATTAATTTTTTTCTCTTTCTATCTTTCTTCAGCCTTTATGCATTTAACAGATGATTTTGATATCTTCAGCATTTGATGCATTGATAACAGATGGTTAGCTGAACTTAATTTCTGGATGTATTTTCTCTAGGTTGCTGAAGGAGGTGCCGTGTGCATTATTAGTTTGCTAGAAAGAACGTACGTACTCAGTTTTCCCATTTTTTCAAAGTAGATATCTTCCCCCTTTTTTTCTCTTCCGTCTAATTAGGGTTGGGTTGAAAATTTTAGTAGATATGATTGTTAATAAAAAGAAAGTTTGGCCAAAAAAAATTGTTGGATCGGAAAATGGAGTACTTATAATTCTTGAGTAGAAGAAAAGTCTGTCAAAAAAATATAGTTAGATGAAGAATAAATATATATATATTTTTTAATATGATTAATTAAGTAGTCTAATTTAAATAGAATTTGATTACTCATTAATTTTCTTAACCCATAATTTAGTTAGAATTTTATTATTATTTTAGTATAATATAGGTAGAATAGTAAAATATGATAAAATTAAATAAATTAATAATTATAAAAATTAAATACTTTTTTAAATGATTAATTACTCATTAGTATATAATAAATAAAGGGATAATCTAATGTAAAATTTTGATGTAATTAGCTAAAGTCAAATTATTGTTATTATTATTTTATTATTATCTAATAAAAAAATAACTAATTGAATGTGAAAATTTATATAAATAAAATAATCAAAAGTTAAAGCATTCTTTATTTTCGAAAATAAGATGTGATAAAAATTAAAAAATATATATATATACATTATCATATATTTTATTTAATATTTTTAAATTTGAAAAAAAATGAATTATTTATTTTATTTTATATAAAAATTTTAAAAAATATAATAATAAATTTGAAATGAAATAAAATAATTTATAAAAATAAATTAGACTTAACTTTCTCTTATATTGACCAAAATTGTTATTTAACTTTAATTTTAACTAATCGAAAGTGTTCTTAACTGCGTGTAGTCTTCGTAGCCCGTCAAAGTTTGGGCATAGGACCTGCCTCAAACTTTTATTCCTTTTTAATGAATATAATATATTAATTTTCTTCTTCTTCTTCTTCTTCTTCTTTCCATACAGTCTGAGTAGAGAAAAAATAATTTAAAATTGTAAAAAACTTAAATTTTTTATTATATTTTATGTGAAAATTTAAAAAAATGTAATAATGAGTTTGAAATGAATTTGTGAGTTTTGATTTATCTCCGAAAACAAACGGGCTCTAAGATGAAAATGAATTGATGCCAGAATTTTGTCCATTTACTGGCAGTGCTGCTGTACAAATCGCATCTACCTGAAAGCACTTTTTACAATGATTTGATTTCCATAAATCAACCCAAAGAAATAATACATTCAATAAGACACAAGTTTATAAAGTTAGTAGAAAAGTCTTCAAAGAGACATTTCAGTAGGTGGAAAATTGTTTCTGGAGAGTGAAAATGTGTAAACTTAGAACTAAACAAATACCCTGACAGCACAGTCAATCAAACTTGCATTTACCTAGACATCGCCTGCTGACTAATACAGCTGCATATGTGAATCCTATCAAAGCTAGAAGCAAGACTGCAACAAAAATCAAAAACCTAAAAACATCAGTATGAGAATCACAAGATGTAAATGAATATTATGAACTGAATTCCATGCCATCTCAGAGATAAACCTAGTGAACACTTCCCATGAAAAGGAAACATTAATTTCTTCATTGTATAATGTCATTACGAGGGAATATAGATCCTCCAGACACTTGCTTAAATCCAAACTTTATATTTTCAAGTTAGAACAAGTTCAGATTCTGTCACTTTTAACTTTTATTATCAATGTTAGTCAATGAATTTAAGAAATTTTTTTATATTTGAACCGATTGAATCAATTGAGCAAGTAATAAAATCATTTTAAAAGTTACATCTAGAGACACTAATGATATATGCTGAATGCTAAGTTCACAAAACCTGAGAGCCATTTACATTGAAAACAATACTTAGGATTTGAGGGACATGTAGAATTTCCCTAAAAAATACTTTACAAGCTCATGATCCACCAGGAGGTCTTTCCTAACTTCAATTCTCTATAACTTCTTTAACTGAGCTGGTCATTTTACGGATATATCAAAGAGCAAGATGTACCTGATTTGATTAAAATGAACTAATTTGTGCACTACCGGATGGTGCCTATAAGTTGGTGCTTTCATACATAATTAGCACTTTTGTTCTCGTGTACTATGGTCCTTCATTTCCTTTCTTAATGAAAATATTTATTGAGAACTAACAAGTGCTTCACATCATCTTCTTTTTTAACTACTGCAAAGAGACTTTGCAAGCATCCCATGTAATAAGCACTAAAAGGGCCATTATGCAGCAATGAGGTGTTGTTGGTAAGCATCTTCCATGAAGTAGGCATTAAAAAAGATGATGAAATTAACAGAAGTGACGTACTAGCAACAGCACCGTAGAACAGAATAGCCAGGCGATATCTGACAAGCCATGGTAGAGTAACTTCAGGGGAACAATGCCTCCGATATTCCCCTGTTTTCATGGTGGTAACGTTGTTTATACTTCCAGCTTGCAGTTCCGATAATGATGTCTTGACACCAGTCACAGTTAACCCATTGATATCCTTAACTTCAATTTTCAAGGTCACTGGAGTTTCATCCCAGTCTATCTCAATTGCTCCAAAATTTGGTTGACCTAAAAATAATCCACAGTTTAAATGTTAAACTTTCAAAGAGCTAATCATATTTCCTCAACAGAAAATCCATATTCATATTAATGCATGTGATTCACATTGTAGGTGCATACCATATGTGCATGAACTAAAACTGCAATTCTGATTCATGACTCTCATTGTGGTCGGTGTCAAGCTTGCCACGAATCTCACCATGAAACGAAATGGTGGTGGGACTGCCTCCTCTATTGATTTTGTGAGCCCGCTTGATGTAATGTCATATAGGGGATATCCAGTAGCACAGTCATGCCGTGCAATTTCTCCAAAATGAACATCACCACTAATGAAGAAGACTCGATCTCTCTACAGAAGAAGGGTTTGTGAAATGAAAGGTTATTGTGCAGTTAAGTATCCTCTATTATCATACCAATCAGAAGAGATAAAACACAAGGCAAGTAAAAATTTAGAGCAACAAAGAAGATAGAAAGAGAAAACCTTGTCAAACACATGGCCTGATATTGCCCAGTAACATAAAAACACAACTACATGTGTTCAATTCAGATGGACGAGCATGGATTAAAGATTATCACCTTACTGTCTGCTATCAATTTGAAAAGGCGATCCCTCTCCTTTGGGAAACGTCCCCAAGACTCGGAAGAAATCAATGGGCCAGTGGTTGCTGAAAGATTTGATATAACCTGAATTGTATGAAAACGATGATGCCAGGTCTAACAAAGTAAATACCTTGCTAACAGAAATGCAGGTGGCAGATCCAAAAAGTAGAATGACATGTCCAAGAAGAGAGATTTTGTAAAAATGACATTTCCAGGCAAAAATTATTTCATGTCAAACAAATCAGCAATGCAAAAAAATATATATATATTCTCCGAAAATGGTTCAAAAGGGGATCAAGCGTAATGCGGGAGGGAAAAGCCCATAAACATACTCAAAATAGGGGTTTGCACCTTTTTTTCCTTTTGATGAAATTTTATTACTCACAAAAAATATAGTGCTACAGAACAGGGAGGAAGAATTAATGGAAACAGCAGGAACAAAACCACTTCACCATTTGTACCAGAAATGGGGGCATAACTATGCCAAGCAGGAAGTACCAGAGGATAGCTTCTAAATACCATAGAGGATAGCTTATAAAATATCAGACACAAATTATCACCATGTCTTGTACACAAATTTATATTCATTGTCTGAAAAAGCTTCCCCTTGACTGAGAACTTATTGCACTATGGAATAAGGTTTTGCTCAAATCACTGCTGTAAATTGAACCTATAGTTCAAGAAGCCAAAAGACTGCAGGACCGAGACAATATGAGCTTATCGTCTTCTTAATTGGCAACATGGTATCAATTCTACTATTTAAGGAAAAAAAAAATTAGAACAGAAAAGCCACCCTCCCACTACATACACACACAATTGACAATATGCATACACACACACAGAGAGAGAGAGAGAGAGGCGAAGGATTAAGGCCAAAGTTTCTTTTGACTTCTGCATTCTACAGAGCGGGCACAAGAATATTCGAGCATTACAAGAATACATTGTAAAGTGACCTCAATAATTTCTTAATCAATCCAAACATTAAAAAGGAGAAAATACAAGTCGTATGACTTGATGACCAACAGCACCACTTAAAAAAATAAACAGTTGTCAAGTAACCACTCAGACATAAAACCTCATAATGCGTAGGGAATCAAATTCAGATATACCTGAATAGAAGATCCAATTATAGTAATGGCTGATGCTGGACCATTCAGCTCTTTTTCTAGCCATGTCCACTGCAAATTCCCCAAAATGGTACCATCACTTGACAGAGGATCTCTGTGGTATCTAGTATCTAAGAGGATAACCTGACAAGTTCTCACAAGAGAATCAGAACAAGATTAGTGAAAAGAATTCGGTTACATTGTAAGTTGGTTGTTATCTTATTGGTGGGTACGGTCAGTGAATAGAAGTCATGCACAAGAAACCATGCCGATTATTTATTGCTTTATTGATGGTACCAAAAAGCATATCAATTGAGAAAATTAATAAATCTGATCCAGCAGACTAATCAAATTATATGTAAAAGAAAGTATTATAGAAGTAATTGAAAGCATTCACTTTGGTACCTTTATTTGTCTATCCAAAGGGCCAAATGTATATGATGCATACACACCAGCCTGCTTGCGCCTGTAACATTGAAGCCATGGTGAGTTTTCCAAATGGCACCAACCCTTCCAACTAATGGCCTTAAATTGTCCATTTGAATTAACATTAAAACTGCTGCTTAGACTGAGTTCTAAGTTAATTTAATTTTGATAAAATTTCATTAAGGAGAGAACCACAACCAGTACATTGAGGAGAAAAGCTATTGGTTTCTTCCTTTTTTCTTTTTTGCATTGACAAAGTATAATAATATACAAAGCTAAAGATGATCAAACGAACAGAAATCTCCTCACCGTGGACTATCCTGAGGTTCTTCTAAAAAATCAAGGAGAAGTTCTTGGTTAGATATTTTCGCCGAAAACTCTTTTCCTGCATCATTTAATCCATAATCATGGTCATCCCATGTGCCGATTACCTACAATATGAAAATATTACCACTTCGGCAGAAAAATATGAAAGAACAGAATTATTAATAAAGCACAAGTTCTGCAACGTTCAAGCAGAAACTTGTCAAGCTCATGACACAATATTATGAGAATGGGTAAACTGAGAGACCTTAGTTTTCTCCCGAAGACGAGAATAGCCAGGATTAGTCTTAGCTTTCTTATATCTTAACTCCATTTCCTGCCTGGAGTTAGGAACAAACCTTGGAGCATTCTTCCAGGGTCCGATTGTTCTTTCCTTTCCAAACAGTTTAAAAGGGCGCTTATTGTCTCCATAAATGTTATCGCCAAGCCAAATAAACACTTGGGGATCATATTTGATTATTGCATCCCAGATAGGCTGCATTCAAAAACAAGACTCGAGTTGTCACAGTCGAAAATCCAATTGCAAAATAGTCGCTGTTTCGGACACCTAGTATGGACAAATCGTTTCTCTGGTTAAATTGTCTAATCTGTGTCAACAACTCTTATCTATCTAAGGATGAACATATGGCGCCTCTATACAAGCAACGGTAAGCAGCAGTGTCACTTATTCTGACAAACAGTTCCGAGGGACGCATAGGCCTTATCTACAGACGAATAAATTTAAAAGTTATCAAATAATGCCAAAAAAAAAAAAAAACACAGGTATATTATTACTGTACGGCTGTTTTTTCAGCCAGTTGGGGACCCTATTTGTCCACCCTGCAGGTATGGCGCACGGAATAGAATCAGGCTGAGAAAACGATTAGCAATCAAACAAGGATGTTCACGACGGGAAAAACAAAACTCGCTATACTGGAAAATAAAATAGGCTTGATTACGCAAAGAAAGTGGAAAGAAAAGAAAACCTGAGGATCGCTTTGGTCGGAGCACGACCCGAAGGCAATACGAGAAACCAGAAGGTCTTCTTTGCTTTGCGAACCGCTGCTCGCTACCGCCAACACCGCTCCTATGATCACCGAACCCCACCATCGCCACCACCCTCCATTGCCCATCGATGCCATTCAAAATAAGAATATTCTCACGAAGTCAAAAAAACCAGAGTCTGGGAAAGGACTGGACAGTTCTGAAGCCTTCTTGCCACAGACGCTTTTCTTTCAAATTTCACTTACGCTTTCCCTATCGCCATGCGCCATGCCTACGAGGATGACCTCAAATAATTTCAATGTCCGAGATGAAATTCTTCTCTAGAAGCAAGAGTGGCTGCTCGGATCACTTTCCATTGCCATCAATTTCCTGCTTTGTACGTGAGATGTACGCCAACTACCTTCATTTTTCATTACCATCCATTTATATTACATGATTGCTTAATTACACTTTATCAAATCTCTTTGCCTCTTATTTGTAACTCAACAGTTGTTGTTGTTGTTTTTTTTTTTTTTTTGCCATAATAGTTTTTTTTAATCGTCACTCAATAGTAATTATATCGTATTTTCCTATATTCTTTCAAAATATAAATATTTTACATTATGATAAAAAAAAAAGCTTAAATTCGTAATATTAATTATTTTTTAGTAATTATGATTATTTAATTTTAAATTAGAGACTAGCAGATTAAATTTGATTTAAATTTTTAAACCATATAGCTCATCATTCTAATAAAGCACTTGTGAGACTTTTTTTTTTTTCTTTTTTTTTAGCCCTTCAGAAACTTAAAAGTTTGCTTTCAAAGTTTCACACCGACAAAAAAAGTGACATTTTGTTTTTATTTTTATTTGTCCTTGTATTATTTGAGAAATAAATTAGCTATGGGAAAAAGTCAAAAATATTTATTAAAGGAATCCAACTTGATCAATAAAATGTCTGAGGTAATTAGTATAAGGCTACTTTTGAATTGAATTGAATTGAAAAATAAGATGAGTTGAGACAAATTGAATTTATTATTTAATATTATTATTATTTTAAAATTTAAATAAAATATATTAAAATTTAAAAAATATGTATTGAAATTTAAAAAATGTGTATAAGAATTTATATTTTATATAAAAAATTAAAAAAATGTAATGATGAGATAGAGATAAATTAAAATAAATTTCAAATTCAAACCAAACCTAAATAAAATATATAATAAATATAATAAAATCAACATTTATATGAAATAAGTTTGAACTGAGATATAAAAATCTCATTCTCTCTAAAAAGATTCAAGCTTTGTAAAGTATATAAAATTTTAAATTAATTGGTACAATAAACTCTTTTTGATTTAATTGCTTTAGTATATAATAGGTAAAAGTCTAAACAATTCGATTCGGTTTGGTCCACGAAGGATGATGGACCCAAATTTTTTATCCATCATTTTTGTCACCCTAGATCGATTTGGTCCAATTTGATCTAGTCGAGATTGGTCCACTCAGTCTGGACTATGCCCAAAATGGGCAAATCAATCCAAAATCATATCCAATGATCAAATTTATATTTTTGATTCGGTTTCAATTATTTTCTTCCCACTTCATATTTATAGTAAAAAAATGGTAAAAGAAAAATAATTTGAATAAAAAGGAAGTAGTTAATAAGTTATATTAAATAGTAAATATATAGTGATAAATTTATTATATTAAATAATAATAATATTCTAATTACTTATTACTCATTCCCTACCCTAATGGAAAATAATAGACATTTAATATTTTTTACAATCTTTTATATAACTATATTTTATATGAGAGATATTTTTATAAAATAACTTATAAAAGCAACATTAATAAATACCATCATTTTAACACATGGTTATATGCAGTCAATAAGTTATAGTGATTAAGAACTTATTGGACCATTATTAGTAAGGAGCCGGTACGAATTTAACTAATAAAATTAGATAGAAAAAAAAGATTCAAATGTAAAGCAACCTACAAACGGTAATCGTTTTCTAAAATCAAAAGGTTACTAACAGGGGCGGACCCACGCCTTGGGTTGGGGGGCTACGGCCCCTCCAAAATTTTTCCAAATTTTATTTATAATATAAATATATATATATAATTATATATATATGATTAAAATTCTCTCTTAGATTATAAAAATAAAAATAAAAATTGACCCCCCCCAAATTTTTTTATGAAAATTATTCTTTTTGTTGCCCAGATGACTAACACAAGAGGGGGGGTGAATTGGGTTATATTAAAAAATTAATACTTATAAACTAAATATACAATATAAAATATAACCAAAATATAAAGCAGTAGGAAATATAAAGAGTAGGGTAAGAGAAAGCAAACTCAGTATTTTTACGAGGTTCAGCCCCACTGCCTACGTCCTCGCCTCAAGCTACCTCTTGAGGATTCCCAAATCCACTATTCAATCTCCTTTAGGTGGAGATAGAAACCTATTACACCTTTGAGCAGCACCGCTCCAAAGATTCCGTGTAGAACACCCTTTACACTTCCAATCACCTCACACTTGGTGATTCAACTATTCCCTGTGTAGAACACCTTCTACACACACAAGGGTTATACCCACTCTCTTACTTCCAATCACCTCACACTTGGTGATTTAACTATTCCCCGTGTAGAACACCTTCTACACACACAAGGGTTATACACACCCTCTTACTGATACAAGAATTGATAGTGGGTAGGCTATCAGAAAACACTCCTCAATGAGTGAAATAAGAACAATACAGCACAAACTATATCTCTCTCAACAAGAACAAGAATTAAGGCTCAAAACTTTAGAAAAGAGAGAATGAGAGCTTTGAAAAAATGATGCAAAATTTAGCAATAGATGTGTAAGCTCTTGTTATGATTTTTGCAAAACTCAAGTGAGCTATTTATAGGTAAATGAGTCTTCAATTTCAAATTTGAAAAGATTCCCATGTCAAATAAGAGCACTATTCACTTTTCAAAAAATTCAAATAAAAACATTTCTTTTTTGCATTTGTCAAAGACAACTCCATTCATTTTTCAAAGAAATCAAACCTAATCTTTTGCTTTTCATACAAGACAAAATGAGCATGATTTATTTTTCAAACCAAATCATCTTCTTTTTGCATATGTCAAAAAAACACACAACCACCCTTTAAGATTTTCAAACAAATCATCTATCTTTTATATTTGTCAAAAAAACACACAACCACCCTTTAAGATTCTCAAACAAAATCATCTACCTTTTGTATTAGTCAAAAAAACACACCACCTCCCTTCAAGACTTTCAAACAAAATATGCACATGTCAAATATGATAATCAATCATCTTATAAAATCAAGTTTTTATAAAAAAAAATATAATTTTCGAAATTATTTGATGGTGTTATGCACATGTGAAAAACATAATTTTCAAAACTAAGACATTTAAAAATGTCTTGCATATGTGGAAAAAGTAATTTGATGTTTTATGAGAAAAAAGAGTAATTTGGAGCCTTAATCCAATTTCTAATTTTATCAAGAGATGTACAAAAATAATCTATGAACTTCATTTGTAGACTTGATATCTTTCTTGCTCATGCTTGATTTCTTGATGTGTTTAACTCCCTTCATGCATAGACAACTTGAGCTTGAGTTTTCAATATTATTTGTTATCATCAAAATTTACACGTAAATACGAGACTTGAAACCTTGGGTTCAACAATCTCCCCATTTTTGATGATGACAAATACTTAGTAGAAATCTGCGACCTGCAGTAATACTTAAGCTCCCCCTGAAAATATGCGTTAGTATTTCAAGAAAAATATAAACATGATTCTAGCATATATAACAGGGTAGTATAATACTAGTATAAGACTTCTCCCCCTTTTGGCATCATTAAAAAGGAACCGTAATTAGTTTCAATAAATTTTTTTTTTTTTTCGTAATAAGCAATAATCAAATAAAACGGTACGTTAGAGAATAGAAGTTGGAACCACCCGTGCCCGACAAAACCTGCAAAGGTTGAAGCCGAATTTTATCATCTCGGTGCGGAAGAAGATTTAAATCCGCTTGATGTTATTGACGAATTAGATATTCCAGAGATTTGAAGTTGAATAATTAAAATTATCCGTGTCCGACAAAGACAACAAAAGCTGCAAGCCTAGCTCTGGCAATGCGGTGCAGAGCCATGCATGTCCGACAAAACCTGCAAATGTTGGAAGTCTAACTCTGACAGTTCGGTGCAGGAGCCACGCGTGTCTGATAAAACCTACAAAGGTGGCCTAACTCTAGCAGTCGGTGCGAAAGCAGATTCAAATCCGCGTGATATTGTTGAAAAATTAAATATTATCGAGATTTGAAAGTTGTCGTTTAAAAGACCGTTTTCACCTGTTGGATACTCAAATAAATTTTCACCCCACTCATTGATCCGGTTTCTGTTTATTCAAAACGATAGAATGGCGGAGAAAATTTTATCTAATAATCTTCAGGATTTGAATCAGGAACCGTCTCAACCAGTCATTTTATCTCATGAGGTTGTCAATACCATGATAGAAGCAGAGATGCATTTTTCAAATAAAACTGATTCTGAGGTTGTTGCAGCATCAAGAACTCTCAGTGCTCAATATGCTGCCTCTGTTACGACCATGTCTCGGAGATTACTAGCGAGGGCAAATGAGGTTGATCGACTTAACAATCAAATATCTGTTCTGCATCAAAAGCTTGTAAATAAAGGCAGAAAGAATAAGAGGTTAAAGCAAGAAAATAAAGATTTGACGGAATTGGCTCGTATTCTGAAACTTCAAATAGAGGAATCGGAACGAGTAAGAGTTCAAGCACAGAGTCAACATCAGCAGATAATGGCAGCGTTTCACGAGAGAAACGGGGACAATTATAATTAATCTCGCTAGCTAAGTTCGGTAACTTTTGACAATATGCATCCGGTATATCTTGTAAGCTTGACTAAGTAAGATTTGAAGAGATGTCAGTTTGTCTTTTACTTATTTCCATCTTTATAAAAGCAATCCTTAGCTTTATCTAATCCGCATCAAATCTTCTTCTCATTGTTGTAGTTCATCTTCATTCTCACTTTACAAATTTTCAATGGCTCGTAGATTTCCCTTCAGTGATTCTCTTGATCAAGATTTGAGGTATCCTTCACCTCAGTCTCAATCTATTTCTGCATCTGTCGTGGGTGCCATGAAGTAACAAGAGACTGATTTAGCTAATAAATCAGATCATGACGCCATTTACAAGCTTGTGGGTCTCGGGTCTCGGGACTCGATACTCATCTTCCATAGTTTCTTTTTCCGCTCGGTTGCAGTCCAAAACCCGCGAGATAGAGAAGCTTAATGAGAAGATCGATATTCTTCAACGAATTGTTCAAGAGTCTAATAAAAAAATAGTAGACTTAAAACAACAGAATAAGGATTTAAAATCCTTACTTGCCTCTGCATTTCGATTGCCTAATCCTTTAGATAAGGATGGCATGATGATTTATGAGGAGCAAATGCATTTGAAAGATGAGGCTAAACGTCTCAAGTTTCTGTAGGTCATTTGAGTTAATGGAATAAAAGTATCTAGCAGATATTGATGGCATGCATAATTCCTATTTCTCTTCTAATCATGCGTAGTCTATCTTCTGGTAGGGGTTTTGTAAAAATGTCTGCCAAATGATCATGTGTACTAGTGAATTCTAATGCAATATCGCCCTTCTGCACTTTGGTCCGAGATTGTTGTATTGGATTCTTTGAAAGATTTATAGCACTTGTATTATCACATTTGATTGGAATGTGATTGTACATACGTTTAAAATCCTCAAGTTGTTGCTTCATGTAAAGAACTTGGGCACAACAACTACCCGCAGCAACATATTCTGCCTCAGCAGTAGATAGTGCAACAGAATTTTGTTTTTTTTTTTTTTACTAAACCAGGGAACTAGTCCACGACCTAAGAAATGACATGTTCTACTAAAATTTTTTTTGATCATCTTTGCAACCAATATAATCGGTACCTGAATAACTAATAAGATCGAAAGAAGTGTGTTTAGGATACCATAATTCTAAGTCAATGGTATTGACAAAATATCTAAAAATCTGTTTGACTGCAATCAAATGAGATTGTTTCGGAAATGATTGAAAACGTGCACATAAACATACATTGAACATAATATCAAGTCTACTAGTTATCAAATATAATAAACTACCAATCATACCTCAATATACCTTTGAGTCAAATGGCTTACCGCTTTCATCTTTATCAAGTTTAGTGGTTGGACTCATTGATATTCCAATTACTTGATTTGCAATCCGAAAAAGAAATTAAGTTCTCCCATTATGCTCATTTCAACTTCTTTCTGCATATTCTTAGCAAAATCTTGACACATATTTTCATTAGTAGCACCAAATATTATATCATCAACATAAATCTGAATCAAAAGAATATCATCATTTTCGTATTTAATGAAAAGAGTTGTATCAATTTTTCCTCTTGAAAAGCCTTTTTTTAATCAAGAAACCACTAAGTCTCTTGTACCACGCTCTAGGAGCTTGTTTGAGTCCATATAGTGCTTTTGTGAGTTTGAAAACATGATTTGGAGAAATATGATTTTCAAAACCTGGAGGTTGCTCAACATATACCTCTTCATTTATAAAACCGTTTAAGAAAGCACTTTTAACATCCATTTGAAAAAGTTTGAAATCTTTATAACAAGCATATGCAAGTAGCATTCGAATAGCTTCTAATCTTGCGACTGGTGCATATGTCTCATCATAATCGATTCCTTCTTCTTGATTGAAACCTTGGGCTACAAGTCGAGCCTTATTTCTAGTAATGACTCCGAACTCATCTTTCTTGTTTCTAAAAACCCATTTTGTTCCAATAATAGTATGATTTTTTGGTCTAGGAACAAGTGTCCAAACATCATTTCTTTCAAATTGATTAAGCTCTTCTTGCATAGCTAGTATCTAAGATTCATCAAGAAGTGCTTCATCAATATTTTTAGGTTCAATCTGAGATAGAAAAGCAGTATGATTGCAAATATTTCTAAAAGATGATCGAGTACTTACACCTCGTGAAGGTTCTCCTAGAATTTATTCCGTTGGATGATCTTTCACATGTTTCCACTATTTGGTTGCATCTTGTACTAAGTCTTGATGATCTTTCCTTCTATTTCCATGATCTTCCCTTTTGAATTGTCTCCAAATATTACACATCCTTTTTCTTTAGAAGTGAAGTCAATGAATTTAGTTTTGTCTTCTGTCACGTATCTTGAGCATCCGTTATCTAAAAATCATTTATTTTTACCTGTAGAATACTTCATGCATACCTACAAAAGCAATTAAAAACAATTCCTGGTACCCAAGTTCTTTGGATCCTTTATTTATTAGTATCAGAAGAAATAAGATATTTAGGTACCCATATGGCCCTAATAGTCATTGTATGTTTTCTTCTAATAGGACAAGCAAGATAATTATGACCATTTCTATTACAAAAATTGCAAATAGCATGTGATATATATGAAGAACTTGAGTGATTATAATAGTATCTTTTTTTAACAAAATTATTTTTATGAAAAGAATTTTGAATATTAGACTTTGATGTAGAAGGATTATCAAATAAGTTTTTATAAGGTTTGTATTTTTGTTTTGGCATATATCCCAAGCCTGCCTTATCAAAAACACATCTTTGACTACCAAGAAATTTTTCAAAATTTCTTTTTCCATTCGTAAAGTTTTCAATAATATTTTCTAAATCAGTTTTCTTTTTCTTCAACTCAAGATTTTCATCTTTCAAAACAATACTTTCTTTTTTTAAAATATCAATTTCGTTTGTTAAAGAAGAATTTTTCTTTTTCAAAACAGTATATTTGATACCCAATTTTTCAAATTCCTCATATACTTCTTCTAAAACATTTTGCAATTCTTCATATGAAGGATCTTCAATATTATCAAAATTTGTTACCTCAATGTCATCTTTAGCCATAAGACAAAGATTTCCTGATTCTCCATTGCTTGCTTCACTATCTGAGCTACTTGAATCATCATTCCACGTAATTTTCATTGCTTTTTTGCCTTTGTTTCGATCTTTCTTTAGCAGAGGACAATCTGGCTTGATATGACCGGGTTTATTGCATTTATAACAAATTAAAGTGTCATTTTTACCTGAATCTTTCTTGGAAAACTTATTGAAGGATTTCCTTGGAGGAGTTTTATTTTTCTTTAAGAACCTCTGAATTCTTCTTGTTATCATCGCAACTTCTTCATCTTTGTCGTCATTTTCTTCATCTTCATCACTTTCACTTTCATGTGAAACAGCTTTAAGTGCCAAGCTCTTCTTTGACTTTCCTTCTTCTTCTCCTCTTTTCAATGTGTACTCATGGGTGATAAGTGACCCGATGAGTTCATTCACTTCGAGCTTCTTGAGGTCTCTAGCTTCAAGGATCGCTGTCACTTTTGATTCCCAACGTTTTGGTAGAGAGTTGAGAATTTTTCTTACTATCTCCACTTTGGAATAAACTTTGCCAAGAGCTGTCAAGCTATTTATGATGTTAGTAAAACGAGTGTACATACTAGAAATAGATTCATCATCATTCATCTTAAACATTTCATATTCATGAGTAAGAATATAAATTTTTGATTCCTTGACTTGAGAAGTTCCTTCATAAGTAACTTCCAAGTTATCCCAAATTTTTTTTGCTGTAGCACAAGTCATTACTCTATTAAATTCATTACCATTGAGAGCATTATATAATAAATTCATAGCAGTTAAATTCAAAGTATAAAGTCTATCGTCTTCACGATTAAACTCTTCTTCTTCCTTTTTGACCTTTACTCCATCAACTACTTTTGTTGGAATATAAGGTCCATTTACAATACATTTCCAGATTTCTCGACCTTGAGCCTGAAGGAATATTCTCATTCTAACTTTCCAGAATGAGTAATTGTCTCCACAAAAGAGTGGAGGCCGACTGCTAGATTGACCTTCACCAAATGAAGCTGCAATGTTAGCCATAAGATCTTAACTCAAAAGATAGTTAATCTTATAATAGAGCTCTAGCTCTGATACCACTTGTTGCCCAGATGACTAACACAAGAGGGGGGGTGAATTGGGTTATATTAAAAAATTAATACTTATAAACTAAATATACAATATAAAATATAACCAAAATATAAAGCAGTAGGAAATATAAAGAGTAGGGTAAGAGAAAGCAAACTCAGTATATTTACGAGGTTCAGCCCCACTGCCTACGTCCTCGCCTCAAGCTACCCCTTGAGGATTCCCAAATCCACTATTCAATCTCCTTTAGGTGGAGATAGAAACCTATTACACCTTTGAGCAGCACCGCTCCAAAGATTCCGTGTAGAACACCCTTTACACTTCCAATCACCTCACACTTGGTGATTCAACTATTCCCTGTGTAGAACACCTTCTACACACACAAAGGTTATACGCACCCTCTTACTTCCAATCACCTCACACTTGGTGATTTAACTATTCCCCGTGTAGAACACCTTCTACACACACAAGGGTTATACACACCCTCTTACTGATATAAGAATTGATAGTGGGTAGGCTATCAGAAAACACTCCTCAATGAGTGAAATAAGAACAATACAGCACAAACTATATCTCTCTCAACAAGAACAAGAATTAAGGCTCAAAACTTTAGAAAAGAGAGAATGAGAGCTTTGAAAAAATGATGCAAAATTTAGCAATAGATGTGTAAGTTCTTGTTATGATTTTTGCAAAACTCAAGTGAGCTATTTATAGGTAAATGAGTCTTCAATTTCAAATTTGAAAAGATTCCCATGTCAAATAAGAGCACTATTCACTTTTCAAAAAATTCAAATAAAAACATTTCCTTTTTGCATTTGTCAAAGACAACTCCATTCATTTTTCAAAGAAATCAAATCTAATCTTTTGCTTTTCATACAAGACAAAATGAGCATGATTTATTTTTCAAACCAAATCATCTTCTTTTTGCATATGTCAAAAAAACACACAACCACCCTTTAAGATTTTCAAACAAATCATCTATTTTTTATATTTGTCAAAAAAACACACAACCACCCTTTAAGATTCTCAAACAAAATCATCTACCTTTTGTATTAGTCAAAAAAACACACCACCTCCCTTCAAGACTTTCAAACAAAATATGCACATGTCAAATATGATAATCAATCATCTTATAAAATCAAGTTTTTATAAAAAAAATATAATTTTCGAAATTATTTTGTTTGATGGTGTTATGCACATGTGAAAAACATAATTTTCAAAACTAAGACATTTAAAAATGTCTTGCATATGTGGAAAAAGTAATTTGATGTTTTATGAGAAAAAAGAGTAATTTGGAGTCTTAATCCAATTTCTAATTTTATCAAGAGATGTACAAAAATAATCTATGAACTTCATTTGTAGACTTGATATCTTTCTTGCTCATGCTTGATTTCTTGATGTGTTTAACTCCCTTCATGCATAGACAACTTGAGCTTGAGTTTTCAATATTATTTGTTATCATCAAAATTTACACGTAAATACGAGACTTAAAACCTTGGGTTCAACACTTTTAAATCTCAATATACATTCATTTATATTTTAATTTTTAACTTTATATAAACCTAAATTTTAATTTACATAATCTTACAATTACTATAATAGTCTAATTCTAGCAAAAAAATTAATTATAAATTTATATGATTGTAAAATTCTAATTATACTCACTTATTTAGTTTCACTCTAACTTGTATGATTGTGAGATATAGTTTGTTAAAAATCTAATAGCGTTACATCATTACTTAATAGAAAGTTTTTAAATTTATTCTTAATTTATAAAATTTTCTTAAATCATAAAAAAATATGAGCAAATACTTAAGAACAATTAAATTTTTTTTTTTAAAGAAAGAAATGGAGTACAATTCGAAAAATAATATACGTTTAGAGAGTTCGGTAACAACAGAATATGATATTTCTATTACTGATGATCATCCTTCTAAAATTTACACACACCGTACATTTTATCGATCGCCCCCCCAAACATAAAATTCTGGTTCCGCCCCTGGTTACTAACAAATACAATTAATTAAAAAATACTAATAATTAACCTTATTTTTTTATACTGATAATAATTAACCTTATTTAGTTATACAGATGAGAGATTAGAAATATACTAATAATAATAAGGTGTTTTGAAAATAATAATAAAATGATAAGTTAAAATATTTTATTAGCTTTTGGAAAATGTGAGAGAAGAATTTGAATAAAAATATTGTAAAGTTAAATATAGTTATAAATATATTAATATTGTTTTTATTTTGATAGTGGAAAAAATCAAATTATTTTTTGCATTTTGTTTAGAAAACTTGTGATGTTTAGATAAATAATTAAATGAAAAGGTGAAAAATTAAAAATTAAAAAATATTTATATTTTAATCGTGTTTGGATGGTAATAACTAATAAGAGATGAGATCGGTTGAAGCCATCTATGAACCCAGCAGGGCTTTATTTTGCATTTTTCTCAGGCAAACTAAAAAAAAAAAAAATCAGATTCTAGCATATGTTTGTAAAGTGGCTATTTTCTGCAAACAAAGATAGGGTCCTTTGTTTACTTTAACAATATCAAAATAAGTTCCAAAGTTGTTCTTTTATGCTAAACAATTATATTAAATACAATGAGGAGTTAATCACAAGTATCTTGAATAAAGATTTTTCTCAAACGCTTAAGGTCTAGAGATAGATATGTGAAGTGAGTCTCGTGATTACGATATTAATATTGTCCGAACAATTCACTCTAAGAACTATAAATATCATGGAATTCATTTCATATGTTTTTTTTTTTCATTTTTCAATCTATATAATCCTATCCCCATCTCTCTATTCTAAAAGAAATTAGATTTATAGTTTTAGAGTGTACAAGTTTCACGCACTTAATTTAAAAAATAAAATAAAATTCACATAAAAAAATAATTTTTAATATTAGATTTTTTTTTAAAGAATGCATAATATAAGAGTCTTCATCCAGATTCTAGATTTGAAAATCTAAATTTTGGATTGAAATTTTTTTAAATATTTTAAATAAAAATTTTAAATTTATTACAAAATAAATAAAATTTCAAAACTCATTTAGATGAACAGGCCTAGGCCTAATGCATATGACTTGTGAGACTATATTTAACATTACTCCTCTTCTAAATTAACTACCATATTTTCTCTTCCATCTCTTAATAAAAAACAGCTTATAAAAACACACACACACACACACACAAACATCTAACTTCCAATTTTTTGTCAAGTTACCCTTGGAGACGATTTTTATAATGTTTCTTTTGTGTTTTCCTATTGAAGTGGAAAACCATACATGTCTTCTGGCAGCGCCACACGCTGTATCGCTAAATTCAGAGGCTCTCATGCTGCTGAAATATTTATTTAATAATATTATATATACTTATAGAATGCATAAATATTACATAATACTTTAAAAAATAGTGAAATTCACTACATTTTTTTCACGTAAATCTCATATTCTCTTAAAATAATTGTAAAATGTTTACACACAATTATAAATATTATTTCTCATGTGTATATTATATTTATATATCTCTAAAATATAATACGTATTTATATCATAAAATCATAAAAAACTGAATCCCCTGAAAAAATGCAAGGTTGGAATGCCAGCAAGAAGTAAACCACACAAATACTGATCCGCACGGCCACGCCTGGAACATTCTTGGGCTTGGTTGGAGTTAGGTGGGCTTGCAACCATGCAAACATCCTCCATGTTCTCGCCTGCGAAGCCTACCTTTGCTCCACTTCGCGTGAGGTCTCTGTACACAAGTCCGAAACCGAGTACTGCAACAGATCCCAGTTCGATGGCGGAGGCGGCGGCGGCTGGGGCTGCTCCTAAGTGGGCTCAGAAGACCATAACTCTACCTCCCCAGAAGAGGGGCTGTCATCTTATCACTCCTAAGGTACCATAATCATATCACCATCCAGATTCGTCCCCCAAATTTATCTTAGCAATTTTGTATCTGCAGCAGTGAATAATCTTTGATACTCCCCCGGTTCTTTTTGTCGACTTTTAGAAGGTTCTGTCTGTGTTTTGATATATGGAAGCAAGCATAAAACACCCAATAAGCATAACCCTTGCATCCATTTTCTGTTTATGCATTTTATTTCTGCTGCTGGGGATGAATTTCGGCATTAGTCGAACGTATTGGAGTTTAGTATCGCTGAATTTGTTACCTTGACCTGGAAACCTCAAGATAATCGAACAGCCTATCATCACTTGATGGGAAATTTATCCGAGACACAGTTTTTCAAAAATCAAATCTGTTTTTTGAATTCTACAACCATCAAACACGCTTGCGACAGTTTCTAGTTCAAATTGAAAGTAGCCCTCCAGAGGGAAAATCACAAAACATCACCCACATCATCCCACTCAGACTGGATGATTTAATGATTTATCTTTTATATAACTTTTGATTCTGATGACGATTTCTATTGAAATATCAGATAAAGAAGGAAATTGCTCAAGATCTGTCAGAATTTAAGTGTGGCCTTGCTCATCTCTTCTGTCAGTAATACGAGACCAATTTCATAATTGTCCCTTCTTTGTTCAGTGTGGATTTGTTTATTGGAATTACCTTTTATTTTAAAATTTTCAGTACAGCATACAAGCGCTTCTCTCACCATCAATGAGAATTACGACTCTGATGTTCGAGATGATACTGAGACATTTCTCAACAGGATAGTCCCAGAGGTCTGTTTGTACTGTCGTTTAGTATTTCATGCAAGCATCCAATGTCATCTATGAGACTTATGTGGTTTTGGATCTCTCTTTTAGGGAAGATCTGCACCTTGGAGGCATACCATTGAAGGTTAGTAGGCCTTCATTTGTGTTATTTTGGTTCTGATTTCTAATTCCATGAATACTGTCTTTTTTTTTTTCATTTCTCCCTGTTGATTTTGAGTTGTGAAACTTCTGCAGGCCCGGATGACATGCCGGCACATATCAAATCGTCAATGTTTGGCTGCACCCTGACGTGCGATAATTTTAGATTTGTAGTTAGAACTGTTCATCATTTACTCTGAAGTTTTATAGTCTGCTTTCTAATCAATCGGTCTGAATTCTTATGCAGGGTTCCAATCACAAATGGACAGCTTAACATGGGAACCTGGCAGGTATTGACAGTAGTCACTAAAATTTCTATGGAAGTTATAAATGATCAGGAGAATTTGGATGCTTTTGATGATTTGAATCTAACAGTATTTTCTGGAAAATTCATTGCTCTAGGACACACGAGTTTGATTTTTATTAGGTATAGCCAAAGGAAAGAAGAAAAACTGAATTGAAAATATTAAAGAGACATGATTGGGGAATCAGTTCCAGTCCTCCCATGTTTGGCTAATGGTAAAGAAGGTTAGAAAGAGAATTGTAGCGAGACACCCCATGCACAAGCCATAGTCTTATAAACTCAGTTAAATCTTATTGCTCTTGGTAAATTTCTATAAGGATAACACGGTCTAAGATGTAGATGAAAAAACTGATTTATTTATTTATTTCTTTTTTGTTATGAATACAAAAAAAAAAAAAAAAAACTGAAAATATTTCCTCAAATATGTTCAGAAGATAAATGGCTCTGATGGTGTGATGTTAGAGTTGGCCTTTTTCTGGACCTAGTTTTGTAGGGCTTTTGTTTTCCCAATAAGTGAAGTTTTGTAGGGCTTAACTTTATCAAGTGTAAAGATGCGACTTCTTTTTCAGTCTATTGGAAAAATCTATATTAGAAAGATCATAAAAATGTGGGAAGGGGTAAAACATCACCAAAATACTGCAGGTCATGCCAATATATTGTCTTCGACTCCTTGGACTATCTGGCACAACCCCTCCCTCCCCCCAAGTAACCAATAGGTGTACAGTGAGCTTATGTTTCAACCCCGCATATCCTCATATAAATCATGTACTAGCGCATGCATGAGTACTTTAGATCATGTCTAAACTATTATTAGCTCAATAAGCCATTGATTTTTTCCTGCAATATTATATATATATAACTATATCAGAGTATGTTATAGTCCCTTCTGCTGTTATGCTTCAGGGTATATGGCTATGTGAGCACCGCGACAACGCTACTCCACGCAAGGTTGTGGTTACCCTCAACGGGATTTAAGCCTCTAAACTTGAGAGATTCCTGTTTCTTTACTTTTCCTCATTTGCATGTAAACAATAATGTCCATAATTTGTGTTTTGATCATTACCATGTTAGCTATAGGATCTTAGCGATGTGCCTACCCTGTTACTTGGTTTTAAAGTGGTAAAGCTCGGTGAATATGTCATCTGAGTAATGCTAGTGATTCAGACTATTTTGGAATATAAAGGCTCTAAACTTCAGAGTTTTCTGTTTCTTTTTATCCAAGTACGTTCTAATTTTCCTTTTTAGCGGACGTTATAAAGTATGAAGGTATATATACTTGGGGACCCAAGCTGCTAGATATATAGCTGGTAAACTAGGTTTATATACATGATTGAGAAGTACTAGTTTATATGCTTCTCAGCCTTCATGGTTGAAAAGTTATTTTTTTCAATATTTTAGAAGATCAGAGAAATTACAAGAGAGAGAGATTATAAATAAAGAAACAGTGATATATGATCACATATTAATCCATTAACGAATTCAAACCAACATGAGCAGATTATTTTACAAGACCGAGCTAGGAAGTCCGCGGGCGGCATCAACCAATGTGTACAAAAGAATGAATGAAATGAAAACAGTCGAGAAAGGAAAAATAAAAATATTCTTGCTGATCAAGATCGACGGGCGTTGGTCTTAATTAGCGCATCATAATTCTGAACTCTTCAAAGTTGAGAACGCCATCGCCATTGAGATCAAACCTTCGGATCATAGTTTTGCAATCGTCAACGGACTTGGAGTCACCAAGTCGGCTTAGCATCCTCTTCAAGCTGATGGGAGTGATGCAGCCGGACCCTTCCATCTCATACATGGCGAAAGCCTCTTTAAGCGAGTCGTTCTTCTCCTCTTCTCCGCTTGCCTCCATTAGCTTCTGGAATTCCTCGAAGTCCAGTTGCCCATCCCCGTTCAAATCAGACGAGGTTACTACTGCTTCTGCCTCATCCATGGACATATTTGCCCCTATGGTGCTCACGCAGGTTTGCAACTCGGCAGGAGATATTTTACCATCACCATTTTCGTCAAAGTACTCGAACACCCTTTGAAGCTCGCCGCTGTGTTTGCTCGTCTCGGAATCAGTCAATGAAAGAGAACGTTTATCCGTCTTTGATCTTGAAGATAGTTTGCGACGTAATCTTCCCAAAACTGATTTCGAAGACTTGTCGTCCATCGAAAAAGAAGGGGAAGAAGGAGAAGGAGAAGCAGAAGCTGCAATATCGTGTTTAGTTTTCATGATCTGATGAACCTTCAAATGCTATTGCGCTGCTAGAGAACAAATAGATAACTCTCGACTTTCTGTACTTGTACGTACGTACACCTGAACTTTAGGGAAAATTTAGCTGAATGAATTATGAATGGAAGTTGGCCTTGCTATATATAGAGAGACAACGGGAAGTTGGGAACGCAAAACGAAAACGGAAAGTCAAGGGAATAGAATAACAAAGAAAAGAGCATGCAAAATGTTGTTGTGTGATGTACGTGGATGTCTTAACGAGTTATGGGAGGGATATGGTTGTCAGCCATACAGATCATGACTCATGAGAACGCGGTTTTATAATTAATTAGCTCGACTCGCCGCCCTATTATGTCGGGATTCGCGGCTGACTTGCCAATTATTTTTTAATATCCGACGGTGCGGGAGCGCGTGAGGGAAGCTTCCGCCTGCTCACGGAGGAAAAGAAATACGTTTTTGATTTCCATCTGGGCACTTCGGGACTTTCCTCTCTCAATCCTTTCTTTTGACTTGTTCGGGGACGACCTTATCATAATTGTAGACGTGGCGACAGAACAGCAGTTGCATTGTTGGGCGGTAATCTTTTGGAAAAAAAAAAAAAAAAAGTTAGTGATTTGTGTATTTTAAAGTCGCAATTCAAGGTTGTGGAGGGATCTTTTTGACAAAAACGTTGCCACTTCGCTACACGTGAATGGCCATCCGATTACTTAATAAGTACACTGTTCGCACTTTGTGTTAACATATCTTTGCTGGAAAACCATAAAAAACGGCTGGGTCGGTTCCGTCTTGGTGCGTAAGAGTGAGATATGCCATGATTTAGAGATCACATCATGGCGTGACGGAGATATTAGAGTGGCCTTGGAAACTAGAATGGCCAATGGGGGATAATCACAACGCGTAAAAATGTAAAAGGAACTTGACAAAGAGACTTTCTTTGGATGAATTCCGTACTTTTGTTCTTGGACAGTTGCAATTGTAATTAGATTAATGTTACGTAGCACAAGTACCCTTAGTACCGTACAGTATTTTGAAAAAGAATAAAATTTATTTTTTTATATAAATATTTATTTTTTTCAAATGATTGTACCATGTTTGCACCCTTATAAATTATAATTATCATTTCTTTTATATTTATAATGTGAAATAGTTTTTACAAATAGATGATTAGGAGTCTAGCTAGTCATAATTTCAACTATAATTTCATTTTCTTGATCACTTTGATCTTTATTACGAATTAGTTTAAAACATATACAATACGGAATTAGAAGACACAGTGATTGTCCATACAACAACTGAAATTCGACTAACCTCACTTCTTCATGAAATTGATGTCTCAGTATCTTCGGCTCCATTTCTCTGGAAAAAAAAAATTATTCACTATCTCAATTTTTATTATTTTTTTATTATTTCATAATGTGATATTAGATAATAAGAAATTATTTATTATATTTTATTTATGAACTTTATCATTTAATAACACATTATAAAACGATCAGAAGATTATAAAAATTAAGTATAAAGAATAAAGTTTTTCTTTTTGTAATCATGCAAATTGATGAATGCTAGATTTACAAAGAAATGTTTCAAAAATGAAGTTCAAAAAATTGATATGGCTAGTTATAACGATATATTAAATCTTCTTTATATAAAAAATTATAATATGAGGTACCATGACTATTGATTTATAAATTTTTCCTCTATGAGATAGTATTTTCGATAAAGATTTCTCGTACGTGCAGATTATTCTATCAGATAATAATACACATATATAATTATATTATAACAATTTTATCCATCAATTTAAATCAATGAATATAGTTATGACACTTAAAAAAAACTTCAAATTTATGTAAGTATGCTTTATTTTGAATAGAATCGTAGACTAATTATAAGCTTATTATTTTTCTAGCATAATGCTCCTTCTCGATTGGTAATATTATTATGTCCTCTCAATTTGTCAATATAATACGCCTAGGAAAGAGATTATGCTAGTCCCAACTGGTCGTTTTGGATCAAATCAGCCTAAGATTGGATCTAATTGATCTCGATCTAAATATTATAGGACCAAAAACATTAGGTCTGGTCCCTGTCCAAGAGTTTTTCACTCGGGACGAAATGAAATGAATAATTCAATATATGTATATTTTTATTATTTATATATGTTGGTTAGTATCAAAGTATTATTATATTATTTAATGTATAACTTTTAATTATAATATATAGTAGTAATATGTATTAATATATTAACATATTATAAGAGTTATAATATAAATATAGTATATATATAAATTTATTATAGTATTCACATAATTAACTCAATTCGTTAGTATCAAATCACTATAACTATATAGAGTATTATTTAATAAGAGTATTACTAATTTATTACTAAGATGATGTGCCTCTTAGTATAAATTGTATTTTTTTTTTATTTTTTGCTTTTTATTTTAAATATTTTTTAACATGTTTAAATATTTTAAAAAAATCAATATATTAATATTCACTTTTCTAATCAATAAAAAATAAAATAATAATAATAATAATATAGAAGCAATCAAAATGAGTGCCCACTAGCATTATTCTTCCTTGCCCAAGTATGCCCAAATTAACCAACCAATCGTTTTTGTGCGCAACAACCATATTTTCACGTAAAAGCTTATAGAATCCGTATACCTGATTAGAGAGAGAGAGAAAAAAAAAAAAAAAAGTCGTATACCCAAAAGAGTTTTTTTTTTCTTTTTTCTTTTTTTTAATAAAATCAAGTCTCAAAGCTTGCAGCCTCGTTCAGTCTGGCAATGGCAATGTTAAACTTTGTGTTGGGAAGCGGCGTACCCAAAATACATCCATGGTGACCTTCAAAAGAGAGCAGAAGACGGGGTGATAATTCAGTCCTCTCTCTGCCTCACCCTTCTTCTCCTTTTCTCGACTCCTCCACAAACATAATCTTTTCGTAGTTCCTCCCGCCAGGACAAGGCAATATTATATTTTTTGTTCTTGAAATTCTTTTTCCAATTTGTCTAATTTGAATGCATCAGGGTTCATCTGCTTCACTCTAATATTACTTTTCAACGTTTTTAAATCCCCATTCTACAAATCAATTTTGTAGCTAGCCATCATAGAAGAATGTAATTTGCAATTATTGCTTTTTTTTGTGCATTACATTTATAGTACTGCTTAAAATAATATTTCGTTTTCAATTTCTTTGTTACTTTCTCTTCTGGACGAAAGGTAACCCTATGAACTTGGTATTGGGAGATTTGGGTTTCATAGAAAGAAGCATAATAATTGGAAACATTGTACTTCTATACTGTGAACTAGAGACCGAGGCACCTTTTTCTGGACAGAATTCTGCCTTTCTTGCTCTCATAAACACAAAATCCCTCATCCTACTATCGAAAGATCTATGCCTAGGGCCTTTCTTGACAAATCTACTTTTCAAATATCTAAGCGGGTGTGAGTATGCCACATCAAGTTCCTTTCGTTTTTCTACATATATCATCCACTTCTTACCTGATACTGGCATGTGAGCATACGCAATCAAGTGTTTGCTTTCCCACCCATTACTGGTTTTTAAGAACTTCCACATGTAATCGATCAGGGAGCTTCTGGTTTTAATAATTATGCATCGCATAATATTAACTTGAGAAAATAATTATTGTTTTAGAAAGGATTTTATAGAGTTGATATCATGAATACTAGTTTGATAGTGCATTGATGACTAAATACATATCTTTTTTCCCCTTAAACCTTCTAAATAATCACTAATTCACTCAATAGAAACCTTCATGCTGGTTGACCCCCACCCAAATAATTACCATTTAATTTCTAGTCTGGTTCATAAAGTTGCATTAGTCTCATTTTGCCGACTGGAAAAAAACTGTATAATCTGTAATCTGATGGTATGACATGCCTTTCGCTCATTCTTGGGCTGGTTTCTTGTTCTTGTTGTCGTGATTAATCCCACATCTTTACCAATGATTATATATAATCTGAAGCTTGAAGCATGTTTTTTATTTTTTGCTGGGTTCTTTTCCGGGTCTACTGAGATATCTGCATGAATTATAAGGATCATTCTTTTAGTTATCTTGCATTGGAGGTGGGGGCATGTCTGCATTTGAGTGCATAGTAAAGATTACGAACAGGCTTCATGTAACAATCGAAAGAAAGCCCAAGTTATATGTAGGCTTGTATTCCGAAAGGACCGATCAATGTTACAATTAGAACCCCTTGAAATCATTATATTTTTCTAGAACTTTCTCACCCTGCATATGTGGGATCTCATTTAACACCTTTTTGTTATCTAGCCAAGTTATTCAAATCTCTCCCCTTAGACCTCTAACATCCTCATCAGGTCATTACTAAGGTGGACATGGCTCAAGCCTCATTCGGCACCCTTCTATACCTAGTCCAAGGTATTACATCCACATTGCCTAGTAGAGAAAATATCTTGTGGTTTATAATAGTTTCAAGGGGTTTCATGGGTCATTAAACTTCTTCTGGACAAACTTTTTTTTCATGTTTAATCATATATTGACTCTGTTATCTGTTGTGTATTAAAAGGCTTGCAGAGTTTTGGATGAGGTTGTATTTATAACTTATTGGGTTGTGTGTAACTTACTGTGAAGTAAGAAAGGCTTGTTATAAGATGTTTGTCTAATGAAATTCAATTTTCTTTCCTAATGCTCTCAAGATGTTTCTTTTTCCTCCTCATAAAAGGGCAGGAGGGGTTAACTAGAGGTGGATTCCTTACCTGGACGTAACTGTAGTAGCACCCTACCTGCTGAGAACTGGATAGGAGGTAGGAGGGGCCTAGATTGAGGGAAGCTGCGGGGGCTCCCTAAATTTGGGATTGAGCCATAGCTTAGACCGAGACTCCACTAGAGAATTCAATAGATTGTAAGGTGGCTAATACTAATCATCTAAGGTGAGTCCATGGTTGGATTCGAACCCAAGACCTAGTACGTGCCAAACCACTTTGGAGTAACCCAAGGATCATTGAGCCACCACACTTGGTGGTGCTCTCTAGAATTTGTCTAACTTATTTTACTCCTTTTATTTTTTGGGGAATCACCGTCATTTTCCACAAGCAATTGTTGGTTCGGATGAGCACATGCAACAAGTAAGGCTTGGCAAGATGTTCTTGAGAAACAAGATTTAGCTGTATCTTAAGTTTTGAACTTCTACTTCACCCAAAGTTGTATCGACAAAAGTTGAAAAATGGATTGCGTTATCCTATTTTACCAAATAATGTACCACAAAATAGATATAGACTGTATCGTTTATCCAGACCTAGAAAGCTTACATGTAAAGATAGGGTTGGATTATATAATACCTGATTTTGATGAGCATAAGTTTGACATGGGGCTCACTTGATTTGGTCAAGTAATGCTTTATTTAGTGGCACAATCAAAATTGGAAGAAATGCACATGAAGGAGAAGGATATCCAGAACAATCTGCAAAGAAAACTTCGTGGTCAATTGCTTTTCTTTGGCCTCAATATGGGATTGCTGGCTGCGATAATCAATTCAAGGTAATTCTTCCTGCAGAAGCATACATTTCCATTAAAATTTCTTTCTATTTACCATAATAACATCCAATTTAGATTTCTGTGATGAATGAAGATGTTTCAGCCCCTCATTGATTGTCAGGATTTTTCTAGTTATAATTACTAGAAGTTTGAAGCCATGTGCTTTATACATGCTTTTTACAAATGTTCAGATTCTCTTGGACTGACATATGATGTGTCATTTGAGTTGAATCTGTTTGTTAGACTAAAATTGGGATGGGATCTAATATCAGTAACATCAACTCCAGGCAAATTGTGAGTTCAATTTCAATACAGTTGCACAAAATGGTTTCTTGTCATTTAACTGGTTTATTAGTTTGGCTCCACTAAATATCCATGTACATAAAGTTGCTATTGCATGCAACAATGTTCTCAAAGGTCAGCAACAAGGTTACCCAAAGGAATTTGGATAGGGTTAGTTGCTATTGGAAATCTTCATATTGCTTAATTTGATTGCTTTATTTAGGTAACAAACTCCAATAGAAGAAAAGTGATTATTTCCAGCTATAATGATCCTTTTCAAATTTTAAAAGATATTCACAGTTTCACCCTTCCCAAGGTTGGCTTGGTGGTTCCTAACTTCCTACATTAGTCCACTGCACACCTCCCAACAAAAACCAAAAACAGCTGTGATTATGTATTAACCCAAGGTTTTAAGCATCATATAACTCTATATTTATTTATAGATTTTGATAATAACAAAAGAATTCAAGCATAAAAGAGTTTCAAGTTGTCTATAAAATAGGGTTAAGGACATCAACAAATCAAGCATGAGCAAGCAAGGGAGCAAGCTTACAAATGAAGCATAAAATATTTTTGTACACCTCTTTCAAAATGCGAAAAATGTTTAAGGCTCCAAGAATCTTTTAGCATCAATCATTAATTTTCATTTTTCACATGTGCATGATATGTTTAAAAGTTTGAAAGTTAGAAATTTAAAAATTAATTGATAGTCGTTTTTCTCATGTATATAATATCAGATGTTTGAAAGTTTGAAAAATTATTCATACTGTTTTTGACATATGCAAAAAGTAGAAGATTTTTTTTTTTAATTTTGTAAAGTGATTTATGCTCTTTTTAACATATGCAAAAGGTAGAATTTTCGTTTGAGAATTTTAAAAAAATGAATAATATTATCTTTGACAATTACAAAAGGAGAAACTTTTGTTTGCAGAAATTTTTGGAAAATGAATGATTTTCCTTTTGGCATTTGAATATTTTTAAATTTGGAAAGGAAAACTCATATACATTGACACTTGCTCATTTTGAAGGAGATATAGTTGCGCTTAATTGTTTTCATTTCATTCATTGAGTAGTGTACTCTAGTAACTATCCACTATCATCTTTTGTATAAATGGTAAAAAGATGGCTGTAACTCTTGTGAATGTAATAAGAGTTCTATACAGGAAATAATTGAATCTCTACTTGTAAGGTAATTGCAAGTGTAAAAAGTATTCTATGTAAATTCTTTGAAGCAGTATTGCTTAAAGGTGTAATAAATTGCTAACTCTACTTAAAGAATGTTGAATAGTAAATTTGAGAATCGTCAACGGGTAGCTTAAGGCGAGGATATAGGTAGTGAGACTAAACCTTATTAAAATATTGAACTTGTATTTTTATTATCCTTTGCTCTTTATATTTATTGCTGCATAATATTCTGTTCATATTTTATATTGTGCATTTAATTTATAATTGTTAATTTTTTAAAACAAATTCAGTTAACTCCCTCTTGTGTTAGTTATTTAAACAACATCATATGTCCTGAAGAATGTCCTTGGAATAGCAAAGTATACTATTTTTGCTTAAATTCCTTTTGTATCTACAGGCAAAACTGATCCTTCTAAGATATGAAGCTGAAATTAGGTCAAATGCCTTTCGGCTTGGATTGTTGGGCCACTTGCAAGCAGCTTTTGCTCCAAGGAAGGTGAAGTGGAAATATCTGACATTCAATCACCTATCCTTGATCAAGAAATAAACTTTAGATGTTAAGTAGATACTATGCTGTTGAAAGTAAGAATAATCATTCTTTTTCGCAGTGGAAGTTAGAATTTACCTTCTATGAGGATGTTTGCTCAGGACATATCATGCATCAAAGATCTTACATCAGAATTTACCTTTTATGAGGATGATGATTATGATGAGCACTAGAGATTCCTTGTTTGAAAGATATGTTGTGAAAGAGCTCCTGGATTCCATCTTTTGCTCCCTTACAGAATATGAGATGCTGTGAATAAGGTCTCAATAACAAAATAATGTAATCATAGACAGATTTGCGTAGTCTTTTTGCAGCATCTTGACGTGATGAAGGAACAGACAAACCTTTGCAAGCTCAAATTACAGCAGTAAATAAATACAACGAGTGCTTCAGTCGAGTCCTTTTTTTTTCTGTTAGTGCAGTCATTTTTGGTGTAGAATATGTCAGATAATCAAAGCTTTACCAAATTTTCGAGATATGGTTAGCTTTAGATACTATAATGATGAAATCATTGTGTGAAACTGCCCCCTTTTGAGATGGGTAATATGAGGCAAACACATTTTTGGCATTTGTCAGATTTACTTCCCAGAAAAAACATTCAGAGTGAGCCTGTTATAACCTATTTCATTGCATTTGACTTCCGGCATTCAGACAGTCCAAAGTGATAACCTAATTCATCAAGTTCTATTCTACCATTTATTTTTACCGGTTCAGAGCTATTTGATGTTGATCCATTAGTGATAGTTATGTAATTATCAGAAAAGGAATCAGTGTAGCTTTTTTGCGTTATTGTAATTTGGTCTCTTTAATTTTTTGCCTAGAACAACAGCAGAGAAGACTCGAGACAACTCTCTCTCTCTCTCTCTCTCGGATAGGTTTGGCAATGAGAATACTTCCAAGTATTTTTAGAATATGTTATTATTAATTATTATTATTCACTTATTATTTACTATTATTTATTATTTTTCACTATTATTTAATATTCTATTATTATTTTACTTATTTTTTATTATAATTCACAATAATTTTCAATACTTTTCCCAAACAAAATCCTAAATTTTTGTTTGACGCCTTTGGGTACCATGATGTTATCCTATAAATCTTTGATTTGTAGTATTTTTTGGTTTTTTTTCTTGAATATTTATTTTGAGTAATATTAGGTACAAGTGTTAAATAGGTAAATCTCATGAGGTCCTTTATTAAAAAAAAAAAAAAAAAAGGTGAGTCTGCAAGAAAAGATAGTATGGTTGGGTTATTTTTATTTTTAATAAAAAGATTATGTGAGACTTATACAAATCATTACCCTTTATTTTTTCCCCACGGTGCTTTTGTATTCACATTATTCCCTCAATTTTACATTACGTGAATAATGCAAAATATGAAATATATAATTATTGAGTTTTTTAACAAAAATTTGAATAACAAACAAAATGAGTAAAACCAGAGTTTAGACATCTCAGCTTGAACTATTAGTGACAAAACTAATCGGGGTTTCAAAATTGGGTAAAATATAAAGTGTATTCCTGGAAAAAAGCCTATGGAAGGGTAACAGGCTGATGTGATAAAATCATAATTATTTAACTTAAAAAATAATTGATACTTTATTTATTATATAAGATATAATTAATTTGTTTAGGGAAAAAAAAATAAAAGAGAAATTAGAAAAGAGTTGAAATTCTCCCCGTCTTCTTAAAAAATAGGAAAAAATGCTACATCATTCGTTAATATTTTCTGAAAAATCTCTCGATATAAAAATATATATTTTTTATTTAATAATATTAAGAGTTTTCTTTTTCAAAAATATTTAATCAATGAATGAAATAAATAAATAAATAAATGAAAAAAAGGGTACACAGGGAGATGTCCCTCGGGTGAAGTAGCAGCGCTCAAAAAGTAGTATTAAACAATAACTCATGTTCCCAACTCTTCTGTCTCAGCAGTAATAGAAAAAGTATTGAGGAGGAGAGGATCGGCGGTCGAAGTCGAACGCATCTCTCGAGTCTTCGCTTTCCTTGTCGGCACAGCAAAGGGTTTCTCTCCGCGTGCGCTCGTATGTATACGAGTTTCATTCCCCACTACATTTAAACTGGTTTTGTTTTTGAATCTCTAATGTTCTTGATTTTTTTTTTTTTTCACGTCTTCTTGAGAATTGCTTTTTCGTTCAAGCGTTCGACCGCCTTCTTTTTAATTAACGCACTTTGAGTTTTTTTTTCTTAATTATTTCCTCTGTAGATTATAGATTATTGTGCTACTTTTCTTCTCTGTGTGAATTAGTCTTACTCTGAGCATAAATCTTCTCATGTTTTCTGCTTTATTTGTGCATTGAGACCGACTTGTGTTCTTCTTCATCTTCTATCCGAGTGATTAGGTTGTAGGGGTTAGTCTTAATTACGTGATGAATAATGAATGCGCTTTCACTGAGTAATTGCCAACCTTTGTATAATATGAGGACGTATTGTAGGCCTTATATTCTGTTTGTCATAATCAGGCGAGTCGGGGTATATGTACTCCAGGTCTTGGCTTCTTACCTTCAATGCCTGACCTACTCGTTACTTATAAAATCTGTTTAATTTATCTATTTCCTGTCATCTATTCATCTCAATTCCAAAAGTAGGGTTCTGAGTGGAACCGATTGCGGCTAGTTTTTCTAATTGGGGAGTTGGAATCCGTGTTTTTTCTGGTTTATTTCTTTCGACTTTCTCTTATATACACATGGTTTGATTAGACTTCATCATTCACCTCTTCTCAGATCATGGAAAGCGGAGGCAATTCCCTTCCTTCTGGGCCAGATGGGGTGAAGAGAAAAGTTTCATATTTTTATGATCCAGAAGTTGGAAATTATTACTATGGACAGGGTCACCCAATGAAGCCGCATAGGATTAGAATGACGCATGCTCTCTTAGCCCACTACGGCTTGCTTCAGCATATGCAGGTCCTGAAACCCACTCCTGCCAAAGATAGGGATCTTTGCAAGTTCCATGCTGATGATTATGTTAGCTTTCTTAGGGCTATCACCCCAGAAACTCAGCAAGATCAGCTGAGGCAGCTGAAGAGGTTTAATGTTGGTGAAGACTGTCCTGTCTTTGATGGTCTTTACTCGTTCTGTCAAACTTATGCTGGGGGTTCGGTTGCTGGTGCTGTCAAACTGAACCAAGGAGGTTCTGATATTGCCATAAACTGGTCTGGTGGGCTGCATCATGCCAAGAAGTGTGAGGCTTCTGGATTTTGTTATGTGAACGATATCGTCTTGGCAATTCTGGAGCTTCTCAAAGTACATGAGGTTGGTCTACATTCCTATTTACCAGAGTTGTTTTTATTTTTTTTGGGTGCATGAGAATGGGACCAAGTCTATTTTTTTTTCTGGTGAGTTACTGTGGCACCTTGTGCGGGCTTGAATTCGCAAACTAGATAAATTTCGTCTGAGCTACTACTCATTGGCATTAATTGCCGAATGTCTGGATGCAAAATCACAAATAATTGGGGCAAAAACTTATGTCACTATTATCATTGTTTCTGTTTCTATCTACAGAACTGGAAGAAGGTTGCTTATTATGTTATGTTTTGAGATGTGTAGCTTTTCTGTAGCACACATGGAAATGTTTTTATCTAAATTGTGTTTGTTGTTGATCCATGAAATTGTTGTTAGTCATGGTTGAAAGCACAATTGTCATTATAACTTTAGAAGAGTTGCAGAGCTCTTTTCCTGTTGTACTTTCTATTCCTTTTTGTTTTTCAATTTTGAGATGAGTGAGCAACTATTTTTTCCAGGTTGAATGTTATAACCTAGTTATCAAGCCTGAGTAAATTGATATAATATGGTGTGCTACTTAATATGCAACTAATGATACAGTGTTTTTCCATTGCTTTGCAAGAATTTTAAGTTGCTCTCCACCTACATTGGCCTTCAGTACCACTTTTGGAAAAGAGAAAAATCAACAAATCATCAGCCTTTTCTAGAATTTATCATCAATGTTGCATTTGATTAAATATAATTCATTAACAAAAATGATAGCATTGCTAGTATCATCATTATCACTGTAATAAAACTAATGACAATAGTGATAGTAATAATAATGATAACAATAGTTAGGAGACTGAATGCTTAAGGTACCGTCCATTAGTGTGTGTGTTTACATGGTGTGGAGCGATCAGTTTTTTAGCAAGCTAATCAATTCCCTAGGATGCCTTCACATTGATATTTGAGTAGCTGTACCTGAATATTTTTCTTTCTTCTCTCTTCTAGGATGTCTTCCAAATGTTTAAAAAAAAAAAAAAACCAAAATTCTCAATTCTTATAGTTGCTTTTGGATATGGAGTCGTAGTGTGAAATCAATTCTAGGACCTAATCAATCTTGAGGTTTCTTTTGCATAACCAGTCATTCCAATTACAATTTTTTCTGTTTCAGCTATGTTTGAGACGAAGTGGTTCTTGAACTAATTGATTACCGACAAGTGGTTTCATTGAACAAGGTAGAAAATGCTGCTTATATGTAAGCTTGTGTGGCTTCCATTGTTGCTGAAACCAACATTTTAATTTCCATGATCACCATTAGTTTTGCTGTCTTTAGTTGGCAGCTTGGATTCTGCTCTAAGGTTTAAGCTAGTTGAAAAGGCCTTTGCATATTTGTAATGCAAACAATGACTTATTTTTTCTATTAGCACACAAAATATTATCTACTGATTTCTGCCAAGTAGTCTGGAATATAATTCCACATTCTCATATCAATGCAGCGTGTTTTATATGTGGACATTGATATCCACCATGGTGATGGTGTGGAGGAGGCTTTTTACACAACTGATAGGGTCATGACGGTTTCATTTCACAAATTTGGAGACTATTTCCCTGGTACGGGTGATATTCGTGATATTGGATATGGCAAAGGGAAATATTATTCTCTCAATGTACCCCTTGATGATGGTATTGATGATGAGAGCTACCAGTCCTTGTTTAGGCCAATAATAGGGAAAGTGATGGAAGTATTTCGGCCTGGTGCTGTGGTTCTACAATGTGGTGCTGACTCTCTATCTGGCGACAGATTAGGGTGTTTCAATCTATCAATTAAGGGCCACGCTGACTGTGTCAGATTTATGAGATCTTTCAATGTCCCGCTCCTATTGCTGGGTGGGGGTGGTTATACGATACGAAATGTTGCTCGTTGCTGGTGTTATGAGGTAATCTATGTTTGATGCAATTATTAAATGCCCTTTAGATTTAATTTTCATTCGTTTACCTATCAAAATTAAATGTCCTTTAGATGAACCTTTATACCTGATTGATAGAAGCAGCTTAATTTTGGATGTCTAGTTTTGGTTGCTGCATGATAAACACATTTAACTGATACTTCGTAAGATGCTGCAGGATGGCATATAAAATTTTGGAAACACTAGTCTAATTCTAATGTTACAAGATACATGCAGTATGATTTACAAGTATCCTAACACTGAGGAGGGTGTTGGAAATTATAATGGAAATCTGAATTTGTAGAAATTTGTTTACTTTCTGAGTGTTGCATTAATCGTTCTTTTGGGGTTTGATTGTCCTTAAGCTTCATTCTTGAATAGGCAGTTCTGTTCCGTAAGTTTGTCTTGCTGCTGTTGCATTCCAGATCTCTTTGGGTGGAAGTTCAATATGTAGATTCTTGAAATTTGAATGAACGAGAGGCAGAAATTTTATATTGATGTCTCCAACCCACATTAATAAGTCATATGCTTGATGTATTAAGACTTTTTTCTTGTTTTTTGTAACCTCCTCTCCACTTCTATATATATATATATATATATATAAATATATATCATATTTCTGCTGAGCAGACAGGTGTTGCACTTGGGATGGAACTTGATGACAAGATGCCGCAGCATGAATATTATGAGTACTTTGGCCCAGAATATAATCTTCATGTAGCTCCAAGTAACATGGAAAACAAAAACTCTCGTCATTTACTGGAAGAGATTAGGGCAAAACTTCTTGATTATCTATCAACGTTGCAACATGCCCCAAGCGTCCAGTTTCAAGAGCGACCACCTGATACAGAGCTTCCAGAGGTTTTTCTTTGCATCTCTTATTATCATTACTTTGCTATCAAGTCTTTCTTATATATTTTTTTTCTTTTCCTTCATTGTACTGATTACTGAGTTTTTATTTTGATAGCTGTTGTGCTCTTGTTTTATTATTATTTTTATTATTCGTTGGGAGGTAGATGGGAAGTAATTGGGCTGTTTGTACTCTTAACAAGAATATGACGTGTAGTTGAAAATTTTCAAATTTTGAGTTCATGGCCGCCCTGGTGTACGGTGGCTTCAGTGCTACATATGTAGAGTTTGCATGCATGTTAATGGCCGGAAGTGTTTTATATTCAGGTGGATGAAGATCAAGACAACGGAGATAAAAGATGGGATCCTGATTCTGACATGGAGTCTGATGACGACTGGTATTCAGTTTCTTGTTGTTTATCATCTCCTCCTCCTCCTCCTCTGTCTCGAGGCTGCTAACAACTGTTTTTCTCTGTCATACAGTAAGCCTTTGCCAAGTCAAGTGAAGAGAGAATACACCGAACCTGGACGCACAGACTCAGTATGTCCAGCTCTATCATCTTTTTGTGCTGTAATTACCATTTTTTGTTTTTTGTTTTCTCACAATTCATTGTTATGTTGCATGCCTGAATGTAATGTCTTTAATTTGGAAGAGTCCTTTGAGTCAACACCCCCCTTATGGCAATAATTAACAACTTTTCACTTTCAGGCAACTAATATGATGGCAATAGATGAGCCACGCATCAAAGTGGAGCAGAATAACTCAAACAAACCATCCGATCAACACGATGAGATGAACTCGTGACCAAGGATGACCAAGCATTCCTCTCTGACGTGCAATATATATGTTCACTTGTAGTTGTTACAGTGGATTTTAGTCAAGGCATTGTTACACTGCTTCTATGATGTGGGTGTTTGAAAACTTATATTTATGAATGAGCGTGAAATGGTCCATTGGAAGCACGAGCTATTAGTTCTTGCCATCTTTGTGCATATTTCAACGATTGTAAAGTTTGAGTAGCAGCAGTACATTATAGCAGTTTTGGGTAGCATTTAATGGATAGACCAAGATATTGTTGATTACATATGTCTACCAATGATACTGACATTATGTCGGATCGCTCGCATTTTCTCCTCTTTGAACAATTATATTCTTGTTTATCGTCTTCACCAGGATCATGTAATATGATTTTGTGGTCTATTATCACCACTTTTCACACTGACTAAACTTGCATTGCACAAACATTATGGCAGTTAGAAGTAGTTGGCTCATTCTGGGCAGGTGGTGTCCAGTAGCTGTGATGAGAGAGAGAGAGGGGTATGGTCAAGACGACATCGTTTATCACTTGTCCTCCAAAATAAACACAGATTTGGCACCAAAAAGGCACCGTTCTTACATCTTAACAGCAGCCCCCTACCGACCACTGCATGTAAATGGCAAAAGTTAGGGATCAGGTAACAAACGACGCCAAATTGATAGCTCAAGTGAATTTAGGTGGGAGCAATTGAATCCAAACATTGGATCATGATGATGACATAATCATGATGCATAAAGAGACTCAAGGGTAAGCAATCACCAGATATACACATTCAAGCTTTCCCATCTCCAATTGAATAAAAACAGACCGAGACGGAGGTAACATCCCCAGGAGATGGAACAGAAAATGCTTCAGAAAACATCAAAACCGATGTTGCAATAGTTGTTCCATAGTATAAAGCAGTAGCATTCGCGCCCAATACATATAATTAGATGCATCACCTATGTACCTTAACAGGAAATAGGAACGTAGATATACATTCATCAACCAGAAAAAGATCAATCACCTGGGAAGCAACTGACAAATCTAATTCACATGAGAAACAATAGTGTTTGACTTTGACCAAAGAAACCTGCAAACTAATTCACATGGGAAACCAACTGACATTCTACTTTTGCACTAATTCTCTCAATCACGCCATGCAAAACCTCCTCTGCCTTCTCTTAAGCTTCTTCCTCTCCTATAGTCAACTTCTGCATCAGAGCAAGACAAACCCAGATGGTACTTCCTATTGCTTTTGGATAACTCCATCTTTGAAAAAATGTCCTCTTCATCAGTCAGTGTATCATTACCAGGCGTGCTGGATCCAGAGACATTCCCAGATTTTCTCCACGATATGTTATCTGTCATATATGAAAGGAACATTTTTGTCAATATGACAGGGAGACGGAGGAAGGGATCTTATAATAAGATGGGGCCCAGATGGATCCTAATGACCCAAAAGACACTTAAATTCTTAATGAGAAAAGTGATCTACATGCACAGATACAATTGAACAGTTACAGGACATAGATATCGAGTTTCTAAGCAAGGTATTGTTAAGATATAATATAAATAATAAAATCTATCTCTTCCCATAAACTTAACCTTTTAGAAAAAGTGGTCATTTTAATCACCACTTATCACAAAAGTTAAGCTCATGGAACGAGATAGATTTTATATTTATGTTTTATCTTAATAGGTATAAGCTCCCAGCATGACAAAGACTGGGGGTTTGATGGAGTATTAAAAAGTCTGTATTACTTGCAGAGAAGGTGCAAAAGAAAAATGGTTAAAGTTCTTGCATGAAGCCTAACACATGATAAATGTTGTTTTTGTTGGGGGGAACTCAAGCATGAGAAATAAATTCAGGTAAACATAATAACAACATAAAACAGGTACTTGACATTTAAAAACAGGTATGCTCTACTTGACCGCTAAGAAATCACAGGAGTGATAAGCTTAGGGCAGAATATTATTATTATTATTATTATTATTATTATTTCTGATTAAAGTTGGTTGTTCTACAAGAATTTTTTTTCCTTCCCATGATGTCTTGACAACCACTGGAGCAATAGTGTAAGTTTGAATTAAGCACAGAAACTTCACCTCCATGACCATTGCAGTAAGCAGGCACATCGTGGCATCCACCCTCATTAACAGTATTTGATCCCGCTTTTGGACTCAGCAAGTTTGCCTGCGTTTTCTGAGCCTTCAGTCCTTCAATTACGGATGCAGGTTCTATATCTTCTTCCATGGGTGGATTATTAGAGGTAAATGGAGTCATGGTAAATGAGTCCTCCATTACGTCAGAAATCTCCACATACTGAGTGGTAGTTATAATTTCATCTGCACTGAACCCAAAGGATGCTCTGTAGGCTTCTAATTCTTCCACATCTTGTTTGGGACTTTTATTGTGCCTGTTCTGATGTCCATTTCCACTAGACGTGTAAACATCCGACTCCTTGGATACACTTAACCTCCCACCAGTATGAGGAAACGGTGGATTATGATCCAGATAGAATTGGGCAAAAGTAGCAGGGCAGAAGAAATTAGAATCTTGAGATGCCATGGAGACACCATTTGTTTCATGCCCAAATTGCCTGTTGGAACCATTCCTTGAATATTTTCCATTTTGGGGAGAAATTGAAGGATCCCATTGTGAGGCAAAGTCCCGCTCAGGAAAAGAAGATGATAAACAGTCACCTGAGGTCCTTGAAATTGGTGACCTGAGACAACTAGCTGGACTTCCTGGATAGAGCGAATATGTTGCTTGAAGATCATTCGCAGCGATGTATTTAGTTTTTTCACTGCTTTTCAGATCCATGTGGATCTGAGCATAAGGCACATCTGGGGATGAGGGAGTGGTAAGGTGAGCCTCTGGAGGAGGAGTGAGGGGAGCAGTAGATGGCTCAGTTGTAAAGGTTGAAAAAACAGGAGGAGAAACAAGCTGAGTTTCATGAGCATATGGCCCAGTGGCATACATTGTGGATGAAGGACCTCCAGGTGAGTTGGGAGATAATGACAAGAAACAGCTTGGCGATTGAGCCGTTGAAGGGAGTGCGGAATTTGTAAAGGATGCTGGTGATGAAGGCGGAGCAAGAAGAGATGGAGCTAGTGCAGTAGCTTGATTGGTCAACCCAACCACTTGAGGGCCATTGGTCTGGGTAGCTGCTGCATTCCCCTCAGGAATCCGAATTGCAGGTACAATGCGCTTTCCACCACCTTTCTGCGTGCCAAAACAAGATAATGCACCCAAACATCCTCCCCATCTCTTTCGCTGTCAATAAACAGAAGCATCGTGTCAAAATCACATTAACATTTGTATAGGAAAAGCCTTTGGCCTTGATGTGAGTTTCTGCCTGAATTTAGCTTGCACAAGATATTACTACTTTTTCCATATAAATAAATGGTTTCTGTTTGGCTAAAAAATCAGCCAGCATAACTGTATGCACAAGATATTACTCACAGAAAAAGCTTGGGTGCAATCAATCATGCGTTTATGTTGCGTGCGTGAGTGTGTATCAACCTATGTAAGGAATATTTTGAAAACTATTGATTTGAAATGGGAAATAATTCTCACCAACTTCATCCCTGTCATCAAGCCGAAATTGAAACTGATGCCACAATCAGGCTATCAGCAGTTTAAAAAAATCAAAACCCAATCAAACGAAGAAGAAGAAGAAATGACTTGTAAAACATCATAGCTATCGATGGGCAATATTTTCATGCTAAACTTGTAATGGAAAACAGAGAAAATACGCCTTGTAATAGTTAATAATGACTTAAAATACGCTCGCACTGAAGAGCTGGAATCATGGTTTTCACAATTCAGCCAGCTGTATTCATCCTTTCGAAGATGAAACGTTCTGGGTATCATTTGGAGATCGAACTGAGAGAAAGAAACTAATTAACTTCGGTAAAAATACAAAAACGAAATCAAAGTCCCCCAGGATGACCTAATCTTGACTCTTTAAGAGTACAACCGTGGGTATAAATCAAATAGAGTTTTCGTCAGATCTGACAGCCAGTCAGTCTAAGAAACCTATGCATTCGTTCATATGATAAACTAAAACGAGCAAAGGTAAAGCCTTTCAAAGCGTAATCCAGGTCCCGAAAGTCTTTGGGTAACTGGTACATTTGGTCTTTAGCTAATACTAGCAAATTGAAGTATTACATAAGCAATTAGTGGAGTTAGAGTTTTTTTCCTTTCTAATTACTCAAATGGCTACCATCCCAGATCTGAACAAGAACTTGCGGATGCATAAACGAAATCGAAAATGTGTGGAATTGTGCTCAGAACGACCCAGATCTGACACCAAATCGAACTCCCGGAGGGTCCAATACTAACAAAAATAAAAGAACGAACAAAAACCCAAGACCAAAATGAAATCGAGAGAGAGACATTACCCGTTCCTGCTGAGGGAATCTATTCTGCTCCGAACCCATATATTATATATAGAGAGCGCAGTGAGAAAGCTATCTTCTTCTTCTTCTTTCTCTTCTTCTTCTTCTTCTTCTTCTTCGGTTAGCAGTTAATAATGGGTCTCATATGCTACTGTTGTCAGTTAGGGTCCAGCAACTAACACCTAGAAACCATCCTCACATTCCTTAAGCAGAAGCTGACACCATTTTAGATTTTGCTCGAGAGAGAGAGAGAGAGAGAGAGAGAGGGAGTGAGAGAAAAGAAAAGAAAAGAAAAGAAAAGAGGGAGAGAGAGATGGATCAAAATATATATATATACATATATTTATATAAGCGATAAGATAGTACTAGTAATAAAAAAAGGAAAACGATGTTAAGTAAATTACTTAATTACTCCCAAGTAGTCCTAATTACAGGACAAGGAAAGACAAAAGTGAAAAGGATTCATGTGATAGAGATGGGAGAGATAAGAAAGTGACCCCAGCGTGTTAAGGGTTACTGTTAGGAGAGACAGAGAGACAACCCCATACACACTGTCACACACACAATACAAGCTGAAATCTTAATGCTCTCTACAAGCAGTCTTCCTTATTTTCCCCTTCAAAATTGTGAGATTTATTCATCTGAAATAATGCAGAAACATGGCTATATATGCATTTAAGTGGTTTGGGAAAAACTGGAAATGGAGAAATTTGATTACTTTATTTATAAGCAAGAAAGGGATGGATGGGGGGTTAGAGAAAATGGGAAAAAGAAACTCCATTGCATTGCATTACATTAAAGTTAGAGCTTTTAGGGAGGTGGTGGTGGAGGTGGTGGCCTGCTCGTGGGACCGGTTGGATAGCTGAAAGATGAAACATGAAAGATGATGATATGTTCCTTTATTATATGTTCTTCCTGCTCCTATTCACTCATACGTACTGATAAAAGAAAGGATTATCTTGCCACCATCCTCCTAAATCCAAATCTCCAAACTGTTTGTACTTTTTAGGGCATCACATCTAAGATATTTGGATCAGCATATTATCTTTCAATAATGACAACATTACTACTAATTTATAACTTATTTATAATTTTTTTTGTATTTAATTTTTTTAAATTTATAATTTTATTTAATGATTAAAAAAGTGAATATTAATAAAGTTGTATATATTTTTTCTTAATAATTAAAAGTATTTAAAAAAATACTTAAAAAATGATAAAAATAAAATAAAAACATTCAGATACACTAATAAATTGTAAATTGGTTATAAAATGATAGTATTCCAATTACTACTCATTATCTTTAGATTTGACATTTTTAGCTCATTAATACATTACAGATGACAACATTCTTGGATGATACAAATGAGTTGAACTCTATAAACATCCTTAAAATATGAAATTACAAGCTTTAAATCCAATATATAATATAATTCAATAAGTTGTAGATTGAGGATTATTTTATATTGTAATTTTGACAAATAATTGGACATGTTTACGTTATCATTCTTCCTACATTCACATTACCAAATTATTCTCAGTTTAAACAGCTTGTATTTGTTTTTATCAGGCTGTTGCATGGTGGCAATAAGTATTTTCTCTTTCTTTCTTTTTTTTCTATTTTGCCCTTTTACCCTTTTCTTTATCTTCCCCCGTTTTATTTCGGTCAGACCTCGTGCATGAAGATTGGGCTGCTTTTGATCATACAAATAAAGACTTGTCCGGAAAGAAGAAAAGAAGAACAATGTTTACACTTGGATCCCTCATCTTTCCTCTTAATTTCATCTAGCCCTGGAATCCCTTTCTTTGGGTGACTCTGTCCATCCAAACTTCTATCAATTAATTTCATCAGGTTCGAAATAAAATGAAATGTTACTTAAAGAGAATTGGGTAAAAGAAGTACAAAACATCTTTGATAACACAACATTAATCCATGATTTGAGTTTTTAAAAGTCTATTTAATTAGCCGTAATCTCTCTCTCTCTCTCTCTCTCTCTCTCTCTCTCTCTCGTGATATTGCACCCACATAAAGACAGCATGCAAGACAAGATAATTCACTGCCTTCGCCACGTGAAAGAAAACACTAACTCGCTACGTGTTTAATACACGAGCACTTCCATCTTTAACCAAAAATAGGGGTGTTAAAGCCAGCCTGCAGAAGCTGCATACATCTATTGGATTTGACCCAACATAATTTTCTAAGAAACTTTAAAATAAAACTCGCCACTATAATCTAGATATTGTTCAAGATGATGCCAGCCATTTGATCTTCGTTTGTTTTTATAAAATTTCTCAAATTTATTTCATTTAATAATTATAATTTTTTTAAATTCTCGTATAAAATAAAATAAATCATTTAATTTTTTAAAATTTAAAAAAAATATTATAATAATATTTTATTTAATTTTCAAATTTTATTTTAACTCATCTCATCTGTAAAAATATGCTAGGCAAATTATAACTTTTCTTCTAACAACCCACGTGTTCGTGTATGGGTATATGTATATGTGTGTAGAGAGAGAGAGAGAGAGAGCAACGTTTCGTCACCAAGGATAGGAATAGGGACGAGATAGCAATGTGTACATTTTAATTATTGCCGGTAATAATCATTACTTCTCTTGTATTACACCTTCTAAAAATATTAGGGATATTTTGTTTTTCTTTCCTCACACTTACATTGACTCTGAAAAATTCCACACACAAATAAAACGCTTCCTTTCATTGGCAGTACACGCTCAAACGTCAATTCATCGTCGTCTCATTTTTTGTCTGAATCACATACCATTTATTACCAAGCGTATGATTCTTCCAACCAACATAAAACAGGATCTTATCCATTTCAAGTGAAATTAAATGAATTTTCTATACTATATATATATATATATATATCATTCCTAATCAGTAATCAATCCGGAGGCTAAACTAGGGCTATCTACTCAGGAAAAACATCCCTTCCAAATTTTTACAGTTCTGATGCTAGACTGGACATGGCGACTGAAGAATGACGTGGTGCATGACAACTCCATTGTCTCTCTAAAAAAGGTGAAAGAGCAACTGGATTTTTCCTATCAACAAAATCTTCAAGCATGGAGTAGCAAGGAAATGGATAAAAGAATGTTGACCTACAAAACTCCATCAGAATGTGAAGGGCTAATAAGCATAACATTCGATGCAACGGTAAGGAATGATTTCTCTATGGCATCGGCAATAAGTAGTAATTCAAATGGGGGATATAATCGAAATCTGGACGGAAGAAAACCACACCACAAGCCCTGTTTTAGCAGAAGCCTGTGCAGCTCTACTAGCTACTACCAAAATGGCAGAGCACCTATGTAAGGAGCTCGCAATTTTAGAAGGTGACTCGCAAATCATAATTTTAGGGATTACAGGCAATTACCCTACTTGGGAAATTATACTTATCATTGCAGACATTGCTCAAATTCGGAGGAAACACTAAGGATGGAACTTTACAAAAATTGATCAATCTCAAAATCGATATGATCATTCAGTAGCGCAATGGACAACGACCAACTCGATTTTCGGCCACATAACTGCTGATCATCTTCCTACTTGTATTTATATATTGATAGTGGGAACAACCCTCCTAATGGTTATACTTTTTAATATCTATGATATGCAAGCTTGATTAGAAAAAGTATATATATATATGAATTGTGTATAAATTTAGGGTACAACATGGATTATTTTGATCACTCACACCATATTGACAAATGGAATGGCCAGACTACCTTAACATTTAAATTAAATGGATACTTTCCATTTCACTTCGAATGAAGAGGATTTTTGTCCGAACAAAATATTAAATACTTAACATGAATTACTGATGGAACAAAAATTCAATTTGCAGTGATTTTTATGTACTCTTTATACACTCTACTAATATGATTAGTTATGTCACTTTTTTTTAATATAAAATAATTACTTTAGCCAATCGCATCAGCAGAGGGCAAAAAGAGTATGCACCAATGATCGAATATAGCAAAACTCATTATGAAATCTACTTTATGTGTCGATCTAGCCGGGAACTCTAAGAGACTCAAAGCCCGACTAATAAAGCCTTGACCCTTTGAGAGGCCTTTAAGAATCCATACATACGTGGACAGAATTCCTTATGGATAGCCACCTCTCACATTTCACAACCCTCCTCCTTTATCCGGGCTTGGGACCGGCTGTGTGATTGCAACAGGTTGAAGATAACACAGGCGGAGTTACTAATAATAAGCCAAAGAAAAATTGTGAGGAACGTCACATCTATATGCTCACTTTGAGCCAAAGGAATTTAAGGATTGAACGGTACAATGATTAAGAACCTGCATAGTGCAGCCATTTCACCAAATCTAACTTAGCCAGAGGCAATTACTAGTGAAGTAATTAGCACGACCAACATGCAGCATGCTGTTTAAAGTAACATATGTACGTGGAAATGGCATGAAAATCTAATCATTTATAGGCCAAAACATGATAGTATTTTTTGGGCTTGTCGAATTATTTGCTTTTTGACTCAAAACTCACCTTTAAGCTCAGTCAATGCGAGAAAAGTCACGCCTAATGTGATACGTAAAGGAAGGTGTAAGGCAATGGGGTGAAGTATACTAAGAACCGAGAAAAGGGCATAAAACAGCCATCTTGTCCATGTTGTGGAGCCAGTCCAACCAATTGAAACGGGAAAAAATATAACTTGGTTTTTTCTTTGTTGTTGAAAAGAGGGCGATCTTGTCCAACAGCCCTCGGTCAAGCCCCCTAGATAGGTGGCTCCTTCCCGTCATGCTCCTCCTATACCACCAACCCTCAGCCTGTAAACTGACCCGTGAACCACACATGCCATCTCAGGCACACATGCCATCTCACACGCCATAAGCAAATGCAATATTATTGCAGTCCAAAAGCTTCATGCTTCACCAACTAAGATGAGAGCTCATCAAATGTGCTTCCATTCAATCTTCTGTAGTGGGCATCTCCTTATTGCAGCCTCCTAGTTTTCTAATGGCTGTGGTGGGCAACTCCACAGTCCAATTAGAGGATAGTTCCAGTGGTCCAAAGAACCGAACCAATTATACACCATTGCCGACTTTGTTTCCATTTACTTACATTTTAGCTATGCCTTGAAATGTTTGTTAAGGTCCCTGTAGTTTGAATCTTAATTAGTATTTTAATAAAAATTTGAAAATATTAAAAAAAAAAATTGTATATTTAAAAGCATAACTAATAATTTAAAAATTGCAAAATACATATGGGATTTTCCCTAGGCCTCATTTCTTTTCACAATAATTCTCATCTCATTTCATCTAATCATTACAATTTTTTCAAATTTCTATATAAAATAAAACAAATAATCAACTTTTTTAAATTTGAAAAATAAAAATAATATTAAAAATATATATTCTCCCAATATTTTATTCAACTTTCAATTTTTATTTCAACTCATTTTATCTCATCTCACCTACAAAAAACAAACGAGCCTAGGTCCCCATAAAAAAATCAGCATCAGTTCCCCTAAGCATGACTAATAATTTGGATCACATCAAAAGGAGCTCTAGTTTCAAAGCTAGTTCGTTTTTATTTTAATTTTATATATTCTATTTAACCTTTATATATAAATTTCAATATATATTCTATTTAACAAATAATTTTATAGATTCTATTTATCTTTTATATATATATATATATATATTTCAATATATATTCTATTTAAATTTTATATATTCTATTTTATATTTCCACTGATAATTATTTTAATTTTAATTTTTTTAAATCTCAAAATAAAAATAATATTAAAAATATATATTCTACCAATATTTTATTCAACTTTCAATTTTTATTTCAACTCATTTTCTCTCATCCCACCTACAAAAAACAAACAAAGCTAGGTCCCCATAAAAAAATCAGCATCAGTTCTCCTAAGCATTACTAATAATTTGGATCACATCAAAAGAAGCTCTAGTTTCAAAGCTAGTTCGTTTCTAATTTTTCTTTTTTTTAAAATTATGTTCTTCGGTTAATCAGACTGGTAATGAACTGGGCTGAGGTAGCCACGCCGGACCAGTGGTTCGAAGGCATAATAAATATTGTTCAATGTATTTCCTTTCTCTCTGTAAAAATGCCAATCTTTTGTTGTTTAGTTTGTTTACTTGGTTTTAATTCATCAAACGTAGTATCTTGCTTGAAAATTTCCCCGTGGGAAAATACCCATTACGGACCCCACTTTCACGGTTTATACAAGTCAAGAAAATTGGGTGTTGCAAGAAATATATATATATATAATTATAAATAGCACCAGTGATGATAAAGGAAACATACCAGAGGACATAAAAAGACCTCCGACCAGCAGCTAAGGTGGCATTCCTAGTTGATCTACTCCTGCAACCATAAGAATTAATGAAAAAAAGGGCAAGTCTGGGAACTCGCATGGATCTATAGAATTGGCATGGAAAATAGAGCACATGACAAAATATTTTCCCAAGTAGCTTCTCTAGACTAACCCTACATCCCCAGTAAGGGTTTAGAGTTGCATGACCAATTTTGACCACTTTAAACACCACTGGCGATTCGGAGTTACACGATTTTGTCAACAACAATCTATTGAGTTGTTTTTGCAAAATATAACTAAACTATCTATTTCCACTTATATATATATATAATATATATAATATATATATATAACTCCCTTCTTTCCACTTGAATTCAGCCACCCACTCTTTCAAATAACAAAATTGACCTGGCATATGGTACGAGAATAGCCCATGAAACTTAGCAGCAAAAAATTCAACGAGTTCCTCTCGTTTTCATTTTTTATTTTTCACTTACAATCATGCTTCATAAATGGAAATTTATTGAAGGGCATTAATAGGAAATCATCTCAACAAAATGCTAGACTCTTGAATCGGGTCCACCATACAGATTACGACCAATTCCAGCAATCAAGTAGCTGCTCAAAATGCAAACCGTCAGATAAATTAAATAATTGGTGGCTTGCCCAAGAGCCCTTCCAGTACTTAACACTAGCTATTGCCTATTGAACAGAGGAAACGAATTCCAGTTTACTTTTCTTTTTTTTTTTTTTTTTTGGTTTCTTAATCATCATACAACACAAGAAATTCTGAAACAGGGTTTTAAGTTGCTGGGAACAGATTCTTCTTACAACTGTAAATAACCAACAGAGAGGTTGGTATCATTTCCAATATTTGCCACATAAATTTATTTTCTTTATATTGGAAAACAAAGAATAATGCATGTTTGTACAAAAAAATCCATATTCCAAAATGTCATGTGGTAAAGAAACAAAAGACTGATTTACAGTTTCTAAGGGAAGAAACTCATCTGCAACAGAGATATCTACAAGAATGCCCATTGGGTCAGTAATTCATCTTTGCAAGTAGGCAGAAGTCTAAACCATAGTGATCACCATATTTGCATTATCCAGCTTTTTAGCCTGAAAAAACATAACCTTTGAATCAATGCCGACTCATGCAGTTGATATTTTTAAACGCAAGCAGTAATACCCATTTCAGACAAAAAGTAAGTACGACGCCGCGAGGGGGGGGGGGTTTGTTTTCAATAGACAACAGAAGTTGAGTGGTCATCTTAAATGATGTCTCAATGGCAAGCCCAAGAAGAAATAATTTTAGAGATTATTGCAAAATGCCACTAGAAGATACTAAAAACCACTCATTGGCTTCTGGTGCAATTGTTTGTAGAGTTGGCAAGTAAGCTGTTAAAGGTGTCAAAAACTAGGTTTTGGAGGTGGGCAGATTTAACAATGTCAGCCTTCCAGTTTTGTTGCAAAATTGATGCAGCGCTCACGCAGCTATAGCATACTAGTGGCAATGGACTTACTGTTGCAGACAAAGCATATGACACACTGCACTGAAAGCATTGGGCACAACCCAGCATGTTCTTCATTCGGATGAGAACTATGGCACATAGTAGATGAGACAAGATTGTGCCCAAACCCCTCAATGTATTAAATCGATAAATTAATTGGAATTGGGCTAAACAAAAAGAGTACAAAAACAGGGGAAGGCCTGCTACTAGGATTAAACATATGAACATGGGAAGCACTTATTTATGTGGACAAGTTTATATGAACACTACAACCCCATTGTAAAATAGGAAACAGAATGTAAACTAGTTACAACCCATATCGTACAGATTGTACATCTTATAAAAAACAGGCAATTTGAAAAAATTATAATATTCACCTTCTGTTAAACCGCATGGTGATTGAAAACATACAACCGATGATAAACCCTACCAAAGGACCCCGCTCCAACTCATCTTGTTATTTTGAAACTGCCAATGACAGGCTAATATCGAAACACCTCCAAGAGCACCAAGCTACAGTAATAATAAAATTGTATGCCCATCGAATCCATGTTCGCTCTTCAAACTAAACATAAAGTGAATACAAACAAAGAAGATTAAACACAAGATTATGTCTTGGACATAAACACAACAAAAACAATAACAGTCAACACAATCTCTTCTGCAACCACAACATTTTTCAGGCCTACATGGAAGGGGAGATTAGCTGGTTTTCCCCCATAGAAATATACTATAAACACAAGAAATATACTACCATTTCGAATGGGTAGCACACTGTTCATCCAAGGCCCAAATTGGTACATTCTATTCAATTATCGTGAATGAGTAGTTTTCTTATCTTTTATTTTAGTTCACTTTTCAATGCTAATTTCACTTCAAAATTTCAGTAAGAACTATTTTATCTGAAAAAGGACTTGAAAGATGGTCAGGTGAACCAAAATTTGAGCCAAAGCAACCTGTCAATGTCACAAGACACACCTAGAGTATATTGCATGATGACTACATGGCCATGGAAACTTTCTGCCCATCATAGCAGATAATATTCCAGCCAGTTCCATAGGTGTATTTTATAATAGTTGAAATGAAACCAACAGTACAACTCTGCCTTGGGATATACCGTCAATCGAGCATTCAGCCACCGATCAGCACATGGTCCGATCATTATAAGTATCAAGAGTTCTCCAGAGGCCTAAATACATCCACATCAAAAGCGCTAAACACTGGAATGAAAGCTGTATCTTCAGTGCTAAACACTTTCTCAACTAATGATAGCCCGAACATTAGAATGGCTAGCAGCAGCACGGAATAAAGTAAGATGCAATTCAAAAGATTATGAATTGAAGACTACAATAGCATACCCATGTCAAAAATCATGGCCAGCTCAACAATATGAGAAGCAAAACTCGAGAATGGCCTACAAAAGCATTGAAAAATGGATGTGTTATAAAGTGATTTTAGCACAAAACTCAGTTGAAACTATTATCCACAGAACATACCAGGATTGGCAACTCAAAACAACTTAATTCAATGATCCACGACACCTGTACAAAGAGGATATTTTTTAATGCAGCATAGCAAAAATGACAAAACTTTGAATTGTAAGCCGAAGTAATTTCAACTCTTAGATTCTCTTAACTCCTGCTACAATCAGCAGCTATAGCTTGCTAGATCTATTTTGCAAAATATATATATATAGCAACTCTTTTATTATTATTATTATTAAAACATGGATTTTATTGAGTTATAGTAACTCTTGATAAGTAGCAACCAAGACCTTCAAGAATGAGGCAAAGTAATGAACACAAGTGAAACATTAATCATACTTTCTAGAACCGCAGTGGCAGGGGATCTTTTTCTCCTCCAAAGGAAACTTGTAATTGTAAGTAATTTCTTCACCAGCAGCTATATGCCGTTTTGCATAAATAAAGATCTTTTTTTGTCCTTCAACAGTTATAACCTTGGTGTAGCAGTTAGGCTGAAAAGTATATATTACTTAAAATATGAGGGCAAAGAAATCACATATCATATTTTTCTGTAAGAAATCACATAATCTGATAAAACTAACTCGCATATATTTTATAGCTACCTCACATGAATGGTTTATAAATCTAGCAATTCCGCCTCGCTTTGTAGCATCGACCTACACAAATTTCAAAGAAAAGGTATTACAAAAAGGCTACCAATGAACCAGCATATTAAAACATACCAACAGAACATGATGTGCCCCAGCCATTGAGTGTCTTGAGGCTTTCGAAGAGGAGAATAAAAAGATAAGTGTCTTTTTTTGTCTTTAAATTTTTATCTGAATATCTTTGCATCTGTTCTAGAGGGGGTTCACCTTTTTTTCCTGTTTTTTCTTTTCCTTGTTGGGGGGTGGGGGGAGGTGGGGAGGGTTAGGGGTGGAATTAAAAGCTTAATAGCTTCAGAAACATGCAGAGCAGTTCCATTTACCACAAGCTATATACATATATATATTGCCCTAAACAAGGCCATAAAGCAACAAATTTGCAAGATCTACAGAGACTAAATGTTGTTCTACTAACCACATAACCATCGTCAAGTCTAAAAAGATAACTGCTTCCAATTCCCATCTTCTCGTAATGGCGTTCCCGTATATCAGATATCTGCAAAACCAAGAAACTCGGTTTAACAACTAAATAATCTATGAATTGCACAAGACATGCCATACAGACAAGACAAGATGAAAATTGCTATAGAAATTATAAAGTCAAATTTACCCTGGGACGAATTAGCTCTCCAACATATTCAATGACAAAGTCATCTGCCTCAATTGGCTCTAAGGCAACAAGGCCCCAATCATGTATATTGCTCTGTTGGAAACGTAGGCGCTTCTTCCTTGCCTGCAAAGAAACACTGGATCTTTTATATTGCTCAAAGAAAGAAAAATAATAAATACCAAGACAATTAAGCCTGCAATCACCTTTAATTGAGTAGCCTTCAAAAGGTCAGCACCCTCCACAGCAGCAAGAAGATTGCGAAGCTTCACCCTATTTGTTCTTGCGGAAAGACCCTTGACATTTGACAACTGAGAAGCATTTATCTCAGAACCAACATGCTTGGAATGAATAAACTGAACACCTCTCACACTAGCTCTTTCAGCAGGGCTTGCACCCAGGGACCATCTATGCCATTCCCAGCCATTGATTGATGACCGAGCACAACCATCAGATCTAGGGTAGGTCTTTAATGCCCTTGATCTAGTAGACTTTGTCTTTTTCACAGCAACCTTTCCCCATGCTGCTTGTTTGGAAGGACCATCAGCTACTTTTGAAACCTTAGTCGGCCGTGACGGTGGCACATTGTCTGTTATATGCTTTCTTTTTATATTTAACACTTCACTTGCTGCACCCATGAACAGAAATCCACATATGGTCAAGTATTATGCATACGTTTCTAACAATATTATTAAAATGAAAAATGCTTGTGTTGGATAAAACTGAATAGGAATAATTGGAAATAAAAAACTCAACACTTCAGCCTTCTTTAGCAATTACCATTACATTCTTTTCGAGTTGCAACATCATGGATATTGCTCTCAACGACCTTCTCAATTTCATCATGATTCTTAGATAAGGACGAAGCTCTATCCCTGCTAGGTTTAACAGCAGCATCTTTCGAGACCTTGTTATCTAACAAAACAGTTAACAGTGCAGATATCAGATATATTCGTAACAGTCAGAAAATTGAGACTACCACATAACTAATAAATAGAGCAACATACTCTGAATTGTATGAGCAACCTTCAGTCCTTTCTGGCTACTTGCATTCTTGGTCAATGACCGATCACCGTGCAAACTACTCTTAACAAGGACTGACTTAGTCCGTCTTTTTTTTGGTTCCAGTTTTTTAGTACTGACGGCAGCACTTTGAACTTCCACAGCCTTAGATACATCGCCAGTAGCATGTTTCCTAAACTTTTCCACAGATTGATTACTTGTTCCAACATTAGTTGGAGTCGGACAGAGAGAAGCAGATCCCAATTTTTTCTTCGACAACTTGTTCTTGCGGTAATAGGTATAGTTACCAATCGCCTGGGATACATTCAGAGTGCCTGCATCATGAATGTGCTTGCCAACTAAGGTAGGAGGATTTCCAGAACGTTCTTTATTTGCATTAAATTCTCTTTCCTGAAACAAAGTAAAAGCATTAGTTTGGAAAAAATGGATCTTCCAGCACACAGACACACATATTAGATCAACTTCGAGTACCTCAGTGGCATCAGGTTCATAGGGTTTCTTCGAAGCACGCCACGATGTAATAAACTGATGAAGACAAACATCAAGGAACAAGGATTTCCATTCTCTAAGAACGTCAACATGCAACTTCTGCCGGCACATTGCCCTTGCAACATAATCTCCAATCATAGGGGTAAACTCATCTGACCTTGAGGGTCGAAACTTACAAGCAGTCAATGGAGCACGAATCTTTGGATTATCTTCAAATCCAGGGATTGGCAGCTCGTCCATTTCTTCATAATCAATTATATTGCCAACCTCTGTGCACAAATCCTTAAACACACTAGCCAACGAAATAGACATACAACTTTCAGACAAACACTGATTCATGGGTTTGGCTGCTTGTGATGGATCATTGCCAAATGTTTTATTTGCACTAGTTCTTAGTTCATCATCTATGTGTGAAGAATCACGCTCACTTGGATGAGGGCACTGAATGGGAGAAGTAACATCATTCTGCAGCAACAGCATGTTTGGTCCACATAAGGAAAAATGACCAGACTCAACTCTCATGACCAAAATATACATAAGGAAGATGACGGGAAACTAAAATTGTAATGGCGCTGTTTTTTTTTTCCTTTGGATTTTGGCAGGGGGTTGTATCGTTTCAAATAATATAAGGAAAAAAAATATACATTCCAAGTTACCTCATTCAGATTGTCATTCTCAACAGGGTTGAAGTATTTCCTCAATTCCTCGTCAACAAGGCTTTCAAGATACTCCTCCAAAGATTTCTTCGCAGAAAAATGAAGCTCATGTTCTACACATTCTAAAACAGATGTCATGTTTGCATGCATATGGTCAGTGTATAGCAGGTTATTCTCTGCCAATGAATTTCCCCGCACAAGAGAGGACATCAAAGATGATGACTGGGCCTGATCATCTGCAACCATTGCCACCACTTCAAAACCAGGAGGGCAATCAACATCACAAGCAGATTCTTTCCAGGGCAGCAACTGTAAAACCATTAAAATTTGTAATATATACAACAAAAATAGTGCAAAGAAATTAAGAAAAGGAACCTCAAGTATGCTAATAACTTACCTTTTCATCAGGTAGCCTTTCAGGCTTCTCTCCACGGTCCCTAAGTTCACCACCAGGTATCTTAAATTTTGGATAGCCTGACCAAAGTTTTCTCTTTCTCCAGGCAGAGGAGTGTTCTGCTACAGTATCATAAAACACAGCATTCCACATGACTTCCATGCAATAATTAAAGAGCATTCCACAAACAACTGCGTAAGAACCCCAAAAATTTTCAACGCTCCCAACAGATCTAGTTTTTGCGAGAGGTTGTTCTGAAATTTTACTAATACATGTCTGGTCAGCAATAGTAGTGGACGCCACAGCCTCACATGCAAAGGCAGCACAATCCTTCCTTTCCCCAGAAACTTCTGGCTGTCAAAGCAGAACTTAATAAATTATCAGGCAAGAAAAGAAATGCAGCATCAGTATCTCGTTCAGCAATTGAATAAATTACCATTGTGCCTTTCAAAGGGGAACTTTGGGCAGCATGATTAACTGATTCATGCTTCAGTCTTCTTTCAGCTTTCCTTGTAGTAACAAACTCTCCAATAATATTGCTGATGATTTCGTCTAACACAACTCTACGAGCCGCTTTCATAATGCTTGAGTGCAATTGGGAAGACACTCCTTCAGAAATTTCAGAAATGAAGCATTGCAACGAGCCAGTCTCGTTGCTTTCAAAAACAGAAGTGGAGACAACATCATAGCCATAGCCACCAGTATTCCATGCATTCATAAAAGGTAGCAACCTTAAGGGTTTAAACTTATTTTCAATATGATAAATCTGCAAAATGAAATTGACCAAAGTACCATAGTGAGAAGCAGCAAAGATTACAGGTAAGGGAAATAGATCCAAGCAACAAAAAGATTTTCCCAATGGGCAATAACTGACCACAAAACAGAAATTTTCGACAAAATGAGTAATGTGTCCATTTTTTTCAGAGTAATGCGTCCAAACATATTTTCTGACCCAAACCCCCCTAAGCTGAGCAGGAAGTTTCTTTAGTGAAAACTCCCCTTTGCACCACAAACCACCACTGATATTATACGACGATGAAACTACCAAATTTTTCATTTTAACACCCCTGCCCCAAAAATAGAGTATTGCTCTTGCAATTTGCCTCCTTTAAGATCCAATGTTTAGATCATGACATGTCACCTATTTTTCATCATCTTAACAGTTACAATTGAGTATAATTGCAACTTATGCAGTTTGGGGGCAAGGGGTAAAGTGTGAATTCCTTTACTGAAATAGGAGGGGTTGATGGACATTTGTTCCCATATTGGGAGAGCGCCCTAGCACGTTTAACTTTGTCCCAAATTCCAATAGTCAAGGCAATCAGGTGACAATATTCAATGAGAATCCCTGTAGCCCAAATTGGACAGAGAGGTCCAGCATGCTTGTCTTTATCTTAATAAGCTTCTTTTCAAATAAAAGACAAGTATTAATAATGAGAGCTTCAAATTTACTTTGTAGGTATTACTATCATACAAGCACAAGTTAGTTAATACAATTAAACATTCAATTAGAGAACACCACACATACTGTAAAGACGGCCTCTAAACTGAATACATTCCCCCTTTCTCATAACAACTAATTTTTTTTTTTTCGAAATAATGAAATCAATTCAGTCTACCATTAATGAGTCTTGAAGATATCCATAGCGATGCCAAGAATGTAGTTCTAAAAGAGAATGTGGTCCATGTTTCCTCCCATCATCATCCGCATACAACCAACAAGATTCATCTCCTGACTGGAATTGAAAATTTAATTAGAAAACAAAAGGGGAAAACAAAAATTAACTAAAGGGTGCTTCATAAAGTAGAACCCAACTCAAATGTCTTCAATAGAAAAACACATAGATGGGTGAAAAGAAAATCCCCCAAGGGGTAGGGGGTGGGGGGAGGGTTACCGGTAGCTGATATGTAGAATTAACTGCATCAAGGTTTAACGTCAGCTGATTTGACTGACTTGAGTTATAACTGCTGTTGGCAGATAATTGGAAAACTGACTGCAACTCCGAATAAACGGTAGGGCCAGAGGTAATACAATTCATTGGAGTGGTTGTGCTTGGGATGCCCATGCTTAGATACGCAAAACCAGTGGCGATATGGTCAGGAAACTGCTTAAAATACTTCAACGGTACAGGGTTTATCAATGCCCCATTTACCACAGGATACACATGAAGCTCATCAGGCAAGAAACCAGTAGATAAACCCTCATATAACTGTTCCTTAATATAAGGACCACACATTTGCCCTTGTTCATTAACATACATCCAACCACTCACAAAAGCAGGTGTACCATACGCAGAGTAACTCTTCTCCTGGTATGAAGTACCCCCACTATTACATGACTGCGGAATCTCGCCACCATTGCCATTAGATTGGCAGCTCATCTCCGTTGCAGAACATGAAGTATTATTTTCATCGAAATTGCAGCAAGATGAAGAAACGTGGTTGAGGTCCACACACCTGAAAAGGCTTCTTTAATATGATAACGACATTGAATCGAATACAAAAGAAGCATGACAAGTAGGAATACGAAAGCATCATGTAATTCATATAATACCCATGAGAAGAGCATCCTTCAGCAGCAGGCTGCATGGACGAGGCAGTATCAACATGATTTCCTAGACATGTATGTGCATCTTGGTCTTGGTATTCGAAATCTGAAACCTTCAGCCGTTTTCTGAAGAAAAAATTAGGGTCGAGTTCATGAAGAAGGGCCGTTGAGGAAACCATGTTCTCAGGAAATAACCTGCACCGAGAGGAAGTGAGGACAGGAGACACTAAACAAGCCAATCCCGAATCTAATCTACCACGAAACCCTATTTACCGGGTTTAAATTTAAGAAATTTGAGAGGGATTAAAGAGTTTACCCGTTCTCTTAGATCTACTAATCTTCAGAGGCAAACGAAAACGAGGACTAGGGTTAAGAATAGTTATTACCGATCAGGATGCGACGATAGAGGATTGCTTCTTCTCTATCGCTTAAGCTTGGGGAGAAAGAACGAACCCTTCACGCCCATAGATTTTGCCGGCTGCTCCAAAAAAATGATTCCAGTTAAAACGGATGTATCCTTTTGGGTTTAGGCCCTACGTCCTACTTAATTTATACGGGCCTTGGAAACATTAGGCCCAGAAAACCGAATATAAAGATCTAAATTCGTGCCCAATCCCATCTTTATCTAAAAAGCTATTGAGTAGTTTTATTATTATTATTATTATCCTGAGCTAAAAAGCTATTGAGTTAAGTCGACGAACTCAATTACCCTTGAGATTTCAAGAAAAAAATATATATCTATTGAGATTCCAGTTAAAGGATTTCTTTATATGGGTTTGGCCCAATATCCTACTTAGTTTCGTATGGATCTTGGAAACATTAAGCCCAAAATAGAGTTATAAGAACGTTTTGTTTAAATAATAAAATGAGATGAAATGATTTTAAATAAAAGTTTAAAAAAATAAATAAAATATTATTAGTATATATTTTTTAATATTATTATTATTTTAAAAATTGAAGTATAATAAATTATTTATTATATTTTATATGAAAATTTAAAAAAAATTATAATAATAAAATGTGATAAAACTATTTCTATATCTGTCTAAAAATTCGAAGAGTCTATATCTAATGATGCATCTCAAAGTAGGATGATGATTCCACCGCACAAAGTGCACTTTGCTGCTTGAAGAATTCCATGGTTTCTGGGGAGATCTTGGGCATACAATCTTGCCCCCAAATGACACATTTGCTTGTAAAGGGATGGAGATGTCAAATAATGAGGTCGGGTAATTGGTAAAAGAAACTTGTGTCTGGTTATTATTTCTTCATCCTGACCAAGAGGTAAGAAAAAACTACTAGCATGCATTCAACATTCTTCCTAGTTTCGAATTGGCACGTATTCTGCTACAAAAGTCAATAAAAAGGTATGCGATCACTATCTCTCCATTGTCTTATTCCCATTTTTTACATTATTTTTTTTTTTTTTAGTAATACTATAATTATCCTCAGGTATCTTCAATTCGTCCCCACTTTGGAAAAATTACAAATTTCGTGTGCCACCTTGCTTGCTTGCTTGGAGCCAGCTGTTGTGACATAATAAACTAAGCTTTAGTTTGGACCACTGTTATATATAGGTTCATAATTCCCTTTGGAATCATTTGGGTTTTATGTTGTGACATAATAAACTAAGCTTTAGTCTAACCCAACCAACCAAACGTGTTGGTTGCATTTGGTATATACAGAAATACTCAAAACAAGACAAATATTTATCAGTAATTTCTCCAAAATAAAATTAAAAAATGAAAAAGCACCTACATAAGATCCCAAAGGAAATAATGAGATCTACGCAATATTTTTCACAACACATTTCGTAATTATTATTTTAGTAATAAAATATGAAAAATTTTAAATGCAAGCAATTTTACTCACCCATACCAACATTAATATTACGGCGAAAAAATAGACCCTAATGAAATGTTTATATTTAAAATAAAAATATAAAGACAGCCAAATATGAATAATAGATAGAATAGAGAAGATAATTAGTTTTCGATCCTTAGCATCCGGAAGGTCATCTCGAGTATGGAAGATGAGTACATCAAAGAAAACAAAAAATGGGAATCGGTGACATGAAGATAATGACTGGCGAGACGAATGTTGGAGCTGCGTGATCAAGGACAACTATGGAGTCATATACTCATATGGCCTATGTACAATTTCTTTCCCTTTATGGCCTTTTAGAGAAAAATTTCCTTTCTGTATTTTATGTAAAGGCCTCACTTTCCTACTTCTTCTCTTTCTGAAAGATTGAAACGAGTTCATAACTAATACAAACCTACCGGAAAACGGCAATACCCTCTCCTAGCACACGTCACGTAGAGTGCAAAATTGCCAGGATTAGGGGTGCAGACCGGAAAAATTAACCGGATCGATAAAATTGATCCAACGAAACTTCAGACCAGTCAATCTCAGTGTCATAAATTATGAATAAAAAAATAAAAAAGTTAATTCGAGTTATAAATTTTGGATTTTTTTTATTGAATCGGACTGAATTTTTATAAATATTTTTAATAATTTAATATATTATTTTAGATAGTAATTTTATAAGTTAATAATGAAGTTTTTATCTAATTTATTATTATTGATCATATAAAATAATTTTTTAATAAATTAATTGCATAATCTATATTAATAATTCACTTAATTTTAATTTTAATTTAATAATTTAAATATATTTTTAATAAATTTATTTGAAAAAATAAATAAAAATCATTGGATCAGACCTCATAAAAATAACTACCGGTCTGGTCTAGTTTGGTTTCTTTAGACGTTGGGTCTGGTCTGTTAAAAAAATGATAAACCGAAAATTTTCAATCACTCTAATAGGACCGGACGGGACCGCATTAGACCAATTAACACCTCTATGGGAAGGACATCAACCATAAACGATCCCCATATAATTATTCCATCAATATCAGGTTAGCATCAAGGCCCCCTACGGGCAACAACCGAAATCAACAATAATAAAAAATTTAAAAAAAAAAATCCGAACTTTGATGCCAAAGTGATACTCATACGGCATACCTGCGTGACAACTCATCGTTCAGAATATGTTTACAAAGGGAGGATGTCCAGGAATTTACACACACGATTAAACCTACACAAAAATCACGCGAAACTCCTCAATTATAAGCTATAACATAAGAATGGGGGACGGAGTTCCGGCTTCTTCCGTCTCTCAGTCTATCCTTCTCTTTTTTCTTTCCTTTTTATTTTTCTTTTGTCCGGCCACTTTTGCTGGTTGTTTGAATGTAGTTCGGATATATGGCTTTTGATTCGGCTGTTGCAAATTTGTGGTAGATCGAGGATTAAAGTTCACCATGCACCTCACAGTCGTGTTCCCCTTCCGCTGATGTGGCTATTGAGCAGAGGTGTTGTTGATCAGTGAGATGCGTGAACAATACGCGCGAGGTCGGTTCTGAAACGCCCCTCGCAAATCTGGAAAAACTGTCTAACGTACATGTTCTCGGTTGATTTCGAGCCGCTGAGCTATCGAAATATGAGAATTTTTTACTCCTAGAATAGCGCATGTGGTCCATAGGTCACTACTATCAATTTTAATTTTTGGTGGTTGTTTGTGTTCCTTTTTGTTTTTTTACTTATTTAGTTTGGTTTGTATATGCTGTTTGTTGTTTGTATAAAGAAAAATCTAACATGTTAAGAAATAGTCTCTCAGACGTTATTTTTGTAGGAGTTGTAGTTTTCTCATATTTAGAAGGAGAAACTTAGTAAATGTCTCTTCTGGAGGCAGTGTTAATTCTCTCAAATTTTGTCTGAGAGACTTAAAAGCTAAACGTCAATAAAAAAATTAGTTGACTGACTGGTCACAATGTAGATTTCAAACTTTCTTAGTTTTAATAAAATGAAATTATTTCTCAAAATAATAATAATAATAATAATAAGAGTGGCACTATAGGCGGGATAGGTGTAAATTTAATTTCCACACCCAACCAATCATCAAATGCCACATAAATATTCTAAAAAAACCTTAATTAGAATTGGATACACCCAAACCTTTCACTTTCCATCTCTCTTCCGCTACCTCCCCCATTTGCACTCTAGCATTCAGAGGATTGGACGTCAAATGAATTGGATGATAATGATTCCGCTACATGGGTTTATATAAAAATGGGGAATGGTATGAGATTATTCTTTCCACATTATTGATAAATGGCATGGATCTCCATCCTCCATGGTTAATTTTTGACTCTTCAGTTATAACAGCTTTCTCCTCATTCTCCATAATTCCTCCATCATTCTTTTTTATTCTCTCTATATCTTTGTCTCTTCGTCTTTTTTTTTTTTTGTGCATTTGTGTGTTATATAAAAAGATATATATGCTACAAATTTAGAGGAAGAAGATCTACTCTTTTTCCAATCTTTCCCACCTAAATATTTGCAATTTTCACTTTCTAATGGAGACGCTAGCCCTTCCCTCTTCTCTTAGGGATCAATTTTCCTCTGAATGAGTAAATAAGTGTAGCCTTTTGGGATTTTTTTTTTTTGGGCTTTTCTTGACGTCTGCAGATGAGAGAGGGTGTGGAAGTGGGAGAGAAAAAATGAGAGGAAGAAAGTTTTGGTGTATGTGGGTGTAGTTTAATTTTTTTTGGATTGTTAATGTGGCACTTGATGATTGGGCTATGTGAAACTTTACAACCACTCGGTCTCAACCTTTTGCACCATCCAATAATAAACTGTCACGTCATCTATCTATATAAGGAAATCATGAATCGACATTCAGAGAATCACGACCAAAACCCCCCTCTTTCCCTTCCCCTGCTGCTTTTCTCTTAAAAAACCCTTATTCTCCCCAAAAATCTCATCCACCTGCAACTAACCAGACAAACAGGACATGCCGTCCATCCCCAAGCTGTCGAATACTTGCCGACAACGAAAACCAACTTGTGTTCAACTAATCCAATTGAAACCAAGATAGTTTCAAAATATTATATAAAACAATCTACAGAATTTGGATGTAAACAAAAAAGAAAAGCAAAGAAAAGTGGGAAAGGGATAGGGACAAGCAGATCAAATACTTAAAAGAAAAAAGAACATTTGAGTACACTCATGCTTCATGAGTTTCTTCCCCCAATTCAACCCAGGCTGGTAAATCTATAAACCGCCTATCAATACACTGATTTTCCTTGTTAGCAATTTATCAAACACTTGGCGTGCACTCTATTTTTCTATTGCAGCAACCATTTCCTCGTTTTCTATCACTTTCCTTTCATACAAACAGTTAATCACAATTAGATTCATGACAATCTTTTTGAAGAAAAAAAACAAATACTTTCCAAAACTAAAAGATAAGTAAAAAATAAGCCGAACTGATCTCATTCGTTGGGTGGTTCGTTTGTCATCGACTAGGATGTCTGCGTTGTTCGTCTTCGACAATGAAGCTTGTTGTGGAGCCCATGTAACGCCCCGGTCCCGTAGGAGTCCGAGAGTTATTTCCTATCATATATACTCACATTCAACACTATAATTATAGATTCAAAATTTCCAAATATCGTATAAAACATGATCTTAAAACCTACTTCCTCAATATCATTAATTCCAAAAATGTTAAATCACTATAATACAATAATATTTTCTTACTAAACCTTATTAATGTTCATATAAATTCTTTATACTTAATCAACTATTCTTAAGTCATCTCATCCAATGCTTCATAATCTGATCCTCCACTGAAATATCCAAATTCATCTAAAAAATATTTAGAAATAAGGGGTGAGTTTAACCACAACTCAGTAAGCGAATAACATATACCAGAGTGCAAACATGAGTATTTTTTAAAGTACAATATGCAGAGAAAAACATTTTTTAGTTTTAATATGCAGAACAAAACAGATTTTCAACCATAACAGAGCAATGATTTTTAAATGATAAGAAATGAGGAATATTTTGGCACAACAAAACTGAGCATCATTGTCATATCAAAACAGAACATCTTACAAAACAGAGATCATGTTTAACCCCCGTAGCAGGGTTGTGCTAACCCCGGTTGCTAAACCAGGTAGAGACAGATGTGAAACTTTCCCTTAATCATTCTTGGAGTCCCGAGTGTGCACACAGAAAAGTTTTCAATAAACTACTTTATTTCCAAAATGGGTGCACTTAGAGACAAAGAAGTTGGTACCAACCCAAACAAAGTAGAGACAGAGTAGAGCAGAAACAGAGTCAGATACAAACCAATATACAATACCAAAAATTTGTAGAGTCAATCAAAATAACACAATTTGAAAATATTTTTAAAATCACCCTTACATAAATAAAACAGAGTCAAAGCTTCTTTTTAGATCAATGTAAAATTTTCAGAAAAAAAAAATCGCTCTTTTTCGCATTTAAAAAACAAATGACAAAAATTAAGCCCATGTCTACACAATGCATGATAGAAACATTTTTCTTTCTTTCTTATAATTTCATGAGCAATGCAAAGAAATGATTGAGGTTGGTTGTTCTCATGTTCTCATTTCATAACAAAACATGCATAAAATTTCAAAAAGTCAACATCAATCTATATTTAGTACAAAACTAAGCATAGGAACCCCGTTTATCTGGACTTATTAGCTTTTCAGAAAATTTTCACATAGTGCTGAACAAATCATAATCAACACCTATAAAATAATTATATAAATCGTAAATTTTCAAATAATCACAAATCTCGAAAATAGAACCCGAGACATAAAATTCAATATCTTCTCTTAATCTCTAAAATTCCTAAAACAAAAAAAATCCTCAAAACCCCTGAGTATCAACTCTCTCCAAAAATATGTTTTGAATTCACCAAAATCCTCCAAAACCTTAAAATATCATAAATCCTCCAATTTCTCAATTTTCACTTAATGATCAAATAACCCAAGTTTTCCAACCGACACCAAATTTCTTCACAAATCAGAAATCAAAACACTTAAATATTGAAAAAGTGTTAAAATGAAAACTATTACAGAATATAAAGTAAATTTAGAGTTGAAGCCCAAAAACAAGTTTAGAAACCAAACCTAACATTTCATAAAAATTCTCTCAACATGAAAAACACTTCGTCAAAGTAACAGAAAATGCTCTTATTATAGAAACTAAGAAAATGTGTAGGGTGATACGGTTGGAGCTTACTGAAGAGAGAGGAAGACCTCGATGGAGACTCGGGTGGAGATGGGAGGCTAACCTGCTTAGAGAGAGAGAGGGAGACGAGAGAGATCCATGAGACATGAAGGAACGGAGAGGGAATTAGTGACTCACTGATTGGTACGGTTGGGAGCGATGGTGGCTCGCTCACTACGGTGGTCCCGTCGAGGGCAGTGGCCGTGGTGCGATATGGATAGATGTAGGAGCAAAGTTGCTTTGTTTCGGGTTGCCAAAAACAGGGGATTTTCTGATTCTGTGTGGATACCACGCACGACAGTGGAATGCGTCTAGTGGTGTGCGTCTGCGACGGGGCAGCTGTGGCTTCGAGTGGTAAGGGAAAATTCAGTCGCTGGCAGCGAAAGTGCAGCGCTGGGTCTACTGTGAATGGAGATGGGCTGAACGTGGGTGGTGGTGAGATCTTGGGAGTACCACACCGTGAGAGGACATGGGCGTGTACTGGAGGTATTGGCAGCGACATGATGTGTAGCAGTGCATGGCTACTTTGGTGGTGGGTTTTGCTTGTTGTCAAGGCTGTAGAGAAGGAAAGGACTAGGAGAAGGCTGCGGTGGTGATGTTTCTAAATGCACAAGATATGTGTATATTTATAAGGCTGATAAGAAACTCTAGAGACAATAAAAGAAGAGAAGAAATGTTACGTGAAAATAGAGGCTATACGTGAGTTGTTGCCGTGATATCTGTGGGATGGGAACGTGCATAGGGAGAAACATGCATATATTTAGGAAATTAGACCCTAGAAACATAGATACGAAGGAGAGTGGGAGTTAAGTTGTATATAAAGGGTAAACGTGATGAAAACAGCTAGCAAGTTCCCAAACAAAAACTTTTCACAAATATGAGTTGCAATATTCATATATATATATATATATATCTAAAATATATATATGTATGTATATAAATAAATTCATAAAAACATAGGTTTTAAAATTTTAATAAAAGAAAGGACTCTACTATTGTAACCTAACTATTTGAAATAGATAACAAAATTATTAAAATAAATAAAAGAATAAGTTTGATCCTCGTGTAGGAAAATAATAATAATTCAAAAACTCAAACAAACTTTTTATACATATAAAACTATTTTTTTTGAAGAAAACAAAAAGGGTGCTGAAACGGGTGTTACAACTCATATTATTTGCGAAAATGAGTGTTCATTGCACGTCATTTGGATTTTCAATCGCTGGCGTCGCTCTCATAGAGATTTGCATTTTGATGGGGATTTGCATTTCATGAAAATATTCAAGCTTTATTGCATCTTTCTCACGTGAGAGATGGAGAGAGTATTTTTATTGTCGACATTGTTCGTCGTCGGCATTGTCAAAGACGAAGAACGGGGTGCTGGTTTAGGGGACATTGAGAGATGAAGGATTTGGTATATGTGTGTTTAAAATTTTTGTTCCTGAAGTGCCTACATAGTATCATATTATTAATTTGGTATAAAATTTATTTTCAAACCTATCCGAATTGAGAGTTTTCTCATTCCCATAACATAAATATCGAATAGAAAACCAACCATCAAAATTGGGGGTAGCATTTGCTATTTTGTGTCCAATGTTCAGCATTTAGATCGGGAACTGGAGCTTGTACAGCTCGAATTTGACCCTTCCTCTTTGCCGCAACTGTCGGTGATACACGTTGCATCAAAGTATCACCCACTTTTCGTGTTGCCATTGGCAGAATCCTAAGCTTCTCTGATCAACATATCTTATCAAACCTATAATATAATGTAATATATATGCCGTACAGGAGTAGCCAAATTTACCAAACTAACCCAACCGACAGAAATCGTTGCTAATCACGCTCGTTTTTATTTTCTGCTCTCTTTCCAGTAAGTATACATGCATCCTTGGCAACACGAACAAACGAGGTGGTAAAAAAGAATCAAAAGGGGATAAAGAACATAGGGGCCTACACTTCCAACTCCAAGAGACATGCCAACAACCCATGGTTTTGTCCTCTTTCTACCGACTGCTCTGGACAAGCTGGAATGCAAACGAGTCTCTCTGGCAATAAAGGCATCGACTGCATCTCACACCCAGGCTAACTTAACTGAGCTATGATTATTTGACAGATTGTAAGGTCCAACTCCAATCGCCCACCCCAAGAAAAAAGAATATGAAGATCAGAAAAGAAAACAATGCAAGATCCAACTAATACACCAAGTAAAGGAAGAGGTTGTGCATATGAATTTAAAGTAGTCACCTTTTTCTTCTTTTTTCACTTGGGCATTGCTCAATCATCAGTGAGGATTAGCTTCCATAATTATGGTATTACTGGTTTCTGTTTTTAGCTTCTGAAAGCATGTACATAAAATAAGATTTCTCCTGTTTCAACTTTAGGAAAGCAAACAATTGAAATGTTACACGTTTTTATTGATTAGAAATCCATGGAATCTCAAGGGCTGCGTGATTAGAGAATACCCATTTGGTCATTTTCCCTACCTTTAAAGATCCTTTTTTACCCAGCTCACTGAAAGATGCAGTAAATAAATAAAAAAGTCAACAAAAACAGGTAGAAAATCAAACAGTTTTCGTATGATTTGAAGTTTCTAATCACGACTCTGGAGTCGTTCAAGTACTTCTTTCGCTGTTTATTGTGGATTGCATGTCGAGGAAGAGGGATGCTTTGGTCTATATCAGTGTGTAGGATTTACGGTATTGGAGAAGCAGGATTTCGTTTTTAATATTTTCAAAAACATCAAACTTCTTTCATTAATAATCTGGGGAAGTTAAGATGGAAAGCAATGGCGGATCGGTCGGTTTTATAGTAAATCAAGCTTGATCAGAGATCAAAGTTCCTTGCGGAAGCAAAACTCCAATAGTCAAAAAGCGTCTTCAAAGCCTACAGTAGAGAACAAATGAAGAGAGAGAGAGAGAGAACAAATGGTGGTGGAGTGGGGTCGGACGTCGGAGAAACAGCTCAGCAGTGACTAGTGAGCAGACCGCTTGCTTTAGCGACGTGATTGCCTAAAATCCACATGTTCATCGTTGTGTTTCTTTATTATTCTTTATGACTATTTAGTATATAATACGATTAATTACTTATTTCTTCCTCTTAAATAAATTAATTTATGTATAATAATTCTACATGCAATTGTATCATTATCAGTATATAATTTCCGTATACTTATTTTAAAAAATAATAAAATTTATTAGTAAAAGAATTAATTTTTTCATATAATATTTATATTTTATTTATATATTTTTAAATAATTACATGATGATATCTTAATTCATGATTATATATATATATACTCTCATTCACATGTTATTATTGAGAAATCCGGAGACTTTATCATTCTCGTTTACCCATATAATTTTTTCCAACGAGGCACATGTCTATTCAAATCATATTTCACTTCTTCTCCTTCTCAAGAGAATAGAATATTAGACGCAGAATTCAATATTTTTCTAAAATAATATAAAAATAAATCGATTGTTAGTTTTGATGATTATATACAAGTATAATTGCACCTTTATAAGGCAAATTTTACGTAGTCCTAACTCCTAAGCCATTTAAATCGGAAGAAATTGATTAAATTGACCAAGGAGATATTTTCCGAAGACTGTGGTACAGGACCAGCATGTGACGATATTATTATTAAGTTTGTACTTTTTAAACCCTTTTAGTAAATACATATCACCGACAGCCTCTTATAATAGATTCAGATGTTACTGTTGAATGTAATGTCTTCGTAATAGTTTAATTGGCGGATTAGCTGTGTCGGCGGAGGTTTTGTCGGTTCGGATAAAAAAAAAAAAAAAAACAGAGAGAAAATTGCTGTCGCTGGTGGAGAGAGAGAGAAAGAGAAAGAGAAAGAGAAAGAGATAGGAAAGCGGTTGGGTAAAATAATTAATGAGCTGCCGGGAGTGTTTATTTATTGATTAGTTTTCCTTTTTTTTTTTTTAAGTGTAATTTTGCTGATGTGATAATAATTGGAGACGATTGGTTTTAGGAAGAATGAATTATTGGAGTTGGGAGAAGAAAATCCTGTGTGATGATATTTTAGCTGATGTGATATTTTTTATTTTAAGGAAGAAAAGGACGAACTGTTGATAATTGTGATGGGAAGCAAGGAATGATAAAGAGAGAGAGAGAGAAGGGCAGGGCCACAAGTTGTAAAAAAGAAACCGTGGCTCTTTTTGTATTGAGTAAATCAGAGAGAGAAAGCAAAATAAAGCTTCGAGTTGAGTATTAATGGGGAGAAATACAGATTAGATCATTAGAGAGTAGCTTCACTGATACTGAGTCTGCCTCTTTTCACCTTTTCTTTTTTGGCGGTCAATGGGAAAATGCCATTTGTTGCTCCCTCTCTGATGCGTATGTTGCCTCCCAAGTTTCAAGTCTAGAGTCCAGCGAAATAGATCGTGGAGTGGACAGATCTGGGTGTTGGGAAATATAAATAAGGTAGCTCGAGATCTGTGAAAGCTAAGAAATGGAAGCGAGTGCTGGGTTAGTGGCGGGCTCTCACAATCGGAATGAACTCGTTGTAATCCGCCGTGACGGTGGTGAATCTGGCGTAAGCTCTCCTCTTTCTTTGTAGATAAACTTTATTTTTCGTCGACTTCTTGTTTTGGGCGTAAGCAAAACACAGTGCCGACAGCTTTGCAAGGGAAAGCAAGATGATGGAGACTTGAGATGGAAATATTATTTATAATTCTCTTTGTTTTTTTTATTTGTGGTGGTGCAGCCGAGGCCATTGCAGCAATTGAGTGGACAAATATGCCAGATATGCGGAGACGACGTAGGCCTGACCGTGGACGGTGAGCTGTTCGTGGCCTGCAACGAGTGCGCCTTTCCCATCTGCAGAACTTGCTACGAGTATGAGCGCAAAGAAGGAAACCAAGTCTGCCCTCAGTGCAAAACCAGATTCAAGCGTCTCAAGGGTTCTTTTCTCTCTTCCCCTCTCTCGAAAATTCTTCCTTTTTTTTCAAGTAAAATAAAAAAAAGTTTAATGGGAAGAAATTCATTACAGGGTGTGCTAGAGTCGAGGGCGACGAAGAGGAAGATGATGTCGATGACCTGGAGAATGAATTCAATTTTGATGCTAGAAATAAACAGAACATGCACCGTGCTCTTTACTCCGATGCAATGCTTCACTATGGCCGTGCCTCCGATTCCGATCTCCCTCATGATCTTCATTCTACACCCCAAGTTCCTCTCCTCACTAACGGTCAAATGGTACCGCCATTACTATTCCGACATCTCTTCATAGCCCTCTTCGTTTATTGTAACGCTCTAATGCTTTTAGAGTTGTCGGTGCAGGTTGATGATATTCCTCCTGAACAACATGCTTTGGTCCCTTCATTCCCGGGTGGAGGCAAACGGATTCATCCTCTTCCTTTCTCAGATCCTGCTTTTCCTGGTAATTCCCAATTAGCTTTACTCTCGGATTGTTTTTGTTTCCATTAATGCGAAACTTGGAAGATTCACCAAAAATTATGTTCCCAATTGGCAGTGCAACCCAGGTCCATGGATCCTTCCAAAGACTTGGCTGCTTATGGCTATGGCAGTATTGCTTGGAAGGAAAGGATGGAGAGCTGGAAACAAAAACAAGACAAGCTGCAGATGATGAAGAATGAAAATTCCGGAAAAGGTTGGGACCCTGATGGGGATGGCCCAGATCTACCACTGTACGTGCCCCTTGAAACTTTCCTTCTTTCTGATCCAATTGAGTGAAATTTGCATCTCGCATTTTCTGTTATAATCACTTGGGGTACTAGTTCTGTAAAGCTCTAAGCGTCTTGGTCTTGAGCTAAAATTCTTGTTATTGATAAATAAGCCTTATGCTAAAATTTCTGATGCTTTCAAAGTTGAATTCTGATGGTTAAAGTGACTGCATTACTGTTGGTCCGCTCGAACTTGGACTACACTTTGATTAATTAAGAATTTCAAATTTGCAAACACCCCAGTCATTGCTAATCGTGGGAAGTTAATGGTTTTTTGTGCATGGATCAGCATGGACGAGGCAAGACAACCATTGTCTAGAAAGTTGCCTATTCCATCAAGCCAAATCAACCCTTACCGGATGATCATCATAATCCGACTTGTGGTTCTTGGATTCTTCTTCCATTATCGAGTCATGCATCCTGTTAATGATGCATATCCGTTGTGGCTTGTGTCTGTAATTTGTGAGATCTGGTTTGCGCTGTCATGGATTCTTGATCAATTCCCAAAGTGGCTCCCTATCGACAGGGAAACTTATCTCGACAGATTGTCCCTTAGGTAAGAAAACTGACCACTTCCAACACGATTATTGTCAAAATTTGGCACTATTTATATCCCCTATGTCTCTCCTTGTTTGTCAGGTATGAGAAGGAAGGCCAACCTTCTCAACTTTGTCCAATTGACATATTTGTGAGTACTGTTGATCCATTAAAAGAGCCTCCTCTGGTGACAGCAAACACAGTTCTTTCCATCCTTGCAGTGGATTATCCTATTGACAGAATCTCATGTTATGTTTCTGATGATGGTGCTGCTATGCTGACATTTGAGGCACTTTCAGAAACGTCTGAGTTTGCAAAGAAGTGGGTCCCTTTCTGTAAAAAGTTCAGCATTGAGCCACGGGCCCCCGAATTTTATTTTGCTCAAAAGATGGATTACCTTAAAGATAAAGTGCTCCCATCATTTGTAAAGGATCGAAGAGCAATGAAGGTAATAGCTGTGACGTGTTTAGTGAAAAATGGTACTCCTTGCCCAGCATATGCTTAATCTTTTACTCAATCACATTGCAGAGAGAGTATGAAGAATTTAAAGTTCGAATTAATGCTTTGGTAGCCAAGGCCCAAAAGGTCCCTGAAGAAGGGTGGACAATGCAGGATGGGACTTTGTGGCCTGGAAATAATGTCCGAGATCATCCAGGCATGATCCAGGTATGCATGAACTTTACTTTCATTTTTGTACAATTATCGTTATGAGCAATTCTGGCATAAAAACATGTTTTTCAATCCATCATAGGTTTTTCTTGGTCAAAGTGGAGGGCATGACACAGACGGAAATGAATTGCCACGCCTGGTGTATGTCTCTAGGGAAAAAAGACCTGGGTTTAATCACCACAAAAAAGCTGGAGCAATGAATGCTTTGGTATGAATTCTGAAAGGAGCCTTTTCTCAACTTCATGCACCTTCTGTGTTCACAAACTGATCTAGATATTTGTCAAACAGGTCAGAGTCTCTGCCGTGCTAACAAATGCTCCTTATCTGTTGAACTTGGATTGTGATCACTACATCAATAATAGCAAGGCTCTTAGAGAGTCAATGTGTTTCATGATGGATCCTTTGCTTGGAAAGAGGGTGTGCTATGTGCAGTTCCCACAGAGGTTTGATGGTATTGACAGGCATGATCGATATGCTAATCGGAACACTGTATTCTTTGATGTAAGCGTGCACTTCTGTATGCATTTACTGATTCTATTTCTTCTGCAGTCTATATAAGCATGCACTGCATTCTTTGTTCACCTACTTGTGCAAAATCTAATACATAACCTTCAATTCCAGATTAACATGAAAGGCTTGGATGGTATCCAAGGACCTATATATGTGGGGACTGGATGTGTCTTCAGAAGGCAGGCGTTCTATGGTTTTGATGCTCCTAAAGCAAAGAAGCCACCAACCAGGACTTGCAACTGTTTGCCAAAGTGGTGCTGTTGTGGCTGCTTGTGTTCTGGGACAAGGAAGAAGAAGAAGACTAACAAAGCTAAATCTGAGATGAAGAAGAAAAATTCTAGTATGGGAGCACCTGTGCGTGCTTTGGAGGGTATTGAAGAGGGGATTGAAGGTAACTTAGCTTTTTAAAATGAGTTCTCCTTTTTGTCACCCAGTGCCTACTACACAGTATAGTTTTAGCCCTGGTACAGAACATTACCATTTAGTGTAGCTTAAGCTTTAGCAAAATGCTTCACCTGATTCTAACATGCAAATTAAAGGACAATCCTTTGTCTTTTCCATACATGGTCTTTCAGAAAAGTAAGGTCTTGGATGGTTGTAAGGGAGAAGTTAAATGTACGACGACTTGTTTCTTTTAGTGCTGGGGTCAGATTGAGGAGGTTTACTGAAACTTTCTGTATCATTTACCCAATTAGTGGGTTTTGCTGGCCCCGCTTCTATCAAGAAAGGTTCTCCAGAGATTTATTACCGTGTTATTGTCCCATAGGCTCAATTGTCTTGTTATTTAACTTGGAAGAGCTTGTATGCAGGAGTTGAAGGTGAAAATTTCACTCTGATATCTGGGCAGAAGTTGGAAAAGAAGTTTGGACAATCTTCCGTGTTTGTTGCATCTACTCTGCTAGAGGACGGGGGGACACTGAAAAGTGCTAGCCCGGCATCTCTGCTTAAAGAAGCGATCCATGTCATTAGCTGTGGCTATGAAGATAAAACCGAATGGGGAAAAGAGGTAACAGCAAAGTTTGTTTATATTTAAATTTCCAGGACCATATCATTCATAACTTAACGTTTACTTATTAAAAAAAAGGGGCAGCAACAGCAAAGTTTGGACTCGTGCTTGCATCTTCACTTGACATTATCCTTTTGGTCTTTGAATTTGTCTCATCCGAATTTTCTTGCAATCCAGGTTGGCTGGATCTACGGTTCAGTTACGGAGGATATATTGACAGGTTTTAAAATGCATTGCCATGGATGGAGATCAATATATTGCATCCCTGACAGGCCTGCATTTAAAGGATCAGCTCCCATTAATCTCTCTGATCGTCTGCATCAAGTCCTTCGATGGGCCCTCGGTTCGGTTGAAATATTTTTGAGCCGGCACTGTCCTCTCTGGTATGGATATGGAGGAGGTCTGAAGTGGTTAGAGCGCTTGTCTTATATAAATGCTACCGTATATCCATGGACTTCGATTCCCCTTCTTGCATATTGTACGCTACCTGCTGTGTGCTTGCTCACAGGAAAATTCATCACTCCTGAGGTATGAATTAAATCTGTGCTTGGTTGTTGAGCGGAAGGATTACTTTGATTGTGATGTTACAAAACCTAACTTAAGAAATATATACAATAAATTTACTGGTTTTGCGTTCATATTGCAGCTCAGCAACGTTGCTAGCTTGTGGTTTCTGTCTCTTTTCATTTGCATCTTTGCGACGGGTATACTGGAAATGAGATGGAGTGGAGTTGGCATTGATGAGTGGTGGAGAAACGAGCAGTTTTGGGTGATCGGAGGAGTTTCATCGCATTTATTTGCAGTGTTCCAGGGGCTTTTAAAAGTTTTAGCTGGTGTGGATACAAACTTCACCGTGACATCAAAAGCAGGGGACGATGAAGCGTTCTCAGAGCTGTATGCATTTAAGTGGACCACTTTGCTGATACCACCAACAACATTGCTAATAATAAACATCATCGGTGTGGTTGCAGGAGTCTCCAATGCAATAAATAATGGGTATGAGTCTTGGGGGCCTCTGTTTGGTAAGCTATTCTTTGCCTTCTGGGTGATTGTTCACCTCTATCCTTTCCTAAAGGGTCTGCTGGGTAGGCAGAACAGGACTCCCACAATTATTATTGTCTGGTCAATTTTGCTTGCTTCCATCTTCTCCCTCTTGTGGGTTCGTATAGATCCGTTCTTGGCCAAGTCAAAAGGTCCTCTTCTTGAAGAATGTGGATTGGACTGTAACTAGCAGCAGCATCGTCGGCGATAGCTTGCTAGATAATTTGTGGTTGGATTGATGATAAAACCAAGAGATGTGTTTAGTGTGATGGAGTCTGCGAGCTGTAGATGATGAATTGGGTGTCTGGGCAACGGGCGTGGATAACTCGTTTCAACTCCTCCCTTTTCTCTTTGGTAGATGGAAATTCCGACAGGATCAAAGGTGAGGCTTGGTGCTGTTTGTAAGCTTTGTGGGTTGTGGTTGACTGTTGGGAACAGCTACTACAGTGCTCCTTTCATTCTTTATTATTGGTTTGATTTATACGGGAAGAGGAGGTTTGGTAATTCACACTACCTCTGCTGTGTCTGTGTATTATTTATTGTCACGGGTCTCTCTCTCTCTCTATTTGATTCACAATAAGAGTGGCCGTGTCCTGCTGCATGTAAGTTGTAACTACAGAGGCAGACAAACTTATGGGACAGCACTAAATGGTGGGGCTTTAATGTGCTCTTTTATGTTACCGTTGCCACTAAATGTAGCTATTTATGGTCCGAACAGTGTATAAAAAAAAACTCAAAAAAGTTCCATTTGTGTCCAACTGAAATCTCCTACTAACTTCTTTGAATATATAATTCGCCACATGTTGCCAGACTCTTCTGTTCCATACAGATCTGATCATCGGTGTCGGGACCTAAGGTGGCATCACATAACTTTCAGCGGTCAGGCTTTTGGACCACCTATATTTCAAACGCCATAAAAGCTAGGATTCGGTGCAGATATGGTAAGATTCGAGTAGAAAGCCAGCTATGTATTTTGTATGGATTGAGGATTTGCATTCAAATCCAGATTTCAGCAGCCCATCTAAAACTGACAATCCCTATCCTTTCCTTTTTTTCTTGAAGAGAGGGTACAGTTGCTCTCAAGAGTCGGTCCTTAAATTTAGCGCTATAAATAAATCAGTCTATTTGATGACCCGTTCGATACTCTCAGATGAATTCAAGTTGTGAAAAAAATCTCACACGTGAAAACAGATATTTGCTCGATTAATAGATGATATATACATAATAAAATTTGATTTGGTTCAGCTAAAACTTGCTCATTTATGTTCAAGTCGACTTGATTAAAATTTATTCAGATATTAATAAATATATACACGTATATGTTATATATTATGTATTGTTAATAATATAAACATAACATTTTTATAATCAAATATATAATATGTAATCTAACAACTTATGTCTATATAATGAATGTATTTTATAGTTATATTTTATAATTTATACAATAATTAAGTAATAAAATTTAATTATTTTATATATTAGTACGTGAGAATTATATATGAAATACATATATATTTTATAGTTATATTTTATAATCATATTATGTGTATATATTAATAATATTATCATATTATGTAATAATTTTTTATTAGATTTTTATTTTTTTATTTATTTAATTTTAAATTTTATTAAAAAAATTTAAAAAAACATTGAACTTGAATAAGGAGTTTAGCTTATCGAGTCAAGCTCAAACAAAAAATAAATAAAAATCTCAAACTCGAATTGGAATATTTTAAATCGAGCCAAACTAGACAAGTCAAAATTCAACTCAATTCGACTTGTTTATAATCATACTTACGCTACGTGGCCTCGACTCCAAATGAAACGAAGAGAAGAAAAAAAGGACTTCATAAAATGAACGTCCAAGAAATAAAAAACATATAATGATCAATCAAAGACCATCATTCCCAAGATATCAGTCCATACTTTAAGAGTAGTGTGACATTTTGGATTGCAAGATGGATAATTTTGATGAAGCATTGGGATTGCTAAGGTTTGTGTTCTAAGAGTACCAGCAATAGTCTTATTAAAGTTCTTTGCAAAGTCAAAATAAAGATAAAATGATCAAATAAATCTCACATTAGACTTGCTGGTTTTGATGAATAATAAATTACTCAAACATGCCAAATATAATTACTATTCACTCTCTATCTTAATCTTGTATTCTACTTTAATATTTAACATATTAAAATTAAATATATTTAAAATATTAAAATCACTAAAACTTACTAAAAATTATTTATTGATAAGTTTATTATTAATTAATATATTAAGTATATAAAATTAATATTTCAAATTTCAAATTGACTATTATTTGCATAATTAAAAAATATATATATGATTTACTACAATTGATATTTAATATATTAAGTTTATTTGCAAAAAAATTTAATTTTTTTAATTAAAATATATAATATTATATTATTATTTAAATCTTGATTTAGCTAGATCAATGTGGAACCCTTGGCTAAAACTATATGCATTATAGCCAAGACAGTGAATTGAGCCTCCAATTTGGACTTAACAATGGCTAGACCATTGCTAATGCTCTAAGAAATGCAAAACATTGGGACCAAAAGGAGCGGTTTCTCATGCAAAGGTCTTGGTTGGTTTCCGAACCAAGATTACTGGGTGCGAGAGTCCTATTTCATGCAGATCTGATGCAGCATCACCCTACACCAAAGGACAATCAATTGCAAGATGATAAGTTCTGGTTTTAATCTCAAAAAAAGACCGAAAGTTCTGATACTGATATGAAATTGAAACAACATATGCAAGCAGCTTGAAGTTCAGCCGCGTGGTAGGCGAGATGTAGCCGGAGACGTGAAAGCACTTTGCCAAAAATGACAAGAAAAGTAGTGCAAGTTGACAGGAATGAAATACGAGATAGACTTGTCTAATTACCCAATCTCATTCACCATACAGACAAATTAAATTTTTCATATTGCAAAACTTGGTTGTGAAGTACACAATATATTGCAGAAAGTACTCAAACCATAAATAAAGATAGCAGAGAAAATCATTTAAAAAATAAAGATGACAATAGATAGAGGATCTAGATCCCAAACCTGTAGTCATCAAAATTGTATCAATCCACAATACCTCAAGTCTCAAGGGCAACAGACGAATATTCGACAATATCGCCTGCAGCAGAAAGAAGACAACCACCCACTGCTGCCGTTGTAGTTTCAGCTTCTCGTAATTTCCAAAATTTGGATTATCTTTATACATAAATAACTCTTTCCATTGACTATCACCAAGACATCTAACTATTTCCTCACAAATCGTCATTGTACTGAAGGAGAAACAGCAGCAGCCAGTTCTGCTAGCTGCTTTCTTCCAAGGTTAGATACAAGTTCCATGGATATGAAATGGCTTGGTAAATTTTCAAACTCTTCCACCTTGAAATTGTAGATTGGTTGAAGCTTTTTAGCTTCAGAGTCTGCTGTTTCAGCCTCAGCAAGTAGAAGATTAGCTTCTTCAAGGTCGCCCAACTCTAGAGCAGCAGCTCTTTCAGCTGTTGCAGCACCAGCTATTAAAAGCAATCTATGGAATCTAGCCATTGCTACCTCTTTTTCCTTGGATAAGATCAGGCTCTCTGTCTCCTGCAACCTGTTAACAGTGTCTGTAATCTCTTCCTCCAGCTTCTTAAGCCCCAAGACAGCACTTTCCATGTCAATCTGTATGCCTTCCTTTTCAACACTAGATGACTTTGCCTCTGCAGCTATTCTTGCAGCTTCCTTAAAATTCCTTGCAGCAGCAGCAACTTTCTTTTCTGCTTCCAGCTCTGGGACTCTTTTTTCTATAAATAGAATCCGCTGCTTAAAGGACACTATATCTTGCTGGATGTTTGACTTTCTTGAAGATAGTTCCTAAACACATAGCAAAAGATCCATTCAACAAATGATATCCCAAAAGGAGGAAAAAGGGGGTGGGGTGAGACAAACAGTGAGGATTAAGTAGATTGGCATATGTTCATATACCACAAAGCTGATAACTGAGTTTGAACATTGAAACTTATGCCTTCCAATGCTCTAGAAAATGCAAATGCACAACACCATCTCCGGCCAAACCAAACAAAGATGACAAAATTAAAAAAGAAAGAAAGCATGTATATAAAGGAAAACAAACACTAATGAAACATAATGTAAAAATTATCTGGGCCAAGTTTTTTTTATCATTTTTTTTTTTTATAAGTAATAAGATTTTATTGAAGAAAAGAAGGGCATAGCCCAGGTACACTAGAAGTATACAAGTACATACGCCTATTTAAGTACTAAGAACAGAAACAAGGAAATCATGGAGGCTGAGACCATTCAAATCTACAGCAATGGCCCACGAAGACAAAGTCTTCCAAAAGAACCTCCTAAACTCTTCCAAGGAAAGTTCATGATCCTCAAAACTGAAGAGATGAAACAATGCTTCTTCACCAAAAAAGCAACACCATGGTGGACATTAGACAGTCTACTCTTCTTACAGCAAAGGATTTGCCATGTGAAGGAGGTGAATGTTGTCTATAGCTTCAATGATGACATAAAGAAACATTTTATCCCCTCGATGATTTTCTTGCTTAACACGAAATCTCAGTTTCTACTTTCTACAAATACCGGGAAAGTCCTTGAGAAAAGACAGAACAATGATTATTAGGTATCCGATCTCCTACAAAGGACCATTTGCTGGTGTGTCTCAATACTCAAGAAAAAGCCATTTCCCAAACTATTAGTTATTAGGTTCTGGCATTTCAACCGTTAGTTATCTGAGTGCTCAAAATACTTAAAGATCTATAAAGACTCATTAGCTCTAGGTTTCTTAAGGTGCCATGATATTATAATGGGAAACCACATCTTCTTAGTGTACCGATAGCCAGAATAAAAGAAATCTAAGAGATCTTATTCTAGAAAAGTTAGATAGAAAAATCAACCTGCAGGGAAGCTCTTGCATCAGAAATGTTCTTTTGGAGCACTTGGACATCCTCAGAAAGCTTCTCTTCAGTCTTTACAAGCCTCAGTTTATCTTCCTGGGTCTTCAAAATGGATTCCATCAGAATTTTTCTCAGCCCAACAACTTCCCGGTACGCATTTGCTTCCTCTGTGGAAACTCTTACAAATTCCCTCAGTTTTGCACTCTTTTCCTCTTCCCGAGTAAAGAACTCATCAATTTCCTTCTTTTTCACTGATAGATCTTCAATTTCCAAGTTCATCTGAGAAAGACTTGACTGCAACTTATCATACTTCGTATCAACGTTTGATTGCATCTCCTGAAAACCAGAGAAAACGTCAGCAATCTTTTTCTCAACTGCTTGGATATTAGAATCATTTTCTGCAATCTCCGTTTCCTTTTGTTTCACTAATTCAAGTAGTTTTTCCAGTTCGTTTGTAAGGATCTCCTTTTTCCTAAAAAGAAGTTCTTTCTCCCTCTTGTCATCTTCAATTGAATGCTCAATGGAATTAGTCAATACTTGTCGAGCTTCATCTATTAAATGTGATTCAATTTCTAACTCCATCTTCTTGACTTCCATGTCTTCAGTTGATGAAAACCATTTGTCCCTTTTTTGTGAAGATGATGAATGTGCTGTCTGCAAGACTAAATCTGCATTATTTGCAGCATCCTGCGAGGAAGAGCCTAGTACCGTCAGGAAAATTATATTCTGACACAAATAAGGTTGGAAGAATAAGGATTTGGTACTTTATTAAGCTACCTCATAAAAATAATGGCCAGATGTTACAAATGGATATTGAGACACTAGTGAAACTGATACTAACTTAAACTAAAATCATTTGTGATGTAAATAGATTGTTTGTTCATTAATTATAATTGCTCTGGTGACTCGTATTCTGCGCAAGAGTAGTAGAATGCTATAAAACCGTAATCTTATATTCTTAAAAGACGGAGAAGCATGGGGACCGACCTTTGCGAAACGGTCGAGAAGCGAGATGCCTTGTTCCTCAGCAGTGATCTGGGCTTCGAGAGCCGCGTGCATCTTGGAATCAATAGCATCTGCCTTGGCTTCTGCATCTCTCAAGGCAATAAGAAAAGTCTGCTTCTCCTTTTCAGCAGCGGCAAGGCTCTCGCTAACTCGCTCTGCCTTCTCAAAGTCTTCGGCCTCACAGGCTTCTTCCAAGTCCTTTTCCAGCTCCCTGTGCTTGATAGATGCTAGATTTACATTCTCAGCAGCTTTTCTTCTCCTCCTAATGGAATCCTTTCTAGTAGCGGATATAGAAGCCACCAATTCTCGAGCACGGTTTAGCTTCTCCGAGATTTGGGCTTTAATATGCTCGAAATCGAACTCCGGGGAAGGGCTCTCCTTTTCCTTGTCAACAACAACAGATTCTTCTTCTTCTTCTTCTTCCTCTTCTTGCTCTTCTTGTTCTTGTTGTACTTGCTGAATTTGATCATCATGTTTTATTGTTTTTTCATCCTTAGAGACCAGAGCATTGGCATCGGATCTATTAGAAATATGAATTTGATCATTAACAGCATCGGGAAGTGAAGGAGAAGGGGAATCTCTACCGTATCCGATTCTCAAGCTAGCTCGCCTTTTCTTTCTAGAAATCTGCCGGGAGATAGGAGGGGTTACTGGTGTCGTGGACGTCTCCATCGAAATTGGAGTAGGATCGGTATCGTTAGCAGAGGAAGGGGGCTGAGATTGAGATTGGGTCTCTGGCGGAGTGACGATGGTGAGGTCAGAGAAGAGGTTTTCGTCGAGGGGTTGAAATGACGAATATGAATATGTAAGCGATGAAGATGAGGTCGATGCTGTACTTCGGGCATCAATCGGAACCGGAGGACCGTGATCGTCATGATGATCTTCTACTTCTTCTTCTTCTTCTTCATCCTTTTCTTCCTCTTCTTGTTGGTCTGCAGCCAATTGGGATGGGTTAAAGAGGACCATTCCCTCGAACAGCGAATCCATTTCTTCATCTCCCCCCTTTTGCTCCATTTTCTCCTGGAAGTTCGGATTAAAGACCGCCTCCCCACACCAACTGCTTGTTTCTTTGCCCAACTCTAAGCATGCCAGTTCTCCAACTCCAACTCCTAGTCTCCTACTGTATTCCTCGATCCTCTTCTTCTACCGATTCGGGAGAAATTTCCCACGAAAAGACGAAAGGAAACTGCGATGAACAATTGGGGCCGGATTGTACAAGGCTGTTTCATCGGGCTTGAGAGTTGAGACCACCTTTGAATAGCGACAAAAACCCAACGCCCTCAGTTCTCAACCTTTCGCGGCCTCTAACGATACCAAGCCTTGTTATTGAAATGGGCTTCAGACCTTGTTTATAAGTTCAAACACAGACAAGATCCAAGGCAACCAATGAAAATAAAAGTAAAAAAAAAAAAAAAACTTAAATAACAACAGCAGTCTTTTTTTTTTAAAAAAAATTCTAAATACAATTACTTGGCTAGAAGGAGGAGGAGGCGGGCGGAGTGATGGGGACTACCACCCAATGGGTCCTCTTCGCCTTGTTGCTCTTTGAATGACTGAGACAACTCATTTGCTTGATGAAATGCACGTGTAGCACAATGAGAGTTAGGATAAAATGAGGCTTGTGTGTTAAATGGTGTATGGACTAGGATAGAAGGGCTGCACGGCAATGAGTGGTTTTGGTGTTGGGCGACACCTTGAGAGATTAGGGCTTTGGGTGACAAATGTTTAGGCTAGGGTTGAGTTAGGGTGTCGACTAGGGTTTGGAAATGGTGTTTCGGCTAGGGCAACTTGGAAGATACTTCCTTGATTAATGGAAGATTGGATAATTGATGGGGTGATTGGATTTAGTGGTAGCCAAATATGGGATTGTTTGGTAGGGAGATTGGTTTGACTTAGGTTAATGAGAGATTTGATTGAATCAATTAAGTGCTGATTGATCAATTAATTGAGGAATGAAAGATATGATTTGGTGATGTGGCAAGTGAGAGATTTAGTTAGGGTATTTTGTGGAGTAGCCGAATATGTTATGTATGGAATGTGGATTTGGCTTGATTTGGGAAAATTTTGAAAATATCTTGGATTGGAGGGAAAAGATGTGGCCGGCTATGGGAATTCTTGGAGTGATCGACCAAAGCCTTATATGGAAGGTGGAAATCTTAACTTGGGTGGAAAATATGGTAAGATTTTGGGGAGTTAAGTGGCCGGCCTAGGGTTTTGATGGAATGGGCGCGGATGGTAATTGGTAGGGCTTAATATGGAAAGTCTTGGCTAGAGCTGGCCGAACCTTGTATTTGGCAATTGAGAAATTTCAAGAAAACTAATGAATACCCAAGAAAATGAATGAACAAAGGAATAACTTGAAGAACACAATACACAATTTCGAGAAACACAATGGGAGGATTTTGGCATTCATACTTCAACCCAACAACAACAATTCTTCAAGAATCAATAACAACCAACTCACTCACATACACTTTGATATTCTCAAAATTCACAAGTGGTATGAATTTCGGTACTCTCAAGAACACTCACACTTCCACAATAATCAAATAACTCCAAGAACTCCAATACACTCAAGAATGCCGCCAAGAACAAAGAACACGAAATTGAAAAAAAAAAACCTCAACAAACTTTATAATTAAAAGAATAGATGTAGATGACTCATATTCATGAATTGCAATGAGTAATCATCTTCAAGGGAATTCACAAATTGTACCCTAAGAAACCCAAGTGCAAAGCACCGAAAACAAAATCCAAACCATACTAGTGGCCGACTTAATTCTCTTTCAAGAGAACTCTCAAAAGTTCAATTGTTAAAAGATGCAAAAATAAAGCCTAAGAGTCTTATTTATAGAGTCTTACAATTTGAAATTTTCCATAAGGTCCCTAGTCAAAATAACTAATTAAAATAATATCTAAATGAAATAAAATAAATAAAATAAACAAATGAGATAGATGGTAGACGCCCAAGGGTAGTCTGGTCGTGGCATGCTAGGCCCATGGTGGGTTAAGGTATGGCATGGTTCACGGTTGGGCTAGTCTACATGGCGTCTGGCTATGTGGTATCTGGTTGCGTGACGTCTGATGGTGTGCATGATATGGCGTTGCGCAAGGCCAACTGATAGTGGGCATGACATGGTATCATGCATAGGCCTAATAGTGGGCACAAGGCTATGCCATCCTGCTGTAGTGTGACCCAGTTAAGTGGCTTGGGCTGTGGTCCTGCATGGTCCGGACTGATGACCAAGGCGATAGTCATGTATGGCCCAAGCTGTCAGTCTGGTCGCTGCGTGCTGCAAGGCGCGAGCTAGAGCCGCGCACTAAATGACATGCATGGTGTGCATGCCACTTGCCTAGCCTGCAAGACGCGAGCTGGTGCCGCGCGCTGGATGACATGCCTATGAAGGCATACCACTAACCTCTCTGGGATCCACCTACGTGTCAAGGTTTGGGTCAAGGCATGCAAGCAGGCCCATTGGTGCGGTGTCAGGTGTGGTCAAAAGGACCATTCGCCTAGGGTTTTGACACGGAGCTCCGGCTCTGTATCTCCTCCAATCCTCCGTCTTCTCCCCTCTTTCTTTTCTCCCTTTTTATTTTCCCGATCACCGCAGTGTGTATAGTGATATTGGTGGTTTTTCGGGTGTTGTTGGATTTTGTTGACTTGGTTTTGTAGGTACACAGGTGGCGAAAGCCCTAAGACCTCCACACGTTGTGTCGTCGTGTCCCCGTCTACGGATCGTATGGTTGTCCGGGGTGTTTTGTCGCAAGGAGCGACGTGTGCTCCTAATGTGCGGGGCCCGATTTGAACAAGTATGTCATGCACCTCGTATCTAGTGGATCCTTCTCACCGGTGGTCTCACTGGTTGAGGTTCATAGTGGATCTAGGGTTTAGATATCCCTCTGACCTACGGTGGTTTATTTCTTAATGTGACACGTTTCCTTTGGTAGTTGCTTAGTGTTGTTTAGTTTGGTTGTATTTTGTTGTAAATTTCATTTGTATAAAGAAAATGTATAAGAAATAAATAGTGTCCCAAACTTATATTTGTAGAATCTTAATTCTCTCCTCCTTTAGAGGATGAGATAGCAGTTCACTGTCATTCTGCAGTAATTGGTCTCTCAGACTATTGTCTAAAGAGAATTAGAAGCTGAGCTCCATCTATACCTAGTTGACTTGTACATTGAATTTTCTCTTTTATTGGTTACGTTGTAAGCTTCATACTCGATAGTTTCAATGAAGTAAACATATTTCTTCAAAAAAAAAATTCTATAAAGAGAAACAATGTACGACAATCCATCTAATTTCTCTAAGAAAATCTATCATCTAACCAGATGAAGACACGTAAAAAATTGTGGATCAAATTCATACATCATGACACAGCTGATTTCGGCCAAAAATAGAAAGAGAAATATCCTTACTCATTCTCCTGAAATTAAGCCTTCTCCCTTCTCCCTTCTCCCAATCTTCCCCCTCCAAAGTTTCGACGGTTTTGTGGTGCACCTTAACAAATTTCCAGTAATATAGATAGAATCAATACAACTGCTTGCTTCTGTACAATAATTTTAACGAAAGAATGTTATTGTGGGAGTTTGGAAAAAGCATCAAATGGTAGATCAAGATCAATTGCGCATATACGAAGGGAGGGAAACTAGTTTGCTGGGCGTTATAAAAATTGTGTCCATTTTTACTCAGGCTAGCTATGTTTCTCAGATCTTCCAAGTCTTTGTAAGTATCGAAATAATGTGCAGCTTCATGGTTCACTCCATGGATGAGATTCTGTAAAAGAGAGTAGAGGGATCAAGAAAAACATTCAGAACAATTAAGTACAGAAACAAACTTCTAGGTCAATCTAATGGAAGCTAAGGAATATCCTCTAACATTTATGTATTTTTATGGTCTCCGTGTTGCTGGTGTTGAATTCGATGAGAGGATACTTTGTGAGTATAATTGTTGTGGGTCTAGGGTTCATGATTAAAGCAATTGTCGTCGAGTTTGGTTTCAGAATGAGCTGGGAAGAATGAGGATAGGTTTGGTTTTAGAATGAAGAAGAAATTGAGATAGGGAGGGTTGTTCTAATGTATGTAAATGTATGGATATGTTGAGAAAAAGCTTAAGTGACTAATTTTTATTGGAAGGCTGATTTTGTTAAAAAATTAGATGTGGTTATAAGATTTTATCATCTATAAAATCATGGTGAATGATGTAAAAAAAAAAGATAGGAGTGCAAGTTTTACACGTGTTATATAGGTAGCATGTGAATCACTCACGCCATTATGTCTCCACACCCATAACATCGACATACGTACATTGCATCTTTTGATTCTTCGAAGTCCAATCTCAATTTGTCCAAATTGAGATTACACGTGTTGATACAAAAAGCTGCGAGCTCGAGGTATTAATGTTGTCCAATGTCTAACAAGTCTAATTCTACCCATCTCTCCATCGAGGGAATGGAGATCTAAAAATCATGAACTTGTCTCATAATATCACAAAACTACATGTGACCAACCATTAATGATACGCAACATAGTACTCTAGTTGTTGCTTACCATGTTCTCAATTGAGACTGCAACATTAATAGCCGTTGCATGCTCATCAATTAATCAAACCCGCTTCTAAGACAACTATATATCGCAACCGCCAACCAGGATGACCTTTCCATTCTCTAAGATTTTGGATCCATAAGACACAAGATCACTAGACTGTAATTAGACTCCCAAGGATTTATTTACATAATTATTATTTTTTTTAAAATGTGGGAATCATTTGACTAAATTATTGGAGATCTCCACCTCCCTATCCAATGACTTTATATTTTCAAAAATATTATTATCATGACAAAAAAACACATGACAGGAACGAGATAAGTCCGATCACTAACAAACTGTGTTCATATTAGGAATTAGCTAGGATGATCATAATCCTCCATTCCCACAAAAATATCATGAACAAACTAAATTAGAGAATTAACACAAGAGTAGTTCAAACAAATGATTGCAACATAAATAATAAACCTTTTATATATATATATATATATATATATATATATACAAATAAGAAAGATAGGAATAAAGAAAGGACATAGCGTCACATGCATCACCATGAAGGATGAAGACTTTTGGAGGCCGTGAGGATCAAGGCCTTTAATTTTGACTAAAAAAACTTCCCAAGTACTTAAATGAATAGATCAAGCATGTACTCTAATTATACTTTGCCGTACAGTTAGAGGAGTTAAGAAATATATAATAATATATGGTGATTCAGCAGGACATATATATATATATAATTAATTAATTAAATTCGCTAGATGTATAGTTCTCACCGCCATGCTGAGTAGTACTGCTCATGAGTGGTGGTGAAGATGACGAAGAGAGGTACTGATCAGAATAACAATAATTGAGCATCTGAGGCATCCCGGTTAGCACGCGGTTTACAGCTGGCAGCTCTACTCATTGACTTCCCTCTCAAGCTTCCTTCTCCCATCCTTAACCAACTCTGGATCACTTGAGCCCGTGTTCAGTTCACACCATGTGCCGGCCTTCCATTTCTTCGCCCAAAATATATACCTTTTCTTTTCCTTATTTCTTTATTATTATTATTATTAAAGAAGCATGGATCCATGACTTTCTTCTTTATGCATATGCCAATAATGAGTACAGCCGTCAGCCAACCATGCATGCAATATTGATCAGCTCCAAGCCTTCATGTGGCCGGCTGTTCCACTTGGCCTTTATGTTCGGTCAATCCTTGAGTAATCATTTCATTCATTCCTTTTAATTTGTTTCTGTTCTGAGGAGTTAAAACTTATATTATGCCAGAACTCTGAAGTAATCTCTTTATTTCTATTCTAGTGTGACGAATTTTTGGTTTGGATTCAAAGATGATATATTCCGATGATATGATTTTATATGAAAGTTAAATAAAATATTATTTTTTAATACTATTATTATTTTAAAATTTAAAAAAATTAAATTGTTTATTAATATATTTTATAAAAGATTGAAAAAATTTATAATGATAAAATTATGACTTGGATTTTAAATCTAAATGAAGGCTTAGACCTTGTTTGAATTTAAAATTCATTTCAATTCATCTTAATTTATTTTTATTTCATTATTATATTTTTTTTAATTTCTCATATAAAATATACATTTTTTTTAATTTTAATTCAATTTTTTAAAAATTTTAAATAATCATAATATTAAAAAATAAATTTATTTTATTTTAATTCATCTTTTCTCGTTTCTAAATCTAAACCTAAATCTAAATCAAAATAGCGCTCAGTGAATGGGGCTTACTCACGAAGCCAAGCCAAGACAGCCAGCTAGCCAACCTTCCGCGCCTCCACCACCTCCACTCCCTCTACTCCTCCCCGCGTTTACCCAAACGCGCATGCAGTACGCAGTTTTCATTAATTGCAGCTCCTCTTTCCTCCCTCTACTCTCTCTCTCTCTCTCTCTCTCTCTCTCTCTCTCTCTCACAATATATATATATATATATATATATGCAGATGATGTTCGCGTTCCATATAATAATACCCTGTGTTTGCAAAGATAAGAGGAATGTTAAAGCAAAGTAAAAGAAGCTAGCTAGCTACATCACAGAATTAGCCAGATATCAAAGCAAGATCAACGTCGCCAGAGGACATCTATCTCTACACAACTACTACAAGATCAAGAAGCCCAAGTACTACTACTGTCTTTAAGGACTACCGGAATAGATCAAACATGAGGAGTAGTGGCAATATTGTGAAGAAATTGTTGTGCTGTGGAGCAAAGAGCTTTGCATCAGGCTCGGGTTCAGACGCTGTTCCAGAGGGTCATGTTCGGGTGAATGTGGGTAAAGACATTGTGTGCAGGTTTGATTTGGAAGCCAATTATCTGAACCACCCTCTATTTGAGAACCTGCTTCGTCTCTCCGAGGAAGAGTTCGGGTATTCCTATGATGGAGCCCTGAGGATAGCCTGTGAGATCGATGTTTTCCAATATCTTGTGCATCTGCTCAAGACCAGTAATCCATCTGCTCATTACATGGAACTTCCGGATCTCATTTCCAAGTTCTACAGCGCCAATAATGCCACACATTTACCAGCTAATTCTCAATAGTATACAACATTATACGACTGAACATTCGATCTATCCCTCCTTATATTTTTCTTCCCCCCCACCCCCCCCCCCCCCCCCCCCTCTCTTTCTTTTATTGTCGTCTTTTTTCTTTTGTTGTTTTTCATTTTTTGGAGTTTCTTTAGGCATACAGAAAGGCAGTATTCGTCGTTGAATGTCCATTAAGTTTGGAATGTTCTTTGGCATCTGTTGTAGTACATGATTGAAAGCATATAATTAATGAGCAAACAAACAGCAACCGGCATTCTTTTCCCATCATTTTGAATGGATCATGAGAACGTCTCCAATTTTATGATCGTCATGATCGCGATCGTTCATGGATCGATCTATTCTTCATTATAATATATATTTGCTCGTCCCTTTTCTAACAGTACAGTACTCATGAATCCGTGATAAAGCTTTAATTTTTCTTTTTCTTTTTCCTCTACTTGCAGCTAGTTCCGATTTCCAATTTATTATATGCGAATTTCGTGTATATGTTATTTTTTAGAAATTTTAAAAAATAATTAGTTCCATTTTTTTATTAATCATCTTACTTATCTCTATTTGAAAACAATTTTATTATATGCGCACACTGTAGAGAATTATAGAACACAGGATAGGATGCAACGAGAACTTTCCTCAATTGTATTCATTGTCTGTAAACAGAATTTATACAAGTGTGTATGCTAGAATTAAGTAATTTACAGCTATCTAAATAAATGAGATTACAACGTTTATGCTAGTCTGCTATTAGCATATTTACAATAATAGAAACGAATTATCAACACGATTCTAGGAGATGAAATTGCTTGTAACATGACTAGATATCTGCTGTGATTTCCTTAGCTTGATTTTTGGAGTCTGTCCTAATACACCCCCCCAAAAATGAGATTTCATTTGCAAGGCCAATTTTGTCCCTTAAGTTTTCTGTTCTTTGCCTTGATAAAAATTTGGTGAGGAGGTCAGCAAGCTGGTCTTGTGTATGCACGTGTCTTACTTGAATTTCTTCTTGCACCAGATCACGTACAAACTAAAGGTCTATTTGGATGTATTTCATCTTTAAATGCTGAACTGGATTGAAGCTAAGATGAGTAGCTTCGAGATTGTCACATAGCAACAAAGGGGCTTGCAGTAAGTTGGCCCCAAGTTCCTTGATTAGAGCATGAATCCATACTGTATCAGATGCTGCATTTGCCAATATTTGATACTCAGCCTTCATCGATGATCTCACCACTACAAGTTGTTCCTTTGAGCTCCATGAGATGGGGTTGTTACCCAAGAAGCTGATGTATGCTAATGTTGAAGTTCGGTCATCACAATTTGCAACCCAGTCAGCATTGGAATAAGTTGTAAGAATGGCACTTGAACTGCTGGTCAGCTTGATTCCATGAAAAATGGTTTGCTTAAGATAGCGCAAAAGGAATTTTGTTGCTGTCCAGTGAGTTGTGGTTGGTTTGTGCATGAATTGGGACAATCTATTTACTGCAAAATGCAAATGAGATGTCTGGGCGAGTGAGTGACCAGTACTGAAGGTTACCAAGTATTCTTCTAAACTCACTGTTGTCCACTGAAGTTGTTCCATCATTTAGTTGAAAAGAGACGCTTGTTGAAAATGGAGTGCAAACATATTTTGCTCCAAGCATGTTTGTGGTGGATAATATATCACAAATGTATTTGTGTTGAGAGAAAAAAAATCCATCACCAGTGGGGATTACTTCAACTCCCAGGAAAAAATGTAGTGAACCTAGTTCTTTTAAAGAGAATTCTTTTCCAAGTTGATCAACTATGGAATTCACAAAAGTTGAATTATTTCATGTAAGCACTAAGTCATCTACATAAACCAGCAAATAGCGGATAATTGACCCATGCTTGTAAATAAATAGAGAGGAATTAGCTTTTGAATTTGTGAAACCAAGTTGTATTAGTGCTTGCTTTAGGACTGAATACCATGCCCTAAGGGCTTGTTTAAGCCCATAAATTGCCTTACGCAATCTGCACACATGCTCAAGTTTGGTCTCATCTTTAAATCCAGGTGGTTGCTTCATATAAACTGTTTTATTAAGCTGTCCATGTAATAAGGCATTATTTATATCTATTTGCCTTAGTTTCCAACCGTTCATGATAGCAAGTGATAACACAATTCTAATTGTTACTGGTTAAACCATTGGGCTAAACGTCTCTTTATAGTCAATGCCAGAGCGTTGGTTGTAGCCCTTAGTCACAAGTCTAGCTTTAAATCGATCCACAGACCCATCAAGCTTATGCTTCACTCTAAAAATTCATTTACATCCAATTGGGTTGCAGTGAGATTTTTGGGGGTGGGGGTGGGGGTGGGGGGGGGGGGGGGGTGGAGGACCAATTCCCATGTCCCATGTCTCATAAGAGCAGTGAGTTCATGAGATATGGTTTCATGCTAGCGAGGTTCAAACACAACTTGACTCACACATGTGGGTTCAAAGGTTTCAGGTAAGGGATGTTTGGTGACAGAGTTGAACTATTTAAACTTGTCGATTTGGTTCATTGACCGGGTTTTCATTTGATGAATTCGGGTATTTGATGGTGGGGGGTTTGAGGGAGCAGTCTCATGAGCACACTCAAGGGATTGATTTGGGTTAGTGAGAGAGATTTCTTCATTACGAGAATGAAGAGTTGGGTTCAGATTGACAATGGGGTTTGAGGAGTTATTGTGCACAGATTTTGTGTGATTTGAGAATCTAGGATATTTGAAAAATTGTAAATTCGAAAAAGGATCAGTATTGGCATTACCGGGAGATGCAGTTGCCGTGGTGACTTCATTTTCCAGAAGCACTATTGTCGAGAGCTCCACTGATGGTGGCACAAAGACGGGAACAGGGATAGTACTTAGGACTTGAGTCGAATGTTGAGGACCAGAATTTGTGAGATTTGTGACCGAGCTTGGGCTTCATCAAATCACACATGCCGTGAAGTGTAGATCCGTTGGGTAAAGGGGTCCATACACTTGTAGGCACTTTGAGTTAATGAATAGTCCAAAAAGACACATGATTTGGACTTAGGCTCTATTTTGTGAGTATTGTAGGGCTTGGTGAAAGGATAACACAAGCACCCAATTTTTTTTTTATTTGAGGTCGTTAGGCCATTGGCCAAAGAGAGCTTGATATGGTGATTTATTTTGAAGTATATTGGTGGGTTGACGGTTTATGAGGTATGTGACAGTTTGGAATGCATTAGGCCAATAAGATAAGGGAAGATTGGCATCATGTAAGAGTATGAGCCCAATTTCCACAAGGTGATGATGACGTCGTTCAGATATGCCATTTTGTTGAGGTATGTGAGGAGCGGTAGTGTAATGACTTATCTCATGTTGTGAGAGGAAGGGTTTTAGGCTCACAAATTCTCCACCATTATCCGAATATAAAATTTTGATTTTACATTGGAAATGGTTTTCAACAATTTTTTTATATTGTGAAAAAATGATGGACACTTGATTTTTTTTTCGAGTGAATAAAACCACATATACCTTGTGAAATGATCAATGAAAATGAAATAGTAATGAAAGCCATCAAGACCAACACAATGAACAAAGCCCCATACATTAGAGTAAATTAATTCAAGAAGTCCCTTACTTAAGAGACTATTTGGATATAAAGGTTGCTTATGAGATTTATTGATTGGACATGAGGTACATAGAGAAGATGATTTATTTGACGTTATTGGAAGAGAGAATTTTGAAATAATATGTTGACCAATTTTGGAAGACGGGTATCCTAGTCTCTTGTGCCACACATCGATAGAGGTCCTTTTGTGCACATAAGCAACGAGTTTGATTGGAGGTGCCACCAGTGATTCCAGAACGACGTAGACATCATTTTTATATACACCTCGTGTTAGAGTTGCCCCCGACATCTTGTCTTTCACAAGAAAATGAAAATGGTGAAATTCAATAACCACATTGTTTTGAGTAGTAAAATGATAAACATAGATGGGATTTTTTTAAAGACTTGGAACACAAAGTGTATCTCTCAAAATAAATTTTTTTTTGGGTGATTTTAGGATTAGAGACCTAATGTGTGAGACAGTCAAACCTGAACCGTCGCCAATTATAAACTCGTTAGTGCCATCATATTCTAAATGAATGGATAAGTTTGCAAGATCATCAGTAATAGTGAGAAGCAAAATTGATGAGCCATTTATTTTCTTTTGCATTGGTGGTAGATGCAAAATTTGTTGTGGCTTCATTAGTGGTCAACAAAGGACAACATTTGGTGTGTGACCAATCAGCTCACAAAGCTGACAATTTGGCCGATATTTCTTCTGAATGGAATTGGGCCGACCTGAGTTGTTATTAGAGCGCATGGGTTCCTTGTTTGACGACTGAGGGGCTTGGTTTGGGTTTGAGGTTTCGAAAACCCATTGTTCTTTGGAGAGCTCCTGTTGTTCGAACCACCATTGGAGAAGTTCCTTCTGTTGATGTAGTTTGTCGAAGCTACCATCTGTTGTGCAGTTAATTCCAGGCGTTGGAGGTAACTGTCATGACCCACTAAGAGATCTTGCAGCTACTCGAAAGCCAGAGACTCCTCTCTTGTGCAAATTGGTGCCGCGATTTCTCTGAAGTCAAAACCTAAACCGTTTAGAACATAAAGGGTTAGGTCATCATCTGATATGGGGCGATCGACGAGAGCAATCTCATCTACTAGGGCCCTCATAGCTTGAAGGTAGTCCGGGATGGAATGACTTCCCCTTTGAATTAAGGTTAGTTTCTCCTTTAATTGCATAACTCTCATACGAGATCAGCTAGCATACATATTGTTCAGCTTTTTCCATGCCTCCTATGATGTTTTAGCCGTAGCTATAAGAAGTGTGATTGAGGTTGAGGTTAAGGTTGAGGTTGAGGTTGAGTTGAGGTTGAGGTAAGAATGGTACTGAGTATTAATTTGTCTTGACGAACCCAATGATTTTTTTTTTGTGAGACAGAGGTGGGAGTGCCATCAAACAACGGATACAGTAGGTCATCGTTGACATAATCCAACAGGTTGTACCCAATTAGAAGAGTTTCGAATTGAGCACGCTATTGTGGAAATGTGGAAGGGGTTAATTTCTCATTAATTTGTGCCGTGATGTTGAGAGCTACCAGAGGTGTTTTAGTGGAAGATATGAGTTGAGATTTTGGAGAAGAAAACATTTTGGAGAGGGAGTTTGTAGCCTCGTTGGAGTTTTGGTCTCCTAATACCATGTAGAGAATTATAGAACACAGGACAAGATGCAATGAAAACTTTCCTCAATCGTATTCATTGTCTGTAAACAGAATTTATACAAGTGTGTATGCTAGAATTAAGTAATTTGCAGCTATCTAAATAAATGAGATTACAACGTTTATGCTAGTCTGCTATTAGCATATTTACAATAATAGAAACAAATTATCAGCACGATTTTAGGAGATGAAATTGCTTGTAAAATGGTTAGATATCTGCTGTAATTTCCTTAGCTTGATTCTAGGATTGTTCAGCTTATTTTTGGAGTTTGTCCTAATACACACACTATTTCTATAATGTCGAGAAATACATTATCTAATCTTGGCTCACTTCATAGACATTAAAAATTATCATGACGAATCCTACTTACGGGTCGATTTAAATATATTAGTGTACCTTTCTTATATACCATAAAATCAATCTCAGTATCGTAAGTATGCGCGCACTAACATGCCATTCAACAAACCAAATTAATATCAGACAATTAAACACGAAATATCACAAAACTCATGTTCACAACTCGCAGCCAATTCAATTGCAAAAATCACAATTTACATAGTCCTAAATTCCTAGTTATTATATAAGCCTCAAAAGTATATCTCGCCGTATCTAGTTTTTCATGGGGATCCAAATATCATCTTTTAGGCTAGCAGTTGAATTTCAACGTGCACAAAATAATAATAATAATAAGAGGTTATATTTCCAAAAAATAAGAGCACGATGGGTTTCAGTTTGTGTGGTGTTGTTTATTTTGCTTACTATTTTGTTGCTCGGTTTGTAATAATAAATAGGAATAGATTTATTTTTTCTTTGTTTCCCCCTCCTCTTTTGGAGAATGATAATTGTCTCTCCTTTTTCTCTTTTAGAGAATGAAAGTAGTGATTTCCTTTCCTTCTTTAGAAGATGAAAGTTTGGTTACATTTGTAATTTCTTAGACAAACCGTACATTAATTTTGATTTGTCTTTTAAGAAATTAGAAGTTAAGACAAACTCGTCTGTGTGCGGGAATACTACAGATCAGTATTTAATTAGACTTGTAGTACAGATCTTTCTGTACTTATTGGTCTCAATTATAAATCCCGTTTAATGAATTAAACTACAGTTTTTTCCTCAAAAAAAAAAAAGTTCTTGAGATGTGAAGTTATTTAGTGAAGGATTCGAGATAGTGACTATTGAAGATTACCTAAATTAAAATGAACTAATACTCACATCTATAGTGCCTTTTGAGTTAAGATAAAACTTAAATAAAATATTATTAGGATATTATTTTTTTAATATTATTATTAGTTTGAAATTAAAAAAAAAAATAAATTATTTATTATATTTTAAGTAAAAACTTGAAAAAATTCTAATAATAAAATGAGCAAATCAGCAAAATAAAAAAATTATTTCACTATCCAAATCAGCAAAATAAAAAAATTAATTCCCATAATTAATATGATATTTGAAAGTTTTCAAAAGATGAAAAACCCAATGAAAGATGGTTAAATAATCTCCATCGAATGTTTTGGTATTCTCTTCTTCCTAGTTCCCCCATCGAAATTTCGAAGCTTCTGTGCCTTTTCCGTGTGCATATATGCATGGTTGTAGTATATGGAACAAAGTCTTTTTCATCACCATCATAGATTCATATGCTGCGGAAGATTAAACAGAAGTCCAGAACGTTGAATTGTTGATTGTGTGGACCAAGAACTCGAACGTTTTCGCCGACATTTGGCAGTATTACGGAACTTGCTGAGAGAGAAAGAAAAAAATGGGAGAAAAGCAAACCTTCTGCGTAAAGACATGAAAAACTGCTTCAAGGTGGGCCGGCACCGTTGATAATTTGAAGGGCCATGCTAGGGTACCTGTCGTTGGGTTTTCGATGGATCTCGACGAAAGGGTTTTATTTTTATTTTTTATTTTTTATATGAATTTTTAATAAGTATTTTAAAATAATATTGTAATTTTATTGTATTTTAAAAAATATTTTAAAATATTAAAAAAATATTAATTTTTTTAACATCGTAAAACATTTTTTAAAATTATAACACATTACTATTTTAAACACTTATTAAAAAATCAAATAAAAACTAAAAACCAAGAAACCTCTCATCGAAATCCCCAGGATAGGAATGTTTAGCATTTTCCTAAGTTCAATGCAGGAGAGATTCTTTTGTTTCTTCTTTCCTTTATCTGTTCTGTTTTTTCTTCTTTATTCCTTTCCATCTTTTCCTTTTCATTTTATCCTCTTTTCCCCTTTTACTAGTAGTACCCAAATTACTTTAAAGGGTAGAACAAAAAAAGGAAGGGAAACCATTTTCCTCTTTAAATGGAAGACATTTTCATAAAATAATTTATAAATATTTATAAGAGATCATTTTTTGGAAATCTCTTCCATTAAGTAAAAGGTGTCCGTCATTTTCCATTTTCTAATCGTAAATTTCCCAAGAAAATCTTAATAAAGTAAAAAATAAGTAAAGTATTACTATGCCATCCCACTTTATCCTCTGGATCTGACGGCTCATATATTTAATTTTTTATTTTAATTTTTTTTTTACTTAATAGTTAAGAAAGTGACTATTAGTAAATTAATAATTTTTTTATTTGTTGAAAATATTATATATATTAAAAAAATATTTGAAATAAAAAGGATTTAAAAAAAGTATAAATTACACTAGGAGGCATAATAGCACCACTCAAAAAATAATTGATCACTATATATATATATATATATATATATATATGCATAAGTACTTCAGGATCATCAGACTCAATATTGTTCTCTCGTATGATCTTAAAACGATATTATTTGCTACTTAACAGAAGGGATATACGATAGAGACTGTCAAATATTCATAGGGAAAAGAAAATTCTAGTACCGAATAAATAAATAAATAGACTATGCGCATTCAGTTATCATATGGATTTTACATTTTCAATTGTCTCATGATGATTTCATCTCCGGATCTTCGCACATAAAAGTACAAAAAGAAATAATTTAATTAGAAGACCGGAACAATTAAATCAAAGAAGCATAAGGCAATTTCTAAAGATGGATGTGTGATGGCCAGCAGAAGGAATATCAAGCTTGCTGCCAGAAAGTAAAAGCAATACAAACTAAAATGAATTGAAACGCATAAAAATACCTGTAATCCCTAGCCACAAATAATATCTTCCTTCCCCTCGTTCGCTCTCTCCTTGCTGGCCAAGAATAGGGCAACCTATGCTTTAGACTCACCAAGTAGTTCAACATCCTTCACAAGAACACTGTCCATTCCATCCTTCAAAAGTTGGATTTCCTCTTCTGTCATGCTGTTTTTCGAATGGGGGGCTGTCTTCGTGCTCGACTGCTTATCAACCTCCACAGCCCAACTATAAATTACCATACCGACGACAGCAAGAGTCATCCCCATGATGTTCTTGAAAGTCATTGCTGAATCGAAGAGTAGCCACCCCAGCGTGAGGACACACACTGTTTTCATGTGACCTAAAACCTGGAAGGAGACAGCTGAGAAGCGCCCAATGCATAGGTACTGGCTCACATTACAGAACACTGCTAGGGAGCATGAAAGAAGTATGAAACACTGCACATATTAACACCATGTCATTAGACACGCTTTAGAAGATATACATGAAGGTATATAGGAGTTATTAGACAGATGTAATTGGAAAGAAAGAGTATTGAGTTCATACAATGGCACCAGAAGACATATGGTAGTTGGTAATAAATCTGCCGCTAAGGTAGTAGTCAATAAATGGGCCGAGAATGAGGAGAGAGAGGGCTTGAATTGGGGCAGTCTTACTCAGCAATTCAAATGATCCAATTGAGTACTTCTTCTGCAGGGAGCCAATTGTCTGATCCACAAATTAAAAATTAATAAATTAACGAAATCAGAGAGCATAAAACAGAATTAATTTTCAACGACAGCATGAATATTTGTATTGAGAAATCATCATCCATTATTCATAACCTTCATTTAGCCCCTAACTTTTTTATGTTGTCCCTGACAGGACAACTGATACAAGTCTTGGAGTCTTTCACTCATGTCCCAAATAATATAACAAGCTGAATATTATTTGAATTTGCATGATAACTCAAACAGTTTCCACTGTAGTTCCTAATCCCATTTAAGTTCTTGCCCATCTTTCTTGTAGAACCTCCTGTAAAGCTATTGGCTAATGACATCTGACCAACATCTTCATTTCTTAGATTAAAAAATAATTTTTTTGATACGTAGATTAAAAAATAAAATTACATGGAATGAAAGCCGCACTAAATAGTTTAGAACATTCATTCATACCTGTTCCATTTTTCATGGAAAAGTATTTGTTCATAGATTTTTTTTAACAAGTGCATAGCTTTGAACAATAAGTTTGCCTTGGGAGCTGAACTACATATTACCAATAAAGAGGATTATATCTAATATGGACCCTTTCCTAGTTGACATTTCAAACAAGCGGCTATTTTTCCCCTATCGATAAGTAACTGTTACACATAGACCCAATTGGTTTTGAACTTGCAAACTGACCCTTCTCCCAGCCGTCATTTGAGCCAGACTTGTTATTACAATCTAGTCCTAATCCTAACTTCAATTGGCTTGAACACCAGGCCTCTAACCTAAAGTCTAATAAGAAGCCCAGTAGAGAATGTCAGGTCAAACCTTGATATCTCACCCAATGATTACAACATGAGCACTAGTATATATTTGCTTCAAAGCAGTACAAATATACATATACTTCTCTACAGGGTTATTTAAGTTTTGATGTGTCCCACTAAGACACCTTCATGCCAACTAAGATTACATCCTCTGATTTTCTACCTCTTTGGCTTGGAACGCTTAACCTAAAATCCGAATTTCTTGGGAAGCCCTTTTTCTGCCACCATCATGCCTCACGTTTATTGCATATATCACTGTTCATATTATGAAAGGAGTTACCGAGCCATACAGAATTACCTACCACCTGTTCTAGGCCCTGGCAGGGAAGAGAAGTCATTGCTAAGCAATGTTGAAGTATGACCAAGGTAGCTAAAAGATAGGCTCATGGGTAGTCATGTAGATATTTCTGTTAGAAAAGCTTCTTCTCAAGCACACTGAACATATCTCACATCTATGGAGGACGAGATAGGCTTCTCTTACAACAGAATGAATATTCTCACAAACAATTAGCTCGGTCATTGATCCCACAAAGAGACTAACAACAAAAGTTCATGTGAATTTCAGCATTGGAGGAAACAGCTAAGGAAAATTGAAGTGAAAATTACGGAGATACTCACAATCTGCTGCAATGATGTAGACAAAACTGCAACACAGGCACATAGAAAACCTTTGGCATTAACTTTCACATCGGTTACTGTGCAAACACCCACACCAAGTACCACGACTACAACAGACGTCTTGACTTCCTTTGAGTACCGTTTGCTGTGAATCAACCATTCCATCACGCAGACCACCGGAATCATGCTAAGTTTTGAAATCTGCATAAGTAGACAATGAGATTAATGGATGACAAAAAGAAGAAAACCAGCCAAGCTGTCAAGAAGGGGAGGAGAGCATCCAAATATGTGGTTGAGTTACTACCACTAAATGCATATTCTATACATTCAATACACTCTTCCATATCGACTAAGGGTTTGAAAGAAAATAAATATAGACAAACTTTCTCTTCAGTTATTATGCCCTATAACAAAATTATTAGAATTAATAACCGAGAGCTCAGAGCTGATGTACACAAATAGACAAGAAACCTATAGACAATGAAGATGCTAGAAAGAAAAGACGTTGTAATTCATACTTGGTAGAATCCGACAGAGTTGAGCATGAGGCTCAAGTTCATCCCTGTGATTGACATATTGGCAACAATTGAGAACCAGAGAAGTTCCCACAGAGGAACATGCTTTGATGCGGACAAACCAGTAGCATTTGAGATCAGACCAACCAGTGCGGTTACGGCAAAGTGGAACCCAGTTAAAGTTGTAGCTGAAAAAGCACAACACGTGAAAGGTATTAAACTGAAAGCAATTTTAAATAGCGCGACGTAAAAATCTTAAGGGGCACTCATCATAATGCATTAATTTGAAGGAAGGTTCTCTACTAAGGGTTAAAAAAGATGGGCATTCTAACGCAGAACCGACAATTATAAGAGCTAAATGCAAAATCAAGCTACAAAGGGATTAAAATTTTCAAGCGAGACTGCATAACAAATAAACAGACAAACAGGAGATCTAGCCAAAAAACAAAAAGTAGATTAGAAGAGGAAACATAAGAGCGGGCGGTCAAAAGAGGAAAAAATGGAGGTAGAGGTAAAGGGTCGGAGATCTGAGATCTAAAACATATGGAAAAGAAAAGGGAAATGCAAATGAGAGAGAGAGAGAGATAACCGAAGCTGAAAGCATATCCGTTGGCGGACATGAGCTGCTTGTTGGCCATGATAATTCCGACGGAACTGATGACGTTCATGGCCCACGCTCCAACATCCGACACTGCCGACAACTTCTTCTCGCTCTCCATCACCATCCTTCCCTTCTTTTCCGTCCTACTCACAAATCACAAAATGTTTGAAGGTAGGGAAAAGGGAGAGTGAGGGAAGCAATTGAAGATCCGGCCTGTAGAAAAGCAGATCGAAGAGACGATGAAAATGAGAAGGGAGGAAGATCGTATGATACGATATCAAAAATTGCCTCTCCGGCCTCTTTCTCACTGGGCTTCTTCTATCCTTCTTAAAAAAATTATATAACCAAACAAAACAAGAATAATCTTCCTCTTCCTCCCCCGTATAAGTTTAAATTATACCATAAAAGGAGAAAGGAAATAAGTGAGGGAGGAAGCAGCGGTCGGGAAGGAATGTGAAAATCGTGGGCAGATTGTTTCGCAGTTGGGAGCCTTGGCAGATCTCTCACACCCAAGCGGCAGTTCCAATAGAATAGAATAGGCAGCCACGCTGACGCAATTTAACTATACGGCTCTACACTTTCCTATCCTCTTGAGTCTTGTCTGACTCTCTCTCTTCCTATCATCCCACCACAATTCCAAAGTATTTATTTATTTTCTACTTACCATAACGTCAAGCCGCCTTAATAAAGTAATAAACTACATTATAATCCTCCTTGACGACTTGTCATTAACCTTCCTTCCTCTTGCTTTTTTATCTATTTATCTTTTTTAACTAGGGTATGGAAGATGATAAATTTATAGAATCTCTTATTATTTATATAATTTTTATATATCATATTTTTCTTATTTTATTTTTGATCAAATATTTGATATATGAATTATGAATAAAAATTAAATTAGTTTAAAAAGAAAAAATTCAAAATAAAAAAAAATTAAAAAATTAAAAAAAATTAAAAAATAATAATATATAGAGATTGAAGAAATTGTGTAGTATTACTCGTTGAAGATGGAAATGTTATGTATAGTCTGTAAAATTAAATTTTTTTACAGTCTAAATATAAAAAGACAAAAATATCCTAATTTTAAAATAATTTGACTAAAATATCTTTATTTATAAATAAAAACTCTCAAAATATAGAAGACATATTTTATTTATTCATAAAATGAGAATGTTTCAATTAGACTTATAATGCATTCCACAAATTACAAGAAAAGTTATTCATTGGGGATATGTAGATAGAGAAGTGGCAAATCTATTAAAAAATTTATAAAAATTTACATAATTTTATATCCAATGTCTTGTATATTTTATAATAAATATATTATAATAATTGAACATACTACATTATGTCATATTAATTTGTAAATTTATTTTTATATAATTTTTAAAGATTAAACAATTTTCATATCGATATGTAGACCTTGTTTGGCAAATATCAAAATTATCAATATTTCTCATAACTTCATTCTCAAATATCATTATTTTTTTTTTGGTAATGTTATGTTTCACACACTTGCGGGCCGAGATCTCAAGAGCTTAAGTCTTTTGAGCCTAGGCCTGCAAAAATAATTTAAAAAAGGAAGATAGAGGTGGTCAGCCTTGAAATGTGAGGAATCTCTGATGTTTAAGTTAATAGAAATTTTTGAATGTATATAAATTATGAGAGTTGTGAGAATAAAATATCGAGAGAGATATCTCGTACCTGGGAGTATGGATCTGCTATTTATACCTAGAGTTTGGAAGAAGATAGAACATGCTTTTCCTTTTGGAACTCTCGCCCTATACATTATTCTTTTGTCAAAATTTTTAATATGAAGTGGCATTTGTGTCAACGATATTAATACAGGGTGTAATATGGATTGTGACGTCATTAATGCAGCGTGATTCCCTTGCATTTCTCATTGTATATGATTGTTTTTCTTACTTAGGTTATTTTGCTAACTTCTTTGTATGTTCGTTAATGTCTCATGTTAATGAATCAAATGCTCTTCTTTATCTCTGTTTACCACTTAAATATTTGGTGTTGTTCGGAGAATGATTCAAGATGATAGATACCATCCTTTGTACTATCTCCCATCCCGCATGGATTGTGCCATGTAGTATCCTCTACAACGTAGTTCTCTGTGACTGCTTGAAAGGCCGGCTTCACTTGGGTCGAGTCAAGGGGTTGACCCGTGCTGATTTGGACCTTTTTCTCCAACTTCCTCCTTTGTTTAAATTAGATTTAATCTCTTGAACTTGTGAAGAGAGGGAAAAATCTCCTTACAAATTTTATTTATGTTAATTTTTTTATTTTTCAAAATACAATAATATATTTGTAGTCAAATCATTTCGTTACTATTTACAAAATTTTAATATACTTTAAACATCCAATATTATCTGACTATAAGGTTATTAGTTGAGATTCTGTTTATTATAAGAAGACTTTTTTTTTGGTATTTATATAAAAATATATTTTTTAAAGAATAATTTTTAACCAATTTAATGAAAGCGCTCTAAAATAGATTTGATATATCTGTAAGATTGTGAACATAATTTACAGAATTTTCTCCCTATCTCTAACATTTCTCAAAAACACAGACTGCACTCTATATATTTACCCCTTCCTTCTCTTGTCAGTTATGTGAATACCAAATTCTAAGTGGAAAGGAAATTGTTTTAGAATCCAGTCTATTAAATTCCAATTTATTTTAACAGACATACGCATACATTTTATGATTTGATTTTCAAATTCCAATTTATTTCTTTTTTCTAGATTTAATACATGTCAATCCGTATTTGTAAAATATAAAATTGTATTGTGTACATACGGTTTGTAAGTACGGCGTATCTGGTTTCGCTGTTTTTAATACATTATACGACATCTGTTGATGCGTATATGTTTTGTCAGCATATAAAAACCCGACAAACCAAGGCCATTCTTTTGGAATTTCCTTCACTTGTCCTCTGCGTTACATTTTCTCATGTCATCGTTAATGAACTCAACATCATTTAAAAATTCAATACTTTAACAAGAAAGAACCCGAAATACTTACATTTATTAAAAGAGAAATAATATTTATAATAGTGAAATATCGCATAATTATTTTTAAAAAAATACAGAACTTATATAAAAAAAAAAAAAAATTAATAGTGGACTCCACCTTTTTTTAAAGCGATTGTGCGACGTTTACGCATTCCACAATTGTATATAATATTATTAAAAAAATAAGTTTGCAATTATAGAATATGCAAATACAACGCAATCTCTTTAAAAAGTGAGCAAATAGAGATCCACTTTAAAAAAATATTTTAATAATAGATCCTACTTTTTTTAAAAAGAATTACTCGACACTTATGCACTTCATGATTACATGTAATATTATTCTATATAAAATGTGGCTAATGGGGAGGAACTATTTTGCAAGAAGTATACAACTCTCTCGAGGGCAAACATTAATAGTATTTAATATCAAAATGAAGAAAAATACAAACCATAAAACATTGCAATAAGTATGAAGCATACAAATTTGCAGCACATAGGATGAAAGGGGTAAAACATCCAACAAGAATGCTTTCCTTGTCCTATCAATCCAACAACCCTCCTTGCCAGTGCCATCGATAATTTGAATCAGGATGCATCTGACGCCATAAAGTAGAATTATAAATGTTACATCTTTGACTGATGTGAAACTCAAACCTATATTGATTAAGCCAAATCCATTGTTTTTGTTAAATAAATGGACAGACAAATGAAATTAAACGATGAAGATCAGAGACTTTTTAGGACTACATGCAACATTGGAAGGCCTGATTAACAAGAAAATTAAGCAGATCATCGTTTTAAAACTGGAAAATGGAAAATGAACAGTACTAAGTGAGTGTTAACCCATGGATTGGGAAGGTTACTGTCTCCATCAAATCACGAACCAAAAAAGAAATTATGATAAGATAGAGAGAATATTAGTAAGTATTTGTTCTTGTGCTTGTGGCTCTGATTGGGACCTATCAAATTACAGAGCTACTTTTTACAGATTTGAGATGAAGAGCAGAAGGAAGATGACTAACCAGAAACTTTAGAAACATAGAGCCCCAGAAACAAGAAAAGCTTGGGCAGTCCTAGCAATTGAGGGAAACTGAACTAATCTGGAAGCTGTGATCTGTGAATGGACCAATTGATGCAACAACATTAAATTTAAATTTCCTTGACAAGGTCAATGATATTGAGGGGCTCCACGCCACGGCTACCCATTTCCATAAATTCCATTTCAAAACCAAGTGGAGCAATGCTATTGTAGAACATTTGTGAAGCATCATGCGAACATACAAGATGCGCCCCCCACTCTTTCACCTCAATCTCGCCACTCCAACCACGATTAACGTTTTGTGTTGTAATCGAAGTTTTAATGTAGCTCCATCCATCCAAATTATTCCATCGTTCTGAAAACCACTGAGCTGATATGTACACCCAAAACCCAATCGCCCCAACAAAAGAGACTTGAGGGCCTCGAATGGAAACAGATCTTTTTACAGGATCTTCGTCGGTTTCAAAACTAAAATAAAACCATATGTATGGACCAAACTCACCCTCAAAAATCCTATAATTCGAATTCTCTGTCTGGTCATGGACTTCATAAAGAATAAAAAAAGCACATCCCTTCCATTTACTATCGTGCAACTCAAGTTTTACAGAGGAACCAGGACTTCTATTGTCAAACCACTTTGGGATTCCATGTACCAACGACCAGCCATATAGAATCTGCAAAGCAAAAACTAAAAGAGCTTGATTGCAGTATTTTAAACAGCTACTTCCAAGAAAACTGTTCGCACAACGGGGATTGTGTGCGTGTGTATGTTGAAAAGTGAAAACTTGAAAGTTAGGGAGAGAAAGAGACTCACATCATAGTAATACATCAATGGATTGTCTAAAGCCCGCAAATAAATTCCTAGTCCATGCAATATACTGTCGCCTCCGCCTTTATATTCAACATAGATGGCATGTGAATAGTATTTTGTACTGCAATATGATAAATAAGAGACGCAGATGGGATCTGAGCCTTTTTTTGACGGGTAAAGATGTAAGCGTGAATCTCTTGATTTAGGTGGCAAACCTTTGCATCCACTAAGGTGTAATTCTTTGATGTTCTTTGGACGTAGACTGGGGGATGGCAATTGTATTATAGCAGTTTTCTCCAATCCAAGCAATTCCAGACATTCCATGCTACTCAAATCTGGAAATTTCTCTAGTCTTCGGCAGTCACATAAATCCAGATTTGTAAGAGATGACAAACTATATATAACACTCGGGAAAATTGAAAGGTTTTTGCAGCCTCTTAAAAACAATCCTTTAGAAATGCTGGATAACTTCTTAAATGATAACGGCAATTCTTTTATGGCAGTACAACCCAAACTAACTTCCTGCAAAGATGTCATATCTCCCACAATATCTGGAAACTTCTCAAGTCTTGAACAAGAATGAAGAGAAATTTTTTCAAGAGATTTCAAATTGATTTTGTCTGGAAGGCTTCTAAGACGTCCACAGGAATTTAAATCCAGCAATTTAAGCCGTTCGAGAACTCCAATGGATGGGTGGACCTTAGACAAACTTCTACACTCTGAAAAGTTTAGCGTCTCAAGCTTTGGGGTTCTGCTGAAATCTGGTGTCTCGATCAGGTTTTTGGACCAACTCAGGTCAATGTGTTTCAAGCTTCCTAAACTCTGCTATGGACCAAAATATAGTTGTTAATAATTAAGAAACTTCTTTCAAAAAATAAAAGAACAAAAGAAGAAGAAGAGAAAATCTTACCTTAGATCCCTTCCATAGTTGTTTAACTTGGCTTTCACGCATGCTGAGATCAACCAGATTATCGGATTGGAAATTGCTTGGAAAGGATTTCAAAGGATAACGAACTAATTCTATGATTCGCAACTCACTGGATGACAAGGATTTTAAAGGATCTCCATTCCATTCAATTGCTGATGAGTTACCATAAAAGCAATGATGGTCAATCTTAAGAATCCTCAACTTTTTCATCTTTGAGAAGGCTTCAGCTCTCAATTTTTCACTCTTTTGAAAAGGTGAGTTTAGGACTATGCCTTCGACCGGTTCGTTTCCCTACAAGAACAACAAATTAGTTGTTGTGGTGGAAATATTTGACAAATACTTAGAAGAATGTGTATAGCAAAAACACACTTCTTTATACTCATGTCTACACTAGTCACTCACGTTTTTACTCTTTAATACACGAAGGATGTCCTCGTAACACCACAATCTAGTACGTCGACCAGGATCTTCACACTCACGACGAACTATTTCCTGACCCATTTTTCGTAATAAATCATGCATCAACAAATTCCCACATGAGATGGTTATGAGGGACTTGTCCATAAAAACGTCAAGGTTGATGCCTGGATAGTAACCAAAACTTTCTAATACATCCATTAATTTGGTATCAAGCTTCTCTCCTTCAAAGAAACATGCGATATCCAAGAATAACTTCTTCTGTAAATACTCCAATCCATCAAAACCTATCTGAAGTACATCCAGAATTTCCTTATTAGGATTTTTTTGTAATTGATCCCAGGCACTTTTCCACGCACTAAGTGTTCTACCAAACAAGAAGGAACCCAAAACTTTAAGAGCTAAAGGAAGGCCTTGAGCATAATTCACGAAGTACTTGGACATATCCCCATAATTTTCTGTAGGATGGGATTTCTTGAAAGCTGACAAACTAAAGAGTTGTAAAGCTTCATCGTCATTCAACTCCTTAACCTTATAGATACCACTCACGTGTCTTTTCAATAAATGACCATTTTTGCTTGTTATAATGATTCTGCTCCCCATACCAAACCAATCGTGACTCCCTACTAATCCTTCTAGTTGTTTTTCATTATCCACGTCATCGAGGATAACAAAAACTTTTCTTTTGTGTAGTCTTTTCCTTATCACATTGATTCCATCACCATCATCCCATACATTTATTTCTTCTCCCGTGATCTTAGAAAGAAGTTGTTTTTGTAAGTAAACTAGACCACCATTTTTAGTTTCTTCTCTTCCACAAGTAATAAAGCTCCTATCTTTAAATTGAGAGGAGACTCTTTCATAAATGACTCTTGCCAGAGTAGTCTTCCCGATTCCACTCATCCCATGAATTCCTATAAAGCGAACATCATCCAACCCTATACCAAGCAAGTTCATCATTTCCTCAACATGAGAGTCTATTCCAACAAGTTTCTTGTAATCACTTGATAATCTACAATTCAATCCAATAAATATCTTCCTGGTAATTTCTTGGATAAGTGGTGATTCGTAGCTGTAGAAAAGATTGGACAATTAGTTTTGATGCAAGAGAAACTAATTGGAACTATGCGGTTTCTTGTAGCAATAATGCGCCCTGTTTGGCATCATTCAGTAGAGAAATGGAGACTTCTTTAGTTCATACTGAGTTTAAATTTGTATAGTTAATCAAAGGTACTCCTAACTGAAACTATGCGGTTTCTTGCAGCAATAAAGGGTCAATAATTTGAGAATGATAAGAGGCTAAAAAGATTTGTCATGTCAGTCAATAACATTTTAATTCATCAGTTCTTCATTGCTTGACTATAAGATGCAGTCTTTTTATCACCTCTATTGAATTATTGATCATTAATCGTATCAAATCTTAGTACTAAAAGGTTGGAAAAGATCAATTAAATAAAATGAGATGATGATGTGGCATTGTGGCTTAATAGAATACAAAAAAGATGTTTCGGAAATTATATAGGTAATAGAAAATCAAAGTTGACAATTTTCCCAAGGTTTCCAAGTTATCTATGATCTCAGTGAAATAATGAAAGAATACATGTTACCTATCATCCAAGTGCCATCCAGAGATCTTCCCCACCACTGTCAAAGCATCTCTCCAAGTTTGCATCTCCTCCTTGTCAACCTTTAGGCTTTCTTCATGCATAGAAAAAGCTTTTTCAAAAGTTCCCGTTTGATTTCGTACGTCGGAGGGATCCACATGGTAGAATATGGGATAAATTGTCAGCCTCTTTTCTTTCATGCATTTGACGATCTCGGCAAGTTCCATCAAGCACCATTTGGAAAAGGCGAAGTTTCTTGATATGACGGCAATCGCGTACAAAGATTCTTGTATTGCTTTCAAGAGTTCCTGAGAAATATTTTCTCCTCGTTGAAGTTTTTCATCATCTCTAAAGGCAATAATGCCTTTCCGTGTCAAATCGGCGTACAGATGGTCCGTAAAACCCATGCGAGTGTCTTTGCCGTAGAAACTGAGGAAAACCTCGTTTTCCCACCCATGCTCTGACGGCGAAGATGAGGAGGAGGAGGCTGTTTGTGTGCTCGTGGACGCCATTGGAGATCACAAGCTTAAATTTGAAGGCAATACTAATTATTCAGACTAATTAAGAAAACGAGGAAGAAGTTGCAGTAATATATGCAAGTTTAATTAATTAAACTCCTCTAGCTTTCCGTTCTCCGAAACCGGTCAACGAGAGGCCAACTTGCAAAGTAGGTGGGAAAATCACCATAAACGCGTATTTCAAGAGTATTATAATGGGAGGGGCTCCGTTTCAACTTTCAAGAGTAATACTTTTAAGAAAAACTGGTTTTTTTTTTGTTTTTTTTATTTCCAGAATCTTGACTTCCTTGAGCCTGCCCGACTGCTCATGTAACGAAATCTAAAGGAAAAACAAAAAACAAAATCGATGACCACATGATCCACGGCCATGACTCCTGCGATCAACAAGAGAGCTTTCTTTCTCCGGCTGACTCTCTACTCTCTAGGTGAATAATTATTGTTTTAAAAGAAGACAGAAGTTATTGCATCCGCCTCTCCAAGCCTAGCGTTGAGGAGAGCAATGGCAATCTGCTCTGATCTAGGACTAATCCGGGTGATATTTGAAGGGGATTGCCAAACTATAGTCACTACCGTGCAGCAGACAAATGATGGCTGCTCGGCCTGAATGGTGAGAAACTTTTGTTCAAAGAGAGGCAAATACTGTAGCACACCAGTTAGCCAAAATAGCCTTGATGTTCGAAGAAGAGCATGTTTTGCATGAAAATTGATCGTGTAATAACATCTCACTGAAATTAATTTTAATGCAATGGCACAATTTTTAAAGTAATTGTTAATATATCAGCCATGTAAAAAGGTTTCACTACAATCCTTGGATAATGATTTTGATTTTTTTGATTTTATTTTTTTAAATCTAGTAATCAACCATCAATAAAAGAATCAAACTATTTCGTTTTTCTTTTTTTCCTAATTTCATTTTCTTGGGTAGACAAGAGATGAATACAAGGAAAACCCCTCAGTTTATTTTAGAATTTGCACTGCGATACGTGTGTGTGTGTGTGTGTGTGTGTGTGTATATATATATTGTGTATGTATGTATTTACATACGATTATGAATTGGTTTTTGTTGGCCAGCTAATATCCAAAAGCAAGTGGCATAATTTGATTCAAGAAATAAATTTTAAATTCAAAATCTTCAAATAAATTTTGAACTACGATATATGTAAATATATACATATATATTGTGTATGCATGTATTTACATGCGATATTTGTGTTCTATGCATTAACTTGGGAATAAAATAAATCATAGATCTCTCCAGATCTCTATGCAAGTTTCAATTTGAGGTAACATAGCATTTCATCGAAGGAAATAGTCGCATTTTACTTCTATCTAAATTGGAAAATGCCATTTAGCCTCTCAATATTACCGATCAGAGTTATCACACGAGTATTTTAATTTTTAATTTTTTAATTTTTACTAAATGGTTAAGGAAGTGACAATTAGTGAATTTGTATATTTTATTATTATTTTTTCTTAACAGTTAAAGATGTTAAAAAGTATTTAAAACAAAATAGGAAAAAAAAAACAGAAAAACTAAAGTTCCAAAAACAGAAAACAGAAGCTGGGAGGCCCCCTAGCATTGTCCATCCATCTAATGTGGGTGATACATTGATATCCAAATGACTCAAGTGTTAAGCAAAATCCTCGAAACTAATTATGAACATGTGAAACCGAAATACAAGAATGACAACCCATCAAACAAAAAATCACATAAAGTGGCAGCCAATCGCGGCCAGAAATGGTGACAAATGAAAAACAATATTTTCCTTCTACAACCATCTCCTCCTCCTATATGTATACAATTATTTGTCTGCCATAGATACATACATTACAGCATGCGCACTCAGCCAGAGGTGGGATGTGCTTTCCAGCACAATCAGCTATTCATACAACCACGACACTGATACATATGAAAGGTATTATACACGACAACCATTTCACACATTATATCAAACCTCTGTTCCATCACTTCCTTCCCATTTAAGAATGTCTTGGCGCACCAGGTGGTGCCGTTGGCCTTGGGAAGTTGAAGCCTCCAATGTTGGGGGTTTCCACATAGGGGCTCTAGAGCGTCCAATTGTTCCAAAAGAAAAAGGAAAAAAAAAAAAGAGCATAAGATAAAATGAAACAAGATAGAACATGAATAAGGGTCTTCATCCTAAGTATGTGTAAATTGGCACGCTTTTTAGGCCAATGCTACTGTCTTTTATCTGAAGTATGCAGGTTCAGTCGCGACCCTCCAAATTCGCCCCATGCTTGTCTTAAGACTCCATGAGAGCATATAAAGAAAATCATTAACAATTGTCTGTATTCTTCTTTGTTCTCTTTCGCTTTTTTTCCTTGATAGTCTCATCATGAAACCAATACCTATAGCTACCTAATAAAGTAACAAAATTCTATCCAAGAAGGATCCTGCCTGAATTTCTATCCTCTCGATTTTGTTTTAAAAAAAAAGTCCAATTTGTTTCTAACTTTTCGTTCATTTCTTTCTTAAGTGTCACACAAGAAAACATCTATCGATATTAGAGTTGAAAAGCTAATTCTTCAAATTCGATGAAAAAATCTAGGCAGTTAACACAACTCAGTGACGTTTGGGATTAAAAATGTGACATGTTGAATTGATTAAAAGAAGTTGTGAACTTATTACAGGGAAAGAAAGGTACCTCTGGTACAGATGTGGCATAAGATGGATCTTTAGGATTTGAAAATTTCGGAGATGTACTAGGAGAAGTAGCATCATTGCTCGATTCACTTCCATTCATTTTGCTTGATTCACTCCCATTCAATTTGCTTGATTCACTTTCATTCAGCTTATGTACTCCACCATTTAGCATCATCTCACTATCGTTTCCATTGGCTGATTTAACCCTCTATAGGTATAGCACAGTATCTATTAGCCATCTATAGTGAGAATTTTAATATTAACCACACGAATTTGTGGAAAAGGCACCCAAAAATATACCTGGAATATTTTACCAAGAGTTTTCAACCCCTTTGCTCGTGCACGGAGCTCCTCTTTCTTGGCATTGTTTTCTTGAAGAACCTAAGCACAATGTATAGATTACACAAAACAAATTTTGACCAAGTTTCTACTTCAGTTTTCTACTGCTGGAAATAATAAGAGTAGAAAAACAACCATCTGACAAACACGCGAAAGAGTGGCCTCAATATCAGCTACGTTAAGCTTCCACAGGGAATCAATCATCAGTTTCTTGTGAGATTGCAGGTAAGCTTCGAGTTCCTCCTCTGAATAGTTTCCTTCTGCACTCAGTTGCTTTTTCATGTCCTCCTGTAGCTGGATCAAAGCAATTGCACCTGGAGCCACCAACGAAAAAAACCAATTCATCATCATATGCAAATATTTCCAAGGTGGTCACCCTACACAGAGAGTACAGGTGCACAGTTTATACACACAGAGCACCCCAGATAAATGCTACCTTGGCACCAATTGCCCCAACCTAATTAATGATCTAGGTGTCATACATTGGTTTGACTACACACACAAAAAAAAAAAAAAACTTTTTCTTAATAGTGGGTTTTATATCATAAAAGAAGGCATAGCCTAAGTACACAGGTTGAACAAAGTTACCAATGCATTGCAATGAGACACAGATCTAGGGTCCCAAGGACGATGATAAATTATTAACAAAATAGCAATCCTAAATAAACAGAAAGCCACTCTAGTGATTCCAACTTTAGCCAGATATGACCTGATGGATCAAGTCAATGGGTAGATTTCAAGACACCATCACGATACAACTAGATGTTGCCATAGGCCAAAGCTAGTAATATGCACTAACCTGTTGCTGCTGTTACTTGGGATTTAATGAAATGCCCTTTGTTTCTAAACCATTCAGCAATAAATGGCACACCCAAATACATTGCCTTCTTCCCTAGCTCTTTGGCAGCCTGCCTTGCGTATATATAGCCAATTGTATTCAACATATCACTACCATAAGCTGTAGAAAAAAAGACTAATTCATGAGAAATAATCACTTGCAATGCACATTAGTAAAGATATAAAAACAAAATACAAAATATATGGATATGTACACCAAAAGATTCAGACTGCATAATAAATATACAAAACTAGATCTTTTCCACACACCCCAAGTCATTGCACGACTTGCTTGCTGATATTTAAACCTGGCACAAAAAATCCCTCAAAGATATTAACAAGCCAACAATTCACTGTACTTTGAATAGTCTCCATCTATTAACCCACTATACAGATAATGACATTAGAGCAGTCTCATCCGATTCCCCATAAAATTCCCTGCAAAGTCAATTATTATGTCTATAGACTAATTTCATAATGAAATGGTCATCTGACTTAATCTCCATATTAAATTTCCTAACATATCTAGTTGGATTGAAACTTTTCAAACTGAATAATGCTAATGAGCGTTAGAAATAACTACATTTTTTTATATAAGTGAACAAATTAAAGGCGAAAATATAAAACAAGTGAAGGACTAAAAAATAAATTAGATTGCCCAAGTAGTAATGGCAAGAATTACCCGCATTGGATAGCCTCGCCACTTCAGCTTCAGCATGTCTCTCAAACTCCTCTTTGTTTCCTTGCACATATTGGTTGAGTCGATCTTTCAGTAGTTCTGCAAGCTTTTCTTCTCTTTCCTTTTGAACAATCTGCACAAATGAGGAATTTGCAAAAACAATCCAAATGAACATGAGGTTTTGCGCATCAAAGACAGAATAAACATAAAACAAACAACAGTTGTTTGCTCATTTCTATTATTATTTTTGTTGTTGTTTACATTTGTAAATAATTACAAAAAAAAAAAATCAAGAGGTAAATAACTACACAACACCGAACTTGAACCCATGACCTCACCTACACCCTCATGAAGGGGGTGATGCCATGGGTTCCTCACCACTTAAATGTGCAAAGTTTTGTGTGTGTGTGTGTGTGTGTGTGTGTGTGTGTGTGTGTGAGAGAGAGAGAGAGAGAGAGAGAGAACATCCAATGAACTTACATCATATACCAATAACTAAAGCAAAAAGTAACAACCACACGAAAGGCCCAAGAGTAAAAAAGGTATTCATCAATTACATTCTACTGCTACAGACCAATGTCTCTGATAGGAAGAAATTTCCCTACTATATTACCCAACCAATCATAAGTCTTTCTCCTCTCTCATTTAGTATGCTAACCAGCAACAAGCATAACTCCCTAAGAACAACAAGAAGATGGTACTTGTCAAGAAACAACACGATGACAGTAGATGAGCATGGCAATGTTGAGATCATCAATTCATTGCAGCTGCACAGCCCAATACTTTTGGACTTCACTATTCCATTACCACAAGGACTTCAATAGCATTTATTCTCAATGCTATGTGGTATTAAATAGTTCTTCAGCTTCCTATTAATTTCATATATCTTTTTCTGAAAATATTAATTGGTAAGACGCATATGTTGCTCGTCCTAGTTGCCAATAATACTTAGTGGACCTATGTCCATGAGAGATTTTTTTATAATTATTTGGCACCAAGTGTCTGAGAACAGCATCCCAACTAATCCTGAGAGTGCACAGGCTCTTGGCAAAAAGTTTCTCGCCAGTGCACCTCAGGTAATTCAACGGGAAAATGTCCCAGTCCAATGGGCCCTAGAGATTGTTTACATCAAGTGGGATTCAAACCTTGGACCCTAGAGATTGTTTACATCCAGTGGGATTCAAACCTTGGACCTTGAAGGAAGCATACCACCAAGACCAATGCCTTTACTACTTGAGCCAACCCCCCTAAGGGTTATATTCATAATGGGAGAAGTTTTTATATTATAGGTAACCAAAAAGTTTTGTTCATAATAAAAGACATAGCCAAGTGCACAAGACATACATAGGAGCAATACCTAATGTGAGAAAATTGAAAGATGCCAATGGCACAAAAATTTATTGTCAATTCTTGAAAAGAATAGTCAGAATTGGCAATCTCTCAAGAAGTAAATCACAACCTAACCATTTCAAAAGTTTTGAGACCACTTTTGTTCAACATTGACCCTTTTTAAAACCAATATTTCGAATACCGTACCAGTGGGCATATCAAGCAAGGCACTAGAATGAAATATTTCGGTACCGGTACCGTTTTATATACCGTTTTAGAATAGTCTATACATAAATAAATTATATATATAAATACATATATAAATTATATTTCAAAATAATAGTCAATATATGAATAAATTATATTTATAAATATATATTTAGTCTAATCTGAATTGAGGTAAAAAAATGGAAAAAAAAAAAAAGTGTAGAAGGCCTAAATTCAGCCCGGCCAAAATATGTGTACCAACCAGTACCAACGATATTTTGGCCAAAATTGTGTGTACCGACAGTACATATGAAATTTTGGCCAACATGAAATGTATGTATAATTTGTACCGGACAACCAGCCAATAAGACATACTTTGGCCGTACTGGCCAGTATAGTACAAAATTAAAAACATTACTCAAAATTTCTCATAATTTCATTCCCAAACATCACTCAAATATAGGGCTACAAACGAACCAAGTTGAGTCGAATTCGAATAAGGGTACTTGAGCTCGATTAGCATATTTACCCATTCAAACTTGACTTGAATTCAAATAAAACTCAAATATCTTTTTTCAAACTTGGTTTGTTAACCAAATGTTGTTCGAATTTAGCCCAAGCTCGAACTCAATTTTTCTTTGCTTTTTCTTTTTCAAAATTCTAAATCTGATCTTTCAATTAATACAAAAAATTTAAAATTTAGAAAACATTTAACTATTCAACTACATAGTTTTGATTAAAAAAATTATAGAATAACTTTATATGAAATAATTTTTTTATCGGTAAATAAGATTTTATTGATCGTAGGAATAGGCAAAAGCCCAAGTACACGGATCATATAAAAGAGCAACATATAGGAGTGATGTTCTAGCGATACAAGAAATTCATGGATGTTCATGCCAATCGCCCATTGGAACCAGGTGTTAAAACAAAAGGTTCCAAGTTCATCCAATGATTGTTCGCAATCTTCAAAGCTTCGCTTGTTCTTCTCCTCCAAAGACACTACCATAGGCAAATTGGACCCATTTTACAAATTGCGGCAATTTGAGAAGTGCCTTGAAGACCTCCATAAAGCTAAGAGGTCAATCACTGATGAGTATACGAAAGTACACTCTAAATCATAGGAATTAATTTGTATTCTTGAACTTAGATTCTAGTTATTTTGAGATATTCCTAAGCACATTTTTATGTTTATTTTATAATCCATAATAGAGGAGGCCATATACCAGTCAAATGAGAGTCAAAGCCCATTAAAAGGGCAAAGACATTGACAGCCTCTGAATTTTAAAGTCTGATGCAAGTTCAAGATGAACTAATGTAAATTATGTCTTGTATCGATTCTTCCCCCGCAACAGCGCTAAAATGTTATTACAGCTTAACTACTATGCGGTGTTATAGTATAGTTCAAGGTGTCGATGACTTGATTTGCAGGGAGTCAAAAGAAACACTAGAAGATGCAAGTTTAAAGAAAACAATCATATGACAAGATGACATGAGTCTTAAAAAGTATTTTGAATTCTACCTAAAATGAGTAATTAAAATGAGATTAGGGTACAAATAAAAAGGCATGTAAAGCTTCAGGCTTCCATTAATCGGATCCAATACTCTGACTTTTCCAATCCAAACTATGTACACAATTAAGAATTATAACACCAAATTCCTAAGTAGAATATATGACAGCATATTCACCTACTTTCTTAAATTTAATTCTAGAATCTATTCCCCTTTTACAAGCCACAGATTTCATGTATAAAAGGGAATATCATATCTAAAGATGAAACTATTTTTACAAACAATAGTGTAGCAAAAGATCACATCTATGGCATGAAAAACATGTTTAAATCACACTCATATATTCATAATCCTATAGCTCAATTAAATCAAACCATAGCAGGATTTAGTATAATTGTCTAAAACTTAATGTATCCAAATCGAATAGAGAATTCAATCCTAAAATCTTAAACAAAAAAGCTTAATTTGTGAAATGAAGCATAGTTAAAGTATTTTCACCAATCAGTTTCTGCTCCATGCTTTACCTAAGCTTTAGTTCTCCATAGGAGCACTCCGGCAACCCACTAAGTGCCCTCTAACGTCAGTCTCCCTCTGGCAATCGTACTTTTTGGTAGTTTTAGTTTCACCGGTGCAAATCTGATGTCACCCACTCACCATCGGCTCCATTTGGCGTCACCCACCCACTCACGGTGCAGAAAGAGTCATCAGACTCCAACAAGTCTACTAGGAGTACTCTTGACACCAAAATTTGTCGCCAATTGTTCTTCAATAGTGTTTATTCTTGCAGTTGGGCTCTGTTGGTCGTGTCGTCATCACAGAAAGAGTTGTTGGGCTCCAATGAGCTTGCTGGGGTACTCCAACGCCAAGTTTTGTTGTTCCTGTAGTTCTTCAGTCATGTTTTTCAGTGCACCAGATGTGTCTTGCGTTGTGCTTGTATTTTTGCATGAACATTCATTAGGAATGAAGCTTAAGAATTAATATGAGCCAAGTGGTGCGATTTTGGGTGGAATCAAAGGCATTTGAATTTTTACCAAAAGCATGGAGGTCCTCATTTAAAATTGTGGAGAGGAGCAAAAGGGTTTGGAAGTCTCTAGTTATGGGCCGTAGTGGTATAGAATGGGTGGCCACAGTGGAAGCAGAATTATAGGCAGGGAGAAGTTTAGAATTCTCAAAATATTTGCGTGAAGGGAACAAAGCATTCGTAGTTCAACAATGCTCCAATGTACATGGTAGGTATCTAACTGTCATTGAACATGGTGGAGGAGGCCAACAGAGCGTTGTAGTCATTCCTTAAGGGTATGAAAGTTAGGGTTGGGAGAAGTTTAATGTTGAATTACGCAGAGTTGCGGATATGTTTTTGTCATTTTATGCTGATAAGTCAAGGAAGTAAAGCAAGAAGAGGACATCCAATCATGAGAACATCAACTTGGCGACTCAATCATATGGGCAACTTTGACGACGGGTCAAACTTCAGTGACTCAGAGTGAGGGGAACTGTGTAAGTGGTATGCAGATCACGCAAGCCCAGAATTAACTTATTGTGATGCACAAAACATTAAAGGAGAGGGAAACCCAACTCGTCAAGTTGAAGGCAACGATTGTTGTCTTGTCTTCGAAAATAAACAAAAGTCCGCAATCGAGGCTTCCTTTATTATTGATACCAAAGAAGTCGGGATAAATTTCCTTAAGTGCCCTATCACCACACTGTATGTCATGCCAAAATTTGATTTGGTACTCGTCACCAGCCTCAAAAAGAGTAAATATAGAAAATTCAGTCCATCCATGTCGAATGTGCTTCTAGGCCCCCACCCAATAGGATCCACTCACCTCAATAAAGCCCCAACCTCCCCATGCTCTACCATATTTTGAGTTTAAAATTGTTCTCTACAAAGCTCCATGTTTTATGGGATACCTCTATAGCCATTTGCCCAGCAACCTTATTAAAAAGCTGTAAATTGTGGATACCCAAGCCTCTTTCGGAAATTGGAGAACAATCAATGGCCATTTTGCCATATGAAATTTGAACACAATCATTCATCCCTCCCCATAGAAAATCCCATTGTATTTTCTCCATGTGGTGAGCCACCTTGATAAAAGCAAAAATAAAGAGAGGAAGTAAGTCGGTAACTTAGAAAGGGTACTTATGATAAGTGTAACTCTGTCACTTTAGGAAGTTTCCACGCCATCTTTTGTATAGTACATCATTCCAAATGGATATCGACTTGTAATGAGCATCCAATGGGAGGCCAAGATATTTAATAGGTAGATGAGATATCTTACATCCCAAAATAGTAGCAATTCTATCCACATTATGCGCATGCCCCAATGAAACAACCTCTGATTTTTCCAAGTTCACCGTCAAATCGGAAACAACTTCAAAGTAAAGTAGGAGAGCCCTCAATGAACGAATATGATCTTGGCTGACCTCACAAAATAAAAGAGTATCATCGGAAAATAAGAGATGAGAAATGTTGAGTAAGACAATATTTGTGTACCCCACTGTAAAGCCAAATATAAAACCACCTACCACAACCTCATCAATCATTTTGTCTTCCATTGCTAAAACAAATAGTAATGGAGATAACAGATCCCCCAGTTTCAATCCACGTGAACTCTAAAGGAAACCATTTGTCGTGCCGTTAATCAAGATGGAGAAACGTATCGTAAAGATGCAATGTTTGATCCATGAGCACCACTTTACCCCAAAACCACATTTCTCAAGATTTATAGAGTAAGAAGCTCCAATTGACTAGGTGATAGGCCTCTTCCATATCTAATTTGCAAAGCAGCCTTGGCTCTCCCAACTTGAGTCTACTATCCAAACATTCATTTGCAATACGCACCGGACTGAATATTTTTCTCCCCTTCACAAAGGCATTTTGGGGCCCCGATATTACTTTACCCACCACTATGCTTAACCTATTCGTCAAGACTTTTGAGATTATTTTATACATCCCACTCACCAAGCTAATAGGGCGATAATTTTAACGTCAAGCACCCCTGATTGTTTTGGAATAAAAGCAATAAAAGTTGCATTGAGACTTTTTTCAAACTGTTGATTTTCATGGAATTCTTGAAAGGACCCCATGATATCACCTTAATCACTTCCCAACAAGACTGAAAGAACGCCTACTATGCCTTTTAACACTTTCCCAAACCTCCATTTCTTCAAAATGGCTCAGAGCCATCCTTTTACTTGTGGGTCGATAGTATCAAAAGTCCGTCCGTCTAAGTTCAGTCACCAAGAAAAATGTTGCGAAAGTAAATTCCCATAATAGTTGACAGTATAATCCATGGTCTCAATTTGGTTAGAGATAGTCACCCCACCTGCCAACAGGGAATCAACGGCATTGTTCCTCCTATGTGAATTATCCACCCGATGGAAGAACTTGGTACATTTATTCCCCTCCTTCAACCATAGGGTTCCAGAATTTGGTCTCCAAGATATCTCTTACATGAGGGAGACCTTTCAAGTTCTATAGGCAATTGAGTTTTCGAGCCCTTTCATTTTGACATTTCCCATACCTCCAATATGTTCTTCATACCCTTAAGTTCTTCCAAGAGTAATTTCTTCTGGTCTTCCACATTACCAATTTACCAAAAATCTGTTCATTCCAGCTCTTCAAATATTTGTTTAGTGCCTTCACATGCCAGAATATAACTTGGAGTTCCTAGGAATTTATAGGAAGTCCACCATTGTCTAACTCAGTCGATAATGCTCTCAACCTTCAGCCACATATTCTCAAATTTGAAGTACCTTGAACCTCCATGTATTCCTCCACAATCAAGAATGATGGGAAGTGATCTAAGCAAAGTTGGGGAAGACACTATTGAATGAGGCTTCGAAAATGTGTTTCCCAATCTAAGGAAACCAGGAATCTATCGATCCTCGACCAAGAAGGATGTTCGCAAGTGCATATATGTTTCACTTGCTCGACCAAGTGAAGGAACCACCTATATGCATCTATGAGTGCATTATAAGCATACACATCTGGCTTGTGGCTAGATTCTAGCAGTTGTCAAATATCTCTTCCGTTTTTTATGAAATAAAGTAACTTATATTTATAAATTTAAAAAATAATACATAAGATAAATGTAATAAACTAAACAATTTAATATATATACAGATAAATATGATAAATCAAAACTTCTAGTTGCATGATAAATTATTATACAACTTATCCTACACACACTTTGGGAACATGATAAATATATTAAATAAGGTAAACTATAAGAAATTAATATTATATAATCAAGCATATAAAATGTAACTTTTTTTTATAGGCAAGTATATAAAATACAACTAACATGTAACACATATATAATAGATTTTACGAGCTTCAAAAAGAACTCAAACAAGTTAAGTTGAACTTATATGAGTTTTGCTCACGAGCTTAAATTGACCTGTTCACGAACTACTTTGTTCATTTGCAGTCCTACTCAAACACAAGACACATTTCAATTTCAAATTGCCAACTTTTTCATCTAATCATTACCTAATCATTATCCAAACAAAAAAATTAACACAAATTTTTTACAAACTTCAAACAAAACACAAAAACTAATACAACTTTTACAAACTTCAAAACAAAAATAATATTAAAAACTTTTGAACTTTATAATATTTTATTTAACTTTTTCACTACTATTCACACAATTATGAGATATCCCAAGTGTCCAAACATGTCCTTAGTTTCATTCCTTGAGCCTCATACAAGTATGTCATTATTTACGATTAAACTCTACTTCCTTATAAAGCCCTAGCTGCATCTTCTCTTACTACTAAAAAGGCAAGTCTCATTTTTTCCATAACGCTGAAATGTTAGGGTCATATTATATCATCAGGCAAATGTAAAAATAAAAAAAATAAATTTCCGTATGGTGTTATTTCGTTAATTCTTGAATAAGATTCTTGCATGGTACAATGATATCAGTCAAATAATTCAGGTCTGATCGCCAAAGCATCTATTTCAGAGCCATAACAAGATTACCTTCATGGTGCATAACAAATAGGGTTGTTCGTTCGTGGGCACAACATAAATCTAATCATATGTTATTCCTAGATTTTAGTCTAAGAAGCACCAGCTTTGGAAGTGAAACTAAGAGAACTATATCACACTTATAGTCTGCAAATTCCCTATCCGTTCTTTTTACTAAAGCATTTTTATTTCCATCATGATGAAACACCCAACTTCATGTTCTCACAACAGAAACAAGATAAGACCCTAGCAATGGTACAAATAAATGAGAACATGAGGTCCAATACAAGATAATATAAAACAATAACAAAAAGCTCGATTTTTTTTTGGATAAGTAATACACCTCTTTTTATTACAAAAAGCTCGAATTGATGAGGCATTGTAAACGCATACCCTCATTTTTTCTTGCAGCTTTTTAGTGTCAAACTGCTCCCCTTCTGTAAATATGTCTAGTGAAGCCATTGATGCCATCGCAAGCTGGCCTATATATTCCTCAAAAAGCTCACTGCCAAAAAGCATCGCAAAGATAGCTGCAGGATCGATAATTGCTTCACTGCAATATTGGGGAACCATCAATGTATCATTAAAGAATCTTCAAATCATATTTGAGAAAAACTGTACTCCATTCTACCTACATATGGTACAAGAAGACACACAAACCATCACTCTTGAAATACATCTATTGAAAAATTCAGAACAAAAAACTAACGTCGAGATTCCTGATTTTCCAAAAGTGTCATATGCTTCTCGTTGGGCTGGATCACTCAATACTTGGTAAGCTTCACCCAAAACCTGAATCCAAATGAATGAAAGAAATATATACATATAAATATTTCCAATGGTTTGGAACCATATGAGAGTAGACGAAACATGGGAATTAGCACTGTTCCTCAAACTTTTCAGACTGCAAAAGTATCATTCCTAATGTTCTTAGTAGATTAGTGGCCAGTGATTATTTCCATGTTGAATATGCACGTAGAAGGGAGGGCTCTGGTCACAATTAGAAAAAACAGGATAGGCTCAATTATATAAGTAATAATAATGATACTAAATTCCCTATAAATAAATGAAGCAATTTGAGAGTGGCAGCCAAATGGGTCAAAAAATATATATTGGGCTTGGGAAGAAACCAATGAAGTTTGAAATATCGATCCTGGACGGTAGGCTGCTGAAACAGGAGCTTTTGTAGCCTCTAGGTTCAATACAAAACACAACTTACTTAAAGCATCTGCAGTAGAATATAATATTCAATAAGCAAGAAGGGAAATCTTACCTGAAAATTCTGTGCCGCAAGAGGATCATCTGGATTTTTATCTGGATGAACTTGCCGTGCCTGCAAGCAAGAAATAAAGATGATCCATGAGAGCAAAGAATTAGTTCATCTTAGCTAGTGGTCTTCAGCATTACAAAGCATGTCAGGAGTCGCTAGACATGAATGAGAAGAATGCATATTAAAGCTTGTGCTGGCATGATCTTCCGGACAAATAAACTTTAAACGGCATCATTTACATTCAAGTTTTGGCCAACCTGATGAAAGTTTCTTTAGGAATTAATCAAATATATAGAAGACATGAATAAGTAATCAGAAAACTGGCAAATAAAAACGCGATAAAAAGAAGAAAACAAAGAGCCAAAAAAGAAAACACAGGAAGAGTAGGGAAGACGGTAGCGGGGAAGTCAACTCTGTGCTGCACAAGAAGTCAAATGCTAATAGATCCACCGTACAACCAGGGGAATTTTAGCTAAAACACCATAAGAAAAGGGCAATAAAATCTGAGGCATGCCCTAAAAATTGAGATTACTACCAATCAAAGGGATCGTAAATTTCTAAAACTTATCGCAAATAATCAAACCTAAAAGAATTCCTCGATAAAATATCGCCCTTTCTCAGATTTGGCACAAATAATCAAACCAGAATCCTAAAAGATTAGATTCACCTTTATGTAATAAGCTTTCTTGATTTCGGCCTCCGTGGCTGTGGGGTTCACTCCAAGCACGTCGTAGTAATCTGTCTCCTTCACCATCTCAGACTTTCCTCTTCCGATCCGATCGATTATATGCAGCTAAAACTTCCCACGCCGAAGTTTCGAACGGTCCGGAAGAGAATGAGATTCACAGACCGTAAGGAAACGCGTCCAGGGAAAGTTCAGAGATCAGATTATGCTAAAACAGAAAAGGGGCTACAGAGAGAGCGACAGCAAGATAACAGGAGAATATTATTCACCGGGTCCCAATTTTTTAAATTATTTTTTTAACGTCCGTCATGTTTCTCCGCTAGTTTAGAATGTAAAATGCATAGTGACGTTTATACAAATTCATTTTTAAAATAATTAATAATTTAATAACATTATATGGTTCTTTTACTTTTTTATTTATTACGGTGTTGGTGGTAGATTTTCTTAGGTCCAAAGGTATAGAGTTTCACTTCAAAATGAAAAAAGGTATAAAGAGTTTATTCATTAGTGATGAATTATTCTAATTTAAGTATTTAGTAAATTTATATGTGATGCAACTTCTATTTATAGTTGGTTAAAATTTTTTATTGATTAAATTGACATTAATTGATTTAAATAAAATCAAATCCATTAGAGTGTTTATTGATTATTGCAGATTTAACATTTATCACTTCCCCTTTTAATAATATTAGTTGTATTCTGATGATAAATAGTGATAATTCTTCTGGCTAAAAAGAAAATATTCTTCTAAAATAAGGGTGCATAAAGCTTGATAGCACTCAGTGTGGACGAACCCTCCTCGTGCTGACGGAATCAAGTACACTAACATAAATTTCTAAATATGAACAGTGTGAGCAACTAATCGCTTATATTTGTTCACGAAATCTTCACATCAACAACAGCATTAGGGGTTTTATTCTTGGAATTTATAAGACTTAAGCAATCCTGAAGGCCGGCTATTGAAGAACAATTCATTCGATCCGACAAGGCTTTAGCTAACATCCTAAAGACTTTTGATGGTATTAAAGATGGGATTGAGCATATTATGTAGACGATAGATATGGCAGCTCAATTTAAGCCTCTAAAAATTGAGATCTCAAAACCATTCTTGACACATTTTATTGTGAAATGTCTCTCTTTTGAATATAGTCTTTTCAAAATCTCTTTCAACACATAAAGATGAATGGTCACTTAATATATTATTAACCACGTTTGTTCAATAAGATGAGAGATTGAAAAATGAGTCTAAAAATCTTCGTATAGCCATTCATAATAATGGAAATACGAAGAAGGCAACGATGCCCAACTACAAAAGCACAAGGTATCATTAAATAAAAATGGTAATGAGGACTCTTATTTTTTCTGCAAACAGAAATGGCATATGAAGAAGGATTGTCAAAAGTATAAGAGATGGCTCGGAAAAAAAGGTAGTCTCCTATCTCTAGTATGTCACAAATCATTTTTTGTAGAATTTTCCCAAAACACATGGTGGATTGACTCCAGTTCTACAATTCATATTATTAATACCATGTCTCATGTTTCAAAACAATGAAGCCAAAACCAAATGAACAACATATTTATTCAAGAACAACATGTGTTTACAAGTGGAAGCTATTGCGATCTTTAGATTATTTTTAAAGATTGATGTTGTTTTAGACCTTGAAAATATATTTTTTTATTTTTTATTTTTTTAGAAATTTGCTTTTAGTTACAAATTTAATGGGAATTGACTTTGAATTTAGATTTGTTAATCCTACATTCAGCATTTTAAAGAGTGATATTTATTGATGATGGAATAAAAGTTAATGGTTTATTTAAATTTGAGTTAGATCCCAATTTTTAGAATAGTTATTTATCCTTGCATTTTGATGTTGGTATTAAGCGAAACGTCATATGTGAGAACTCATCCATGTTGTGGTATAAGAGATTAGGACATATTTCCATAGAAAGAATTAAAAAGTTGGTGAATGAAGGAGTGTTACAAACTCTTATTTTACTGACTTTGTTGAGTGAGGGAGTAGATTCACTGAATCAAAATCAAACATTTTGCCTTAGGACTTGTGTGGATTGCATAAAGGAAAATCAGACTAAGAAAACCACTAAAGGTGCCACAAAGAGTTCAAGTATTTTATAAATCATACACACAAATGTTTATGGATCATTTCACCTCCATACCTAAATAATCAAATATATTTTATCTCATTTATTGATGATCATACAATGTATATGTATATTGACCTTCTAAATAAAAAATGTTAAGGCATTAGATGCTTTCAAAGCCTATAAAATTGAAATAGAGAAAAAAAAATCAAGATCGTAAAATTTAATAGGAGATGAGAGTATTATAGTAGATACACAAAAAATGGATAAATGATGGATCCATTTGCAAAATTCATCGAAGATGAGGACATTATTGCCGATACACAATGTCTGGCACACCGCAACAAAATAGGGTAGTTGGAATGAGGAATCGCATGCTTATGGACATAGTAAGAAGCATGACTAGTAATTCTGAACTATCGTCATTCTTGTGGAGCGAAGTCTTGGAAATTATTGTATATATCTTGAATAGAGTTCCATCAAAGGCTGCCTCTAGAACACCTTTTGAGTTATGGATTGGACAAAAACTAAGTTCGAGTCATTTACACATATAGAGTTGTCCTATTGAAGTGGATATTTATAATTCTTGTATCAAGAAATTAGATCCAAGAACAATAATTAATTTTTCATTGGCTATTCGATACAATCCAAATAATTCAAGTTTTATTGTCCCTCAAATAGTTCTAAAACTATTGAGAACATAAATGCCAATTTCTTTAAAGATGCTGAATCTAGTGGGTGTTTATCCTCATAAGTTATAATTTGAGGAAGCACAAGAGCATACTAAAACTCCTTCATATGGAGGACGTATGATTTTGCTAAGATAAGATCAAATTACTCACTTTGAACAACAATCATTTTCAAAGTAGTCTACTCATAAAGAACAGATTTAAGCAAAACATACTCCTAGTTTACAAACTACATAGGAGGTAATATTAAGATATTAAAGAGATTCTCAAGAGTAAGGAAATCAACAATTTCTAATAACCATATGTTTTACATCTAAGAATCTAACTTTGATATTAGACTTAAAGAGAATTCAAGCTCATTTTCAGAGGCTTTAAGAAGAAATAATTCCACATCTTGTATGATGCCATGAAAGATGAGATAGAGTCCATCGCTAAAAACCAAGTCTAAGGTCTCATTAAAGATTAAGTCTGAGATCTCGTTAACATGCCTAATGGAGACCAGCCATTGACTACATATAAGTTTATAAAATCAAAAGGGGTGCTTATCGTAATGTTGAAAGACGCAAAACTAGAATTGTGGCTAAAAGATTTACTAAAAAAGAAAGCATTGAATGCCATAAAACCTTCTCTCCAACTTCTAAGAATGATTCATTTAGAATAATCATGGCACTAGTGACTCATTTTAATCAAGAGTTATATCATATGAATGTGAAAATAAAGTTCTTAATTGGGGATATTGAAAAGAAGGTGTACATGTCACAATCGAGGGTCTTAAAGATAATAGTCATAGAGTTTACAAATTAAAAAAAATAATAATAATCTATAGATACACTTAAGCATGCCTCCCACCAGTGGTACATAAAATTTCACAAGGTTATTAGCTCATTTAGATTTGTTGAAAACCTTGTTAATCAGTGCATATACCTTAAGGTTAGTGAGAGTAATACATTTTCTTAGTCCTATATACATATGACATAATTAGTGATTTAGGTTTTCTTCATGACACCAAATAGTTTATTTCTCAAAACTTTAAAATGAATGATTTATATAAAGCCTCTTATGTCATTGGAATAGAGATTCATAGAGACATGAAACAAAGGATTTTATGATTGTCTCAAAAGGCCTATATTGAAAACGTTTTGAAAATATTCAATATGAATATTTGTAAGGTTTCGATAGCACCTATTGTCAAAGGAGATGCATTTAGTAAAATCCCATGTTCTCAAAATGCATTCGAGTAGAAGCAGATAAAAAGGATACCGTATACATCTACAATAAGAAGTCCAATATATGCACAAGTCTACATTAATCCTAACATTGGCTTCATAGTGAGATTATTGGGTCATTAAAAGGCTGCAAAGAAATTTTACAGTATTTATAAGGAATCAAGGACTATAGATTGACCTACATATACATTTGACCATTTAAAAGCGGTTGATTATTTAGATTCGAATTTTGTTGAATGTGTAGACACCAAAAAATCTACTTTAGAATATATTTCTCTACTTGTTATGAGTGCTTTATCGTGGAAAAGTTATAAGCAAACTATTGTTGTTATTTCTATTACGGAGGTAGAGCTCATAACAAGCTATGAAGCTATTACACAAATGTTATGGTTGACGAATTCCCTCAATGATCTTAAGATTGTCGATTTAGTAAAAAGGATACTATGGCTACATTTGAATGTTGAGCTAAGTTGAGCTTAGTTGAGTTCTTTATAAATAATAGTGAGTTGATATGGTAGAGTGAATTTTGTGGGGTCCACCTAAAGTGGGTTTAAATATATTTGAATGTTAAGATGAAAAAGGTTGTGAGTCTTGTGTGTAAAGAAACGTTTAATTAAAAAAATTTATGAGTCCCACGTGTAAATAGGTTTTGAGTTGATATAAGTTTAGTAATTGAAAAGTTGGATATTTTGATGTTGAACTTAATTTAAATTTAGACTGAAGTGAGTTAATCTCAATTGAGTCTAATAACCAAACGGGGCCTGATCTTCTGTGATAGCATTGCTGCAATTTTCTTCTCCAAGAATAATAAAAGCAATAGCAAAAATTATATAAAAGTAGTAGCAGTAAAGAGAATTGAAAGAAATGAAGTATTTATTTGATTGCATAAGTACTAAGTTGATGATTGCAGATCTCATGACAAAAAGGCTTATCAGTATTGCAACTCAAGGCTTTTGTAGAGAACAAGAGAATTGTCAATTTATTTTATGTTTAGTTTCTGTTCATTTGGTCTATAAACATACAATATTCATTGTGATTTTATTTTAGAGAATAAAGTTATTTTGCACATATTGTTTTTATCCATGGAGATAATATAAAGTAGGACCCGATGGTTTATTGGAATTTCATTCATAAAATTGTTTGTTCATATGGTACTTATTTAAGGGATATTGCACATGTGATACAATGAAGGGATGACTTGACTTTGTAAGGTTCTTTATCATCGTGATTCGTATATGATACCATATCTGAGTCGGTGGGTTCTATAACTAGTTGAAATAAATAACGTTTGGTCATATTTTTTTTTATTACCCTATATGAAAAATTGTGTGACATGAGGATCAAGTGAGAGAATATGAGAATGTCAGTGTGACCCACATACTACTATTTCATTAAGAAATTTAATTCAATTAAACTTGGGTGTTAAGAGTTTTATTTATAATGTACAACTAGTAATAGATAACTCTCATTCCTTGATAGGATAAATAGTTCAAATTTAACTCTGTTAGAATATCCTTAGCCTAGCCTATAAATTAATGGTCTGTGTACATTATCAATACAACAATCAAAATATATAGGTTAAAAGATTACCTTCTTACTCGCATTTAACATATTTTTCTTAAAGTGAGATTTCTTTCAAGTTATTGTTCACTCTTAAATCATTATGGCGAAAAGTAGGTACTATTTTATTTCTGTTGCTAGATATTTTATATTTATGATTTATTCTTTCAATTTATACACACAAAGTAAAGTTACAAAATAGCATTATTTAGTTGTTGGTATTTAGAAACAAACTCATTTGGGTATCTTTTTTTAGGGGAAATCTTGCAGTCCGAATGGGTATAAAATCTCATTTTGCACCAGTAAATCATATAAGGACACATAAGCACTTTAACGGAATTAATACAGAATATGCACCCACTAGATAACCCTTACCTCTAAGAGAAACCCTCCAATCTCATCTCTTGTGAACCTGTAGATTTCTCAAAGGCAACCACCAATAATGAACACCCAAATCCCTTGCTGATGATGAACACCCAAATCCTCTACCTCATCATTAAATCATCTCAATATACTTAACTTGTGATTCCCGTCCCTCCCAACATCACAGAACCCTCCCATCTCTAGCGAAAACAATAAACAATGCCGACAACAAAAAACTCTCCTCATCTCCCACGTGAGAATGATGCTGACAAAACTTAGATATCTATGTGAGAAAATGCAAATCCCCCATCAAATGAGTTCATACGCGTCTCTTTAAGGCCCATATTCCATTACCATTACCATTACCAATCTCTCGATCCCTTCAAATCCCAGCTCTCACTCAATCACCCACCAAACAAAGCCAACTTTTACCAGTTTCTTCTCTCTCTCTCTCTCTCTCTCTCTCTCTCTCTATGAGTTCCCTTGATTACAGTATCTGTCGAGAAACCATACCTCTTTGCATCAACAATTGCGGCGTCATGAGGAATCTAGCCACCAACAACATGTACCAGAAGTGCTTTAGCACCACTACCACCATAGCAACAATGGCTAAGATGTTGTCTTCATCGTTTTCATCTAACAAATTGCCACAGAGAATTCATATCGGGTGTTCATCGTCGACGAGGGATTTGGGTGTTCATCATCGATAGTTTATTTCTGAGAAGCCTGCAAGTTCGCAAGAGATGAGATTGGGGAGGGGGAGTTGAGGGGAGAGGTGTTTTCTTAGAGGTAAGGGTCATCTAGTAGATGCGGGTTCAATGTTAACTTTCATGAAGTGCTTACTTGTTCTAATACAATTTTCTGGTGTAAAATGAGATTTTAAACCCATCCAGATGGTTGGTTTCTCCTTTTGACATATAAAATGAGATTTTATAGACACTAATAATCATAATTCTTTATTAGAAGTGATTCAATATTTATATTCGAATAATCTGTTAAGATTTTTTTATATAATATATATGGTAAAAATGCAGATCATAATAGTAAATAGTATAAGTTTAATATTTATTTTATTTTCATTTGTATATGCACTTAGAAACATATATTGTAATTGAGTAATGGTATATGTACAACTCTTTACATAATTATATTCCAAAGTTAGAGTATTTTGTAAATAATATTATTTTTATAAGTTACATTGCAAAAATCTCTCTCATTTAGAATATATTTATATAAAGGATTGTGACAATAGTTACACCTGTATAATTTTTCATTATAATTTTTCTAAAATGCTATTACTCTTTTATGATCCGTACTTGTGTTATTTAAATTATTTGATGAGAGTTTTCATAGAGGGAGGAGCCATCGATAAAAGGTAACGAACTCGATATTGACTGTGTAATTTTTTTTTATGGTAAAAAAACACAATGCTAAAAATAAACAAACCAATATCTTAAAAAGAACACTATTAGTACAAATTATAGGTACACTTTGTAAGTGTAACTATCATTTTTCTTTCATAAATGATCTTCCAAAATGTTTGATGTATTTTTTTAAAGCACTGTTATGTATTTTCCTTTAAAGAAACACAATACTAAAAAAATAAACAAACACAAATCCTTAAAAGAATATAGAATTGATATTGATACAAATTATAAATGATAGGTACTTTTTGTCATTTATAATATGTTATTTCGAAGAGAAACGCTTCAGGTTGGATGTTTGTGAAACAATTTTTCATGACCGCCAACATTACATAGCTTTGAGTAGCCTTCGACCATTAACCAATAATCAGATGCAAACACTACATGGCCCACCCTCGACCACTGCTTCTAGAGTTAGCTTTCCCCTTTTGCCCATTTCTATAATGGTCCCACGTGGTGCCGGACGCTATAAAAAGTATGAAAATCCAATGTCTCTAACAGTAACCAAAACAACTTTCTTCCTATCGAAACCCCAAAAGGGCCAAAATGAAACCCTAAATTCTCACCCCAAATCTAATCTAAACCAACCGATGTACGTAAAACTAAACACACATTTCTCATTACTCGTGGCGCTAAAAAGAATAAGAAAGTGTGAAATATTTCACAATTCTCTTTCTCTTCTTGTTGTGAAAATGATTGAATTCAAAATGATAGCAAGTTGATCGATTTTTCTAAGTCAATAAGAAAGAAGTGTTAACAATTGATTTAGGTCGATACCATCCGCAATTCAATTCTTTGCTTATTCCACTTCAATGAAGTTCAACCAAGCCATTTTCCAAATCTCAAATCTATGAATCATAATCTTGAGGAAAAAATCCTTAAAAGAATAAATAATTGAGATTGATACAAATTATAATGATAGGTACTCTTTGTGATTCATAATATGTTATTTCAAAGAGAAACGCTTCAGACCGGATATTTGTGAAACAAATTTTCACGACATACAAGAGTCCAATGCCACATAGGCATTCTAAGAAGAGATGATACTCAAACCTTTTGCCTTTCCTTCTTTCTCTCCATCCCCCTCTCCCATTTGCGTTCACATCATACATTTCGAATTCTTAGACGATTCCTTCGTCTCCCTCTTGAGCTCTCATCCTGACAGAAGACTTAAAAAAAATCTAGCAAAGGCCAACTGCCAACTCGCTAACCAAGATACAGCTCTAAAACTTATTACAAACTCGGGCAAAATATGAGTATTCATATGGGTACTCCAGATAATATATTTCCTAGGAGCTGAATGATTATCCACGACTGAATCGAATTCTTGAAAGTTGGGTGACACTTCTCGAAATCGATATGCACAGTAAAATAAATGCAACTGCACATGAAGAGATTTACTAGAGCGTTTTGTACAATATAACCACCAAAAAAATATAGAGTAAATCCAAAAGAGACCAAAGAGTAAATACACAAGTTTAGAAATATTTCAAAAAAAAAAATCTACAAAAATCTACAAAATGAAAATGAGAGAAATATAAAAAAAAAAAATTTGAACAAAAATCACCCACATAGAAACCCAAATGGAAATAAAATAAAAGCTGAAATAGATTGAATGAAACAGAATAATCGACAAATTAAGAGAAATAAAAAGGAGAATATGTGACAAAGGAATGGATGCGAGTCTGCGACAACGACATTGAGTGCAGGTCAGGTGGGAAAACGAGAAAGTTTGGGTACATGCAGATGCACTCCATCTCTTCTTTGAATATGCCTACATGGCATTTTACTATTGGTTGTTGTGAAAAATTATTTCACACTTATCCGGTATGAAAAAATTCTCTATTTTGAAAGGTTTGATGTGATTTTTCTTTCTCAATAATGATTTTCTGATGAGAAACACTACATTTCGGATGTCTTCAAAACAACATTTTGCAGCTATCCAATCACCACATGCCACATAAGCTCTTTTCCAAACTACAATATGAGTCCGCCAACACCAGATCGACCAAGACTACGATTTCCCCCTGTTTTACTTCTTCCTCCTTTCTCTATTTCTCTAATATACTTTTGTATAGATTAGTTCCCATGTCGGGCAGAATATTTGCCATTAATGCCTAAATGACGACGTTTCAGTCCATTCTCTATTAGTTTGAAACAAGAAATCATGTACAAATTTTTTTAAAAAATAAAAAAAAATAAGAAGAAGAAGATAAAGAGGGTGGAAGAGGTAACGGATAGGAATACAAGGTCCATATTTCTGGCGAATACATATTTTAGAATAAAATTTATGGAATGTATAAGATTTGTAGGGTTCTTCAAATTCTTCTCCTCAAGTTTCTCAATAATATACCAAAAAGAGAAGTCAATTTCTCAGATTCGTTGAATTAAATTTTGTTTATGTAATTGTTCTATGTATTTTTGTTTTAGGAAGTTGGTTAATTTTATTTTATTTTAGAAATATATTTTACAAGCAATGATACCAAAATAACTTATTCTTAGAAGATAAAATATTTATGTAATCGTAAATTGGATAATCATTTTGAAAAAAGTGAATAAAATATGAGATCTATATAAAAAATTTTAATTTTTTAATAGTGTATCTCATTTTTTTTTCAAAACGATTACGCAGTATTTATGCACTTCATGGTTGTATGTAAAATTATTCTTATTAGAAAGTTCCAATAAAATAACCCAAGTATCCTATATCCTTCTTTGTTCCACATATCACTCCTCGATTATGAAACATCATTGTCCTCAAAGCTCTGCCCCATTGGGACTTTGCAAGATAGAAGTCGGTGCGACGCATGTGAGTATAACATTTTATAGTAAGTATGAGAAACTAGAACTAGAAAATTAGAAAAAGGAAAAAGAAGAAAGAACATGAAAAAATTGCAATGAGTGATTGATTTAGTGCGAGTGGGCTTATATTATAGTTTGGAGAAGTGCATATATGGCATGTGGTGATTGAATGGCTGCAAAATGGTGTTTTGAAGATATTTAGATTGTAGTGTTTATTTTTTTAAATTTTAAATTTTCTTGAAAATTTAGATTTTTATTATGATTGATTACATGATACATCTCAGTATTAACCTCAATATAGTTCTAGCTTAAAAAATCGAAAGTGGGTGTAATTTTACAAAATTTTAAATTATAAACTTATATATGTATATCTAAAATTGGTTTTCAAAAAATTTCAATATAAGTTACTGTTTCGAAGTTGCTTAGGCCGTTCCTAACGGCGTTACTCTACGCGCAACTTCGTGACCCGGAACGACGTTGTCTGTACTCGTTGACAATTGCCATTGTCCGCCGTCTTCGAGGTGGTGGGTTTTCATTGGTTAAAAGGTACGTGCTTTCTTTCGGATTTCTTGGAAATGGCTAATTAAGCTAGGTTGGTTTTGTAATTATTATTATTTTATTTTATCTAATTATTATAATTTTTTTAAACTTATATATAAAAAATAATTTAATTTTTGTAAACATCAAAATAAAAATAATATTAAAAAATATATTTTAATAATATTTTATTTAATTTTTAATTTTTTCATCTACTTTTTAACAACGGAAATTGCAACCTTAGTGCATCGGACCGTCCAACGTTGTAGATCCTGCAAATGCCGTGCTCCCCAAGATTTTATATGATATAGAAGACAACTGTGCCTGGCCAATAATTAATTCGAAGCTCTAAAATTACAATGATGTCCACTTATTGGAAAAAAAAACTAAAAATAAAATTATTGGATGAGAAAATATATCGTAATAATTATTACACATTTTACACTTACTGTAATTGATCAAACTCTATGTATTACGCCCCAATATTTTAAAAAATTGCAATTTGTACTATGCATTAAGATATTGACTCAAAATTATTAAAGATAAATCGAGTCGATGTACAACTCATAAAAGATTTATAAAAGATGAAAAGTTGGATAGTTTAAGGAAGGAGAGAGAGAGAGAGAACGCAAGCGCATAACAAGTTGAGCTTTGATCGGATAAAAATGGATATATTTATGTCACTTTTTTTTATAATTATTGGAGTAGCATATATCTAAATGTATTGATTTATTTTTATAGATGAGATGAGATAAGAATTTAAAAAAATTATTAAAAAATATTTTTTAATATTAATTTTATTTTAAAATTTAAAATAACTATTTTGAAATTTAAAAAAATTAAATTATTTATTCTATTTTATATATAAATTTTAAAAAATATAATGACAAATTTAAAATAAGATGAAATAATTTAGAACAATAAAACGTGAAATAGGTTTTTAGAGAAAGATTTGTATTTTGTTTAAATGTCAAGTTGAGTTAAGCTGAATTGAATTAAATAAAATATTATTTTTTAATATTATGAGTGTTTTAGAATTTAAAAAATTTGAATTATTTATTATATTTTATATAAGAATTTTAAAAAATATATAAAAATTTTAAAAAATTATAATAATAAAATAAATAAACAAAAAAATAAAAAATAAAAATCCAAACGAAGTCTTATATTTAGGGAAGGTAAAACCATTCAAAAATAAACTACAAAGATTTGAAAAGAAAAAGGTCTGTTGGAAACTTGGAGGTACAGAAGCGTTTTTCCAAACTCAAAACTTACCATAGTTACCGCCAAGTCACTCAGCTTGCTTGCTCCTTTTAATTATGTGAAAAAGAAAATAAAAGAAGTGAACATTAGGAAATGGATATGACGAGTACCGATACCGCGTAGGGAGGTTTTATGAAGCAGGGATCCAAATTTTTGGGAGCAGCGACTGATATTGACTGAATAATTGAGCGATGTCGAACGCAGTGGCGAATGGGCTTGCTGGAGCTGGAGGTGGAATCATCGCTCAGATCATTACTTATCCCCTCCAAACGGTACCGAATCCCACTCCCTCTTGTTCTGCACCGTTGTAATTCTTGCCGCCGTTCTTCCCCCACCCCCCCCCCCCCTTTTTGTTTCTTTGGAATTCGATTCTCAGCTCGTCTGAAGGATGTGATTCTGTTTGCTTGCAGGTGAATACGCGTCAACAAACTGAGAGAGTAGCCAAGAAAGGCTTACGCAATTCCGATGGGAGTTTGCCCACTTCCAGACGCCATGAAGTTGCTCGTCCCACTAACACTCTTCTTCAAATCATCCAGGTTCCTTTTCTGTTTTCTGTTTTATTTTTCTTTCATTCTTTATTTCGAACAAACAGACGAAAGTTTCCCTAATTTTTTTTTTTTGGTTGGATGGATATCAGGTTATAAGAACCGAAGGTTGGGGAGGACTTTATAGTGGTCTTAAACCGTCTCTGCTGGGAACTGCTGCTTCGCAAGTTGGCTCATTATTCTTTCCTTTATTTACTCTTATTTATTTATTTATTTATTTATTTATTTTATCTGATCGATTACTATATTTTATCTTTGCTTTATGTCCTTTTACTCATTTAGTTCTAAATACCATAGAAAGGAATGTATAAATGACTAAATCCCCTTTTAAGTTTTACTTGGGAAGATGATATATTGCTAGAATTACGTCTTCACCTCTTCAATTGGTTCAAATGACAAGTCTAGAGCATCATAAAACAATATATGGATGACATGATGGTGGTTACAACGAATAAATCCTTGTAAAGAAGGGTATTGCCATTGACCGGTAATATCATGTTTGTCTAGTTTTCGGGCCTTGCATGTATGTCTTCATCCACATGAATAGTGTTGACACATAAGAGAAAGAAAACGCCGTTATTCCTTCGTATTTCCTCATTGTACCATATCCCGGACCATGCAAAAGAAGCATTGTGCTTGGCCTACTCATACTTTTATCAGCACTTGTTGGGGATTTTGTTTATGGGAAAGAGAATTTGAAAAATATGATAAGGTTTTGAGACGTATTAAGATACTATTTTTAAGACGATATTTGCCCCATTCACTAAAAGTTTGCCATTAGATTTCTAGCAAATTGCCTCTAGGATACAACAAAGTTTTTAAACTTTACAAATAACAATTTTGGAGAGTTCATTAAGTTTCTATTGAGAATGACAGAAACAGAAGAGATAAAAGATCTTTTTGCCTTTACAGGTCTGTCACATTATTATTTATAAAGTTTGAAAAGGTATTTGTGAAAACCCATGTTATTTTTCAATTTAATCGTTTTTCGCTCGAGCGGGGTGTCGAACAAGAGTCGAACGAGATTATTGCCTGGAATTTTGCTCGAGCGAATATCGAACGAAGTCACCGTCTGATTCTTGCTCGAGCGACTGGTCGAGTGAGGTCGAAAAATCAACAGTTACGACACAGATCACTTTGGTTGAGACGTGTCTTTTCTTTAGACATTGTACAGGTTTATTTCAATAGTTTCGTGTTTGAGCATGACGTCGAGGGAAACTCGAACGAGATCACTGTCTGACTCTCACTTGAGCGAGAGTTGAGCGAGATCTCGGCTGTGACACAATTCTGTACATTTTCACAAGTTTTCTTCTTTCAACATTTTAAATACATATTACAACCTATTCCAACAGCACTTCTAAGTGGTATCTATGTCCATTAGCTAATTAGGTTGTCTCTCACACTAGATTCTTTTGCCTATATCTAACTGCTTCCTTTTTGTACTGCCAGGGGGTTTATTACTATTTTTATCAGGTCTTCAAAAACAGGGCAGAGGCCATTGCAGCTGCTCGTAGAGACAAAGGATGTGGTGATGGTACTGTTGGCATGCTCTCTTGGCTTGTTGTTGCAGCTATTGCTGGGTAAAGAATCCATTCTATGTTAGCCTTAAAGATTCCTTTATTTTCATAGTAATTACATGTTGAGGGACTCTGGAGGTTCATATGAAAACTTTGTTGAGCCATGGCTGGGGTTAATCAGTACCTGACTGGCTATCACATGAGTGATGGTTGAAGTCAGGATTTAGTGTGAACAGGTAGATGTAGTTCCCTCCTTATATAATATGGCTCAGTTTTACTTTTGAGTAATAACTTCTGAAAATTTTTTATCTTGCAGCTTCTTAAACGTGTTGTTCACAAATCCTATATGGGTTCTTGTGACTCGTATGCAGGTGCATTTGCATTTTTTAGTGTATACTTTGCTTCTTTTCAGTTTCTAATGCTTCTAGTTAAATCCTTATTGAAGGGGTTTGCATTTAGTTTCTCAAAAACTTAACTCTATTACTGTACGTGTCAATTAATAATAAAAAGTTATATATGAGCAATTTAATAGTATGGTTATGCTGCTCACAACTTTTGCATATATTTTTTTGCATGTATAAGGACCTACTTACACAAGACACATAAACATGCATGCCTACACATCGTAGACACACAAAACATGGAAACACGCATGATAACACTTCATATGCATGTGTAGAGATACATATGAATGTACACATATATACATAATGAGGGATATAGGGGGTATTTCATTAAACCTTTGCTTCAATTGAAAATCATGTATTCCTTCCCTATAAGCATTTTAATTCTTTACAAAGCAATAATGGCTGATTCCGGATTCTCTCTCTCTCTCTCTCTCTCTCTCTCTCTCTTACTCTCTCTCTCCTAATATTGTTTAGACACACACTCAAGCTGAAAGAAAGATTATGGAGGCTCGGAGGGAGGCTCTATTGAGGGAAGCGTCTGAAAGAAGTTTAGCAGATTCAACTTTTTCAGATAAATTGGCTGAGCTTGATTCAGAAAAACCTCGTCCGTATGGCACCCTGCATGCGGTTGGTTCTTCCTCACCATTTGTCCCTTTTCTAGGTTTTGCTCGCAAGATAAATCATGTTTTGGATTTACGGTTGCTTTTACATGAATTCATTGTGTTCTACTCTAAGAACACACTTGAAATATGCCAAGTGGAAATTAATTAGTGTTTTTAATATCGTACCGTACTGGCCGGCCGGTACGGCTGGAATATGTTGTACCGGCCGGCCATCCAGTACACTTTAGAGTACTATTTTGTATTGGTCATACTGATCGGTATTTCGGCCGTACCTGCCTCATACCAGATTTTGGACATTCACTCCCCCCAAGTTTTTTGCTATTTTTTTTTTTACCTCAATTCATACTAGACTAATTATATATATTTATATATATAATTATTCATGTCTTGATTATTATTTTGAAATATAATTAACATATATATAATTTATTTATATATAGAGTATTTCGAAATGGTACACGAAACAATATTGGTATTGAAATATTTCACTCCAGTAGCTTGATCGGTACGCCCATCAATACGATATTCAAAACATTGAAATTAATATTACCTTTGCCAGTGCTGGAAATAATTTGTGTTGGATTGATTTAAGTTTCACCAATGAGTAGGCAGATTTTGTCGCGGTATTATGGTCAACAGGAAGAGTAGCTGCATCTTGGAATATAATTTGTAAAGTACCAACAATAAAATGGAGCCATCTAACAACCTTGGTTTGCTCACAAGCTTTACAGTCAGTTTCAAGCTCGTAGCCTGAAATCTATGAGCTCTAACTTTGTTCACATAAATGACCAAGGATTAATTTGGCTTTATAGTAGGTCTTAAAATTCTTAAAACGATATTCATTTGACTTAGCGGAGCAGTTAACTCTTTCACTTAACGTCAACGTGGGCTAGGGCCTAAATTTCCAAAAGTTGAGTTAATAATATCTCCCAAAGAAGATTTTTGTGGTTAGTCTGTGAAGTTTGTAGCTGTGAATAAGAAAATTGAAATGTGGTTATCACGAACTGATACTGATGTTGACTAATTAAATTGCATGATATGGCGAATAGAGTTTAAACAAATTTGAAATAAATATCAGGTGGAAGAAAATGAATATGTCAATGTCTCATAAACCATAATGATTTTAGCTTGCTATCAACCATATCTTTCACGTGAAATGTCCTAGAGAACATTTTAAATATGAAATTCATGGAGTGTAAATGGCATGTGATAATTCTTCTCCATTTATAATTTGAGAAATTTAATGATAACAAATGAAGTGTTGGTTAGATATTTTGTTTAGGACTGTGTTTCTAGTGTTAGAGGAATCTCTCTCTCTCTCTCTCTCTCTCTCGTATCTGCCATTTATTTAAGCTGAAACTCCAAATTCTTAACATCTTGTTTAACCTGCCCTCATTGTTTTAGTGCTTTTGATATTTTGTGATTTATGTATTTGCTTCTCATCACCAGTCCATGTGCATGCATTGCTGGGCAGGCATGCGAGGTTTACAATGAAGCGGGAATTGCTGGATTCTGGAAAGGAATTGTTCCAACACTTATAATGGTTAGCCTTTATTGATAATTGAATCAACTTCTCATGCATGCTTGAGTTACTTCTGGCATAATCAAGTAATCCCATTCCTAGGTGTGCAATCCTTCAATTCAATTCACGATTTATGAAAGCTTGTTAAAGCATCTAAGGAGAAAGCGTGCTGCAAACAAGCAGGGATCAAAAAACATAACTTCTTTGGAGGTATAAGATCCCTTTCAAATGATAGTCGGAAAACACTTGCAATCTTTAGCTAGTTTTCTGACATTTTTAATGGCAATAAGAATTTCATGATTTTTTGTGGACAGTCCTAAATCTCTTTCTTTCTCTCTCTCTCTCTCTCTCTCTCTCTCCCCCCCCCCCCCCCCCCCCCTCTTCCAATTTTTTTAATTCTCTGTGAAAAAGGTTTTTCTATCGGGGGCCATGGCAAAGCTGGGTGCAACTCTTGCAACATATCCCTTGTTGGTTGTCAAGGTAAGTAAACTCTACCTTGCTTGAAAAAATGCTTCACAAACAGTTTGCTCAAGTGAAGAGACTGACTTCTCTTTCTTATCATATTATATTTTATTGGTTAAGAACTCTCAACATGTTCAGTTTTCCTTTTTAATTTGTAGTAATTAGAGCATTAGTAGTGGCCTAGTCAAAGTTTGGCCAAAATTTAACTAGAAAATTCACTTTTTTATAAATTTAGCTAGCCATTTTTCGACAACACCAAATAACAAACTCTCTAAATTTATTACTATTCTATTAAAATATTAATTTTGACATTTTCATTTATTTTAATTCTAATTGTAATTGCAATATCTATCAATTTCTCAATACATGGATAGCATTGTATGGGTCTTCACCTGATGATTCTCAAACATAGCAATTACCAAAACTTCTTATCAATCTCAGCACAACTGAGATTTACCACTTCTGGAGCCTCAAAGTAATAAAATATATAGATAGGTAGAGAAATGGAGAAGACTATAAGATTTTTTTTTGATAAGTAAAAATATTATATATATATATATATCAATAGGAGTAACCAAGTACAATGGATGCATACAAAAAAACACCTATTTCATACTAGAAAGCCTTTAATGACCCCAAAAAGCCCGAGAAAAACTACCTAAAATACTTAAAGCCCAAGTAGGAATAAAATACATCTCTCCAACTCCAACCCAATGTTTCCCGTAGACTAATACTCCACCCTCTATGAGAGCATCTTCATAATGCTCTCTGTTTAGTCTTCTCTCGACTTGAGCTACCGCTCAAAGTGTCTTAGTTGATTCCCCAAGAAAGACGCTTCAACTTCCTACTTTTCTTAAAATTTGATTTGGAGTCATGCGAGTGACTCGCTTTAATCGCAATTAGTAGTGCTTTAAATTGGTCTTCACATCTTCTATGTGAGATTCCTACGACATGCCGAATCTCATTAACTTTTTGCAAAACCTAATTTGATGATGATCCAACTAATTGTTTAAGGGAGGAAGAGATACCAAGGGGACAACATCTTCTCCCAAAACACTGGGTCCTAAGCTTTCAATCTCGCAAGACACCAACGATAAACCTTTATTCAAATCCCGTGCCTCCTCAACAATTCCAATGGTACTTTCCATTGGAGATTCTTGGGTTGGCAGCAAGCCCGTTCTAATATGCTTGAGGTGGACATTAAATGTACCTTCAATACGCTTAAGCTGTACCTCCACCAACATTGGGTCCTCTACTCTTGCCTTCTTTTTTCTAGTAAATTTATACTGTATTTTGAATCTGAATCGATAAGTGTCATTTTGAGAAAAAAGGGAATGATTCATTGGGAGAAAATGAAAAAACAAAGATTTCGCACAGAAACTTGACTTAAAGTAAATGGAATTGTTGAGGAAATTTTATGTTTTATTGTGGAAGAATATAACCGTTGGAGAAATATAGTTGTTGGAGAAATATAGTAGAAAAATATATCCATTGGAAGAATATGACTGTTGTAAAAAAAGACCGTTAAAAAATTATATCTATTTGAATAATATATACATTAGATGCGTACTTTTTTAATAATGAATAAATATTCCAATTACAATTAGAAATAAAATAAATGAAACTACCAAATAAATATTTGAATATAATAATGATAGATTTGGAAAGTTTGTTATTTGATGTTGTTGAAAAATGGCTAATTAAATTTATAAAAGTGAATTTCCTAGTCAAAATTTGGCCAGACTTTAGCTAGGCTACTACTAGTGCTCTTACCTGTCAATTTGGCTTGCCCATCAAAAAGTGAATCCATATGTTATAAGCTCTTTGATCGAGTGTTTTCTTTGCATCCAACTTAGTATGCTTTTGCCCGACTATATGTTCTTTTTGAAGCTGCATCTTGATTTTTTCATTTTGAATCCCTATACAGTCAAGGCTGCAAGCAAAGCAGGAGATTGGCGGGAATATCTCATTAAGATACTCAGGTTTTCAGTTATTTAAAATTTCAGTATTTTATCCTCATCCTCATTATTATCCTCATAACATTCGCATTTGTTAGCCTGGACCTCATAAAACAATATGCCAACTTGAATGATGGATTGTGATTTTTGTTAGGTAGTAAAATTATTTTCAAATTTGGCCAGAGATGTTGGTATGAAAACTGGGTGACTTTGATTTTTCATATTATCAGTTTGTGTGTATATATACTCTGGTGTATTCCCTATATCATGTATTGGTCAGTTTGGGTTTAAATCTGGAAGAGGAGAGGCAAGGCAAGTCATTTTTGTCTTTAATTTTTTTGAAACGTAATAATGAATTTTATTGAATAATTAATGGGCAGAAATGCCAGTTACATATATGATGCCCTAACTAACAAGGGCATTTGAGATAAGGAAATTATGTAGGCCCATGCTATGAAAATCCATAGCAATAACCCATGCACAAAGAATTCTAAAAATTAAAACTTTAAGCTCTTCTATAGATCTCTCATTGTCTTCGAATGTCAAAAAAGCAGTTCACACAAAAAACGATGCTTTTGGGGGTGCCTTGTGCTTCCGTATCCTCTTTCAAGGAAACTGTGTAGCAGGTTGTAGGGTGAGCATGTTGTAAAAAGATTGAACAAAGAAGACTCCTTTCTCGGTAGGTACCCACCACATATCATTCTCTTGCTGGTTGTTCGGCCAAATGGAGTACAGAGACTGAAAAAATCTGCAAAGGTGCTCAACTGCCAATCCTGTGCCGCCCTAACAAAGTTAATATTCCAATGAATGTTCTCTCTCGAGGTCCCCATAACCTTTGCCATTGTGACATATTTTGCGCTTGCAATCTGAAAAAAAAAAATGGAAAAAGATCTTACAAGGCTTGATCCCCACTCTAAATATCTTTCCAAAAGCGATTCCTGGTTCCTGCACCCAATTTGATCCTCGTGTGTCGATTGAAAACTCCCCACCATTTTCTTATGTGTTTCCACAATCCTACTCCATTAGCACCCCACACTTCTCTAGTACACCCCCTCCCCCCCCCCCCCCCCCACCCCCCCAAAAAAAAGAAAGAAAGAAAAAGAAATGACGTATTTGTGATCAATAACCATCTTCCATAAAGTAGTTGGTTCCTTATTATATTTTCACAACTATTTACCAAGTAACGTTTGATTAAATAACCTCAGGTTTCTAATCTCCTACCCGCCATTAAATATCGGTACACACCTTCTCCCATTTGACTAAATGATACTTAAATTCCTCCCAATAAGAAATCATGTTGGAGCTTCTCAATGCGAGATGCCACACTAATTGGGATGGGGAAGAGGGATAGGAAGTAAGTAATGAGATTAGAAAGGGTGCTCTTGATTAAGGTAATCCCACATCCTTTCAATAAGTACAACCTCTTCCACCCTGCCAATTTCCCTCTTTATTTTTTCAATCACTATATCCCATACGGAAGCTGCCCTCAATGCATTTCCTAATGGGAGGCCCAAATATGTCATGGGCAGGGATGCAATATTACAACCCAGGGTATTCACAACTTGTCTTACATTATATTGGGAATAAAACCTATTGGCACTATCTTTGATTTATCAAAATTCACATTCAGATTAGAAATGGCTTCATAACAAAGCAGCAAAGCCTTCAGAGTTCGCACTTGGTTAAGATCAGCATCGCACAGCAACAGTGTATCATTTGCAAACAAGTGTTATATATTAGTAATGCTCCTGTTCGGGGAACCAATCAAAAAATCGTTTAGCAGACCGTTATCCACCAAAGTTGAGATCATCTTTGCTCAAGGCCTCCATCAGAATAACAAATAACAAAGGTGATAGTGGATTTCCTTGTCTCAGCCCGCATGAATTGTGAAAAAGCCCTTAGGACAATAGTTGATCAAAATTGAGAATTTTATTGTAGAAATGTACCAACGAATCCACCCCCTCTATCTTTTCCTAAACCCACATTTTCAAAGTAGATATATCAAAAAATCCCAATTTATATGGTCGTATGCCTTCTTCATATCTAATTGCGCATGATCTTGGGTGTGCCGGCCTTTAATCTACTATCAAGACATTCATTGGCTATAAGAGCTACATCTAGGATCTACCTTCCTTTTACAAAAGCATTTTGTGATTTAGTAATAATATTCTCTATCACCTCGCTGAAACGGTTTGCTAACACTTTAGAGATAATCTTGTAGACTCCATTCACAAGGCTGATAGGTCGGAACTCTTTAATCTCCAAAGTTCTTCGTGGGTAGTAAAGCCAGAAAGGTGGTGTTAAGACTTTTCTCAAATTTTTCATACGAGAAAAGTTCTTGAAAACTCGACATTAAGGCTGGGTTTGTTTACATAGATGAAATCAAAAATTTAAAACACATCTCAAACTCATCATTACACTTTTTCAAATCCTCATACAAAATATAATAAAAAATTCAAAAATTCAAATTCCAAAACACTATTTTCAGATCCTAAAACAAAACTAATATTAAAAAAATATATTACAACAATAATATTTTTTTTTAACTTTTATCTCATTTCATCTCTGAAAACAAATCAGGCTTAAATCTTCCTTGATCACTTTCCAACACTTGAAAAAAATCCATAGAGAATCCATCATGCCTTGGAGCCTTGTCCTTTACCATTTTCCTTACCACCTCATAAACCTTTAACTCATCAAAAGCCCTTTCTACCAAGCCACCTCACTCCTTCCAATGAGATCAAAATTGAGTCCATCTAGGAAGGCTGCCAACCTACCTGTTCAGATAAGAGCTTTTCAAAGAAATCAACATCATGGTTCTTAATAACCCGACCATCTCGACATTCTACCCCATCAATATTCAGGACTTCAATATTGTTGTTTCTTTTATGAGAATTAGCAATTTTGTGGATAAACTTTGTAATACGGTCTCTTTCCCGTAGCTACAAAACTTGAGATTTTTGGCGTCACGAAACTACTAATAAAATCATCCTCTTGAGATTGGCAATCACCACAAACTTATGCGCTTGTTCTTCCTGAGATAATGATCGCCCCTCTTGTATCCTCTCTAACTCCTGTATTTCCAATAACTTACTTTTTTTGAGTGCCCCAGCGTCACCAAAGGTTTGTCTATTCCACAATTTCAGGTCACGTTTTAATGCTCTTAGTTTACTCATGAAAATGAAACTAGAGGTCCCATTGTTGTCCAGATGACTAACATAAGAGGGGGGTGAATTGGTGTATATTAAAAAATTAATATTTATAAACCAAATATACAATAAAAAATATAAACAGAATATAAAGCAGCAGAAAATATAAAAAGTAAGGGTAAGAAGAAGCAAACTCAGTATTTTAATGAGGTTCAGCCCACTGCTTACGGCCTTACCTCAAGCTATTTCTTGAGGATCCCAAATTCACTATTTAATCTCTTTCAGGTGGAGATAAAACCTATTACACCTTTGAGCAATACCGTTACAAATAATCCATGTAGAACACCCTCTACACTTGCAATCACCTCACACTTGGTAATTCAACTATTCCCTATATAGAACACCTTCTACACACACAAGAGTTATACGTACCCTCCTACAAATATAAGAGCTGATAGTGGGTAAATTATCAGAGTACATTTCTCAATGAGTGAAATAAGAATAATACAGTACAATCTATATCTCTCTCAAAATGAATAAGGATTAAGGCACAAAACTTAGAGAAAAGAGAATGAGGGCTTTGAAAAAATGATGCAAAACTTAACAATTGATGTGTAAGTTTTTGTTGTTATTTTTGCAAAACTTAAGTGAGTTATTTATAGGCCAATGAGTTTTTATATTCAAATTTGAAAAGGTTCACATGTCAAATAAAAGTACTATTCACTTTTCAAAAGATTCAAATAAAAACATCTCTTTTTTATATTTGTCAAAGATAACTCCATTCATTTTTCAAAGAAATCAAACTTAATCTTTTATTTTTTCACACAATATCCTTATTAATAAATTTCAACTTCGTCTCTTGGAAGTACACTATATCCACCTTCCACTCACATAGCATATGTCTAATCTTAAGGTGCTTGTTTGCCTCGTTAAGTCCCCGGACATTCTACGACACAATTTTGGGCTTCATTAAATAATGGTCAGCCCCTTTCCTTTTGTCCTCTTCTTACTGGTGTTGCTCTCCGAGTTCATCAACCAAGTCAATCTGTTGAGTTCCCTTTGTTTTTTCGAATCACCCTTTCTTATTTGTTGATGGCCACTTTAATGGCTGTAAGCAAAGCCAAGAATTGCTCTTCGTATCCTTCACACCTAATTCCAACAATTTTTTGGATCTCACTCACTATATGGAATACCCATTCAGAAGCTTGGTTTGGAAAGAAAACGTTTAGGGGAGTTGGATCACCCATGGAAGCCATCGGAGCTTCCTTCCCAATCTCATCCCCTAGGGTAATTTCATCAAACCCAACTTGCCTGCAAGTATTAGGGAAAGACATCTCATCCACTGACGACAGAGTGCCCTCTGAACTCACCTCATCTACATTTTGTAACACAAAGTCATCATAGGATTTCATTAACAAGTTTGCTAGGTCAAAAAACCTCGCCGGCATTTTCTGGCTACCCCTTATAGATTATCCATACTCGCCAACGTCAGAAAGACCTTGCCAAACTCCATGATCATATTCTGTGCTTTCTTTGCCAGGGAAAAGTCAACGACGGTCTCTTCCACCATCGTTAGCTTGTTCAGTGCCTCCCCTATTAGCACCACCCCCATCGGTGAGCAACTCGACACCCTAGTACCTCTAGGTTCAGCGTGCAAAGGACTTGCCCCAAGGCAAGCTAGGATTTTGGGCTGGGTGGGTATGTGCGGCCCAGATCCCTCACTGGGCAAAACTGGGCTTCCACTCCAAAAAGGTTGGGCCTTGGACTAGGTGGATCCAAACCCAGTCTTAAAAAGTTGAGTTTTGGACCCACTTGGGCCTGACTTAGGATAGGTTTGACTAGGCCTAGGTCCCTTGTCCAAATCACTTTCCACCCCTCCTTCTTGTGTGATGGGCTGACATCCTTTATGCTTAGGGCCTGTTTTAGTCACCCATTGCACTTTGCTAGGCCCAGACCCACTATCCCTTTTGTAACTCGTGAATGGTAACTTGACTTCTTGGGACCTTTGTACTAACTTTCCTAAAATAAGCCAACAAAGTTCACAATCTCAATCACATCTCTCTGCAACAGTTGGATTTGCCCCTGCACGTCCAACAACATCTTTCTCACCTCCCATGCTTCTCGTGTCACCATAGGTACTCTGCCTATTGAGTGTCTCAACATGGCGTTTTGAGTATGCTCAGACCTTTCAGGGTGAGAAACAACGGTCTGAATGCCATGAGCTTCTCCCCTTGTGCCTGGGTAGAGTCTAACGACATGGCCATCTCCCGATAAGAATGTTCGGCCGCACCATTCCCTTAATGTGTCTGAGCTATTTTTGGAAGACCTCCACCAATTTTCCCATCCTTTGGTCTCACCAGAATTTGAACAGGTCTTTTTCCCCTGTGTTTCCCCGTCAATCTGACCTTTGATAGGAACTCTCGTATTTTCCTCCATTCCCAACCCCTTCCCCTTCTGGGAAACATAGGAGGCTTCATCTTCGTCCCTAGTTATATTCGAACAGAGCTACATAACGGCCCCAACAACTACAATATTTTGTGCTATAAAACTTAGGTAGCCCTCCTTATTATCCGAATACACCTCCGTTTGCTTCCCTCTCTTAGGCTTTCCTCCAAGACATTTCCAAGCCAATGGACCGTTGCTGGGCCCAGAACCACTGTGGGTTCCTTCTTCCACCCCTTCTCAGTGACCCGTAACAGAATCCCCTTTTTGGCTAACACAAAGTATTTTGATTCTATTACCACCTCCGACGATATATCCATCAAAGACACCACTTTGAGATCCCGCTGTTAATGACGTACCATGAACAAAGCCAATAACAAGAAAAATGTGCATGTGTACAGAGAGAAAGGTTTTAAGAAAGAGAAAAGAGAGATGTTTACACTTGTCTTTAATTTTGCATAAAATTGGTTTTTTCTTTTCTTATCTTGGACATTTGGTCACTCAGAATCTTATAAATTTCTTTCCCAATTAGTTTGCTGAATCAAGCAATTTTCCTCTTGCTGGCATCAGCAAGTCGTTTGGACCACCATGGCCTATCCTAGTCAATAAATGGATTGTACAAAATTGGCCTAATAGATTAGTTTGACCTCACCATACCTTTCTATTGTTCCATTATCGTTCAAGAAATTCATGCCTGTGTAAAAATATACTCCGCAAGTGATCAAGCAGAACAGAAATAAGATCCTTTGAATCTGACAATCCATTATAGTTTTGTCAGTTACTTTGTTTTGGCTTCTAGTTGCGTGATGTCTAGTCTGATGCCTTGTTGGAAAGATTCAGATTATCAGATACCCTCTCCCTCCTCCCTCTTGCGAGTCAAAATAGAGGTTATGCCAAATCTTTGCAGCTGTTTCTTGTGACTACGTTTTTTAAGGATGGGGGGTTATAAATTAGAATGATCTCCTCTAGGGCTTTAGTAATAGTATCACGAGATTGTTCTTGTTTACTTTTATGAAAAATGAATTTCCTCAAGATCAGTAAGTCATGCCAGTTGTGCTTCTCCGTTGAACTACCCCAGAAATTAGATGTTCCGTTGAAGCCTTGATAAGAATTCCTTTAATTCCAAAGATGCCATTCATTTTATCAGAATAACTGTATATATGCCATTTGGTCGGTGAAATGAGAGCGTCAGTTTCATCTTCAAGCTATGAACCTACTCTTCAACATGGGTCCGTTAGACATATGAAAACCTTATCTACCCTTACATTGCTGAGTAGCACATATGCTAATTAGATATTGCTTCTATTTGTTTTATTTGCAATTTCTTTCCTGTTTCATTGGATTCCACTAAGTTCCTTCCCGTCTTCCCTTTACACCTTGTAGTTACTTCTGTCCTAATAGAAGAGTGAGAGAATTTAACTGAACTCATCCTTCCAAGTTGTTTCAACTCCAAGAAATATGCTGTTTCTACTTTTCTCGCAATTCTAATTGAATCAAACAATCAATTTCATTGATGTGCAAAGTTTTAACCGGTATCTTTGCCTCACAGGTACTCTTGATGCAATCATTAAAATGATCCGCTATGAAGGCTTGCCTGCCTTTTACAAGGGAATGAGCACCAAGATAGTGCAGAGTGTTTTTGCAGCTTCTGTACTTTTCATGATTAAGGAGGAGCTTGTCAAGCTATACATGACGCTGGCACATAAAAGCCAGAAAGCTATATTGAACTTGGTGAAATGACCACTTTACTACAGAAAAGGGGATAACTCTGTCCATGTGGTAAATAGTTATATAGATTATAGAACCATGATGGACGCATTGCCACTATAGTCGTTGGGCAGATGGACACCAAGATGGAATAGACCTGCTAATGTGCCCAACGTGCCTGCTGCAATATGTCGGGAGGCCATTCCTCCCAGTGCAAATAAGGAAGGTATGTGCGACCTTGGTGCCCACTTTCTGACACTGCATTTTTCTTTTCTCATGTAATGCTTTCCCCCCTCAAGTTTCATTTCATGGTGCCTGCTGAATGTCTTATTTGGGACAATATGAGTGGAGGATATGATCATTTAAAACTGTTTTAATCAAGAGATGAACCAACATCAGATTTGAGAAATGGTTCTCATGATTTAATTTCAGGTTGATGTATCATTTGTAATTATTATTTAGAACTGTGTTACATGCTTTATGCCTTCATATTACTTGTTTGAGCCTGTGCGGTTTGTTTAAAAAACAGATTATTTAAGAGTAGCGTTACACACCTTTACATTTGTTGACTCATCCTGTTTCTGGTATTAATGATATGAACTTAGATGAAATGAGAATACTTATGAAGAAACTTGATTATAAATGAACTTAATTATATTGTCTATTTGTCTCTCAAATAATTATTCAGCTAATGATGAAGTAAAGATTCGCTTGATATTGCTCCTTAGCATTAGCAAAGTGCCAAAACTTGCCAGATCCACTACCGACAAAGAAATGGCATGCTTGGGACATTAAAACATAATCCAGTTTATTAGTTTAAAAACATGCCTCTATATATTCATATCGACAAGGGGTAAAATACATTTAGAATATATCGACAAGGGGTTTGGGTTTGGGTATACATTTAGAACTTAGCACAGGGCTGGTTGGACCGGGGTCTGGGTATACCTGATTACTGAATTTTATCAGTAACCCGGTTTGTTATAAGCACCTATAGGATGCATACCAAATGTGCATTCCAAATATGCACATTAATGCAAATGATATTTTTTCCTTTCTCCTTGTAAGCATTTTTTTAAACATCCTTAACCATTAAAAAAAAAAACTACAAATTCACTAATAGGCACTTTTTTAATCATTAAGAAAAACAAAATTGAATATATGAGTCGACATTTTTGGTGAATACATGTGCGCAATACTAGTATTTTTATACATTTATCTATCTTCTCAGTTGTAACGTAATTTCCGGTCGGTATTGAATATTGCGAATTTGGCATATACATGCTCTATCATCCACATGGTGCCAATCAAGACAAGTCTTCAGCATTTTTAAGCATATTTTAACTAAAACTTGTTTAAATGTTCATGTAATATCATTTTAGAAACTAGTTATTCAATATAAGCAATGCAATTACTAAGCTGTAGCTATTGTCTAATGTACAGTTTCTTTTTGAGTAACTGTTGCAAGACCTAAAATGACCTAATGTAACAAAGCATGGCAAAAAAAAAAAAGAAAAAAAAAAGGAAATTGAACCTTTTAGGTGGTCTAGAAATTAAATAGAGCTCTGTAAATTGCAAAATGGAATGTATGCATCCGTTTGACATTCAGTGTACACGCTCTTATGATATTGATTACAGAACATCAATTCGTTCACAATTTAAAAGAAATCTGGACGACTTCTCTGTTAAATCCAATATACATGTATAAATTCCAAAAGTGATTTAGTTTTACCTTTTTCATCTTAACAATGGATGAAAATGTTGGGGAGGAAGATTACAGTAAGCATTTAAAAAAAAAAAATCATTGTTGACGATAAATTTACAAGGCACATCTTCTAGCTTACCCAAAAACAGTTGCAATTGTCACAAGGTTGGAGCAGAACCAGCTGCTGGAACTCGGAGTACTTGTTGCAGTAAGCGAGCAGCAAGACGTTGAGTGATCCCACCAATAATGCGCCCACCTAGACTGCGTGCTTCGGGTTGTTGAAGGACCTATTCACGTATTTTTCAACAATTACCCGTAGAAACAAATATATATAACTTGTGCTTTCTTTTTCTGGGACTTTTATAATTTTATTAAGGCATCATTTTTTTCTCTGGGATTTCAATACATTATCAGTGTTGTACATTCTTTATTTCCTTTCCATACTATATATTTCAATTTACTGAATAAATTTCTCAATGGAAGACAATTGAAACCTGGACACTGTGCTGAGGACAAAGCTAACAAATAGCATGAAGAGGTTTACGGTAATACAACTAGAGAATTACTAATCCCACTAGAAATAAGTGTTAGGAATTGCTTTGTATCTTACATTTAATTGTGGAAACTCCAAAATATTGGGATTTGTTATCTTCTATCATTAGTGTGTTCTAGAGCGATTATCCCCCTTTTCAGACGTTCTGATACTTGTGATGCAATTATTTCTCAATTTCAAAACCTCCCAAGCCTAGAAAGGCGAAAGAAAAAGATAACTATGCAGCAAACAATGGTTCTTACCAGTAAAATAGGCTGCAAAACAGCTGGATCAAACTGTTCTGAGGATTGCAGAAGTCCCCAGATCCTTGAAACTTGATCTCGAAGTCCTATCATGCTTTCCTTTTCGACATTACTCATCATTAGAGGTCCAGTTGCATTACCATTAAATATTAGGCTCCTCGGAAGATCAGGGATAGAATTGTATGTATCAATTACTGTGCCTATAGCAAAAGCTTCAGTAACACGGATGGCCTCTTTAGTAACTAATCCCTGTAACTCTTCACCGTCTGGACCCAACAATAGCTTCAACACTGGTTGCAAAGCCTCTTTTGCAGAAAAGTCTCTATCTTTTCTTCCCTGTTCCAGTAGATTTTCAAGTCTGTTCCATCTGCAATGAAGCAAACAATAAGCTATTCTTCAAGTGGGAATCTTTAACACCATACATATTCAACCCAAACAAGAAGTATAAACATAATACCTAAATTTCCCCTCCTTGAAAAGCAGCTCAACAAGAGCATCTCTGAGATATGGGTTAGGATCTGTTAGAAGCCTTTTAGCAAAGTAAGGATATGATGCTGCCAGCACCTTGAAATTAGGATCAGCGTTAAGTGCTAAACCTTCCAGTACAGTAAGTGACCTCAATATCAATGCATAATATGCTGGAACTGCATTAAGAAGCCAAGCCAAGCCATCAAAATCAGCTAAAAAGTACTGAGAAAAGCTTCAAGTTCTTTACGGCTGTACAACTCATTCTGGGATTGCAGAAGATAGATTCTGAACTCAAAGAAATCAATCTTCTACTTTTTTTTTTTTTTATAACAATTATAGTCAAGATCAAGGACTCAACATAACGGAGCACAGTACCCACTACATCTAACCCTTCCATACAGATATAAATAACAACTAAATCACTACCAATTCAGTTGCAAGATCCACCACATTAATGGGCTACTTAATAACCAATCAGGAACCATTTCCCAAATCTGCTGTAATCATACAGATGAAAAGAAACTTGCAGATCACTGCTTGAAAATCATTCATAACAACCATATTGACTCACCATTAAATGGATATTGATATAGAACAGCACCCAGACCATCCACTATTGTTTTGAAGTTTAGTTCACTCACAGTTGAATTAAGTGCATCATCAAAGAAGTCTCGAAGTGCCGGCACAATTGGAGAAACATCTACATCGGGTGACAAGAAATCAAGAGCATAGTAATCACGAGCCATAGCTTCATAATCTCGATTGACCATGTGAACAACATGACCGATGATAGCAGATCTTGCTGCTTCTGGAGTCTCACTCATCATTCCAAAGTCAAGAAAAGCAAGTTTTCCATCAGGTGTTGCTAACAGATTACCAGGATGAGGATCTGCATGAAAATAACCATACTCAAGCAGCTGTCTGAGGCTGCATTGTATACCGGTGTTCACCACATCCAAAACCCTCAACCCTTGTCTCTCAATGGCCTCTTGCTCATTTAATTTGACTCCATCAACCCACTCCATTGTCAATACTTTGCCGCTGGTGTAATTCCAGAAAATATCTGGGACAAATACATCTTCCTTGTCTGCATACAATTTCTTAAACCTCCTTGCATTCTGCCCCTCCTGCAGGGACCTGTCAAATTAACATTCAAACCCCAAAGAATCTCGTACAAGTACGATATTTAAGGCTTAAGTGACCTATAAACTAACCTGTACATAGTTGAGCTCTTGATAAACTCTGCGTGCAAATTCATCAATTAGCGCAACAACATCACTGGAGATTATGTCAACATATTTATTGACTAGAAATCCTAGAGCTCTTATTAGGTAGAAATCAAGTCCGATAGCTTCTTCAATACCAGGGCGTTGCACCTTTACCGCAACAACTTGCCCAGAATACTTCAGTTGGGCTTTATAAACTTGACCCAAACTTGCAGCGGCAATCGGAGATGGAGATATGGATGAGAATATAGACTCAAGTGGTAATCCCAGCTCCCTCTCGATGCACGAAAATGCCTCATCATCTGGGAATGTCGGTAAAGCATCCTGCTCAATCACAGTGAGAATGATATTTATCTCAGCATCTGAAACAAAGCTCTGCATACATGCTTGTACTTGTGGAAGAGAAACCATGACATTCGATTTTATAACAAAAACATGAACCATTTCAAGACTTGGACTCAATGACGTCACATCAAGATATTAAGATATCGGCATATCCGCATTTAAGCTAACCAACCAACACCAATTGCTGTCGTGAATTTTTTGAGTCAATAGATGAAAGAGAGAATAACGAAACTTGTGACGTGATAGTAGCAAAGCCAACAGCCCAACACCTAGGTCTCCTTTCCAAACACCAAAATAACAATAACAACAATTGTATGAAAAACAAGGAAAGAGAAGCAGCTTATTGCAGATATTGGATAAGGACGAAGACTATACTTGAAGTTCAGAGAGCTCCTCAAGATACTCGGGTGGGCAGAGGTCGGGCCTGGTCGACAAACCCTGACCGAGTTTGACAAAAGTAGGGCCCAGTCGGGTGAAAATTCTTCTCAGCTCCACGGCCCTAATTCTCTTATTCAGATCGAGCTGGCCATTCCTTTCGTCGACCAATAGTTTTAAGCCGAACGAACCAAGCTCAATGAGAATTTGCAGAGTCCTCCGCAATATCTAACCAAAGTGAATACGAAAAACCAATCAGATAACCTTTACTGGCGAAATCGAAGAAAGAAACAAAAAACAAAAACAACCTTGAATGGGCGAGAGCCGTATTTGAGGGCAAGAAGCTCGGGACTATAGACGGAGGCATTGACGGCACGAGCCATGGCCCTTGCCTCAGCCTGAAGATCCTCCGCTCGATTCCCTCGAACGACCAGCCCAGAGGCGGCGCCATCCCCAGCCCCATCTCTCAGCGCAGGCACGGTTCTCGGCGTCGCCGCCACCAAAGCTGCTCGGGTTCGAACCAGTCTTCTTACTCCGACTCTACTGTAGATTTCCTTCCGAGTCGAACCGCACGGGCACAAAGAAAACGGCTGACCGGCGGCGAGAAGAAGACTCATGGCTGTGGAGTGCTGTTGAGCAAATGGCGAACGGATGAATTTACCGAATCCCAAATAAATAACTCAGAGCTGATTCGGCTAAATTAAGTTGAGCAAGCCAAGCCAACGCGGAAACGCCACGTGTCTTTGTCTTCTTCCCCAACTCCCCTGTTGGCCACTCGCGAGCCACAAACCCTCTCAATATTAAACAAAAGAAAAATGCTAACACTAGTAACAAAATTACTTTCTCGTGTAATATTATAAATTGATAAATGATAAATGTAAATTTGTATTTGTAAGTGATATGTAATTGTTTTGAAAAAAAAATAAATGTATATAAAATTTATATTTATTTTAAAAAAGTTAATATTTTTAATAATAAATCTTACTTTTTATTAAAATGATTGTATTCAGTTTGTAATTTTACGACTATATATATATTATCCTAAATTATTATTTTCAATGTTATTATTAATTTGATATTTAAAAAAGATGAATTACTTATTATATTTTATGTAAAAATTAAGAAAAACTATAAAAATGAGATAAAATGGGATGAGATGAATTTAGATAAATTTTAATTCTAAACAAGATTTATTTTAAATTTGAATTTTAAAAACATTGACCAAACAAATCTTGGTACATAAAATTATAATTACTTGTAATATTACTCAAAAATAAAAACTAAGATTATGAATTTTTAATCCTTGTTCCTATTTTTGAATCAAGAGTTTTTTTTTCCTTTTTTTCTTTTCTATTATTAGACGTAGAGTAAATTGAGTTCCTATTTATGTTTAAAGCAATCACACATATATATTTTAGAAATATATTTTAAAAACTTGTTGTTTTAATATTTCATTTTATATCATTATAAGTAAAAAGAATCTTTGGATTCTCCAACGTGAACGTGGTTCCTCCGAGCCATTTGGAGATTTTTAATGTCACAAGTTACAAGAAGTTGGTCCTAGTACGTTGTACCTATGCCACACGCCTCAACTTCAACGTGCATCACATACCATTTTTCTAATAAATTCTGTCCTTCAAATTGGTTGTTGGGCGAAAACTCTCCCTCCGGATGAACAAAACGATCACCATTGATTTATCCTCGACAAGAATCACCACCATTGCAGTAGTTTTTGCAGCTGAGATTTCATTGGATATGAAATCGATCAACATCCAGCTTATTCAAAACTTCATGACCAAGAAAAAAGAAGAAATAAACATAAGAAAAGCTAACTAACAAAAGTTACATAAAAGAAAGGGCTGCAGTTTTGAGACAGCGTCACAGCCCTGTTATGTTTGGGCGAAAAACAGCCCACCAATTAGGTGGGTACACATATTTGTGTAGTATGATATAATGACAACAGGCCAGGTGATTAAACCCATAATAGACCTTGCCAGCTTCATCCTTCCGCACCGAGTGCTTCCAGTTTCACGCCGAGCAGACTCTCGGCAAAGTCTTCCGGCAGACCCGACGGTACATAGTGAATCAGATATAGAAAAAAATTATGGAAAATTACAAGTAATGTAATTATATTTTGTATTAATCCACTGCAAAAAAAACATATTGCAAAAACGAGAGATTACAACTGGAGAAAAAAGGTTCCGAAGTGAAACTGTATAGAGGTAAAGGGGATAGTGATGAAGAAAGAGGGTAGAGTTTACCAGATTGCGTCGGAAGTGCCAAGTGGGTTCAAGTGCAACATGGTAGTGTACTAGTGTGGAATTGCAACAGAACCATTAAAACCGCCATAAATGGACCTTGGGCAGATTACATTGATCTGAAACTGTGCTTCCTTCCTTGAAGAACCTGCACTTAGATTTGAAACTAGTTGAGGAATTTTTAAAACAATCATATTATATCCAAAACTTAATGGAAGTTAGCCTTATTTTTTTCCTTCAAATCCATTTCTTCGTGACCTTGGAATTGTGGGAAGGAGAACTTTCTCTACTTTGTTTTTCATTTGTATTTATTATTTTTTTTTCCTTTTACTTTGCTTTTACGCCCTTTGCTTGCTTCCCTTCCGTTGCTTCTATGCAGAATTTATGTTCGCAGGGGAGGGGGAGGGCTACGTTAATGACCATGAAGAGAAGAACATAACCACCACCCTCCACTTGGAGATTGTCTTTGGCAGCTTGTCAAAAGTCATGACTTCACAGACAATGTCTTATTTTGTAAATGGATGTCGGGTTGAAATTCTACTGGTGGGCTGGTTAATGGAGGAGACCAGTTCGACTGGTCTCCAGGTTTTCTCTAAAAGAAGGGAAATAGAATTCAACTACTCCGAAAGATGGACCAGATGGTATTTTATTTAAAAAAAAAAAAAAAAAAAAGCCCACGAAATACGTCGAGATTTGCGTTTAATTGTTTAGTTGACTTGAGTTAAATTTTTTATAATTAATAGTGAATTAAAATAAATTTTATGAGATTCTCTAAAATCAATTTAAATATATTTAGCTGAATGTTGGTTGTTGTTGATGAGTGGGGATTGGGGAATGGGGAGTGTATAAAAATATGGCAAGACGCATGGATTCCAGATCATATATCAGTACAACCTTTGGGGTAGATTAATGGTGCTTGTGTTTCAGATTTGTGTGGATTTTCTCATTGTTTGGAATTCAAGAAATTGAGATGTTACTAAGTTAGAGCTCTCTTTGATCTAATTGTGGTTGAGGATATACTAAAAATCAAGTTGTCCAGCAATGTGCACTCAAATAAATGGACTTGGATGGAAGAACGAAATGGAAACTTTTCTGTGAAGAGTAGGTCTAGGTTGATTCAAAATTCTAGATTTCATAGAGAAGAAGTTAGCTCGAGTAGCATGTTTGATAAGAAATTGTGGAAGATGAAGGTCCCAAGAAAAATTAAAATATTTGCTTAGAAAGCTTACAAAGATATCTTGCTATTTTTGTAATATTGTTGAAGAAATAGTGGCCTGTGCTTCATTTTTCTGTCCTCATGTGCATTGTATTTGGCTGAATTTCATTCCTTTATTGAAGCAAGTTCAACATGAGATGAGTTTTATTGATGTTGTTCAATTTGTTTTATTCCATGGCTCAAATTCAGAATTTACTTTGCTCTTTCTTATTAGTTGGAGCCTATGGTTTAGACGTAATAGAATGCAAATGAAAAAACTTTTAGTGGATCCTTTGCAAGTTATTAATCATGTTTTGCCTATTCATAAGGTATTCAATGATTTGAGAGATGCTACTCCTAATGTAGGAGGAATATGAGGCTGTGGCAAGTACCAAAAATGGGCTTTTTAAAACTCAATGTGGATGAGGCTATTTTTGCTGAAAATAGAAAAGCAGGAGTTGGCTTGATTGTGAGAGATGATATTGGTAAAGTTGTTATGGCAGTGAGTAAAGTTGAGCATGAAGTGAATGAGGCAGCAAATATTGAATTAAAAAAAAAAAAATTACACATAAGCTCACACATCACACATTATATATATTTTTGAATTTTTTGAATTTTTTTCTTTCATAAAATATTTAATATATAAATAATAAGTAGAGAATTCAATTAATTTACAAATAATAAATTCAGAAGTTTTTTGTAAAAAAAAAAAAAATTGTTGGTATTTATTGATTTATATACTCATCATCACCCCACCGATCCTACCAAGGCTGGCTTACTTCTAATAAAAAAAGTTTCTAAAAAATCGACGATTAGATAAGCTACTTCGTAAACAAGTGTAAAAAGTCTTTATAATGTATAATGTGTGGACTTATGTGTAGCATTCCTCATTGAATTATTGGTTGTATTAAGAGTTTACAATTTTACATTCCTCTTGATATTCCAAAACTAATTCTTAAAAGTGACTGTTTGTTTTTAGTGTAGAAATTACAAACTGCTCAAGTTTCCTCTCCTTTAAATGGCAATTTGATTCAAGATCCAAAAGACATGATGAAGCCTTTTTTGGAAATTGAGATTCAACATGTACCTAGAGAAGGGAATGGAGTAGCTTATCATTTGCTAGATATGCTTGTAATATTCTAGACATTCAAATGTGGAGGGACAATGTCTCGATTTTTATTGATCATGCTTTATGGCTGATCAATTTGCTTTGCAAGACTTTTTATTTAGTGAAAATCTTATTATAAAAAATAATAATAATAATAATAATTACAAATCCTATACGTAAATAATTGTTAAATTAAAAAAAAAATTAGATCTCACATGTAAAAAATTTTTGAATTAAAATAAATTTAAAAATTTAAAAATTAAATTTTTAGATGTTAAATTTAACTTAAATTAAACTGCACTGAATTAAATAAATTTGACAACCAAACGGATTACTCTACAAAGAAATGCTTTTACCATCTCAAAGTAATCCCTCTTTATAGGGAAAGAAGAAACGGTAAAATCACCCAGTATCGTAAATTTTAACCACCAGTAAATGCATGCTTTATATTTTTAAATTAAATCAATATCGCTCTTATTTACAGTTTATATATTTTATTTACTTTACTATATTTAGTATATGGATGAGTATCCATAAATCTTAACAACGCCCAACCATTCGACGTTTTGTCGGTGTCCAGCTACGCCGGAAAAATCATCAACAAAATATAGAGGATTGTGCTAATATCGTGATTTCACTAATATAAACTTGTCCTGTGTGTATAGGTGATTTGAAGCCCCAATGTCAATATTATTGTACAAACCAACTATAACCTTGTCCATTCTCACACCCTAAGCAGCTTCTGATTGCCATCATTTTGATACCTTGATGGCATAATTAACCCATATTTTTGTCACTTCCAGCTCTCGACAGCCAGCGTGCAGAAGTTTTTATGGCATAAACAACCTACTTTCAAGCTGAAACATCATCTGCAACAACAACCTCTGCCATAGCATCCTCAGCAAACTCTCTTATGAGATTTTTGGTTGAAGGCAAACCAGCAACCACATCATCTTCAATGCCACACTCGTTTGTCCCTCTTCGGATCATGAAGTAACCATCCTGCCATTAAAATCAATCAGTCATTGAAAATTTGAGAAGGCATACATAAAGTGGAGAATGACTGGATAGGAGCATACATCACCCCAGCTTCTATTCCATTGATTTGCAAGGATCTGCCACAGATGCAAGTACAAATAAGAATATGAACATTGTAAATCTAGTATCAAAGCTTGAAGGTTACTCGTACAAATATTCACATACCCAATAGTCCTCCCCGGACTCAGTTGTCCCCCAGCCAATTAGCTTTACAGCATGACCTCCCATTACGTCACCGGAAATGTGTCTGTAAACTCCAGATTTATAGTGAGCAAAGTCCTGTAAAATGGTGTAAAGAACCAGCAGTCAGATAGTACGTTTCTAATGAAAATTTGACAAAAATCAAACATCATTTTTTTACAACCTATTCTAAAGGCAAAACTCTGAAAGATTAAAGGCTGTATCTGGATATATCTTTCACAGAGAAATAAACAAGAAATGACCTTCAAACAATTTGCAAAACATCAAAAAATGAAAGAATAAAAGTACCAGCTTGATAAACCCTATTCATTTTGACAGGGCAGTCCAAATAGAAGTCGATGAACATGTTAGGAAAGGTTTGAACTTCTTTTATTTTTATTTTTTTATGGTTCAAGGATTGGCACTCAGTTGGCCTACTCTACAAAGCATTCCACCTTGAAAAGTTGGAAGGCAGGTGACCTGGATTAGGAAGGAGCTTCATCCTAACCAATCCACCAATAATAAGAGTATTTGGCCTGTATATGTAAGAGAAACAGGAGTGGCTGCTAACTAGCCTTCTTGGTTGTTCCTAGAGAAAACACCAGTGCATGCAGGGGAGCATAAAAAATGGCTCTCAGCTTTTTAACGTTACAGGCTCCAGCTTTGCTTGCTTTCTTCAGAAGCGCTTGCTTTACCACTGAGAGATGAAAAAATCAAGATTCCAATGGCCTTTTATCAATCTCCTAAACTCTACAGGCTCAGCAAATAAGTAATTTGATGACAGGCAGTCTATATCGCACAACTAACAGATGAGGTAGAGACCTATTAAATCACACCAATATATATGTAAAACTGGGCTTTTGTGGGATTACACTATCAATGCCATAAAGAAGCCGGCCAATTGATGCAGAAGCCAGACAGCTTAAGTGAGCATATAATGGTAGTATTCTGACTCAAATGAGAAAAATCTCTGAATTTAATTTCATGCAGAAGCCATTCAGGTTATCTCTGAATTTAATTTCTCAAACTTCAATTGGACAATGTTGTGAGAAAAATCTCTTATTGATGAGGTGTGGCTGAGGGGGTGAATGAGTAGTCTACTTGGCATGTATTCTTAATGGAAGTTTAAGATCGGCCATGGAAGTGGCTCAATCAGCCCGATACACCATCCCATGGAAGAGAAATCCAGGCTCAATCAGCCCGATGGTTACCCAATGGTACACACCTCTTATGGACACCTTTCATTTGCATTGTTGATTGTTAACATTGATTAAAATCAATGGTAGGGACAAGAGGCACACGCACAAGGCAGTGCAAATGACATTTTCCCCATGTTTCAATTCAGTTGTAGCTATGTCTTGATACTCAAATATGTCTCGATGCTCTTGTACAATTTTAAATTTTCCAGTAAAATTCTATTTTTATGCTTATCGAGAGTAGATAAAATTATCTTATCACCACAATAAAAAAAAAAAAGAGAAACAAGAACCAACAATGTTAAGAATTATGCAAAAGAAGTTTCAGCAAATAATGTGAAGCAAGAACTTTCTTTACCTCATAAACGGTGAAGGAGACCTCAACTGGTCCATTCTTGTAAATTTCAGCCATAATACTGTGGGGATCAGAACTGATTCTATATGCACTAGCACTATAGCGCTTTGAATCCCTCCAAAGCTGGTTCTTATCTACACATTTCCTAACACACTTGGGAGTAGGATATGCAGGCTCACAGCCAGGGTGGGAACAGCCAGTATCATCAAAGTACGGGTCACACTGCCATATGGGAATTCTTTACATTAAGCACAGACCACGAGGACACAACCAGTGGAACAAAGAAACTTATTCAGGCAAGATTTCATGATATAATATTAAGCAGGCGCACGTGCGTGCACACACACATACAGACCCTACAGAGTCATGGCAACAAGTACAAGCAAAAACATGTTACCTCTTCAGTGACAACACCATGGTGGACAAAGTATCGCCATGCATAAATTGGATAGCCCCCATCGCAGCCACTTCCACACATAAAGCCACAGCATGCCACAAGATCATTGGCAGACAGAGATGTATTCTGCAGTAAACCGTATATAGGAATTTACCCCAAAAATAGTCCATTGATACATATATACACATAGCTCGTTGCCCAAAGTGTGGAATGCTTAAGCTACTAGACTAAAGTAGTTTATAGTATGGAATGCCATGGTAGCAGCTGTGTGTTGTGTCTGTTGCATTTATAATGGACAAGAGAATTCAAAATGCTTCACATAAAATGTTAAAGTTACCACGCCATAATGTATGCAAAAACGATCTGATAGTGATTCAACAGCACCAAAAGCCCAACAAGAACCACAGTGACCCTGAATCACCAAAACCAGAAGCTTTAAGAATTTTCAGAAGTCTTCAGTTAAGGAGATATAATCAAGCAAGGATTTGAAACACAATTACCTGATCTTTAATAATGAAATCGGGTCCATCATTTGACATATCAAAAAAGGAAACCATCAGGACTTCTGAAAGAATGTCTAGATCACAAAATTTGAGCACCAACCAGGTTACTAACCTAGAATTCTTCCAATGGTACTACACTCAGGCCAAGCAGTTCTTGCATCAAAACTACTGGGCAACTTTAAGGATTTTGGATGACTTATAAGAGGGATGCTCTGCAAATCCTTTCGAGGTGTTGGTTTGACTCCAAGAATGTGCTTAAATTGCTCAACCTGTGCATGAGAAGAAAAATTGGAAAATAATGAGCTTATAATGAATAGAAAATTTGCACTAGTCAAGCACAAAAAAACCTTTTTGAGCCAGTTGAAGACTCACAGTATAATTTGAGAAGCGAGGATTCATGGCAGCTTGCCATCCAGCCTCAGGGTCTTCGTTTATCTTTCTGATGATTGACTCCTGTAATGACCATACGAGAGCCAAAACTTAGATATTCTGAATTCCACCCAAAAAATTAAAATTATTGCATAATTTTATAAATAAATAGGTGAGAAGGCAGTTTTGTTTAGTTGAAAACTCCAGAAGAAGCACTGAATACCCATTCAAAGGTGTTGGTAAGTCATAGATTTTTCCATTAATTTATTCTATTAGTACATACCAGAAAGAGAGAGAGAGAGAGAGAGAGAGAGAGAGAGAGAGAGAGAGAGAGAGAGAGTCCTCAGAAAGTAAGGGAAATACCTGAAGGATATGAGAGTTAAGTTTGATACTTGGAACTTGTTCAGCTGTACTGACCTGCAGACAATTTGACTAAGATGTTCACATACCAATTTGAAAACTTAAACATATAGAAAAACAAATCATTTCAAGCCATACCCATACGATGAACCAAGCTAGAATGTACCCATTTTCCAACTCTTAATGGGTTCTTAGGAAACTGTCTCAGAGCTACTAGAAGACTACCCATTTGAATGTGGTGTGCTTTCATTCCAGTAAACTAATTTGGAAAACCAAAAATCTCAGTATTTTTCTTCCCTTGGATGCTTAGACTATACTTTTGGTGGTCCTAAGTCTCGTTCTGTGCATTAGAAGTTATTTTTGTGAAATCAATCTATGAATTTTCTTGATATGTAAAATCAGGCTGTAACTATAAACATAATACCTTTAATAAGCACTATGTATGCTATTAATTTTTTCTTTTTGATAGTCATTTCTCCCCAAGTAGAATAAACTATTCTACAAGTTTGTCTAGCTGCATGTTTAGTAAAATGAGTATATATATAAAAAGAAAAATATTAACGCTAGCATTCTATCTTGGTATTACTACACTGCTGCCCCATCTGCGGTCCAAACTGAGTCGTCACATTTGTGGCACTTTGCACTGCCAAAGTTACAAACCTATTGTGAGCGAAGTTGGAAACATTTGAGTATTGAGTTATTTACTCCATAGATTCCTGAAGTACTATCATGGCCTAATGGTACGCATGCCCCATCCTTGGCTGAGTAGCTAATCTAGTAGATTCCATTATTGGTCTTCAGAAGGGCTCCGTATGGTTTTATTTTGGGGCATAACGTTGTAATTGTTCCGTCGACTGACCAAGAAAAACAAGTCAAAATCCCATTTAAAGAGTAATGTTATATCAACTTATCTCATCATTTGGAAAAGTTGGCTAATTGTTTCCGTTTGGTTTGGATATGAAGATGAGCTCAACTTATCTCAATCCTATCTTTACAACTTTTCCAAATCCCCACACAAAAATAATAAACAATTCAACTTTTTTAAATTCCAATTTAACCTTTTCAAATCTTAATTCAACTTTTTTAAATTCTAAAATAATAATAATATTAAAAAATAGTATTTCAATAATATTTTATTTAATCATCTCTGAATCCAAATGGAATCGTAAAATGTGCATGCACCACAGGATGGTTTTGAAAAAGAATCTACTATAAAAAAAAAAAATTATTTTCATTTAGGGTAAATCCTATATTTACTCACTTTTTCTAAAGAGATGGAGCTTCCACACTCATTTACAAATATCGTTTCTCTTTATAATATCCAATCCCACATCCTGGGGTTACTGGGGTACCATGTTTTCCACACCTATTCCGTATGCCACATCGACAAGTGTTTCCATGACTAAGCTGTCTTATAAAATCATACCCCATTATTCTGGTGGTTTTGTATTGTTACATTACAAATGGTGTGAAATTCAACCATCAGCCTGCTTCTCTTTCTAGTCAAAGTTCTCTTATGGAATAATAGGAATTTTAGAATAAGTAAAGCAAGCCCCATAAAGAATTTGGATCACTTTTCCTCTCACTCCTGAATTAATACGATTCACAACAGTATAACCTTCTGAAAAGAGCTTTCCAAGTAATAAAATCTTCTGTAGGAAGTCATGAACACCGACTTGGATAATTCTTGACGATTACAGAAGATAAAGATCGCAACAGTAAACTTGGAATCGGACCATGAAATTTATATAAGCATACGAGACGGGGTAATCAACGGCTAACACAGATAAGTACTCGGCACAAAAGAGAAAAAAGACAGGAGAGGAGAGGAAGAAACTTTCAGTAATATGATTTAAATTAACGTTGATATCAGTCAACTGCGAAAGTTAGATCAAAATAGTTCTAAACAAGAAACGAGAAATCGGAGCACTTACCTCAGCTACCACCGCTCCCACGAACAAGAGCAGCAAGGACGCCCAATAGAAGGGAGTTGTAGCCATTGCAGAGCCTTTTTTGTCGCTGGAGGGTGGAGAATCAGGAACGAATGGGGACGATAAGGAACGCTTGCGTTGCTTTTATTGATGGGTTGCTTCTCCCAATGTATTATCGGGACTCTAAAAAACGCAAGACACGACGGGATAAGCAATAATTGTAACCAACTGCGACTGGGAGTAAAATTGACATTTTCGTACCTCGTTTATGTTGCGTCCTTCGAACGTAACTCGGGGCAGTTCGGACCAATCGAAGCTTCATTTCAACTCCCCAAAATATCTAAGGACATTTTTTGTTTGAGAAATATAGAGTTATTATCATTTTATAATTTTTTTTTTTATATTTATAATTTTTTAATTTATAATTTAATTTTTTTTAATAATTAAAAATATTAATATTAATAAAAATATTATTTTTTATTGATTAAAAAGATTAAAATAATACTTAAAAGAAAATAATAAAAAATTAAATACACTAAGAAATTGTAAAATAACAATACAATAGTAGAATGTGTATTATTACTTTTGTTTATTTTGAGTAATTTTTAAAAAAAATAATATTACATATAATTGTAAAATGGTAAGAAGTATGTAATTGTTTTGATAAAAAAGTAGAATTTATTATTAAAAAAATTAATTTTTTTATATAAGTCTTATATATATTATATTTTTTAAATAATATATATCATTTCTCCTTTTTAAAACTCCAACGATAAGAATATATTTGTTGAGCGTTTTAGAAATAAAATAAATATTAAAAAATCAGTAAAGCAACCTAACATGAGAAATCCGCAATTTATTTATAGTTATTCTTGAGCGGCAATCTAAGCAATCTAACAAATGTCACTTGCCTTAGAGTGCACTGTAGAATGACCTATGCTCAAACATAGAAAATGGATTATTAAATTATGCAAAACTGTATATTATTTGTTGGATTTGAACACGATAATAAGATTGATATAATCTGTAGTTTTAAAATGAGTCCTATTAAGATTGAGAGTTTAAATTATGATATCGTCATTTAGAATACAAATAAATTTATAATCTGTCAGTTTATTTTTGTTAGAGCACTTATGATAGATTTAACAAAATTAAAATTTAGTTAAATAATAGTTAGTGATCATAAATATATAATTGCAATAATTTCAATAAATGAATAGTTAAAATAATTTTTAATAGTTTGGCTTAATAAATGTAGCTAGTCCCTTAGACCAGTTAAATAATTTTTTAGGATTAAAATATTCACCTCTCCCACTAATTTACTCTATCATGCATAAAAAAAAGGGAACATTTTCAAATTTTAATTTTTTGAGATTAAAATATTCACTTCTCTCACTAATTTACTCTATCATGCATAAAAAAAGGGAACATTTTCAAATTTCGTTTTCGTAAAACTTTCAAGTCATCTCTTCGTAAATATTCAGTACGAAGATTAACAATTTTACTTTATTTTTAAAAAAAATTAATGTTTTTATTTTCACAACCATTAATTATTAAAAATAATACAAACGTTAGAAAATTATAGAAAACTAATATATATTTTTTAATAACGAATAAATATTTAAATTAGAATTAGAATTAAAATAAATAAAAACGTAAAGATTAATATTTTAATAAAATAATTATTTATTTGTTAAGTCTATTATGTAATAAAAAGTGTAGCTAAAAGTTATATAAATAAAATCTCTAATTAAAATTTAAACAAATAATAACTAATCTATTGTGAATAGATTAATATTGTGCATGGATTTCCACTAAAATAAAGGATAAGATGGCTCTCACTCTTACTGTTTACCACAGAAGATGAAAGATAAATGGTTAAAAGAAAAACCTTGAACGTGCTTGTGGGGGTGGAACAAGGGATGGACCTGAGAGCTGAGCTTTGGAAGGTTGGGAGGACGAGGCTTGGCCCAAGGGATTCCGAATTTGGACCGAACTACAAGTCATCAAATGGCTCAAAATATAGGCCGAAACAAGGTTTATGGCTTCAGTACAAAAACTTGCCCGTTGATACGCCACCTACGTTCCTAACCAATAAGTAGAAGAACAGAGGGACAAAACTGAATGGGCCGGAGGACTCATGGCCCTCTTTGGTCTTAAATTAATATTATTTTTCATATATTATTATTGGGAGATATTGGAGATTGGTCTAACCAATTTCTATTAAAAAATAGCTCCCATTAAAAATATAAAAAAAAACTTTAAAAAATACAATAAAAATACAATAAAAAAATTTAGAAAATACAATAAAAAAATAAAATACAAAAAATAAAATAAATGAAGATGATTTCAAAGGAGGCGTTCGCCTCAGCCTAGACGGAGCCATCGGGGACGTCACCGTTCATGCCATCGGGATCGCGTCCCTCTGGCGACCTCACCCTTGCGATGACGACCCCGGCGACCTCCCACTTTCTCCCGGCAGCCTTAAACTCGAAATGGATCCATTCCGATAACGCCTCCGGTGGCCAGAACTGCCGTCGGCAATTTTTCAATGGCTGCGGACCGGTCCCCAGATTTTCTCATTATTATTAGCTGGGTGAAAAAAATGGGACTAAGCTTCTGCCTTCAAAAAACAACCCATTTTAACTATTATCCATTTTATAAATTGTGCATAAAAATGGGACAGACAAATTCTAAATATTTTCATGTATATTATCTTTAGAGAAATGATACTTTCTAATAAAGAGAAACCCATAAAAATTATTAAGAAAGAGAACTCATAAAAGCAGTGGAAAAAATATTCTAAAGACTCTTTATACCGTGAAAATTTTGGCCAAAGTGTCCCTTGAAGTTTGTCATTCTCATTAATATTAACAATACAATCGTTCCACACTTACAAAGATTGAGAAATCAATTTATGTCTTTTATGTGATAGAAGAGGAACAAAACACACATGATTAAAGATATGCAAATCAAAATAATTAGGTGTATGATTAATGAATATGAAATAGGGAAAAATATTATATAAAACTGGTATAGACAATTGATTAATTAAATGGACAATAATAACTAATGCCTCACACCAAAATTGAGGTGATACTAATGAGTCAATAAGAAGTGTCTGAATCATATCAAGTGAATGTCGATTCTTATATTTCAGTGTACAAATAACGTGCAATTACTAGAAAAAAATAAAAAAATAAATATAGGATCACAAAAAAAAAAATTAATAATAGATTTTAATATTTTTCAAAATAATTATATAATGCTTACGCATTTGACTAGTATTACTCTTTATCTTTAGTAAAATTGTGAAATAAGCTTACAAAAAAATGAATTCTACTATTGGTACCCAGGATTGATAAATGCATTTTTGTTTTGTTTTGTTTTTTTTTTGTTATTGTTTTTTATTATTTATTTTGTAAACATCTTTAAATATTTAAAATAAAAATAAAAATGTAATAATATCTCTTCTTTAGTCATTAAGAATTTTCTTAAAAAAATATAATCAATGAAACCATCAATCAAAATTATTAATTTATTTGACATTTTTGAAAAAAGATATTATAAGAAAAGAAACTAGTGCTTGTTCCATTCTCTTTATTCTTCCAAGAGGTTTTTGTTTCGTCCTTGGTGCATTAATGCCTGCTCTTTTCAACCACCGACATCGTGACCTTAAACCCCTTTATCTTAGGGCACGTTACCAAAATAAAACCGCATGCAAAAAAGCAACTTGGAGAATATGAGTCTCAACGTGACCCACGTGCTAACTAAACTCACAACTGTACTTTTTATTTTTATTTTTAATAAGCTAAAAAACTATACTTTTGAATTACCTATTGCCATGTGTCTTTATCCACCAACATCACCGGTGGATCTCCACTCACTCACATATTTTTTGCAAGCCTCCATTATACTTATATGAGTAATTTTCTATTCATTGTTTGAAGAGAAGTACTTCTGAACAGTCCATCAAAACATGTGAAAAAAAACAATTAACTGAGTAGTTTAATCTCTATCTCATACACGTTAATAGGAGATAAAAAAAATGACACGAGATCCATCTTACAAATCCAGCCTTCCAGAAGGGCCAGAATCCTATCAACGGACTCACTACGACCTTATCAACTTCGACGAGTTGTCATAGCATGTTGAGATAGAAGATGAACAGCACGACCATATCATAGTTGACCGAAAAAGTGATGATTCAGTTTATACATGAGCTCTCCCTCACATTCCTCCTTCCATCATTATTTGAAGTCGATCCCATCTTTTCCTCCATGGCCTCCACGCTCACAACAAACTTCAAAACCTCAAGTCCCACTCTCGAAGAAGAATGAGTCCAAGAATGACCCTAGTTCAATGTGAACAATTCTTAAATTTTTTAAATAAATCTATACGATAGGCATATAATCGTTAAATGATGACCGATTTTTCCAAAAGCTTAATCTTTAAAGTTTAATCATTCAATTTACAATATCCAAACCCACTATTGCTTGTCTCAAATTGCTGCCACTCAGTTATAGCTATCGACTACTCCATTATTCACATGAATGTTTCTGACGATATTCATCTGAAAGATTTCTAATACCTTCTTATGTATTATAACCAATGTCTATGATAGTAGTAAACCAAAATCGATTTTTTGCTTTCAGTTGGCAGTGAGTTGTAATAAAATGAGGGCTTTTTATGGGCCATCCGTCTGTAAAAGCTGATAAAAAGGTTGGAATGGAAGCCATTGATGGGAGAGAGAGAGAGAGGGGAACACAGATCCAGATTAATGTTCCTTCGAAACACAATAAATTTTGTGGATTTTAAATTTTTAATCAAGTGTTATCTTTTTTAGTTGTCATTTACTCAAATTTGTCATGTGTCTTTACATAAGTGGTGGGTTGTTTTTTCACATGTTCATATTATCTATTCAGAAGGTTTTATCTTGTTTGAAACTTAATTACAATAAATTGTTGGAAAACAAATTATTTCAAATCCTTACTCGTACTTTTTTTAATGAAGGAGGACGACACTTGAGAGGCTTTATTAAAAATAAAAATCCATCATTTATGGTGGAAAAATACTATAGCAAAACAAACCAATCGAACAAAAAAAGATTACCAGAACAAATGGCAAAAAAACAAAAAACAAGACATAGCATTCCCACCTAACGACGTAAATAAAGCAAATCCAACCTCTCTAAATGCAAGAACCCTTCAGTTCTCTAAGGAACAAGTCCACGAAATCAAACAAAACACTAGAGCCATCCTCACCAAGTCGTGCCAAACATTCTGCAACTATACTTCCTTCCTTAAATTGATGAGAAATAGACAAACATATCGCATTAATAATCTCAAGAAACCCCTCCTAAAAATTTCACAAATACTAGATAGTGCACCTTTTAGCACTCACCTAATCAACCACAATTTGGAGTCCTTCTCAATCTCAACCTGCATAAAACCCAAAACCTTGCACGACTTTACCTCTTCCAACAATACTGGAAGCTTGGCTTCATTATTGGTATCATGAACATAGGATTTTGCAAAAGTGAACTGAAATCTTTTATGACTATCACGGATGACTCCCCATCCTCCCATACTACTCGGATTATCCTGACAGCTGCCATCAATGTTAAGCGTAGCCTTTCCTACACAAGGTTTTGTCCAATAGACTAACTGAGGCCTGCAAGTAACTCTCCACAGGGCTTTGAACATTCGGTGCCTGCAAGATTTCTCCTCTCTCAAAGAAACAGAGTCGCTCTTTTTCATTCTATTCGAAATGATTTTAAGCCACACCTTTATTGAGGTCCAAACGCTTTTAGTTGCTTCTCGTCGCCCCTTTATATTGTTGGGAAATAAATCTAAACAGCGGAAAAATTATCTCCCACTTTGTGTGAACCTATTAGGAAGTAATTGAGTAGATAACAATACAAGTAAAATCACACACACAGAAAACCAATTTTTTACGTGGAAAACCCTTCAATGCAAAGGGAAAAACCACGGGACCTAGTCCAGTTAAAACTTCCACTATCAACAATGTTTGAGTACACAAATATTCTCTCTAGATAATACTAGAGGCATACAATCAACAACGATTTCAAGAAACGCTTTCTTTGCAACCAAACAATGTGATTAGGAAAGAGCTCACCAACATGCGTCACTGTTCACGAACTCGAGCACCAGAAATATTGCTCAAAATCTGATCTCCACCGTTCAGATTATAGAGCCTTGAGTTGTGAACGTTGCTGTAAAATATCAGCTCAATCGGACCACAGACGACTTAGATCGGAGCTTTCAAAGAAGTGGTACTGTTTACAATCTCGAGCACCAAAATGCAGTACTGTTCACGAACTCGAACACTGGAAATACTGCTCAAAATCTGATCTCTACCGTTCAGATTATAGAGCCTTGAGTTGTGAACGTTGCTGTAAAATATCAGCTCAATCGGACCACAGAAGACTTAGATCGGGGCTTTTGATTGAAACTGGACGAAAGTTTTTTTTTTTTTTTTTTTCTCTCTTCGTTTTTGCTTCTCTTCTTTTCACTCTTTCCGTCTCTCTATCTCTCTGTCTGCTCACCTTCTATTTTTGACCGAAAAACATATACAAATATGAGTTAGCTTCCTCCTCACATGGAGGGACCCACAACAAATCTCCCCCTCCCGACTATGTGAGAGGCTCCATCAAACCTGCTTTTACTCTGCATATTTCGAGTTTTTGCATAGGCAGTGGTTTTGTCATCATATCTGATCCATTTTCATCAGTATGGATTTTCTCAATCTGTAACAACTTCATCTCCAAAGCATTACGAATCCAGTGATATCTCACATCAATATGTTTGGACCTAGAATGAAAAGTTGAGTTCTTGCTGAGATGGATGGCACTTTGACTATCACAGTAGAGAGTATACTTCTCTTGTTTCTGACCCAGTTCTTCTAGGAACTTCTTCATCCATAGCAACTCTTTGCTAGCTTCAGTTATGGCAATATACTCAGCCTCTGTAGTAGACAGGGCAACACATTTTTGTAGTTTGGATTGCCATGACACAGCTCCCCCTGAATAAGTAATCAAATACCCTGAAGTAGATTTTCTGGAATCAATGTCGCCAGCCATATCAGCATCAGTAAATCCATCAAGCATACGCTTACCATTTCCAAAGCATAAACATACTTTGGAAGTTCCTCTGAGGTATCTCAAAATCCATTTAACAGCATTCCAATGCTCTTTACCTGGATTTGAGAGAAAACGACTTACTACACCAACTGCATAAGCAATATCTGGCCTCGTGCATACCATTGCATACATTAAACTACCCACTGCTGAGGCATATGGGATTTTTTTCATATCTTCTTTCTCTTTATTTGTGGAAGGGCTTTGCTTTGTGGTTAACTTAAAATGAGTAGCAAGAGGAGAGCTAACTGCCTTAGCTTTATCCATATTGAATCTGTCAAGCACCTTCTCAATATATCGCTCCTGTGACATCCGTAATTTCTTCTCTTTTCTATCTCGGTAAATTCGAATACCAAGAATTTGCTTTGCTGGCCCCAAGTCCTTCATAGCAAAGGACTGACTCAATTCCTTCTTTAGATTTTCAATCCTTGAAGAATTCCTGCCAACAATCAACATATTATCAACATAAAGCAATAATATTATGAAGTCATCATCACAAAATTTCTGCACAAATACGCAATGGTCAGAGGTGGTCTTCTTGTAGCCTTGCTCTTCCATAACTGACTCAAATTTCTTGTACCATTGTCTGGGTGCCTGTTTTAAACCATATAGGCTTTTCTTTAACCAACACACACAATCTTCTTTGCCATTCACACTGAAACCCTCAGGCTGCTCCATATAAATCTCTTCCTCTAAATCACCATGTAGGAAGGCAGTTTTCACATCCATCTGTTCAATTTCTAAGTCTAGGCTAGCTGCTAAGCCAAGAACCACACGGATGGATGACATTTTCACAACTGGAGAAAAGATCTCATCAAAGTCGATACCCTTTCGTTGACTGAATCCCTTAACAACAAGTCTAGCTTTGTATCGTGGCTTGGATGTGTGTTCATCTTGCTTCAATCTATAAACCCACTTGTTCTTCAAAGCTCTTTTGCCTTTAGGCAACTTTACCAACTCAAAAGTGTGGTTGTCATGTAATGACTGCATCTCATCTTGCATGGCATCAACCCACTCTGTCTTATGTTCATCTTCCATTGCTTCTGCATAACATTCGGGTTCTCCCCCGTCAGTAATTAACACATACTCATCTGTAGGATACCGAATGGAAGGATGTCGGTCTCTGATAGACCTCCTGAGTGGAACATCTAATGGCAGCTCTGATTCTGGCAACTGATCAAGGGTCTCATTCTGAAATGAAGGATCTGCATCACTAGGACTCTGTTGGTAATCTTGGATAGCATCTTCAACTTGTGCTGGCAAGTCAGTCAATGGCACTGGATCCAAGTTAACTGAACTATCATTGGACCGAAGTATTGCTTTGTCTGTTTTCTGAATATCTTGTATGGTTTGATCTTCAATAAACACAACATCTCGACTTCTCACTAGTTTCTTATCAACTGGATCATACAATCTGTATCCAAACTCATCCAAACCATAACCTAGAAAGATGCATTGTCGGGTCTTCATATCGAGCTTAGATCTCTCATCTTTGGGAACATGCACAAATGCTTTACATCCAAAGACACGTAAGTGATCATAAGTAACATCTTTACCAGTCCAAATTCTGTTTGGTACACCAAACTGAAGAGGAACACATGGTGTGAGATTGAGAACATATACAGCAGTACTCAAAGCCTCTCCCCAAAAAGATCCAGGCAATTGTGCTTGTGAAAGCAAACATCTCACCCTCTCAATCAGTGTTCTATTCATCCTTTCAGCTAAACCATTCAACTGAGGAGTCTTTGGAGGTGTCTTTTGATGTCGAATACCTTGCTGTCTGCAATAGTCATCAAATGGGCCTGAATACTCTCCTCCATTATCAGTTCGAATGCACTTCAGTTTCTTTCCAGTCTGTCTCTCAACCAAGGCCTGAAATTGTTTAAACATTTCCAATACTTGATCTTTTCTTTTCAGGGGATAGACCCATGACTTTCTTGAATGATCATCTATAAAAGTCACAAAATACGAAGAGCCGCCAAGTGTTCTTGTCTTCATAGGGCCACAAACATCTGAATGCACAAGATCAAGTATTCCTGACTTTCTTGAAGAAGGAGAACTTTTGAAGGAAACTCTGTTTTGCTTCCCTTCTAAACAGTGAGTACACTTTTTCAAAGGCGCACTCTTCATCCCAGATAGAAGGTTCTTTTTAGCCAATATTGTCAGGCCTTTCTCACTCATGTGAACAAGTCTCTTATGCCACAATTGTACTGTGTCCTCATTCTTCATAACATTAACAATGTTACTGGAGAGCCTTGCTTGTAGCATGTACAAGGTTGATACCCTATTTCCTCGAGCAATAACCATAGCACCCTTTGCAAGCTTCCACTGCCCATTATAAAAGGTGTTGCAATACCCTTCATCGTCAAGTTTACTTGTAGAGATCAAATTCAAATGGATGTCAGGAATATGCTTTACATCTCTAAGAACAAGAACTGTGCCGTTATTCGTTTCCAAGCATACATCTCCACTTCCAATAATTTTAGCCAAACCACCATTGCCCATTTTTACTGTGCCAAAGTTACTGGGTACATAGTTTGTGAAGAAATCCTTTCGAGGTGTAGCATGGATGGAAGCACCACTATCAATCACCCAGCTAGTTTCATGAGAAGTGATGTTTACAGTATCATTATCATCATAAACAATGAAGAAGTCTCCAGTAGTAGTGGTAGCAACTTGATCATCTTTCTTTTCATCGTCGTTCTTCTTCTCATTCCCTTTTTCTTTGTATTCTCTCTTCAATTTTCTGCAATATTTCTTTATATGCCCTTTCATGCCACAATGGTAGCACTCAACATTAGCAAACTTGTTTGACTTGCTTCTGCCCTTATCTCTGTTCTTCGGACCTCTGCTTTTACTCCTCCCTCTCTTTTCTGTAACCAAGACATCTGACTGCGAAGAAGAGCCCTGTGATTTTCTTCTCATCTCTTCATTCAAAACACTGCTTTTCGCCAGATCCATACTGATTACACCATCCGGGGCTGAGTTAGATAATGACATTCTAAATGTCTCCCAAGAGTCCGGCAATGTACCAAGCAAACACAATCCCTGTACTTCATCATTAAACTTGATACCCATTCCAGCCAACTGATTAATTATTCCTTGGAATGTATTCAAGTGATCTGTCAACGGGGTTCCATCTTGGTATCTCAGAGTCATCAAATGCTTGATCAAATACATTTTATTATTTCCAGTCTTACGAGCATATAACTGTTCAAGTTTATTCCAGAGTGTACGTGCATGTGTCTCTCCACTAATATGATTCAAGACATTATCATCTACCCACTGCCTGATGTATCCACAGACTTGTCGATGTTGCAAAGTCCATTCTTCATCAGATTTATTTTCCAGCTTCTCAGAAGCAAACACCGGTAAATGAAATTGCTTCACAAATAAAAGGTCTTCCATTTTTCCCTTCCAAATATGATAATTTGAACCATTCAAAGTAACCATTCTACTCAAATTAGCTTCCATTATTCAACACAAAGTACTAAGCGGTTATAACCCCGCTCTGATACCACTTTGTTGGGAAATAAATCTAAACAGCGGAAAAATTATCTCCCACTTTGTGTGAACCTATTAGGAAGTAATTGAGTAGATAACAATACAAGTAAAATCACACACACAGAAAACCAATTTTTTACGTGGAAAACCCTTCAATGCAAAGGGAAAAACCACGGGACCTAGTCCAGTTAAAACTTCCACTATCAACAATGTTTGAGTACACAAATATTCTCTCTAGATAATACTAGAGGCATACAATCAACAACGATTTCAAGAAACGCTTTCTTTGCAACCAAACAATGTGATTAGGAAAGAGCTCACCAACATGCGTCACTGTTCACGAACTCGAGCACCAGAAATATTGCTCAAAATCTGATCTCCACCGTTCAGATTATAGAGCCTTGAGTTGTGAACGTTTCTGTAAAATATCAGCTCAATCAGACCACAGACGACTTAGATCGGAGCTTTCAAAGAAGTGGTACTGTTTACAATCTCGAGCACCAAAATGCAGTACTGTTCACGAACTCGAACACCGGAAATACTGCTCAAAATCTGATCTCCACCGTTCAGATTATAGAGCCTTGAGTTGTGAACGTTGCTGTAAAATATCAGCTCAATCGGACCACAGAAGACTTAGATCGGTGCTTTTGATTGAAACTGGACGAAAGTTTTTTTTTTTTTTCTCTCTTCGTTTTTGCTTCTCTTCTTTTCACTCTTTCCGTCTCTCTATCTCTCTGTCTGCTCACCTTCTATTTTTGACCGAAAAACATATACAAATATGAGTTGGCTTCCTCCTCACATGGAAGGACCCACAACATATATGTGCCTGACAGCGCCAGCCCCATAGCGGCCTTCATAATATCACAATTGATAGAATACCAATTAATGATTATCACTTGAAAATTTTCTTAACAAAAGTGAACCAACGAATGACCTTTGTCCACCATGAATCTTGTTGTGTACTTAGGATGCCCAGTGCCCATTTTGCAAGTCTCCAAACACGTTCTGCAATCTCACTAGAGCACAAAACATGATCTTTTGTTTCATTATGTCCCTCAATGCAACAATCCAGTTTTGCCAACCGATTTGATATTTTCATCCAACGACAAGCAATTGAATTTAGCTTTCCAAACACAAATTGACAAATTTTTTTGTGTAAATCATCCATGCCAAATCCAGTCTATTCCCAACACTCTAGGGCCATGAGTCTGTAATAAATTCCAAGCACTTGCAGGCAAAAAATTACTGCAAAAAATTACTGTCTTTGCTTGACAACCACACCAGATGATCATCTTCCGATTGACCTGCAGTAATGTTATAGCAAATTCCTGCTACCTTCTTAGCCCCTACGAGCTCCATCAAGTGATTGATATCCCAAGAATTTTCAACCCACAAATCCTTAATGCATAGTTGGTAATCCATATTAGAATGTGCATGCATGCTAAGAGGACTACTTGACAACCATTTGTCTTGCCAAAAAGAACCTTTACCTACTTTCATCCTCAAATGAACATTATCCAGAACCTTAGGCAAATTACCCAAGATTGATTTCCAAAAATGTGAACCTGTTAAGTTCGAAAGGCTCATCGCCACATGTTCATTTTTAACATATTTTGCCCGAAAGAAATTAGTCCATAGATTCTTAGTGGACAATAACCTCCGTGCAAATTTCATGTGAAGCGCATGTTGTACCTTTAATGAATCTCGCAAACTCAAATTTCATTCCTCCGACAGTTTATACAAATTACCCCAAGAACACCACTTCCCTTTTTTTTTTACCACTCACACCACCCCAAAAGAAGGAAGTAAAGATAGAATTAATTTTGTGATGCACGTTTTTTAGAATATTCAGGATATGGAGTAGATATATGTACATACCAGACAAAATATGTCTCAAAAGAATAAGTCTCACACCTTGAGAGTCTGAGACAACAAAATATTTTCTAACCTGCCATCTTATTTCTTATTTTAGCCATTAACAGTTTCAAGTCTCGAACCGTTAATCTGCCCACCACAATAGGGACACCAAGATAAGTCATTGGAAAACTCCCATCTCCAAAATCCAACAATCTTTTTAAATTGGCTTGACGACCCAAGGATATGTGTTTGGAGAAGAAAAGTATAGACTTTTCCTTATTAATAAACTGTCCCGACCAACTCTCATAAATCCCCAAAACCTCGATAAGATGCCTCAAAGATCTCTTCTCCCTATTAAGAAAAACCAAAAGGTCATAGCATAGAGAATATGAGAAACCATAGGCGCTCCTGATGGATGAGAAAAACTCTTAATCCGACCCTCCTCAATACTTTTCCTTAAAAGGTGGGATAAAACTTCCTCCACAATAACAAATAAATAAGGAGACAACGAGTTACTTTACCTGAGCTCTTGAATTGACTTGAAAAAATCCTTTGAGGTATCATTCATCATAATAGAAAATTACTGAGCCCTCACACAATTTGCCATCAATAACCCAAATTGAGAAGAAAGCTCAAAATACTCAAGAACTTGTTGGAGAAAATTTCTGTATACTATGTTGTTGGCTTTAGACATATCAATTTTCACCAGTTTGTTTCCTCTAGTAGATTTCTTGTTTAACGAGTGAATCATTTCTTGTACCAATGTAATATTTTCGAAAATACTATGTCCCAAAAAGAAAACGCCCTGCTCCTGAGAAATTGACAAAGGTAGCAAAGAATTCAACCTTCGAATCAAAATCTTTGAAAAGACCTTATAAAGAACCGAACATAAACTAATAGGCCAGAACTTGTCGAAACTTCTTGGCTCTTGCACTTCCAGAATAAGTAAAATAAACTAGGAAGTATAAAATCGAGGAAGTGGATTTCCTGAGAAAAAAAATCATTCGACGCGTCAACCAAGTCATCCTTAACCATCTCCTAGCAACTGATAAAAAAACTAGAGCCAAAGTCGCTAGGCCTTGGACTACTATTCTTAGAAATGGACATTAAGATTTCATTCACTTTTAAGACCATCGTTTCCTTACAAAGGTTTTATACTGTTCTCGTCCGATATTACCGAGTGTAGCAAAGATGATAAATCTGCATCCTTACCATCCTAATTACCCAAAAGAAAAGATTGAAAGAAATTCTCAACACTTTGGTGAACTTGCTCCAAGGAGCTCAAAACAGTGTCATCCAAAAGGGACAAAGCTGAGATAAAATTCTGTTTCATTTTTTGGTTGATAAAAATCGTGGAAAAACTTTGAGTTTTGATCTTCATCATCTAACCAGGCTTTTTTTTTTCAACTTGACCCTAGCGTAAAATTTCTCTATGTTCCTAGTCTTCTAACTCCAACTTAGTAGTCATATAATCTGGCTCATCCATTGAAGAAAAGTTGTTCTGTAATTGCCTTTAAACTTTCAAGCCCCTTTACCCTACCTTCCATCTCCTTAATATGAAAACCCACAAAGTCGAAAATATTTTTATTCCACGAGCGCAAAACAAGCTTTAGTTTTTTCAACTTAGCAGCAAGTTTATAAAGACCCACCTCTTGCACTCGCTCTTGCCAAGCTGATTCCATACAAGCGTCAAAGGATTCATGATCAGTCCACGTATTTTAAAATCGAAAAGGAGATGATCATCCTGAACAAAATCTCTATGATATAGAAAAACTACCGAACAATGATTAGGTGTCTTTGTCAGCAGGTATTCATGCAAACTTCCAAGAAAAGACTAGAGAACTAGAAATTGCACATAAATTTGTCCAGACTTGTCCAACTACGAGAAGAGCCAGATTAACCATTACACTATGAAACACGTCCCCCAAAACTGGAATATCCAACTACACACAACTGTCCAATCAAGCATTGAACTCATCCATGGCTAATAGAGCCCTTAGATGACCCCCATTTCTTTCACCATCCTCCCTAATGATGTTGAGGTCCCTTGTAACCAACCATGGATAATTACCAAGTTAATCCCCTCCAAAGAGTGCTAGAAATCATGTCGTTCCACTTGACTACACTTTGCATAAATAAAAGAAAATAGGATTTTTGAACCAGCTAATGAAAACCAACCAATGATCATTTGCTCCGACATAATAACAACCTCAAAGACAATTTCCGTTCAAAACAACCAGAATTTACCATCCACCTCTATATTTGAACAAAACGAAGGTAGACGTAAATAACTAGCTAAACTCGATAAACCATCAGTATTCACAAAGGATTCCGTAATAGCCACTAAACATGAATTTTAACAATGAACCAAACCTTTTAATCTCCTTTGAGATTGACCTAATCCCCTCATTTTCCACACTAGTATAGTGTCAATCATAAATCTAATTTAGATGTACGGGTCAAAACCCACTGGGACCACTTAGAACCAAGTTTCACTTTTTCTTTCATAGCATAAGAATCATCAATTACCTCACTATCATAATCATAAAGCTTATTTTGAACCATGGGTTGCAAAGATTCCTCATTTGCCTTATTTGAAGAATAATCCAGGTCTTTCCTGGGTGACAAGACCTAGGCTTCACTTGCACCACACACTCCATCGCAAGAGTTTCATCCACTAAATCTAAATTTTCTTGCCTAACCATGCACCGCATTTCATCAAGCCCATTATGATTCATCAAATCAACTCCCATGTCCATGCAAACCTCCTTCAGCTTTTCCTCACATTAGGTGGTTGCGCAACCGACTCATATGTTTCAATTTTTTCATTTGTAGTATCACCACACACATCCTTATGCCCACTTATCTCCAATTCTTCTAATGTTGGAGAAACACGATGCATGACCTCAACCACCAGTTGACCATTTTCCTCCATTGCATCTCATTTGATTTTTCTTGTGGCATTTGGACTCTGCGTTTTATTTCCTTTACAAACTTTGAATTCGAATCTGCCATATCTGATTTTTTTGCTTCCAAGCTTCCTTCCTAGCAAATCTCTTCTAATAAAAATTTTAGACTTTCGTACTCTTTTCAACTCAACAAACAACTTCTATATGCTCCTGATGACAACACTTCCTACAGAAAAAAGCTAGTTTCATATACCTAGTCTCTTGCCAAATCGTCGTGCTATTCAAAATTACAATAGGAAAACTTTGCACCAGTTCCTTATTCAGGCCGACCTCCAAGCAAATCCTAACTCCTGAAACTCTCGTACAGTTTAAAGTAGGAGTGTAAATGGTCTAGTACGGTCCGAGAAAAATGTAGACGATTCTATTTGGTCAAAAAAATTATTCACCCTGAACCGGACCGAACTCTTATTCGGTCCATACCGGTCCGGTCCAATTCGGTCTAGGGGTGGTTCGGTCCGGTCCAGAGGTATCCCATATGATTTGATAGGCATTCTAAAATCCTACAATAATTAAATATACTTTTTTGGACAAATTTTATAAATTATTAAATATATACTAGTACTACTTTTATAAAGAATAATCATTTTTGTCAATTGTCAATTTCAAATCTCATCTAAATATTAAATAAAATATATAGTTATAACTTATAGTTTTTAGACTTAATACTTATACTATAAGTTATAATTAATATTGTATATAGCTCATAGGTTGATTAGTTAATTTAATTCTCATAAGTCATATCAATTAATCAATAATATTAATGATCATTGATCATACTTCATATATAGTTAAAAACAACATTAATAAATAATATTTATAATTACTACATGTAATCATAAGAAGAGTAATTATTAATTAGTTAATAGTAATTTAATAATGTATCATAGGTTTGTTAACTATAACTAATCTATTATATAATTTATATTAGTATATTATAAATTTATATATTAGTAATTAGTGATAAATTAGTAAGAATATATTAAATAATAATAATACATTTATTACTTATAAATTATTACTAATACTCTATATAGATATAGTATAATTCATATGTTTATATTATAACTATTATAAATTATAATATGTTAATATTATAAGAATATATATTATATTAATATGTTATACTATTACTATTACTCTTAATCTATATTAATATTAATATTATAATTTATATACTATTACTTATATATATTTAAAAAATAGGTTTGTTGGTCCGGTTTAGGGGGAGAAATGTTCTTTTCCTAGACCAGACCGGAAATATTACGTCTGTAAAAAAATGGACCGGACCGAACCATATTTCATCCGGTCCAGTTCGGTCTGGTTCATGTAGTCCAGTTCGATCTTCTTACACCCTTAATTTAACGTAGCATTATTAGTCCCCAAAAACCCTTCAAATCTTGTGACAAAAATTTGAAGACAATTTGTATGATACATTTAAAGCGGCAAATCGGGGAGGAAAATCCATTGAAGAGTCAGGGAAGACTCCTTGTTGACATTGAAGTTTACGGTCCACCCAAAAAATATGAAAAACACAACTATCGATCAATCTAGCCTCTCGAGCCCAGCCATGCACAAAATCTCTCTTAATTTTCATATGAACCAGTACATGCCGATCATCTATAAAGCTAATAATTGGAAGATCTTGCAAACCCCAAGTTTTGATCACAATCTTACTGATAACATCAATGGAAAGCCGCGTGTGTGAGAATTTCAGCACCAAAGCAAAACAGAAGTCATCTACTAGCTTCAAAAAATTCTGACTCTAGGAACACAAAATCGGGTTCACCGTCAATGTCCACAGGATATCGCATATGAAGCTTGAAGGACAAAGGGGCCACGCGAGACAAGACTTGAGTGAAACTCTTCTTACACGCATCATCAGAATCATACAAGCTTGTAAGTGTAGAAGACACCAGGGACCAGTGGGTGTTGCCATGGGCAAATCCTAGCCCTAAAAAAAGACAATCCCATGAAAAATAGAGTTCCAAAATTAAAAAAAAAATGCTATTTTTATTTAGATGTTCTTATTCGAACCTGAGAATCTTTAAGTGAAAGATAAATACGTACAGAATTATATAATATTTATTGTTGTTCTAAATTATATAACATTCACTTAAAGTCTCTCAATTCTAATAAATATTTGAGAAAATATTGTTGCCATGGCCCATCTAATTAGTATTTCTAAATAACAAGACTTATTATTGAAATCTTTTCATTGTAATAAAAGATTGAGTTTTACTATTTATCATCTCATATATTATATATTATATTTTTTAATTTTTTTTTGAATTTTTTTTAACTAATTAAATTCTTTAATTTATTATTGATATAACAAATATTTGATAAAAAGTATATGATGTATAGTATATGAAAATAATGGATATAATTTTTTTAAAAGCTATGAAAAAAGAAAGCTTGAAATTTGGTATGGATGGCGTGTGGGCACGATTTCCCTGGAATGGAAGCGTGATTAAAAAATTAAAATAATTATTAATGATTGTAACGCCATCGTTTATCTATCGAGAGTTGAATGAGTATAATATTAAGCCGTGGACAGCATGCAACCTTAAAGTATATAGAAGTGAAACGCTATTTTTCCCGTGTTGTTTCTATATTTACTTTTAAGAGTAATGTTGTTATATTCTCTAGTTATATTATTCACTTTAACTCATTAAAAAATAAAAATAAAAATAAAAAAAATCTAAATTTTCATTTTTTATATTTTTAAACACTATTTTATTTTAAATATATATATATATATATTTTAATAAGGCACATTACAGAAAGTGACATTGCTACGTCAACGAGGCAAAATTATCTGCATAACATGGTAGCATTTATCTTATTTTAAAGTAATTTTGGCTTCAAAAGATCTTCGATGACACGTTGTAATATGGTATGCAGCTTAGAAAAAAAAAATGCTACTGCTTATTTTAACGTTTGTAAATGTTCAATTATAACTTATACGTAGGGGTGGTCACCCGACCCGATCGACCCGATAGCAACAATTTCCGACCCGACCCGATATCAACATCTCCCGTTAATCCGATAAGCCGAATACCTGATTATCACAAACGGGTACTCCGACCCGTTTGATCTCGCCAGACTACTTTCTTTTTTTCCTTGTTTCTTTTCTTTTCTTTTCTTTTCTTTTCTAACAAACACCGGAAGAGCAACGAATTTTGGGTAGTGTTCTTGGAGGGGACAACATCGAAAGATCATAAACAAGCGACGGATCGGATCTCATCCCCACAAATATGAGCACAAGCACAACTCCAATTTAAGCACAATCACAACACTCTACAAAAATTGCCTTGATTCTAACTTTTCAACCCACTTTTGTCTTGCCATTTCCAGGATTCGATCAAAATCACAACTAAATAAATCAGAAAGACAGAAGGATCTAAAACTTACGGCTAATGACCAGGTCAGAACATAAAGGGTTTATTTTTCTCCTCGTCTGTTGGCGACCTCAACTGCCTCTCCGATGATCTCGACAGCCCCCATTCGCGATGATCTCGACATCCTCGTAAGCTTCTCTCTCTCTCTTTGCATTTCTTCTGTTGTTGGAAAATCATAATCAACCAGTCCCTTACCTTCGGCTAGAGAGAACAATCTGCGAAAGAGATGGACAATTTGATATTCGGAGATGAACAATCGTGAGGAGAGAATCGAGCGAGAAAGGGGGCTTTGAAGCAAATTGATCGATCCTGGTCCACATGAGCTTCGTTGATCGAGCGAGGATCGTGATCTCTATTTACTCGGTGCATGATTTGGTTGAAGATAGGGTGATACTCTGAGCTTTGTTGCTCATATGTGAAAAGATCTGAGCAAAATCGAGCGAGAGATAAAATCGGCGAGAGAGAGGACTGAAGGAACAATCAAGTGAGAGAAATCAAATGATAAGGGCGAAGAAATCAAACGAAAGGAACAAATATGTTATCGGTCAAGTCGGGTAACGGTATCGAAATAAGCATTTCCGTTTTCAGTCTATCGAGTCGGGTATTTCGGGTCGAAAGTGGGTCGGGTTTTCGGTCGGGTCGGGTTTTCGGGTTTTTTGTTCACCCCTACTTATACGCTATGCTAAATGCTATATATTATTATTATATGTATATATATACGAAGCTATTTATATCAAATAATTGCATAAATTGATTTTATTTATGACATTAGATTTATTTTATAATAAAAAAATATAACTCACATTAATTATAAATTTATATTTATGAACCGAATAATTTTTTATATTTTAAAATTTATACAGCCTATTTATAAGCAAGGAGTAGGACAGAGGATTTGCAGGGAAAATACAAAGGGTAGGTAAGGTAGTGTTGGGTGATGGGGGCAGATGAGACGGTTCTTGCGCATACAGAGACAAGGCAGAAGTGAAAGAATATTAATGGCAGACGTAGCATAACAAGAGAATCACACAAAAAGTAAAAGAAAGAGATATACTGCATCCATACTAATACTTTATTTATGCACACAAGTTTCACGTTGCGAAGTCTCGGGGGCCGGCGGGGTCTCTCTGCTTGCGCATACTACAAAACAACATCCTCCCAAGTCACAATCCCAACATGCGGACTTACAGAGGGCACACTCTTGCTTTGCTTTAAAACTAAGTTCAAGTTGAGAAAATCTGGGCAAGTGTTAGTGTGGAGGAGTATGGCAAGTATGGAGAGAGCAATGCCGATTCCCAAGGAGCCGGAGCAGGTGATGAAGCTGAGAGGGGGATCCGTGCTGGGTAAGAAGACCATTCTCAAGAGTGACCATTTCCCTGGCTGCCACAACAAACGCTTGTCACCCCAGATCGACGGTGCTCCTAATTACCGTCAGGTTTTCCCCTTCTTTTCCCTATTTCGGTACATTTTCTTTGTCTTGTTGCTCCTCCGTTGTTTTATTTTTGTTTTGTTTTTATTCTTTCTATTACTTTGGTAAAGTTTTTAATCGAGAGTTGTTCGCGACATGAATTTCGGGTTTCCTCTGACTTATCCAGACTAACATAAGTTTTGTTCCTCTGCTTGATTTCACTCCTCGAATAGCTACTTTATCCAATTATCTTTTTGGAAACGGACTTATCTTTCTTCGGAAGTTGGAGCAGTGCTTAAAAAATGCTACTTGTTGTAATGCTCTTGAATGCTATATGTATTTTGGTAGTTCCCTTTTTTTGCATCTGCTTTTAATGCGTCACAACCAACTTAACTCAAAACCTGCGATTTCAAATGTTGGAGGTTTGAATTAAACTTCAATGACCACGTAATATGCATTTTGGGCGCGATCAATTTGTGCCTCGTTTGGTCTATGCATTTCCTTTCTTTTCACTTCTCCGATCTTGCTTAATTTCGGAAGTCACTGACTGTGTTGCATTGCGTAATAAGGTTTTGGATGGCATGAATCAAAATTTATTTTCGATCTGTGATCCAATGCCTTGTATGTTCTCTGATGCATTGTTATTCTTTTTAATGTATTTTTTATTATATTTATTTTTCCTTTACAATTTATGGTTGCTATTAATAGGCCAACTCATTGCCTGTTCACGGTGTTGCAATCCCAACAATTGATGGAATCCACAATGTTCTGAAGCATATTGGGGCTCAAATACATGGCAAGCAAGCACAAGTTCTATGGATCAGTCTTCGTGAGGAAACAGTAAATCTGTTACCATGACACTCTACTTCTAGATGAATATTTTCTCTTACAGATATCCTTTAGCAAATCTGTTACCATGACACTCTAATGCAATAAGCCAGTCACCATTGATCAAGACCATATGAATTATCAGACATCAAAATGCGAAGCTTTAATAGGAAACATGTTTCTCAGAGGGAAAAGAGAAGGATACTTTTAGCTGTATTTGGTGCTATCAATCTTACTGACATTTTATAGAATCTCAAAAGAAACTAGAGTTTGATGAAGGAATAACGACTATAGTTTGAATTTCATTATAATTTATTTGTCAAAATGAAAAATTGAAATCTAAAAAATAGTTTATCTGTTGACAATCACAAAAATCCTAAGTTATACTTTATCATTGTTTCCTTTTGCATATCATGTAATAAATAGAAAAGTTTGAGGTAGGTTGTCAGTATGGATAAAGGTTTTATCGTATCTAGTTATTGAATCCAAATAGTTGGGATTTTCATTTAGTAGAGTTTTGTTGACAGAATCTAATAATCCATATAGAATAATGTCATCCATAATGTGTTGAGTATTTAGTATTGTATTTCTTGTGCATCAGTGAGCATGGAACCCTTTGAATACGTGAATACATGAATGTTTCACCGTAATTCTGTGTAAAAACAGTTTAATCAGAATTTAGGCACTAGGACATTCAAAGGCTCATCTAAAATACAGGCTCCCTTTGTATTCCAATTTATGAATTGCTTCTTCCTATTCTTAAATCAGGTGGTCTACATCAATGGGCGTCCCTTTGTTCTGCGTGATGTGGAGCAGCCCTTCTCAAACCTTGAGTATACGGTATCTTATTTCAAATAAATTTAATTATTATGAATGGTGTATCTTTTCATCAATATTATAAGTTCTTGCCTTTGTAACTTTGTATTTAGAGTGCGACTAATTGCCTTTGTAACTCTCCCTCCAAGCAACATTGGATCTTACTCACCACCGGCACCTATACTCACAATGGGGTATTACGTTCCCTCACCTTAAATTCCTTGTCGGGCCATTCATTATATGGCACGGTGCAAATCCCACACTTTTGGTGGGGATTTACTATAATATCATTTGTAACACCTTGAGGAAGGCCCAAATTACATCTGAACCTGTACTCCAAAAAAGACTAATCAATAGTACAATTAAAGTCTCTTAGAATCATTATTAAGAGTAAGAACTTTTCTCTCCATGCAATGTGGATTCCTATTCATTATTTATTAGGGGTGGCAATATGTGACACGACACGTTAATACGAAACGAACACGATACAATAAAAGCGAGTTAGTGTTTAGCCTTAACGGGTTTTGGATCAAATTGTGTCAACCCGTTAAAACATGAATTGATAACGGGTCAAACTTGTTAAAACCCATTAAGGCACGTTAAGGGATTTAAATTTATCTTTATACCCTCGAATTAAAGTTTAAAAAATTTTAATTTAAAATTAGCTTTATACCCTTAAGCACTTACCTATCCCATTTAAGCACTTCTTAAAGAGTCATTGAGTTAACCCATTGTTGTTTAATATATTTGGGATGTAAATTTAATATTTACAATGTGTGGATCATATTTGTGTGTTTATCATATTTTATAGTATACTACTTATTTGATTGTAATTTTAAAATTGTAATTTGTAATTAATTTGTTATATTTTATAACTATTATTTAAATTTTAATATTTGTATAAAATCAATTAGGTTAAACACAAACGGGTCACTAACGGGTTTGCAGGTTGAAATAGGTTAGGTTGGGTCGTGTCGTGTCATGTCATATAATGTCAAAGGGTTTTAACGGGTCGTTCAACCCGTTATCTTAACGGGTCGTATTAGGGTTAAAGTTTTGGATATAAAATCTTTAACGGGTTGTGTTCGTGTTGATCTTTTAGGCATAATGTACATGTCCTGACATGACAAGAATACGACCCGTTGACACATTTTGACACCATTATTACTTATACTCATTCACCATGGGGTATTGCAATCTTCCCCCTTAAGTTTTTCATTAGACGATTTCATTATATGTGACATGGTTCAAGTTCCACACTTTTGGTTTAGATTGACTATAGTACCATTCGTAATGCGTCAAGAAAGGCCCAAACTATATATGAACCTATACTCCAAAAAAACTAATCAATAGTATAATTGAGCTATTAGGAATCATTATGAAGAGTAAGAATTTCTTTCTCCCAAGTAATGTAAGATCACATTACCATCTATCATCAATGCTCACTCACTGCGGGTTATCCAATCATCATTTACAAACTTTGTTTATATATACGTACATACATATGATAGATACATCATACATACATACGTTCATACATCCGTGTCACTCAAACTAGGGATTTTTTATTCTTATCATTTGAAAATTTTGGTTGAAAATTTTTTGATCTCATTACACCTTTATTTTCAATAAAATCAAGACTATCCATTGATTTACTTAGGGATGCAGCATTATGGGTTTGTTTGGGGAGTGATATAAGATGAGAATTTTGTGAATAGTTGAAGATAGTTTATGAATAGTAGTGAGATAGTTTGAGTTGAATATTTTTTGGGTTTTGAAAAAGGAGAGAGAAAAGTTGAATAAAAGATGATATAAAGTTAAAATATTATTAGAATACAATTTTATGATATTATTTTTGTTTGAATATTTGAAAAAACTGAATTATTTATTATTATTATTTTTTGTTTGAAAGTTTGGAAAAATTGTAATGATTAATTTGAAAAAAGTTGTAATGATTAGTTTAAAAATTTTGTATTTAAATTATGTTTGCAAAGGAGATGAGATGAAATTGAGAATTTTGGGATGAGATTATATTCAAACCAGCCCTAGTCATGATCTGGGGCTAGATGATGGTAGGATATATGGGAGACATGCGATATTTGATTGTTCTATCAGTTTTTTTTTTTATAAGTATTGTTCTATCAGGCTTTTGGAGGTAAATTCAAGCTTAGTCTTTTTTTTTTATGTGTAAATGATTTTATTCATAATAGAAAAGTAGGCATAGCCCAAGTAGATGATAGTTGGGTATGATAATAATGTATTGAAAAGAGTAATCTAATAGATACCAAGAAATCATGAAAATCAAGCCCATTGAAGTCAATAGCTTTAGCCCATGAGAATAACGTATTAAAAAAGAGTAATATAATCTCCTAAGATAGGTTTCTTTGTTTGGCGCACTATGGAGATTTCGCTATAGCATTAATAGTTGACTTGTGTCATATACATTCATGTAGTTGGGAGATAATGCTCCATGTTCTAATTCATTACGTTGTTAAAATTTGTCATATAAATTAATGTCGTTGGGAGACAATGCTCCATGAATTCATTACGTTGTTAAAGAGCTTTGGAGCCTACCTTCGAAGAGTTTAGGATTTTCCGGGTGATGCTGGGTATAGTGAATTTAACATTTATTTAGGTGTATAAGCACTTGGGCAAGCAAAAGGTTTCTCGAGGGCGTGGTGCAACTTGATTTTGACTTTTTATACTATTCAGGGAATCAACAGGGCTAGGGTTGAACAAATGGAAGTGCGATTGAAAGAAGATATTTTGATTGAAGCTGCAAGGTATATTCTGTTAATGCACTCTGTAGAATCTGGACTGTCTTACCTATGATTCATAGGTGTCTTTACCATGGAATAATACAGATTTGCATGATAGCAAACTTTATTTGTGCATCTGACATAGCAGGTATGGAAATAAGATCCTTGTCACTGATGAACTGCCAAATGGTCAGATGGTGGACCAGTGGGAACCAGTGTCTCGTGATTCAGTAAAAACACCATTAGAGGTATTGCCATTGGAAGTCATCTCAGATTTGAACAACAGGACTGCTTCACCAGTTTTCTTAGAGATGATTTAAACCTATTCCCTTGTTGTAGGTGTATGAGGAATTGCAAGTAGAGGGGTACCTTGTTGACTATGAACGCGTTCCTATAACTGATGAAAAACCACCAGAGGAGACAGATTTTGATAGTTTGGTGAGTTTTGATACTTTAAATTTTAATTAGAATGATGATTTTAAATTAATTAGTATGTGCTGGCATCGGATCACCAGTAATCCCTTTTTTGCTAGTTCCTTTGTGCTACATTTGATGACTTAGATAAGTTTCAACAATGTTACTGAAAGTAGTTGGGTTCATAATTTTGTTGCCAAGCTGCTGTGGTTGCGAGAGTCTGGAGGCAACTTGTGTTTCCTATTTTGTGGATATGTTTCTTCATTCAACCAAAATTCTTAAAAGACTTAAAAGAATCTGTCTAAACTTTTGTCTAAATAAAATGAGATCTAACCATCAAATACCTAGTCTAGATTTCCAAAGACTTATAGCAAGCCCACTTGATTGACTTGAGGTATGGTCACAAATTGTCAGATGGGGAAAACAACTAAAAAGATGTGGTACACTGGTACATATTGAAGAATGAGAAGCTAATATTTGATATTTTCATTTAATATTTTTGTATAATAATTTTTTTTTAACTGATCCTGAAAAAGAGGGGAAAAATGGAAACACAAATAAAAATATTAGTACAAATATTTCACAATCTATAGGGTCCAGAGGGGGCTTTTTTTGCAAGAAACTCCCTCCCGAGATTCAGCCGGCAGCTTCGCCGGTAGTTTGTGTGCTATTTTCAGAGTCTGGGAGCAACCGGTGGGAGGGGGGGGGGGTAGTCCGTGGGGTCTTCAAGGATGCTAGTTATTAGAAGGGAATCCTCTAAGTGAAGAGAGAGGGGGGGGGGTATCTGTATTGAGAAAAATCTAGAAGTGCCAATGAAGACACAGTGGGTACCTAGGTCAGTCTACTGTATCCGACTGGGTGTTGCATATGGTAAAGTAAATCTAGCATTGTGTAGGTATTGAAACTGAAGGTTTTGAGAAACAATTTATGGCTTTATTAACTGCCATTGAAGTGGGATGGTCAGTTACAGAAATCAGATTCTAAAAAATAGTGGGAACTAAAGAGGTTAACATGGTCTCTAAATTATGAGGGTAGCTCAAGCTTCAACAAAGAAAGAGGGAGGGGACAAGCTCCACATTTATGGAGCCCAAAATAGCATCATGGAATGTTCGAGGGCTTAACGTGGCAACTAAGCGCCTTGAAGTGAAAATCTGCTTCATGAGTGGAATGCAGACATTATGTGTTTACAGGAAACTAAACTGAAATTTATCACAAGGAGGAATGTTTGGAGTTAGCTGTACATATGTGGATTGGGCCTATTTTGCTTCTGATGGGGCATCAGGGGGTGTTTTGGTGATGTGGGATAGAAGGGTGGTGGAGAAATTAGAGGAATTTAGTGGGGAGTATACAGTGGCATGTTCATTTAAAAGTGTAGATGATAATTTTGTATGGGCCTTCGTTAGTATTCATGGGCCAAATGTGGACAGCAGTGGAAGATTATTGTGGGAAAAACTTGCCGGAGTACATAGCTGGTGGAATTTACCATGGTGCATATGTGGTGATTTCAACGTTATTCGATTCCCAAGCAAATGTTCAGGAGATAGCAGGTTGCGACCAGCAATGACAGAATTCTCGAAGTGTATTTTTGACTTGGTTTGGTGGATATCCTCCTCATAGGAGGTGCTTATACGTGGTCCAATAATCATACTTGGTCTAGATTGGATAGATTCTTAGTCTCATCAGAGTGGAAAACCCACCATCCGGACCTTTGCCAAAAGTGGTTGCCTCGCCTTTGTTCGGATAATTTTCCACTATTATTAGATTGTTGGGACATGCAAGGAGGGCGTTGGTATTTTAAATTTGAGAATATGTGGTTAAAAATTGAAGGTTTTGTGGAAATGGTAAGACAATGGTGGTCTTTGTATCAGATTTGTGGTACCCTAAGTTTTATATTTGCAAGTAAATTGAAAGCTCTAAAAAATGATTTAAAGTTATGGAACACTCAATCATTTGGCGATGTAGGTGACTGTAAAAAGTTCATGTTGGAGGAGCTTTAAGAGGTAGAGAGGACACAAAAGGGTTGGGTTCAGGAATTTCTCGAAAGGATGGTAGAGCTAGATAGGGTTATGTTATTGGAGGAGATATTTTGGCACCAAAATCAAGAGTATTGTGGTTGAAAGGAAACCCAAGTAAAAAGTTCTTCCATAGAGTGGCCAACTCTCATAGGAGAACTAACAAAATTGAGATGTTGAAAATAGATGACAGAGACTCTGTGGAGGCTCCTGTGATTAGGGAGCACTTTGTTGACTTTTTTGAACAATTGCTTTGCGAGTAGGTGGGATAGCGGCCGAAACTTGATGGACTAGCTTTTGAGTCCATTGATACACAACGAGCCTCATGGTTGGAGAGTCCCTTTGAGGAGACAGATTCACATTGTGGTAAGGAGATTGGTCAAAGATAAAGCACCTGGCCCAGATGTTTTTCCACAGGATTTTTTTAGATGATTGGGATATGGTGAGGGAGGACTTAATGAGAGTGTTCCATGAGTTATTTTCAGTTGGGAAGTTTGAAAAAATCTTCAACACCACATTTGTCGCTCTTATTCCCATGAAGATTGGGGCATCAAAGGTAAAAGATTACTGGCCCTAACTTTAGTGAATGGGGTGTATAAGATCATATCGAAAGTACTCATAAATCGCTTAGGGGAGGCCCTGGGGAGGATCATTACAAAATCCCAAAATGCATTTGTAGACAAATTCTGGACTTAGTTCTCATTGTCAATGAATGTCTAGACAATAGACTAAAATTTGAATAGTAAAAAATTCTATGCAAATTAGATATGGTGAAGGCATATGATTATGTTAATTGTGAGTTTCTACTCTATTTGCTTGGGAGATATGAATTTGGGGAGAAATTGTGCTTGTGGATTAGATGGTGTATCTCAGTAGTAAAGTTTTCAGTCTTGGTGAATGGCAGTCCAAATGGTTTCTTTAACAGCTCTCAAGGTCTAAGATAAGGAGATTCTTTATCCCCGCTCCTATTTGTCATTGTTATGGGGGTGCTTAGTAGAATAATATTAGCCTTGGTGAATAATGGATTTGATGATGACTTCTTGGTTGGTAATCCTACTAGGGGCTCGATTAATATATTTCACTTATTGCCTGCAGATGATACATTGATATTTTATGAAGCAGAATAAAACCAAATTCAAGCATTGAAGGCATTATTACATTATTTTGAAACGGTGTTAGAGTTGAAAGTGAATTATCATAAGTCAAAGTTGGTGCCAGTGGGCAATGTTTTCAGTATCCAGCAGTTAGCTAATTCCCTTAGATGTAAGATATCCTCTCTTTCCATGAATTGTCTTGGTCTTCCCTTGGGAGTAGCTGCAAGGTCTATATCGATTAGGGATATAGGGTTGGTTTGGATTGAGATTTGAGATGAGTTCATCTCAACTTCATCATTACACATTTTCAAATTCTCACATAAAATATAATAAATAATTCAATTTTTTCAAATTCCAATTCAATTTTTTCAAATTTCAAAACAATAATAATATTAAAAAATAATATTTTAATAATATTTTATTCAACTTTCAGAACTCAATTCATCTCATTTCATCTCTCAATTTAAACGGGACCATAGTGATTGAGAAGATTGAATGTAGGTTGATAGATTGGAAAAGATTGTATCTCTTGAAAAGTGGCATGATCACTCAAATCAAGAGTACTCTTTCTAATATGCCTACATACTTTTTATTTGTATCCCCAATCCCAACAAGTGTGGTGAAACGCATCGAGAAACTTTATCGGAATTTTCTGTGGAGTGGGTTAGAAGATGAATTGAAGTTTTACTAGTCAAGTGGGATAATGTATGCTCTCCAATCTCCTTTGGTGGGTTGGGTATTAGAAAGTTGAAGATTTTCAATCGAGCCTTACTTGGAAAGTGGATGTAGAGATACAAATGGAACCAGGAGCCTTATGGGAGTCGGTGATTGAACTTAAATATGGAGGTATGTTAGAGGTGGTGCACTAGAGAAACACATTACAGGAGGGTGGCGGATTTTTGTTAGGCACACTTGGACTGATTGGTGGTGTCAAGATTAGGGGTGTTCATCCGGGCCGGGTTGTACCCGGTCCGGTTTAAAATTTTATATATTTCTTCACATTTTTAAATTTTTTTTTAAAAATTTTTTAAGGAAATTTCAAATCCGGGTTTCGGATTTGGGAATCCGGAACCCGGATGAACACCCCTAGTCAAGATCATGCTAAAGGATTCTTTCCCATTAATTTTTAGAATTGCATGTGAGAAAGATGCATCAATGGCTGATTGTACGGAGTTCTCTGGGGACCTAGTCCAATTAACATGAATTTCACCAGGACGGCCCAAGACTGGGAAGCTAGCAACATTGAGGAGTTTTTTGGTCTTTTATACATGACACTGAGAACACAATGCACTGACACAATATGATGGATACCCACCAGTTGTGGTATATTCTCATTTCGCTCTTTTCATAAGACCCTCACACTACCACAAAACATTGAGTTTCCATGGAGAAGAATTTGGCGAAATAAGGTGCCTCTCAAAGTGGCATTTTTTGTATGGGCAACAACATTGATAAGATCTTGACTTTGGAAAACTTATAGAAACGAAGGGTGATTATAGTAGAGTGGTGTTGGATGTGTAGGAAAAAATGGTGAAACTGCGGTTCACTTGCTGTTGCATTGTGAGGTCGCTAGAACGTTATGGAATGAAGTGTTCAAAAGGTTAGATCTTGCTTGGGTGATGCCTGCCATAGTGATTAAGCTCATGGCCAGTTGAACCAATCTACAAGGTCTCCCACAAATCTTAGCGGTATGGAAAATGGTTCCGATATGTATTTTGTGGTGCCAATGGAAGGGGTGGAATGACTGGATGTTTGAAGACAAGGAGCATTCATTGGAAGAACGTAGATTATTTTTTGTACATGGGCCACAAGTGTGGATTTTCGTGGCCTCAAGTTTCATGAATTCTAGTTTCTATTTCCTCTTCTAAATAGGTGTTACCTTTTGTATAATATCTTGTGTACTTGGGCTATGCCTATTCATATCAATATGATTGTTTACTTGTATAAAAAAATAAATTCTATTTACTTCCTAACAAGAATTATTTAAAAATATCTTTTGCTATTGTCATTTGATTTAACTACTTTTGGCGAGACAAGGATGATTATTTGACATTATTGGACACCTCCAGGCGATTGAATTCTTTTGTTACGATCAGTCCATTTCTTTCTTCATTGTACATTTAGGTTCATAAAATTTCTCAAGCTGAGATAAGCACAGAGATAATTTTCAATTGTCAAATGGGACGTGGACGAACTACAACTGGGATGGTGATTGCAACTTTGGTCTATCTCAACCGAATTGGATCTTCTGGTAGCCTTATTACTTTTTATACCTTACCATTTAAGCAATTTATACAGCTTTTAGTGATAACAAATTCAAATGTTTTATGTTATTTTCCCATGAATAGGTATTCCAAGAACCAATTCCATTGGAAGAGTGTCTGATGCTGGGGCTAATGTTGTTGACCATTCACCTAATTCAGAAGATGCAATTCGTAGAGGAGAATATGCTGTCATAAGAAGCTTGATTCGAGTATTAGAGGTATTTGAAATTTCTATTTGACCAACATTTATTTATATATTTATTTCATAAATTTCTTACCAATAACTACATGTCTTTAGGGGGGTGCTGAAGGAAAAAGACAAGTGGATAAGGTCATTGACAAGTGTGCATCAATGCAGGTCCGATGCTCTGATTTTATTCCATTCTTGTGAACTTTTGAAGTTCATGTCTAATTTCATGGTTTTTCTGAAACAATTTTTTGTCCTCACGTCTTGTTGCTTTAGTTGCTTCCTTAGGATACATGTATCGCCTTGTAGCTCTGGGGTATTATTCATATGTTTCTTTAATTTCAATTGCAGAACTTACGTGAAGCAATTGCCACTTATCGCAATAGTATTCTACATCAACCAGATGAGATGAAAAGGGAAGCATCATTATCCTATTTTGTGGAGTACTTGGAAAGATACTACTTCCTTATATGCTTCGCTGTATATATTCATTCAGAGCGAGCATCCCTCTGTTCTAGTTCATCTGATCATAGCACCTTTTCTGACTGGATGAAAGCAAGGCCAGAACTGTACAGCATTATTCATAGGTAAGTTTTTATAGAGAGTAGCATATGTGCCCATAAGAGCGATTAGCGATTGGACAATGATATTCATATATGGTACCCGGTTGGTCAGAGTTCATGCATAATTAGGTTTTTATCTGTTCTTGTATGGAGCATCTATGGAGTAATTGGTGGATTTTTGTTCGAGACATTGCTTTAATTGGTTTCATTTTGTTTAGACCGTTTCTTACTCATTGTTTACTTTTCTCATGCATTTATGGCTAACTACCTTTTTCTTTTATTGCGATTTTGCCTTGTTGCAAGACTGCTCAGGAGAGATCCAATGGGTGCACTTGGATATGCAGCTTTAAAGCCATCTCTCATGAAGATTGTTGAATCTGCCGATGGCCCCCCTTGTGAGATGGGTGTAGTTGCTGCCCTGCGAAAAGGAGAGGTTCTTGGGAGTCAAACTGTTCTTAAAAGTGACCATTGTCCTGCTTGTCAAAATACAACTTTACCAGAAAGAGTGGAGGGTGCACCTAATTTTAGAGAAGTCCCTGGATTTCCAGTTTATGGGGTGGCAAATCCAACCATTGATGGGATTCGATCAGTTATTCAGAGGATTGGCAGTTCTAAAGGCGGTCGTCCTGTTTTTTGGCACAACATGAGAGAAGAACCTGTAATTTACATCAATGGAAAACCTTTTGTTCTCCGTGAAGTAGAAAGACCATACAAAAACATGCAGGAATACACGGTCAAAATCTATAATTTTAATTGATTTTTTCTATAAGCAGTAATTCTACTTATACCTTTGTCAACTTTCTTATATTGGTTACGGTAGTATGGAGGAGTGGATATGGCTTCAAGCTGACTCTTTTTATTAGACGCCAGAAGTTATTGGGTTTACACTATTATATAGATTACACCTGCAAATACAGGAATACAGAAATAACAAACTGTGGTGTTTACTAATGCAATGTACTTTTTGATATGGGGTGGCCTTGTCATGAAAGAAGAGGGTGACGCTTAGTTTCACTGACTGTTCGAGGACTAATGTCACTACTGTCATGTCCCAATATTGATTCATGTCGTACTCATATCATAGACCATTGTAGTTTCCCCCCTCTATTTTGAAATACAAATTTGTAGAAAAGCCACATCATAAATGGTCACTGTGTTTCCAGTGTCCGTTGGAACAATATTTAAACTTGCAGTGAGAAGGAACTAAAAGTTGTGGACATTCTGAAGTGTGTTTGCGTGTAATAGATCTAAATAAATATTGGCCTAATATCTGAGGTTTAAATGGCTGATAGAAAATAACTGTACACAATTGCTTACAGAAAAAAGAAAGAAAGCAGATGCTGATACATTTTGGCTTTTCACCTACTTCCACTGGCGAAGATGATGAGCAGGTTTTGTAGAAATGGAAAATATCACACAACCCTTGTTTGAATATAGCAATTTAATGCCATCAGAACATTCCTTCTTTGAAGTGCACCTATTTTTTGTGGTTTCTATGAACAGTTTAGGATTGTGTCTTTCACTTCCTATAGTTGGTGAAGTTGCAATCGTTATTTGATTCTTTCAGGGTATTGATCGTGAGAGAGTTGAAAGTATGGAAGCTCGATTAAAGGAAGACATCCTTCGGGAATCTGAACACTATGGAGGTGCTGTAATGGTTATACATGAAACAAACGGCGGGCAAATATTTGATGCTTGGGAACATGTGAATACTGATTCTATTCAGACCCCACTTGAGGTTTTTAAAAATTTGGAGGCTGATGGTTTTCCCCTCAAGTATGCACGCGTGCCCATCACTGATGGTAAAGCTCCCAAAAGTTCCGACTTTGACACATTGGCAGTGAATGTTGCTTCTGCTACCAAGGATACTGCTTTTGTTTTCAATTGCCAGGTTAATATTTTCGTTCTTCAGTTGATTTCGCTTTGCATGTACATGGAGATGTTAGTATATGTGTGAATTTCCCACCTATTTCGTTTATCTCCATTTCCTTACATTATATATTTTTTTAATATTTACAGATGGGTAGAGGAAGGACAACAACTGGTACTGTAATTGCTTGCCTTCTGAAACTACGAATTGATTACGGAAGACCTATAAAAATCCCACTTGATGATATGAATCATGAAGAGGAAAATGGTGGCACTTCAAGTGGTGAGGAAACAGGAGGTAGTGTTGCTGTATCAACCACCTGTACCACAAAAGTAAGTTCTGAAAAGAAGCAAGGTCAGGTTTTTGGCATAAATGACATTTTGTTGTCGTGGAAGATAACGAGATTATTTGATAATGGGGTGGAATTCCGGGAGGTATTAGATGCTATTATTGATAGATGTTCTGCATTGCAAAACATACGACAAGCGGTTCTGGAAGACTGGAATGTGTTCAATCAACAAGATGTTGAGCCTAGGGTAAGGAGACTTGCATTGAACCGTGTGGCCGAGTGCTTGGAGCGGTACTTCCGTTTAATCACCTTTGCAGCATATCTTGGAAGTGAAGCATTTGATGGGTTTTGTGGGCAAGGAGAATCCAGGATGACATTTAAGAATTGGTTGCATCAGAGACCAGAGGTCCCAGCAATGAAATGGAGCATAAGATTAAGGCCCGGGAGATTTTTTACTGTCCCTGTAAATACTCTTCTTCTTTATTAAAGCTAATTTATTTTACTATATTCGTAAGAGACTCGGGGCATAATGAAATGTAGGTTTTTTGTTAATTTCATATTATTTTAACTTTAACGACTTACATATGATTGCACTCTTATTTTGGTTCTGGAATTCAGGAAGAGTTAAGAGCACCACATGAGTCCCAACATGGTGATGTGGTGATGGATGCCCTTGTGAAGTCCCGTAATGGTTCAGTTTTGGGGAAAGGCTCCATACTGAAAATGTATTTCTTTCCTGGTCAAAGAACTTCCAGCCACATACAGATTGATGGTGCACCATACGTTTACAAGGTATATAACTTCTGTAGAAATATATGATTATCGTTAAATCCCTTGTGCCTAAGGTAAAAAAAGAATATCTAATATAAACCTGCTGGATCATTCATGAGTAAGTAGAATTAGGGTGTCTTAGAAGTTCTAGGAATAGGTTTCCTTTCTGATTAAATTTATTGATATAGTATAGATACATATTTCTTATATATTTTTTTCAGTATTTGCATCTGAGGTGAAGCAAATTGGAGGGTGTTTTTTGTGATTTACTTCTGTGCAATCAACTGAGAATTAAGGGTAAAAGTTCTTGAAATTCTTATTTCAGGTAGATGGGTTCCCTGTGTACAGCATGGCAACTCCAACAATTGCTGGGGCAAAAGAGATGTTAGCATATTTAGGTGCCAAGCCTGAAGCAGAAGGCTCTGTTGCTGGTAAAGTGATATTAACTGATCTGAGAGAAGAAGCGGTAGTTTACATAAATGGCACCCCATTTGTCTTGAGAGAGCTAAATAAGCCTGCCGATAGACTTGAGCATGTGGGAATCACTGGTCCGGTGGTATGTCACCATGAATACTTGCTAATTCTAAAAACAAGTCATTAAGCCACAGTAGGTTTCCCCACTTGCTTTTTCTACTCATTATGCAGGTAGAACACATGGAGGTAAGACTAAAAGAGGATATATTATCTGAGGTCAGACAGTCTGGTGGACGAATGCTTTTACATCGTGAAGAATATGGCACCGTACTGAGTCAGTCCAGTGTCATGGGATACTGGGAAAACATTTTAGTAGATGATGTGAAGACTCCTGCTGAAGTATATGCCGCTCTGAAAGATGAGGGCTATAATATAACATATAGGAGAATACCATTGACTCGAGAAAGAGAGGCTTTAGCTTCTGATGTTGATGCAATCCAGTACTGCAAAGATGAGTAAGTGTTCATACCTAACGTGTATGCTATGAGCAATATGGCTATTAAAAGATCAGTGATATATTATAGTAGCAACCAATTTTGTTACACCTTGCTGCATCATAGTTTAATTGATTGCTGAAAAGGGTCCACAGGTGGCATTTTGTCATAAAAAAAGTACAATCGCCAGATGACCTCATAAGTTGAAGATTCCATTAAGCTTCTTACAAATTTATCCCTATGTCTATCAACATCCAATCCAACATTTATTTTCTCGAACTGCTTCTAAGTGGTCTGGCTGGTTTTTTCTAGAGATGCAGCCCTCCTATTATTAGTTGCCACATCAGAAATCACACCAAATAGAGAGTAGATGCATCCACACACAATCACAAGCCTAGGTCAGCCCCTTCCTTTCGAAATTGTGCTCACCTTCACGATTCGAAGCTAACAGGTCTCTTCTGGGGCTTTGCTTGCCGGTGAACTCTTCTGGTTCGTTTGCATTCTGGATCCTGCTGAACAAAAGGGCAAACGAGCAGTCGATCTATCGGGTGGCTCAATCTCAGCCGTGAAAGTTCAAGATAATTACAAGCAATACTGGTCATTCTTCTGCTGCCCCAAAGAGATTGAAACCGCTGAGAAAGTTCCAGACTTTGTCGACACTTTTTACAATTTGGTCACCGACATATGCGAGTGGTGTTGGGCCAGTCCTTCCACTTTTCCCCTTCCATTCCCTGCAAGTCCCACCGTGATGCCATGAGGAGATGGCAGTTGATCTCATCGACATTAGACCGGGCGATCAAATTCTGGACGTCGGATGTGGCTTCAGGGTAAAAGTTTAGGTTAAGTTAAATTCGTGCGAAAGAGGGAAAGGGGGGGGGGGGGGGGTGTTTGAGTGAATGGCTGCAAGATCGTATCTAGTGCTGACATAGAAAGTAAGATGTGCAGCGTACATGGCAATCCACTATTGGGGGGCTTTTTTTGTGGGTTTTAAGCCCAACCTGTCCTAAGGTTTTCTCTTATTTTCTTCCCATTCTCCATCCTTGTATCTTTTAACATCTGTGTACAAAACAAAGCCGTTTGGTTAAATTTCTCACTGTTGTCTTATTCTTCTTTCCTTTCTCAAAAGTAACATAGCTATTGTAGGTTAGGTCACCTAATCATTACAAAATAAAATGTTCATAATGATCATAACAATGATAATGTTGATACACCCAGATCATGAACTTTATTTGTATATGATCAGGTGTTGATCCTTCGACTTTAATTGGTTTGTATTTATAAAGATTTCCAGTTTTCTTCCCATTTTTATGAGTAATTTTTTTTGTTGCTGCTCATCCAAAGGCTGCTTCACCAGGAAGGCTGACTGGATCATTAGTTCGGCATGTTTCAGTCAGGCTGCATAATATCTTATATAGCTGCACAAGAATTTTTTCCTTTATTTGAATAACAAACTAAAATTAACAACAACTTTTTCTATAGTGCTGCAGGGTGTTACCTTTTTGTATCACACACTGGGTTTGGAGGAGTTGCCTATGCGATGGCAATTACATGCATTAGACTTGGTGCAGACGCAAATTTTGCATCAAAAACTCTAGAGTCATCAGTTGATACAAATCTATCTAGGAATGAAGAGAACTTGCCTTCCCAAGCTTCTGATGAAGAAGCTTGGAGGATGGGTGATTACCGTGACATACTAAGCCTTACAAGAGTACTCGCATATGGTCCCCAAAGCAAAGCAGATGTTGACATCATTATTGAAAGGTATGCCATTTAAGAAAGGGGGGGGGGGGGTTTGCTTAATACAAAATACCTTTGTAATTACCTATTGCTTTCTTTGAGTATTCATGCAATCGATTACCTTATGTTTTATTCTATGTTTTTTGAAGATTTTTTATTTTTTAGTCTCATTTTACCTTGGGAAATTACTCTGGCCCAACGGCCATCTCTTTTGCAATGTGCCCCAAGTTACCAACTTTAATATACTGCATCTTCAAATCACTAAAAACTTGCACACTTGTTGTTTCCTTTAAGATTGGACCCCTTCAAGTTTGGACCATCTTGTCAAGCATATAAATGGGTGCATATTGTGATTTTTTATAGACTGAGGATGCAATGTGTAAAGTTGATAGTTTAGGGTACATTGTAAAAGGGTTTAGTAGTTTGGGGGTGCAAAGTGGAATTTTCCCTTTTTTATTATTATTTTTAATGGAAGAATTTTCCCTTTTACCTTTTAGCCATTGCCTTTTTCTAAATGATGGCACTAAGTTTGTTCATTTGCTTTAAAGGTGTAGGGGTGCAGGGCATTTACGAGATGATATTCTCTATCACAGTAAGGAACTTGAGAAGTTCCCAGATGGTGATGATGAGCAGAGAGCTTACAACATGGATATGGGTATTAAGGCTTTAAGGTTGGTCCGTGCAGGCATCTTTCTAACAGCATTCACTTACAGCCTTGTTCTATTCCTTTTTGCTTTTAGTAACTATTTTTTCTTTTGATAAGCGGCGATCATATTGGTCAATAATCATCATTAGATGAGTGTAGACTGTAGAGCTTTTAAGTTAAGGGAGTGGCTATTTGAGGAGAGAGTTTGCTTTCATACACTGTGGTGCCTGATGACTTTTTAAAAAAAAAAAAAAAAATTTAAGTGCTTCTAATTTCAGGGAGAGCAGAAATTTTGGTTTGCAGTATGTGGTCTTTAACCTAAAAGTGCTTCAAGTGGATTGATATCTAGTTATGCTCACTTTTAATGGACATAAATTTGTTTGCATGTTAGCTCAAGTGGAGCACGTTCCAATAACTACTGCATGCACTATCTTCAAGCTTTTAACGCAATGTTTTACTTAATTTTCTTATTGTGCTCTTCAATATAACGAGTTCTTTTGTATCCATCCTGCAGGCGGTATTTTTTCCTAATCACCTTCCGGTCCTATCTTTACTCCATTTCAGCAGCAGAGATGGAGTTTGCGTCGTGGATGGATGCAAGGCCTGAACTTGGACATCTATGTAACAACCTTAGAATAGATAAATGATTTCAGTCGTATAACAGTGATCATATATTAGATTTGTGTAAGCCGGCAATGCCCAGAAAGACTCAACTCCACTTACCAGAAAATCAAACATCCACATGAACTGAAAAAAGGAGAAAAAAAAGAGAACCCAAGAATGTTGCAACGTGAATTCTAGACAAAAGGGTAGCTTCTACAGTCCAGAATCATTCCATCCTCGTAAAGTGATGAAAATTCCAAAGTTTCTTAGAATTGTGAGTAATAGTGTTAAAGAGTGATTTGTGACCTTTATTGAAAGTTTTAAGAAGAGAGTGATTTGTAATAATTATTATTCAAGAGTGATTTGTAATAATTAATCGAGTTCTTTTTTCTACGTTATGTTGTTTATATTAGTGAGTAGTACACTTAACAGGATCGAGAAAAGAAAGATGCGCTTTCATGGGAGACTTGAGATTATGCGAGACTGTAGAGCGATCACCCTGGCTGTTGAAGGGCTTTCCTCCAAGACAACCTCGTACCCATCTCTAAAATTATCCATTCCTTGGGCCATGAGCTGCCAGAAAAGCCCACCAACAAATGGGCCTCCACTCCTAGCGCTGGTGTAGATGGCGTTATAAATCTTACTAAAATAAAGGTCCCTTTTTTCAAGACTGTACCCAGGGAGCTTTGAAGACTTGCCAAACTCACCCAGAATGAGTGGCTTATTCAGTACTGATTTTGAGTCTTTAATGTGCGTTTCAATCCATTTATCCACAAAAGTTGCTTGGACCTCATCGTTTGAACCCTCTAACCTGCCATCGTCGATCGATCATCTTCATTATTATTTTAAAGTGCAAGTGATTTTTGTATTTTCATCATGCATAGATGGAGGGAGGTTTTAGAAAACATAATACCATTGCTCAGGGTAGAGATGAATGGTGGCAAAATCAACTTGTGGTAATTGATTGTTGGAAATGAAATCAGTCCCAACAAGCTGGTTCCCAGGATTGTATATCTGCTTTGCCGTTTTCCCATAAAATCCTTCCAGCCCTATTTCCAGTAAATGATTCTCATCAATGGACTTTACATATGCTGCCATTTCTGTCACCCATTCCTGAAGAACATTATTTTTCAGATGATCATAAAAAATCAAAATGATATATATAGCAGGCTAGCTTTTAATTATTATATAACAAAACCACGAATCAGTTCAAATTAATTAGAAACTGAACTTTTTTCTTAATTTTTTGAGAGAGAGATCAGAGAGAGACCTGAATAAATTTGCCAGAGGGGTCAGTTTGGCAACGAGGTTCATTCATTAGTTCCCATGCAAAAATGAAAGGGTCGTCTTTATACAACATCCCAGTAATGGAGTTTTTTCTCGTGAGCACTGTCTGCATGATTCCGATGTAATCACCATTTCAAGAACAAATCAGTAATTTTAAAACCTTTTCTCGTCCCAAATGGTGAGTTAGAGTTAGTTACACATGAAGTACTGAATCTTCTACATTAATATCTATAATCAACTCTGAAAAGATATCATCTAATTATAAGGTGGATCAGTCATTTGAAAACTCTATTTAAAAGATGATCAGGACACGTTCTAGAAGAAATACTCAAAATACTCAATAAATAAAATATTATTTTGAAGAGATGATATTATATATATAAAAGATTTGAGAGATCAGACAAATTAGAAGAAAATTTGGTTAATCTATTTAATTTTTTTTTTCTTTTCCCTTCAATTACACAATAAATGCATTTACTCTTTCCTTTTTACCTCTCATGAAAACAAAATAGCAAGCAATTTAAGATAATTGACTAAAATGATAACTAATTCTTTTCTTTCTTATCATCAAACAGAAATAAAAATTGGTAATTCTTAAATTAAATTAACAAATTGACATGGCTATATTAGATTACTTTATTATAAAAATAACTTTACAATCTAATTAATATGCTATAGCAAGTTGTGTTAGTTTATACATTTACTTTTGTAAGATTTTTTTGTGACTAAAATATTTATCCTTCCTAAAGTTATTTCAAAGCTAATTTAGTAGAGCTAGTCTTTATTAGTTGGAGACTTTAGCAAAAGTTCTTAATGTCGACTTAGCTAACCCTCTAACGGCTGATCAGCCCCTGATACATTAATATTTGCATGCGAGCTACACCCATAAATCACCATTTAGACGTCCACCAATTAATACATCATCAAAACAACAAAAGAAGGGTATAGAAGTTAAAACTATTGAAGACGGACCTCGCAAATATAAAAGCAAGCCATATATATATATATATATATATATATATATATATATATAAAAGTTCTTAAGGTTGAAAAAGAATGTCCAACCTACCTAGTTTACCATCTTGTTTCCGTTGTTTGTATTCCAAAGAAATAAAAAATAAAAAATAAATATTGTTCTGTTGTCAATAAACAGTAGTTCTCAAATTGTTTTTACAGAAAAAGTTGTATATATAGTCTTAGTGACAGGATGTTTCTACCCACTTTTTGCATATAATAGTGAGAAAAATGATTTTTACACAATATTTTTCACAACAAATTTCACAATAATATGTCGAATGAGAGGTAATTTTATAAAAATAACATTATCTTACAAAAATACCCTCATCTTATAAAAATATTATTGTGAAATGTGTTGCAACAATTGTGTTATGCCGCGCGTATCAGCGCTCAATAACTTGAGGATTTTTTGTGGCTTCGTAGACATTAAAAATAATCTCAGTTCACTTGTTTTGGCTCATAAATAAACTTACTTGTCGCCAACATGTTAGGATTTTTTATCCTAACATGCATGCTATATATAATATTATGATGATCATCATGACTCTCAAGATCAGAAACTCGAATGAGTGTATTAAGAGTACATGCAGATAACCAAGGAAAAGCCCTAAACCACAAGAAAACAGAGAATGGAGGACACAAATCATATTGTTGATTTTTGTTACCTGGACATGATCTCTGTAATAACCTTTGACGACAGGGTTTGTATAAAAATCATCATCGTTGTTCAAATGCTGACCTCGCTCCCTTGCCCACTTTACGTATTGTTTTCTTCCCCCAAAATCTTCGAAGTTATTCACTAAACTCAGTATCAGATACACTCCATATCTTCTGGCTTCTGAGATTACAAAGTCCAATCCCTGAGCATGATTGTCGTTTAGACATTAAACCACGAAACATTAGTTGATCATATTTTCGTTTTGCAATCTACCAATAAATCACAATGAGGACCCGGAGCAAGTTAATAAAAATAAAAAAAGGGACTGTAAAATAACCATTAATATACGTACATACCCTGAAGACATCCTCATTATACAAACCAGGAGAAGACTGGAGAGGCCTGAAACCACCATCACTGAAAGCCCAAGTTCTTGCCACATTCATCCCAATATTGTTGGAAGCTTGTTGGAAAGCAGAAGAGACCTTGACCGGAGTTGAAGGGTCAGATGCCATGTACATCATCCAGTATGCATTGAAGCCGTTCAAGTACAAGGACTTGCCGTTCAGAACGAAACGGGTTCCTTCTGTTCTTGCAAAACTAGAACCTGCTGCAAGGCTCCCACAATTTGCCTGAAGCAGTATTACTAAAAGTACGATGACAACAAAATAATTCAAAATTTGGGAGTTGAAAACTCTGATCTTCCCCGACATAATTCTGAACAAAGTTTTTAAACTCTTCTTTTTTTTTTTTTAAATTTTTTTTGTAACGATCGAGGTGGAGTGCTGGCTGTTTAGGTAGATATATAACTAGCTAGGAACTGAAATCAGTAATCATGTATGTTTGGCATGCCCTTCCTCGCGGGTGGTGCCTCCTTTAAATAAAGAAGGAAGCTGTGCTACAAGGACAGAGTAACGATAGACTGGAATTCTAGAATCTAAAAACGGAAATATCTCTAAATATTGAAAGAATTTTAGTATTATTTGATAGATTTATAAGCGCCACAACAACAAATGCTGTGTTACCTACCTTATATGTTTTATCTCTTATTCACTCTTTTAAGATTTTTAGATTTTAGACAATATATAACAAGTCTTAGATTTTAGACACACAAACTTGAAACGTCGTCTCTAGCTCTACCTTCATCAATCCTCCAGAATATAACATCTTTGTCCTCGACTCACACTACAGTTAGTTTTTGGAATTGAATTGATTATATACATGTTATAAGACATATTTGGATATATATATATATATATATATATATATTAGAGAGACAGAGAGAGTAACTAAGAAAAAAGTTATTGTGCATGTAGTTATTGTGCAGCTTTATAATTATAAAGATGATTGCGCGTTCGAACGAGCTCTTTGCTCCCATATATAATGTTTGAAAAAACAAAGAAACATTCTTTCTATAAGTTAGTGTAGAGGATACATCGCCGTGTACCCTCAACATTGTCTTATTCATGCAATTAGTATGACATAATTTAATTTAATATTTTTATTAAATCAAATTCTATATGAACTGTATTTTTATTTTCTATGAACTGTATAAATAGATATATAACGTTAAAGTCATTCCAGTACTCGTACGTCATGGTTTCAGTGTCTTTACGATGGAGTCTATTGCCCTCACCACTATATTCAATTGTAAGGTGTAAAAATATTATGCAATATTAAACAATAATAAATTTATTATTAAAAAATTAAATATAAATTAAATATTTACTTATTTTTTATCAAAAAAAATTGTGTGATACCTGCACATTCTGAAAATATTATTTTTCCGGACATTTCATGTACAGGCAGGACAAACCTGAAGAAACGTCTAATATTCAAATTGATCTGTTATGAAAAACGTATCATAGAGAATTACGCAAATTAAAGGTAATTCTTGAGATATGATGGTTGATTAATCCAATTGATCAATTGATGCATGCCACGCGATGAGACTAATTTAGGTTTATATCTCTAACGACAGAGACTTCAGCTTAAACATGAAAGAGTCGTGCTCCGATAAATTGTTTCTAAGAGGTTAAGGTGCGGTTTGTCTTGTTTGATCTGGTATTGGATAAATTTTAACAATGAATAAATATATATTAATTTTGCATTTTGAAGAATCATTGATTATATTTTTAAACAGAATACTTCTAAATTCAATTTTTCATTTTTAATATATTAAATATATAGTATTACTAATGTATTTATTAAAATAAATATATTGAGAATTTATTAAGTAATAAAATGTAATTAATATATATTTATATTAAAAACATATGATCAAATAAATATTCATGTTTAAATTACGTTTTTATTTTATAAATTATAATATATCATTATTTTATATATAATTAAAAAGATTGTAATGATAAAATGAAATGAGAGAAGATAAATTAAGATCGTTTTTTAATCCAAATGGGGCTTGCTTGCATGAGTAGTTAAGTAATTTTAATATTTTATAAATAGTAGTAAAAAAATAATAAAAAGATAATGATGGAATATTAAATAATAATAAACTTATATATAATAGTAAAAACTAATAATACAATAATAAATAATCCACTACCCATCCTCTTTTTACATATATTGAAATTAGGGGTTGCCCAATTTGGTTTGGTTCTAGACCATTTTTGAGATCGAAATGGTATATATCATTTTGTATTTTCAAAAATCAATCTCGTATTGATTATCCTCATAACCAATACTTTCGATTTATTAGTTTCGATCCGTTTTAATCTGATTTTTAGGTTTTAATAAAGTGTTAAGTTATCAAAAGGAATACATTGAGAAATTTACCAGGTCAAAAAAATTTTTTTTTTAATACTCATATGTTTTCTATTTAAAATATATGATGAAATAAATTTACATGTTTAAGATTAATATATTTATGTTATAAATTATAATATAAAATTATTTTATATATAATTATAAATTATAATAAATATAAAGATGATATATAATATTAAAAATATTATACAGAATATTAAAAATTAATTAAAATACATAAATATGAGAATGGGTCCGGTCCCAAAAAATGTAGAATCGGTTCCAGACTGGATTTTGTTGTTTTTAACGGAAAAGAACTAGTTTGATAAGAATGGGTCCCGGACTGGACAAGTCCAAAATCGGACCAAATCCACCTGTCGAAGTTGGTTTTTCGATTTATCAGTTTATTTTTACAATTTTAATTAAAACCTTCATTTGCACCATTCTCTTGTGACATGCATCCATCTATGATATTATGTCACGATCTTCATTATGCTATGCCAACTCTTTGTGATCTACCTTACCAATACAAATTGTGTAGGGGCTAATTCCCGAACCCCAGGATGGACTAGGCCAATACGCCCAGCCTAGGACCTAGTTGAGGAATTCCAAATAGAGTCGTGGGCTCGAAATTTAAATTCTCATCATACTTGTATGTTAGGAATTCGTGTGGTATTGTATGAGGGGGAATTTACAAGCCCTTGAATCAGACCACGTCGACCCAAGATGGTGCCAGACCCTAGAAGGAGTCTAAGCTTGAGACTGGGCCGATTCGTTTTGAGGCCTAGGGTCCAAAGCCCAGATAAGGAGCATATTGTGGTGTGTCAATCATATGCAACGTATGATAATCAACAGCAATGCAATGCTAGGATATATGAGGCTACCCAAGTACCCAAATATCGATGACTAGGTAGTCCAAACCAGCAGTACGACTATGCCAGGAAGAGCAACGCCTCATTAAATGGAGACCATATCACACTAATGGGGACCATGCCGCATTTAATGAAAATTAATAGGGAACATGATAGGACATGGCAAGTGACACTTCCACCGGACAATAGATTAATAGAGGGTGGCGCTAGGGGTACAAACGACATACTCAAATCCCTTCCCTCGTCAAAAGATCTTTCCGAACATGTATATAAATACTCCTCTCACCCCACTAGGGTGCCCTTTCTATCTGATCTCTATTCTTTCTTATTTCTTATTCTCAATCTTCACATATTCACATACTAACTTAAGCATCGAAGGTCTTACGCTTTCCGAACCCCCTCTCATCTCCAGTGTATGCATGTAGTGAAACAGAGCCATTGTGACGTGGAGTTGCCTAGGCTTGCGGAACATGAAATCAACACTGGTATGACCATGCCAAGAAGATTCATGCTGCATTAAATGGAGACCACATCGCATTTAATGAAGGACAATGAGAAATACGACACGACATGATATGTGACATTGCCACCGGATAATAAACTGACAGAGGGTGCGGCCAAAGGTACTAACGACATCCTCGAATCCCCTTGTCAAAAGATCTAATCAAACAAGTATATAAATACCCATCTCACTCAATTGGGGTGCGGTTTTTCTCTGATCTCTGATTTCTCTTATTTTCTAATATTCAAACTTTACATCTTCACATACTAACTTAAGTATGTGAAGCAGGGAACAAATGGAGTCCCTATGATGTGGAGTTGTCCAGGCCTGCAAAACATGACATCAACAATGATATGACTGTGTCAGGAAGAAATCGGTAACTCTATTTTACATATACATGGTACGTACAAACTGAAGTTTATACACACAAACTTGAAACTTTGTCTCTAGCTCTACCTTCATCAATCCTCTAGATTATAACACCTTTGTCCTTGACTCACACTATAGTTAGTTTTTGGATTGGATTGATTATATACATGTTATAAGACATATTAAGAATCATATACATAAATATATGCATATATTAGAGAGAGAAACGAAAAAAAGCTTATTGTGCATGTCTTTATAAAGATGATTGTGCGTTTGAAGGAGCTTTTTGCTCCCACATATAATGTTTGAAAAAAAAAAATCTTTTATAAGTTTTTTTAGCAAGTTAGACTACATTAAGATAAAAAGTGTTATAATAGGAGGGAGTGAGATTCCCCAACAATCATCTCAAAATAAAAAGAAAACCAAAGCGGGTTTATTGGGACCAATAGTTGATCTCTACCCTTGTTCGATAAAAGGTCACCATCTTATCTAAAGACGAGAATAAGATGTTCGCATTAAAGCGAACCAAAGAACCACCACATAAGGCGGCGGTTCATCCACAAGAAGCGGAAATGGTGGCAAATGCACTGTCGATTAATGTCTTCAAATCTTTGCTGGAGAAGCCCATGATCCCGTCCTTTAGAACACTGGTTAGGAAAAAGGGGAAACGAGATAAATGCTAGAAACTAAACCAGGTTGCCAGCGGATGTTCAACTTCGGTGGGGGTGCGTGTAAGACACGATCCACTAGGAAAGAGAGACTGGCGGTCGTATCTGAAGGATCAAGGGCCGCAAGTATCTGTTGCCGCGCGTGGCTGCTAGAGCTCCACCACATCGCCAGAAAACGCGTGTGATGCATGCACACCACTAAAGATCGAAGCCCTCGACTTTGAAGATCGACGACTGGTGGAGCAAATGGACCGGTGCATGTTGAACAAAGGTCACCGATAAGCAGAAGACCAGCAAGTAACAGCATGGTAGTTCTATTGGATGAAAAATAGGCTAGAAATGGTTGGAAAATACTAACAACTAATGTGGAAATGGAAAGAGGGAAGGGAGGAGGCGGTCGGAGCTCAAACTCCGGCAATTCCCCTCCTAGAAAGGGTATGCCGAAAATCAGAATTGGAAATGCCAGGAATCATCTATAAAAGGAGAGAAATATGAGAGAGTGAGTTTTTTTCTATAAGTGTAGAGGATGTATCGCCGTGTACCCTCAACATTGTATTATTCATGCAATTAGTATGACATAATTTAATTTCATATTTTATTATAAATCAAATTCTATGAGCTGTATTTTTTTTTTCGAAAAAAATAAATCCCTATGAACCGTACGAATAGATAGATATATAACGTTAAAGTCATTCCAGTCGTCTGGGTTTTAGTGCCTTTACAACGGATCAGCCTATTGCCCTCACCACTATATTCAATTGTAAGGTGTGAAAATATTATGCAATATTAAAAAAAAAAAATAAGTAGAGTTTATTATTAAAAAATTAAAAAAATTTATATATGTACTCATTTTTTATTAAAAAAAAATTGTATGATACTTACACATTCTGAAAATAATTTACACATTCTGAAAATATTATTTTTCCATACATTTCGTGTACAGGCAGGCAGGACAAACCTGAAGAAACGTTATTCAAATTCTGTTCTTAAGTCGCCGTATACTCCGACAAATAGCTCTTAACTTTCTGTTATGGAAAACGTATCATAGAGAATTACGCAAATTAGAGCCTAGAGGTACTTCATGCAGGGATATGATGGTTGATTAATCCAATTGATGCATGCCACGCGATGCGGCCTTAATTAAGGTTGTATCTTTATCGGCAGAACTTCAGCTTAATCATGAAAGACTCGTGCTCCGATAAATTGTTTCTAGAAAGGTTAAGGTGTGGTTTGTGTTGTTTGATTTGGTACAATTGGATAAATTTTAATAATCAATTAATATATTATATAGATCAATTTAAAATTTTAATCGCATTGATTATTTGATACTTTTAGACTTTTAATTTTATCAATTTATTGAGTTCGATTTTTATTTTATTTTATTTTAATATACTAAATATATTATTATTATTAATGTATTTATTAAAAAGAATATAGTGAGAATTTATTTGGTAATAGAATGTAATTAATATATATTTTATATTTAAAATATATGATCAAATAAATATTCATACTTAAGATTAAGTTTTTTATGTTATAAATTATAATATAACATTATTTCATACATAATTATATATATACATATATGCAAACCAATCCGGTACCGAAAAATGTAAAACCCATACCGGATCGGAATTGAACAACTTTTAAATGGAGACATTAGTGGACCGAACTGGTTCATAATCGGATTGATTCAATTGGTCTGGTCCAATTTGAGCCCCTTTTTTCGATTTTTATTTATCTTTATCACCCTAGCTTGGATGGTAAGTTGAGATGATATAAATTGTGATAAAAGTTAAAAATTAAAAAAATATTGTTAGATTATTACTTTTTAATATTATTATTTTAAAATATATAAAATTTGAATTATTTACTATATTTTATATTAAAATTAAAAAAATTAAAAAAATTAAAATGAGAAGAGATGAGTTAAGATCGTTTCTTAATCCAAATGAAGATGTCTTGCATTTGAGTAGTAAAGTAATTTTAATATTTTATAAATAGTAGTAAAAAAATAAAAAGGTAATGATAGAATATTAAATAATAATAAAAACTAATAATAAGATAATGAATAATCCTGGATTATTCATCCTCCTTTTACATATTTTTAAATATTTAAAAAAAAAGTACAATATTATTAAAAAATATTTTTTAATTATTGAAACCCAAAAATTAGTGTCAGTATTCATTATGAAAAGAATAATGATTAAATCACTAATATCTTATTAGACTAGAATAGGCCAGGTAGGCTTCTATTTGTGAAACGAACCGCTTTTTAATATAATCTGGCATCGAGTTATATTTCTTATAATAATAATAATAATAATAATAATACTAATAATAATAATAATAATAATAATAATAATAATAATAATAATAATAATCAAAGCAGTCTAATAATATTAAAATTAACGAAGTAATCTGTCCGACTTAGTTAGGTTTTGGACAAGTTTTGAGTCCGAACCGTATACATCATTTTGTATTTAAGAACCAATCTCGTATGAACACTCTCATAAATCGGTAATTTTAATTTTACTAGTTTTGATAAGATTCGATTTGATTCGATTTTTAGGTTTTAGTAAGGTGTCATGTTATCAAAAGAAATAAATTGAGAATTTACTAAGCCAAACAATGTAATTAATATACTCATATGTTTTATATTTAAAGTATATAATCAAATAAATTTATATGTTTAAGATGGTTCGTCTCAAACCGGACCAATCCGAAATTGGATCGAATCCATTTGTCTGAGCCAATTTTTTGGTTCATCAGTTTATTTTTACCACCCTAATTAAAACTATTATTTGCACCATTCTCCTGTGACATGCATCCATCTATGATATTATCTCACGAATATCGTTATGCCATGCCAACTCTTCGTGATCTGCCTTACCAATACTAATTGTGTGGGGGGTAATTCTCAAACCCCGAGCTTGACCAGGCCATCACGCTTAACCCAAGACCTATCTAAGGAATGCCAAACAGAATTAAGGGCTCTAAATTTGAATTCTTGCCATACCTATATGCTAAAAATTCATGTGGTATTGTGTGGAGAAATTTACGAGCCATTAAGTCGGCCACGTGGTCGACATAAGATGGTGGCTGGACCCCAGAAGAAGTCTAAGCTTGAGATTAGGCCGAATCGTTCAAAGGCCTAGGATTTAGACCATTAGCCAGAGCCTAAATAAGGAGCATATTGTGGTGTGTCAAGCATATGCAACGTATGAGAATCAGCAGCAATGCAGTGCTGGGATATACGGGGCTACCTAAGTACTCGAGTATCGGTGACTAGGTAGTCCAGACTAGCGATATGACTATGTCAAGAAGAGTCACGCCTCATTAAATGGAGACCACACCACACTAATGGGGACCACAACGCATTTAATGAAAGACAATGGAGAACACGACACGATATGATAGGTGACATTGCCACCAGACAATAGGCTGACAGAGGGTGTGGCCAAGGGTACAAATGAAATTCCTGAGTTCTCTCGTCAGAAGATCTCCTTGAACAGGTATATAAATACTCCTCTCACCCCACTGGGGTGCGCTCTTTCTAATCTGTATTCTCTCTTACTTCTAATATTCAAGCTTCACATATTCATATACTAACTTAAGTATCAAAGGTCTCACGGCTCTCGGAGCCTTCCTCTCATATCCAGTGTATGCATGTAGTGAGCAAAGCCCTTGTGACGTGGAGTTGCCCAGGCCTATAGAATATGGCATCAACACTAGTATGGCCATATCAAGAAGAGTCACGCCGCATTAAATAGAGACCACGCCACATTTAATGAAGGACAATCGGAAATGCGACATGACATGACATGTAACATTGCCACCAAACAATAGATTGACAGAGGGTGCGGCTAGGGGTACTAATGGCATTATCGAATTCCCTCGTCAGAAGATCTTAACGAACAAGTATATAAATACCCATCTCACCCGATTGGGGTGTGCTTTTTCTCTGATATTTAATTTCTCTTATTTTCTATATTCAAGTTTCACACCTTCATCACAGGTAGCAGATGGAGCCCTTATGATGCAGAGTTGTCAAGGCCCGTGAAACACGATATTAACAGTGGTATGACTATGTTAGGAAGAGTTACTCTGTAATAAATAGGAACCACACTGCATTTAATGGGGATTCAGCTACATTTAATGAAGGACAACGAAAAATACATCATGACATGACAAGTAACACTGCCACCAAACAATAGTTTGACAAAGGGTATGGCCAAGGGTACGAACGACATCTCTGATTACCATTGTTAGAAGACCTCTTCGGATAGATATATAAATATACCTTTCACCCCACTAGGGTGTGCTCTCTCTGATCTCTATTCTGTCTTACTTCTAATATTCAAGTTTTACACATTTACATACTAATTTAAGTATCGGAGGTTTTACGACTCCCCGAGCCTTCCTTTCATATCTCGTGTATGCATGTAGCGAATGGAGCCCTTATCACATGGAGTTACCAAAGCCTGCAGAATGTGACATCAAGACTGGTATGATCGTGTCAAGAAGAGTCACGTTGCATTAAATAGGGACCATGCCGCATTTAATGAAGGACAATGGGAAACACGACATGGCATGGCATGTGACACTGCCACCAGACAATAGATTGATAGAGGGTGCGATTAGGGGTACTAATGACATTCCCGAATCTACTCGTCAGATGATCTCATCGAATAAGTATATAATGCCCATCTCACCTGGTTGGGGTGCGCTTTTTCTCCGATCTTTAATTTCTTTTATTTTCTAATATTCAGGGTTTACACCTTCATCTCTCTAACTCCCCCCTCATCTCCAGCGCACGCAGGTAGCAGACGGAGCCCTTGTGATTAGGTGTGGTAATATATGATACGACACGTTAACACAAAATGAACACGACACGATATAAGTGGGTTAGTGTTTAGCCTTAATAGGTTTCGGGTCAAATTGTGTCAACCCGTTAAGACATGATTTGATAACGGGTCATAACGGGTCAAACCCTTTATGACCCGTTAAGACACGTTAATAAATTTGAATTTAATTTTATACCCTTGAGCTAGACTTCAAAAACTCATAATTTAAAATTAGTTTTATACTCGTAGACACTTAATTATTCCATTTAAGTACTTATTAAAAAGTTATTAACGAGTTAACCCGTTTATTTAATATGTTTGGATTATAATTTTCATATTTTATAATATGTGGATCATATTTATGTGTTTATCATATTTTATAGTGTACTATTTATTGAATTGTAATTTTAATATTATAATTTGTAATTAATTTTTTATGTTTTATAACTATTATTTAAGTTTTAATATTTGTATAAAATCAATTAGGTTAAACTCAAATGGGTCACTAACGGGTTTGTGGGTTCAAACGGGTCAAATCGTGTTGTATTGTATTGTGTCATGTCGTGTCTTATAGTGTCAAAGGTCTTAACGGGTCTTAACGGATTGTGTCTTGTCGTGTCAACCCGTTATCTTAACGGGTCATGTTAGGGTTGAAGTTTTTGACACGAAATCCTTAACATGTCGTGTTCGTGTTGACCCTTTAAGCATTATGTACATGCCCTGACTTGATACGAACACGACCCCGTTAACACGTTTTGATATTCCTACTTGTGATGCGGAGTTGTCAAGGCTCGCGAAACACAATATCAACAGTAGTATGACTGTGTTAGGAAGAGTCACGTCGCAATAAATAGGAACCACACTACATTTAATAAAGGACAACGAAAAACACGTCATGACATGACAAGTAACACTGCCACCAAACAATAGGCTAACAAAGGGTGCTGCCAAGGGTACGAATGACATCCCTGATTATCGTTGTTAGAAGACCTCTTCGGATAGGTATCTAAATATCCCTCTCACCCCACTAAGATGTGCTCTATCTGATTTCTATTCTGTCTTACTTCTAATATTCAAGTTTCACACATTCACATACTAACTTAAGTATCAAAGGTCTTACGACTCCCCGAGCCTTTCTTTCATATCCAGTGTATGCATGTAGCGAACGGAGCCCTTGTGACGTGGAGTTGCCTAGGCTTATAGAACATGACATCAACATTGGTATGATCATGTCAAGAAGGGTCATGCTACATTAAATGGAGACCACACCACATTTAATGAAGGACAATGGGAAACACGACACGACACGACATGTGACACTACCACCAGACAATAGATTGACAGATGTTGCGTCTAGGGGTACTAATGACATCCCCAAATCCCCTCGTTAGAGGATCTCATTGAACAAGTATATAAATGCCCCATCTCACTCGATTGGGGTGCGCTTTTTCTCTGATCTTTAATTTCTCTTATTTTCTAATGTTCAAGCTTCACACCCTCATCTCCACAACTCCCTGAGCCCCCCTTCATCTCTAGTGCATGCAGATATGCATGTAGCGAACGGAGCCCTTGTGATGTGGAGTTGCAAGGGCTCCGTTTGCACCCCAATGTTATGATTATGTTAGGAAGAGCCACTTCGCATTAAATGGGAATCACACTGCATTTAAAGAAGATTACACTGTATTTAATGAAGGACAAAGAAAAACACGTCACAACATGACAAGTAACATTGCCACCAAACAATAGGATGACAAAGGGTGCGGCCAACAGTACAAACGACATCCCCGATTACTGTTGTTAGAAGACCTTTTCAGATAGGTATATAAATATCCCTCTCACCCCACTGGGGTGTGCTTTCTCTGATCTCTATTCTCTCTTAATTATAATATTTAAACTTCACACCTTCACCTATTAACTTAAGCATCGAATGTCCACGGCTTTCTAAGCCCCCTTTCTCATCTTCAGTGTATGCATTTAACGAATGGAGCCTTTGTGATGTGGAATCGCCCAAGCCTGCAGAATACGACATCAACACTGGTATGACCATGTCAAGAAGAGTCACGTTGCATTAAATGGGGACCACACCACATTTAATGAAGGACAATGGAAAACACGACATGACACGACATGTGACACTGCTACCAAACAATAGACTGATAGAGGGTGCAACTAGGGGTACTAATGACATCCCTGAATCCCCTCGTTAGAAGATCTCATCGAACAACTATATAAATACCCATCTCACCCAATTAGGGTGTGCCTTTTCTCTGATCTCTAATTTCTCTTACTTTCTAATATTCAAGCTTCAGACCTTCACACACTAATTTAAGTATCGGACGTACCATGACTCTTTAAGCCCCCCTCTCATCTCCAGTGCATGCGAATAGCAGACGGGGCCCTTATGATGTGGAGTTGCCTAGGCCTGTAGAAAACGATATCAATTGTGGTATGACCATGTCAGGAATAACCATGCTACATTAAATGGGAACGAAATTACATTTAATGGGAATTACATTGTATTTAATGAAGGACAACGAAAAACATGACACAACATGACAGGTAACATTGCCACCAAACAATAGGCTGACAAAGGGTGCGGTAATGAGTACGAACGACGTTCCTGAATCTTCTTGTTAGAAGATCTCTTCAGACAGGTCTATAAATAGTTAAATCCTCTCACCCCATTGGGGTGTGCTCTCTCCGATCTCTATTCTCTCGTATTTCTAATTTTCAAGTTTCATACCTATACCTATTAACTTAAGTATCGAAGGTCTCACGGCTCTCCGAGCCCTCCACTCATATCTAGTGTATGCATGTAACGAACGGAGCCCTTGTGACATGGATTTGCCCAGGCTTGGGAAACATGATATCAACAATGGTATGGCCATGTCAAGAAGAGCCATGTAGCATGTGACGTCCTCAATTTACGTTTGAAGAAATAACGTAAACTGAAGTGTCGGGACATGTAACATTAGGCTACATATCCTTTCGTTTGTGTCGAAAATTATATGCATGCACTAAACTTATTAGTAAGATGCAGAATATATCATAGTGGAACAAAGTCAATTTTAAAGAATTGACAAGGAAATCTAAATTTTTGTGAATATCACATGGTAAGCTATAACTAAAACCCATAACTTTATAAATTACATATCATTATTTGACGTCTCAAGGAACAAATATACAATTACTCCCTTTTTATATATGAAAATTCTTCTTCTCTTCTTATACTTTTTATCGAAGCGAAAATGGCCCATGTTTAGGCTGTAACCAAATATATTCATATATGGGATATGTTGTCTCATTAAAGAAGGAAAGTTCTGTAGGTCCCTCAGGATATTTCAAAACTTCCTATGATGTCAAGGTTTTGTAATGGGCTATCTATTCCTACAAGAACGTCTATCATCTCATAAGAAATGATAGATAAAATTAAAAGAATGATATTTCAAGAAATCTTAGTAAGTGCCCAGTTAACTATAATAAAGTTGTCGTTAGTATCTATAGATACACAAGCGTATGCACCATGATCCTGAAACTTATGTAATGACTCATGCATGACTTATGTACCATGCTTTTTCATAAAATATTTTCTTACTTTTCATAGAAGACTTTCATTGATATGTATTCAAAACTTTTCATGAATTTGAAACATTTTGTCAAGCTTTTCATGTCTTTGCTTATTATTTATAACATTACATGTTATTCTTTGTGTTCATATTATTCTTGGGCCCTTAGCTTTTCTTGTCATAATTCTTCATATTGGATACATCACGGCTTCCCTATGCACCATGTACTTCCTTTTGGTTATCGCATCACATTACGACTACTTTAGTCGAGGTGACTATGTCATAATTATAATCGTTACGGCAGGTTATAATACCTTAATCGTCCTTGGCACCTATCAGCGTTAGGTGTAACCACGCTCCGAAAACCTTTAAAAAGGAACTATTTGTAGCCCGACGACTGTTCTTTGTTGATCTAGGGGTTACCAGTTCATTTTTAAGCACTCTAGAGTGGACATATGAGTTCCACTGGGACACTACCTCCTCTAGCCTTTGGAGTTTTTATAAAAACATTTCTTATTTTTTTTCGAAATCATAATGATCCAAAACATGAGACTTGTAAGATTAATGGGCATATATGCAAACTTGGACTTTTTCATGTATAATGCATGATTGATGTGACATATAACGCATGTATTTACCAAATCATAGCATATATATGTTAAACATGTGCTTATAAGTCTGTTCAAATACATCATAAATATTCCATTAAAGAAGAAGATAAAAAAATAATAATTTCTAACCTTAAATAGTTTAGGCCGATAACCCAATCATGCTTTCTAGAATTATTTTCCTCAATTTCTTAAGAGACACTTATACCTTCTTTATAAAAATAAACAAACAACTATCATATTATAAGATGTAGCCGAACCCTAGGAGCCTTTTTAGTCTTATCCTTCATTTGTTAACTTTCCACATCAAACACTAAATCTCACTTAGCTCTTAAACCTCTCAAGAAATTAAATCAATATCACATCCTTAATCAATATATGAATACCTAAATTTTGCCTTTAAAGCTCCCTATAATCGAAGTATCTAAACTTTTTAAAAAAAATAAATTTTCATCACTTAAAAACATATAAGGTCGAACTTAGTCCTAACCGAAAATTACCAAAGTAAATTCCTTATATTTGTTCATCAAAACTCTTCATTATAACCACCAAGAATTCCTTGAATTAAAACTTAAGATTCAGCCTTACTAAAATATAGTGATTATAACTAAATCATTTTACAGTCAAGCTAAGTGATCTAAATCATATTTACTTCATATACATACAAAGAATTACTAAGCTTGGTTTAAAAGAGTACTTACAATTTTTCAAGAGGCAAACCAAAGAAACCTTGTGAAGGAGAGGACGTACACTAGATTCTTGAAGAGAGCTCACTCTAGTGTTAGGAGAGAAGGTGGAAAGATGAGGTAAAGAAGTGGAGGGGTTTTAGCCGAGACACTTACATAGAAGTGTGGAGTTGTATCCCTTGGCCCATAGTTGACACTCAAGAGTGGTTGGGTGTAGAAATTCTTCCCCAACTAGCCATATGTCATCTAGGGACTTAGAGTACTCATTTCCTAATTTAGACTTAGTTGCATGATAAAATTATGTACTTATCTTATATTATTTTGAAGTCAACACTTAGGAAAAAGACAAAGTAAGGTTTCAGCTATATGTTTCCATTTTCATCCCAATTTTAGCTGACTTCCTTCCCAAGGGAATTACTTCGTTTTCTCCTCCAATCATCACTCACTAATTGTCTATTTCCTTTCCATGGAAGTAAGTCGAAGTGAAGGAAACAAAAATGGTGCACTCCCCCCCCCCCCCCAAAATCCAATCCATTGCTTCCAAATAGATGGGAATATTTCCAACATGCTATGCTTGTTTGATTAAAATTCTCATATGATTGGCTTTCCTTTACTTGAGTTTCTAGAAACATACATGTCACATATTTTTATTTATTTAGAAGATGACAAAATTAGGTAAAGTTCACATCATCATCCATATCTTTGAAAAATATCTTGAAATACTAATGGACTTTCACTTCCACAAGTAATCTACTTTTTAGATACTTTATTCAACTTTATTTTCTCCTTTTCAAACTTTTGGGTCCCTTGTTGATGTGTAATTTTCATTGAGTGAAAAATTTGGAGTGATTTGGCCCAAGTAGACAAAGAAGAATTCGACTAGACTATATGAAGCATGCACCCGGCCACCACTTGGATCAATTGAAGGTGCGTTAGTCTCAAACCCGATTTCTTCCTTGATTAAGCTAATATCTCTTAAAACTTAAAATATAAAAGTTGTAGCTCTTTCTCTTGGTGTTCCATAACATCTTGAATCATCTCAATCAGAAATCAGAAGCGAGATATTCCCAAATTACAAAGAGACATCAAAACTGTCAAAATTACCCAATTATCTTTGTTTGCACTTGATGCCTTTATATGCATCCTATCACCCCTTTGTCACTTGTTTCTTGTTTCTTAAGAAAATGATATTTGTATAGAATCCTTAAAATAATAGACATAATTTGGTTCTCTCTACTAAAATTCATCTAATAGCCACAACTCATCCAAAAAATATTCCTTTCTTGATTCTCTTAAATTCCTTTGTTAAGACTTACCTAACTCAACTTTTCAAACATTTGACTATTTGAAATTCCAAAAGGTAATATATCCTTAGCTTGCTAAGTATTCCAAAATCCTTCAATTTTTATCTAATTTCATTACTCTCATCTAGAACTTGTCTCTCAATAAAAAACAATCATAGATGAAATTAGAATTTCCTTCCAAATGAATCCAAACCATGGCTTCTAAAAATTTCTTATAGATCTCATTTGAATCCTCACATTATTTGAGTCTAAATTATCATTATTTGATACAAGAGAAAGCCTAACAAAATACATAGCAATATATTTTTAAAAAGTTTCAAATATTGACTAAAATAAACCTAAAGAAATTATAACCATTTCCAGTATGAGAAGTTGAATAGAAAAAATATCGGGTTATCACACAGCATTAAATGAGGACTATATCATATTTAATGAAGGACAATGAGAAACACAATATGACATGACATGTAACATTACCACTGGACAATAAATTGACAGAGGATGCGGCCAGGTGTATTAACGACATCCCCAAATCTCCTCGTCAGAAGATTTCATCGAATAAGTACATAAATACCCATTTCACCCGACTGGAGTGCGCTTTTTCTCTAATCTCTATTTTCTCTTCTTTTGTAATATTCAAGCTTCCACACATTTACATACTAATTTAAGCATCGGAGGTGCCATGAATCCCCAATCCCCCTTCTCATCTTTAGTGAATGTAGGTAGCAGACAGAGCCTTTGTGACGTGGAGTTGCCCAAGTTCGCGGAGTATGACATCAACAGTGGTATGACCATGTCAGAAAGAGCTACGTCGCATTAAATGGAGACCGCATCGCATTTAATGGGATCCTGCTGCATTTAATAAAAGATAATGAAAAACACGACACGACATCCCAAATCTCCGCGTCAGAAGATCTTTTTGGATTGGTATATAAATAGCCCTCTCACCCCACTGGTGTGCGCTCTATCTTTGATCTCTATTCTTTCCTATTTATAATATTCAAACTTCACACCTTCACATACTAACTTAAGCATTAGAGGTCTTTCGACTCCTCAAGCCCCTTTTTATCTCTAGTGTATTCTTGTAGCGAACAGAATCGTTGTGACATAGAGTTGCCTAGGCCTATGGAACATGACATTAATAATGGTAGGATCATGTCAAGAAGAGCTGCATTTAATGAAGAATAATGGGAAACATGACATGACATGATAGGTGACACTGCCACTCAACAATAGATTGACAAAGGGTACGGCTAGGGGTATGAACGGTATCCCCGAATCCTCTTGATAGAAAATCCCATTGAACAAGTATATAAATACCCATCTCACCCGACTAGGGTGCGCTTTTCTTTGATCTCTATTTTCTCTTATTTTCTAATAGTCAAGGTTCACACATTCACATACTAACTTAAGCATGGGAGGTTCCACAACTCCCAAAGCCTCATCTCTTTTCAATGATTGCAGGTAGCAGACGGAGCCCCAGTGACGGGGAGTTGCCCATGCCTTTAGAACACGACATGAAAAATGGAATGACCATGTCAGGAAGAGCTACATCGTATTAAATGACCACATTTAACTGGGATCACGCTGTATTTAATAAAGGACAATGAAAAACATGACATGAAATGACAAGTGACACTACCACCTAATAATATCTAACAAGGAGTGTGACCAAGGGTACGAAGGACATCCTTGAATCCCCTCGTTAAAATATCTCTTCAAATAGGTATATAAATACCCCTCTCACTCCACATGATGTGCTATCTCTGATCTCCATTTCTCTCTTATTTCTCTCTTAAGCATCAAAGGTCTCATGACGCATCCCATCTAATCTCCAATGTATGCATGTAGCAGACGAAGTTCTTGTGGCGTGGAGTTGTTCAGGCCTGCGAAACACGACATCAACAATGGTATGACCATGTTAGGAAGAGTCACGCTGTATTAAATGAGGATCAAGCCGCATTTACTGAGAATCACACTATATTTGATGAAGGTCAATGAAAAACCTGACACAACATGACAAGTAACACTGCCATCGGACAATAGACTGACAGAGGGTGCAGCTCGAACAATATCCCCAAATCCCCTCGTCAGAAGACCTAATCAAACATGTATATAAATACCCATCTTACCCAACTGGGCTGTGCCTTTTCTCTGATTTCTATTTTCTCTTAGTCTCAGATATTCAAGTTTCACACCTTTACACCTTTACATACTAACTTAAGCATTGGAGGTTCCACGACTCCTTAAGCCCCCGTCTCATTTTTAGTGCATGCGATTAGCAGAAGGAGCCCCTACGACATGGAATTGCCTAGGCCCTTGGAACACGACATCAATAGTGGTATAACCATGTCATGAAGAGCCACACTGCATTAAATGGGGACCACCCTGCATTTAATTGGGATCATGCTGTATTTAATGAAGGACAATGAAAAACACGACCTGACTTGACATGTGACACTGCCACCAGACAATATACTAACAAAGGGTGTGACCAAGGGTACGAATGTCATTCCTAAATCCCTTCATCAGAAGATCTCTTTGGATAGGTATATAAATACCCCTCTCATCCCACTGGGGTGTGCTTTCTCTGATCACTATTCTCTTTTATTTATAATATTCAAGTTTCACACCTTCACATACTAATTTAAGCATCGAAGGTCTCACAGCTCCTTGAGTCCCCCTTGACAGGTGACACTGCCACAAAACAAAAGACAAATAGAGGGTGCGACCAGGGGTACGAACCACATCCTCACATCCCTCGTCACAAGATCTCATCGGATAGGTATATAAATACCCATCTCACTCGACTGGGGTGCTCTTTTTCTCTGATCTCTATTTTCTCTAACTTTATAATATTCATGTTTCACACCTTCGCATACTAACATAAGTATTGGAGGTACCATGACTCCCAAAGCCCCCCTTTCATCTCCAATGCATGCAGGTAGCAAACGAAGCCCTTGTTACATGGAGTTTCCCAAGCCTGCGGAACACAACATCAACAGTGGTATGACCATATCAAGAAGAGTCACATCGCATTAAATGGGGACCAATCCACATTTAATGGGATCACGCTGCATTAATGAAGGATAAAGGGAAACACGACACAACATAACATATGACACTGCCACTGGACAATAGATTGACAAAGGGTGCGGCCAGGGATACGAGTGACATCCCCGAATCTCTCCTTAGAAGATCTCCTCGAATAAATACTCCTGTCATGACATGAGGTGCACTCTCTTTGATATCTATACTCTCTTACCTTTTAATATTCTAGTTTCACACATTCACATACTAATTTAAGCATCGGTGATACCACAGTGCTCCGAGCCCCTCTCTCATTGCTAGTGTATGTAGGTAGCAGACGGATCCCTAATAATGTGGAGTTTCCTAGGCCAATAAAACACGACATCAACTCCAATATATGTGCGATATATTGGTTTAAAAGAAAAAAGAAAAAAGAAAAAAGAAAAAAGAAAAATATGTATTCAAATAGTTATTAATAGTAATAAAGTATAAACTATGAATCTATGTTCTTTTCTCTTTATTTAAATAGATATTAAGATAAATGATATTTCTAGTCATATTGTACAAGAATCTTGTAAGAAAAGAATAAATATGAGATTTATATAAAGAAATTAATTTTTTTAATAATAAAATTTATTATTTTTAAAATAAATATATAGTAAATATAAAATTTATAATTATATTTAGCATTACTCATAAAGATATTCAGAAGAATAAATTGCAATGCAACCAATTTCTGGATTATTCTGGCATTCTGTAATTGTAACAACACTTACATTGGACTCTCTAAAAAGGAGCCCCCACATCTCCTTCTAGGATCCCTTAGAAGGAGCCCCCAACACTTACATTGGGGGTGTTTTGTGGTTTAAGCCCAAAACACTCCCACATCTGGATTCCCATTTTAGGGGATCCATTGGGATGTTGTACAGTAGCCCCTGTTCCAAAACCCCCAATTTTCGTTACTCTCATGCGAAATTAAGTCTCCCCCTTGTTGTGCCTTCTCCTTCTCGAGAAAATCCCTTGCTTTTCTCTCATCAACCCCATCATGCCCCTTGCTGTGCCCTCCATTTGTCATCGTCAGTAAGTCTCTGATAACTGCTTGGGCTACCGTCGTGTCTCACCCCGCATCTCGTAATCTCTCCCTCTCTCTCTCTCTCTCTCTCACTAAAGATATGTAATTTTGTGATTTTTGAGACCCTCATTCACGACCATGGTTTTTGCATTACTGTTGTTAACCTAAGGTTTTTTTATTTCTCTGATTTTTGTGCTGTATATTTTGGTTTGGCGTCCCTTTTGATGACTCCCAATAGTAAAAGCTTATAATTTTGATTATTTGTGCTATTTCTAATTCTTTATGGCTTTGTGCTAGGTTTAATACCTCTTTGAAGAACCCAATTGGCTTGATATTAGGGTTTTGAATTTGCTTAGCCTGATTTTGGTGTCCATGTTTCTTATTTGTGAGTTTTGGTCCTCTGATACCTGAGTATACAACTCGATTGATGTGTGGAATTTGCTATGATATTTGAAGGGCTGTAAAATAAATAGGATACTTAATAGGCAGCTTGAATTCGACTTGATAAAATTTGAGATCGGCTCGAATCATATATTAAATGAGCCGATCGTGAACACAAAATTCAACTTGATAATTAAATTATACAACTTGTACAAAGCTTGACCGGCTCCATAATGTTCGCGAACAAACCCGTATAGAGCTTAATCGACTCGATTCGACTCGGCTCATTTAACAGTCGTGAAAAAATTTGTATAAAACTCGATCGACTCGTACAGATGAGTGAACTCGACTCATATATATTTTACATATATAATACAATATATAATCCAAATTTATAAGTCAATATATAGACATAACTATATAAATAGACATAATTTATAACAAACTATATATAAATTAATAAATTATAATATTATCTTCTAGGGTAATAGAAATATAGAAGTTTTATACTTTGTGATGATTGATGAATACATGGAAACAAATTCCAATAAATATATAATATTATATATTTATAAATTGCACTATATAACAATATAACATTAATAGTCTAATATTATTAGTCTATTAAGTTATTACTATTTACTAATATATGGTGGTATATACATAAGTCTATACTTTATTAGCATAATATTAACATATATTAATATACTAATATATGAAAAACATATGGCGATCTACTAATAGTATTATAATTTAAAGAGTCATGTACTAATACTATAGACTATAAAATATAAATTTATAATATAATTATAATATTATAATTAAAATTATATAATTAAAATTTATAATACTATAAACTATTAATAATTGATCACTAATTATTAATCTTATTACTTTATATATAATTAATCAATAATAATTAAAGTCTAATATTATTTATTCGTAAGATTATATCAACCATAATAAATTTTTAAATTAGTAATATACATCATATATGTTTAGTGTTAATATCTAGTATTATTAATAAATAAGCTCATACTAGTATACTACTACAATACTAAACTGAGTAGTACATTAGTATTAAAAAAAAAAAAATCAAAAATAGGACTTAGTATGTATACTAACTTACTAAGTATATCACTATATTGTATACTACTACAATACTAAACTTAGTAGTATGTTAGTATTAAAAGTAAAAAAATATTTTATGTATTAATATTATAAGTTATAAGTTTATAACTTATTAGTATAAGTATTAATATTAGTAAAAGTATTAGTATTACTTATTAGTATCATAACTTATATTAAAAATCTCAAAAACTTATCACATAACTTATAAGTATTAGTATTATAAATTATAATCTATATTATATACATATAACAATTAACATATGTTGGTGTATTAATAAATATATAGACTAATATAGCTTGGTACTACTTAAAAGTTGATATACTATTTACTACCACTATACTAATTTATCAAACTATAAAGTATTAATTGTTATAATTTATCACTTGTTATTAATCTTACTACTTTAAATATAGTTAATAAATATTAATTAAACTCTTGTATTATTTTAATTGTGAGATTATATAAATTATAGTAAATTAGTAATATACATCATACATGTTTAGTGTTAATATCTACTATTATTAATATTAATAAATAAGCTCATACTGGTAAACTGCTACAATACTAAACTTAGTAATACATTAGTATTAAAAAAAAAGGACTTAGTATGTATTAGTATTATTACTTATACTTATAGTTATAAGTTTACAAATTATTAATTTAAATATATATATATAGTATTATAAATTTCTAAATATATAATATTAATAGTATTAGTATATAATATAAATCGTAATATCGTATACAATATATATAGTAACATAGTATAAATTTATAAATATATAATAAGTTAAGTGTAATATATTAATTTGTAGTCGTTGGATCCTCATCGAATTAATCTCATCCGTTGATTCATAAAGTAACAGCTTCAACTTGTAGTCATTAGATCATTCCCAGATTAATCTTGCCAGTTTATTATCCATACCACAGCCTTCATTTTACAACAGTTCAATTTGTATAACTTGATCTCATCTGTTGATTCAAAAAGTTGGAGCCCTAAATAGAAGTCATTGGATTCATAGCTAATTAATCTCAGCTGTTTATTCAAATCCTATAAGTTGCTTCAGTTGGAAACTTGGAACCCTAATTTCTTCTTCCTCCTTCACGCAGATTGCTGACATGCTTTAGTCTTCAGTCGGAAACTTGGAAACCTAATTTCTTCTTCCCTCTTCACGCTGAGATGCTTCAGTTTTCACCTTCCCAAAACCCTAGTTGCCACGGTTCCAACCCCCCCTAATCGAAGTCTAGGTTGTAATCGGTAATGGAAAGAAATTCTTTAGTCTTCACCATCATCGACGAGTTCTCTTCTCTCTCTTATCAGAACCCCTTTCGCCGTCTCGCTTTCTGGCATCTTGGTAGGCTAGTAGCGGTAAAACCGTAAAATCCTGCTTTGCTTTTTTTTTTTTTGGTGTGTGTGTTTGGAGTCTTGGAAATTTTCTTTGCTGTTCGTCTTGAACTCGATCTCCATTTTCCCGAGCTCGAGCTTGAGCTGAGCTTGGGCTTGACTCGTAATAGAACCGAGCTCAAGCTCGAACTCGAATTTGCATTACATCTAAACGAGCTAAGCTTGGATGTTCTCCTCGGCTTGTTTGTAAACAAACCGAGCCCAAACATGACTCGAGTTGTGAACGAGCCGAGTTCGCACACCTCGTGCTTGCTTGAACTCGGCTCGTTTACAACTCTAAATATTTGTGGTTGGATAGCTGTGATGCTCACTTCTTGTGCTGTGATTGTTCCTCTCGATCCCTATTTTGATTGTTAAATTGTATTTGATGGTTATTTGTCACAATTTTCCCTTGTGATATTTGTCATTCCTTTGCTGTGATGGTTACCAAAATTGAGCTATGAATGGTTCCTCTTGGCCTCTGTTTTGTGATTGGCATTCATTTTTGAGCTTATTTTTGCTAATTACTCCTTTGCTGTTCATTGTTGAATTCGTAATATCTGTCACTTATTTACTGTGATGGTTATCAAAACTGAGTTGTGAATAGAATCCTCTTGGTCCCTCTTCTATAATTGACATTCGAGTTTGTAGTTCTGACTTATGATATTTATGGATATTTGCTGGAATGGTTAGATACTAAGCTGTGATTAATTTGTTGATATTGTTGTGATGCCTGTGATTAATTCAAACCCTTGTTTATATTAGCGAGTATTCTTAACAGTATCCAGAAAATATGTTACTTCATGGGAGACTTGAGATATTAAGAGATTGCAGAGCAATCACAAAGGCTGTTGAAGGGCTTTCCTCCAAGACAACCTCGTACCCATCTCTAAAATTATCCATTCCTTGGGCTATGAGTTGCCAGAAAAGTCCACCAACAAATGGGCCGCCACTCCTAGCACTGATGTAGATGACATTATATAGCTTACTAAAATAAATGTCCTTTTTTTCAAGTTTGTACCCAGGGAGCTTTGAAAACATGCCAAACTCGGCCAGAATGAGTGGTTTATTCAGTACTGATTTTGAGTCTTCAATGTGCGCTTCAATCCATTTATGCGCAAAAGCATCTTGGACCTCATCGCTTGAATCTGCTAACCTGCCATCATCGATTGTCTTCATTATGAAAAATTTTGTTGATCATTTCACACACGCCACACAACACCTTTTTTTTTTCTCTTTTGCTAAATCTTTGGTATATGAATAATGAGTAGAAGAATTTAATTTATTTTAAAAGAATAAATTCAAATAAATCTTTAAACAATTTTAGAAAGAAAAAAAAATAAAAAACGTGTAATGTGTAGAGATGTTTAATAGCAAAACTCCATTATTATTTTAAGAAAAATTCTAAACATAAGTCTCACATTTTTTACTCCACTTAAATATGTAAATTTACTCTTTTACCCTTGTTTATTCTACACTTCAAAAACTCTAGTGTGTCGAATGTGAGGTTTGTGTGTAGTATAACTCTTATTTTAAAATGCAAGTAACTTTTGTGTTTTCATAATGTATTATATGGAGGGAGATTTTGGAAAACATAAATACTATTGCTCAGGATAGAGATGAATGGTGGAAAAATCAACTTGGGGTACGTAATTGATTGTTGGAAATGAAATCAGTCCCAACAAGCTCGTTTCCAGGATTGTACATCTGCTTTGCAGTTTTCCCATAAAATCCTTCCAGCCCTATTTCCATTAAATGATTCTCATCAATGGAGTTTACATATGCTGCCATTTCTGTCACCCATTCATAAAGAACATTCAAATTATCATAAAAAAAAAATAAATGATATATGTAGATTAGCTTTTACTTAATAAATATTAAGACCACAAAGTTCAAAATAATTAATTAGAAATTGAACTTTGTTTTTAATTTTTTTTTTGAGAGAGATTAGAGAGAGACCTGAATAAAATTGCTAGATGGGTAATTTGGGCAACGAGATTCATTCATTAGTTCCCATGCAAAAATGAAAGGGTTGTCTTTATTCAACATCCCGGTAATCGAGTTTTTTCTCGGGAGACTTTCTGCATGATTTCAATGTAATCACCATTAATTTCTCAATAACAAATTAGTAATTTTTAAACCTTTTTCTCACTCCAAATGGTGAGTCAGAGTTTATTTTCTCTTAAATTACACAATAAATGATTTTACTCTTTCCTTTTTACATCTCATGAAAACAAAATAGCAAGCCATTTAAGATATTTGACGGAAGTGATAACTAATTCTTTTCTTTATCATTATTGATAGAAAAAAATGGTAATTTTTAAAGTAAATTAACAAAGAGTACTACTATATACAGTCCACTAAAGTGAATTGTATTGCAATCCAAGATATAAAATTACTATATAATCCTTCCCTTTGTTAGTAAAATTACCTTTGTCCTCTTTCCTCTTCAACAAGAAACGATTTCAGAAATTGAATAATATCATTCACGCCTCCAAGCCACGCCTCCCTCCCACCATTGTCGACGACTGCTCTCGCCTGTCAAGCCATGCCTCCCACCATCGTTGCCAACCACTCTTGTGCCTCTGCGAAGCCACATCTCCTACCATCGTTGATGAGAGTTTGAGAAGTCCTGCAAAGCTACTCTTTAAGTCACGCATTACACTCTTGAAACAACAAGAAATCTATATGTGTATGTCATATGTTGTTTGTTTTTTTAATTTTGTTTTCCTTTTTGCATTACCTTGGTTCGATGATTTTGGATAGCTGATTTACCCCACCCCAAAAGCATTGCCTTGGTTGCTTTTTGCATTGTCTTGGTTCCTTTTTCTTCAATATTTTAGCTTTTTGTGTGTGCTATCTAGGTAAATAAATTGTACTGATTTACCCCAAAAGCACTCATTTTGTCTATGTAAACTTGTATAGTTAAAAGGGAAAAAAGGTCAAAATGAGAGAAGTGAAGTTTCTATCTTTTTTGGTTATCCAAAGAGAGCTAGAGCCTTCCATTCGTTGCAAACAATATTTGAAATTACTAGTGTTCATGTAATTGGTAGTTTAAGAATTTGGAGAATTGGTTTAAGAATTTGGAAGAATTTGGTTTAAAAAATGCCCAATGGTTTCCCTGTTTGGTTTAAGAATTGAGAGAACTTTGTTTTCAAAAATGCCCAACAAATGTGAATTGTTTGGTTTAAGAAATTGGAAATTGAAATTTGTATGCTTGCATTTCAACAAAGGCAATATACATTCTCTCTATTGAAATTGTCATAAAGGCATATACATGCATTCTCTGCATGTACATTCCTTTGGTTATTGTATATGCATGTAGGTTATAATAGGTAAGGTTGAAAGATAAGTATAGCTCAAGTATACACTATCTATATGAAGGTTATAATATAGCTTTGGTTTGTCATTTTTTATTCTTGATTTTTCTATCTCAAATCAATGGTCCTAAGCTTGTTCATAAGGAAAAAAAGGCGCTTGTTGACAACTTTTTTTTATCTTTTAATTTATAAACTATTATGCATATCAAATTGCGTAAATGTATTCTTTTAGCGTCTTTTCCTTGTCTAACTTGAGTACTGATTTTTTTTTTATATTTTATTTTGTGCTTAAATATGTCAAGGTTATTCTTGATGGAGAAAGGAGAAGAAAGAACATCTACCAAACAATTGTTATTTTTTTCAGAAAACAATAATTGTATAGATATCCCTAACGTTAGAGATGATGTGAAAGTGATGGATGATCATTGTATAGTGCTTGGGAATGATGATGATGATGTGGTTTTAGAGCCAATACCGAGAAATGATGACGATGGAATTTCAAAGTCAATGTCGGAAATGATGATGAAGGGATTTTAGAACCAATATCGAAAAATGATGATGATGGGATTTCAGAGCCAATATCAGAAAATGATGATGTAAGAGTTTCAGGCCAATGCCAAGAATGTTTTTCAAAACTGAGAAAGAACTCATGAACTACTACAAGCAATATGGGAGACAGAATGGATTCGGTGTAATGACCCAAAGAAGCAGGACGAAAGATTATGGGAGTGTTAGATACGTAACAGTTGGTTGTTCTCGTGGTGGTAAGGCAAGGAAACATATTACCAATATTGCTAAAGCACGCCTGACAATAAAGATTGATTGTAAGGCGAAGATTAACGCAGTTTTGGTTGATGGTGTCTTACGCATAACAACTGCGTATAATGCACACAACCATGGGTTAAGTCCACAAAAGGCAAGATTTTTTAGGTGTAATCGTACAATTGATGATTCTGTGAAGAGACAGTTAGATGTTAACGACAAGACAGGCATAGGTTTAGCCAAAAGTTTTAACTCAGTAGCTGTAGGGGCTGATGGTTTTAAGAAACTTTCATGTATTGAAAAAGATGCAAGAAATTATATTCAGAAGGCTCGACACCTTCGACTTGGCAAAGGAGGTGCTGATGCGTTTCGTGGTTATTTTGAGAAGATGCAGTATAAGAATGATGGATTTTACTCATCGATGGATTTGGATGATGATTGTCGATTAAAAAATGTCTTTTGGGTCGATGAACGCAGTATAGAAACATATGTATATTTTGGGGATGTTGTGACATTTGATACAACATACCTAATAAATAGACATGGCATGCCATTTGCCCCATTTGTTAGTGTTAACCATCATGGACAATCAATACTTTTGGGAGCTGGGTTATTATCAAGTGAAAATATCGAGACATTTGTTTGGTTATTTAACACTTGGTTAAAATGTATGGATGGGAGAGCGCCAAAAGCTATCATTACTGATCAAGATAGGGCTATGAAAAATGCCATTGCAATAGTTTTTCCAAATACCCGACATAGATATTGTTTGTGGCACATAATGAGAAAACTGCCAGAGAAGTTAGCCTCACATGCTCAATTTAAGTGTGGTTTGAAAAGTGCAATGCAAAGATGTGTTTATAATTCTCAAACATCTGCAGAGTTTGAGAATTTCTGGGAAGTGTTTATTGACACTTACAATCTACAAGACAATGCATGGCTTGAGAGTCTCTATAATGAGTGAAAGTATTGGGTTCCTGTATATCTGAAAGATACATTTTGGGCTGGGATGAACACAACCCATAGGAGTGAAAGAATGAATGCCTTTTTTGATGGATATGTAAATTCAAGGACCACGTTGAAACAATTTGTCGATCAATTCGACAATGCATTGAGGAAGAAGGTAGAGAATGAGATGGCAGCGGATTTCCACTCATTCAATGCAACAATCCCTTGTACATCTTGGCTGTCCATGGAGAAAAAATTTCAAGAAGTGTACACATATTCTAAATTTAAAGAAGTATAATTGGAAGTAATGGGCATTATATATTCTCACTGTGTTCTCATAAAAACTGAGGGGGCAATTGCAACGTATCAAGTTAATCACCAAAGCGAAGTTGAAGACGGCATCAAATATTCTACTTTGCATGCATACTTTAATGAGGATGAGTGTGAGGCGAATTGCATATGTGGACTATTTGAGACGAGAGGAATAATATGTAGGCACATTTTTTCGATTTTCGCCGCTATATGTGTCTCAGTGTTGCAGGAAAAGTACATTATGGACAGATAGAGGAAGGACATTAAACGTAGATATGCTCTCATCCGAAGCAGTTACAATGACTTGAGTGATAAACCTGTTGCTAGTCGGTATTCTAGTTTGGTAAAATTATGTTACGAAGTAGCTACAAATGCATGTGAAAGCAAAAATTATTCCCTAGACATGACACAGAAGCTACAAGCAATGAATTTGATATACACTAAATCAAAACCTCAAGCCACAGTTGAAACCACTCATACTTCGATTGATGCTGAAGCTAGAAGTTCGAAAAAAGTGTTGAGTCCTCACATTGTTAGAGGTAAAGGGAGGCCCCCAATAAAGAGGAGACAACCTTTAATAGAAAAGTTGCAAACCAAAAACAAAAAGGCTGGTGCCAAGCGACAAAGAAAAAATGTAGGAAGATTTATATATTTGTTCTTGATATAGTTCAAACGCATTTATTTTTAAGTTATTTAATTTGTTTATGTTATTCAAATGTAGGTAACACCACATACGGAAGGTGTATTAGACCCCACATATTTGACAATACTACATGGGACCCCACAAAATGTTCTATCGCAACCACATGGTACACAGCAAAGCATTATTTACGAGGTAAATGTGAAATAGTTCTCCCTTTTGTCTATATTTTGAACAATTAATGCCACATTTTGCAAATAGTCTTAATGCATTTATTTTTAAGTTATTTAATTTGTTTATGTTATTCAAATGTAGGTAATACCACATAAGGAATGTGTATTAGACCCCATGGATTTAGCCATTCTGCATGGGATCCCACAATGTATTTTATCACAACTGCTTGGTACACAACAAAACGTTATTTCTGAGGTAACTATTAAATGTGAAATAATAATCCCTTTTGTCTATATTTTGAATAACTATTAGGTTTTTTCTTAATCGTTGGAACAACTTGCAGGTAAATTTCGAAAATGATGGCTCTCTTGCTGATTGATAAAAGCCATTGTAGACTGTTGCATGTTGTTCATTGTTAGGAGATGGAGAAGACATAGTAGACTACTCTATTTTGTTTATTGTTAAGAGATGGTAGAAGACATAGTAGACTACTACATTTTGACTCCCAAATTTTAGAGATATTTTAACCATTTTTTGGGAATAAAGATATGTTTTTATCTTTTAATTTATGAATCAACGCAAATTGTTTGAAAGCATGATAACACTTACAATATATCATTGGATAGCATAGACTCTAAGAGTTTGATACACAATTGCTGGATTTGAATATTACTCAGTTTGATACACAACCTATTACAATCTACTTACAACATTATATAATTTTATACACAATTACATAGTTTTCTTTCACAGACAATTTTTCCTTCATTTTCTACTTCAATATTCTACTTTTTGAAGTAGAATATATAATATTCTACTTTTTGCTGTTGCATGCTTTCTGTTTCCATGTCAAAACCCAGGCAGCCAATTCAGTCTGATTATCAGTTTCAGCTATGCTAGCAGGTAGAGCATCCTACATGAGAAAACATGGTCAACCAAGTACAATGCACAAAAAAGACTAATCATTTTGGGAAACCAATTGTGCTACATATGATTGCACATCTGCATCCTCTTAGTAGAATATTATATGCATCTATTCTTATTTTTCACATTTAATTATCATATAAGAATGCTATCTTTCACATTTAATTATCTGTATCTACCTTTCACATTTAATTGTCAGTGATGCATTGATGGATAAAACGAAAAAAAAATAAATAGAATGTTCATAATAGTGTGTATGGAAGCAGAGTGTAATAGAGATTTATGTCATTATTGACATACAGAAAATTTTTGCTTACATGGGAATCAAAGTAAACAACAGAAATTAGCCACAACCGAAATGGATTATTGAGAACAAAAAAGAAAATGAAATGAAGAATTAAAAACATATGTGAAATGGATATGAAATTGCCATATGTATATAGTTGAAACCAAAACTAATGCAAAGTATCCTTTGTAACTTGTAATCAAAACTACAGAGGATACTTTGCATTAGTTTTGGTTTCAACTATATATATACGACAATTTCATATCCATTTCATACTTGTTTTTAATTCTTTATTTCATTTGCTTTTCAATTCCCAATAATCCATTTCTGTTGTGGCTAATTTCTGTTGCTTACTTTGATTCATGATACTTTCATTTTTAAAAACAGATGTGAAAGTATTCTCTGTAACCTGAAACCAAAACCAATGCAAAGTATATGAACATTCATGATACTTTCATTTTATCATGATATGTTGTTATGTCAATTAAATAATTCTTACATAAAAATACACATAAAAGATCTTGATCACATAACATGTAATAGGATAAAATAATTAGTTCATCATCATCATTCGTATTGTAGAGTAACTACTAAATTTACCTAACATGTAATAGGATAGAAGGATAAAAGCAATATTATAACACTGAACAAGTCCAAAATATACAACTCCATCCATTGATCAATTGGGGCTCCATGAACTAGCTAGCTTGCTGGGAGGGTGTGACAAAACAAATCATAATTTGACGAAAGAGCAACCAAATAGAAGGGAAGTGAATGAAAGCATTGTCCCCACCGTATCCATTTATATATATTTTTATATATATTATATAATCTTTCGTTACAGCATGGGCGTGAACTCCACGCCATTATTAATTTTTGTAGAATTATCAGCTTTAAGGATGAGGCTTACTTTATATTATTAGCTTAGTATAAACTGTAAGTCGTTCTTTCATTTTTACAAATAGATAGAGTACACACAAGGAAAATCAGAAACTCAAATAAATTAATGAAGATTTTAACCCAAATTTACATAGTCACAAATTCGTATATGTTCCCATAACTAGAGAACAATTACAATAAGAATTTTCAAAACAATACACCATGATTCACGAGAACCAAACACAACAGAACCACGTAACATGTGAGAAGGGGGAGAAAGGGATTTACTCTTCTCCATCATGCGATGTGGAGGCAATCGTTTGGTGGGTGAGCGAGCGGAGGGCGATAGCAACTGTTTGCTTGGTGGGTGAGAGGAGGGCGACGGCCAATGCAAGTTTTTCATTTGGTTGGGCGAGAGCAGTACTCAGCAACCACTATGTGGACTGCAGCGTTTTCATCAAAATCATTTGCTTTGTTTTGATCTAAATGGAACGCACCGTTTCATTTAAATGAAACACTCTATTTCATCATTTAAATAAAACGCAGAGTTTCATTTAGGACTGTATTGCAGTTTACAATCTTGGACTGCAATATGCATTATTCATTAACAAATTGGCTTGACTTTATATAATATATTAGGCCAATTTTATAATTTAATGTATTATATGAAGTCACGTTAGTTACTAAATTTTAGGAGATTCTTTATGGCTAAGTCACGTTGGCTTGACTTCGATGTAATCACCATTATTTTTAGCTTTATAATGTATTATATTAAGTCGTGTTATCTCTCAATTTTTGATTAAATACGATCAATTTTTTTTTTTTTATAAATGTGTAAATTTATATTTTTTGAAGGATAATTTTAAACAATCTAATGAGAATGCTGTAATTAGCATTACATAAGTATAGACTATAGATTTTTAAGGGAGTGGCTATTTGAGGAGATAGTTTGCTATCATATACTGTGCATCCTGATGACTCTTTTTCTCGGAGTAAGTACTAGTTTATGCTTCTATTTTAGGGAGAGAGCAGAAATTTTGGGTTGCAGTATGTGGTCTTTAACCTAAAATCGCTTCAAGCACAATGATATCTAGTTATGCTCACTTTTAATTGACTAACAAAGTATCTGCATTTCATCCGAGTGCAAGGCTTCTAAGTTTCTTCTCTCTCAAGTACATGTTAAAGGATGAACGGGAAATGATTCATGTTGTAGTTTAAGTTGCATCCTTTTAATGTTCATGCTACTTTCCTATGGATGATTATTTGCATTCGAGAATGGAAATAAATTTAATGTTTGCATGTTAGCTCAAGTGGAGTACATTTCAATAACTACTGCATGCATGATCTTTAAGCTTTTAAATGTGATGTTTTACTTTTCTTATTGTGCTATTACATATAACGATTTCTTTTGTATTCGTCACTACATGAATTATCACTTATTCTTACACTAATTTTAGTGGCTAAAACATGGGAAAACAATCGATTTGTGTTTTTTTTTTTGGCATTCTGGCGCCATAGATTCGTCGCTAAAGCTGGGAGGGTAAAATTCTTTAGACTCACTTGGACAATTTTGCCATGGAAAACAAACTTTTTCCGTTGTCAACTAGTCGCCGCAAATGCTAAAATTCATGCCGCAAAAAATAATTGCATTGGCTTATAGGAAATGTGGAGAAAGTTTAATAAGGGCGCACATGGCCGATGCTACAAACTAAAAAAAACGTCACAACAAACTTTTAATTCTTTACCCACACAATTTGTGTGCGTCGCTATACGTTAACATCTGCGGTTGATTTTGTCGCAACAAGTCTCATACTCGCCACAACAACTTGTAACAGCAAAAATGTGTATATTTCAATTGGCCGTTTTCAAACGCCGTAATAAGTTCTTTTTTTTTTTTTTTCTAATCAGATTGTGGGGTTTTTATTGCAGGTGTATTAGGACATTATTATATTATTCATATATATGTTGCGTTATATATATACCTATATACATTATTCTGAGAATCAAGTCAGTTATTATGAACATATTGGTTTATTTTTCCCTCCAATCAAATAATTATAATTAAGTCAATTAAAATCAAGTCAATTACCTATTGCAAATTACGATTAAATGAAAGCATAATCCTTCATCAGATAATAAGCTTGATTCTTCAGCCAAAAATAAATCCCTATGCACCCAAATTACTAGCCCCAACAAATGCTCTGCTTGAAACTTGGTTGCATTTGCAATCAACCCATGGAATAAACATGTATCTATTATAAACATTATATAAACAAATAAATAGGATACCAGTCAACAACGTACTACATTAACCGGGGTGGTTGATAATCTTTAATTCATGCATGTCCTGCATATGTGCACCAATAAAATCTCTCATACGTTAATTCTTGTAGGGGTGGGTGAGCTCATCTCCAATATCACCCAAACAGAGTGTTGCGCCAGCATTCTTCAAAGCAGCCAAGTGCCATCAAACATAGTGCATCACTTCAAAATCTTTGTCAATTAGTCTTCCATTGACCAAGGTGGTCCATCTCTCAATCACCTACATGTGAAATAGGCTCCATCAACTATGTCCTGACTAATAAAACATGTTTACAAGATTTTAAACCCTACATCAGTATTCCTTCCAACTTATTTCAAATAAATGCAAGCTCATAATATATATCTATTTTTCAGATTTATGTATCCCCATCATTTTCCTAGCATTCCTTCAAGGTACAAGGCATAAAGGAAGTGACAATAACTACTATATATGCCTTATTTTACCTTCTAAAAATTGATTTAAGACTATATTTGGTAGCCATTACAGGTAAGTTAATTCAAGTCTAAATTTATTTCATGGTATGATTGTTAGAGATATGTATTGAAGGTGGTCCATTGCTTTGCAAAACAATCCTACAGTAGTCTATTTACCCAAGAATAAATGAGTTGTTGACAAGTTTAACCAGTTCTCAATAGCAACATATGGTTCTTGGAATATTATTAATGTCTAGCACTATTTGGTTCTTATGTACTTATGGTGAGGCAGGGCATGGAAGCCTAGTGTAACAATAGCGTAGCTGGACTTGTTGTCCATTAGTACCCTGTCTTTTCTAATGGTTTGACAAAGTTTATATAAAAAATAATCTACAGCCATTGGAACTCAGACACTAACCGCAAGAAGGTTTAACCAATGAATAAAACACGAGTAATTTTAGGAAGAGTCGACTTTAGTTTTAAAATTTTTTTCCTCATTTTCAACATTGTTTTCAATTCCTATATAAAAACAAACCAATATAATTCATTAGATTCATAAAAATAAGGTTGAAAATGAAGAAAAAAAAATTTAAAACTAAAAACAAGGTTGAAAATGGAGATGAAGGAAAAAATGTTGAAAACAAGGTTGAAAATGAAGATTTTTTTTTTTTTCAATTCCTATACCAAAAAGAAACTAATATAATTTATTAGATCCATGAAAACAAAGTTGAAAATGAGGAAAAAAAAAACAAAGATCAATTCTTAAAGCTGACTCCCTCTCAACTCTCTAAAATTGACTCCCCCTAAAATTATTCATAAAACACAGGTCAAAAAATAGGTCACCAGGAAAGGGTAATGCTACATACAGTCGTGGAGTTGCAAACGGCGTGCAGTCGCTTTAGAAAAAAAGTTAACTTTTTCAAGTGGGTCCCATATATATTCACTTTTTTTCAAAGCGACTGCACGCCGCTTGCAACTCCATGACTGCATCTATCATTTCTCACCAGAAAAATACCCTAACTAGCAACCATATGTGAGGAAGATGCATGTATTACTTATCACTAACAATTCCACAGGTTTTCTAATGGTAATATTATGGAATAATGGTAATGGTGGCAATGAGATCAATAGAATTACCATGTCCTCCTAACTAGGCGGAAAATAGGCCGAAGCTTCCAATATTCCCACATCAAACTTTTGCCTGATCAAACCGGCTTATACCACTGATAGTACACTATCATCTTGCTGCATATCTACTATTTAATCATCAATTACGTCGAGGGATATCTATAGGTAAATTTCACTCCAGTTATTGTGCTGATGAAATAAACACAATGCTTTTATAGCAAAGTTAAAAAAAAAAAAAAACAGAATTTTGATGGCTACTTACAATAGTGGAGGATCTTCCCCATTTAAGATGATTAGTTCATATATATATATATATAATATATATATATATATATATATATATCTCAGGACTTTTTACATATGCAAACACAACCAGGGCATGCACCTTGATAAATGCACACGCCCATTGAAACTGTCCTAATATTTCCATCTAACCCACACTATGCTATCACACAATATAATGAATTATTGCAAGAATTAATTAAGAAGGATCGTCAATTTTCAAATGTACTCAGCAACGTATAATGAAATTTGTAGGGAACCCAAACCCCCCAAAGAATTCAAGCCCACTATCAACCCCTCTAATGAAAATTTTACATCCAACCTGGCAGAAAAAACCAAGCATGCATTAAGAAATTGAACCAGCCTCCCATGTACTTTAGCTATTTTGTGTTAAAAAAAAAATTTAATAAAAACATAACCCTTTGTTAGTTATTCACAGATCATAACAAACAAGTTTTGATAATTATATGTGTTTAAGAGCATCTTCATACTCCATGCATGTTTACTTCTCCCATAGCCTTATAACAAAAAAAGCATTCATAGTCGTACTTTTGTGTCTAGATAGAGATTCAGAAAGAAAAAATGATGGAACCAAAAAAGGGGTCAGCAAAAATCGCCCCTCTAATTGCTAATTGCTAATTGAATGATACTACTGAAACACATGATGAGGAACAACGACTCCTTCCCTTTGGTTCCCAGTCATGAGAAATCAATAAATAATTAATCACATTAAAGCAACTGACAAAATTAGAGGGAAAATAAAAGATAGACGATGTTATAATTGAAGGGGAAAATGTATATTCGATAATTATTAATCAGTGATGATACTAATCTGAATGAGAGCAAAAAGAATGAATTCGGATTAACCAAAAGTTGTTTTTATCTAGAATGTTGCGAAATTAAACACCTAGAATTTGCCAATTCGTTAGGAACAAAACCAAGTTATTTTTGCGTTGGGCCAAATTTTCCTTCGATTTGGGTGGAAACCCCACCCTAATTGCTTTCAGCAATGGGCGAAACCTAATGGGAGAGGAGCATAAAAAGGCGCCATCGAAGAGAGGAAAAGGCGTGAGAGGCAACGAGAAAGAACGAAGAAAACAAAACACGAGATGCGAAACAAAACAAAAAGGTAAAGTTTTACCTGTTAGGGCGCAAATTAAAAAATCGCCGTTAAAAGTCCCTAATAACGTAAAAAAATATCGACGCAGAATAGTTAAGGAGAAGCCACAACAAATACGGAAACCGTTGACGCGCCAACAAATGGGGGAATCCTACTAGTCAATGCACAATGCATTTGTTTTCGCCGTTACACACTACCTTTTCCGTTAATTTCAAATGTGGCAATAATAAAAGCGCCATAATAGAGTTTTTTTTTTTTTTTTTTTTTTTCTTGTAGTGGTCCTACATGCGGTATTTTTTCCTAATCAGCTTCCGGTCCTATATCTTTACTCCACTTGAGTAGTAGAGATGGAGTTTGCGTCATGGTTTGCGTAATGGATGCAAGTTAAGGCTGTAATTTGAGCAGAGCCAAATCGAGTTTTGGCTTATCGAGCTCAACTTGATTCAAAATACTTGAGTTTAAACTGATCTAATCCAAATTTGAATTTTTTTTTTTTGGTTTGAGCTCGATTTGATAAACTAAACTCTCAACTCAAACTCGAGCATAAATTTGAGTTGTTTTCTTTTTAAAATGTTTTGACTAAAATTTAATAACTAATAAATTATATTAATTAAAAATATAAAAATCTAATATTGATTTTATACAATTAACAAGTAGAACTTCTATTGAATTATAATATTTTATAAATTTATAAATGATTAATATCTAAATAGTTGATATTTATTCATATAATTATATATTATATGCTTACATATATTATTAATATATATAAATAATATGATAGCATATATCTATTTCATATGTGATTTTTACATATTAATATACGAAATTATTCAATTTTATCGATTAATTATTTTACAAATTATAAAATATACCTATGAAGTATAATCAATATATAGACAAATAATTAGGTTACATATTATATATTTAATTATAAAAATTGTATGCTTACATTATTAGCTAATACATATATGTGTGTGTGTGTATTTATCAATATATGAATGAGTTTTAACCGTGTCGAGCTAATGAGTCGATTCGAACATAAATATGTGAGCCTTGACGAGCCTTAACCGAGTCGAGTCAAGTTTTGTCGAGTATGTGTCATTTACTAATCGAGTAGGTATTTGCTTCTACGAACGCATTTTTTTTTTTCACAATTTAAATTTAACCAAGCGAGTACTGAGCAGGCTATCGAGTAGCTTGATTCACTTACAATACTAGATGCAAGGCCTGAACTTGGACATCTATGTAACAACCCTAGAATAGATAAATGATTTTAGCCGTATAACAACGCTTGCATATTGGATTTGTGTTAGCTGGCAATGCTAGAAATTAAGGCTTAGTTTGCTTACAAGATACATCCAATCTCATATTATTTTATTTTATTTAATCATTATACATTTTTCAAATTTCAATATAAAATAATATAAACAATTTAATTTTTTCAAATCTTAATACAAAAATCATATTAAAAGGATATATTATAACAATATTTTATTTAACTTTTTATTTTAATCTCAACTTATTGATAAGTGCAATTTTTATATAATTTTTATTTCCTTTTTATTTATTAAAATTGATAGTTTTATTTTATTTCTTATTATTATATTTAATTTAATTTTTATTTATTTGTTTGTGTTAAAGGAATGAGAAAGAAAAGAAAAGAAAATTACAGAAAGCCACCATTCACCTATAGCAACAATTAAGTTCATACGGAAGTCTAAGTGGGCCGCAGTATCACATTGGACTTAAGAATAAAGGAGCAGCCACATTCTATTTTTATCTCAATTCAAAAGAGGGGCCCATCATTCTGATTTTGAAGTGCCGCAATGCACTTTGAGTAGACCCACAATCTTGCACTTCATAGAAATCATGAGCCGCAAATTTTGCGGGATTTTAAAACCTCAAGTGTTTTGGAGCACGGCATCTGAAGGAAAAGAACAAATAGATAGAGATACATAAAGAAGAGGGGGCGCCGCACAGACCCCAGACCGGAAAAGAGAAAATAGAGAGGCAGTTGAGTACTCTGCAGTTAATTGAAAATTTTCTTTCGAGTTTTTTCGAAGAGGAGGATATGGAGGATAGAGATGAAAGTTATATGCTTTATCAATTGATTCAAAAATATAAGTTTTATTTTATTTTTTTAATTTTATTCTAACTAAAATTTATTTTTTAGAGCGTTGATGTAGTTTAGTAATAAATGCACAGTTTATATTTCGAATTATTTTATTTTAATATTTCTAGGATTGAGTATTTAATTCTTATTCTTAATGCTTTAATTTTTTATGAATTATTATTTGATTAATTGATTATAATGAGATCAAGAGGTGATTTGTGGTTTTAGTTCTAAATTTAAACACTATTTAGTTGAGTAAAAGTAGAGATGCTTTACTAGGTATTTGTGACATTTTAATTGCAACAAAAATAATTATTTTTGTTGAAAATAATTTTTTGCAGCATTCTTTTCTACTTTTTGCGATGAAATCTAATGCAAAAAACTAATTTTCTTATAGTGACTGCGATTAGTGTGATTTTTAAGAAAATTTAAAGTACGTAATGAGTTTCTAATTAATTAAATTCACATAGAGATATGAAGTTGTTAGTTGAAAATATTCTTGATATTATCCAAGAGAAGATATTAAATAATTAAGGAATTTTTAATCATCAACGAGATATTATTAAAATTTAATAATTAGGAAGAATAAATTGTGTGGGGTTTGTTAGATGAAATCAATTGCTCTAGATCCATTTTTATTATATTTTTATTCTCTTAGATTTTAGCTTTATTATTTTTTAATCATAGATTTAGTTTTTATTAAATAGTTTAATTTAATTTAGATGGTAGAAAAATTCCATTTATTTTCGATGTTTCAAACAATAATTATTTTAGTGAATTTCAGTACTCAATAACATAATTAATTCTTGTGAGTTTAACATCTGTTTTCTATATAATACTTTATTACTTGTTACGATTCTGTACGCTTGCAGATTATTTTACGCAAACACTTACCTCATTTTATCTCAATCTCATCTATAAAAACAAACAAGGCCTAAGACTCAGCTCCACTTACTAGAAAATCAAACATCCATATGAAGTGACAAAAAATAAATGTGAAAAAAAAAACAGAATCCAAGAATGTTGTGTTAGTAGGAGTGATTTGTGATATTTATTGAAAATTTTAGGAAGAGAGAGAGAGAGAGAGTGTGTGTGAGTGATTTGTAACAATTTTATGTCCAAGTGTGCTCAAGAAGTTGGGTCATCTTAATCGAGTTCTTCTTTTTTCAACATTATATTGTTTATATTAGCAAGTATACTTAACAGAATTGAGAAAAGAAGATGTGCTTTTATGGGAGACGAGAGATATTGCGAGACTGCAGAGCGATCACCCTGGCTGTTGAAGGGCTATCCTCCAAGACAACCTCATACCCATCTCTAAAATTATCCATTCCTTGGGCCATGAGTTGCCAGAAAATCCCACCAACAAATGGGCCTCCACTCCTAGCGCTGTTGTAGATGGTATCATACAGCTTGCTAAAATAAAGGTCCCTTTTTTCAAGGCTGTAGCCAGGGAGCTTTGAAGACTTGCCAAACTCACCCAGAATGAGTGGTTTATTCAGTACTGATTTTGAGTCTTCAATGTGCGCTTCAATCCATTTATCCACAAAAGCAGCTTGGACCTCATCGTTTGAACCCGCTAACCTGCCATCGTTGATCGTCTTTATTATTATTATTCTAAAGTGCAAGTGATTTTTTTGTGCTTTCATCATGTATATATGGAGGGAGGTTTTGGAAAACATAAATACCATTGGTCAGGGTACAGATGAATGGTGGCAAAATCAACTTGGGGTAACTGATTGTTGGAAATGAAATCAGTCCCAACAAGCTGGTTCCCAGGATTGTTCATCTGCTTTGCTGTTTTCCCATAAAATCCTTCCAGCCCTATTTCCACTAAATGATTCTTATCAATGGACTTTACATATGCTGTCATTTCTGTCACCCATTCCTGAAGAACATTTAGATTATCATAAAAAACAAAATGACACGTGCGGATTAGCTTTTAGTTATTATATATCAAAACCACAAAGTTCAAATTAATTTGAATTTGAACCCTTCTGTTAAAAAAAAAAAAAAAATCGAGATAAAGATCAGAGAGAGACCTGAATAAATCTGCCAGAGGGATCAGTTTGGCAACGAGGTTCATTCATTAGTTCCCATGCAAAAATGAAAGGGTCGTCTTTATACAACATCCCGGTAATGGAGTTCTTTCTCGTGAGCACTGTCTGCATGATTCCATTCATGTAATCATGGCCATTTTTAGAACAAATCATTAAATTTAAAACATTTTTTGGCTCCAAATGGGGAGTTTAGAGTTATTACACATGGAGTACTGAATCTTCTACAATATCTATAATCAATTCTGGAAGATATAATCCAACTATAAGGTGGATCAGTCATTTGAAAACTCTATTTGAAAGATGATTAGGACACGTATTAGAAGAACATACTCAAAATAACCAAGAAATAAAATATTATTTTGAGAGATAATATATAAACGATTTGAGATATCAGACAATTACAAGAAAATGTGGCTTTTTAAATTTTCCCCTTAAATTACACATTAAATGCTTTTACTCTTTTCTTTTAATTTTTGCATATTATGAAAACAAAAATATAGGGAGCCATTTAAGATAATTGACTGAAGTGATAACTATTTCTTTTCTTTATCATCATTAATAGAAAAAATTGGTAATTTTCAAGTAAACTAATAAATTGATATGACTTGACCCTATTTGAATTGAGAGATGATATGATATGAATTGAGATGAGTTTTAAAAGTTGAATAAAATATTATTTTTAATATTATTATTATTTTAGAATTTAAAAAAGTTGACTTAGAATTTAAAAAAGTTAAATTATTTAATATTTTTTTATGAAAATTTGAGAAAATATATATGATATATTAGAATTACTTCTACAAAAAAAAACTTTAGAAACTAACAATACTATATGAATGAAGCTATTTATAGATTCATTTTTATGAAATCTCTTTACAACTTAAACATCTGTCATTTTAAAAGTTATTTTAAAGCTAATATATAGGCCGGGTTTAGTCTTTATTAGTTGGAGGCTTTAGCTAGACAAAGTTACTTAATGACGTCCTAGCTAGCCCTCTATCCATAAATCACCATTAGTTAGAAGTCTACCAATTAATAGATCATCAAGACAACAAAAGAAGGGCATAGAAGTTAGAACTATAGAAGATGGACCCCCACAAATATAAAAGCAAGGCACATATATATATAATATAGATCTACACTGCATCTTTGAACTAGAGAAATGCTAAATTCACTTATGGAGCTCTCGATAATAATATATATTTTTTTTTAACTGAGTGAGTAAGAAAATTATTTTTTAATGATGTAATTTTTTTTTTAAAGTTTAAAAGTATTAAAAAAATATTTGAAAAGAGTAAAAAAAAAAAAAAAAAAAACTGAACCACTCCATAATATATAGCCTAGAAGCCGTGCTAGTGATAGTTTGCGAGCTTCAGTGCATCTTTGAACCCCCTCATGCATAAAAGTCAGAATTTAAGAATATTCACTTTGAGTTCGAATGTCCAACCTACCTATCTACCTTCTGCCAAGGAGAAAAAAACGTTCGAAAAAGAATGTCCAACCTACCTAGTTTTACCATCTTGTTTAGCTGACGAAAAACAGTAGTTCTCCCATAAAAATAAAAATAAAAATAAAAATAAACAGCAGTTCTCAAAATGTTTTTACAGAAAAAAGGTGTATGGTCTCAGTGACAAGCTGTTTCTAACAGTTTTTCGCATATAATAATAATCTTTCTTGACGATTTTTTGTGGCCTCGAATATACTAGTACTGTTCATTAAAAATATACTCAGTTCACTTGTTTCGGATCATAAATAAACTCACTAGCTGTCGCCAACATTTTCTTCCTAACATGCATGCTAAGTACATCATGATCATTATGACTCTCAAGATCAAAAACTCGAATATCTGTATTATGATCGGAAGAAAAAAAAGAAAAGAAAAGGCGATTCAAGAGTTCATGCAGAAAACCAAGGAAATGGCCTTATAAACCACAAGAAAACAGAGGATGGATGGAGGACACTGTTATTGTCGATTTTTGGTACCTTGACATGATCTCTGTAATATCCTTTGACGACAGGGTTTGTATAAAACTCATCATCGTTGTTCAAATGCTGACCTCGTTCCCTTGCCCACTTTACGTATTGTTTTCTTCCCCCAAAATCTTCAAAGTTATTCACCAAACTCAGTATAACATACACTCCATATCTTCTAGCTTCTGATATTACAAAGTCCAATCCCTGAGCATTGTCGTTCAGATCACATTGAACCAGGAAATATTACTCGGTTAATCGTGTAAAATAAATAGCCTCTAAAATAACTATTAATATACGTACGTACGTACCTTGAACACATCTTCATTATACAAACCAGGAGAAGACTGGAGAGGCCTGAAACCACCATCACTAAAAGCCCAAGTTCTTGCGACGTTCATCCCAGTATCGTTGGAAGCTTGTTGGAAAGCAGAAGAGACCTTGGCCCGGGTTGAAGGGTCAGATGCCATGTACATCATCCAGTATGCATTGAAGCCGTTCAAGTACAGGGACTTGCCATTCAGAACGAAACGGGTTCCTTTTGTTCTTGCAAAACTAGAACCTCCTGCAAGGGTCCCACAATTTGCCTGCAGCAGTAGTACTAAAAGTACGATGACAATAAAATATTTCTGAATTTGGGAGTTGAAAACTCTGATCTTACTCGACATAATTCTGAACAAAGTTTTTGATTTTTTTTTTTTTAAATTTTCGTAACGATCGAGGTGGAATGCTAGCTGTTTAGATAGTTAAGTAACTAAGAACGTTGAAGAAGTATAGCGGCATGAGATACAAGGTGGGAGAGAATGTGGTAATCAAAAGGGCAGGCTAGTGCCTAGTTGCCGGGAAAGTATGTGTGGCATGCTCCTCCCTCGCGGGCAATGCCTCCTTAAATAAAGAAGGAACTCTCTTGTAAGGAAAATGCTATTTCTTCCGTACGTTCCTTCTCATCCCATTCCCGATCCAATCCCCCCCCCCCCCCCCCCTTCTCTTTCTCTTTTTTTTTTTTCAGTTTTTTTTACATAATTTTTAAGTAAATATTTTTAAATAATGTTGTGATTTTTTTTTATATTTTTAAAAATATTTTAAGATGTTAAAAAAATTATATAAAATAATATTTTACTTAAAAATCATGTAAAAATATTGATAAAAAAAAAAAAAACAAACAAAACGGGATGGATCGGGATGAGAAGGAACGGGGTAAGTAGCACTGGCCCTCCTATAAATAAACTGTAATAAAATTATTAAGCAAAAGATAATATCTTGTTTATTTTGAGAGATAAAATTAAAAATTTTAAACTCAAACTTATCATTATATTTTTTTTAAATATCTATATAAAATATAATAAAAAAATTGAAAATTTTCAAATACCAAAATCATTTTTTTAAATCTCAAAACAAAATTAATATTAAAATAAATATATTACAATAATCACTATAAGAAAAATGGACATTAATAACCAAATATTTGCAACCAAATGGACTATTTGCGACTAAAACAGACTAATAATGACTAAAATAAACTATTTGCAACTAATAAATAGTAGCAAATAAGTAGATTTCTCGTATTGAGTATTTTATTCTTTTTTTAACTTTTATCTCATCTCATCTTATTTCTGAAAACAAATTAGGTCTTAAGTTACAAAATTAATTTGTCTATTAATTCGAGACTTGGAGGAACTCTCTGGTTTAGTAAAATTGCGTTTGGCAAAACCCATGCAAGAAAGTAATTTTATTTGTGTGTAAGGTGCCTCAATTAATTATGTAATTTGGTTGTAATGGATTTTTTCTTATATTTTAATCACAGTTAAACTTTATTCTTATGAAATATAATGAAGTCCTTCATTAAAAAAAAAAAAAAAACTCTTCTTGATCTGCCTTATCAATATATGTGTGATATATTGGTTGAAGAAAAAAAAATAGAAAAATATATGTATTAAAATTTAAGATAGTTATAAATGGTATCAAAGTATAAATTCCGAGTTCTAACAGCTATGAATCTCCATTTTTTCTCTTTATTTAAATAGAAATTAAGATAAATGATCTAATTTTTAATTGTAGAGTGCTCAAAGTTGCAAACATTTAAAAAAAATGAATAAATATAAAATAAATATTACAAAAACTAATTTTTATTAGTTTTTAAAATAAATATATAGTATTTATATAATTTATAATTATATATATCTAACATTACTCATAAATAAATTTAGAAGAATGGATCGCAATGCAATCGATTTCCAGATTATTCCGGCACTCTGTAACTGTTAGTCCGTTAGCACTAACGTGTTCTTTTTTTCCATTTTTAATAGTCTTTCACTTTTTGATGATTCGTACGGTGTGTAGTGTAGAAGGGGAAGGAGGAGGAGGCAGGTAGCTTGTACGACATGCATGCGCGGTTGGTACCAAAATGAGCAACTCGATCAACCCGTGACCATGCTCGTGAACCCGATGCCTCTCTATTTTCAACCACATTAATCATATTTACATCTACGTTTTAAACCTAACGATCGTGATGGCATGCTAATTTGTCCCTCCCCCCATCCTCCTAGTTCTAGAGTGAGGCACGTTGCAATTTCTATTTATATGTATATATGACGTTTAGTATCTTTAAAAGTTGAAATTCTCATATCCTCAAAACTCCAATCACGTAAGAAACGTGTAGGTTGAGTCATTTCCTCGATCATGTTAAACATTCATCATCTATACACATATTTCTCATGATGTATTTCTCATGATGTGGGTGTTGCTGGATTGTAACGTCCACTCTGTATTAATAATATATTACTATTTATATGAAAGTGAGCAGGATAAACATAGATACTCTCAATCATTTTAACAAACTTATACATAGCGTTGCTCATATCTAAAATATGGTAAACCTGCATCAGTCATGGGCTGAGACTTAGGCCGGATTCTTCACCCAATATTCCAATGGGATAACATATCTCAATTCTCAAGCAAGATTATTTGGGCCTATAAATGTGATTCTTAGTTCCCAGTTTCATCTTAATCGAGTTCTTTTTTTTCAACATTTTTTTTTGTTTGTTTATATTAGCGAGTACACTTAAGTACAGGATCCAGAAAAGATGTTATTTCATGTGAGACTTGAGATATTGCGAGACTGTAGAGCAATCACCATGGCTGTCGAAGGACTTTCCTCCAAGACAACCTCGTACCCATCTCTAAAATTATCCATTTCTTCGGCCATTAGCTGCCAGAAAATCCTAGCAACAAATGGGCCTCCACTCCTAGCGCTGTTGTACATGGCGTTATAAAACTTACTAAAATAAAGGTCCCTTTTTTCATGGTTGTACCCAGAGCAATTTGAAGACTTGCCAAACTCGGCCAGAATGAGTGGTTTATTCAGTATTGATTTTGAGTCTTCAATGTGCGCTTCAATCCATTTATCAACAAAAGCAGTTTGGACCTCTTCGTTTGAACCCTCTAACCTACCATCGTCAATCGTCACTACAAAAATATCGGTCTTTCCCAGCGATTTTATATTCGATGTAAAAGAAATAGCCGCATATGTCAATTGTTTGCAGCGATTTTCAACTCGCCGCATGCTTTTAATGCCGAACTTCAAATTCCTGTACAAGTTTCACTTAAGTTTATTGTTGCAGCGATTAATTAAGTAATGAGGGCGACCTTGTGTGGCGAAAAAAGTTTTAAATGTATTACGACGCTATTTTTTACGTCGAGATTCATTGTGAAGTGCCAAATTAATAAACGAAAACAACCTAATTTATTTTATTTTTCCCAACATTTTTCCTCCCAACAGTTCGTGCTTCCCCCACCCCCCCCGGGTGCCCGCTCGCTAATCTCTCTCTCTTCTCCAACCAGTAGCAAATCTCGCCGTCAATCGTCCACGTCATCGTCGTTTGGAGTCCAAAACGGTAATTTTCGAAGCTCGCTCCTCTATCCTTTCCCTCTTCTCTTTTCTATTTCTCCCATTTTCTCTTCATCGAGTGACATCTCTCTTTTTTCGTACTACATTTCTCAGGAAACAAACGTGGGGCTAGCATAAAGAAGTAATTTTGGTCTTTATGTTCTTCTCTTTTTCCCCCAAAGTTTGTTCGTGTTCTAGACTCGAAAAACTCTCGGGCACCATTTTCTCTAATGAAAACCATCGCTCCAGCCACACCCATGAGATCTAGTTGCTCCACCGAGAACATCCACGACCCCCTGCCTGCACCCGTGGCAATTTCTAGTATCGTGGGTTTCGACATTTGTCGATTTCCAAACTGGTCTAGGTATTTTTTCTGGTTTCCCATGTTTTGGGATGATTAATTTCATCTGGTTCGAATCTTAGTATTTCCTATGTCTTATCCTTTATTTTGCTATAGGCTCAAGAGGATTTCTCCTAGCTAGGGTCATCTGTTCGACTTCTCTATAATTTGCTATAATTCAAAAAAATAAATACAAGGTGGAGTTGTATTGCCCCAATATATATCTAGAATAATGATTTGTCCAAATCTGAAATAAACAAAGATCGTGTGGTTCTTTTATAAAAGGTGGAATCTATCGTAAAAAATGTTAAAAAAAATTCTTTTTTGATAGAATTTATGTTTTACAAAATTTGCATGAAATTGTCTATTTGAGATTTCTACCTAACGTTTATATCTACAGTATGGTAAACCGTAAACCTGCATCAGTCATGGGCTGAGACTTGAGCCGGATTCTTGACCCAATTTTCCAATGGGATAATATCATTATATCTCAAGCAAGATTACTTGGGCTTATAAATTGTGATTCTTAATTTCAGTTGTTGGGCTTCAACGATGCTTCGTACCAAGGCCGAAAGCTGGGCCACCATAAATGTATGTTAAATTTGCCCTACCCGCAAACTGCAAAAGTAGGGGCACAGCCGCACATGAATGATGAATCCATTATGCATATAGTTACATCGATTTGAAGATAGATATACATGAATCAATCGGCGGTTATGGGCCCCTGTGATTATTATGGACGAGTTTTTTTATTTATTTTTATTGATAAACTTAAAATCTATGTAATGCGTGTGTACGAGGGAGATTTATTGATAAAATAATATAAATATTGAAATAATATCTTTTAAATACAATCAGAACATTCTCATTACATCAATCAAAATTTTCTTTTAAAAAATATAAGTTTGTACAAATTTAAGGAATTACTATCACTTTTATAGATAAAAAATTTTTTATTTTTTTTCTTATTTTCTTATTTTTATTTTTTATTGAATATGATAAAAAGTTTTTGATATATGTGTAAATTTATATTTAAAAAAAAATTAAGCAATCCAATAAGAATGTTCTTAGTTTATATATTTATAATTTATATATAAGAAAAAAATAAAAGTTAATAATTATAACAATTCATAATAAAATATATTTTTTTAAAAGAATTATCACTCTATAAATATAATATTTAAAGATTTTATTTCTTATTTTAATTATTAAAAATAATAAATTAATAATTTATTTTTATGAGCGAATGCCAAATCATGTAACTCGTAATAGATTGGTGTGCCCACAGACTTGGCGCGCGTTTCCGAAGTACAACCAGTTTGGGCAAACTGCATTTGCAAATATAAAACCCCGCAAGCAATGGCAGTACCATTCAGTTTCTCTTTTTGCTTTCGCCTCCGCTTTCTCGTCTGTCACCTCCCTCTTTCTCTTTAGCATTTAGCAATCGGAATCCATCAATCGAATAGTAGAGAACCAAGCATCTACCAGATCAGTTCCTGAATATCTCAGGGAATCATTTGCCTCTTTTATTTGATCTCATACAACGATAAGTGCGAATTACTCTCTTGATCGATCCCTCATTATCATCATCATCTTCTTCCTCAAGGTGAGATTAATTAGCTAGTTTATTTTTTTATTTTTTCCCTTTAAGTAAGATATGCATCTCAATATCTCATCGGCAAGTCCATCATCTTATTAATCAAAATTTCCTCTCGATATTGCTTCTAACTCACCAGTTTTCTAAATTAATGTCAGAAAGCTCGCCTTCTAGGTGTTTTTTGGTTATCATCCTCATAACGAGCTGCTGTACAGTTATGGTGGTTTTAGTTCCCTGAATGGCGTACTTGTATCTCACTCAATTCACATTGTTAATATAATCGAATTGCAACGGCCATTGCATAATGTAATGGTGTGTGTCTATACATAGTTTCAAGGCAAGCATAAATCCTGCTACAATCTTGCTTCCCCTAGCGCTTTGACTTATGCTTCTTTGTTCTCTCTTTCAATGTATATGTGTCCCTAGATTGTTTGTGAATGATGATATTCTTAGCGCTTCTTTCCCGGTCCTGGCAGCTTTAACCTAAAATTGCTCAAATGGAAATTCAAGGAACGGAAATTACGAGGAAACGAATGAAACCAGCTGTATGCTCGTTTCTAAATTCTTCTCAAGAGTAGATTTATGGAAAATAAAATTACAAAATGAAAAAAGATCTCTCACATCTGATTTTTCATATATGTTAGATGGAAGAGAGGGGATTAGATGGAGCAGATTCAGAGATTGTAGAAAGGGAAGTGTTCCAGACAGACATTGCTGGATCTGAGGAGATGGAACTTAATATCAATCACATTCTCGAAAAGATTGAACGCTTCACCCAGCTGGTAGAGACGTCCAATACTACATTTCCTTAATTACATTTTTTGTATACCATGTGTTTGTCAATGCAAGTGATCTCAATCACATTCTCGAAAAGATTGGAAACTTCACCCAGCTGGTAGAGACGTCCAATAATTCATTTCCTTAATTACGTTATTTGTATACCATGTGTTTGTCAGTTTAATGCAAGTGATCTACATGCAACAGTAGTTTAGAATATAATGCCCGTGAATCTCACAAATTCGAGATGATACTTATGCTTAACTAAAAGCTAATACATAACTCACGTAGCGACTAATCTTTTTCTTCCTAAGCTGTTTCTACATTGTCATCTTCTCGTATAGGTTTCTGAGCTGCTGGAATCAGGGAAGACAATCTTTAAGGAACTGGTTAACGAATTTGAGGAGCGGCTGATTACGTGAGTTTATGAAATGTGATATAGATTAAGAATTCAAACCTTAAAATATATTAAAAAACAAAAATGCTATTTGTAAACGGCTCATGTACCTTTTGTGTACACGCCGTACAAAAATGTTATTTTAACGCACATTCTGGTTTAACTATTCGTGTTTTTAATTTTTGTTTCCTTCTCATTGTGTTTTTGTCCTTTTTTATTTTTTATTTTTAATATTTTGACTGACATGACATTATTGCTTTGTTACCGATTCTGCTAAAGGTACATAGAGCTGTGTACTTGTAGTATTACTCATAAAATAAATCGCTCAAATTATTTACCTGCAGGATACATAAGGAACAAATGGAGAAATGGCAGGAAGAAATTAAAGACTTGCGGTTGCTGGATGCATCAAATGAGGAGGCTAATGCTCTTATGCATAATGCTCGATTCTTACTACAGACTGCCCACATTGACTCTTGAAGGTGATTTCTTATTTGTTTATCCCAAGGAAATCATTTTCAATATATCCTAGGCCAGCTTGCAAGATACAGGCCAATACTGTTGTATTGAAAAGTTCTCACAAGAAAGTATGCTTGAATTTAGGGCCTCAATTATATAGTATTGATAAAATTTTCAGTCAAATGTTTGCCCGAATGTGAATATACCAAGTCAAGGCATGCTTTGCCAAGTATTTAGCTGTTTCTGATGATGTGACTTGACTGGGACTTCAAAATTGTCTGAGCTCAGATATACTTTCAACTGAGCCTGGTTGGCATTGGAGCAGCTTGTGAAATCTTGGTTCATTAAAATGTCAAGTCATCTCTTTCTTTTTTGCAAGGAGTTCTGAGCTATTTTTTCTTATAATAGATGACAAAATACGAAACATGTTTTTAAGCACGACTGCACTCATTAGGGATTCATTGTACAGTCAAAATACCACCAAGTAGATTTCACTACAAAAAAAATGAGTATTCATGATAGATTATTTGTGGCAAAGATGACGATTTGCGGTGAAAACACTCATTTTGACAATGAGTAGTCATTTTGACAGGGAATAACTGGGTAGGGATAAACAGTTTTTTTGTAGTGAATTTGTAGTAGATGAGTAGTCAGGTTAGCTAGTTGTCAAATCCATTAATGTGCACAAGCCATGCCAAGCTAGGGTACAAGATAAATGAACCCTGATATTTAGCAGTTGCATGCAGCCCCGTCTTAAGGGTATAAATACTATTACCCAATACCTGGGATAACTTCTGCTTTGTTTAAGTTTAATGTTGCTAGAGGAACTGATGCTTAGGTACTTATGCAGGTTTTCCTAGACTCTATCAAGGGGAGGGGCATTCATTCTATTTGGATGACATCATCTAAACAATAATATGTTAAACACTTTGGTTTGAACCATATGCTGCCTGATTTGTACTGTATGAATTTCTTCATTAGGTACTTTTTAGCTTCATGCGATGGTAAGAAGTGCTGGTCCCACTGAGATGCACAATTTGTGGATAAGATTTTCACTTTCTGTAGTATGCAGGGATCTAGACTAAGCTCATCTTCTATATGATGACTTACATCAATATTTATTAGCACATATTTCTTATAATCTGAAAGTATGCTTGCTTCAGCCAAGTAATTGGGGCACCGTCTGTTCTGCTATACGCAAAGTATCCCATCTCTAGCTAGCTCTTGGGTAGCGATTCCTTTTACTCTGAGATTTCAAAATTTCCCAAGGACAAGAACAAGGCATACCAAGCAACATGGATGTACCCAATGCTGTCTTATTTATGAGTCTTTTCAATGATTGCTAACCAGTCACATGCAGACCTGTCCCATCCTTAAGCCAACATTTGTTTTTTTTTTCTTTCATTGCGCATCTAAGATCCTGGAAAGCTAAAGAGGAGAAGATGATTGATTCCCTTTTATCCTGGTTATTTTTCCTTCTATGAGTAAAATATAACAACTTAAACCTGCACCCATAGTGGATTGAAGTTGAACTCGTACTCTGAATTCCTCCCAAAACAAGCAGAGATGCTGCTAGGCTGCCAGGTCTTTGGTACTTGTTGACAATTCCGTATGGTTAAGAGCCATTGTAAATAATGTTTTTTCTTTCTTTTGTTTTTTTAGACTAAATATCTCAAGTTTTTAATATGACTATTGCTAGTTGTGCATTTTTGGTCCATCTCTTAGTGCAATCCTTCAGAACTGTTTGTCAATTAAATTGCCCCTTCAGACATATTTAGTGAGGATAATCATTTGCCTTGATATTTTAGTTCAAATCTGTTGCCATTGGTCTCTCTTTCATCAATTTTGTTGAGATTTTATAGGGAGTTTACTTTTGCCTTTATTATATACATTATCAAAATAAACGACTATGTTGGGTTTTATTTTCTATGATGAATTGAGATTCTGGATTGAGAGCACTTATGATTAGTTTTTCAGAAAACTTCCAAAGAAACTATTTCAGTTGAAGGTTTCAATTTCTTATTTCACTATGTTCTGTGCGCATAGCTTGTGCATGCATAGGTGCTGGGTAGTAGCTGTCTCTAAAAAAGGTAACAAAGGATATTGATAACATCGAGGGGGATTGCAGTATTTTGTACCCGGGCTGTCCTAGCTTTAGATATACTTAAGAGATGTGTTCCACTTCCACTTCCACTTCCACTTATTATTGATCAAGCCCGATCTAGATTTGGTGCAGATTCCAAAACTATAGCCGTCCATGGGGGTCTAATAGGGGATTCAAACTTATAACATTCTAGACGGAGACGGTGTATATAATATATATAATACTTCTATTATAATACAAATACAAACCTCTATGGATAAAAGTTACAATCTCGTGCCCTGTAGGGCCGTAGTCACTGGTTTGTCTTGAAGATTAATATTCCAACGCATGAGGATTTTTTTATTTTTTTTCATTCTTTTGGTTACAAGAAAAGCCATGTAGATTATAAATAGTTGTTGATTATGCGCATATATTATGAGTTTCTGGTGTGCAGGAGGTCATCAGGGATTGCATCACCCATGTGCCAATTGGATGCAGGAAGCCGCCCATAAGTCATGGCATAATATGGGGCACGCTATGCATGTCAAGAGCTTTGATTAAAATTACATATCTAAAAGCTGACTTGTGCTGTATCTTAATCCTCTTCCGCCATTCACATTCATTTGTCTTCATTTATATTGCAATTTCTTGATAAACAAGTCTGATCGGCAATTGCATGTGCATTAGCTATGCATGTTCCCTCCCGGATACCATAAAAAAAACATGTAGGTGCTGACTTTCTTTTCTCTCTCTTTTTTTTTTTTTTGTGTGTTCAATTGACTTTGTTTCTCCAGTAGTACAATCTTCTATTCTATCTGCTTGATTGGAATCGTTTAATTATTTTAATTCATAAAATTGAAGTTTGAAGAACAATAAAGAATAATAAATAGTCCAAAGTTATTTTATTTCTCGACGGCAATCTGCAATCTGCACCTCAAATTAAGGTGCTATTCATGACGTACCACGGATACCAGAATCAACCGTACGAGTGATATCCAAATTCCGAGTTTACTAAAGACGGGTGGATGTTTAACAATAATTTTCATCCATTCTCAAATATCATTTAAATATAAATATTTTTTAATTAATCATTACAAATCTTTTAAACTTATAAAAATATAAAATAATTCAATTTTATCAGATTTTAAAATAAAAGTAATATTTTAAGTTTATAATATTTTTTATTTAACTTTTTATCTTTTATTTTTAAAAATTTAATAATATTTAACTTAAATTATTTCATAACTATTCACAAACCATCTTATTATCATTTAAAAAAATTTATCTTATCTCTTTCCCCGAACATTCACTAAATCCCTGTGCTTTCTAAACGTGATTACACCTTGAAGTACTCTTCTCCGGCCGATTAATGCGGGCATAAGTACTGGTGTGAATAGGCTTGGCGGGGAGGCTTATTTTTTCCCTTCTTCATTCACATTGAATATGTAAAATCGTCTGTCCGAAAAGAAAAATATGTAAGATATTGACTAGCATATCCCCGATAACATGGCTTAACAGTTGATTTCAAAATCTACTTTTCTAATAATCTTTTTGAGACTATTTTCAATTAATTAGGGTCTAATGTTACTTAAACGTCCGATGATTGTGGGATTGCATTATCGCCAGGGACTACCCGGAATAAAATCATGGAAATACTTTGAAAAAGAAAAAAAAAAATTGTTTGCCGGCCCGAATTCTTCAGGTGTAGAAAACACAGTTTTTACAAAATTAAAACACATTTAAAAAAAAAAAATGTTAGTTTTACTTAAAGCGGCAGGTTTTCATATGATGAGGGATGTATTTATTATGTCAATATATAAACCAGTAAATAATTTATTTTGTTAAATCTTCTGGACAAATTAATTGGAAAAAAATTAGCACCGACTTTAAAAGCTGTTTTCTTACAATACCAAGTTCATAGGGTTACTATATTTTCTCAAAAAAAAAAAAATTCGAAACCATCCTCAGTCAACGCATTTGCAGTCATACTACTATTGCATTCTACATTCCCTCAATAATTCTTATCAGGTAGCCGTCCCTAAACAGCGTTTATAAATAACAGAGGGATTCGGCCATCTTCAGCATCAAGAAAAGCAAAGCAAAGCAGGTCAGGTGCTTCTAATTTTCGAGAGAAAAGAGGTAGAGAAATGGCACACCGGCCGATCAATGCATTCACTAGTTTTATCTTGCTTCTTGGGGTATTCACCACAAAATTCACAGTAGCATTGGCTGCTTGGCTGCAAGCCCATGCAACTTTCTACGGCGGAAGCGATGCTTCAGGAACCATGGGTCAGTCATGATCATGAGTTACTCTTTATCGATCTTATATATTTTCCCTGTCTCCCGGCCATTTTAGAACTAATAATTTGTTTTGATCTCTTCATGATATGATCAGGGGGTGCGTGTGGTTATGGAAACCTCTACACAGAGGGTTATGGCAAAGAGACTGCAGCTCTGAGTACGGCTTTGTTCAACGATGGCAAGTCATGCGGTGGCTGCTATCAGATGGTCTGTGACGCAAGCCAGGTGCCCCAGTGGTGCCTCAAGGGCACCTCCATTACCATCACCGCCACCAACTTTTGTCCTCCCAACAACGACCTTCCCAGTGATAATGGCGGCTGGTGCAATCCTCCCCGCCCACACTTCGACATGTCTCAGCCTGCTTTTGAGACTATTGCCAAATACAATGCCGGAATTGTTCCTATTTTATATCAGAAGTAAGTACGTACGTAGTACTGTTTATACAATTTACGATAATAAATGTCTTTGAAAACTTGCATATATATATATATATAATTTACGATATATATTGTTTTGGATAATCAATTTGCCAGAGTCGGATGCAAGAGGAGTGGAGGCATTAGATTTACCATCAACGGGAAAGATTACTTCGAACTGGTTCTCATATCCAACGTAGGAGGAGTTGGAGAGATCTCTAATGTTTGGATCCAAGGGTCGAAATCAAGTAAATGGGAAACCATGTCAAGAAATTGGGGTGTGAATTGGCAGAGCCTTACCTATCTCAACGGTCAGAGCTTGTCCTTCAGGGTCCAAACCAGCGATGGACAAACACGCACAGCTCTCGACGTGGTGCCTTCCAATTGGCAGTTTGGCCAGTCCTTCTCCAGCAACGTTCAATTCTAGATCCATGCTGATTCAATATATATACATGCAACGTATATATACAAACACACACGATATGTTTTACTTTTTTGTGTGAGATTGTTTTTCCATTTTTTTTTAAAAATTATTTTCAGGGTCGTGGCTCAGTGTTTTGCTGTGTAGCCCACCAAGTTTGGAAAACTCTATAATATATTAATAAGCAGAAAAAGGCGACGCGGATATATGCTCGTTTATATCATGCAATCCCTTTATATCTTATAGTTTTGGAAATAAGAACCGACTTTTGCTCCGGTCCCTTCCGCTACAGCCCGTGTACATCATCTCCTCTTTTATAATATTATATTATTAAATTAATTTGAAGATTTATTAAATGAGATATGTAACAAATCCTTTTCAATCTAATTAAATTATCAGTCTTATTTAAAGATAGTAGATTCACAAGTTAAGGCTATTGGCCGTCGTCAAAGGAAGTTATAAAGAAGAGCATATGAATTCAAAAGAGAAGTGCTAGCTGTAATCATAAAGAAAATTAGAAATTTCCCATATGTAAACTCAAAAACTTATCATGCATATTGATTCAATGTATATATGTGATCGACTAAGTTTATATATATGTAGTTTTATTTGATAACTTTAGTTATTCATATGCCTGCATTGCACAGTCATAAATAAGACGTACGTTGGCTACTCTTTTTATATTTTCCAGACGGCCGGCTAGAAGAAAAAATAAAAAATGATCTTCTCTTTCCCTTCTCAACAAACATCAAGAGAGTAATATAACGGAGATGTTGGAATATAGATGACCACATCATAAAATTGGAAAGGAAATTTTGAGTAGTCAAATAAGAGATTGATGGTTAAGTTAGGTAGCCTTAGAATAACTTATTGTATAGTGTTTTCAGTTGTATAAATAGAAAGCTTTTGTACAGTCCAGTTAAGACATTATATTTTCATTTCGTAAATAAGAAAAAGCAAAGTTTTCATTTCAATTTTATCTGTTTTGATTTCCTCTGCATTCACTTCTTAACAATTTTACATGGTATTATCGCATATCAAGTTTCAGCCGCTGCAATCTTGATTTCTTTATATGCTTTTATGGCAGATTTTAATTCTGATTTCCAAATGCCGAATCAAAATTCCTTGAATCAAAATTCCTAAGAATCAATCCTTCTGATGATTCTTCAAGTTTCTATTTCTTGCATCCATCTGATAATCCAGGTGTCTTGTTGTTTTCTGAAATCTTCATCGGCGAGAATTATATTGCATGGAGTCGTTCTATCTCTATCGCACTAACGGTGAAGAATAAGATAGCATTCATTGATGGCAGCCTACCTCAACCAACCTGTGAAAATTAGACACTTCGAATCTCTTGGCTTAGGGCAAACAATCTGGTTTTGTCTTGGTTAATGAATTCGATTTTCAAAGAAATTCGTGAAAGCCTTCTTTATTTCACAAGTGCCTTTGAAATTTGGGAGAAACTCAAGATTCGATATCTTCGCAGTGATGGTCCTAGGGTTTTCTCGCTTGAAAAATCAGTTAGTTCTATTTTTCAAGCATCGAAATATGTTACCAAGTATTTCAAGGAGTTCAAAACCCTATGGGACGAATATGATAGCTATCGTCCAATTTCGGTTTGTCATTGTGGAAATCTTGAAAGATGTTCTTGTTAGATTTTAAAGAATCTTACTGAGCATCAACAAGCTGATTACATGATGAAATTCCTAGTTGGTCTACATGATTCCTATACAGCTTTGCGTAGTCAATTGCTACTTCAATCTCCATTACCTTCAATGAGTAAGGTATTTTCTTTGTTATTGCAAGAAGAAAACCAAAGGTCATTAATCAATACTGCTGGTATTTCTCTTGTTTCACATGCCATGTATGCTACCCAACCTCAGAGACAAAATCCAACCAATGGTACAAAATTTCAGAAACCAAAAGGCAAAACAGATGCAATATGTTCCCACTATGGATATTCTGGACACTTAGTAGATAAGTGTTTTCAACTCATTGGTTATCCTTCTGATTGGAAGGGTGCTTGAGGTAAAAGATCTGTTTCTGCTCAACCTGGAACTTCACGATTACCTATTGCAAACCATGTTTCACGATTACCTGGATGCAAGTAATCCCAATACCATTTTCTCTCAAGAGCAAATTCAAAATTTAATAACTCTTGTCAACAGCTTATCCAACTCAAACATCAACTCTACTTCAGTAATGCAACTATTTCAGGCATTTCTTTCACCTGTACTACAGTTACTAATTCAAATAATACATTCACTTGGATTCTGGACACTGGGGTAACAAATCATATGATCTGTCGTCCTCATTTTTTACCTCCATAAAAATGCCTACTCAACCTTATACTGTCCATCTTCCAAATGGTCAATCTGTTCCAGTTTTGTTCATTGGAAATATTATTTTTCATCTAATATAACACTGTATAATACACTTTATATTTTTGCATTTAATATCAATCTTGTTTTTGCTTCAAGATTGACAAAAGATAACCCACTTGGTCTATTTTTCTTCCAATCCAAATGTGCTTTGCAGGATCTCAACAAATGGAAGATGATTGGACTTGCTGAAGTCAAGTCAGGTTTATACCACTTACAACATACACCTGCTATTACAAAAATTGAGAAGTCTAATTTAGTCAAATTATCTTCTATTTCAATTTCTGCTAAATCTTGTAATGCCACTTCTGATATTTGGCATCTTAGGTTAGGGACATTGTCCAAATTCTAGAATAAAAGTCATCAGTTCTTTTGATTCCTCTATAACAGCTTCAAGTAATCATGTATGTGAAGTTTGTCCACTAGCCAAGCAAAAGAAACTTCCCTTCCCTGTATCAACTAATCATTCTAATAAAGTTTTTCAGTTGGTACACTTTGATATTTGGGGCCCTTTTTCTACAATATCTTATTCTGGTTACTCTTATTTTCTTACTATTATGGATGATTTTTCTAGATTCACTTGGCTATATCTTATGAAGTCTAAATCAGATACTCGAATTCTGATTAACAATTTCATTTCTTATGTCCAAAATCAATTCAATACACAAGTTCAAACCATTCGGACTGATAATGGCCAAGAGTTTAACATGCCAGATTTTTATCACAAATATGGCATCATACATCAATCATCTTGTGTAGAAACTCCTCAACAGAATGGTAGAGTTGAAAGAAAGTATCAACACCTACTTAATGTTGCAAGAGCTCTCTCCTGTTTCAGTCAAAACTTCCTTTAGCATATTGGTCTGATTGTGTGTTAACTGCCACACTCATAATCAATAGAACTCCTTCATTCTCAATAATCAAACTCCATATTATCTATTGTGTCAAACCTTGCCAAATTATAATTACTTTAAAACATTTGGTTGCTTATGTTTTGCTAATACTCTTGCCAGTCACAGAGGTAAATTCCATCTGAGAGCTTTAAAGTGTATATTTCTAGAATATCCACCTAACATTAAAGGATACAAAGTTCTAGACTTAAACACTCTAAAAACATTTGTATCCAGAAATGTTACTTTCTATGAATCAGTTTTCCCATCTATTCCTGACAGTGATCATATACCTTATGTCTTTCCAAATTTTCCTCAAATATATGATCACATAGCATCAAAGACAGTACAAAATAATTCTTCCCAAAATTCTGATGTCATAAATTCTGTCACAATCGATTCCAATACTTCACATACTAATACTACAAATCTGAGAAGGTCTGAAAGGATTAGACATCCTCCCACTTATTTGTAGGATTATTATTGTGGAAACCTGACTCAAGAACATTCAGCTGCACAGTTATCTTCTAATTGTTCCTCTGGTAAGCCTTACTCAATCATTTCTTTTCTTTCTACTTCCAAATTATCCCATAATCATAAAGCCTTTGTGTTTGCTGTTTCCACCAAATTTGAACCCAAAACCTTTAAACAAGCCATTACTCAACCCGAATGGAAACAAGCTACGACAGAGGAAATTAAAGCTCTTGAAATTAACAAAATTTGGGATCTTGCTATCTTACCTCCAAACAAAATAGCCATAGGATGCAAATGGGTTTATCGGGTGAAGTTCAAAGCTGATGTTAGTGTTGAGAGATACAAAGCTATATTGGTAGCTAATGGATATACTCAACAAGAAGGATTAGATTTCTTTGATACATGCTCTCCTGTAGCTAAAATGACAACTGTTAGAGTGTTGTTAGCTGTGGCAGCAATAAATAGTTGGCATTTACATCAACTTGATGTAAATAATGCATTCTTGCATGGAGATTTGAATGAGGAAGTTTATATGCAATTGCCACCTGGTTTTGCTTCTCCCAATGACACTTAAAAAGAGTTTGTATGGATTAAAACAGGTTTCAAGATAATGGTTCTCAAAACTGTCAACCTCATTAATTCAGTTTGGATTTATTCAAGGTAAATCAGACTCTTCACTCTTTACTAAGCAAACTTCAGAAAGCTTCATGGTTCTCTTAGTTTATGTTGATGATGTGATCTTAGCATCTAATAACCTTGAGCAAATTGCTATTGTCAAAAAGTATTTACATGATTCATTCACAATCAAAGACTTGGGTGAATTAAAATACTTTTTGGGCATTGAGGTAGTAAGATTAAAGAAAGGTATTGCCTTATGTCAGAGAAAGTATGCTCTTGATATCCTACAAGATAGTGGATTTTCTGCTTCAAAACCAGTGGCATTTCTAATGGAATCAAACCTCAAATTGAGTGCACATGATTCCTCTCCACCTTTAATTGATGTTGCTGCCTACAGGAGACTCATAGGTCGACTTTTGTATTTAACAGTTACTAGACCTAATCTGGCATACTCAGTCCAAATTTTAAGTCAATTCATGGCTAATCCTAGTGCATTACATCTTCAAGCAGTAGAACGAGTGTTAAGATACATTAAAGCCACCCATGGACAAGGTATTTTCTTGACTGCAGTATCATCATTACATTTGAAGGCATACTCAGATAGTGATTGGGGGGGCTATCTTGATTCAAGAAGGAGTATCACAGGTTTTACAGTCTTCATTGATGACACTTATTTCATAGAAATCAAAGAAATAACCTACTGTGAGTAGGTCTTTTGCCGAGTCAGAATATAGAGTTTTAGCCTCTATAACATGTGAGCTACAATGGCTGATATACCTTCTAACTTATCTAAATGTCCAGCATACCCAAGCTGCTTTACTTTATACAGACAGCAAGTCAGTAGTTGCTATTGGCTCTAATCCTGTCCACCATGAAAGAACTAAACATATTCAACTTGATTGTCACCTTGTTCAAGAGCAATTACAAGAAGGTCTTATCAACATCATCTACATTTCTTCCAAGCATCAGATAGCAGATATCCTTACTAAACCTCTTGGATCTTTGAATTTTTATTACCTCATTTGCAAGATGAGAATGTTAATGAGGGGAGGGTGTTGGAATATAGATGACCACATCAAAGAATTGGAAAGGAAATCCTGAGTAGCCAGACAAGGGATTGATGGTTAATTTAGTTAGCCTTAGAATAACTTACTGTATAGTGTTTTCAGTTGTATAAATAGAAAGCTTTTGTACAGTTCCAATTAAAACATTACATTTTCATTTCATAAATAAGAAGTAAAGTTCTCTTTTCAATTTCCTTTGTTTTCATTTTCTTTGCATTCACTTTTCTTAGCAATTTTACAGGAGGCTTGACATAAACGAAAATCGTGCATGCTAGCTGCCTTAAAATATTTACATTGGATTTATTAAAGAATTCATTAATTATAAATTTAATAATTTTATATAAAATATTCTTATATTAGATCCATCAAATTTCATTATCTCAAATTTTAAACTACAATAACTTAAATTCCTCATTCAAATTTGAAAAATCCCTACTCACACTACAAACTAATTATTTAATATATTTTATTCTTTCCACTTTTTCCTCTCTTTTTTCTCCACTTTGTTAAAAAAGATATTATTATATTATTATTTTGATAAATAAAATAATATATTTAATATGATATTATAAATATAAATGTATTGATTATCCATCAAAGTTGTAATTTTTAATTTTATACCAAATTTTAAAAGAAACTTTGACAACACCTGCAAAGACGCATCAAACATGGTGAAACTACAAACCTTACCTTTCCTAAGCTTTGCTGAAGGAAGTGCATATTGCTATTCCCTTGGCAAGGAAAGTCTCTTACTAGTTCGGTGTGAACCGGCAAATCCAGAAAGCAGAGAGATTGCACATCAATGCATAGAAAAGCATTTTAGGAAAGACAATTTTCCTTCCTCTCAAACAATGTTTGTTAGTTTTCTTCTTGACAGCTGTCGTATAAAAAGATTTATTGGTTTTACGCACACATTTTACTCGTTAATACTTTGAACAATATAAATAACGGGCATATATGATTGAAAACTTAATAAACCACCTAAAAATGGATCAACGCCCAGAGTTCAAGCTTGATAACTGCTAAAAAAGGGAAAAAAAGAAAAGAAAAAAGATTTAGACCCATCGTTGTCTACGGCATTATAAAGTTTAAGCAAATCAACTCGAATAGGGTACGCAAAAAGTTAAGGCAAAAACAACTTCTGCAGCAACATGACTTGTTGCATTAACAGCTCCGCAATGTAGATCAGTGACAGATCATAGGACAAACGGGTACAAAAAAAATTCTTGAAAGTTAATTGTGGCAGGAATTAACCAAGTGCATGCAAATTATCTCCGCATCACACGGTGGCGTTCTCGTTTACGGAAGCGATCTAACATGAACTCATCGGTTGCAGCTTGCCTCGGTACAGGGGCATCCGTGTTGGTCTCATTTTGTTTGGATCCAGCGCCATCATCTGGTAAACTTTTGTCTTTGTACAGCTCCGGATGGTCTGCAGGTTTCTCATTAGTTAGCAGTAGGGGTAAAGGGTTCAAATGATTAGAAGATGTGCCATGGAAAAGATGAATGCAAAGTTGACATTTTAAAGCAAAACAATCCAGACTGCCAGTTTGGATTTGGAGACGAGTTGAGCCCGTCGAGCTCAACTCATCTTAAACTTATCATTATACTTTTTCAAATTCTTATACAAAATACAAATTTCAATACAGTTTTTTCAAATTCCAATTTAAATTTTTTCTAAACTCAAAATAATAATAACAATATTTTATTCAACTTTCAAAACTCATCTCATCTCAATTCCAAATCCAAATGGGGCCTAACTGGCATTTCACCAATAATAATAATAATAATGATAATAATAATAGAAGATAACCAACCTCTTCTAAGTCTTTCTGCATAATCCCTGCCACGTTGAAAATAATCAGCACTGTAACTTGCGGGGATGGTAAATTCTGATTTTGTCCTACCCATGAGCCTCTTCTCTTGTAGAAGCTTTTTGGCAGCCTCTGTTTCCTCGATATTTCTCAACTTGTATCTGTAAGCAATTAAACAGAATAAAGAAACCCAAATAATCATGGAAAAAGTCAAATAATTTCTTCTTTTAATGTGATCATAGACATGGTTGTGTTTTGATGGCAGAAATGCATCTTGAGACTAATTCAGCTGTTAAGGAAAATAAAAAATAACTTAGCACCCCAAATATAAAAATGAACAGGTCGATGGTTGGAAATAATCATTACATAATACATATGTTCTGTGGAAAAGGAAAGAAATTTTGGCATACTCGATAGGAAGCTGAATCTCGGCAATTCCAGTGGTCCACTGAGTAGAGCTTTCTTCTGAGTTTCGTCTCTTCACCTACAAGGAAAGAACCCAAAGCAGATTGAAGTTTACAGAGTGCAAGGCACTGAGAATGTCAAAGAAGGAATTAAGTAGTTAACTCTAGTAACTTGGATATATATCATATATGCATGCTTCCTTATGTCAGCATTGGTCCAATTAACATATCAGATGCTTTTGCTTCACGAAATAAATTGAGTACATAAAGTATTAAACATGAATAACTATTTATCGTTGATTAAAAAAAGTGTTTCCGTTGAATTTTTTTTTATTTTTTTTTCTCTCGGGCTATATGCACCAATTAATAGGCTAGCCATAAGCATGGGGGGTACACTTCAGAATAAGATAGGAAATAGAAAACGATTCATCAAGAAAGACACTGGATCAGTCACCTTAAGATGGTCAGGAATCTTGTACAATTCATCTTCAGCACGCTTTAGGTCATTCTCAGCTTGGTCTGTGGAATCAATTGTCCTGCCCCTTTTCTTTGCCAATTCTTGTTCAACATACTTGATCCTATCAAAAAATTTAAAATTAAAGTAAAAAAAATTAAAAAATCATATCGCATAAGGGTTGGTTTTGAGTTACGAGTGTAGCTAGTATTCATACTAAGCGTACAATCCATAGAAGAAAAAGAGATAAGCAGGCATACATATTGGGATCTTCGACCATGACAGCAGTTTCCTGGGCGAAATTGTCGTGGAGAACCAGGTCTTCCTTTTCGGCGTCCGTGGTACCGCCGGCGTCGGTCTTAGCAGCGGCGCCATGATTATTACCGACTTTCGGAAAGCCAAGCCCAAATCCGGCACCTACACCGCCTGTTGTTTGTGACAATGAAGACGATGCATTGGAAGAAACAGCAGGGAGCCCAGACTTTCTCTCCCGCTGTTTTTGCATGAATTTCACCTCCTCCAAAATCATCCTACACCCTCAATCACAGTTGGGAGTATTTTCATTGAATAAATGGAAAGAAAACCTAATGTTCAGCAGTAAAGCAAGTAATTAAGTACAAAGGAAAAGGTACCTCCTTTCTTGTTCGTCGTCGGATTTGACGATAGGGTCTTCTCCCTCCCCATGTGATTCGTCCTGTTGTTGAATGGGAGCCCCGCTCTTCCGGAAATTCTTCTTCTTCTTCTTCGCCTCCTGCATCGAACTCGCACAAAGAGATTTCTTTGTTTCCTGCTGTCTGTGACTTTGACTGCTAGGGCTTGATTTTGGGGCAGGGATTTTTCTCCTTTGTGATCGTTACTGCTCGACGTCCGATATGCACCCTTCCAAATTGGGGAAATTCAACTTCACACTCTAGAAAGAGAAAAACTTCTAACAGGTGTTACCTTTAGGAGCTACTTATCGGAAGCGAATAACAGCGTGCCACGTAAGAGTAACGAGAATAGGAGCGTACTGTCACGGACTTAGAAATTCTTCACACGTCCCGTGCGGTCTTAGGAGGTTTTGTCCCGACAAAACTCCCAAGTAAACCTGCTAAGCGACTCAAGATGAAAGAGAACAACTCTAGAGAGAGAGTAGAGAGAAAAGCTCTAGAAAACTTGTTACTCTTATTGCTTGGTGATTTATACAAATGAGACTCCCTCTATTTATAAGGAACTCTTGATACAAAGAATGGTTATGATTGTGACAAGTGTCACAATCTTAAGGGTAAGGAACATTCTAGACTACTTCTAGAAGTATAGCTAGCATTGTGACAAGGGCAAAGAACCATTTTAGGATTTTCTATACAAATCTACAACAATCTACTACATTCTAAAATAATCTACAAGGAAAGGAGACTCTAGAAGGTAGTATAATTTTCTAGAAAAATCCAGGTGGTAACATTCTCCCCCACCTAGCTTCGTGACGTCCTCGACGCGGTATCTTCGTGGAATCTTCGAATTTGATCTTCAAACTGCCACAATGACTCCTTAGGTTCCCAAGTCATCTCACTTGAGGGCAGTCCCTTCCACTTGATCAGGTATTCTTGGCGTAGCTTGTGACCCCTTCATCTGACTTCCCGATCCGCCAAAATTTCCTCTACTTCTGTATCAAAAGTGGTAGTCATGCCCAATGGAGCCCGCTTAGACTCTCTCGGTGTTGGCTCATCATCATCACCATGAGAAGGCTTTACACAGCTTACATGAAAGGCAGGATGAAACTTGAATTTAGGAGGCAAGTCTAGTTTGTAGGAGACCTTTCCTATTTTCTTGATGATTGGGAATGGTCCTTCGTATCGCCACACAAGTGTCTTGTGCAGTTTTCTTGTAAACTTGTGTTGGCTTGACAAGATCTTTACCATCACCAAGTCTCCTATGCGATACTCTATGTGTCGTCTCTTTTGATCGGCCCACTTCTTCATCTTCCTGGTTGCTTTATCTAAGTAGGAACGAGTCACATCCAGCTGTTCATTCCAAAATTTGGCAACCTTGAAGGCTGTTGGGCAGTTCCCCTCATACCTCGTCTCCAATGATTGAGGAGTGAGTGGTTGTTGTCGCATTACAATCTCAAATGGGCTCTTGTTTGTGGACTCACTCCTTTGTAAGTTGTAGGAGAATTGAGCCACATCTAACAGTTTAGCCCAGTCAGATTGGTTAGCACTTACAAAGTGCCTCAAGTATAGCTCCAACAAGGCATTCACCCTCTCAGTTTGCCTGTCTGTTTGTGGGTGAAAGCTGGTGGGGAAATGTAGTGCTGACCCCATGAGTTTAAATAGTCCTGACCAGAACTTTCCTGTGAAGCGAGGGTCTCGATCACTGATGATGCTTTGTGGTAAGCCCCAGTACTTAACCACATGCTTGAAAAATAACTTGGCTATCTCCTCAACTGAACAATCTTTGGAGGCAGCAATGAAAGTGGCATATTTGGAAAACCGATCCACCACAACAATAGTGGTACCATATTCTTTAGACTTGGGGAGAGCCACTATGAAATCCATGCTGACACTCTCCCAAGGACGGGAAGGAGTGGGTAGTGGTTCTAGCAAACCCGCAGGGCTTCGATTCTCCACTTTGTCTTGTTGGCACACAAGACAAGTCTTCACGAAAAGCTCCACTTCATCTCCCATCTGAGGCCAATAATAGAAGGCTTCCAATAAGGCTTGCGTGCGACGTTGGCCGGGATATCCAGCCCATAAGGAATCATGGCATTCCTTAATAACGTTCCTTCGTAGCTTTCCGCACTTCAGAACATATAGTCGCCGCTTGGTAGTGTAGAGTAACCCATCCTCTACCCAAAACCTCTTGGTTTTCCCTTCCTTAGCCAAGTTCACCAAGTTTTTGGTTAGAGGGTCATGCTCCAAGCCTTCACGGATCATCCCTAGTGTCTCTCCTTGTACACTAGTGATGTGGGAAAACTCACCATTTCTACTAAGGGCGTCAGCAACGACGTTGGTTTTGCCAGGTTTGTACTCCAAGATGTAGTCAAATTCCGCCAAGAAGTCTTGCCACCTGGCTTGCTTTAGGCTCAGTTTCTTCTGACTTTGGAAGTAACTGGTGGCAATATTTTCGGTCTTAACTACAAACTGAGAGCCAAGCAAATAGTGTCGCCAAACCCTAAGGCAGTGAATAATGGCCGTCATTTCCTTCTCCTGCACCGTGTATCGCCTTTCGGTGTCATTGAGCTTGCGGCTTTCATAGGCAATGGGGTGTCCTTCTTGCATAAGAACTCCCCCAATGGCGAAGTCTGAAGCATCCAAGTACACCTCAAAAACCTTGGTGCAGTCTGGTAGGGCTAAGACCGGTTCCTCCATGATGGCGGTCTTCAGGTCATCAAAGACTTCTTGACACTTTGATGTCCACTCCCATTTTCTACTTTTCTTGAGCAAGTCAGTGAGAAGGGATGCCCTTGTAGAGTATCCTTTTATAAATCTTCTATAATAGTTGACTCAAGGAAAGATCGAAGTTTGGTAACCTTGGTGGAAGGATCCCACTCCTTGATGGCCTGCACTTTCCCCTCCTCCATGCTAAGTTTGCCTCCTTAGATCTTGTGGCCAAGGAAATGGACTCTATTTAGTGCAAACAAGCACTTCTCCTTCTTGACATAGAGTTGATTTTCCCTTAAGACACGGAAAACAACCTTTAGATGCTCTACATGCTCCTCGATGGTAGAACTATAGATGACGATGTCATCCAGATAGACCACCACGAATTGATCGAGATAGGGGTGGAAGATGTTGTTCATGAGGGTGCAGAAGGTGGTTGGAGCGTTTGTGAGGCCAAAGGGCATCACTAAGAACTCATATGCTCCATAGCGAGTCACACAAGTCGTCTTGGGTTTGTCTCCTTCCACGATCCTCACTTGATAGTAACCGATCCTCACTTGATAGTAACCAGATCTCAGATCAAGTTTAGAGAAGTACTTTGGATGACCTAGTTGATCAAACAAGTCAGCAATCAAAGGAATAGGGTATTTGTTCTTGATGGTTACCTTATTGAGTGCTCGATAGTCGATGCACAGCCGCAAAAACCCATCATGCTTCCGTTGGAACAACACCGGTGCCCCATATGGTGCCTTGGAGGGTTGAATGAATCTAGCATCAAGTAGCTCCTTCAGTTGCCTCCTCAGCTCTTCAAGCTCTGGAGGCGACATGCGGTAAGGCGCCTTTGCGGGTGGTTTGGCACCAGGTTCCAGCTCAATCATATAATCCACCTCTCTCCTAGGTAGTAGTTGCTTGGGCAACTATGGTGGCATGACATCCTCATAATCCTTGAGGACCTCTTGGATCTCCTTAGGTGGAGGGGAGGATATCTTTACTTCATCTTCCTCCAACGAAGCTAAGTAAGACACCTCTCCTTTTTTCCAACCCTTCTTGAATTGCATGGCTGACAAGAGTTGGGTGGTGTTTGGCTTAGACACAGTGGGTATCATGCAAGGACTACCTTCTAAGATACACACCGAATTGTAGTGGGGAAGAGACACTACGTTGAATTGTCTCAAGAACTCCATCCCCAATACGTCGTTGAAGTCGTCCATGGGTGCAACGGAAAAGTCCACTTTCCCCTTCCATGTGCCGAGTTGTAGCTTTACGCCATGAGCTACGCCATCAAGGGGTCTGGCTTCAGAATTCACCGTCTTCAGCCATCCTTTACCCTTCTTCAGAGGGATGCCTACCCGTGCAGCCTCTTCCTTCTTGATGAAATTATGGGAAGCCCTTGAGTCGACCATGGCATGGGTCTTCTTCCCATTGACGATCACCTTGACAAACATCAAAGACCCATCCTTGGTGGTTGGCTTGGTGTTTGCCTTGAGTGAGTTAAGAAGTTGCAAACACCCCATGTGTGACTTCTCTTGAACTTCTTTTTCTTCTAGCATGGCATTGAGGGCCTTCCTCTTAGGACAATCTCTAGCCCAGTGTGGTCTGTCACAAAGGAAACAAGCATCCTTTGGCTTCTTGTCTTTGGAATACTCCTTCTTTCATTCCCTCAATGTCGAGGGCCTATCTCCCCGCTCTTTGTGCTGTGAGGGATTGGACCCTTTTGCTCCCACACGTTTGTTGTAGTTATCCTTTGAAGACTTGGGCTTTGAAGAGTTATCACTCTTGTGATACTCAAACTCTTCCAAGGTTTCAGCTATGGTTAAGGCGGTGGAGATGTCGTTGACCCCACGACGCTTGAGCTCTTGAGCCACCCATGACTTGAGGCCATCGATGAAGTTGAAGATGAGATCTTCTTCACTCATGTTTGTGATTTGAAGCATGAGTGCTGAGAACTCCTCAACATAGTTACGAATGGAAGAGGTGTGTTTCAACTCCTTCATTCTCTTCCGCGCATATAGGGCCACGTTCTCAGGATAGAATTGCCTTTTGAGTTCATGCTTGAACTCCTCCCATGAGTTGATGGCACACGTACCCTTCTCTATTTCACTATGCTTACGACGTCACCAAGTACCAGCAAGATTAGTAAGATAGAGAGAAGCAGTACGTATCTTGACATGCTCATCTTGCATGTTCAACGATTCGAAGTAGCGTTCCATGTGCCACAGGTAGTTGTCGAATTCTTTGGCATCCCGTTTGCTGTCGAACTCCTTCGGTTTGGGAGTATCTACTCGTGGTGTAGACACCATTCCTCCTCCGATGGTGCCCCCATTGGCCACAGCTCGCTTGCACATGGCCCAGTCCGCCCTGGTCTCCTCCAGATCGACGCAGTGTTCCTCCATTTGCTCCTGGAGTTTGATTAGTTCCCCCAAGACCCGGTCTTGGAAGGCAATGTTCTCAACACGCTGTGCTTCGAGGGTGGGGTTGATGGTGCTTATAATGGATTCCTTGAGCGATTCGGATTGGCCCTCCAATCCTAGCTCCTCCATGCTTTGCTCCATGATGTCAAGACGGTCGACATCCGCCACAGCCACCTCCACTATGGTCACGGTGTTGTCAAGGGTGCTCACCTCCCTGTGAGACTGATCTCATTCTTCCATCTTGGCCAGTATCTTGGCCATAGTCTTCTCGATGCTATCGAGGCGAGACTCCACGGACGAGGTCGACTCCTTCGACCTCTTACTCTTTCGTGGTTCCTGGTTCTCTATGGTGACCACACTTGGCTCCGCCATCCCAAGCTCGATGCTCTGATACCAACTGTCATAGACTTAGAAATTCTTCACACGTCCCGTGTGGCCTTAGGAGGTTTTGTCCCGGACAAAACTCCCAAGTAAGCCTTCTAAGCGACTCAAGACGAAAGAGAACAAATCTAGAGAGAGAGAGAGTAGAGAGAAAAGCTCTAGAGAACTTGTTACTCTTATTACTTGGTGATTTATACAAATGAGACTCCCTCTATTTATAAGGAACTCTTGGTACAAAGAATGGCTAGGATTGTGACAAGTGTCACAATCTTAAGGGTAAGGAACATTCTAGACTACTTCTAGAAGTATAGCTAGGATTGTGACAAGTGTCACAATCTTAAGGGCAAAGAACCATTCTAGGGTTTTCTATACAACTCTACAACAATCTACTACATTCTAAAATAATCTATAAGGAAAGGAGACTCTAGAAGGTAGTAGAATTCTCTAGAAAAATCCAGGTGGTAACAGTACGCCCTCTTGTAGAGGATAGTCTCATTCCACTGAAGTCTGAAACATCTTCGTCTTTCGAACTCCCCCCCCCTCCCTCCCTCTCTCTTTTTTCTCTCCTCCTCTCTTTTCCTCAAAGAAAAACCACCAGATTCATCCCCATCACCTCCCACATTTTCATTCTCCTAAGCCTAAACCAGCCCTGGACTTCGATGACCTCCAAAGTCCAAACTGCAAGCTTATTTTGTGATGGCAAAATCGAAACCTTTTCTCCGAGAAATACTCTCCTACGAAATGCTCTCACTCTGGAAGATTCGAATCTGAGCTCCCCTGCACTCCCAATCGCCCCTTCCCTCTCCCCGAGCCCACAGACGCCAACAGCCAACAATTACGCCTCCCTTTTCCTCATTTATATATCATTTCCTTTCGTTTCTCAAACAAATAACATTGAAGAATAAGAAGAAGAAGAAACAAAGAATCATCATCATCATCATCATCATAATCTAGAGGAACCCATTCTAGGTTCGCTTTTGGAGATGACCTAAATGGCTCTCAATGTATTGGTTTCGATAGATTGGATGTGGAGAGGGAGTGTGGACCGAGTTGCGAGTGCAGGTTGGAGTACTATGGGAATCGTTCAACTTAGATAGGGGTTTTGTTGCGCCTGAAGATCATGAGGGATAGGAGAAAAGGTTGGGGCTTGTATGCTGACCAATTCATCGAGGAAGGCCGGTTTGTATGCGAGTATGCGGATGACGTTTTGACTACCAAAGAGGCAAGCAATCGGCAACAAAAGTATGATCGATGGACTCGGATCAGCATCAAGTGGCCATTTATTTCTGCTCACTATGTTTTGATGGAGGATCCCCCATCTGGAAAGGCATGTTGAGAGAGAGAGAGAGAGAGAGAGAGAGAATGACGTTGAGGGAAGAAGTGTTGGGAATCTTGAACTTCCTAAATTCTTTCCATTAGGATTTCCTTTTGACAGAGTAATAAGAAAAATAGAGAAATAAACACAACACAATAATTTATGTGGAAAACTCCCAAAATAGGAGAAAAACTACCAAATTCAGAGAAGAAAATTTACTATGTGAAAAATTGTTACAATCATACAATTTTTCTCCCCACCCCAACGACACCCACAAAAACTTCTCTCATTAGTAAAACTCTAACTTTCACCTCTCTTCCTTTTACATACAAAAAGGATAATAGAAGAATTTCAAAATAAAACTCTAACTTTCAACTCTAACTTTCTGACTGGTGTGTAATTAAACCAAGGAGACTAAGCTCCCTTAAATAGGCTTATGACCTTGCTCCACTCCCACTTTCTTTCCATGTGGGACTAAGGAGCCAAACCACCTTACGACTTTAACTGGTCTCACAGCCACGCTTCACCGCAATGAGGATTTTCATAACTTCCGCTATCATGCTCCACCATAAAAGCATACTCATTCAGAATAAACCAATTCTAAACATTTCACTTCGGCCCATGTCGAAAATAACTTTACTGAAAAATTATGGTGCAACTTCAACATTTGACTTTTCTGGAAGTTCATCAGCCATCGATATGAATTTCCACTGCACACCTTGCATCAATGCCAAACCAATGCCCGTGTGCAAACTTGTGGAGTAACTAACATTAATACATCTTCTATCATGGCAACTTTGGGATTAACGATATGCCATGAGGATGTACATGTCTCTTTTTAATAGACATTGTTTTCTGTACAGAGAGACATGATGTTAATTTCATTGTCAGTATCTCCATTTACAAACTTGGAGCCTCTTGCCGAAACTATTCTAACGCTTGTTGACAACTTTTCTTGACGTGCTTGGATTGTCCACACCTCCAGTAAATTGCTGACTTCATGGGTTGGTCGACGCATTGTGTAATCCTGATAGAATCAAAATATCCTTGATTCTCCCATTCTTAACATCGTTTCGATGAATTTTACTGTAAAAATGAATAGTACCCACTAAGTAAGTTCCCAAGAAAGACCGATCTTTCCTAGACAGAACTTCAAGGTTCTCAGGAAAGATTGGAGGGTCAGAACGGACACACTTAATTTCCAATCTTCTAGACAGAACCTCCTTAGACCGTACGTATTCACACTACCACACCAAAGCTCCACTCTGCCAAAAGAACCTAGTGGCTCTGATACCACTTGTTGGGAATCTTGGATCTCCCAAATTCTTCCTACTAGGATCTAGTTTTGATAGAATAATAAGAAAAATAGAGAAATAAACACAACACAAGAATTTACGTGGAAAACTCCCAAACTAAGAGAAAAACCACCAGACCCAGAAAAGAAAATACACAATGTGAAAAATTATTACAATCACACAATTTTTCTCCTCACCTTAACGACACCCACAAAACTTCTCCAATTAGTAAAATTCTAACTTTCACCTCGCTTTCTTTTACATACAAAAAGGACAACAGAGAAATTTTATTAAAATTAAAAGTTACTAGATAAATTTCTGACTGGTGTATAATTAAACCAAGGAGGCTAAATCCCCTTAAATAGGCCTATGGCCTTGCTCCATTTCCACTTTCTTTTCATGTGGGAGTAAGGAGCAAAACCCAATAAGAAGAGGGATAGGGATAGGGATAGGGATAGGCATGTCTGAGGGAGAGAGAACGAGTTGATAGTTATCTCCTGTTATGCATCACACGCAACCAATTGATTTCCCCTTTACGTGGCAGCTCCCTATTCGCCTCCGTTAATTCCTCCTTACAAGTGACTCCGGCCAGAAGCGTTTCTTAAAAATTCTAGTGGAATTACAATTAGCATTTAGCTGTTACATGAAACACATCATATATATTACTGTTTATCCAAGTTTTCGGGAATCTGGTTTTGAGATATAATTTTTTTAATTAAACTTTTTAGAGTGAAAATATTAAAATTATTAAAAAATAAAAAAAATTTATAATTCAACTAAAAAAAAACTTAATTTGGATGAACATGCCTATACATCATATATATGCTAGTTTTTTTTTTTTTTAATTTTGAAATAAAAACCATACTAATCATTTCTGCACTATATTTCATACCTAATTTTTAAAATTTTTTTCTTATTAAATATGTAGTATATAAATAATAAATAGAAAGACTTAATTAATCTAGGAAGAATAATATTATTCGTATAATTTATGCAAGAGTTGCACAAATCAATTTTTATAATATCGTTTGTGTAAGGGAATTCTCCCTCACATTAGTCCAAGTAATAGGTTCAAGAGGAATAATTATAAAATTGGGTAGAAAAGCACAGCCCAACATTGTCAAGCCCATTAGCCCCGTTCGGACATCCAAGCCCACGGGAGAAACATTCCTGATGACCCTCACGTAATAGAGTAAACGACATGGGGGAGATGGAGCTCGCCATCCTGATACTCCCTTGACATCACTATGCCTTTGAGTACCTAACAACGGACATAAACGAGCTACCAATGATATATGCTGAATAAAGTAAGTCAGAAAACTACGTTGTATTAATGGCTTTACTCCCAGGATAAACGCTGCATTAATGACGTCGTTGCAGAAGCCACTTCGTAGTAAAGAACTTTGACTAAAGTGAACCACTGAAAGAACATAAGTTTCATAGGGACAGGAACAAATTATCCCTAAAATCCTAGTATAAAAACCAACTCCCAACTCAATACCACCCAAATTTTATGAGTTGTTGGAACTTGGCCCAAAAGCATATGAAATAAGATATTAACAGTGGCACTACCTATGAGATCCCTATAGACTTCACATATATACTTTGTCTACTTGCGACAACCTGTTCTCATATGACTCAGAGACAAGAAGAAGCGACACCAACGAACATTGAGGGAAGACTAGAGACAATGGAATAGTTGGTAGGAAAACTAACCAATAAGGTGGGAATCCTCTAGAAGGAGAATGAGATTCTCAAGCGACCCCCCACAGATAGGAGAATGAAGTTGAGCCAAACTACAACGAACATGTAGAATCCTGAAATACGAAAGCATGAGGTGTTGCAAAGGAAGAGAGAAGAATATGCAGAACGAGCGCCGCAATCTCAAAGGGAGTTATAAGTAGATGGCAAAGAAGATGGGCAGGTCATCATTGATAGACCAGTTGCTTACTAGTACTAGCTTGCCCTATAGTATGGAGGTGATGGCCATGCCCTTGCTGCCAAAATTTAGGGTCCCCCTCATGGACATGTATGATGGGGGCAGGGCCCTCTTGAGCACCTAGAAACCTTCCGGGCTGATATGATGTTGCACAACTTCCCCAAGAAGGTGGCATGTATGGCTTTCTGTTGAATCCAAGATTTCAAATCTTGTATCTACGTATAAATTTTGATGATAACAAATAAATTCAAAATTCAAATTCAAGTTGTCTACATATGAAGAGAGCTAAGCATATCAAGAAATCAAGTATGAGCAAGAAGAATAACAAGTCTACAAATGAAACTCATAGAGTAATTTTGTACATCTCAAAATTTGAAATTAGATTAAGATTCAAAATTAATATTTTCTCATAAAGTATCAAATTATATTTTTTACATTTGCATAACTTTATTAAACTATTTAATTTCGATTTTTTATTTTATATATGCATAAAAATTTGAATTTATAAGATACTTGATTGTCATCTTTGACATGTGCATGTTTTGTTTGAAAATCTTGAAGGGTGGTTGTGTATTTTTTTTTACAAATGTATAATAGATGATTTTGTTTGAAAATTTTAAAGGATAGTTGTGTGTTTTTTTGACATATGTAAAAAGAAGATGATTTGGTTTGAAAAATAAATCATGCTCATTTTGTCATATATGAAAAGTAAAATATTAGGTTTGATTTCTTTGAAAAATGAATGTAGTTGTCTTTGACAAATATAAAAATGAGATATTTTTATTTAATTTTTTTGAAAAGTGAATAGTATTCTTGTTTGACATGTGAAATTTTTCAAATTTGAATATGAAAACTCGTGTGCCTATAAATAGCTCACTTGAGTTTTGCAAAAATCACAATAAGAACTTACACATCAATTACTAAGTTTTGCATCATTCTTTCAAAGCTCTCATTCTTTCTTCTCTAAATTTTGTACCTTAATTCTTATTCATTTTGAGAGAGATATAGTGTTGGGGACGTGTCTCGCTGGCCTCCTGTTCCCGTTATTTGCAGGAAGAACTAAGAAAAGTCGGTGGTTTTCCACCTAGGAAAACTCTGATGCTTAAGTTAATAATCATGTATTCATGGAGAAGAATTATCTATCTCTTCATAGTTGAGGTTTACCTGGTATATATATATCCCGGGGCGGTACAGATTTTGTGTAACATCTTCCATAATTATCGTGATCACATATCTGCATAAGATATCTTTCCGAGTTTGGCGAGATTACGTATCTGCGTAAGATCCCATGAAAGATGGCAATGGATTGGTATGTATTTCGGACTCTGCAGGGTTGGGTCCGCTGTATATCTTTCCTTTCTTGTGGGCCTTTATCGTTGGTGGGCTTTTGGGCCAAAATAGACCCTACAGCTACCCCGCTAATTTCCTTCGCCTTGAGGCGTAGAGAATTTAACTCTTTCCTATTTTGGTTTCCCGCGAAGGCAAATCTGGGGATTCGTTCCCTTCTGCGGATCATCGGGTGCGTGCTGTCTTTCCATCTTCTCATCTGGCGGTTACACCTATACTTTTATGTCAAGTCATTATATCTCCGTTTGTTGGCATGCTGCACTTGTTTCCTTTAAATACCTATTATTTTTCTCTCTTCGTTCTACTTTTCTACATTCTCTTGTTATCAAGCTCCTTCCGTCTCTGATTCTATTCTTTTCTTGCTTCTTGTTTCTTGCTCTCATTTCCTCTTTTCTTCTCTACTCCTATGGCGGAACAAGGCAGTGGATCGGCTCAGCCCTTTGACATCCCTGAGGGCACGACCTTCGACGATTACTTGTGGCGTTCCAGTGTCCGTGAAAAGCACTTAGCCAGGATCTGGGAAGAGTTTAAAATCCCAAGCTCGATTGTGATGAAAGCCCCTGGATCGGAATGCTGCGATGACGAGGGGTTTTCTGGTTGGGTCGCCATTTCCGTCGCCCTGTTATCGCATAGTTTGAAACTTCCTTTTTGTCGCCCCTTTCGAGATATCCTAGACCTTCTGGAGCTTGCTCCAATTCAACTTCACCCTTTCGCCCTGAGGGGTATTCTTGTGTGCCTGCATCGTCTTCTGGATGGTGCTGGAGCCCCTTCGTGACCTTACCCCAATCTCACTGCTCGTGAATTTCTGGCCTTCTATGATGTGAGGGCAGTCACTAAGGGATGTGTGGGTGGTTTTCGCAAGAAGGAGAAAGGCCAATCCCTGGCGAGGTTTGAGGGAAGGTATTCCAATGCCAAGGCGTGGACCGTGAAATTCTTTTTCATTAGTGGCCAAGAATGGGAGTTTCCTGCTCAAGAAGATGTCTTTAGGGATTTCCCTGTCAGGGCCATCTGGTGCCCACTTCTTGACGGTCGACGCTTGTGGTCAACCATGCCCCTGCTATCCCACCGAGAGCTTGCCCAGATTGATGCTATCAGTGCCTGGGCCGAAGACCATCCGGAGGACCTTTGGACTGATAAGTTACTGTCGCCCGTACATATAAATTGGTTCCTGAAGTCTCCGAACAGTTTCTTTGTCCAGGGGCATGACTTTATGATTACGGATGTCATCCCCACCCTTTTATCAGCGCCTTCAGAGAAGACGGCGATGGGTACTCTTTTTGTGCAAGGTGCGGAGGGAAAGTCTGGGGAAACTGAGCAGCCAGAGGCTGCCGTGGTAGAAGAAAAGAGACCGCCCAGAGGGCTCTTGCATAATCCCTCCGCCAAAGAAAAGCAGGGCGCCCACTGGGGGAGATCGGGAGTTGACATTGGCGACCCCAGTTTTGGAGGGGAGCTTGGCACCCGAAGTGAACGCCCTTGAGCCAGCGCTTCGAGATTGCGTGGCTTCTCCAGGAGGCGGCGAGGGCACAATGCCAACCCCGCTAGTATGGTTAGGTCTTCAGGTGTTCGGATTGTGGCGCCCACTTCATCTGTGGGCACTTCTCCTGCGAGGCCACATTTCGCCGATTTGGGAGACAGAGAGGTGCTGGCCAATATAGCTCTCTTCGAACTGGCCGCCACTTTCCAAGCCACGCCCCCCTTCAATCGAGCTCCTAGGCATCCGCTCTTGTTTTCCTGGACCACTGAGGAGCGGCGAGCTTCTTCTTTGTGTCGTAGCTGCCTTTCATTTGGAAGGGGTTGCAGGTCTTGGTTCACTCCATCAGTCGCCCTCCAAAGGCATTTTCGAGGAGGTGGGCGCTCCACCTTTGGGAGTAAAGGAGGCGAACCATAATGACACTCAATCTTCTGGTCAAGGGGGCTTTGTGTCTGGAGGTAAAACTCCATCTTTGGTTGGGAGTGGAGAGCATTTCTCTTCACAGCCACTTCATGCCCTTTCGTTTGACGGGGGTCTGAAGTCCCTCACTGAAGAGGAGCTAGATCATATACTCCGTGATGACTCCCACGCCGCGTGGGTAGGGTCGGTTCATCCGGGACTGTTGCCCATATCTGGACATGTGCCGGATCAGGCGATGGGCGTGGCTCCTCGGGATGCCTCCCTTTTGCTTGCCTTTTCCCACGCGGAAGTCGTCACCGATGTGACCAACCAGCTGAGGGAATGGTTTTCCACGGTATTCTTCGGACTTATACTTTTTTGTTGCTATTTCTTGCCTTTACTTACCTGTTATTTATGCTTTTAGCTTAGGTTGTTTTCTTTTTTCTACAGGGGTTAGACGGCTTGGCAGCGCGGCTCACGACCGATTTCCTTAATTGTGATGAGAGAATTACTGGGAGGTGGCGAGCCGACAGGGTTGAAATGGAGGCTCTGGTTGAGAGGAATAGGGAGCTCGAGCTACGAGTCACCCAGGCGAAAGGTATCGCTGATTCCCTCCAAGGAGAGCTCGAGTTGCGTGAGGGGGAGGTTTTTGAGTTTCGGGATGCTGTTCACTTTGCTCAAGAGGCAAAGGCCATGGATGACTTCTCTCGCTAGGTTTTGCAGTTGGAGAGAGACTTGGCAATGGTGCAGCTTCATGAGGCCCGGCAAGGCTTTGATGCTAAAATTGTCCATTTAAATTCTGAGCTTCGTGCCAGCAGCGGGGAGCTGTGCTTAACCAGAGGGGAAGTTGCTGGCCTCAAGGAAAGGTGCAACGGGCTTACCAAGGATTTACTGGAAGCCTTAGAGAAAACTCGCTTGGCAGCCCAAGAAGTGTTCGAGGCACAGGGTTCGCTGGCTGAGCTTCGTGAGCATCATAAAAAATATAAGGTGAGCTGCGCGAATACAGACGAGGAGCTCAGGAAAGCCAACTTGGTTGCTATGGCCAGGGATGAGCACTTGGTCAGGAAAGCTGCTTAATTGTCTGCTGCTCGGGAGGAGAATTCCCGCCTTCAAGCTCAGCTGGCACTGGTTCCTCAGGTTTGGGACATGGCCTTCACTTTTGGCCATGGCTCTGGGATCTTGTGCCTTCGGAACCGTCTCTTGGCTGATCCGACGACTGACCTGCAAGCGCTTGATGTGTGCTTATTCTCCCCAGAGATGGCTGCTTGCCGTCGGGTTGACATTTTCAAGCGTCATGAAATCCCTTATGCCTTTGTTGGGGTGCCCTCTTTGCTACCTCCCGAAGAAAGCGACGGCCCGTGATGAGGAGTTGTTGTACTTTTTGCTATTCTTCAATTTTTATCTGTAGTTGTATGCTGTAACCATGGTTTGTAATCAAACTCTGTTTGTAATTTGCAATAGGTCTTTTCCTTGACTTTTGCTGTTGCGTGCTTATTTTTGTCCTTGCGACTGTGTTCGTATTTTGGGTCAAGAAGTGTGTCTTTGCTCATCTTGAGTGTTTAAGGTAGTGCGGTCAATTGACTCTGCACCCCTTATTATTGTTTGAGGTGGCATGGTCAATTGATTTTGCACCCCTTGTTCTCGTTTAAGGTGGTGTGGTCAATTGACTCTATGCCCCTTTTTCGCATTTGAGGTGGCATGGTCAATTGACTCTGCGCCCCTTATTCGTGTTTAAGGTGGTGTGGTTAATTGATTATGCCCCCCTTCTTCGCATTCGCGTTTGAGGTGGTGTGGTCAATTGGCTCTGCGCCCCTTGTTCTCGTTTAAGGTGGCGTAGTCGATTGACTCTGCGCCTCTTTTTCGCGTTTGAGGTGGCATGGTCAATTGACTCTATGCCCCTTATTCGCATTTGAGTTGGCGTGGTCAATTGACTCTGCGCCTCTTATTCTCGTTTAAGGTAGCGTGGTCGATTGACTCTGCGCCCTTTTTTCGTGTTTGAGGTGGCGTGGTCGATTGACTCTGCGCCCCTTATTCGCATTTGAGGTGGCGTGGTCAATTGACTTTGAACCACTTGTTCTCGTTTAAGGTAGCGTGATCGATTGACTTTGTGCCCCTTTTTCGCATTTGAGGTGGCGTGGTCAATTGACTCTGCGCCCCTTATTCGTGTTTGAGGTAGCGTGGTCAATTGACTATGCGCCCCTTGTTCTCGTTTAAGGTGGCGTGGTCAATTGACTTTGCACTCATTTTTCTCGTTTGAGGTGGCGTGGTTAATTGACCCTGCGCCCCTTTTTCGCGTTTGAGGTGGCGTGGTCAATTGACTCTGTGCCCCTTGTTCTCATTTAAGGTGGCGTGGTCGATTAACTCTGTGCCCATTTTTCGCGTTTGAGGTGGCGTGGTTAATTGACTCTGCGCCCCTTATTCACGTTTGAGGTAGCGTGGTCAATTGACTTTGCACCACTTGTTTTCGTTTAAGGTGGTGTGGTCGATTGACTCTGCGCCCCTTTTTCATGTGTTAGGTGGTGTGGTCAATTGACTCTGCACCCCTTATTCGCATTTGAGGTGGTGTGGTCAATTGACTCTGCGCCCCTTGTTCTCGTTTAAGGTGACGTGGTCAATTGACTTTGTGCCTCTTTTTATTACATTTGTTGGGTTAGTGAGCATGAATAATTCAAGAATCCAATTGAAATAAGGAAGCCGGAACAAAATTTGATTAAATGCAAATTGACAAAAATCATAATAAAAGACATTGTTGAAATTACTACTGGTAAAACTTCTTCAAGTGCTCCGCATTCCAAGGCCGAGGTAGCTCTCTCCCTTGACTGTCCTTCAGCCGATAAGACCCGCCTGTACTGTTCGTCATTACTAAATAAGGTCCCTCCCACTGAGGTTCCATTTTTCTTGGATTTTGGGTGGTTACCCCGGATTTCCATAGAACCAGTTCTTTGACTTTGAAAGTCTGGAACTTTACTCTTTTGTTGAAGTACCTTTCGGTTTTAGCTTTTTCTTGCAACAGTCTGGCTTCTGCTTTTTCCCTTTCATCCTCCAACAGATCCAGATTTTCTTCGAGTTTGCTGTCGTTTTGGTCGATCGAGAAATGACTTATCCTGCAGCTGGGTAGTCTTACCTCCACCGGCAGTATTGCCTCGGTTCCGTATGCTAGAGTGAATGGGGATTCCCCGGTTGGCGTTTTGACCAACGTTCTGTATGCCCAAAATACTCCTGGAAGTTCGTCTGCCCAATCCCTTTTTTTCTCTGCGACTTTCTTTTTTAGGATAGAGAGTAAAGCCTTGTTGGTTGATTCGGCTTGTCCGTTAGCTTGGGGGTGATCTGGCGAGGAATACTTGGTCTTGATTTTTAACTCAGCACACTACTCTATGTATTGGTCGGAGTCGAACTGCCGCTCGTTGTCTGTTATTATGATGTGGGGAATTCCAAATCAGTAGATTACATTCTTCCATAAAACCCGTATTACAGCTTTGCTGGTAGTAGTCGTCAAAGGTTCGGCTTCCGCCCACTTGGTGAAGTAGTTAACGGCTACTATCATGAACTTGACGCCACCTTTATCTGGTGGGAAAGGTCCCACTAGGTCCACGCCCCATTGAGCAAAAGGCTAAGGCGTCGTAATGGAGGTTAGCTCCTCTGGTGGTACGTGGGGTATGGGCGCATGCTCCTGGCATTTGACGCATTTTTTTGTGAATTCCTGTGCCTCCTTTATTGCGTTGGGCCAATAATAGCCCGCTCTGATTGCCTTCTTGGCCAAGGCTCTCCCCCCCGAATGATTCCCACAGATTCCCTCGTGTATTTCTGCCAGAACATACTGTGCCTCCTGGGGCGAGACGATCGCAACAATGGGGCGAAGAGTCCTCTTTTGTAAAGGATCCCTTCGATAAGCGCGAATCTCGCCATTTTCCTTCTTACTTTCCTTACTTCATCTCGTCCCTTCGGAAGTTTGCCTGATGCCAGATATTCTACTATTCCTCTTGCTGATTCGGGAAAACCGTGATCTAACGCCACTATCTCTGTGCCAACGGCGGGTATTTCAATGACTTTCCTTTCAACTTGCCAAGGAAGGAGCGTTACTTCCATCCCCGAAGCCGTCATGGCCAGCTTGTCTGCCACTTCATTATCTGCTCGTGGGACCTGGGTTATGGTAAAATATGAGAAAAAGTCTCTCACTTCCCACACCCGCTCCAAATATTTCTTCAATTTTTCACTCTCGGTGGCGTATAGTCACAATACTTGGTTGACAATGACTTGTGAATCCAACCTGGCTTTTACTTCTATCACTCCAATTCTGGGCAGCTACTGAGAGGCCGGCTATTAATGCTTTGTATTCTGCTTCATTATTCATCACTCTGAATGCAAGCGTAGCCATATAGTGCCTTTCTTCGCCGCTAGGACTTATTAGTTGTATTCCTAAGCCGCCACCGGTCTTGCAGGATGATCTATCTATGTGCATTACCCATAGTGTTCTCGTTGGTATTGTCGCGGCGTCTTGTGCTTCCTGGGGGAAACCTGTGGACTCTGCTACAAAATATGCCAATGCCTGCCCCTTTACTGTCTTCCTGGGCTCGTATCTCAGGTCGAATTCGCTCAATTCGATTGACCATCCTATTAACCTTCTCGTACAGTCCGGTTTCCTCAGGATTTTTACCAGTGGTGCTTTTGTGAGTACCTTTACTGTGTGGGCTTGGAAGTATGGGCGTAACTTCCTGGCCGTTGTTACTAAAGCAAAGGCTAGCATTTCGATCTTAGGGTACCTTACCTCCGCTCCCCTGAGAGCTCGGCTTATGTAATATATGGGGTGTTGGTCAGCCCCGTCTTCTTTTATCAGGACAGTGGACACCGCATGCAGGGAGGCGGCTAGATATGCACAGAGTACGTCGCCCTTTTCCGGTTACTTTAGGAGCGATAGGTTGACCAGATACTGCTTCAAGTTCCTAAACGCCTCGTCGCACGTTTCATTCCAAGGATGTGCTTTACGCAATACGTGGAAGAAAGGCATACATTTATCGGTTGATCTGGCTATGAACCTACCCAGGGCAACTACTTTTCCTGCTAATCGTTGTGTCTCATGTAGGTTCTTCAGTGGCTTCATATTGATTATAGCCTCTATCTTTTCTGGGGAGGCCTCGATTCCTTTTTATGATACGATGAATCCCAGAAACTTCCCTGACTCGACTCTGAAGGCGCATTTGGCAGGGCTCAGCTTCATTTTATAGTGGCGCAAAATATCGAATGCTTCTCTCAGGTCAATAATGTGTTGGGCAGGCTCCTTGCTTTTTACCAAGAGGTCGTCTATATGGACTTCCATGGTTCGCCCCATCTATTTCGCAAACATTCGGTTGACTAACCTTCAGTAAGTCGCTCATGCGTTCTTTAATCCAAATGGCATTACTTGATAACAGTACAACCCCAAGTCAGTTATAAACGCCGTCTTCTCCTTATCCGTCGTGTGCATCTATATTTGGTTGTATCCTGAATAAGCGTTCATGAAACTGAGTGTTCGGTGTCCTATTGTTGCATCCACGATGAGGTCGATACGTGGCAAGGGGAAACTATCTTTCGAGTAGGCTTTGTTGAGATTAGTAAAGTCTACACACATTCTCCACTTTCCGTTTGTTTTCTTCACCATGACGACATTGGATAACCATTCCGGGTAATGGACCTCCTTGATAAAACCGGTGGTCAGCAGCTTCTCGACCTCCAAGCAGATGGCGGCGTATTTTTTTGCACTGAATGACTTCTTTTTTTGGCGCACGGGTTTGTGCGTAGGGTTCACGCCCAGTCTATGCTTGATGACGGTATTGTCTATGCCTGGCATTTCTTTGTGGCTCTAGGCAAAAATGTTTCTATGCTCCATCAGCAGCTATTTCAAGTTCTCTCTATCGACAAAGGAAGAGTTTGTGCCCACACGTACGGTCGTACCCAGGTGGTTTGTAAATAGAGTTATAAGCTCCAAAGGTTCGTTGACCTCGGCGTGCTGTTGAATCTGCCCATTTCCGATTTCTACTCCTTCTTACGATGCCTCTACCATGGTTGGTGGAAGTGGCGGGAAGAATGTTTCTTCTAGCTCTTCGATGGCGCAGACCTCATTTCCGTTCTTCCTCAATTCCTGTACATAACATTCCTTAGGCAATGCCTGCTCTCCTTTTAATTCTCCTACCCCACTGTCAGTCGGGAATTTCATCTTGAGGTGATACGTGAAGGTTATCGCTTTGAGGTGGTTAAGGGTCGGTCTCCCGAGTATAACGTTGTAGTAGGAAGGGGCTTTCACTATCAAGAAGTCGGTCATAGTAGTCGCTGTTTGTGCTCCACTCCCGATGATAACTGGAAGTGTGATGGCTTTGACAGGCTGGATTGCTTCACCAGAAAAGCCCTTCAATGGTGTCGAGGAATGTAGTAGCTGTTCGGTATCAATGCCCTTTCTATTGAACGCATCCCAAAATAATATGTCAGCTGAGCTTCTGTTATCAATTAATACCTGCCTGGTAGTGTAGTTAGCTATGATGAGGGTGACTACCAGAGCGTCGTCGTGCAGATATAGTATCCCCTGCCTATCTGCCTCTGCGAAGGATGTCACTTCTCGTTCGTGGCTCAATCTCTACTACTTAGGCGCTCTGTTCGTTACATATACTTCCTCATACCGAGCTCTTCGTGCATGCGCCTTGCGACTGGAAGTGGATATCCCACCTCCTATGAATTCCCCCGCTATTGTCCTGATTTCCCCGATAGGTTCTCTATTATTGTTGTTTCTCGGAGGTGATCTATTCCTGCCGCCTCTAGTGAGGGTCTTGTTTCTGTTTCCGTTTCCTCTGTTGTTTGCCTAGTTGCCATCGTTCCGAGGGTTGTGGCCATGTTTTCTTCTCTCGGGGCTGAAGCTCCTTTTACTTCTTCGCCCGGTTTCCTGGCGCCTCCTTGGTTTTGATCGCTCTGCAATCATGTGTTCTAATCCGCCTGTTCCTACTAGATCAACAACCCTCTTTTTCATGGTTGTACAATCTTTGGTCCAATATGACGCTGTTTGGTGGTATTTACAATACCGGTCTCCTGTCTGATGTGGGCGCCCTTCGCTCTTGCCTTCCTCTTCCTCCCTGACACTCATGTTGTTGCATATTAATTTGGTGTTTTGATCTGTATACCTTTCTTGTCTTCTTTCCTGCCGACTTGTTTCCGCTTTCTTATCATCGTGCCCGTTTCACCGTTCGGCCCTTTTGCTTTCTTTGCGGGGGTCTACAATGCTTGTAGCGTGTTTTCGGCGTTGACAAAGTTGTCCGCTTGATCCATGAACTCCCTTAAGTGAAAGGAGTTTTTTTTGTCAGATTGATCATGAAAGGACTCTGAGGCCAGATTCTGCCTAAGAGGGTGGCCAAAGTGATCTTTTCATCTTGGTCATCCGTTGTTAAGCGCTCCTTATTGAATCATGTGAGGTAGGTCTTGAGGTCCTCATCCTCCTTTTGCTTGACCTTCAGCAGGTAGGCGGCTAGCCGCCAATGCCTTCTGCTTGGCATAAACTGGGTTATGAAAAACTTAGCCAACTCTTCAAAACTATCAATCAACGTTGGCCTGAGGGTCTCGAGCCATCCCCTCGCCGTCCCCTTCAGGGTTAGAGGGAAAGCCCAGCAGGCAATCTCGCCTGAGAAGTCGTGGAGCGTGATGTGAGTTTTAAAGTTTTCCAAGTGGTCCACCGGGTCTCTAAACCCATCGTACATATCGATTTTTGGAACTTTGAATTTCGGCGGCAAAGGGATTCCCGTGATGCGTTCGCTATACGGTAGGTGAGTCTAGCTCAACAAGCTGTCGACTGAGGAAGGTCCCCCCATCTTTTTTGCTATTTCTTCATATTTTCCTGCAAGATCCTTCAAGTCATCGTGCATTTTTTTTTCTGTGCGTTCAAGTTCGACCCCAATATTACTGTCTGCCTCTTACTCTCCTTGCTTGTTGTTAGGTGGTATGGCGGTATTGCTGGACTCAACATTCTTTTGCCGCAAAATCTCGTTCTCTTTTTGCAGTGCTTCTAAGGCGTCCAATGTTGTTTACAATGTTTCCTCTGCTACTGCTAACCGCGCTTCCATTGATGCTTCCATCATTCGGCTTGCTACGGAATGTGTCACAGTTGGCATGGGAGAGCCACGTTAATTGTCTATAAAGTCGAATCCCACAGACGGTGCCAATGTTGGGGACTTGTCTCGTTGGTCTCCTGTTCCAGTTACCTGTAGGAAAAACTAAGAAAAGTCGGGGGTTTTCTACCTAGGAAAACTCCGATGCTTAAATTAATAATCACGTATTTATGGAGAAGAATTATCTATCTCTTCATAGTTGAGATTTACCTGGTATATATAGACCCCGAGGTGGTACAGATCCTGTGTAACATCTTCCATAATTATCGTGATCACGTATCTGCATGAGATATCTTTTCGAGTTTGGCGAGATCACGTATCTTCATAAGATCCCATGAAAGGTGGCAATGGATTGGTATGTATTTCGGACTTTGCAGGGTTGAGCCCGTTGTATATCTTTCCTTTCTTGTGGGCCTTTATCGTTGGTAGGCTTTTGGGCCAAAACAAACCCTATATATAGGTTGCGCTGTATTGTTCTTATTTTACTCATTAGGGAGTGTAATATGATAATCTACCCATTACGCTCTTATAGTTGCGTATAACCCTTGTGTGTATAGAAGGTGTCTACACAGATAATAGTTGAATCACCAAGTATGAGGTGATTGCAAGCGTAGAGGGTGTTCTATACGGATTCTTTGTAGCGGTATTGCTCAAAGGTGTAATAGGTTTCTATCTCTACCTGAAGAAGATTAAATAGTGAATTTGGGATCCTCAAGGGGTAGCTTAAGGCGAGGATGTAGGCAGTACGGCTGAACCTCGTTAAAATACTGAGTTTGTTTTTTCTTACCCTTACTTTTTATATTTCCTGCTGTTTCGTATTTTGTTTATATTTTATATTGTGTATTTGATTTATAAGTGTTAATTTTTTTAATATAATCCAATTTACCCTCCTCTTGTGTTAGTCATCTGGGCAATACTTTCCCATTGACCTTAAAGGGACCAGCACGATCTCTGGTACTCAGTTCCATAGACAATTTCAAGAATTAACGCGTTTGTTCCTAACTTAATTTATGGTGAGTAAAAGGAGAAGAAGTCCTACGGTGTACCTCTTAACCATCAAGCAAGGTGAGGATGAGAGCTTGAAGGCAATTCAATAAGGAATGCATGACAACCGACGATCAGTTTGACCGGTCCATGTTTACCATCCAAGGGGACGACTCTCTGCCCACCCAAAAAGACGTCTATAGGAGTGCTGGCCTTCATTATTACACTTACCACTGATCCACCAATCATAAGATTGAAGATTGCTTTTTCCAGAAAGGGGAAAGAAGTAGGCAGAACAACCAAAGCAACATTAGCCATATACTAGAAGGTTGGAACTAGAAGGGTGGGGGAGATTGCGAATAGGGCTAGGCAGCCTGGGAGAGAAGAGAGCCCATGACAACAAGCATTTGCTCAGAGACCTCAACAAGATCTACCCCATGCACCCGCTATAGGAAGTGCTAACTGACTCCTATCGTTTCCTATAGAGAAGCAGATAAAGAGGGGGTCCTCTACCCTCACAACAAAGTTTTGGTAGTTACTATGGGAGTTTTGCCTATATTTTATTTTGTGAAGCCTTAACCAAGATGAGAATAGATGCCGCCTGACTGCAGCTGACCCCCATGCCACTAAAGGGCTTCTCTAGAGACATGAACTCGACACATGGAAGAAGGCCACCTCAGTCGCGATGGCAGGAGGAACTAAAAGCAAAAACTGAAGGCAAAGAAAGAATTCACATTGGATTAGTCTAATAGGAATTGACGAGATAACTGTAAAGGATATTCTCTCCGATCGATCTAAGTAATAGGCATGAGAGTAATAATTAGGGAATTACGTGGAAAAGTTCAATCTAGCACAGTCAAGCCCACTGAACCCGTTTGGATAGGAGTTGGTAGCCCTCCACCTGAAAGGCCCAAGGCCCATAGGAGAAACATCTCCATATGTAAACACCGCATTGGGGAGTAGACAGTATGAGGGAGATGAGACTCGCCACTCTGATACTCCCTGGACGACACCATGCCCTTGAATATCTACTTAAGCAAGCAAGCGAAAAATAAGGAGAGCCCTTAATCTCATGACAGTGAACATAGATGAGGTACCAAGGATGTCTGGAGAATAAAACAAGTTAGAAAGTTACGTTGCATTAATGAGCTACTTCATGGACAACACGGTGCATAATGACGCTGATGCAAAAGGCACGCCGTATTAAAAGACCTTGTCTAAAGTGAACAGCTGAAAGAATATAAGCCCCATAGGGATAGACACGAACTATCTCACTGAAAATCTGAGTAAAAAAATAAATACCTAGGTACGAAGAAAAATCTTTAAACTCAAAAATAAATTCCAACGATGATATACTAATTTAGGCATCTAAGACTCTCCAGTCTTACAAAAGTCCTTATTTTTCTTGTCTTCTTTGTGCGTGCAAGACCAAGCCTAAATCCCGAGTTGCTTGAATGGTCTAAAGATGTACAAAACATGACGTTGACAATTTATTTTAAAAATAATATATTTATACATTTCTAGAGTGTAGCATACTTCTTTTGAAAAAGTAAGAAATTTTAAGATTTATGTCAAAAAATCAATTTTTATTTTTTATTTTTTATGATAGACTCCACTACTATCAAATGGAGTAAACGATACTTAGATATCCTAAAATTAGTGCTAGCTTTACTCTTATGTTTAATGGAACCATGGATCAAGATTACTCTCTTTTTGACATTCTTCTCCCAAAGCGCATATATATATCTATCCACTGTTTTGAATATTTAATCTATGAAAAATCTAAAATTTGTCCTAGTTTTGGGGAATAAAAAAGACCTCGAAATTTATAATAAATAATTAAAAATCTCCTTGGCCCTTCAATGCATTTCAACCATTTTTTTTCTATCCATAACATTTCGCAAACACATGATATATGACATTATTATTGTCAAGGATATAAATGATACGTTACCTTAATTCCAGGCTTCCTATATTTGAATTGCATAGATTGTGTCGTATAGATTGATTCTTTCCATTTATTTTCATAATTAGCCTTTATGTCTTTGATTTGTAATTATTCTCCTAAGAATTGTAATTGTGCATATATAGGAGATTTAATTGCCACGATTGAAGTGTGGTATTTTGTCAAACATTCTCATGGTATCATGACCCATCTCGAATTAGCCTCCCTCGATCCTTCAATCTCCCATGGTTCCCGACAGCTCATCTCATCTTCTCCCTTTCAATACCTTGGTTCACATGATTACCATCAAACTATCCTCCTCCAATTATCTTTTATGGAATAGTCAACTTCTTCCTCTCCTTGAAAGCCATGACCTACTTAGCCATGTGAATGGATCTCTTGAACCTTCACCTCAATTTGACCTTGTCAAATCTCAGGCACCTAGTGTCAAACATCTGGCGTGAAAGTATATGAACCAACTACTCCATAGCCTATTGCTCTCCTCCCTTACTGAGGAGGCAATGGCAGAGGTCGTAGGCCTCTCCATTTCACAGGAAGTGTGGCTAGCCCTTGAAAACTCCTTCAGTCACCAATCCAAAGCAAAGGAAATTAGGCTCAAAGATGACCTTCAGTCAGTGTCACTGACGGGTCATCTAATAGCGTGAAGATGACTCTAGTGAACTGTCGACGACACCGATAAGGTGCACTGGTTTCTCCGAGGCGTTGGTTCAAAGTTCACTAGTTTCAAAGGTTACTTGAGTCATCTTCTTCCCCACTTGCTACCTTCACTGTTGCTCATCGCGAAAACCCTTGTTCAAACCAGAGGAACCATGCCTCTCGAAATCAACAAAACCGCAACTCCTCAAATCGTGTCCATGGTCACTCAAGCTATGATCAAAATCGCCATCCACCATACTCCCAAATCTGCCGACAAGAAGGGCATTACGCCGATCACTACAATCAAAGGTATATACGGGGCGAGAATTCTATTAACGTGGCAAACTTTGTCGAGGCCTTCAACGCCTCTGTGGCTTAATGGGCTCGAGCCCAATGACTGGTACCTTGATATTGGGGCTTCGGCCCATAAGACACCAGACCTTTCCAATTTGGATCAGTCCAGTAATTATGCAAGTAATGATTGTGTAATTGTAGAGAATGATGCTTTCCTACCTATTACCCACATCGGTATCATTTCTTCCACCCCGACTCTTGATTTATTGGATTTTTTGTTATTCCCTGCCTCACCAAAAATATCTTGTCAATTAATAAATTAACATCTGATTTTTTTCTATTTTTTATATTTACTAATAATTTTTTTACTATTCAAAATTGTTAAATGGGAAGGGTGGTGACATCCAGTAAAATAGATAGTGGCTTATATGTGCTAGAGTGCATAAATTCTGCCTTTATTTCTATTATAAAAAGTAAGTCTCTACATGCTTCATATAATTTATGGCATGTTCATCTTGGACATGTGAACCATTCTGTTGTTTTCTTTTTAAATAAAAAAAATGTCAAATTTATCTTACTTATTTTATTGCCTTCCCCTACATTGTGTAGTACATGTCGAATTACGAAAAATCATTGCATGCCTCATTCACGAAATGAAAAATGTACGTAACATGTTTTAGACCTTACTTATTGCGATATTTGGGGTCCTTCCCCCGTCAAGTTCAATTTGGATTTTATTTACTATGTTCTCTTTATTGATGACCGTTCTCATTTCACTTGGCTTTATCTTTTAAAATTAAAATCTGAATTTTACAATATTTTCGTTCAATTTCAAAAATTTGTGAAAAATGTGATGAGTTGAATTTTTTGTAATAGTCATTTTTAATTTTTTTTTGTGTTTGGCATGATTGAGTTTCTTAAGATTATTTTAAGAAACTTTTAGAACCTTTTAGAAATATATATATTTCCTACAAACCTTTTGTTGGCATTAAGCTTATATATATAGGAGGAAATATATTTTGGAAAATACCTAGATATTTAAAAAAAAATTATTGGAGATACTAAGTGTGATGAGAATATATGAATTTTGAATATTCTAGGAGATATTTAGCAATTGAAGGAAAATTGACAAAATAAGTCAAGTGGTATAAGTAAGGAATATACCACATGATATTTTCGGATTATGAATTTCGGACAGTTTCGACGTCTTTTAGTAATCTGGGTATAAATTTCTTATTTGATTTCGGATTTTGATTATTCAAGATGCTATGAAAATCTAAGAGACAGATCTAAAATTTTTATGTTTGGAATTTTAAGATATACAGGATTAATCAAGAACGAAATCGGGCTTGAAGTTAGCTCAGTTGAAATGGATCCAAGTGATAGTCAAAAATCACTTTGTCTTATTTCAAGATATTTTCAAAGATAAGGATGATGATTTGAAGTTTGCCTAATGTTGTCATATTCTACACAACGGGAAGTAGATGATATATTTATTTTTGGAAAATCTAAGAAAAAAAACCAATACAAGAGAAGTTTTAGTTGATTAAGTAAAATATAATTTCAGAATATTTTTAGGTGTAGGAAGCCAATGTATTGGCTGATTTAGAAGACTTGGGATCAACAATTGCATGTGTTAGTTCACATATTAGGATAAGTATGAGGCAAGTGTAATGAGATGATTGGAGGAAAATACATGGATTTAGCCTAAGTAAGATTGGGTTGAAATTAGAACCAAAAAAGGGAGCTACGGATTGGTTGATTTGGAGAAACCAGGATTGACTTTCTACATGTGTTTTTACTCATGTTTTTTCACTATACTTTAGTTTTTTCTATAGGCAAAAGATTAGACAAAAGAAAGGGATTGGAAGGAAAAGCTTTTGACTTTTATACTAGGATTTTCAACAATGCAATGGGGCGTAAGAATGAGTCTTAGCCAATGGGTGTTTTGATTGAGAAATTTTCCAAGTTTAGATAAGATCATGACCTAAGCTTATGTTACCTAAATACTAGATGGAATGAGTGGCCTAAAGTCTAAAAAGGACACATGGCCTTATGGGGTGAAAGATGATAACTTAATCTTGAAAGTTTAGAGAGTCGACCAACACACACAACTTCATTTTTTCAAACAACACTTAGCTCTCTCGGCAACCCCTCTCTTCTCTTTTTCATCTACTTCTTTCTTTCCCTTAAATTTATAAGCTAATTGTCCTAGTGAAGTTAAGTGTAGTTTCTCAAGAAAGTGGTGGAAATATCCTAACCTACAAAGGAGTAGTTTGAAATATTTCTTAGAAGTGGTAAGTGCAACTATAACTTAAATTCAACATGTTGTTTATATAGTTTGTAAATTTTTTATTTTGAGAATTTTATTTACTAGGTGATTGTGGAATGAATATATGTTTATATGATGATTGAGTAGTGGCATGGGAATTATTTTCTTTAGATTAGAAAGTGTAGATTAGTGATGATAAGTGAATATGATTTTAGATCTCTTATGCTTACTTGATAAAAAAATTTGAGATTTGGTTTAAGATTTATTTTAAAAATATGATGGAATGGTTAAAGAGTGAATTCAAGGGTTAACGTGAATATTCATATAATGAGGTTTCAAGTGGTAATATGATGTGTTTAAGAGATAGAATATTTTTTTTATATGAAGGTTAGTGGTTCTCGGGCATGGAACCTTTTTCTAGAAAAGAATTAAAAGAATTAGTTTATTCCTATAGAAAGGCATGGCTAAAAGAAATAGATAAATGGGTGGTGAGGTAATGAAAAATATTGATGAATTAACATGTGTAGCCTAGATGGGTTCGGTCGAGGCTATTTTATAGCCTACAGTTTGATTAGTTAAATTGTTTATTTTGCTAGATGTATATGATTCATTTAAAATAATTGATAAGTACATGTTTAGCATGATTATGCCATGAGTTAGTAAATGCATGCATCGTACGTTACAAGAGTCATGCATTACGCATGAAAAAGAGTTAAGTTGCATGCATTTTCAATGTCAAGAAAAAATTTAGAATAAAAACTAAAAAAAAGAATAAGATAATGATAAGAAATCAGGTTATAGTGGGGACGATGATACATAACACTCGTATGACTAACGTACAAATGGGAAAGGCGATACGTAACTCCCGTATGGCTGACATGGTTGGCGGTGAAGGCGATACGTGACTCTTTTCGAATGATAAGAAGTCATGTCATAGCGGGGACGATGATACATAATACCCGTATGACTAACATGCCTAGTAGGGATGACGATACGTAACGCCCGCTATAATAAAAATGCTTATGTCATAACGGGGACAACAATAAGTAACGTCCGTATGACTGACGAGAACCATAATAAGTATTTTTATGTCATAACGGGGATGACGATATATAACACCCATATGGCTAACGTGAATAAGAACCCAACGGAGATGGCGATACGTAACGCCTACCAAGATTCAGATATCAGAATAAGATTTAAAAAAAAAAAATATATATATATATATATATATGAATAAGATAAGAATTTTAAAAATAGTTATAGCATGTCACAAAAGATTTTGTATCAATGTTCATATAAGTTCCTAATGAAAATGTATAAGTTCATCTGAAAAGGGGTACATAAGTCATGCAAAAGACATGCATAAAGCATTCATGATTAATGTGACATGTTAATTTATCATGATACTTGTTGTTACATTTTAGGGATATGTACTACTATTGTCTTATTATGTTATTAGTATACTTACTGAGATTTTTCGAAAATCTCACCATTTTTATTTTATCTATCATTCCTTATGGAATGATAGACAATGTTACAGGAATAGATGACTCATCATGAGATCCAGACCTCACAGGAGATTCTGAAGTATCCTGAGGGTCCTACAGAACACTCCACTTTTGATAGAATGATCTCTCACGTACGTGACCAAGTGAGATACTGAGATTATAAGATGGCAGCTGGATATGTTATATGTTTTAAGGAAACTAACTGGGTTATGTAAATATTTGATGCAATATGTTACTGTAAACATGATGTTATGAAAATTATGGTTTTACTTATATCATGTTATTTATTTATGTAAGAGTTAGATCTCTTTGGAAAACCACGGAGGTAGACTCTATTCCGCTGTAAAATGCATCATATATAATAGTAAACTTAGGTGCATGCATAAAATTTTCCGACACATACGGGAGTATGTAGCTTAGTACTATCCATCCTGACGTTTCAGTTTATGTTAAAACCCAAATGTAAACTAAGGACATCACAAAAAATGTTTCAAAGATTCCTTCGCACCTCGGGATCCATCATTAACTCTCTTGCCCCTATGTGCCTGATTAAAATGGTCGTGCTGAACGAAATCATCGCCATGTGACTGAGACGGGACTGACACTTATTTTTCATTTGCACATTTCTCCTCATTTCTGGGTTGACGCCTTCAACACTATAACATACATCATCAAGCGCTTGCCCACACCGCTACTTGGAGGTAAATCATCATTTGAGCTTCTCTATAGTTTCTCACCGAACTACGAGAATTTTCATCATTTTCGTTATCATGTCTATCCTTATTTACGTAACTATATGTCTCACAAACTTTCTCCTCGCAGCATACTTTGCATCTTTCTAGGTTACAGTTCCTCTCATAAAGGGTTTTGTTGCCTCGATCCAACTATGTCTAGGCTTTATATTACCAGACATGCCTAGTTTGATGAAACCACTTTCCTTCTCAAGATCGTTCACGGGCCTAACCCATATCATCTCTTCATTTTCCAACTTCCTATAAATTAGCCTCCTCCACACCGACCTAGCCCCACCTTTGCCTATACACAATTCTGAGCATATTACTCCATCCAGATCTAACTGGTGTGTTATTTGTACTGACCAAGGGGGTGAGTCTTTGCAAGTTCTAGATTCTTTTACAGGTCCTTCTTCACTGCCTCCAAACCCTAGACCGCCCTTTGTTGAGGCTAATGATGATTCTCATGCCAGTGACTCCATTTCTGCTCTTGCATTTTCATTAGGCCGTCACCCTATGTTCACACGAATTAAAGCTGATATTTTCAAGACTTGCCATCCAGCGAATCTTGGTGTTTTGGGATCTTCTAGACTTCTTTCCGCTCTTCTTGTATCCACTGAGTCCAAAGGATTCAAGTATGCTGCTAAAATCTTGCCTGGCTTGCTGCCAAGGATGAAGAAGTCCAAGCTCTGTAAAACAATCGCACCTGGTTTTTGGTCCCTTAGCCTACCAACACCAACAATGTAGGCTCCAAATGGGTGTTTAAGACCAAATATATGTCTGATGGATCCATTGAGCGTCTCAAAGCTCATCTTGTTGCCAAAGGCTACACACATGTACCTAGTCTTGATTACTACATTGACACCTTCAGTCCAATTATCGAGGCTAACACTATCTGTGTTGTGCTCTCTATTGCTATTTCAAACAGATGGCCTAATTGATAATGTTTGCCAAACATTCTCAATGATGACAATAATGAACATATGACACGAATTATCAAAGTGTTACAAATAAATAGAAAAGATAAATGATATATCTATTATATTATAGTAAGCGTCTATGGCCCTATCCCGCATGAACAATGCTTTTCTCATCCTCCGTTGTTTTTTTTTTTTTTTGCCTATTTTACATTTTTGTTATTTAGATGAGTACAACATGTTTCCGTGTATTTTAAGGATATAAATGTCTTTTGACTTTTTTTTTCGATCTATATCAGTAAATCAATGGGTCAATTGGTTTGTGTCAATGTGCAGTGGATCAATTGGTCAGTTGGTTTGTCTTAGTGTGCCAGTTTTGATGATGGGAAAGGGTGATTTTTCTTGTGTAAATGGTTTTTATCTTTTCTATCCTTTTGTTTTCTTCTTCTATGTCCGTTTAAATGAAGGTGTCTTGATCTTTGGTGCAGTTGTGTCAATGGATCGACAACTTTACCTTTTTTTTTCTATTAGTCTTTTTACTTTTCTGTTTTTCTCTTTCCTCTTAATTGAGAACTGCTAGGAGCTGGATGAGTTTAAAATCAAATTTCACACCTAGAAAATCACATAGTGACACGTCAACTAGTGTATGTTACGGACGCTAGACTTGGCCACATATGATCTTGGAGAAATAACATGCCCTTCAAATCCCTCTCTCACTCTCACTCTCCCTCTCTGTATCTTAGACCTGAAACCTAGCCTAACGCACCTCCATAACTCAACGAACCCACCACCTGCACTCCTCTTCAAAGCCAGGAAGGACATGTTAACATCAACGTCGTTGTAACTTTATAACCTCTCGACAAAGACGGAGTGAAAAAGCTTGAAAACTTAAAATAACTCGGAGTAGATGTCTTCATTGGAGGAAATGACCATGGGCAGGGAGGACATAAGGGTAAGCTCTGAATTGGAGGGGATATAGGGGGTTAGGGTGGTCCAGGTGGAAGAGAACAATTCTTGAGGGGTGAGAAATGAGGGTTTCTAATCCACTTCCAGACCCTTAAAGTGGTTTTGTTGAAAAGCCACCTAAATCGACCCAAAACAATTCGAAACCTTATGCATTCTACCACAGTGGAGAAGAAGTCTCCTGCCATTGTCAAACACTCAAGTGCTAAAAAGGAACCTAAATTGATCCAAACCACTTTGCAACCTGTGGAAATTGCCACAATGGAGAAGAATTCTCTTGCCACTATCAAACCCTCCACTGGTTTCACTAAAAAGCAACATAAATCGACCTAAAACTCTATAGAACTTGTGGACACTGTCATGGTGGAGAAGAAGTCTCCTGCCATTAAGAAAGACTTAAGTAGTTTCGCTAAAAAGCATTCTAAATCAACCCAAAACACTCTACAATTGTGGGCAAAGCACTCTACAATTGTGGGCACTACTTTAGTGGACAAGAAATCATCTTCCATTGACGGAAGGTGGTGCATTAGGATGGGTTTTGAGTCTAAGATGCAGAGAGGAAGAAGGAGAGTGAGAGAGGGATTCAAAGGGCGTGTCACTTCTCCAGGATCACGTGTGGTTGGGTCTAACGTCTACAACATACAATAGTTGAGATGTTACTACGTGATTGGTTGAATGTGAAATTTGGTTTCAAACCCATCCAGTCCCTAGCATTTCTCCTCTTAATTTTCTATTTCTTCTTCTCTCTGAAAGTAGCCTTTTTCTCTCTTCTTCTTCTCTTCATCTGTCTCTTCTCTGCATCTTCTTTTCGTCTTCATCTCTGCATCTTTTCTCTTTAGGTTTGTTTTCTACATCATTGGATCTTATTCCATATCGTTTAACCTAGTTTGAGGATTGTAGATGTGTTTTTAATGAAATAGATGGATTTTTTTTCTTTTTTGCTTTGCATGCAGTGGTAGATGGATTTTTTATCGATTTGGGTAGCATTCAAGACAGAAACATCCAATTCCCAGCAAGAATTTACTCTTTTTTTTTTCCTGTTTCAGGTTTTCGTCAATGAAGAGCTGGTTTGGGACAACGGGAACCCATATCCTAAGCCTTGTATAGATCACATCGCTAATACATTTGGAAAGGTAACAAATTACTCCTTCAATATATGATTATCTTAAGTATGTATTTAGAAGATTTTGTAGAAATAGAAGTGCAATAATTTGTGTGTGTATTTTTTTAATTTCTCGAAAACAGTATGAAGTATTGGCTTAGCTGCTTAGAGGTTTGACTTTTTTCGCGTCTCTAAGATGGGTGAGAGAGGAAATTCAGCAGCAGGATAATGTTATGCTTTGTAGAGTCCCTTCGCCTTAAGAAGTTTTTGATGCTTTAATAACTATTTCGAAGGATAGCAGCTTGATTGGGTCTTGATGGATTCAATTCCGGATTTTTTAGATCTTGTTGGCACATTGTTAGTCCAGATGTTGTTGACATAGTGACTGGTTTTTTTAGAGGTACAACTTTTCCTCGATTTTATACTGCCTCTTTTTTTTGTGTGAGTTTTAAAAGTGACAAATCCATTTAGCTCTGATAAATTCAGACCTATAAGTTTGTGCTCAATTATTTATAATGTCTGTTCTAAAATTTTGGTTAATAGACTTGCTTTGGTGTTAGCTAAAATTATTTTTCACGAACAAAGTGCTTTCCTTCCGGGAAGGAATATTTTTGAAAATATTAGTTTGATGTAAGAAATGATTCATGGAATTAATAAGCCTACTAATGGTGGTAATGTGGTGTTCAATAGATATGGCTAAAACTTATGATAATGTTGATTGAGCATTTCTTATGCATACTTTGAGATCGTTTGGGTTCTATGAAGATTTTTGTTCTCTTATCAACCAATTTGTTTCTACTGCCTGGTATTCAGAGGTTATGAATGGTATCCCTAATGGTTTTTTAAAATGTGGACGTGGATTGAATCATGTGGATCTAATCTCTTCTTATTTATTTATTTTAGTAAAAGAAATTCTTACTAGAATGATTAAAAAAGAGGTTGAAATGGAAAAGATTGCTTTTTTTTTTCATCCAAGAGGTGTTTCGATTATCTCACATCTTCTTGATGCTAATGACATTCTCTTTTTTTTCTAATGGGAAAAAGTCATTGTTAAGGGTGATCATGAATGTTTTAAAGAAGTATGAAAAATGGTCAGGGCAAGTGGAGGGCAAGAGAAAATCTTCTTTGTTTTTTTCAAAGCATATTTCCTCATTTCGGCGTCGGAATTTATTACAATTTACTAGTTTTTTAGAAGGTTTTTTTTTTCCTTTTACATATTTGGGTGCTCCAATTGTATTAGGTTAGCTTCTTAGGTCTCATTTTGATGATTTGGTCTCCAAAATAAGAAGCAGGTTGGAGGAGTGGAAAGTAAAACTGTTATCCAATAGGGCTCAGCTTCTTTTGATAAACCAGGTTTTGCAAAGTACACCTATCCATTGTCTTTCAATTTTACAAACTAAAAAATTGATAATTGAAAGAATAAAAAAGAGCATCAATACATGAAGGTAGCTTGGATATATGCAATTTGAATGAGGTACAACACTCTCTTCATATGACGTAGGCATGAAACTTAGGACTTGTTCACTTTCACAACGACTCTTATTTAATTTTATTTAATCTTATCTTATCTCAGTATTATTACTTTTTCAAATTTTCATATAAAATAAAATAAATAATATTTCAAAATTTTCAAATTCCAAAACAACTTTTTTAATTTTCAAAACAAAACTAATATTAAAAAATATATATTATAATAATATTTTTTTTCAATTTTTAACTTTTATTTCATCTTATCTTTGAGAACAAATCAGGCCTTAGTAAAATGGGACTCATTTTGGTCTATTCTTTTTTCCTGCAAAAATATGTTTGTGATAAACACATAGTGGTTGTTTCATCTAGGAAATGGACTCATTTTTGGAAGATGATTTTGAGATGTATTCCTTTAGTGTAAGCAAATTCAAAGTGGCAAGTCAGAGAGGGAAAGCACTCATTTTGGCTTGATCACTGGTTGGGTGATGGGGCTATTAGTGATCACCATAATATTTTTGATTTAACAAAGTTAAAGTTGGAAGCGTGTAACTCAGATTCAGGTTGGGATATTAATCTATTTACTCGGCTAGTGGGTCCAGAAAAAAATAGAGGAGAATATTAATCAATTGGAAAGGGTAAAGATTGGGTCTAATTTACTGATTTGGTTGCTGAAATCAAATAGTATTTTCTCTACACAAAGCATGGAAAGTTATTCAAACTAAAGCTCCAAATTTTCCTTGGGCAAGATGGGTTTGGCATTCGGCGATTCCAATGAAGATTTCAGTAATAATGTGGAAGGCTGTACATGGTTGTCTAGCACCTGATGATTGAATTCATCTAACTGGTATACCTCTTGTATCAAGATGTGATTGCTTCTTGGAAGATGCCTATAAGAATTAAGATTATGTTCTTTCAAAGGTGGTATAACATAATGAGAGTACGCAGAAATGCGAGAGCCTTTCAATGGAGGATGAGAGTTTCAAAAAAAATTTCTCTATTAAATTGATTTGATCAGTACCAATTACCGATATATATATACACACACAAAAGAAATAATGAATATTCTAACTAATTCTTGTTAAGGAATCCACAAGAACCTTATACAAGGGAATCAAATATTGTTACATAAACTACAAGTTGTCTATGTTGTGCTACAAGTAGTTTGACCAGTGTCGTTTAACACCCCTCTGCAAGATGGAGTGTAGATGTTTACTATACCCATCTTGAGCAAATGAGAATTCATGAGATGAGAGGGGAGGGCCTTGGTGAAGATATCGGCCAGCTGACTATTTGAAGAAAAATGAGTTGTAGTGATTTTACCTCCCTGAATTTGATCTTGAACCAAGTGACGATCAAGCTCTATGTGTTTCGTTTTTTCATGAAGCACCATATTTGCAGCAATGTAAAGAGGGCTTGATTGCCACAACATAATAAATTAGCTTGGGGATGATGAATGAAGTGATCCATAAGCAAGTATCTAATCCAAGTTAGTTCACAACATGTGGTTGCCATGAATCGATACTCCGCTTTAGCTGAAGAACGTGATACAACTGTTTGTTTCTTGGGTTTTCAAGAAATCAAAGAGTTGCCTAAGAATACACAATATCCAGTTTTTGATCTTCTTGAATTTAGGCATAATGCCAAATCAAAATCACAATAGGCTTTTAGTTGAAATGAAGAAGAAAAAGGAAGTAGAATTCCCTGGGTAGGGGCAGTTTTAATAAATTTCAAAACTTTATAAATTGTTGCCCAGTGAGAAGTAGTGGGTCTGTCCATAGATTGACTGAGAAGTTGGACAACAAAACTCTGGTCTAGGTAAGAAATAGTCAAGTAAATAAGCTTGCCAATAAGTTTTCTATACACACGAGAGTTTCGACAAGAGAGTACCATCATCCTTATTAATTTTAAAGTTTTGATCCAAAGAAAGTTTAAGAGGATTACAACCAAGCATTCCTGAGCCAACTAATAAATCCAGGGCATATTTCCTTTGACAAATATAAATACCTTTGGTAGACCTTGCAATTTCTAAACCCAAAACATATCTCAAGCAAACAAGATCTTTTATTTTGAAATTGTGATTCAAGAAAGTCTTAATAGAATCAATGGAAGATTGAGAATTACTAGCAACAACAATGTCATTCACATATACTAATAAGGTAGTAAAAGAGGTCTCATCTTGTTTAATGAACAAACTATAATCAACTTTGGATTGAGTAAACTCGAAAGCAATTAAAGAAGGATGAGAATTTTGAGTATCATTGCCTAAAGGCTTGTTTAAGCCCATATAGACTTTTGAAAAGTCTACAAATTTGATTAGGTTGCCCTTTGACATATTTAGGAGGTATTTTCATGTAAATTTTTTCAGTTAATTTCCCATTAAGAAAGATATTATTAACATCAAACTGTCAGTTAATTCCCTATTAAGAAAGGAATTATTAACATCAAATTGATGTAAATGTCACCCCTTCACAGCTGCAACACTTAACAAACATCTCACACTTTCAAGTTTTGCAATGGGAGAGAAAGTTTCAGAATAGTCAATCTCCTTTTGTTGAATGTAGCCTTTAGCTACCAATCTAGCTTTTAACATTTCTATGGCATGCTTACCTTCAGGTCAATCGGTGAAGGTTTGGGTATGGTTGTTCCAATGCTGCAATCTCGGCTTCCATGGATTTTCACCAACCAGGATGTTTTAGAGCTTGCTTATAGGATGTAGGCTTAGTGTAGATGGAAAGAGATGAAGAGAAAGCTTGAAAAGTTGGACTGAATTTATGATAAGAAATACAAGAAGTTAAAGGGAAAGTCTTACCACTTGGAGCAACTATTGCCTTGGACAATGATTCATTGGAGCTTGTAAGAGTGGCCTGATAGGGGTAATCTTTTAAATATTTTGGTGTTGTTCTAACTCAAGTTGATATTCTAAGAAGTGTTAGAGAAGGTTATGTAGGAGGAGATAGATTTGGAGTGGTATGGACAGTGGATTGAAGCTATGTAGGTGGACTGAAATTGATGTTGTCAATGTGTGAAGTGGAATTGTTAATGTTGAAGTTAGGTGGGCCAAAATTGTTTTAGAAATCTATATGAGTATTGGGAGAAAAAATAGAGTCAAGACTGAAGGGTTAAAATGGGTGGATGAATTGCTTTGTAGTGAATTGTGAAAAGGGAAAATGTTCTCATAAAATATTACGTCCATTAAAATGAAATTAGTGTTTTATTAAAGGTATAAAAGTTTGCATCCCTTGATTCCAAAAGGATAACCAAGGAATACACATTGTCGACCTCTAAACTCAAATTTCTTCCTACTATTGGAGATGGTGGCAGCAAAACATAGGGAACCAAACACCTTGATATAAGCATATATTAGTTTTTGGTTAAAGAGAATTTCATAAGGGGTCTTGTTGCTCAAATTAGGTGTAAGTGTTCTATTAATTATATAAGTGCCTTTCAACATACATTCATTCCAATAATGTAAAGGGAGGCCAGATTGGAACCTAATGGTTCGAGCAACATTAAGTAAGTGTTGATGTTTCCTCTCAACAACACCATTTTGTTGATGAGTTTCAACACAATTTTTTTGATGAATGATGTCATTTTCATTGAAAAAATCTATCATTTGGAATTCAGCACCATTATCACTCCTTAAAAATTTTATTTTGACTCCAAATTGAGTGTTAACAAGATTAGAGAAAGATACAATACAATTTTTGATTTCTACTTTAGTTGCAAGTAAATAAAGCCAAGTGTTCTTGGAAAAGTCATCAACAATGATAAGAAAATATTTAGATCCATCTTGTGTAGTGGTGGAATAAGGTCTCCAAATATCACAATGTATCATTGTAAAGATTATAGTAGAAACATGAAAACTTTTAGGAAAAGGAAGAAGATGAAAATTTTCTAGTGGGCAGATGAGACAATAATTTTCATTAATATTTGAAATGGAACTATTTACAATAGGATCATAAATTAATTTTATTCTAGACATGGATAAATGACCTAGGTGAGAATGCCACGGGTTAGGCCTAGTTGCTAAATTACAAACTGAAATGTCTTTGTGTAAACGGTGTCGAAGGAAATCAAATAAGATTGTGGGGAAAGTATCTGCGCAGAGCAAATGATATAGGTCATCTCTAAGTTCACCCCTCCCAATCATTGTCCAAGAGAGTAGGTCCTAAATAAAGTAGCAATTAGAGAAGAGAAGCAGGCAACAATGAAGAGGGTTAGCTAATTTTGTGGCAGAGATTAAACTAAAGGAGAAAGTTGGTATACAAAAAACATTTGACAGAGCAAGTGTATTGGTCAATTTAATGGTACCAATATGTGTAGCTTGAGCCAAATTTCCATTAGGAAGTGTCACAGTGTAACTAACAATGGTGGTTATTGTGGTGAAAAAGGAAGTGCTACAAACCATGTGGTCAGTAGCACATGTGTCCAGAATCCAAGTAGGAGAATAACTAGTGAATGAGTTGTGTGTGTATGCTAAGGCAAATGAGTTTACTAGACAACTTTGAAGAATATGAGGGAGGCTGGAAATTCGAGTTGATGGCAGAAGCTGCAATGGAAACATCCTTTGGTTTGATCAAGGTAAGGAGCTGTTGATACTGCAGCTTGGTTAAGCCAACCTTTTCATCACTAATATTATCTAAGGTAGAGTCCATAGGTTGTGAGACTTGGCTAACAAGGGCAATGGGTTTGGAATGGTATTTGTGGCCTAGTGGGTAGCCATGGAGTTTATAACATTGCTCAACAATATAGCTAGATAAATTACAGTGAGTGCAAAGTGGAATTTTAGCATTGCCAACTTTGAAGCATTTGTCAAAGGTATGTCTTGAAATTTTGCAATGGGTACAAAATGATCAATCTCTTTTGTTTGTAAGATTTTGTTTGGGGGAAGATTTCGGCTAATTTTTGTGAGTGAGTAAGGTTATTGTTTTAGAGGAAGGGGCAGAGGGTTGGGTGATGAGATGTTACCGCTCTTGCTATTGAATAGGAGTGAACATCTTGGTTAAGGGTGGGAGAAGGTCAAGCAACATAATATGGTCACAGGGTTTGGGAGTAGGACTCATGTAACTCCATGAGAAATTGGAGTACACAGTCACATTGGTATAAGTCTAAAGCGGTTTTCATTGAACCACAACTACAAATAGGTAAATGGTCATAAATTGAAAGTTCATTCTAGAGGGATTTGAGCTTACTGTAGTAAATGACGACGAAATCATGTTTTTGAAGGAGCCTTGCTAAGGCTTTCTTCAGCTGGTGGATTTGTGGTCCATTCTATGGGGAGAATCGAGTTTGAAGATCAAGCCAAATTTCCTTAGCATCATCAACAAATATGACACTAGATTTCAAAGAAGGATCGATAGAATTTTGAAGTTAGGAAACAATCATATCATTGCATCGTTCCCATGGCTCAAAAAAGGGATCCGATGATTCATAGGGTTTCGGGACAGACCTAGTGATGACCTAATTTGTTCAGAGACCAAAGTTATTAGTAGTTAGGGTTTCAGAGACCAAAGTAAGGGCAGGATTGTCGCCATGGTCTAGGCAAAATGGGTTGGAAGGGTCGTTTAGGTTAAGGTAACCAGAGAGGTCATTATGGGTATTGTTGGTGTTAGAAATAGGGGAATTGGGTGGGGTGTGAAGGGGAATGTAATCCATGGAAAGCAAGCTCCCACCGGCAAATTGATACCATGCAACTGAATGAGAGTATGCAGAAAAGCGAGAGCCTTTCAATGGAGAATGAGAGTTTCAGGAAAAATTTCTCTATTAAATTGATTTGAATAGTACCAATTACATATATATATATATATATACATACAAAATAAATAAGGAATATTCTAACTAATTCTTGTTAAGGAATACACGAGAACCTTATACAAGGGAATCAAATATTGTTACATAAACTATAAGTCGCCTATGTTGTGCTACAAGTAGTCTGTCCAGGGTTATTTAATAGGGGGAGTTTACGGCCGATTTACGGAGGGTAGGAAGAGTTGAATACTACTTGGAAAATGTCACTTGGAAAGAAAGAGTTGAATGCTGGCAAAGGAAGGCTAGGAATTCTTATATCACAAGTCAGTTAATAGCTTGCTACCTTTGATAATGATCACTTGGAAGCTTTGGTGCAAGCGTTGTTGTGCTACGATGGAGGGAGTTAAGGAATTAGTTATGTCTTGTGGTGCTCTATCAAACATTGGTTGTCCTTAGCATCTTTAAAACTAAAAGCATGAAATGGCATCAACTGAAGGGATGAAGAGATAATTAGGTGTTTGAGCATACCTGTTGAGCCTATGAAAATACCGAAATTAAACCTGGTTCAATGGAAGAAACCTGCAATGGGATTGTATAAATTAAATGTATATGGAAGTTCTCTTGGGAATTTGGATCCTTCAAGTGTAGGTGTAGTTCTTAGAAATTAGAGAGGTGGATTGTTATGTGGCTTTGTGGTTCATACTAGACGTAATACGAATAACTTTGCTGAAGTAATGGGACTATACTATGGACTCAAACATGTGTGCAGGATGGGTTTGTTGCATGTGTAAATTGAGTTTGACTCTTTGTTAGTGATAAATTGGTTGAGGACATAGCGGTGTGGTTTATGGTACATAAGAGGATTTTTGGGATGAAATTCTAAGAAGGCTTGATGGGATTAATTTTACCTATTCGCATTCTTTTAGAAAAATAAATGCAGTTGCTGATGGTTTAGCATGGAGAGGGGCGAAAGGCTTAAATGGGGCATGGCATTCGGCTTCAGAGCTTCCTTCTCTAATAAGAGGTTCTTATAGACTGCATAAAAGAGACATTCCTTATATTAAGAAATGTCATAAATGATATAAAGGTTGTTGGGTTCTATTTCTTCATGCTTTTATTGATTATTGGTTGGTTATTGTTGATTGGTTTGGTTATTGATTATTTATTTATGATGCAAAGAAAGCTGCTGAATAGGTTGGTTATTTTGATAGTTGGATACATGGGATGTTTCTTTCGATTATCTTGTAATTCCCTTGTGTCTGAATTATAACTACGGCATTTCTCCGTCACAAGCAAGGGCTCTTTACTAAAATTGGGGAGGAATCACTTTTCGCCATTGACCCCGACTCTTCGTCTAAAAAGAAAAAAAGTCAAAAGCTTCAACTCAATCTTTTGTTTATGAATTTTTGAAATATATTGATTTGATAATGATAGATTGCCAAGTTATAAGGAACTTAGTTATGATTTGCTACATCTAGATTGAATTTTCACTTTGTGAGTTTGTGTTTCCTTGTGTCATTCTGAGATGAGCTTCTTGCTATTTTTTTATGGCACAAAGAGATAAAAATTTTATTTTTAAAAGTAACTGTTTGAAAAATATCAAGAAGGGAGTGTGATCAGGTTGAAGAGAAAATATGTAAAAAGTGGTTGTAGATGGCACAGAAGATGGGATTTCTAAAAAATCGCAATGAATTTGAATAGGGTTTCCTATTTTCATTGGTAAACATTCCCAATGAAATTTTTACCTCAATTTTGATCTTAATTTGGGACCTTTAAGATGATTCAGTAGTTCTTTAGGCACTTTTTCAAGTGAATGAGCTCATGATGAATTAGGTTTCCTAATTCTTGCAAGATCTTGACAAAAAACTTACATAATTATCATATCAAGTAGATATCTTGGTTTTTTATCTATAAATTTCATGCTCTTATTTAATTATTATAGAAGTACTTGTTAGCATGACCATTAGTTTTGCTGCGATAGTAGAGCAACTTCATTGTTTCATCATTCATGACCCCTTATTGACATCTATTGATATTGTTGGATGCTTTAAACTCATGGAGCAGTTGCAAAAGATTTGATTCCTCTGCAAAAGTTTCTAAGGATATCATATTTGTTTTGTTTGATCTTTATTTATATTTTATTGGTTCTTTTTAGACTTGGTCTTATGTTTCAAATCATACTAATTTTTATTGCATATTTCAATGAAAAAGTAGTTATTGAAGAAATACCTGTTGATACAGAGAACTTTATTTCTAAGGTTGATGGTAAACTTGCTGAGGCATTTCTAAATCATGAGCCTATATCGCCTACTGAACTTGAGGTTTGTCGGAATGCTTTATAATATTGATGAAGAACTTGTCCATATATGCTTGTGCAACCTTTGGGCTTGAAGAAATTGTGAACCTAGGTTCCAAAATTTTAGAAGAGTGGGTTAAGGTTTTTAGATTGAATTATGGCTTTAGCCGATTGAATTTTGATGAGTTAAAGAGTTGGCTTTTACGATTTACCCCTGTTCATGACAAATAACGATATAATGCACCTAGTATGCATCTAACAGTATGCAATAATTACAACGGATAATTTTTTTCTTTAGCAATACTATACACCAAATTAAAAATATTACAAATACTTAAAATATCTTTCATAAAAAAGGACATAATAAACAACTGACTTCATAATACTAGTCCAAAATGGTTATGATCAAAGAGTACTGGAGATGCGATTCCATAGTATAAATAGTAATTTTAGCTAACTATTATATTAACATCGACGTCACATTGTCGCTCAGTCAACCGTGTTCAGCTGGTTGAATCTCAGTTCTTTTTCAGGTCCTGGAACAAGATCTACCAATCGGAGGGAATGGTAGTGGGACCACCATAATGAGATTTGATTACAAATCTCAGCAAGTTAATAGAAAATCTTAACGCAGTTAATGATAAATACATGATAACAAAAACATAGATGCATAATCAAAGTCATTAATAATCATAGCATAACTTGATATATAGCATGTCATAACTTAAACTAAAATGTGAACTGAACTTGACTTGACATGACATGAACTTGAACTTGAAACAATGACCAAAACATAATGTAGACTTAAACTTGAATATAGAATGAACGTGAACTTGAACATATATAGGCTTGAAATATAACATAAACGTGAATTTGAAACATAGCATTAATGTAACTTGAATATAACATGCTCTTAAAACATAGCAGGAATGTGAACTTGAAATATAGCATGAACGTCAATTTGAATATAACATGAACGTGAATTCGAACATAACATGAATGTGAACTTAAATATAGCATGAATAAGAACTTGAACATACATAGACTTGAAACATTACCTGAACGTGAACTTGAAACGTATTTTTATCCTATGGAGTTACCACAATGTTTTTGTCTCATGGGTTTACCATGATAGCATAGTCTTATCTCATGGGGTTACTATGATAGCATATCCTTATCCTGTGGGGTTACCACGATAGCATATCCTTATCTTGTGGAGTTTCCACGATAACGTATTCTTATCTCTCGGGATTACCACGATAAGGTATTCTTATTTTGTGGGGTTACCACAATAGCATGTCCATATCTTGTGGAGTTTTCATAATAACGTATTCTTATCTCCTGGAGTTACCACGATAGCGTATTTTTATCTCGGGGAGTTACCACGATAGCGTGTCCTTATCTTATGGGGTTTTTACGATAACGTATTATTATCTCATGGGGTTACAATAATAGTGTGCCCTTATCTTGTGGGGTTGCCACAATAACGTATTCTTATCTCATGGGGTTATCATGATAGTGTGCTCTTATCTCGTGGAGTTACCACAATAGTATATTCTTATCTCGTGGGGTTACCATGATAGCGTGTCCTTATCTCGTGGGATTTTCACGATAACGTATTCTTTTCTCATGTGATTACCATGATAGCGTGTTCTTATCTCATAGAGTTTCTACGATAATGTATTCTTATCTCATAGGATTACCATGATAGCATATCCTTATCTCATGGGGTTACCACGATAGCATGCCCTTATCTCATGGGGTTATCACGATAGTATATCTTTATCTTGTGGGGTTACCACGATAGCATGTCCTTATCTCATAGAGTTACCACAATAGTATATCCTTATCTCGTGGGTTACTACGATAGCATAATAATTATAAACTGAACAATAACTTAATTGCACGATGACGTACATAAATGTGAACTTAACATGACATACTTGACAAGAAATATTTCATAATATAACATAATAGGTAACACATAATATTTCATAACATAGCATATGTGTGACAATAAATTTTTTGTGACATGGTATATGTGTAATGTATGACATAACGTGACATGACATATTTGTAACATATAGCAATATATTGTGTACTAGATAAGTATTTCATGACAGAATAAATCATGTATAACAAATATGCATATAATGTCATAGCATGACATGACATATATGATAACACTCGACATAAATCTTAGTTCATTTACCCATCACACATACACAATAAACTGACAGTAAGTTAAAGCTAACTTACCTCGATCATTATATTTTACAAAATAAAGAACGAAATACAAGGAACTGAAAATAATGATTCTAAATGTTAGAACTTAATTACTAATAATTAGTAACACCAAAAATACTAACTTAAAACAAAATTACCATTTTATCCTCTACACGTTAAATAATAATAATTTTACCCATAACTCAAGGATTTCACATCCTAACTAAAAAAATTACCAAAATTTATATTTCACATGTAAATCTTGTCCTAAACTCAACTACCAACTCAAAAAAGTTTAAAGTTAAGTACAACTATGAAAAATCTAGAGGAGCCAAAAACATGCATAGGATTTTTTCCTTAATTTTTGTTGCAATTCTTCCAATATCAAAACTCATGATCAAACCAAACTTTTGCAACAAAGATCTTCATATCCTAGGTTTAAAAACATACTTAAGATATCTACTATAAATATGACAGTTATCAACACCAAATGTTTTAGAAAAAGATCCAACATTTTTAACTAAAAATAATAACTCTTGAATCAAATGATTTAATCTATTTCAAAGTATCTAAAAAAATTCAAAAATCCAAATATTACCTTTAATATATTCATAATATATTCGTAAGAACAATCGTGATTTGAATCATCAAATAAAAGTCAACAAAATTATCAAAACAATACTTGAAGTTTATGACTTTCCTATAAGTCCAAATTTCTAGCTTGTTTTGATCAATCTCTTGATCCATGACTTGTAAAGAAGTAATCTTTAAACCTAAACATCACATAGTTTAAAAAGGGATCCTCAAACAAATCTAAACTTCAAACTCAAGATCACATGGTCAAAAATCAACCAAAATATAAATTTAGTCAAGAATCTCAATACTTTGACCTATTTGAATATCTTTCTGCATAAAATTTCATATCTTTAAAACTAACATCAAATATATTATAAACAATATTCTAAAATGTATAAAAGAGGTTTAGGGTCCTTCAATAAAATTATCAAAGTCATTGAAATATGGTTAAACCACAAAATATTCAAACTTACTCAAAATATAAACTAATTTTTCACTTCCAGTTTTTAAGTTTCTAGATCTAAAGAAAACTATCATCAAAAGCTTTATTCATACCACAAAATCACAATGACCATTCATAAACACATGTTAACAATACTCCATAAAAGTTTTGGATTAAGATATTTCCATTAGCTTAGTCAAAACTCCAAAATATAAACCACTTTCCAGGTTAACACATAGACTAATCAAATCACTTTTGACTAAAACTCTCTAGGTCAAAACTCCTATTCATGGCTAAAACTATTTTTGACTAATCAAATGAACATGAAATAAAACTAATAATATATCCCCGAAAACTATGACTCAAAATGAAAAGGTTTCATGAAGGAGTTATAGCAATAAAATACTTACAAGGGGTCCAAAATCACCTAGCAAGAATAAATCTACTTGATAGCTGTTTCGAATTTCTTTTTAAGAGTTGGGTAAAACGGTGATGAAATGATATTAAGAGGGTCTTGCATGACTATAGGCTTTTGGAGGAGTAAGTTATGGTCTTAAATGACCTTTGATTGGAAGTGATTAGGTCACATAAACTAAGGAATGGGTAAGGAGTAAGGCTGACTGCTGCAGTTGTGAAGCATAGAGGGTGATAAGGTTTATTTGTACTTCACACCATGTCACTATTGAGTGCAGTCGAGGGAAGGGTATGGCTTGCCTTGTGGGAGAGGAAACTTCCTCAAGAAGTTTTGCCAAGTTGACCAATTTCTTGGACCCTAATGGGCCTCAACCAAGTAGGCTTCAATTTGGGATTTAAAAAGGGTTTGATTAGAATTTGGGATGCTATCAAGACCAAATTCACTTTTTCTTAGTCCAATCAAATTTTCAAGTTTTAAAAAGTTGAATAATGATGTCATAACATGAATTGAGGAATTAATATCACATGTAAATGATTTAATCAAATGATCAAATACTATGCTAGAAATCAAATAAAAAAAGGTTTGAGGCCAACTTTAGAACTTGGAGAAACTGTTTAAGATTTTGATTTCAACCAAACCTTTTGGATTTCAATTGAAATCCCACCACTTTAGGATTTTTCTAGGATTTGAACTCTCTTTGGCTCGGCATAGTTTGGATGGTTAAATGAAAAATAGGGTTTTGTTTAGGTGGCTCAGTCTCATACTTTGATTCATTCTTAAAATATCTCTTGATTTCTTTTGGTGTCAAGTATCAAATACTACTCACCAAGTATAGCTAAAATATTTTCAAGTGTCCAAAGAAAACTTCTCTATCCTAATTTGGACGTCTCATACTGTGATTCTGAAAATACTGCGCTAGATGCTACTAAGGAGGTTACTATTATTCCGGGAAAGTGAAAACTAAACTTTATACTGAAAAATTCTAAATAATAATACTAAGCTAAAAGTACAATTCTTCTAATGAAATTCAATCCTGAAGTGTCTCCAAATAACTAAAGTGAAAATTTTAACAAGCGTATTGACCAAAAACTAAAAATAGGATTATTGCGCCATAAAATCCTAAATAATCAATTGAGTCTAATGTCGCGGATCATAGCACATTCCAACACAGTGAGTGATAACACTGACTATGCTAACAGACTAAAACATATGAGATTAGGCGATTCGTAAAAACTTATGAAATTTTCATGAGATTTCTAAACTCTAGAAATTCTACCATTGAATTTGTAGCGAACTGTTACAACTATAAGATAAACATTTATTGTACTATTTGTATATTTTGTAAGCATGTCATATTATATTTTTTAGGCATGTCATATGACTGCATCATGTCATATCATATCAAGTGTTTGCAAGGTTTATTTAAATTTATTGTTATATATATATACATATAACGATAGTAAGGTAGACGGTTCTGCCATTAATTGGAAAGGTAAAAGTCTTGGTGTCAAGTTTAAATTTTAATTAAACTTTGAGGTTTTGGTTAAGGGTGATGATTTTGGGATCTTGATTGCATCCCATTGTCTTTTTTTTTTTACATGATTTTTAAGTAAGTATTTTAAATAATGTTGTGATTTTTTTGAATATTTTAAGATGTTAAAAAATACGTAAAAAAATATTTTTTTATATGATTTTTTTAACATCTTAAAATATTTTTTTAAAAATATAAAGAAATCACAACATTATTTAAAAATACTTAAGAATTATTTCAAAAAACTAAAAAAAAGGGAAAATCGGGATCCCAAACGGCAGGACAAAAATAATCTCCTTTGATTAAAGCCAAAATTTTTGGAAAGAATAGTCTGTATTGGACTAACCATTTTAAAATAATATTATATTATATATTTTAATAATATTTTTTTAACTCTTTCTTTATATTTGTATGAGCAAGTGAAAAAAGAAATAAAAACTTATTGCAAAGGGTGGGTGAAAAGTACTATGTTTTAGTTTTTTTTCCCAATCTTACATTTTTTTTTTTTTTACATTGGGGGAAGGGAGATCAAATCCACGATCTCCATTTTGGAGATGTTAGACTTTGCCATCAAATTACATGCTATTGGCCAGTCTTACATATTGACAGTGACTTTCACTAGCTTATGATCCAGTGGAACTTTTACAAAATAGAAGGCTGGAGTTAAAGCGTTCACATCTCATCCCTCAATTTGTTTTCTTTTAAATTTTAACTAAAAATTCCATTTATTATAAGTTTTTTCTAAATTTTACTCATCTTAAAAAAATTTCTTACATCTCATTCATATACCTTCCTTCATTTATTTAAAATAACATTATTTTCTTATTTTTTGTTACTTTTTTCTCTTACCTCTAAAACCAAGAATCTAAACTTGCAATGTACATGAACAATGGGCATTAATGTGAATTATCCAAATTTGTAAACAAATCAAGGTGAATAGAAGTACCCAAATCAAGAATCCCGAAACAAGCAATGTACATGAACAAATCAATGCGATATTCAAAAGTCAACCTCTGAACATATACAATCACAATTCAAAAGTAAAATCCATTCAAGAGAAATCGAAATACACTTGTTCTCCAACAGAAGTAAAATCCATTCAACAGAAGTACCAAATATTTGAAACCCTAGGCATATAGCGATGAGTAACAAAGCGATAATGAAATCAAAATGCAAGTTATCAATACACACCAATGACAAGAACAAAATTGAAAGGAGACGTGATTCAAAAACCCAAATGGCAATGTAGTAGAGATAAAGGGAGAGAGACAGAGAAGGGGGCGAAGAAAGAAAATATAGGATTTTGGAAGCATCTTACCGGAGACGATAATGATGACGACAATGAAGAGACAAAGGAAGATGAACAACAAGCAAGGGACTCAGGGTGTCCAGATCGGAGGGGCTACATGGGCAATGGTGTGGAAAAGTAATAGGAACAAAGGATGAGGATGTACAATGACCCTTCATATGTGGAAGCTACTATTGAACCCCCAAACCCCTCCCCCCCAAAAAAAAAACAATTTTGGGAGAGTGGATATGGGCCAAAAATAGGTTAGAGTAAGCCTAATAAGAATGCTCTAAAGGAAAAGAAATTGGGATTAAAAAATTCTTTTACTTCATGAACAGTAACTTGTTATGTTTGGATTTGGTTTTCCATTTATTGTAGCTCATATTTTGAGTTAAGAGTAATTTAGCTACTCCAATGCAGTTGATTTTAGAAAAATTTAGTCATATTTTAGACTCCATTGCATTTGGCTAGTCTTATATCAGTGTTCTAAGAGGTGAGCTGCAATACCTTCTCCAAATCATTAATTATTTATTACTTTTATGAAAAAATGTATTCTTAAATGAAAAATGATTTGTACAAGCTTGGAATAATTAAGTCTCATATAAGATTTTGTAAAAAAATGGACTCCACCTAATATATATATATATATATATATAAAAGCAATTCATTATTAATAGGATCCATTATTTTTACAAAAGACCTATATAAAATTTGTCTATTTGAGACTTATGCATAACATTAATTTTCTTAAATTATCATGTAGATTATTCTAATAAATGTTTACATGATATAATTTAATTTAAAAAATATGAATCATATAATCAATTTCTACAATTCAAACTATGTGAATAGTATTTGAGAATAAGATAACTCTATTTATATTTACATTTCTTAATATTTTACAAGTAGCAAGCGTGATTCACTACTGTTCTACGTGGCATACGGTGGAGGACAGCATTTTCTTTAGGATATTTATTTATTAGTAGCGTAAGTGACGTTTGCACGATATATATTTCTCTGAAGACGATATATATTCTTTTAATTGGATTACTTTTGGTCAACCTTTCCCATCGTTAGGTTTATACAAAAATATGGGCAAAGACTGACCACCTAATCGCATGGTTGCACTTACCTTGCCTACTTCATATATTTTTTGTTTTTTTCTCATGAGCTACCTATTTCATATATAATTGGAGTACTGAATTATTATCCGACCAACTTCATAATAATTAAACTGCGGAATCTAAAATCATGCATGAAAGAAAGGGAAGAAAGTTATTTCCAAGGAAAAGCTGCCAAATCATCAGGATATCAAAGTTTCATTGATCTAGATAGCATACCAGATTGATTCCAAAAAAAAAAAAAAAAGATAGCATACCAGATCATTCATTACATGAATCGAGTTTTCTTCAAAATTAAGATAGTTCCAAATGAATCTAGATCTAGTAGCCAGCCATATTCATCTCTGGTCATACATGATATGGATCAAAAAGTAACAGTAAGATTGGCCGCCTTAAGATTTGCTTTGATTTCTTGGATCTGTTTGATATCCACCTGAAAGGCCGAAGCCAACACATCTTCTGGCAAGGGGGGTTTTGCCGCGAAAAGTGATGTAGCAATAACTTGGTTGCCGGGCCCCTGGCTATCGAAGATCGAGAGCATAGAAGAGTGCTCGTCGCCGCCGCCGTAATGATAATGGACGAGAGCCTGAGGGAAGACAAAGACTTCACCTTTCTTGACGGTCTTGGAGATGAGCTTGTTTGCTGTGGTGATGAAGCCTACGTTCATTTGGCCCTCCAGAACGTATATAAGCTCGGCCGCGCGCGGGTGCACGTGAGGAGTGAAGCTAGGCCCGCCGGGCAAATAGTCACTGCGCGCAATCGACAACGCAATCGTGTTGAGGCCTGGAATCTCTCGCACGCTGCCCAACGTTGCATTGAATGTCCCAATCTTGGTGTTGATAACATTTGGTTTAATTAGGCCGGCGAAGAAGAAATCATCTGCCGTAACATTTGCATCGTCCTTGCAAACAAACCCGTTCACTTTTATGTCTGTTTACACGCATGAATGAAATGAGTATGTATATAAGAAACAAAACATTTGACTATATATTCTAAGCATTCAAGCGAACCTTTTCTCAATTCTGTCTTTGATACGTACCAAATTAATCAAACATCATATATATGTACCTGAAGAAGTATCAGCAACACAGATATCCTGCAGGGAGTCGGGATCGGATGCTATAGCGCTGGGAATTGCAGTAAAGATGACCAGACACGCGAGAACGCACCTTACCAACATGCCTGAAATTTGGAAGAAAATATAAGAGATCGACTGATGAACCAAGAAAATGGTGGAAAGTTTGGTTTGAATATGGGTATAACGCAGGGGCAGCTGCTTTATTTATATACATGTAAAGTAAAATGACAGCACAGGAAGTGTTCGACGAAAGTTCTCAATCAATTGTTTTTCATTTCAATTGTTTTTTCATTTCTATTACTTTCCCGATATGGTTGGTTTATGGTCCTCATGTCTCTACCTTTTTCATGGGAACCAAGGTTTCCTTTGTCGTTGTCGTGTCACATATCAAACGGCTAGCAAGTAACTAATCCTATGGCCCCAACAGGTTAAAAATTTGATGGACTACTGGAGTAATCGTTCTCTTCATAAATAACGTAATAATAATATCCGTTTTCCTCGTGGTGAAAGTTTTGAAAAAAATAAAAAAAATAAAAATGAAAGAGGAAATTATGTATCATGTTTTAATGTATAACTTTTATCGTGAGTTGCTACAGAACCAATCCGCTCATCTTCAGGTCTCCTCTTAGTAGTTCTTCCCTTTACGACTCTTGCCAATCATATCCTTAATAACCATCCTTCCCCCACCAACCACTCCATTAGTCATCCACTTTCTCCCACCATCCCAGCCTTCTGTACCAACCATTTTTTCCCGTAAACCCCTCTCTGCTGTCTCCTGAAATGGAAAAAGCAAAGTCAAATATCGACCTCCTCATGGCATTCTGACCGATTGTCTAAAATTATTTTTTTTAAAATATAAATTTATACATTTATTAAAAAAATTTGATCATATTTAATAAAATATAGAAATATAAAAATAAAAGAAAAAAGAGTAAAAATACTTTAATGAATAATAAAATTAAAAATTTAACTTTTGTTAGATAAAATTTTAATTTTATTACTCACAAAAGTATTTTTATTCTTTTTTTTTTATTTCTCTATTTTTAATTAAATATAATCAATTTTTTTAATAGATATACAAATTTATATTTTTTTAAAAATATTTTTAAACAACCTAATAAAAATGTTATCATATAATAAATAAAGGTGTTGACCTGGATGACATCATTTCGGTACCATCTTCTGAGACTGCAGTGAAGATTTCCAAGCAAACACTAGTCGGTAAGTTGGTATCTTCGAAACCTCTCAATAAACATATTTCTCTCTCCACCATTCGCGCGGTTTGGAGCTTTGTACCCGGTATCACAAGTGAAGACATAGGTCCCAATACCTTGGAAATAGACCAAGTTTTTCTCCCCTCCAATGCAATAAAGCAAATTCTCCGCATCTTGGTCAAAATTAATCAAACTATATATATATTTATATATATAAAGTGACTATCAAATGATTTTTAGCTGATAAATTGTTATACTTCACAATCAAATTTCTATTTTAACTCCGTTTAATATCACTCGTTTGAATTGTTACTTAAAAGAAGAATTAAATATTATTAAATACCTCAGTCTGAATTGGTTTAAAGAAATACAACTATTCATATCCAGGACTATGGAAATGCAATTATTCGCATCCTCTATTAGAAGTTCATCTGTATTCTTGAGAATACAATTAAAGGAAGACAATATGTATTCCAAATACTATTATCTTTATTATTCTCCCATGCACGCCGTGTAAGAAATGCAATTATTCATGTCCATCTATATTTATTTTTTATTTTTTTGATAAACATCCACATGTATTCTTGACAATGCAATTAATTTTCATAATGCAATTAAAGTAAATCAGTTTGTATTCTTGAGAATAAAATTATTTTTATTACTCTCCTATGCACGCCCCGTAGAACAATATATTTATTGTCAGTTAATGGTATATAAAAAAATTCAAGCCACATTTATAATGTTTTTCCTTTATTTATTTATTTTTTTGTTATTCATCTCACTCTTTGGGCACATAAGAAATTTTTACAATTTCAATTTGTGTTCACATTGGTGTGGGATGATATTATAGTGTATAGAATTTTTCTTAAATAAAATCCTAGAAAGAAGTTTTAAGAGTGGTTTAATTTATTTTTTCTTTTTTCAAAAATTTTAACGGTCTCCGTTAAACTTTTATCATTCACAATTCCATAGGTTAAAACACCCGTTAAGTTCATTCGTTCGCTATTGATTTTATCATTCACGTCTTTTCGTTTTTTCTTTCGCGACTTTCTCTCTCGCAATTTTCGTTTTCTTTTATCCTGGGCTCTCTTGCTGCAATCTGGAAGCTTCAGAGTGGTAAGCACGCATTTTCGTCTTCTTTTTTGGATTAGCTTTCATTTTCTCCATTGTTTTTAATTCTTTTATTAATCTGGTTTGAATTGGACTTTGATTTGTATTTTTTCCCCTCTGAGTGTGTCTGCAACATAAACTTTTCATCTGCGAGTTAGGGCCAAAGCTAATTTTGAAGGTTTTATTTGTAAGTCTGAACACAACTTTTCAATTTGTAAGTCTTTTTTTTGCCAATTTAGAAGATCTCACTTCTTTTGCCGTCGAAGAACACAATAAGAAAATTGTTTTATTTTTATTTTGTTTTACTATTTTTATTTGTGGAATTGGATTTTTTGGGTATGCTTGATTTTCCTTCTAGGATTTGAAATAATATCCTTGGATTGCCAGTTGTTAAATCATCAGTTAGTCAATTGTATACAAAATTTAAAGAAATTTTCAACTTATTATTTTTCATTCTAAAAATGATGAATTTAATCAGTTGTATATATCGATTGTAGTCCCAATTTTATGCACCACATGTATTTCTTTCTATGAATCAAATCCAAATGCCTAGAATTTATGGGCAGAATGACATTATTTCATCACTGTTATTTATTTTTTCTGTCCATTTCCCATTGACCTCAGGCATTAATTCAATCTATCTACATGTTTGCTTTATATATGCATGGTTCGAGATTATCATCATGGTGAAATAATTGTTTGTGGGTCCAAAAATGTTCTCAGTAGTGGAAGACTTACAAAGTTTACTTTAGAAACATCCTCTCAAAAAAGAAGTTAATTTAAAAATCTGGAATTAACTTTGGTTAGGAAAATTCAGGAAATTTTAATTAAATGGATCGAAATAATTTAGAAATTTTCCTAATGTTGTTGTTTAGTATTTTGGTACAATATATGGTGTATAATCAGGTTGAATTTATCTGAGATCAATTCTTCCAGCTCTATAAACAATTCATCTTATCTGATTTTACACTTCTTTTAAACTTTTTTTTCCTGCGATTTACTATTTAAACGAGACAGGATTTATATCTTCTTCCCTTATGATTATTAGGGTGGCATCAATCTTAGTTGGAAATTATTCTTACTTTCTCATTTTTTATTTTTTGTGTGCAGAGAAAATTTATATGTGCTTGGGATCGATGCTCTCACAAAGTTGCAGCATTTTTTGGTAGAGAAAAAAAAAATTAGTTGTTAATTCTAAGACTGGAACAAAAGTAAATGTTGGCTTCTGCCACTTAACAAAAAAAAAAATCGGTGATTTGCTACTTATAACCACATTACTAAAAAATATTATACATTTTCTAAGCAGATTTTAGAGGTAATTGAAAATGAAAAAGCTATAAATAAGACTATCGCGAGATATAAAATATTGATGGTGCTGTGTCATGTGGGCGCATGGCAGGGGTAATTGCAATGAAATATGGTGACACTGGTTTTGCATGCCAATTGAACATAAGGTAAGTCTTGGGTTTGACATATCTAAGTATTAATAATTGAAATGATTCATGCACCAATATCACTTTTGTTTAAATGTTGGCTAATCAGTTTTCTTCAATATATTAGATTTACAGGGAATGCTAGGTAATCATTTGCATGCTTTTTGACTCCTGGAATGAATATTCGGCTTGTAGGCGAGGGTAACAATTATGTGTGAAAGGTTTGTTGAACAAAACTTTGCCTCCATTACCTAAAACTCAATCAAGAATCGTGGTAAAGTTATTATTTTTCAGAGATGTTTTGTTCAGGAACTTAGCGATGTTATAATTTTTCGGAGATGTTAAGTTTTTTAAGAACCAAGAGATGAAAAATAACTGATGAAAAATAACCATAAAATAATTATCGGATGTGCAAATAATCAAATCATACTATGCTAAGCTCTCCTACACCTACAACATCTCACCGGTCCTTCAAAATAATATTATCATAAAGAAATTACTTCAATTTGATTCTTTTATTAGCTTGAGAGAAACAACTAAACAAAGGAAAAATGCTAATTCTTTGATTTGTGCTGCTTCTCTCTCTCCCTCTATATTATGCTTTGATTTGTGTTGCTTCCTTAACTATAAGTTATTCTCTCTTCCTTTTATTCCAGAAGAGTTAGAGGTGGTAATGGGTGCAAGGTTGGAAATGACAACAACAGCTTGTAAGTATGGTTTGCCTTCATCTCAGTTTAGTTGCTGTAAAAGCAAAGGAATTTGTGGATAAAGTAAAATTTTCAAAAACTATTAAGCTCAGCAGCAAAGCAGGGCATCCTGACTCTAAGTGGGTGAATTGGTTTGAAGAGGTTGATGGGGAAGGTTGCATCTGATAAATGCCATAAATGGGTCTTCAAAGAACTAACAGAATGTGAGCCAAATATGTCTAACTATCGGCAAAGTTCTTTTATGCTGTATGGGATAAAACACTCACACCTTTTTATTTGTTTGTATATTTCTGAAAAATTAAGTATAGATACCATTGATTTCAATTGGTTAGATGGTACAATGTTAATGATTGGAGGTAATCTTCCTATTTTTGGTGCTATTGAATGCAACTTTTTCTCCTGAATGGACTGATCAATTTGAGTCAGGAATTCATGTCAGAACAGAAAATAGTTATTCCATTGTTGCAAGTCTCACTTCAGTAACTTGATTCAATTTGTATGTAGGATAATGCTAAAACTTGAGAGCTCAACTTGATAAACAGAGAATTGTTGTTCAGAATGTTGTCTCTAATACATGGGTATGCCAAAATGTATTTTCATTTGTAATTGATGATGTTACATTATAATTCATGTGATTTCTTTTATCTTTTATTTTATATAGCTAAATGGCTAAGAAATGGTGTTAATAAGGTATGCTTTCGGAATGATGGGAAGGAAGACTATTTTCTTATGTCTTGCCTCTTGTCTGATTTTCATTGTTGAATTTTATACATGACACTTTATTACAATTTTTTAGAAACTTTCAACATTAGGGGCCTCAAGTTAGGATGAGAAGATTAGGAAACTTTTGTTTGTTGAATCAAGCAAGTTGGCATTTTGATTTCTATATGAGATGTAGATTTATTATTTAAGTAAATAATGACTATGAGATCTAATCTTGATTGCAAATATAATTATTTGTGTACATTTTTTTATAAAAAATTATATTATTTTTATAAAAAACCGTTTCACTTAACAAGGCTGAATATGAGTTTTCTTATTTGTTTAACTATCGAATTACAATGGGACTATCTTATTGTTTTAACCATTTCCTTTGTTTTATGATATATGAAAACGTGTAATTACTTATCATCAATTAAATTATGATTAACCATCAAATTTTCATTAGAAATTACATTTTTTCCTTTCAAGTATTATATTAGTAATCAAAATTTATTTTTAATAAAACAAAGATCAATTCTTAAAAATAATCGCATAAATAAACTAAGCAAACGTGTTTTGCACGTTGCATTTAGCTACTATATATATATATATATATGTACCTGAAGAAGGAACAACAATACAAAATATTCTGTAAGGAGTCAGGATCAGATGCGATAGTGGTGCTAGGAATTGCGGTAAAGATGACCAGACATGCAAGAATGCACTTTACCAATTTAATGTAATTTTTATGATTGAATAAGATTAAATGATTAGAGTTTAGATTTGAATATTAGATGAATATAATTTAAATAGGATTCTAAATATTTTTTCGATAAGGATAAGATTTTGTGTCGATTTTAAATTTGAATAATGGATGAATGTAATTGTTAAATAGAGCTCTAGGAGTTAATCTAGTAAAGATGAAGTATTTAAATTTGAGAGTTATTTGATAAGGATAGTATTTTGAATTGTAACTCTTATCCAAACTTAATTAAATTATAAGATAAGAGTCTATAAGAGTCCTATAATAATTTCGAGTCAAAGAATAAACTGAAGGGATAAAAATTTAAATTTCAAATGAAGAGACCGAAGCTGATCAGAACTCAAAATTATCCAGTTGAAGTGATCCAGTCCAAGTTGTTAGCAAATTATTAGCAATGTAACAGACTAGGACTCTAGATAAGCTCAACGGCAGACTTCTTCTGGCATTGCCTATAAATAGAGAAGTCGGTTGAAGGGTTTGATGAACATTTCAAAATACTTTTATAAGTATTCTAAAGAACTTGAAGCCGATGGGGTGTTCAAGTATTTTTGTGAGAGAGAATTTTTAAGAGGAAAATTTTGTAGTGCTCAATCTGTGGGATTGAGTGAGAGCATACTCCAAGGGGGAGTAGAAGTGTTCGTGATCAACCATTGGAAGTTCCAATAGAAAAGACAAGGATTGGAGAGCGTCAGAAATCCTGGTTACCTACTGCGGTAGAAGACATATATGCCGTGTGTCTTAGATAAATGTGTTGGGTTATAAAAGTTTTGTAAACAGTTTACTTATAAAACTTTCAATTAATAAAATTGATTTTCCTAAGTTTGATTGTCTAGTAGGGTTTTACCTTTGAGGAATTTTTTAAAAGGTTTCCCTTCGTAACCAAATATTATTTTTAGTTTATTTAAATATTTTATGTTAGTTACTAATCTGTGCTAATAATGTTGGTTTAGCATTCATGTGTGAATCTAATGGTACTTAAGTAATTTCAATTGGTATCAAAGTAGGGTTCACTCAACCTAAGTGTAATCCGTTCTCCTGATAGATTATGACAACTCTATCATTATCACCACAATTCAAAGGTAATAATTATGCATACTGGAAGATAAAAATGAAAGCATTCCTAAAAACGCTTAATGAAAGAGTCTGGCTAACCATGGGGTCAAGATGGACAAGGTTTACAACACCGATAGAAGAATGGACCTCAACACAATTACGCATTTGTAATTAGAATAACCGAGGTCTTAATGCTATTTTTATGGCAGTTTCTCCTGATGAATTCAAGAAAATCTCCATGTGTGAGAATTTTGAAGACGTTTGGAATATTTTGGAAACTATCCATGAAGAGACCAAAATTGTAAAAAATTTCAAATTATAATTATTGACCTTAAAGTGTGAGAAAATAAGAAGACAAGACGATAATTACTTTGATTATTTTTATGCACAACTTAATGAGATTGTAAATTCCATATTCAATTTCGGAGAGAAAGTGGAAGATTCAAGGATTATGAGGAAGATTTTTAGATCTTTGCCAGAGAGGTTTCGACCAAAGATTATGGTCATAAAAGAAAGTAAGAATTTAGATAAAATTCAGGTAAAAGAATTGGTAGGTTCTCTGCAAACTTATTAATCCACTCTTCCTTAACAAAATAAAAGTAGGTCCATCATACTCAAATCTGTTAAGGAAGAAAATCATTATGATGATGAATATCTGTGTAACGATGACTTAGCTCTAGTAGCCAGAAAATTAAACATTTCATATTTAATAAAAAGAATTCTAGCAAGATGAAATATGTAAAAATTTCATTAAAAAGAATGGATCTGAAAAATGGAACACCGAGTCTAAATATAAGTCCAATGTCATGAATGTTCTGATTTTGGTCACATAAAATTTGAATGTCCCAACTTTAAAAGAAGGAAGGGAAAATCATTAAATAATGATTTTGAAAGTTCAAGTAAATCTTCTGAAAATAAAACTGGTTTTATTGATTTCTCTGCATCTGTAAATGAATGTGCTGACAACAGCAAACAATGTGCTAACAACAACGAACAATGTGCTGACATAAGTGAACAATGTGTTGGTGTGTGATACTAATTTTGATATTGCTACCAAAATTAATAATGATGAATTAAGTGTGCAAGAAGCTTATGAGGATTTATGTGAAGAATTTGTGAAGATTCAAAAGGTGAACAAGAAGCAATGCAAAAACTTGACCACCATGATGAATGAAAAGAACAACTTTGTAGAGGCATTAAAGATGGCAGGACTGGAGGTGACAAGGTTGTGTGGTGAGAAAGAAGAGCTGGAAAAGAAGTTAGCAACTTTTTAGGAAAAAACTTCCACTCAAAAACTCAATCAACTACTGAAAGTTCAAAGTGATTGTTCGGATCGCACAGACTTGGGGTACAATGCTTCTAAAGCTTTATATCTTGAAGCATCCACTGCCTCTACATTCAAAGGTATCACCTTTGTAAAAGGAAGCAATGCAGAAAGTGTCCCAAAGAAAACTGTGAGCAAAGGTAAGGCATCTGTATTCTATTCAGGCTAATCCAAATATAAGTTCATTCTTACTTATCATCATTGTGGTATTTCTGGACATATAAGGCCATATTGCTTTATCTTCAACAAAGTGAAGAAAAATTATGGTGAAAGTGGTGAAAAGAATAGGCCAAAATCCAAAACAAAGTAGATGGTCAAAGATGATGTCATGTCGATTAATCAAAGCACCACTTGCATGTTCTTGCACTTCTTGCATATCATTAGTTTAGAACATGTATGCTTATTTATTTTTTTATTTTTAAAAAAAATATATAGTAAAAAAATAAGAGTTTTGATTATTTTGCTTCTATCTTCAAAAACTTTATGTTGTTATTATTTTGCAAGGTACAAGTTTTATGAGTATACCGAGTTTTTGAGCATTGTGACTCCACCAATTCGCTTTGATAGGATCGAGGTAAACCTTGTATGGTATGTGTTTTTACTTTTGATACACAAATCTTAAAGAAGACCACACGAGAATTCTATTTTCTACACTGTGAAGAATTTAGATCTGACTTCTTAACAATATGTTAACATAGCACAAACAATAAAAACTGTCCAAAGTAAGGGGAGTCTATGCTTTAAATTGACTAAAATTAGTTGAACTTAGTACCAAAACAAAAAAGGTTTGTTCTTGCCATGCATTAAGGTTGATCCTTATATGAAAATTAGGGTATTCAAAAATCATTACGGAAAAAGATGGATACTCATGCATGGATCTAAGTTCTAAAAGTCCTTGCAAAAAAAATTGTTGTTTTAATCATTATAAAAAAAAGATGAGCAATACAAAATAGACATATAGAGTGAATATGGCTTTGTGCATGGAGTAAGTTGTTTTTTCTGATATCTAGACCCTAGTATAAAATTTGACTTTCAAGCAAAGTTCACTCTTAATGGAGCAATAACAGGAAAAAAAAATTATAAAAGAAAGGGAGAGAAATTTAAGGGGAAAAAATAGGAAAAGAAAAAAATTCATTTTTTGAAAAGATTTTTTTTCCTTACTCACACACACACACACGAATTGCTTGGCTGGTCAACTATTAAGAAAAATGCTTGATTGTGAAGACTATCTAATAAGGAATATATCTTCTAAATAAGTGGAGAAATGTTAAGTGAAACAAAACTTGGACAATGAAATTATACAAAAAAACCCAAGCTTTGCAAAAGAGAAAAACATGCTGATTTTTTTAAAAACTCATTTTATTTATTTTTCTATTATGCAAAGTTTATTTTTTCAAAAATTAAAAAAAAAAAAAGAGAAAAAGTGGAAGATGAGATTGCTATGTGCCAAATTATTTTTGAAAAATTTGTTGAAAAATCTTTTCGACATTCCCAAAATATTTGAAAATCAATTTGGTTAGCTGTATGCTGACAATCCACACAGAAAGAGAGAAAGATCATGAATGGTTCAAGGAGGAGAACTGAAGGCAAATTGTCAATAAGAGCATAAGCACAACGGAATTACTTCCACTGCTAGCAAAGGATATTAATTAACCATGTTTGATTGTTTGATGGTTTGATACTTATATGTTTTTATTCTATGTGAATGTAATTCTGAACTTTAATATGATTTTAAAGTATAACCATTCTACATGAAATCTTTGTTGTCGCCTATTTATTTTGCAAGAATTAATCACATTCATTTAAAGTGTATTTTTGTCATTAATTAGTTAAAAGGAGAGATTGTAAATATAATTTTTGTGGTTGATTAGAATTAGATGACTAGGATTGAAATTTGAATATTAGATCAATGTAATTTAAATATGATTCTTAATATTTATCCGATAAGGATAAACACTACGGCATGTAAGAGACGCTGATGATCTGAGGAGCTTGTTGGGGGCAGGCCAGCAAGCAACTCCCACCAAATGTCTACATATTTGCTATCCATTGCCCTTGATCGCCGACACAACGCATTTGTTAATTCCGTCCACCCAGCAACGAACGCAATTAATTAAAGTAATTTTTATGTAAGAATAAAATTTATTTAATATACATCGATCATGATATGATAGGATGACCAAATACGCACTGTAAGAAAAAATGAATATATAATTAATTAATTACAATTAAAATAATTATTTATAACCAAAAAAAACTACTTATAATGAAAAAAATCATTTTAATTATAATTAATTAATAATATATACCTATTTTTCTTGTAATGATGTAACAATTATTTCCTATAAACAATGAGATTTATGTCTCAAAATTACCAATATTTTTCGGGAAAGAAATACACGATATATATACTAAAATTACTACAATTTTATTCCCAAAATTGTACAAACTTCGTGTAATTAATTAGTGGTGGAGCATCACTTATTGATGCATGTAAGTACGTAATAAATATTAATTTAAGTTCTTGATACAAAGTCTATAAATGTAACAAAGCCGATTGTTCAGAGTATAAAATATTCGATTTTGAAAGCTACATAAAAATTAAGATCCTTCATTTATTAAAAATGAGCCTATATCGTGCGGAATGCACAAATTGTTGTATATGTAGTATACGAATGAGGAGAGAGGCATAGAAAGATACAAGGTTTTATAATGGAGAAATTCGAAATGGTTTATATATAAGATGGTTTATTTGATGAAACAATATAAAGATTGAAATAATACTTTTAGGTGGAATCTTGAATTAGTTTATCTTTATATGTTAAAAAATAAATGAAATTAAAAATTCATAATAGTTCATAATGAACAATACTTTTAAAAGGATTACTGCTTTATAAATATAACACTTCTAAATGTATGAGAGAGAGAGATCTAAAGATAGATATGATTTTATTGTAGACAAATTTGAAACATTTATAGGGTTGTTTATTTTGGCAAAATAATATAAAAATTGAAATAGTACTTTGGGTAGAGTCTTGAATCGGTCTATATATTTATATGTAAAAAATAAATTAAACTTAAAAGTTATAAGAGTTCATAATAAAATATTGTTTTTAAAAAGATTACGACTCCATAAACATAATATTTCAAAATTTCATTTTTTATTTCAATTATTGTCTATAATATAACCTACTGTTATTAGTAAAACATCGTGTCGGAAGCATATGACTCTACTTTTATATATAGTAATAGATTGTGTCACATGCTTTATTTTTGTAGATTTTAACTGACAAACTTTAATTAAATTTATGAATTATTATAATTTGATGGTTTAGATATTGTCAAATTCTAATGATATATAACTCAACTTTAGATCCACCAATAGCAGCCAATAATATAGAATCAAAGCAGTATAATTTCAGTGGTTTAATTAGCTGCATTAACAACATATAATTATGCATGGCACTAATGCTAGCTGGGTCCACTTTTGCCTACCATGAAATGGATGTCTCAACCCCTGATTACCAACAACCCTGCCATGAACGGATGAAGGGAATTTAATTCCTAAGCATCTCTGAACTCCTCTATCCATTGATGGATCATGTCACAAGTGCTGACGGACAAATACCATTAATGTCTGATTAGTGCATATCATGCCTCATATAACTACCGAATATAATATTCTCTTTTGCTTTAAATTAGAAACGCTTTCACACACATCATTGCTGATATCCAAATTTATTCAAAATCTGCCGCCTCCAACATGGGCCATATAAAGACACATGTACATATATGTATGTGTATATATATAAGGATTAAAACAATTTGCAAGGTAAATGATATCTAGTGCTTATACTTTTGTACTACTTCTGCTTGGGAGCTAGCTTTGCTTTGATTTTGTTAATGTCTTTGCTACCAACCTGAAAGGCAATAGCCAACACATCGTCTGGCACGGGTGGTGTTGCCGTGAAAAGTGTCAGAGCAATGGCTTGGGTGCCGGGGAATTGGCTATTGAAGGCTGCAATCACAGAAGCGGGCTTGTCGCCGTTGTTCTTCTGAAAATGGACGAGACCCTTGGGAAACAGAAAGATTTCACCTTTTTTTATGGTCTTGGCAATTAGCTTGTTTGCTGTGGTGATGAAGCCAACATCCAGCTCGCCTTCCAACACGAACACAATCTCAGTGCCACGCGGGTGGGTGTGAGGAGGGTTAAGTCCACCGGGGGCATAGTCGATTCGCGCCATCGACACTCCCAAGGTGTTAAGACCTGGAATCTGATTCACGTTGGCCGGCTTTGCAACTGAACCAAATGAGTTGTTGACAAGTCCTGGCTTAGCCAAACCGTCGAAGGTGAAATCAGCTGCCGTTACATTTGCCTCATCCTTACATACAAACCCGTTCACCTTTTTGTCTGTTACATGAATGATTACGTAAGAAAGTACATTCAGCCGAACAAAAAAAAAATATATATATATATATATATATACCCCTGAGATTTGAAATAAATATCATATTTTATCATATCATTTACCTGAAGTGGGAGCAGCAACGCAGAGATCTTGAAGGGGGTCAGGATCGGATGCGACAGCAGAGTTGAAGATTGCAGTAAAGATGACCATACATGTAAGAACATTTGCCATCATGTTTTGAGATAACTAGAAAGAGATTGCTATATTTAGTTAAACCAAATAAGAAAAGAGTACAGGAATGTGCTTGGTTCGAATATGGAGAAAGAACAGCCATCTGCTTCATTTATATACGGATATAAGAAATAGATAGATAGGGAAAGGCTGTCTGATGTGATGCTCAAGCAGAGACTATGATTTCAGCTTAAATCCAAAGCAAAGAAATTAAATATTTTAATGAAGAAGAAAACCATATGCATCTGTGTTACCCTCTTTTCTGATGCGCTATTTAGATTTGAATGTGTTGGTCAAATTTCAAAAACCAAAAGAGTGTCAATGGCGCTGGAAAAACCTACCAAACTGCTGCTTTTCTTTCTTTTTGGAGCTAACTTGTCAATTAAGAGAGAACTTTAGGAGTGATTTTAACTTTAAATCGAACACAACGGCCAACTCAATGAAGCGTGATTGGTGAGACATTATAAGGACAAATAGCAACTTTCCCCGTACAGTCAAAAAAAAGAGGACGCGGAAATTAACGAGAGTAGTGCTAGATACCCCGGCATTTACGTCCGCTACGGCTTCACGGCTAACGTGGATAATATTAAAAAAAAAAAAAAAAAACTAAAACAAGTAGAAACCAAAAGCAGGGGGAAAGCATTTTGAGAAGCAAAAATCAAAATCTCTGTAGAGGCGAAATCAGAGAAGCAAAAATCCCTTGCTGTCGTCGTCCAGTTGTTCGGTCGCTGTCGCTGGCCGGTTGTTTTGGCCCCGGTCGTCATGTGTCCATAGTGTTCGGGTGATTTTCTGGGTTTGTTTTCGGGTTTTGTCATCTTTTTTGGGAACAGTAAAAAGCCTATGAGAGGTAAAAAGTACTTATTTTAATATATTTGACTGCACCGTCCTCAGCAAACACAAATTAGTTTTGTACAAAGTGTAGTCTTTTTTTTTTTTTCTTTTGTCATATATGCATTTTTCAAGGATTTGTTTTCTTTATTGCTTATTAAAGCACTAACAACTTTACATATTTTAAATTTTTTTTAAAAATTATAACTTTACATATTTTTTTTTTAAATTGATCATATTTGATTAATAATAAGAAAAAAAAAAGTGAAAGGAAATAAATAAATATATATATATTTTTTACTCGTAAATAATAATTTTTCAAAACTCTTTAAATAACTAAATTTTTTTAAAAAGTGTGTAAAATTATACTTTTTAAAAGAAAATTTTAGTAAAATCATTATTAGTGCTCTTAATAACGATTTAGTTGGGAGGATAGAAGTTAGCTAGGAGATTCTTTTACTGGACAACAAGAAAAATATTCAAGGGAAATATCATTTTTGGGTTAAAGAAATTATCTCTAGGATGCAACAGAAATATCATTTCCAAAGTTCTTTAATGATACTATTATTCATGGCTCCCATCAAAAAGTCTTTTGGGAGTAAAAAGATCGTGAAATTATTTGCTATATATATTATCTCAATAATGAGCTTCAACCAGTGTTTTTGTTTATTTATTTAATTTTCGATTGGCACTTCGAATCACATTTCTTGCTTTTAGAACCTTTCAACATTATGTTTTTGCTTCTAATGGGGCGTGTGATAGGAAAATGGGTTTTGATGCGATTTGTTTGGATGCAGGGTTCTATAAATGACGAATCCCGGCAACTTTATTCATAATTACTTGGTAATATAGTATGTGAAAAAGGGAAAAAATGATAATTAAGTTATTCATAATTACTTCTGAAACGCATGCATTTTTAGTTCTATTTCTGATAAAAGTACTGATACAAGGAATAAATGTTATTCTGTCGAGTCCAGGGTTGTGGAGCAGAACTTTAGTGGAGTTGAAGGTTGGGTTGGCGTGGGATCATTGTTGTGTGAAGAAGTTTGGATTGTTATGTTCACTTGTTTTGGTGAAAGCCTCCTTTGAAAATTTTGTAGTACTTTCTATAAGATTGTTGGTAGAGTGGCATACAGTCCATGGGGATGTTTCTCCTTATTTTTGGCTATGTCTACATTTTGACTCATTTTGTTTATATGCATATATTGCAATTTTATTGTGTTGTGGTTAAGATATACTTCTTGAGCAGTCCATCATTCCTCAGTCTTGTGGATGAGCTTTTTGTAATGGTGTTGAAAATCTGACGAAGTATTAAAACATTTTCAGATGGAGCCTTTCACCAACACAAGTGAACAAAACTATCCAAACTTCAATCAAATCAACAATGATCCCACATAAGTTTTGTCCCGCAACCCTATACACAACAAAATAAACATTGATAAGAAGAGGCACACTACCAAACACCTTGCTGGAAAAAATACATTAGACCTCCGTTAATATGTCAAGAATATATGATGACTCTTGAGTATTGGCTTCAATTCATCTCATGCATCATTTTCTTCAATTTTCTTTTCTCAACTTCTTTCAATTCTTTTCATTTTTTTTTTCTTTTCCAATTTTCTTTTTCTTTGGCATTACACAAACAACTCTAAAAAAAACCTCAGTTCTTTCGTGAAAAAAAGGTGTTTTATATTAGTATATTAGCAAATGTTCACTGTAAAATAGTTCAACCAACCCAGCAGTTCTCATAATGCTATCAGTTCAATATATACACAAATAGTGAATAATTTATTCATCCAATTCACCGCCTTATTGAACTAATTGAAGTAGCAAAACAAATAGCAAAGAAGCATCATAAAAGGATACAAATTACAAACTGATGGTGCTGACCAATTAATTATGAACTCGCAAGAAATAGTTTAGAAAAACTCTTTTTTGGCCGAAGATAATAATTTGTTATTATCTCCTCGATGAGATGATGAACTGTGACAGATCCACTCCAGAACTATGCATCAATACCAAATGTCCTTTATGTTCCCGATTCATACCAAAGTCACCTTTGAAGAAAATTTTTAAAAGAAATTTGTTCGGAAATTTGAGAAAATGTGTAAAGAATGTCACCAAGAATGTTCGGAGGACTGGGTTTTGAAGAATCAAATCACAGTGGACTTCTCACGACGACTGTTAACCTCTCTCTCACCCACGACGAAGACTGCAATAACCAGAATCCTTCACCCACAACAGCCATTACCCTGATTTCGTATAGAATTTTCCAATTAACAATCTGTTTAAATTTTACCCAAGAAATGGCCGTAAACACTAAGCATCGTTTACCGAACTCAACAACTCATGGCGCTGAAGAATGGGCCATCCGTCAGATGGGACAACACCACTACTTGCTTTATTATGCCTTTACTTTTGGTGCACTACGGGTTTATTTTCCCACTTTCCTGAACAAAATTAACTTTGTGTAAAATCAATGAGTTGCTAAAAAGTGGATATTGCTTCTTAGGTCCTGAGAAAATAAATATTTATGCAAATATGATAAAAAAAAAAAGAAAAAAAAGGTAGAAACTTTCATCTAAGAAAAATGTATTTGCAAGTCGAGAGATCTTTCAGTGAGAGAAAGAGAGTCCATCTATGATTCTATGATGATACTCCTTTTACTAACTCGACCTCAATTTCTACAAAAATAATTGGTTAGATCCTCCAGCCTTACGAACACACACACGTGTCAATATTAAACATAACGAAGACTAGAAGGAATAAATGAACTTGTATTTCCAAAAATGTCCAAGAGTATGATTCCAAGTTCTTAAATTCATAAAATGTTTTACACCTTGCCTGAAAACTGTGACATTGTTGAGGCTATGTGCAAATGAGAACAAACCTAGCCGAGAGAGAAAGAGGGGGGAACCCCCTAGGCCCTAAAATAGAAGAAGAATAAAAAGAGTAGATGTGAAGCAACTATCCAGATGATCTCCAGATCCTTCCCTCCAGTGAAACCACCATAACAGAAACATCATCATGATATTTGCGTCTATCACCATGTGGAACATCCAGCAACTCGTGAAAATCCATTCCTGTGAAAAATCATCCGGAAGCACTCATAAGAATGACAAAGCAAGTACAAGCAGATCATTTTTACTACCATCCATAATTAGTGCTCTTTCATTGTCTTTTGTCCCAATTAGTCTTTAATTCAGGAAAGCATAAGATCAAACAAGAGATTATATCAAATAATAAAAAGCAGAATAGCATACCCAGTGGTATCAACCCACTCTCTATTGGCTTTCAAATCTTTTCAGAAAGTCTACAGATTTTATCATCACCAGAAATTACCCACTATTTGAGCAAGAAATGTTCTTAATGGAAAATACAAAACGACTTGTTGTCATCCACGCATGTTAAACTGAAAGAGAAGACATTCTACTCTTGTCTGCCCACCTAAGTATTCTCTTATTCCTTTCCAAATTAGCAAGTATTATCCAATCTAAGCTTCCATAAAGTGCTGACAAAATGAAAAAGACTAGCAAGTTAATCAATTTACCATTCTTTTTGGCAGCACGAAAGAGAAGCTCTGCTATGAGGTATTGAGCAGGATCACCTTCAGGAACATTTTCTATGAACCAAGTGACATGGGCAACTACCTCCTCGTTGCTAAAGTACTGGTAAAGTCCATCGGAGGAGAGTACTAGGAATCGATCGCTCGAGGAAAGTCGGTGGTGAAGAAGGAAAGGAATACAGCTGACATAAGGAACATTTCCCACATAATCAATCCGAAACATCCCCAGCAGAGCTTCATTACAAGTTGGCTGCACCCAACAAGTGAAATTAAAAAAATGATGAAATGCAATGACACAAAATATACATAAGAGAGATGGATTAAATGGAGGGTCTGCAAAAGTAGACATCAATGATACCCCTTTCAAGTAAATGACAGGATACAAAGTGGTCTTAATTAACGTCTTGAGTTACATGATCTAAACTTCATTGCAGTCCCACACTATGCCTTATGATGCATTACAAGCCAAGTAACTCTTGGAAGAATGATAACCGGATTGAAGGAACAAGAGTAAACTTAACATGGAGCTTAAATCCAGACGATCACACCATTGATAGTGTATCCCATAAAATGTGTCTAATGCTCCAAAAAATGAGTGATCATTATACGATCTATCTCTTAAGGTCACACTTTACAGCTATCTGCCCTGTCCACGATAGAGCCCTGAGTGGTCCATGATTACATGGTGTGAGAAAATCATGATCAACTTCTATTCAGAAAAGCTCCTATGGACAACCCAACTTTGGTCCCTAGTTAAACTGCATGATTCACATTCTCCAAAGCAAAATATTTAGATATACTCCCATCAGTTAAACTGCTTTTGCTCCCACATCCCAGTGAATGTAACCCAACATTAAGTACACAGCTGCAGTGACTGACAGCTGAAAGAGAAATGGCAAGATCATGGTTGTCTGTTTGGAGAAAGGGAAGAGTAAAGACTTGGAACCAAACCAGGTAACAATCACGCTAACAGAAAGTTTAAAACAGCAATCATAGACACAACCAAACCTTTTTCCTCACAATTCTAACAATGGTTTTCTTTTCCTAACTGCTTAATATTTTTTAATGCCTACTGCTCAAGGGTGGGTCACCTCAACTTTGGGCCTAGTTAAAGAACTGCACAATTCACATTTTCTGAAGCAAAATGTTATGAATATTGCTTAGACTGCAAATTGGGTAGTAGTTTGAGGCGGCTTTGTGCAATATTGTTATAAATATTGCTTAGACTACAAATAGTTGCTCTCAGAAAAAGAAAAAAAATCATATTCTTGGTCAACAAAGTATGCATCATGTTTCCTTGCTGGCATGTAGTCCTCCATTCCCTAGTAACATTGTAGTTATGCCAACTGCCAAGCATGTATACAAAGGCATGTTTCTACACAGACATAACATGTACATCTTATGGATGGAATTGAGCAGAAACATTCAATGAAATGTTGCACAGCTAAGAAACAACAAATACAAGAGCAACTAACCTTCTTCAGGAACCCAGCACCGAACGCTCTGGTGACTTTCAGTTGACCCTTAACTCGATCATTAAACACAGCCTGGTTATCATCAGGATGTTCTGCTCGAATTCTGAAAACTTCCTGCAACAGAATATAAAATAACACAAATTGTTGGCACATAATCCCAAAATTTCATCATAATCTTCTCTTCCTTAATCTATTTCTTTTTTGCTAATTTCCTTAAATTCAGTCTAGATTCAGCCAAATGAATTTAAAACAATATGGTTTGATTTCTTTATAATCCTAAATGAAGGAAATTCTTTATGAAGACTAACTTAATCAATGAATAAAACTTCGGGCAACTAATAGGTTAAGCCACTAGAAGGCATAGATATGGCAACTAATTCTGACATTCAGATTTAATCAACAGGACCAGGAAGATGATTACTTGTTGCTTGAGCAAATAATTAATTACGATCCAGTGCAATGACATAGATTTTTATTGGCACCGGGTGTTCAGGAAGTGTCCCTCCTAATCCCAGAGGTGCTCAAGCCCTTGACAAGGAGTTTCCTGTAAGTGTACCACATGTAATTCAAGGGAGAAATCCCCCAGTTTGATAGATCCTAGAAATTGTTTGCATGCAGTGAAATTCAAACCTTCGACCTGGAGGGAGCATAGCTCTAAGCCAGAGGTCTTTACCACAAATAGATCCTAACCACATGTTCGGAACATAAAAGCCACAAATTAAATTAAAAATATACAATGAAGAGCCTGTAATTTAGAAGAAATGGGTTTTTGTTTTATCAGTATAACTAAACCAAAAGGTTGATTCTAAGGCCTTGTTTACTTACAAAAATGAGACCAAAAACTCAAACATATCTCAAATTTATCATTACACTTTTTCAACTTCTTATATAAAATATAATAAAAAATTTAACTTTTTCAAATTCTCATACTACTTGTTCAAATTCGCATACAAAACTAATATTAAAAAAATATCTTACAATAATATTTTATTCTTTTTTTAACTTTTATCTCATCTCATCTCATCTCTGAAAATAAACAAGGCCTAATATGCATAAGGACTGTAGCAGTAGTCACATACTGCTACAAATGTGACTTCCATATGCATGAACATACAAGGACGGGGGTGAAGGCTAGTTATCAAATAAAAAAAGGGAAAAAAAGGACAGCAATTTACAAAATCACGAAAAGGGCAAGGGCAAGACTACACCACTGTGTTTAGTGTAGATTTATTGCCATCCCCTCGATTTCAAATTTTTTAATCATACTCCTTTCTGTATCCAGTAGTCCTGATCAACTAACTGATTTCATTTTCACTTTATGTTAAAATCATCAATATAAATTAGTCATAGTGAAAATAATCCCAGATTCCCATGCACGCACTCACTACCCACATCTCTCTCTGATCACATCTATTGGGATATACAATTGTTCTCCCGTGACAAATTTTTTTAATGGTTTCAAAGGAAAGTAGTTTCATTGAACAATGATTATAAAAATATAAACTTGAGGAATGTTAATGCAGCTGCATCAAGCAACATGGTATTAGGTGTATTTTAACCAAAGATGATTGAGAAATGCCAAAGACAGATCCAAAAGGCAAGATGATATAGATTCGTTATAGAAATGTCACCTCGTCAACACTTGTACTGTGATCGGTGGAAAGCTGAACAGCTCTCATCTTTAATCTGCATAATGAAATCTCCCGGTTTTTATTTATTTTGTTAATCTGACTGTTCTGATTATGCATAGGAGAATCTTCAGATATTCTGTCCAGTTCCATACGCACTAATGACTCCCTAGATCTATTTCGATACCTCATATCATCTTTCGAAAAATTTGGATTAGGATTACGGTCATTTGGCCTTTCCTGAGCCAAGATCACTCGGCTATCCCCAAGGTTCATGACATACACATCTTGATCTTTCATTAACATCACTAAAACACATGATCCCATCAAAGCAAGCTCTGGGTTTTTGTCAAGAGCCTTTTCCACCATTTCCATGTAATCCTCTTCAGTCCTTTCAAGAGCTCGAGCCATCGCCCTTAAAACTGTATCATGATCAACAACACCAGATTTGCATCTCCTAATAGGTCCTGAGGGTTCCACCATTCTCTCTTCAACACAAGTCTCCTCTCTGTGCCAATCATAATTCCAAGGAAAAAGTTTCTTTCGCAAAGACTTTTGCTTCCGATACATTTTTCTAATCTTTGAACCAATTAATGACTTTCTAGTATTCTGCCTTTCCCTTGAAACACAAAGAGCAGTTGCACCTTGATTAGTGGATTCAACCCCAACCCCAACATCTTCACCTGATGTGGTGGGATCTTCACCCCGATGGCTACAACTATCAATTTTGGGGTTTAATGAGCAAGATCTTACCTGATCTCCTTGTGAGGTTTCTCGACTCAATTGAAAATCCCATGAAACTTTTCTTTGTTTCCCGACCTCTGAGACTAGCATAGAACCTTGTCCATCCCAAGGCTCCATCTGAAGTAGCTCATAAAGACGCATGCTTTTCCTGCCTTGGCCAGTCAAGTTTGCGGTTGCAACTGAAACGGCCGCACATCCAGAAATGCTGGGCTTCTCACCATTGGTTTCGACACCATTCCTAACTTCTTCATTCTCCTCTACTATTTCACAGTTAGAAGATTGACCTCTGATAATTACAGGCCTACATGAATCCTCAAAACTACAAGAAATCACTTTACTTGAATGAGGTTTCGGCTGGTCCTGCTTCCTGGACTCTGAAGTTGCTTCAGTTTTTCCAGTCTCATTGAGTTCGGGCTTTAATTGATCATTAAGAGGTTTATCTTCATAATCCCAAAGCAGTCCTTCCAGTTCTCTGTCTATAGCTTTGTAGAGATGGCTCATCAGAAAGTCTGGCGCATCTGGCCCACTAAAACCATCATATATTCCAATAAATAACCATCCTTGTTCTTCAGAAAGCACAACTTGTACCCTATCTTCACCAGCCTTGCCATGAGCCCATTGCAAATTGTGAGTACATCTATATTCCCCTTCCGATGGCATCCCATCAAGGAAGTTCCGTGAGGCATCTGATCGAAACTTTGGCTCCTTAGAATGCCAGGCCAATTGAGACACAGGATTGAAGAAAAACCGTTGCATCCATCCATGTCCCCCAGAATGTTTTGAGAATGTCCTGGAGAAAGTGCTCCTCATTGGTCCACTCACACTCCTCATGAGACGGTGGAGGCCTGCTCTTTGACGAACTCGTGCAAGTGGTGCAGAGAAGTTAGACTTATCAGTAGCATCAAGTGGACCAGACATCACACCCTTCTCGATTGGCCCGGACATGAAACCACCTCCCCTTTCCAAAGGACCTGAAGCAAAGCCTCTTTCAAGAGGTCCGGACATGAATCCGTTCAATGGCCCGGAGCAATGCGGAACAGGCTGCAAAGGGATTGCAGCAAATGAGGAGGTGCTTTCAAACGATGCAGCAGGCTCTTGGACATCGCTGGCAAACAATGCACTCTGATTCCCAGTCCTCGCCGTAGAAACATTGGCACTGACCGAAGCCCCTGAGATGGTTCTAAATGTTGTTTCCGGGATGGTCTTACTTGGTCTGTGTAACCCCGAGGGATCATCTATCAGGTCATGCCTAAATGACCCACTTAAAGTTTCAGAATCAAGAGTGCTCGAATCAACAGTAAATCTTTCAGAGTTTGATGGGGTAATGGCAGGAGATTCAAAAATCGAGGGCCTAACGTAACAAAAGGAATGGCCTAATCCTTCATCTAATGGGTCTAAGAACTCTAAATCAACGCCATTTTTCTCGCTGAAAGGCACAAAACAGCCGACAACACGAGAAGTGCCGTTACCCATTAGTTACTTTTAGAACTTAAAAGAGATACCTCTGAGAAGGAGGGTTTATGTAACTATGCACCATGAACAAGTATAGAAGAAAAGAAATCAGCCGAATTGGCAAAAACCCAATAAAGCCCAGAACCACCTTGCTATTATTTTGGTGCCTACGCATCATCAGTCTCTGACTCAAAGCCTAGTGTTTTGCATTAAACATAGACCCAACCTTTTGTGTGCCAGTTAGTGCAAACCAGCCAATTTCTCTCGTCAATTAGAATAGCAGGCAGAAAATATCGAAACAAATCAACAACTACAAACGGTAAAATCCCATGATCTGACCTTGTGAATAGTGGTAAAACACGAATAAAGCAGTGGATCGAGCAGAGCCGCAAACAGATCTAGGAGCGCCAAAGGACGGTGAATCAATGAATGGAACACATCAGAAACAAACAAAGACACAAACCCATTTCAGATTATCTTTGTGGAATCTGACAAATATCCAAATAAGAAAAAGCAATACACCCCTTATGATTGAATCATGCAGATTGCAGACAATAGGAGAAAAAACGCTAACACAGCGTTGCAAGAGAATTTAAAATGGAAAAAAAAAAGGGCAGTAGAAAATAGTTTTATCGCGAGAAATCAAAGATTGAAAGCTGGAGTACGTATTTTGACTAAATGGGGAAGAGCAGAGCAGAACAGAGTAGAAAGGAGAAGAGAAAATGTGGGTATCGGTTGAAACATATTTATATTCAAGAAAATATACATAAAAAAATAGGGATTTGGTCTGATGATGATGAAGAATCAAAGTTGAGTTCATCAAGGAGTCTCTGTCTTGGGGTTTTCAAATGGTTTGGGAGGGTAAATACTATATAAAATAAAAACCCACTCCAACCCAAAAAACAATTAATACAAAAATCAAAAGATAAAAACAAAAAGTATATAATATTATTATTACATTGAGAAGAGGAACTGTTCATTTCTCTGCCTTTAATTTTATAAATTTTTCCAGCGAATGATTGGACTGTGTATTGGTGGTGTTGGAGTCAATTAATAACCACTAACCCCATCATCATTCTCATCAATGAAATTGGATAGGTGGGGGGACGCCACCATTTTTTATTTTTACCATAATTTCATTTGAGGATAAAAGAAATGAAACTGCATTTACTCAACAAAATCTCACCGCTATGAAACCAGTACAATTCACAAATACTCAGTAAATAGTTATGGTGGGAGAGGATTGACTCGGTGAGGAGGGGGTGGTCATACTTCACCGAGACAGTACTGCCAGGGATGAACTTAGGGGGGACCAGTGGTTCCTGTCCCCATCAAAATTAGTGAGGGGAAAGGGAAACAAATCTTACCCAGTTTTTTTTTTTTTTTAGAAACTTATTTTGTCACAAAAATTTGAGAAACAAGAAAAATATGAGGGGCGTTTTTTTGTTCGATAATTGTAATCGTGACTATGTTGCTTGATCCTACAAGGAATACTTTTGACTTTAGCGGTGCAAAAGAATGGGAGAGAAGATAGCTATTAAGTGAATTTGTCGACCGATGATCCACGTATCAATAATCAATATTCCTGTTTTTATATTCAAAATTTAAATTTGTATTATTTTTATATCTATTTTTCTTTTCAAAGAAAATATCATATTTTAAAACTATAAATTTAATTTTTCATTTCGCTTATGAAAATAAATGCCAATTTATTTATTTTATAAATATATATTTTTTCACTAGTAAATTCCACCAGCACCAATCAGTTATTCGTTTCATTTTTTTTTTAATTTCTGTATTTTTTTAATATTTTGAAAAAAGATTAATAAAAATACAGAAATACAAATATATATCAAAAAAAAAATTTTTTTTTAAATTACAAATAAAGTGTCGGTTAAAAGACCATCAAAAGCGTCGGTTAAAATAGTTCACTTCATTGATCAAAAGCGTCGGTTAAAAAACCATCAATTAAATTCTAAAATTAATTTAAATAAAATAGAACTATATAGGCTGTCAAGTCAACCACACATGCCATTAGGTTGTTAAGAGTAAGGACTCTCTTTAGAGAGTGAAGATAACCCACTGAAAGAAGAAATTATAAAATGAGGATGGATGGGGGTGGTCGACCACTCCTTTACAATGAAAATTAACTAATTTAACGAGTGAATCAAGTCATTTCTCCTAAGGTGATCCAATTTTTGGGATACTCTCGCATGGTTGTTAAGTGGATCCAACCATTCCCACATGGATGACTCCTAAACTTTCAATTTTCTTGTACAATTGTTTAAATAAAACTTACCAATTGTTTAAGCTTTTTTGGGGATCATTTATTATTTTTTCCTTCAATAACTTTCTGTCTCACTCTTTCAAAAATAAAAATAAAAAAGAACTTTTAGATTTGCATTTCACTGAAGGAAGACATCCTCCTTTCCTCTCTCCTTTCATTCTTTTTTCTTTCGCCTCCTCTTCTTCCTTTTCTTTTTCTCTTTTTGAGTTTATATTTTCTACATTCAATGTTAAAAAAAAGTTAAATCTATAATTTTCAGACAACTCTCAAAAAACATGTACAATACAAAAATACTCTCAATTGTAAATTATTTGAAAAGCAGTGATGATTTTGTAAAAATCACTGCATCTAATTTTCACGCACCAGTCATTTCGACAGTTCTTCTCATTATATACTTTTGATCCTTGAAATTGCCACCACCAAAATTTTCAGATCTATTTTTTGGGATTGAAAAGAGACAAATTACATGTACCATCAAAATTGTCGAAATTGGTCCACATTATATACTCTCTTTTTTTTTGTTTTTTTATTGTATAATAAAAATAAAAAATGAATTCATTTCTTGGCATTTCTCCATAAAGATTGAATATTCTCTTTTTATTAAAGGTGAAATTGAGTTTGTTTAAGCAAAGTTTTATTTCATGAATGTTTGTCTATAGTCAACAGAAGTGAAGTCTGGATCAATTTTGTAGTATAATAGTGGAGTTCTAAATAATTAATATAGGATATCTCTGGATCATAAATGTAAGTTTTTCATTTGTGACATTTTTCTAAAAAAAACTTACCAATGACTGAATAATTTTTTTTTTATATTAATTTAATTATTATTTTTTGGAATAATAGGAAGCTCATCACGTCACAAGGAAAATTATAACTTCAATTTACAAAGTGACTTTTATATTAAAGAAAAACTACGTCCCTAACATTGTCACGTCTTTTTAGTTTTGGTCTCGTGAATCCTATGACCTGAAGATCGTGCGTGAATGTATACTCAATACCTTTGTCAGCCACGGAATCTCCTATTTCAATCAATTATTTCCTAATTATGCCTCCAAAAAGTCAACATACTTCACAAATATCCTACTAATTATCTCCTAGAATTTCTCCTTAAATCCCTCATTTGCTTCCCTAGCTTTCTATTGCTACCAATAATAATATATGTACACAAATATCGTTATCTATTTTCCCCTACTTTTCCGCTAGCTTTTTCAATTATCTCATATCAATCCATCATAACTCTATTTTTACTTAGGCCTGCTCATCTAAGTCGAATAAAATCTAATCTAATTTTATTTATTTTTTTAATAATTTTATTATAAAATTTCAAGAAAAATTGAAATCTAAAATCTAAATTATCGAATTTAAAATTGGGATGAACAAACTTATTTTTATCATTACTTATTTGAAGTTTATGTACTGTACAATTATTTATTTATTTATTTATTATTCCAATGAGATAATAATAGACATTATAAAATCACCCAATTTATCTATTTTTCTCATATTAATTTTCGACGTCCTCCTTAAAAGACTAATTTTTTACCCACGAGACTATCAATATTTTTCAGTAATATTAGAAATAATATTAAGATAAGGTATGTAAATCTAGTTACTCTTTTGAAAAATGTAAAATTTATTATTAAAAAATAATTATTTTATATGAGTGTAAACAGAACAAATAACGGAGAGATGCGAAATCGATAATCTGGAGAACATGAAAACTTGATTTTATTACTTATCAAAATTATATATATATATATATGGTACAGTAAAAGAAAGACAACATCTTAACTAATGTGTACATGCATACAGGTGATAAAATAAAAAATAAAAAAAAAAGTTTATATACACTAATAATGAGTTTAAATTTATTTAAATTTTTTAAAGAAATTAGTGCAGAAGACTTGAAATTATAAAATTATAATATTAATCAATTTATTTTCTATGCTTCAAATAATTTTCTGATTAGATGGAAGCTGGTTTGATTGACCACATCTCAGATTCAAAACCCAAAAACAGCAAGATGCTTTTTTTTTTCCCTTTAATTTATTAGAAAGCCTTATCAAAATGGAGTCATGGGAAACGCGGGACATTAAATACAACTTGGACGAAGCTTTTAAATGGTTTAATTATAGTTGGTGTTCTTGAATTTCAGCTGGCATTCAGCTATATATTGAAGAATAGAAGGGTATTTTTGAATTCAAGAATATTTCAACGCACGAGATTTCCTGACCTAGCCATAGATGTATCAAGATTTTGACCCAAGAAAAACAAAACAAGCCGCAAATTAAATAAGGGATGTAATTAAGAAAAAAAAATAAATCCAAAGACTGCAACATTATTGTCTGGTCTGACCCCAGGCCCTCAGTTCAGTGGCAAGCATACATATCATGTGGAGGATACGCCCAGATGTAAAACAATGATGATCTTGTTGTAAGAAACTATAATGCACTTAAATCATATATATGTACGTGACATGCGTATACGCCACTTTGAGCTGCTCGTTGTATATATGCCACCTCCCGATCATCAATATTGGCCTGAATGATTGATGTGCAACCGGACCATGTCATCACGAACGTGCATGTATGGTAGTTGTTGTTACATGTGCGAATGTTTTTAAGCATGATAGAAGTTCATTAAAAGATAAATTCGTGCGGTGTGGATTCTTATGATTCATTAAATTTCTTTTAGGATAAAAGTAATTTTACAGTTTTAAGTTACCATATCAACTCACATCATTTTATAAATTTATTTTTATATAATTTTTTTATAATTAAAGTATTTCTCTTCATATATTTAAACCAAAATAATATTACTTTTATATATTTATGTATGTATATATATATATTTCGATTTCCTCTCTTATGTGGGTCGTGGACTAAACTTTGGTTTCACTAAGTAACACAATTAAGTGCAATTTGAATAAATTAAGTGTACAAATACTGCAAAGCTTCATCTAATAATACTTTAGAAAAGGAAAGAGAAAAAATAAAAATAAAAAAAGTCAGAAGAAAAGGGCATAATAACAGTGATTCTGTTGCTGCCGCTGCTGCCGCTGCCTAATAAGCAAGGACCAACTCCACAAGCATGCACCCACTCCTCTCACATTGTTGACCAAACCCACTAGATGATGGCGACAAAGAAGCAAAGAACCTGTCCCCACATGTACTCTTTTCAACGCCATTAGTGTATAAATCTCTTTGCTCAGACCAAAATATATTGTTTTCTTTTTATAATAATAGTATTAGATTTTCCAAGATTTATGAGCCTAATAGTTTAATAAACCTCAATAGAATAAAGACATTGCGTAGGAAAGTCTGGTGGAGGTAGGCATCTTCATGAACCAAAGTCTAACCTATAAATATTTTCAATTATTTGGACTTTGGTACGTAGCGTAAACCTCATCCTTCAACCCATCCACGTACACCGAAAACGAAACTTCAACATAAACAGTAAGAAATAATTGAAAATATATATTTTTAATTTTCTCATAGATTATATTACATATAGCTCTTTGACACTATAGCTCACGTTCGTACAAATAATCATAAATTAACCATTATTGCCTCTTTGACACTTTAACTTAAGTTTACTTTTAGGTTTACTAGCTTTAATTTTACCTAATTAGTAAGTTCGACATTAATCCAATATTATAATATTAACGAATTAGAGTTAAGGGTTCTGACTCTAAATATTATGTCAAAATTACAAGCCATTTGAGCTCATTTAAAATGAACTAAACTAAATATATGATATTTAGAATTGGTAATTTTTAACAAATCATGAGCCACAAGTTGACCTATTCATCCAGGTCAAGTTTTGACCTGATCCAATTCTGAAATTTTATTTAATTTTTAATAATTTTAACATTTATATTTAAAAGGTTTAAGAAAATTCTAGATTTAAAATTCAAAATCTAAAATTTTAGATGAACAGACCTAACAATAAGCAAGAAGAGTAGCATTTTCTTTATGATATTAATAAACTAGATTCACTACAAAAAAAAAAAAAGAATATCAGTAACGGATTATTTACGACAAAGATGAATATTTGCGATGAAAATATACTCATTTTAATGGAGAATATTTATTTTAACAAAAAAAGCTGACTACAGACAAATAATTTTCTTATAATGAATTAAATATTTTGATCTACAATAAGTCAACCATTTGAGTTCATTTAAATTGAGCTAAACTAGGTACTTGATATTTAGAATTGATCATTTTGTTACAACTCGTAAATCTCACACGAATTTAATAAAGAATTTGTGGGTTAAAATTAAAAAGTTTGATAAGTTTAAGTAAATATGTGAGTTAACTTATTTAAAATAAGAATTTGATTGGACACAATTTGAACTCGACATGATAATACAAATTATCAGCCAAATGTAGAGTTTCAATCAACTTATCATTAAATTAAAAGTTTTCGGACGTGCACTAAAAAGAAATTAGTAATTTATAAGATCATATAGTGGAATTTATTCATTAATCTGTATTTTTACTGGTTTGCAATCGTACCAACTCCAGTCTCCAAGCCACTTATCCACTAAATAGGACGCTTTTTATCTAGGCAAAAAAAAAAAAAAAAAAAGGAAAGCAAACTCTACTTCTTAAGGAAGGGAGGAGAATTGAGAAGAGGTTTGGATGGACCATGATTACACCCAAAGTGGTGACTAAAAATATATTTTTTTTTTCTAAGAAATTATTAAAAAGGACATTAATCCAAGGTTAATCAAACTTTTTTTCGGTTGCAGATCCACTAAAAGATGTTTCAGTTGATTACTTGCCAAAAGTTTATAGGTTTTGACTATAATGTGCTATGAGATCATGATTGCCTCTGATTATGTCTACAGAAATAATGGAATTATATAAAATTCACAACATAAGTTTGCTCATTTATTTATTTCGAGTTATATTACATATCATCGTAAAATATAAATATTATGTAATGATTTTGAAAAAAAATAAAGTTTACTATTAAAAATTAATATTTTTTTTCAGATGATACTCATTTTTTTTTTAAATAATGATGTTATCTTGTATATTCGACTACAAATATCATTTCTCTAATTTGTAGAATATACCAAAAAAAATAATTAATTTTCATTTTACACCTATCTTTAGTCGGATAGATTAATGTGTCACATTTTAAAGCGGTTGCTTTTATTGATTTGTTAAACAACCATTTGAAAAGTGTCCAATAATAAATAGGATTGAAGATGACAAAATATATAATAAAAAAAATTATTCCTCTTGGGTTAAAATCAACTAGTTGTAGATAGCATAATACTATAAGTAGACCCGTTCATATAAATTCTAGATTCTGGAATTCGAATTCGAATGATGAGTACTTTTTTTGAATATCTTAAACAAAAGTATCAAAATTATTAAAAAGTAAAGAAAATATTAAGATCGGTTTACTCGACCTAGATAAACAGACCTAACAATAAGATAATATAGATCATAAGATTAACAACTAACCATTTATTATAAAGGTCAATCGGCCTTAAGATAAGGCAACTTAAGTTATTGCCAAAGGCTCCACCCTATGGCAACATTGGAAAGGCCCTCTAATGTTTTTGTCTTTTATATTTTTTGAGTAAAAATAAAAAACCATTACATTAAAATATAAATCAAGTTAATGAAAAAAAATGACAAAACGTAAACATGTTGACAAGTTCTTAAATGCATACAATTGTAATGTAATACTATTTACACTACATGGATATGGCAACTGGCAAATGTAGTGTTGTTCTTAGAATATTCCTCGAGGATTATTCATGAAGTTATATTCATTAGCCTTTCTGTGGGCTGTTGCAAAGAATTCGAGAACACCCCCCGGCTAGAGGTGTAAATGGTCCGGTCCGGTCCGGTCCGGTCCGGGAAATTTGTGGACCGATTTCATTCGGTCCAAAAATTCTCTCACCCTGGACCGGACCGAACAGGAGTTCGGTCCATACCGGTCCGGTCCAATTCGGTCCAGGGGCGGTCCGGTCCGGTCCAGGGGTGCCCCATATGATTTAATGGGCTAAATTTAATATATAATTCTACAATAATCAAATATTTTTTTGGTCCAAATTTAATTACTATAAATTATAATATGTTAATATTATAAAGTATATATTATATATTAATATGTTAGTATATATTATATATTAAGTATGTTAGTAAATTATAACTAATAGTCTAATAGTCTAATAGTCTAATAATACTTTCACATTAGTATATGTTAATAAACTATAACTAATAAGTAATAACATTATTACAATTTACATTAGTATATTATATATTTATATGTTAGTAAATAGTGATAAATTATTAATAATATATTAAATAATAATAATACACTTATTATTTATATATTAATATATAAGAGTATATATTATCTATTAATATATTAGTTAATATTAAATATTAAGTATATTAGTAAACTATAACTAATAATCTAATAGTCTAATAATATTATTACATTAGTATATGTTAATAAACTATAACTAATAAGTAATAACATTATTACATTTACATTAGTATATTATATATTTATATGTTAGTAAATAGTAATAAATTAGTAATAAGATATTAAATAATAATAATACACTTATTATTTATATGTTAATATTATAAGAGTATATATTATATATTAATATTAATATTAAAATTTATATATTATTATTTTTATATACATATCTTTTTTTTTTAATTTAAAAAAAAAAAAAAGATTCGGTCCGGTCCGGTCCGGTCCAGGGGGATGAACTTCCTGGACCGGGACCGGACCGGAATTTTCCGGTCCATATATTTTTTGGACCGGACCGGACCGAACTCCAACCGGTCCGGTCCGGTCTCGGTCCGGTCCGGTCCGCCGGTCCGGTTCGGTCTTTTTACACCCCTACCCCCGGCCGTAATGCAATTCCAAGTTTCCAACCCGCGCCACCCCCAAAATAACGAAAACAAGAAATGCGTCCCAATTCAATTTTGGAAAAATATTTATGCAATTAGAAATTGAATAATCATAAATCGTCGCATAATTATTTTAAAAAATTAAAAAATATATAAAATCTATATGAAAAAATAAATAAATTAACTTTAAAATAAAATACTCTACTCATTTTTAAAGTGGTTATACGACATTTACGTACTTTATGATTGTATGTAACATTAATCTTCCATCTTTCACATAATTAGCCTATTTGGAGATGTTGTTCCCAAAATATTTGAAGATGAGAATGTCTTTTGCTAACCTGGAAATGTTTTTTTACCCCTAATTGACATCTTATGGCAACGTTAATGCTGTGGATGGTGCTTTACAAAGGCTAATGAACCACTGGAAAACGAAAATATACTCAAATAGTATCTCGCCTACCCACTCTTATGAGTGAAGGAGAGATGATAGGTTTAAGACCCATTGCATGCATGTGCAACATACCAATATAAAAGAATAGGCACAATCACCAGCTAAAGGTGGGCCTCCTCAGGAGGCATGATCCTTACTTGTACATATCATAATACTAAAAGGTGGAAGCTGAGGGTTATGGCCTGAACTCAACCAACCTTACACCTGAATAAGAAAATCGAGTTATTAAAAAAGTTTCTTGAGTTTTATTTATTTCTTTTAATTGTGTTCATTTCAGGTCAAATGAATGATATGGGCTTTTAACCAAATCCATGGCCTTTTTATAGGCAGATGTTTACAGTGCTGATCAGGTCTGGCCCATTTATAACTGGCATGTTTCAGTGGAAATACAAATAGTTATACAGAATCCTGTGGTAGTTTATGTTGGTTCAATCTATGACTAAAACACCTAATTGATAATGTTCTGAATTTTCTTTATGTAGATTCCATGGTTGGACAATCGACATGTTATGTTTGGACATCTTATTGATGGAATAGATATTGTGGGAAAACTGGAATCCCAGCAGACAAGCAGGTCATATATTCCTTGGGTACAATCAACAATGCCCGATGTCAATTGCAGAGAGCTGCCCATAGATGGTTGATTCAGCTGTAAGCTGTTAATTGATCTGTCCCTTGGTTTCTCTCTCTTTTTCCTAGTTGTCACCTTTTCTGTTTATTGTGCAAATGATTTAGCCAACAATTCTGTACATCAGATATTAATGTTAGTTTTTGATGAGGAAAATTCAGACGAATTCGATGTGCTAGAATTGTTGGAGCATGTATTATCATAAGACGTTTGTGTGACCTAAGTTTATTCTGGGATGCCAAGTTGGAGAATATGACTTGCTCAAAAACAAAAGCAACTCGGGGACTGCAATTTTTGTAATCTTTGTTCTTTAATGATAATTTAATAAAGCTTAACATAGGCATTCCGCATACACTTTATTCTACAATTTTGTATGAGAAGGTGTACATGATAAATGTGTGGCTAAGGTGAAAACTATGCCAGGATAACTGTTGGAACAGCACTGGGCTGAATAACTTGCTCAATCTGTTCTTCTTCACCTTCCCATATCTCAGGTAGTGCTTCTTTGATATTGTGGATGCTTGTCAAGACATAATCTGCACCAGGCACCAGTGTTGATCTCCCCACCTGTATCAATAATCTTTCTTTGATTAAATATGAAAAATATTTATTCTATTTCTCATGAATAATGATACTACTAAACAATGGGCTTACGATAACAGTATGAAGTCTTGCTGCTTTCCCACTCAAAATGTTTCGAGTACTGTCATCGAAGAAAATCTGAAAAAAGAAAAGAAAAATGACTCTCCGACGATGTTTAAATCACCAAGTAAGATCAATAGCTTTCAAATAAATGAGATTTGCTTCGTATATTACAGTTTTATTGGGGTCAATATTTGCAATTTGAATAGCTGCTTCGATGGCTGCCACAGAGGGTTTGCAGAGAACTCGTGAATAAGAGCTTAGATTTACACAATCAGGAGGAACATTGGCCTCGGCGCCTGCTGTGAATTCAACATCATCACCATCCGGCACATCTATGCAATTAGAAACTGGTTCAAGGGGAGGAGGGTTAAGAGTTTCAAAGCATATGATGCCTTCAAAACAATCTTCCAAACCCAACCTGCTCAGAACTTGAGCTGCATGCGCTTTGTCTGCATTAGTGAATATCTGAAAACCAGCAGAAAATCGCCTTAGAATCACCAATTTCTTGCATTATTTTTCATGAACAGAAATCATTTATACGTACTATTTTGCGCTGTCGCATAGAAAGTAGAAGGTTCCTTAAAGTTGGATCCGGCTTGAGGACATCGTAGGGTAGTCTTCCATGGACATAAGCATGAAACTCATCGTTGTCAAACTCGTAACCAAGAGCCTGCTGGTTAAGAAAGACTAAAACTTATGAATATATCGACCATGAACAACTAACTTAGAATTAGTTCAGGAAAATCCTTGAGATATTGACAGAAAAAAAAAAAAAAATTATTTTTACCTTTAGACCAGCCATTGTTGTGCCGTATTCCTTGTACAACTCCACGCACAATCTGGGTACTTCAGTTTCTTCCATGTGCAGATGCTCCAACATGAACTCTGCAATTTTAAAAGCTCAATTTTATTATCTTTGTAATGATAACATGTTACAAGAAAACTATTATTTGTGGCCAGTTATTGCGAAAATGACAATTTCACAATTTTCTTTTAAAATAAATATGTTTTCATCATATATAACCATTTTTGTAATAAATAATCTATCACAAGTACTCATAATTTAAAATCTGTTGGCACAGTCATACCTTCTATGTTCTTGCGACAAGCCAAGTTGATACCTGAGCTCATGGGGTACAGAGTATCATCCATATCTGCAGAAAAACATGTTTGGCATCCAGTAGTTATTAAAATTTCCATGCAAACTTCATCTTAAAGGATTTCATGGACTTTCATTTCAAATTTTCCAATCTCTTATCCAATTGGTTGATCAAACATTAAAATTTGCTTAAACACACAAATGGGAGACATCCATTAAAGCAATGGGACCTTTATTCTTCATAGAACATAATTAAACTGATTAGATTAAAGTTTCCATACCAAAGAGCAAGCACTCATATTTAGCTGCATTGGACCTCTGAACCGAATCCATCTTCAAGACTGTATCTGCAAGAATGCTCAATTTCATAAGATTGCAGAAGACTGATTAGAGGAATCTGTTTAGAAAATCCTACCCTATAAAGCTGTCTTTCCCTCACATAAGCAAAGAGGAGAAAAACAGTCTCTTATCATATAAAAATCATCAACTTTTGATCTAGTCCACGGTAAGATCAACAAATCAAACAACGTCTATGACAATAAAGGAAACAAACCAAATTTGATCAAGAAAGAAATACCTGATGAACCTTTGATCAAGAAAGGCAATGAAAGAGCATATAATAGGTTCAAGGCTCAAAGCTTCCAATATAAATAGTTGATAATCTAATCAGCCCAGATTTGAAAGGACAAAGTATTCAGCAAATTTCATGGCATGGAAATTATGATGAAAGCAAAGTAAATATCCTTCAATGTTAACCACATACACAGAAATACTCTTCAAACACAAACACACCCACACCCACACCCACAGTAACAAATTAAGAATGGAAAGCATAATATGTCTTTGGTACCTTCAAATAGTAGAAAGATAATAACTGATCTGATCACACGTTATCCAATATATGGTGACAAAGAGGGCTTATTTATACATTTCACATTTGTACGGTATATATGATGCCCGATCTGAATGAGGAATGCGAGACTTGACGCATGCTATCATGTCTGAGGCCATGTTAAGTATATTATCTTATATTCCTTGGTATACATTGTATGAGTCATGTTGCTTTCTGTTACCCATCATTTTCGTTATTTATATATTTATAGAGAAATACTGAAGGCACTCTCCAAAGTCATAAACAAAAGTCACACCTCAATAAATTTTTTATTTTTTATTATTATTTTTGTACTTTTTTTTTTTTTTTTTGTAAGCAAGCAATATTATAAATAATAATAATAGTTACAGGACACAACGATCAACAGGACGGTTGACCTCAACATACAATACAAACTAGCAAATACAACACCTCATAAAAAAAGGAAAAAAGGGTTATATAAAGATTGACCAAGACCGGTCCCCGTTAGGGGAGGGACTATTTAGAACGGTTTTAAAATAGTTTGATAAACGGACTATTGTACTACCACTAAAAGTCGTAGTGAAACTTGTTCTACATTTTGCTGATCTGGATTGGCTATAGGAGACTTCCATTACCTCTTTATTGTAATCCTTAGTTAGGAAAAGCAAAAATATAGGCAAAAAGCAAAACGGAGGGATACCGAGTTGCTGGAGGATGGTGGGGCATGACTGGAGTGGCATGTGGGGCACACACACCACACTATGAGAAGAACGAGCAATTAGACCTAATAGATCCGAGGACGCCATTCTCAAAGTTGCTGCACGTGGCAGCAGATCAATACCCCTCTGTTGGTGGTGACGTGTGAATTTCACTCGCACTATGAGATGCTTGTGTAAATTACGCATTGCTCCGATTGAAGAGCTTCTGCTACTGACTAAAAGATTGACGGCTGAGAACTCTTGCGAAGGGGCACGTGCTTGGCTTTGGACTCCGATAGGCAGTAGATCGACATATCCCCCTGCTTTGATCGGACTAAAACTAAATCAAATGAAAAATAACCGGAATACCATGAAGAACGGAAAGCTAGGAAGAGGGGAGGGGGAACCTGAGCTCCAAAACCCCTCTCCCCCCTCCCTTTGCTCTTTTTTTGGTTTTATTTTTTGGGGGAGGGGGGGTGTTATCGCTATAGAGGAAAGTTGAAGAGACGTATATAATTTTTATTATTTTTGTACTTAATAATTAAGTAAGTATTTTTTAATAATATAATAATTTTTTTAAATAATACTAAAACTGTTAAAAAAATGTTTAAAAAAACCAGAAAAATAAGAAAGAAAAATAAAAGCCTAGGCGGGATCCCGCAGCCCACTCATATTTATATATATGCGCATGATATGAAAGATCAATCTCTCATCACAACATACTCATAAATTTAGATGGTTATTTAGCCGGCCTGTTTTAGTCTGGTATATTTCATTGGTTATTTCATCGGTTTTCTTGGGTTGATTGAATAATTGTAATCTTTAGTGTCCGATTGTTATCATAACCGTATTCCTCCATCATAAATAAGGATTTCTTAATAAATTTTGAGATAAATTACTCTTGAACATGTAACTCTAATTCTTTGTAAAAAAAAAAAAAAACAACACCACACTCATAATTAAATGGAGTTGGTTTAATTTTCTAAGGCATATATAATTAATAATGCTTGGTGAGCCATATATAACAAAAAGATTCGGAGCTGTATATGTGTGTGAAAGGACAACATGCGAATATAACATTCAGCCTGGTGGGTTATCTTGGAATCATGGATATGTGGGTGAGATTACCCATAAGTGGGGAATTAAAGAAGAGGATTATTCTTCTTTTTTCTAAGGCATAATGGATCATAAAAGTACTATCCAATACTAGCTAGCTACATTATTCTGATAAGAGGATATGCTAACATTCTGCATAATAATATACAATATAGCGTCGGACCTCTTTGAGATATCCTCTTTTTTGCAATATTCAAGTCGGCTGAATTGCATATATATATATATATATATACATATGATGAAAGGCCAGATGGTGTTAATACTTTAATTTCTACTATTCTTAAACATTTTGCTGGAACCTCCTCTAATATTACTAATGGTATTAGCAATAATTTAAATAATTTAAAATGCCATTAAATGTCTGATTATGAATTGTATCAAGATCATGTACTTTTTATATCTAGGGACGTTATGTTTAGAGATGATAGTCATAAACCATACTAAAAAGATTTTTTTTTTTTGGATAGATTATTTCATTTATTTGCTCATAAAGTTAAGGATGAACTTACTAATCAAATCTCAAAACTCTTTAATTATGATTCTTACACTTATAATAATGTTTTCATTACAATTAAGAAGTTTAGTATCAATCTGTGTAATGATAAAAAATTGTTCGTCAATAAATGAAGAATAATAAGAAAGCCAAACATAAAATAAAAAATTTGTGTGAATAATTTGGCTATTCTAATCCTATTATATATATATATATATATATAAAGGTTTCCTTTTAACGTGGCCATGCTCAACCACTAGAGCTTGCGTCAACTGCAAAGTCGAATCATGATCATATCTGCAGGTGGGCAACTGTACTTAAAGTGCATGGAATTAGGTTAATGTTAGAACGACAAAATTCGTTTTGCCGGAATAGGATGCTCTTTACAATGGACAATGTTGGCAACAGCAAAGATTCGAAATTAAGGCGCGCGTCGGACCTCTTGAGATATCCTGTTGTTTGCAATATTCAAGTCGGCTGAATTGCATAACTATAAATATATATATATATATATATATATATATATATATATTATGAAAGGCCAGGTGTTAATATTTTGATTTCTACTAGTCTTAAACATTTTGTTGGGATTTCCTCTAATATATCGTATTAGCAATGATTTAAATAATTTGAAATGTCGTCAAATGTCTAATTAAAGATTATATCAAAATGTTTTTATATCTAGGATTATGTTTAGAGATGAGATCAGTCAAGAAAAGAAAAATTTTGTTGATAGATTATCTTATTTATTTGCTCGTAAAGTTAAGAACCGGATGAACTTACTGATCATATCTCGAACTCTTTAATTATGATCATTATATTTATAATAATTTTTTTCAGTATAATTAAGAAGTTTGGTATCAATATGTGCAATGATAAAAAAAATTGTTCATCAACAAATGAAGAATAGTAAGAAAGCCAAACACAAAATGAGAAATTTTTGTGAATGATTTAAATTTTCTCCTATTGCTCATTCCAGATAGAAGCACAAATACTCTTGATAAATTTGCTAAATCTCGCGTCAAGAAAAAAGGTACTAACTAAATTAAAAATCATATAATTTTTACAATAGTCGAAACATGATCATATCCATTCAGTTGCAGGTTGGCAAGTGTACTTAAGGTGCATAGAATTAGGTTAATGTTAGAACGACAAAATTCATTTTGCCGTAATAGGATGCTCTTTACAACGGACAATGTTGGCAACAGCGAAGATTCGAAATTAAGCCGCCCGTCTAAATTCTATTTGCACGCCTTTTTAATATTATTCGAGCCTCCCCTTTTTGTCACGGCCGGAACTTGAATTTCACAAAAGTTTCGGCCTACAGATACTACTCTTTCCGTCTTTCGTTCATGCATTCTCATCGAGACGTACATTTGTAGTGAATGAATTGAAAAGTCCAGAGAAGAACTCGATGATCATCAGCGTTAAATATAATATTGCTAGTATATTGTAAGATATATTCATTTGTGCTGATCTGTACTTAAGACTCTCACGCGTTCCCTTCCCTAGTTATGGGCTTGCGTCTGGTTCTGGACTTACCACTTACAAGCTAATCCCCGATTGGGTTGTGCTACCTCGTCAAAGAATTCCACTCTTGCAATTTAAAAGGAATACTACTTAATTTTAGGGCTTTACGTACTACTTTTTTACTATTTAACTACTTTTCTTTTTTTGCCCTTTTGTCATTTAACTCTGGACTAAAACTCTAAGAACATGACCTTGTTGCCTAATTTTAAAGAAAATAAACTCAATCAACCAATATAATCTAGTAATTGAATTAAAAATAATTATATGATTAAGTTGGTTGATTGAATCTATTTTTTTCTAAATTATGCAAAAAAGTCATGTTTCGAGATTTTAGTCCAAATTCAAATAGCTAAAGGAAAGAAATAGTCGATTAGTAAATTAATAGTAAATGAGTTGAAAGGATATTATTATCTATAATTAAAAGTGTCGAATTGTGATGACGAGTCGTACGTATTCGTATCACATCAAAGCATGTATATATATATATATACGTTAAATTATTTGGGTCAACGAATCCGATATGTTAAACTTATCGTATCAAAATATCATACTCTAACATAACCCATTAACATAACGGTTTGATACGATATAATTTATTTTGACCCGTTAGTGAATAATATGAAATAGGTTAATTCAACCTAACCTATTATAATCCGTTTTATATAAATGAGTTGAATAGATTCGAAAATTAACATATTTGACCTAATTAAGTTTAGCGTAATATTATATAAATATTAAGATTAAAATATTTATAAAACTAATTAAAAGTTCAAAATTGCAATACAAATAATTAAAATACCAAAATTAAAATTTCAATAATTTTACTTTTAAATATCAAGATATAATTTTAATTTTAATTTTCTTAACAGATTATAATGGATTATAATTTTAATCGTTAAACAATTATATCTTCACGGGACAATATATTTTCACCCGAACCTGTTAAAACTAACATCTGCTAAAATTCTTAAAGCTACGAATATTATTTGTCTTATAACATGCTCTAAAATTACAAATTGGAATTACTAGACCTTCGTATAATTATTTTTGTGGAACTCCACGAAATAAACAGCCTATATGTCTGAAGAGTAGTTCAACTCTTACCTGTGTGGGACCCCAGGATCCCGCTTAATTAGTCCAAAAACTTTTTTTTTTCTATTCCTTTTTTTTCCTTTATTTTTTTTACTAATTCTAAACACTCTTAAAAAAAAATTATAAAAATTACAATATCATTATAGAATACATTTTTTATCATTAACTGAAAAAAAAAATAAATAAATAAAATACTACAGTCACGGTCGGGATTTCTAGTCAAGAATCCCGTTTGTGACATTAGTATTTGCAATGTGTGAAAGGGCCTACGGCAGAACAACACCCCATCCGGTCTACCCTCAGTATTTGGGGACTGCTACCATAGCTCCTAGCGGTCAATGTGCCCTAAGCCAAATGTCACTTTTTTTAAAAATTTTTTTAAAAAAGTAAAGAAATAACCCAATATGCTAATAGTCATTTTTTTAACTATTAAGCAAAAAAATAAATAAATAAAAGATCAAAATGAGGAGGTGAAATCATGGAGCATAGCATTTAGAACAATATTTTAGAGAAGATAGGTTCATAGACGTAGGAAGTTTACTCCCTCTGATATCTAGGACAGTATGTTACTCCTATGAGATTGCTATATATATATATACCATATTTCTATGCTAGTGTTAATCTATTTTTATTTAAGACTTATACTATAATGTTTAATTAGATGATACTATAATAATATCTAACTTATTTTTAACTCAATTATGTACTAGACTTTTGTTGTGTCAAATTTCATGTTATTATACTGGTAAATTAGCATTATTTAATATTACTTATTATACTAAACTTATTTAAATGCTAGTGTCTAACTTATTTTTTCAGTTGATTATGTATGGTAGTAATATTACAATATTTATATATACTAAACTACCAGTGGTCTATTTATATTATAGTATAAGTATATTATTTTATAATAAATAGCTCTTACTAGTATATTATTAAATTTAATGATATAAGTTTTAGTTATATAACTATACAATTACACTAGTATGTATGATAAATATATAGATAACTATAACTATATATTTTTATAACATATATACAATATGGAAGCATAAAGTTAGAATTAGTCCAGCAACACCTCTGACTTGACTAAAATATTAAAAAATAGATCTAATTCTGTTTTGTTTGAATTGGAGTCGAATTGGAGTGAAACAAGGGGGCATCGAAATGAAACAGAGGTTTGGATTTCTCAATCCTATTGAAAAGACAAAACTTGCATGTACTTCTTTTTAAAAGGAAAAAATATTGGGGAGAGTCCGGCTTTTGCAATAGCCACACACATAAACAGTAATTTTACTATTAATGTGTGTGGCTGTTACAACAGCCAAGCTGTTGCCTAGCACAATCCTTTTAAAAGTAACCTCTGGATCTCAATTCATTATAAATCTTCAAACCTTAAAATATTTGTCTTTTTCTTGATTATTTGCAATAAAATCTAGAACTTCTTCTATCCACACTTTTTTCTTCTAATTTAAAGTCGTTTTAGCTAAATTATGAGCCACTATGTTCTTGTCTTTATATACAAACTATAAATGTCATTCCCTTTATTGGTTAAAACCATTATGATATCATAAACTAAATGACCATAGAAAGTCATGTGATCTTCCTCTTCACCTTTTACTCTCATGGTAACTGCTTTCACATCCCCTTCAAAAATTGCCTTCTATATGTTAAGATCTTTGTATAATTTCGAAACTTTTGACAGAGTATAGCATTCTGCAACTACTAGATTTTATACATTACATCTTTGATCACAAACTGCTACCAATGTCTCTCTTTTATCATCTCTGATCATGATCCTCACTCCAATTCTTTTCCTCTTGTCATCTAAGAAAACATCCTAGTTAACCTTGGTGAAATTGACCTTTGGCTGCTCTCACATGTGCTTGTTAATAACTACATTGGATGACAAGTATTCATTCGTTTATACTTTTATGTTCAACTTGTTCGAACTCTTCTAAACCTTCCTTTGTTGTCTTCAGTTGTCTTCTTAGGGAGGTGAGTCTCTTTCAAAAAAAAAATATATTTCTTCTTAGCCAAACTTTTCTTAGCTAAACTTCAACCCATCAAATTCTCCTTAGTCTCTTTTCTTATGCCTTATTCAAACTTCCCATCAAATTCTCCCTCAAATGCAAAAACTCACTTTCTATCGTATTTCACTTCTAGACATAACTCTGATCATCTGCTCATATATCATTTTCTACTAGGCATCCCTAAAGGTCATGCATAACTGACTCCACTTCTATTTGACAAATTGGGCATCATGAGTCTTCAACAACTCTTCTATGGAATAAATTCTTATAGGTAGGTAACAGATCATTTCCAGCCTTACAAAGAAATAGCTTCACTACACCTAGCACTTCTAGGTCCCAAGTACCCATCCATCTTCTATCTACTTGCTCCTCTTCTTAACATTCATCTCTAATATTTTCCAACCTTTTAAGCTCCAAGTAGTATGCACTACTAACTATGAATAGACCTTTTTGGATGGTCCAATATACTTTTGTCTTTAGGATTATCTTTGCTTAGTGGTATGCTAAGTATCAAATCTACATCTTCACTTGAGAAAATGGATCTTACCCTTTCCTCATCCCATTCCCTTTTATACATAAGCTCTTCAACCTTTGAATCTTTCTTTAGTAATGAGACATGTGACTGCACAAAGAATGAGGATGGTGTAGGCAATCATTTTTTACCCCAAATTTAAATTTTACATCCATTTTTCGTTCTTCACCTAACATCACAACAACTAAAGAATCTAGATTTTGAGTAAACCACTACCATTGTTTTGCTAGAGGGCCAGGTTGAAACTTTCTAGATCCCTAAACCCTAATCCTCTCTTACCTTTTTGCATTCCTAGTTTTCCCAATCTTCTCCACTATATCTCTCCCCCTTTTTGTTGCTTACTCACCAAAATTTTGGGAGAATGCCATTTATATCATTATACAATTTCTTAAGCATCTTGAACATACTCATGGTGTATATAAGAATGGCTTATAGTGCAACTTTAATCAACACTTCTTCCAACTTGTGAAAGGAAGTTATTTTTCCAGATAATAGTCTTCTACCACGTTCTTTCCATGAGGATTATGAAATTGTTGTACTTAGACCTTCCTACAATTGCAGGAAGACCTAAATATTTTTCATAACTTTCACAAGTAATTGTATCTCTAGCTTTCGTATCCCCCTTTTATTCTTAGCCTGAGTATTACAACTGAAAAAATAGAACTCTTTTCTTTGTTAGGGAACTGAACTAAAGTCTTTTAAATCATTTACACCACCCTTATAAGCTATACCATTCTTCAATCTTGGTTCTTCCAAACAAAATACAATTATCAACAAAAAGAAGATGATTGATACTAGTTTTTTCTCTTTTCACTTGCACTCATTTTGTGATTTTCTGTTTCTCAAAGATGTTTAATATAGAGTTGAGCCCTTCATCACACAAAATGAAAAGATAAGGTGACAAAGGATCATCCAGTCTTAATCATTAAAACGGTAAAATTTAACCCCTAACATCCCATTTATCAAAATTGAGTAGAACATTGATTTTACACAATTCTCAATAAGGGTATCCATTTCTCACAAAACTCTACCCTTTTCATCACAGCCTTAAGTGAACTCACTTAACTGAATCATAGGCTTTAGACATGTCAAATTTTACGGCCATCCTCCCCATTTTACCCCTTATCATTATTTTCATGGAGTGCAACATCTCATGAGCAACCATGATATTATCGTTTAAACACATTCAACTTCTTGATAACAATTTATTGTATAAATTAATTTACAAAGTTTCGTGAGTTTTCAATTTTAGTTTAATAATATTCTATACCATTTCTTATCATTTTTGCATATTAAAATACTTTTATTGTTTGTTATAAGAAAGATTTTGCTCTTAACATGTAATTTTTTTAAAAATAAAAAGAGTAATGCTATATACAATTATAGAATGTGTAAGTGTTGTACAATCATTTTTATTTAAAAAAAAAAGAGTGATACCCATTTCATATGATTCTCTTATTGTTCACTTTTTTAAAATAACTATACAATGCTTATATATTCATAACTGCAACTATCATTTCTTGATTAAAAAAAAGTCGAGCAAAGCTTAGGATAGGCCAATTCATGAAGTTCATATAAGATTTTGCTTCTCCACCATGGGCATCCATAGACCATGATTGTATCTATTCACTTCAAAAAAGGAAAATTCAACAACAAATGTAAATACAAAAGAAACTAGTTAGATAGTTAACTTCATTTATAATTTCATTGAAGGAGTTGAGAAGGTTCATGAATGGGCTATGTTAATCTCCAAGGAGTTCGTGATAAGTCCCCAAGTCTAGGAAGCTGCCGGAAATGGGGATCTCCAACACCTAATCAACAAAGATATCGTGTCTGCCACTGATCTCTCTAACCTCACTAAGGGCAACATCGGCCACCTCTTGGACCCTAGCTCTTCCAATCCCGATTTCATTGTTCACTTCTTGACCATCACTGCTAACAAGTCATCCTCTTCCTTGAAGGATTCTATAGATTTTCAACAACAACAACATCCATCATCATCCAATAATAACAATGACATTCTTACTAATATAGCAGAAGCTACTTCTTGTTCATCCTCTACTTATGCGGCGGAGAATTTGATACTTGAAAGACATTTGGATTGATCAAAGAAGGTGAGCCCCAGGATTTGGAGGAGAAAGACAATGCCCAAGTGGTATTGAGAATAAGGAAGCTAATGGAAAGGCGAGTTCCTTCTATCCCTATTAAGGACTTGCTTCTAGAATTGATAAGGGATTATAGGAAAAAAGGAATGGAGAAAGAGAAGGACAGAGAAGAAAAACAATTTAAAGAAAATGACCAACAAACAAAATGTTAGAACTCAATTGGATTTGTTGGAGGTAAATCTCAGAATCAGACTACAAGACTATTCAACAAAAATTCTCTTAGTCAAATTCTCCATTTTATAGTAGTTACTATCCTTCAGAACCCAAAATGTGTCATTTAATATTAATGCTCGAATTAGCCTCTAAGCATCGTTTCATTAATTGCCTAATCTATTTACAACCAACACCTTACTTATACAAAACGCCCGTTTAACTAATTACTTTACTTATTTAAATGCATAATTTAACTAAAATGCAGCACGTTGTTTTGATCATCCTTATTTAGAATCTATTACTATTTCGAGCCTTCAAGACATAACAATTCATTTTCCCTTAAAAAAGCCTTGACCTCAAGGTAGTGAAAATCTATGACTACTTCATGACTCTTATGCTTCTGCTTCATGCCTCCTATGTACCTCTCTCACCTCACAGTTTCAATGCTACCCCTTACCTTCAAAGAATCTTGCCCACAAAGTGTGGGCAAATGTCTCTTAATTCTCGCAAACTTCCCTAACAGCTATCTTCAAGTGAAGCCTAGAGTCATTTCACCAACACTTCAGTTACCGTTTGATTCCCTTTCTTAACCATTCTTCTTTTAACAATTGCTCTAGGCTCAAGCTAGATACTACTAGCAACATCGACTAGTTGTAAGGTTGATAAATGTGTGATTTACTGTCCCAATTTTTTTTAAGACATGAAACATGGAATATAGGGTGCATTTTAGCAGTGGTGTAGGCAACTTCACCAACTTTTGTTAACACTTAGAATGATCCATAATAACATGGGGCTAATTTTAGGATGTACCTCAATGTAGGGGTGGGCAACGGGGTATCCGTACCCTGTTTGCCCGCCCAGTTCACTCCGTCTTTGCAAGGTGGAGCAGGCTACCCTGCTCCGTCCATGCGAGGGCAGAGGGCAGGATGACCCCGGCGGGGCCACGCCCCTCCCCGCCCCCCGCTCCGCATTTTCATTATTAAAAAAAAATATATTTTATATATTTATAAAAATAATTTGTATAATCATAAATTGTATACAAATATTTACAATTTGATAAACTTGAAGTGGAATTCAAGTTAATAGATTACTTTGACTTTCTAGACCAACCTTTATATAGGAGACCAAGGCAACATAATAGTGAAACTTAAGAAATGTGGAACTTGAACAAGTCTCACATTGGTTAAGTTTTACTATTGTATCGTATTGACTTCCTATATAAAGGTTGGCCTTGGAAGCCAAAGCAATCCAAAATACAACTCTAATGAGTTTATATTATTTTTGGATGTATAAATTTTAATTTATTATTTAAATTATATTATAATTTTGGTCTAAAAAAATGTAGACCTAAAAATAATTTAAATACCCAATGATTCTCTCTATTGAGCGGGGTGCAGGACGGGGTGCGGATCCAACCCCACCCTTGACAGTGGGGCCCCCCGCCTCCTAGGGGCTAGGGGAGGGGGCGTGGGGCGAGGTCAAAATCTTCCCCCCACGCATGGTGCGGGGCTGGGTGCAGGATTGGGTACCCTCCGCCCCACACCATGCAGGTAGTACCCCTCCTCAATGGAAATGAATTCTGTCTATATGGTTGCAGCTTTAAAAAGACTAAATCTCCAACCTTAAATTGCCTTTCAGTTCTCTTCCAATTAGCAAAGAACTTCATCCTCTCTTGTTGTTAATTATTTTTCAATAAGATCAATATTTCTTCTCTAGACTTTAACTGACTATTTACAACTAAAGGTGTAAATTCAAACCGAAAAATCGAATAACCAGCTCAAACCGAACCACACCAGACCGAACCGAAAATTTCAGTTTTGGATCGGTCTAGTCCGATACCGATTTTATAAATTGAAAAATCGAATAATATCGGTCCATTTTCGGTTCTGTCCATTTTAAGACCGAGTCAGACCAAATCAGGCCGGTTCTATTCACTTTTTTAGTATTATTATATAATATGTTCTATACTATATATAATAATATAAATTATAATTAGATATAAGATAATGTAGAATTTTTATAGAACAATTTTTTATTTTATAATAATTTTTTAATGCGAATTTTTTTTTATAACAAATTTTGCTAAAACAATTTTTTTTTTTATAAAACAGTTTTTATTTTATAGCATTTTTTTAATATAGTTCTTTTTTATATAACATATTTTTTTTACTAAAACAGATTTTTGTAATGGATTACAATTTTTTTTCTAAAACAGAATTTTCAAATCAGTTTTTTTTTTAAACAAACAGATTGGTTTTTATAAATTTACAATTTATTAAAATCGAAAAATCAAACTAGAACCAATACTACCAGTTTTGAGAGATAATCGGTGTGTAATCAGTTTTAAGAAATGCAAAATCGGTGGTACTGGTTCGATTATTAATTTTATTCATAATCGAACCAAACTAGACCCGTTACATCCCTATCCACAACAACATTCATAGTGGTACCAAGTACATATGAAAGTAATCTTGGAGGTGAATAACCATACAAATGTTCAAATGATTTCATTTTTAGTAAGAATGAAAAGTAGTGTTATAACATCATTCAACTAAAGATAACCACATACTCACCCTTTAGAACTTGTACTTGTATAACATCTCAAGTAAGTTTCAATACACTTATTTAGTTTTTCAATATGCCCGTATGTTTATGAATGATAGGCAGAATTGAAAGAAAAAATAGTACTTTGCAGTTGAAATAAATATCTTCAAAAATTATTGGTGAATGTTGAATCTGTATTAGAAATTGTTATTTTTAGCATCCCTTGTAAATTGAATATTCCTATAAAAAAGACTTGAGCCACCTTAATGACTATGAAAAAAATGAGAATGTTGAGTGAGTATCAATAACAGATAAAACCAAATTATAGTAATTTGATGAGGGCAAATCTTCTATAAAGTCGAGTGAAATATCAAACCAAGACAGGTTTGGTATGGGTAAAGGCTGCAAAAGGCATGTTGGGTGCATTGCTTCATATTTTTGTACTTCACGAAATATCACATTTTTTGATAGCTTACTTAATGTCTTTCTTTATTCCTTCCCAATAGAAATCTTGCTTAGCCATCTTCAAGATTTGATGACAATCCACATGGCCAACTTGTGGGCTATGATGAATATGCTACAAAGTCTTCAATTAAAATTCTATTTGAGAAACAATCACTATCATGCGCTTCCTAAGTAGAAGGCCTTGGTGTAAGGAAAAATACTTTAAAGAGTTAGGATTATGTTCAACTATGAAGTAATATCCAGAATTTTAAGAGGTAGTAAATAACTTGTTTTCAAATTTTCAATCCAACTAAAAATAGGAAATGAGATACAGTTAAGGTAGCAACATCTTCTTCATATTTCCTTAATAATGTATCTGCAACTTTGTCTTCTTCACCCTTTTTATACCCAAGGAAGAAATCATATCCCATGAGTTTAGTGACCCACTTCTAATGACTTTCTGTCCCAACTTTTAGTTCAAGCAAAAATTTCAATACTTGTTAGTTAGTTCTTATTTTGAACTTCTGACCAAGTAGATATGGCCTCCATCTCTAAATTGTGCTCACTAATGTCAATAGTTCTTATTTATAAGTGGATAATGCTAAAGCTTTACTCTTCAAAGCTTTACCATAATAGGCAATGGGCTCTCCTTCTTGCATCAACACAACACCCAAGTCCATTTCACTGGCATTTTATTCAATTGTGAAATTCTTACTCAAATTTGGAAGCCTCAACACAGGAAGTTGTGTTATAGCCTTCTTAAGAGCATTAAAGGCTGTTGTAGCCTTTTTATCCCAATTAAATGAGTTATTCTTGAGTAAAGCAGTTATTAAAGTTGCTATGAAACCATAATTTTTAATAAACTTTTTATAATAGCCAGTAAGGTCAAGAAAATCCTTAATGCTTTTAAAAAATTAGGAATTGGTCAATCTAATATTGAGGCTAGTTTAGCTAGGTCTGCTTTAACACCATCCTTAGAAATGATGCGACCAAGATATTCTATCTCAAGAATCCCAAAACTACACTTGGACCTTTTTGCAAACAAATTATGCTTCTTCATGATGTTAAGACCTCTTTCAAAGGCTGAAAATGATCCTCAACATTGCTATTGTATACTAAGATATCATCAAAGAAAACTAATTCAAACATTCTTAAAAAAGGTTTAAACAACATTCATCAAATTTGAAATGTCGGTACAACAGTATTGAGCCAAACGGCCTCACTAGAAATTTATAATGACCTTCATGTGTTTTGAATGTTTTTTTGGGAATATTATCTTCATTTACTCGAATTTGATGGTAGCTTGATCCTAGATAAAGCTTGAAAAAAATTTCAACTCCTCACAACTCATCCAATAGCTCATTAATAATTAGGATTGGAAACTTGTCTTTAACAGTTTCTTAATTTAGAGTTCTATAATCTATACACATTCTCCAGCAACTATCTACTTTCCTTACCAAGAGAACACGTGAAGAGAAAAGGCTCTAACTTGATCTGATTACACCAACTTACAATCTAGTGATCCCATTTCCTAAAAGGAGAAAGTCTAGTAGGTTCCCCAAAAACTTCTTGAAACTGATTCACCAACTTATTCACCTCTTGCTAAATCCATCTCTCAACTTAGTATCATCACTCAATACTAACTGAAGAAGACAACCTCTTTTTATATTTTGGTAAAAGGCTTAAAAGAATACCCCTCTATAATAGATAACTCTTCAGTAGACAATCCTTTAAACAACAAACTTGTGCCTCAAATATGAAATTGCATGGTTGACTACAAAAATTCCCACACAATTGGCCCGAAGGTCTTTAACTATTAGAGCCCCAAGACTACATCACACCCACCTAAAGTGAGTAAATAGAAAGAAACTAGAAACTTATTTTCTTAGACTTTAAGCATTGTATTCTAACATCTCCCAATACTTAATAAATTATCCCCATTTGCAACTCTGACTTGCAAGCTATTATTCTCTTCAATTTCAACTTAGATAACTGTGTTATACTTGGATCTAGGAAGTTATGTATACTTCTTGAATCAACCAATATCACCACAGCTTGATGAGCAATCATTTCCATCAACCTTACAGTGTTGGGACTAGATGAACCAGAAATTGCATGTAATGAAATATAAAATTTCTCATCAATGTTCTCAACCAACTCTTCTTGCACAACTATAAGAGACCACACCTTCTCACACTCATCTCATCCACATTATCCCCTTCCTCCACTTGTAGTAAATAAATCTTTAATTTTTTACAAAGATAGCTTAGGTTTCACTTTTCATCACAGTGGTAACACAAGCCTTCCTTCCTCTTCTCATCCATCTTAATAGAAGAGATCTTTTTTCCAATAGAAAATTATTTTGAAATATTTTTTTTGCCTTCTTTACTATTATTAGAAAAATGATTCTCATTGTTCACTATTGCCCTCAAAGTTGTTCTAGAACTCAATACATATTCTTCTTCGATCTTGGCAAGTCCAAACGCTACACTTAGACTAATGGGGTTGAGCATTCAAATGGGCAATCGAAACTCATCTTTAAGGCCACTCAAGAAGCAACTTAACTTGTGCTTTTTAGAAAAATTCTTTAATCTATTTGATAGGCTCTTGAACTAAGCCTTATAAATAGAAACTGATCTAGTTTGCTTCAATCGAGTTAAAAACTCCATTGAGTCATCATATGCAATGGGTCCAAACCTTACTTGTAAGGCTTTCACAAAGGAATCACAGCTATTGGATTGTGCAATATCAATAGCATTTTGATACTATACTAAAGCATCACCTCCCATATGGTATGAGGCCATCAACAACCTCTGATTCATTGGTGTTTGATGGAAATTAAAGTATTGTATTACTTTGAAAATCCACTCTGTTGGGTTATTACCATTGAAATGGGGAGCTTTCAATAATAGAATCCCCCTAGGCACAAAACTCCTTTTTTCATTTACAAATACTTTAGACTCTTGAACAACTTCAGTATTAGGAATGTTATGATGATTCTCAATCGAGGTTCTCATCATGTCATGCATTTGATATAACCTTTCTGTCAATGTCTATATTGTTGGTTGTTGTCTTTCTACTTGCTTTTGCAATGTATCTTATTGCTGAAATCATCAATCTTTTTCCAGCTGCCATCAAAGTTGAACTTGAGAGGACTATTTTCTTCAATACTACTATTAGGGACTTACTTCCAGAATTTGATAAGGGGTTATAAGAAAGAATGAATAGAGAGAGAGAAGAATAGAGAATTCAAAAGAAATGTCCAAGAAACAAAATCTTGGAACTAAATTGGATTAATTTGAGGTAAATCCCACCTCCAAAGGGAATCAAACTACACGATTATTCAAAAAACAAATTCCCAGTCATCTTCTTCATTTTATAGCAATTACTCTATACCCTCTATAACCCAAAACGGCACGTTTGATACTAATGTTTAAATTGGCCTTTACCCATTATTTCATTAACTATCTATTCTGTTTTCAACCAATGCTCCACTTATACAAAATGCCTCGTTTAACTATATTACTCTACTTATTCAAACACATGTTTAACTAAAATGCAACACATCATTTTGATCATCCTTTAGAATCTGTTACTGTTTCGAGTCTCCGAGCCATGACAACCTCATTTCCAGAGTGCTTGGATCAATGCTCTTTTCTACATTTACTCATTCAAGTTTAATTGTAACCTCTCTCGTGCTTTATGATATGAATTCTTTATGATGTGACTTGCTATTCTATGGTGGTTGTATTGTATATCAATTTCAAGTTTTGCTTATTAATTCCTGACTCAAAATTTTTAGACTTTTCTATCAAGTTTGTTGGTCTTAGGGTGTAACTTGCATGGGGAACTATTCAGGAGTTGCTAGGCCTTGTATTTGGTTCGCCACAATCACAAGATAAGCAATCTGGGATCTCTCCATTCCTCTCTGAACAAAATGCATAACGTCTGGCTCTTGCACTTTGCAGAATGCATGGAGCAATGCCTCAAAATAGGTCAGATGTTGAGTATACAAGATGAATCGTATGTGCCTCCTCTGATATTCTAGTTATTTTCCTTTTTACAATTATAATTTTATTGCTCAGTATAATCAAATGAAGAGGCTTATTTTTATAATGATAATTGTTCCAACTTCTTGCATACTCATGAGAATCAATTGCATAGTGTTAGGATTTTTACGTCAAGGCTCGGTTGAAACATCTAGATGTAATACATTTTCAAGCTTTCTGTATGTTCCACAAATTGTAATACAATAAATTTTATAACACGGCTTTTAAATTTGCGGTGCTATTATAATATAATCTAAAAAGAGTTGTTGAAAATAGTGATTACTGACTGTCATCTTATAAGATGAATGCCTGATTTCGCAAAATTGTTTATCAATAGTTATAATTTAGTCTAGGCTGTGGGTAATATTGGAAAATGGTGATTTTGATCTTTTCATTTTTGTTGTTGTTGTTGTATTTAACGCTATAACTATGCTTAGAGCATAGAGTATTGGGAAGCTTTTCTTTTCTTGATAAGTAATAATAGATTTTATTAGTGCAAGAAAATAGGTGTATTCTAAGTACATAGGAAGTATATAAGCTAAAACACCTAAATACAAGTTAGGAACTAGGAGTTAAGAACTAAGAAAAGCTAAAAGAAAAAGAGAAACGCTTCAGTCTGGATGAGTGTGAAAGAAAATTTCACACCGACCAATAAAAAAACAACCACGTAGGTATTTTTAAATGGGGGTAAAATGCACCCGCATGCAGAATATTGAACAAACAGACTCTTATTAACTTAACATTTGTAATACAAGGTTCTGTTGTATATATACACATTATATAAATAGGAAAATACAAAGAGGAAGAGTTCTAAAAGTAACATTTTATCTTCTACTGATTTACAAGTAGTCTACTACATAAGTTGGATTGCTTTACACTTTACACTTCTCATATCATTTTATCTATATTTGACTACTATAGAACAACTGTAAAAAGTGATCTATCGACACAATACTTTCCCTTTGTTATATTGCTTTCCAGTGCCACTGCTTTATGTCTTTTTGCTTGTTGCATTGCTTTTCATCAAGTTGCTTGTTGTATGGTGTCTTTTTCATGTTGTGGCATGTTTATTTCAATGCCTTGATGTTCCTTTTTCTTGTATTTTTCTTTGATTTCTTGAGACTCCCCTTCAAGATGAGCATAAATGTTGAGTATCCCCATTTTGGACAATAAGAACTGGAAAACAAAAGTTGTTAAGACCTTAGTGAAGATATATGCTAATTGGAACTTTGAGGCAACATGAACATGCGCGATAATTCCAGCCAAGACCTTCTCTCTAAAACATGGCGATCCAGCTCTATATGTTTAATCATCTCATGAAAGATGGGATTCTCCTTTAGCAAACCATGGAGCCAAATAACTTCACAACTTGTAGAGGCTATATTCTGTTTCTGTTGAGGACCTTGAAACTGTCACTTGCTTCTTTGATTTTCATCTAACCAATTAGTCCCTTATGAATATACAAGATCTTGTGATTGATTTGCTAGTTTCGAGACAAGCAACCTAATCACAGTCACTGTAAGTTTAGAGATGACTTTGATGATAGGAAGATACTGGCTCAGAACATTTACAACATATGTAATGTCTGGCATGGTAATGGTCAAATATATAAGCCTTCCAATGAGTCTCTTATAGGTTGTGGGGTCTTATAGGATCTTATTTGCGGTATGGCTCAGTTTGTGGTTTAATTCAATGGGTGTGGAGACAGGTTTGGTGTCAAGTAACTCTGAATCCTTCAAAATTTCAAGAGAATACTTCCTTTGACGAATGTTTATTCTAGTTGATGACCTTGCAATCATATATGATAATGTATTAGATAAAAAAGGAATGAGCTAACAGACACAGTTGAAGGGAAAGACAAACGCTTTTGCTTAACCATATGGTAGATTTTACAATGTGATTGATCCTTGATCTTTACATTAGGCACATGGGAATAAATTAAATTCATTTTTTGTGAAGATAAATATCATAATATAAAGTGCCACAAATAAAAAACATGTTGTGAGGCTGCTTGATTGACTCGAGTTTGATTTGAAAGAGTTGAAGGAAGAATGGTGTTGCTATCATGGGAAGATGGCATCAAGTAATATAGGCTTGCATGAACTTTAGCAATTTCAATCGTTATCCATAAAGAAAGGGCCAGAATAAACCACATATTACTTGGCAAAATAGATATGTATCTGGTCTTAGAGTGAGTTTGCTAACTGAGACTAAATTGAATGCAAATGAGGGGACACATAAGACATTAGTCAAAACTAGATTTTCTAAAAGTTTGATAGTATCTATGTGTATGACTTGAGCTTTTGTGCCATTTGAGAGTTATAAAAAGCTTTTATACAAGAAGATCAATTATCAAGAAAGAAGATGGAGCACACATTGTGATCAGTGGCTCCTGTGTCCACGATTCATGGTGTGCTGTGATTTTCAGAGTGCTCATGTTGGAAAGATGAACTGTTTCTGCTGTTCACAATATTGACATGGTGATGATTAGTAGACAACGTAAGAATGGAAAGACAGTGATAATTACTCACTAAATTCGAGTAAGGTATGATAGAAGAATTTGTTTTCAAAGCATCTGGTTTGGCGGAGCAGGAGTGGACAATATTGGCTTGGTTTGTCCCAAGTTCAACGGAGAGAATCGAGCATTGACAAGGGGCCAAGGGCCATGAGATGCCATACTTGTGCCTGAGAGAGATATCACATAATTGTGCCTGAGAGAGATATCACATAAGCATGGAGGAAAGTATTTAGGAGGTTTTGATTGACAATAAGTGCCATGACCTCATGATTTAATGGGAAGTCAAAACTATATGCCTAAATGGGTCTGAAAATGTTGGGATAATCCAGTTCAACCAAAAGTTGGTGGCTAGATAATTCTCATAAATGGGTGTCTACCTTGAATAAAATGAGAAAATGTTTTATGTTTTGGATTATATAGATTCTTAGGTTTTGGAGCCCTAGTCAAATCAAACCTGCTTAGAGTACGAGTGGATTGTGTTTATAAAGAAGCTTACGGTTTATCAGAGTACCCCAAGCGGTGATTTAGTCTAATTTATATTTTTGATAGTTTCTAATTCAGTTGCTTATAAAGTGAAAGCATCTGTTATACTTGGCATGCATGGTTTTGTATGGTTGTTATTTTATGGTTTCTTTGCTATTGTTTGTTGACACTTGTACAATGGTGTATTTTTTTCTTCGATCAAGTGCAAACTGATCCTAATTGGAGTAATTTCTTGTTCGAGAAGGCAACAAAAGTAAAATCAATCTTAATGACATTAGGGCCGCTTAGGATTACCCTAAAGGTTTTGTTGATGGCTACCTAAGAATGGTGGATCTTTTTCTCTACATTTAGGTTATTGAGGTTCAAAGAAATGGCCGAATCAAACTAATAGAGAACCGATCATTCTCTTTTCTCTCTTAATGTAGTGACAAGGATGCCATCGTTCTTTTTTGGGTTGCATGTGTGCATATGAGGTTCTGAGGTGACTCACCTACCTTGTTTTCTATTACACTTCCAATTAGTAGCAATATTATAGACTTACAAAGTGGAATTCTCACAAGTAACTTGGACATCATGACTTAAATGTAATGACAATATCTAATGGGTTAGACGTGTATTTTCTAGGTTCTCCATCTCCATGACAATGCCCTTTTGTAGAGCCCGAAGAAATTGTGAATATTCTACGTTCACCCGCTATAATTTATATTTGGCCTGCAGTCATGGCAAAACTCCTCTAGTACTCGAACTTGGCTCTGTGGATTTTGACACTAATTCAGAGTAGGGTACTTAATCAAGTTGACTGTGTATGATAAATAACTTCAATTCTTGATTGACTATAATAGAATCCAATATGAAGTTTATGCTAGATTATTGTTTAGAAATAAGATGTCAAAAGTTGGAAACATTATATACATTTTTTAGAGCATAATCCATGTTCTTGAACGTATATATATATGTATATGTTTGATCAGTTGATGATTGCATGTGCAAAGGGTGATAGAGATGCAGTCATTAAGATGTCAACAACAGTACTACTTGGTTGTGTTCCGATCCTCACATGAAAGGAGTCGGATCACATAATGTTGGATGCCCATATTCAAGCTGGTTTTCTTGTATTGAGATTGTCTTTTTTAAAACTTTTTGAATGGCTCTCAACTTCTTCATAGCCTTTTTTTTTTTATACAATTGAGAGAGTGAAATTTCAAATTCCAGACCTTCGTTTTAAAAATTAGTAGTTATGTCAATCAAGTCACAGGCCTTTAGCAAATTCTTCATAGGCTTATAAATTTAATTCTTAATTCTTTCAATTATGCATCGCAGCATCATACAACATTTTTGTTGTTGTTCCAAAAATGTAGAGAGTCAGAGAGGCACACCATGTGGATTCATTGTCCAGGTTTTATGCAGTCTAAAAGTGACCATTCGTAAATTAGTCTATTTTGCCAATTGGAACGCACAGATGTGGGATCCACACGCATATTGTAAAAATGCGGCTCATCATGAAAGCTTTGCATGCGGATTCATTTGTTTCTTTCCACAAGCTGGAATATTTCTCTCTTCATATGCTTTTTTTTTTCTTTTTAAGAAAGTTATTAGAAAGCTATATAAATTATAGAGATATATGTTGATTTGATGGAAAAAATTTTTAAAATACTTTGTGTTGCCAAACATAAATCTCCCAACTCTGTTTATTTTGTTTACTTGAAACAATTATTTCACAATTCCTTTTTACGAGAATCGCAATTATGTTTGAAATGAATTACATTTTTGTAAAATAATTTTAAAAGTTATCATCACTTTATAAAAATGATCTTCATTAAAATATGATTGTTAAAGATAGTTTTGAAAAGAAAATTCTAGTTATAATCATTTTTATACTACACAATATGCATATTTTTTTTAATTTAATTTTTTTTTATAAAATATGTAGTATGTGAAGGATGAGTAGAAAAATTAAATTAATTTAATAAGAATAAAAGAAATATGAAGTGTAATGTGTTACATGATAATTGGAAAAACTCTTTTGAAAATGATTGGATGTTTATCAACAAAATGATTGTGTTCATTTTTGTGGTGTTGAGTGGCGCTTGTCAATTTTTAATTAATAATTGATTTGATGCCTTCTCTTTTTAAGCTTATTATAAAAAAATTATTTATATGTGATTAATTATTTTTTATTAAATTAAATATATATTTTTTTTGTAGTAAAAATCATTTTTTTAATAAATAATTTATTACAAATACTTATTTTTCTTATAATAATAGTAAATCTTAAGTTTTGAAAAAATATATATAATAGTGTGAGTTATTAACTATACTTAAAAATTATATATATTATTTCAAGCCATTTATCATTTTTCAAAATAATGATTTATTACGAAAGATTGACAGAATAAGTACTAATCTGTTGGTTTTTAAATTCTAATAAATCACAAACTTTAATTGAAATACTCCACCACTAATTATATATATATATATGTAGATTTATAATGGCCGTTCAAATTTGTCTTGTAATTTTTCTTAAGAAAGTTACGGTAGTTGGTGGTGAATGAAATCGATATAGTTAGCTAGTATATAGAAGTATTATATCAGTTTTGTTGTATCGTAATTGAAGTATCATATCTGTTTTAATTTTTTGTAATTAATTAAAAAATAAATAAATTAAGTTGAGACGATGATTTTTTTTTTTCTTTTCATTTCCCGACTCCAGCAAAGAGTAGATCAAACAGATAGGAAGGAAATGAAAAGGTGAGTGGAGGTCAATGTGGACACGAACACAATCAATTCAAAATGGAATACTTTGGAAGCCCTATCATTAACGGCACAGATAAGGAAATATGGCTGAATTGATGGAAACTAGATTTGTGACGACACCAAACCACACCATCAGCTTGCCTATAATTTCTCTTCTATCATATTTTATTTCATGGGTAAAGCTACGGCCACAAATGCGAGATCCCGTTTAGGCAATTTTATTTTAAAGTATTTTTTAATAGTTTTATTTTATATATATATATATATATTTATATTTATATAACACATTATTAAAACATACATCTTTCATCACTAAGTAAAAAAAAATTAAAATTAGAACTTTGAGACTTTAGCATTCTTTATATTTTATTATCATAATTTATATTGGGATTTTTTTGATGATTTTATATTTAATAATATAATTTTTATTCCGTTAATTTCAATTAAACTATATATATGTTTTTATTTCCAAATCGCATATTAGTATCTAAAATTCTATAATATCGCTCGTCTAAAGTTCTAAAATTCTAAAAAAAATTGTGAAACTATAAAGTTTTACCACTTTTTAAGTGTCTGTTTAAATTTCCTTTTATGATGTAACGTAGTAACCTTATGTTGTTAGATAAAGATTTTCTGTATTTACAAGAATCATAGTTTTTGTTATTAAAAAACTCACCACTTTTCGTAAAAGATGTTTTTTTTCATGAAAAAGTTTCCTTACTTTATAACCCAAATAGCAAATATTTTTCTAGCAAAAAAAACATCAATATCACAACAAACAAAAGAAAGCCTGCATGGATGTGGAGAGAGAAGATAAGTAAGAAAGTTCAATTAATTGCCAAAAACTTCAGCTACACTCTAAATTGGCTACTACAGTATATAAAAGCCATCTTTCATGTGATTGTGTGGATGCATGCCTCTTTCCAAATTGATAAAATTTATTAACAAAATAATAATAATCATAATAATAAGAAGGCCTGTTTAGTTAATGATTTAAGATGAGATAAAGTGAAAAAATAGGTGAAAATTGAATGATATTATTATCATTATTTAAATTTTTTTTAAAAAAAAATTATTATATTTAATAGAAAAATTATAATAATTCAAACTCGCTAAATGCAACACTTCAATTGCCACGAGGAAGGCGAAATGGGGAATTATTGAGGAGAGTCCATGTTACTGTGTTGGTAGCCATTCTGTAGAGCACAAGGGCGACAAATAACAATGGTGGATCCAAGTAGATAGTAGATACTGCCGTTGATGGATACAGAAAAGAAAACAATAATAAATTTCAAAACCCAAAATCAAACATACGAAACAAAAAACGTAAAGACTGCATTGATCGAGACCGGGGCTTACAGCTCTACACACATTACAGTCCATTGATAGATCAGAGAGAGAGAGAGAGAGAGAGAGAGAGGGACCGACAGACAAAGGTCCTCCTTTTATTTATTTTTCACTGAGCAAACAGACTGTCCCTCTCTTTCTTGGACCCTTTTGTTTATTTTTGACTACGAATACTTAACACCGACAAATTAATTTTATTCCAAACAGCTTGCATTTCATTGCGGGAGTGAAATTTCTAAAGACAAAAAAGTGTTGCATTTCGCTTACATTTGTGATTTGTTTAAACTTTTTGCTCTACTTTACATTGTAAGCATGAGGTAAAGAATGACGGAGTAAGTGCGGGAGAGTGAGGACGGGGATTAAAGAGACTCTTATTACAACGAACGGAGGGAGAGAAAGAGAAGAGAAAGAGAAAGAGGAAGAGGAAGAGGAGAAGAAGAATAAGAATGAGGGTGATTCAGACTCTGACAGTGCTGGGGTATGCCTTTTGCTTTGTTGGGTTCGTGTTGAGCGGATCTGAAGGTACTTCTTTTGAGAACTTCAATGTCACAGAGTTGGAAATAGAAACAGAGAAGGAGGCTCTGCTTTCTTTTTTGGAGAATCATGCCTTAGCTGCATCACCTAAACCCCTCATGGTCCCCTTGACTCTTATTTATGGAGCTGCTTCTAAAGGAGCCGGTCTCTCTCTCTCTCTCTCTGTGTCTCTCTCTCTCTCTCTTCTGTGCGTGCGCCTAGTTGTTTATGTACACTTTTGTAGTGCGTGTCTTGCACATTGGCTTCACTCGGAAGCAATTTATATTCATTATATTAAGTGCATTTCATTCTTGTTATCGTTCATACCCATTGCTTTCTAGCTAAAATCTTTCTTCTTTCTTCTTTTTTTTTTTTGTTTTTTAAAATAACTTTTTGTGTTTTACATTTGGGTTTGGGATTGTGGACAGCAGTTTCCTTTCCGTAAAACCCATAGCAGCTCTAAATGTTTTATTAATTTTAATTGCGATCAGCACTGACGTTGGTTCGGATCTTCATCCAATCAACTTGTTAATTTCTCAATGCCTTTGTTGCTTTTATGCAAAACCTTGCCACCGTCCTGCTTAATCATCAACATGCTGCATCAAATCTCATGTAGCAAAACCGAACTGGAGTCTTCCTTCTATTCCAGCTGTTCATTGGTTAAGAAGGAAATTACATATTTCGAGTTTCACGATTGTTTGATGTGCCGATTAGCTGCTAAATTTAATTAACATCATTAATCTTGTGTGGGAAATGAGTTCTCTGTTTGCTGTCTATATTGCAACAGTTTGCTTGGATGGGACGCTGCCTGCTTACCACCTGCATCGTGGTTGGGGATCTGGTTCAAACAGTTGGCTCATTCAATTAGAGGTCTGTAACACCCTGTTTAATTGTTGGAATTCTCATAATTTGAAGAATGGCGGTTCGAATATTTATCCATGTTTTATTTTTAAATGCTGTGTTTGTTTGCTTGTTTGTCTTGCCCTCTATTCCTTGAATGCTTTGTTTTGGCCAATGCTTCTGGCTTTACGTTATCATGTCTTGATGTAGGGAGGGGGATGGTGTAATACAATAAGAAGCTGTGTTTACCGCAAAACTACTCGCCGCGGGTCGTCGAAATTTATGGAAAAACTGATACCATTCGCGGGAATATTGAGCAATAAAGCAGAAGAAAATCCCGGTTTATTTTCCAGGCCTTGAAACTTTCTCTCCACACAAACAATTTTGTTTGGTTCATTTATTCCTCTCTGTTCTTGTGTTCTGTTTTCCTGAGCATTTACCTACAGAAGGGCTTCTTATGATTGCAGATTTTTTCAACTGGAATAGGGTTAAGCTACGTTACTGTGATGGGGCATCTTTCAGTGGGGATGCTCGGGATGAGGTTAGTTGGAACAAAATCTGTCCTCACACTTTTTCCTGAAACATAGATACCCTTTTCTTTTCTACAGCATTTTTACATACATAGCATCAGTTTCATGAATTTCTTGGACCTTCAGAGTATTTTGTTTCTTTTTATCACTTAATTTAAAAGGTGAGGTGCAGTCATTTACAAAATAATAACCCCCAAAATAGGTGTAGTTTCATTCCAATGTCAATCATCATATAACAGTGTTTGACAAGGTCGTTCTACCTGTGCTACCATCAATTTTCAGGCTGCACAACTCAATTTTCGAGGACAGCGGATTTGGTTAGCTGCTATGGAAGAGTTGATGTCCAAGGGAATGAAGAATGCTAACCAGGTTTATTGTTTAACAATTTTTTTTTTGGAAAGAAACAGTGATCACATGTCCAAGAGTGACACTGGCCCAAGTTTATTGATTTCTCTCACTTATGGTGGAGGACTACCGTGGAACAATTCAAACACTTAAGGGTTTACAAATTCATCAATAAGACCAAAACCCAGGTGTAAAAAAAACCTCCTTAGAGAACCTAATAAAAATACAATAATAACTGGTTCTTTAAAAACTAAAGAGAGCCTAACCAATATAAACAAAACAAAAATCAATGTCAAACCAAACTATCAAATTCGAATGTAAGGATAAGCAAGTTTAACATTGAATTCTTTATTTTTCTCAAATTGATGTTAATATTTTTTGTCCAAATATATCTTCAGGCTCTTCTTTCTGGATGCTCTGCTGGGGGCCTAGCATCCATACTACACTGTGATGAGTTTCGATACTTGTTTCCACGAACTACCAAAGTGAAATGTCTAAGTGATGCTGGACTGTTCCTTGATGCGTAATTAGCTATAATACTTGGAAATCTTTTACAACTTCTATTAGCATGCAAGTTGTTGATGGGAAAATGTATACTGATGATTTCATTTGACCATATAGAGTCGATGTATCTGGTGGGCGAACTTTAAGGAATATGTATGGAGGTGTGGTTAACTTACAGGTAATGTGTATCATTTCTTCATTTCCATTGTTGTCAAACCCAGTTCAGAGTCTTAAGAAAAAAAAAAATCATGTGATTTTTAAAAGGTTTATTATAAACTTGAATTTAACATCTTGAGTGCTCTTTTCTGAAAGACTTCAAGCTAAATCTGTGGCAAACCGTTTTTACATAGTAAAACTCAATTGCCGAAGTATTGTATTATAATCGCAAATAATCATCTTCTTGATTTTTTTCTTTTGGTTGAAGCAATATGAATCTTATGGGTTCTGAATAAATGTTCATGATTTGCCTTGTATGTCTGACCTTTTATTTATGGATATCTATATCAATTTTTAGGGAGTGCAAAAGAATCTGCCGAATACTTGTACCAACCACCTGGATCCAACATTGGTGATTATCTCTTCTCTTGATTGTAGTGAAGTTTCATTAGTGAATTTTATTAAGAGAGAAAATCCGAGAATCTGATGTATTTGAAATCTCTCTCTCCCTCTCTCTCTTAGTGCTTCTTTCCTCAGAACTTGATTGCGAATGTCAAGACACCATTATTTATTCTAAATGCTGCCTATGATGCATGGCAGGTAACCCCTTTTTCCTTTTTCTTTTCTGGTATTTTTTTTCGGGGGGGGGGGGGGGGGCAGCTTAATTCTATGCTCTATTTTGCTCTCCATCCAGTTATATGTCAGTGGTGATGATTGAGAAAGTCATCTATGCTTCTCGTATCAGTGGTGAGGATTGAAAATGAGTTATCTGTGCCTCATGAACTGCCCACAAGTTTCAAGTGGTACTTTGTATTAGAAATTCATCTTTTGAGCTATCCCCTGTACTGGCTCTTGAGTGTGAATGCACTGCTGAAGCAGAGTATTTTTCTTATAATTTGGCAGTCAGTAGATCTCCGATAAGCTAAAAATAATACTTCTGAGGCAAGCTATCCAATCATTGTTTTGAGCCCTTTGTGCTTTTTTCTTTCCTCGTACTCTTACTTAAAATGGTGTCTGCTAACCAATATAACCTGCAATTACTATGATTAGATATCATATTATTTGTTTTCAACAGCTCCAAGAGAGCTTAGCTCCACGTTCAGCTGATCCTCGTGGGTATTGGAATAACTGCAAATTAAACCATGCACGTTGTAGTTCATCACAGATCAATTTTCTCCAAGGTAATCTTTAATTTATAACTTTGTTTTGGTTTTGTTTCCTTTATTGCATCATTCAGGGATGTAGATGTTTATTTTGGCATATTAAGCTTTTATTTTCTTCTCTCTTTTGGTTCTATAATGCAGGCTTTAGAATTCAAATGCTCAATGCCGTTAGAGGTTTCTCAAGGTCCCGTCAAAATGGATTATTCATAAATTCCTGCTTTGCTCATTGCCAGTCTGAGAGGCAGGACACATGGTTTGCTGACAACTCTCCCCTAATTGCAAATAAGGTATGCTTGCTTATATAAAATAAAAAATGGCAATTAAGGTTTGCACTATATTGATATCCATAGCAATCTCTCACACTATACTGCCACAATGATATCACAAAAATCATATATATGCAATTTTACATCTTTTATTTTCTGGTCATGTAGTTGGTCATGTAGTAAGAGGCCATTAGGTTTAGAATTAAGGGTTGGTAAGCATACTTTTGTATCATGTGATGTGCAAATGAGATCTGAACAGGCTACAGGAGAAAAGTAGGATGTTTAAGAACATCCAGAACCAGGTAGTTCAAAGCTTGGAACCATTGTTGCAGCACCAATATGAAATCAGTTGGAAAGCAACTAAAAAAAAAACATTGAATGCATGATCAAGTACCAAAAACATACCTATATGTAACCGTACATTTTAGTTCTGAGAAAGCCAGAACTTAGGGTGGACTCTACTCCATTGATCAAGTACATTTTGGTACTTGAGAAAAGAAAAGCTTTATTAGTGTGATCTGTATGTTATAATTACATTATTTCTTTATGCAGGGGATTGCATTGTCTGTTGGAGACTGGTATTTTGATCGAGTGGGTGTGAAATCTATTGACTGTGCATACCCCTGTGACAACACATGCCACAATCTAGTTTTCAATTGAGTGCGAGATTATTCAATTTCTGCTCACATGTCTTCTTAATTTTCCCTGCATCCTATTTTTCAATTGTGAAATTGTAAAATTCATTTCATTGGAATTTGAAATGATAAATTCATGCTTGCCAAGGAGTGTAACTATAAGAGCTAGCACATTCTTGCTCATCATATATTTATGAATGAGATTGATTCTGTTGTCTCAGCAGAGGTTGAAGGTTCCCCATGCTCAAATGTCCAGATATTATGCAACTCACAGACCCAAACATACCATAGTTCAGCACTCCTCACAATCTTATACTGGAGACAATTGAATTATTTCATTCCAAGTAGTTTACATGACCTCAATGGCTTTGAGTTTACACGATTGTTAAACTTTGATTCCCAAACTGTACAGGACCAATCTCCAACCAACTCTAGGCTAGGCATTAAATAGTGCTATAGTATTATTTCATAGAAACCTAACTGGGTGTGCCTAAATTAAGAGATGCAAAGCCAGAACAACCAATTAGCTGTCAAACTTATGATGGAACGTGCCTTTAGGAGATCTCAACTTCTTATAACTAGGTGTTTCCATATTGGGGGACTTTCTAACTGCCATGAACCTAAAAACGAAGTAGTTTTGAAGCAAAGGTGTTGTCAGTAATTTGTAAGTGACCGGATTTTGAATGACAGCAAATAGAAATTTTGAACCGTTATTTCGAGAAGAAACATTGGACGTCAGAATTTAAGGCTGCAGGAAAACCAAAGTGGTATCATGTTACTCCCATCGAATTGATCTGCATTTGATGATGCTAGAGGAAACTGCCCATTCTACCATTTATGAAGCACCAATCTTCTAGGTGATTGAGTTCCCTGTTACCCACTCTTCTTTAGTCTAGAAAGTACCAAACTTCTTGTCATTCAAAGTGTGCGGTTTCTTGGCTTTCAATATCTTAGATACACCCTTTCAATTGTCCTCCAAATCTGGGTGTTAGAAACTAAGATCAGTGCCTTGTTCTGCAGTGATGCTATAGCCATCATGACATATTCCCAGTCCACAAGGATGACTTCTACCCACCTAAATCTGCTAAGTGCCTTCTTGATGCCCATAACATGTTCCTGATTCGGTACCATGTGGTTCCAATTAACCTTTGGGAGTCTCATTGATACTATCTCCATGTAGAGGGATCATGGATTTCACTGACACCATCACAAAATCTTCAAATCAAGCCACATTTCTCTTTATGTTATACTTTTTTTTCTCGGATGGAATCTCGGTTGGATGTTGAGTTAAGCAAGATTTAAATGCCTATAATGAGTGTTAGAGCCTCTATGGGAATGCGTTTCAAGGCTTAAAATTGCTTTTAAATAGTTAAAAGTATTATTAAAGAAAAAATGGCATGTTTGATAAATAATTTTATAAAAAGTATTTTAAGCGGTTAGAAAATCTAAAAGTTAACTTATTCAAAAAGTACAAAATTGAAGTTTTTATCAAAAAGCTTTTGTAGATAACTATATGTTTTAAAAAATTATCGTAACTAACTATAAAAAGCATTTTAGATATATGCATTCCAAACAGTAAATGACTTTTTAGTAGTAAAATTTATTACATTAAGTTTTAAACTAAAAGTAATATTTCTTACTGGAATTACAAATATGCACTTAGTGGCAACCTTTTATACTTTTGGGGCGGTTTTTGCATAAGCTATCATAATGTCACGGATTTAGAAATTCTTCACACGTCCCGTGCGGCCTTAGGAGGTTTTGTCCCGGACAAAACTCCCAAGTAAGCCTTCTAAGCGACTCAAGACAAGAGAGAACAACTCTAGAGAGAGAGGGAGAGAGTAGAGAGAGAAGCTCTAGAGAACTTGTTCCTCTTATTGCTTGGTGATTTACACAAATGAGAGCCCCTCTATTTATAGGAAACTCTTGGTACAAAGAATGGCTAGAATTGTGACAAGTGTCACAATCTCAACGGTAAGGAACATTCTAGACTACTTCTAGAAGTATAGCTAGGATTGTGACAAGTGTCACAATCTTAAAGAACCATTCTAGGGTTTCCTATACAACGTTACAACAATCTACCACATTCTAGAATAATCTACAAGGGAAAGAGATTCTAGAAGGTGGTAGGATTCTCTAGAAAAATCCAGGTGGTGACATTCTCCCCCACCTAGCTTCGCGACGTCCTCGACGCGGTATCCTCATGGAACCTTCGGATTTGATCTTCAAATTGCCACAGCGACTCCTTAGGTTCCCAAGTCGTTTCATTTGCGGGCAATCCCTTCCACTTGATCAAGTATTCTTGGCGTGGTTTATGACCCCTTCGTCTGACTTCCCGATCCGCCAAGATTTCTTCTACTTTTGTATCAAAAGTGGTGGTTATGCCCAATGGAGTCCGTTTAGACTATCCCCATGTTGGCTCTTCATTATCACCATGATAAGGCTTTAAACAGCTTACGTGAAAGACAGGATGAAGTTTGAATTTAGGGGGTAAGTCTAGTTTGTAGGAGACCTTCCCTATTTTCTTGATGATTGGGAATGGTCCTTCATATCGCCGCACAAGTGCCTTGTGCAGTTTCCTTGTAAAGTTGTGTTGGCTTGACAAGATTTTTACCATCACCAAGTCTCCTATGCGATACTCCATGTGTCGCCTCTTCTGATCGGCCCATTTCTTCATTTTCCTGGTTGCTTTATCTAAGTAGGAACGAGTCACATCCAACTATTCGTTCCAAGATTTGGCAACCTTGAAAGCCGTTGGGCAGTTCCCCTCATAGCTCGTCTCCAACGATTGAGGAGTGAGTGGTTGTTGTCCCATTATAATCTCGAATGGGCTTTTGTTTGTGGACTCACTCCTTTGTAAGTTGTAAGAGAATTGAGCCACATCCAACAGTTTAGCCCAGTCAGATTGATTAGCACTTACAAAGTGCCTCAAGTACAGCTCCAACAAGGCATTCACCCTCTCAGTTTGCCCATCTGTTTGGGGGTGAAAGCTGGTGGAGAAGTGTAGTGCTGACCCCATGAGCTTGAATAGTCCCGACCAGAACTTTCCTGTGAAGCGAGGGTCTCGATCACTGATGATGCTTTGTGGTAAGCCCCAGTACTTAACCACATACTTGAAAAATAACTTGGCTGTCTCCTCAGCTGAACAATCTTTAGAGGCAGTAATGAAAGTGGCATATTTGGAAAATCGATCCACCACCACGATGATGGTGCCACATTCTTCAGACTTGAGGAGAGCCACTATGAAATCCATGCTGACACTCTCCCAAGGACGGGAAGGAGTGGGTAGTGGTTCTAACAAACCCGCAGGGCTTCGGTTCTCCACCTTGTCTTGTTGGCACACAAGACAAGTCTTCACGAAAAGCTCCACTTCATCTCCCATCTGAGGCCAATAATAGGAGGCTTCCAACAAAGCTTGGGTGCGACATTGGTCGGGATGTCCAGCCCACAAGGAATCATGGCATTCCTTGATAAGGTTCCTCCTTAGCTTCCCCCACTTCGGAACATATAGTCGTCGCTTGGTGGTGTAGAGTAACCCATCCTCCACCCAAAACCTCTTGGTTTTCCCCTCCTTAGCCAAGTTCACCAAGTTTTTGGCTAGAGGGTCATGCTCCAAGCCTTCACAGATTATCCCTAGTGTCTCTCCTTGTACACTAGCGATGTGGGCAAGCTCACCATTTCTACTAAGGGCGTCAGCGACGACGTTGGCCTTGCCAGATTTGTACTCCAAGATGTAGTCAAATTCCGCCAAGAAGTCTTGCCACCTGGCTTGCTTTGGGCTCAGTTTCTTCTGACTTTGGAAGTAACTGGTGGCAATATTGTCAGTCTTGAGTACGAACTGAGAGCCAAGTAAATAGTGTCGCCAAACTCTAAGGCAGTGGATAATGGCCGTCATTTCCTTCTCCTGTACCGTGTATCGTCTTTCGGTGTCGTTGAGCTTGCGGCTTTCATAGGCAATGGGGTGTCCTTCTTGTATAAGAACTCCCCCAATGGCGAAGTCTGAAGCATCCGAGTGCATTTCAAAAGACTTGGTGCAGTCTGGTAGGGCTAAGACCGGTTCCTCCATGATGGTGGTCTTCAGATCATCAAAGGCTTCCTGACACTTTGACGTCCACTCCCATTTTCTACTTTTCTTGAGGAAGTCTGTGAGAGGAGATGCCCTCGTAGAGTATCCCTTTATAAATCTTCTGTAGTAGTTGACTAGCCCAAGGAAAGATCGAAGTTCGGTAACCTTGGTGGGAGGATCCCACTCCTTGATGGCCTGCACTTTCTACTCCTCCATGCTGAGTTTGCCTCCTTGGATCTTGTGGCCAAGGAAATGGATTTCGTTTAGTGCAAACGAGCACTTTTCCTTCTTGACATAGAGTTTATTTTCCCTTAAGACGCGGAAAACAACCTTTAGATGCTCTATATGTTTCTCGAGGGTAGAACTATAGATGACGATGTCATCCAGATAGACCACTATGAATTGATCGAGATAAGGGTGGAAGATCTCGTTCATGAGGGTGCAGAAGGTGGCTGGAGCATTTGTGAGGCCAAAGGGCATCACTAAGAACTCATATGCTCCATATCGAGTCACACAAGTCGTCTTGGATTCGTCTCCTTCTGCGATCCTCACTTGATAGTAACCCGATCTCAAATCAAGTTTGGAGAAGTACTTTGCATGACCTAGTTGATCAAACAAGTCAGCAATCAAAGGAATGGGGTATTTGTTCTTGATGGTTACCTTATTGAGAGCCCGATAGTCGATGCACAGCCGCAAGGACCCATCATGCTTCCGTTGGAACAACACTGGTGCCCCATATGGTGCCTTGGAGGGTTGAATGAATCCGGCATCAAGCAACTCCTTCAGTTGTCTCCTCAGCTCTTCAAGTTCTGGGGGTGACATGCGATAAGGCGTCTTGGCGGGTGGTTTGGCACCAGGTTCCAGCTCAATCATGTGATCCACCTCTCTCCTAGGTGGTAGTTGCTTGGGCAACTGTGGTGGCATGACATCCTCATAATTCTTGAGGACCTCTTGGATCTCCTTAGGTGGAGGGGAGGATATCTTTACTTCACCTTCCTCCAACGAAGCCAAGTAAGACACCTCTCCTTTCTTCCAACCCTTCTTGAATTGCATGGCAGACAAGAGTTGGGTGGTGTTTGGCTTAGACATGGTGGGTATCATGCAAGGACCACCTTCTAAGATACACACCGAATTGTAGTGGGGAAGAGACACTACGTTGAATTGTCTCAGGAACTCCATCCCCAACACGACGTTGAAGTCGTCCATGGGTGCAACGGAAAAGTCCACTTTCCCCTTCCATGTGCCGAGTTGTAGCTCTACGCCATGAGCTACGCCATCAAGGGGTCTGGCTTCAGAATTCACCGTCTTCAGCCATCCTTGACCCTTCTTCAGAGGAATGCCTAGCCGTGTGGCCTCTTCCTTCTTGATGAAGTTGTGAGAAGCCCCTGAGTCGACCAGGGCATGGGTCTCTTTCCCATTGACGAACACCTCTACAAATATTAAGGATCTATCCTTAGTGGTTGGCTTGGTGTTTGCCTTTAGTGAGTTGAGAAGTTGCAAGCACCCCATGTGCGACTTTTCTTCAACTTCTTTTTCCTTGAGCATGGCGTTGAGAGCCTTCCTCTTAGGATAGTCTCTAGCCCAGTGTGGCCCATCACAAAGGAAGCAAGCACCCTTTGGCTTCTTGTCTTTGGAATGATGCTCCTTCCTACCTTCCCTCGATGTCGAAGGCCTGTCTCCACGCTCTTTGTGCTGTGGGGACTTGTACTCCTTTGCTCCCCCACCTTTGTCGTGATTATCCTTCGAAAACTTGGGTTTTGAAGAGTTATCACTCTTGTGATACTCGAACTCTTCCAAGGTTTCTGCTACGGTTAAGGCGGTGGAGATGTCGGTGATCCCACGTCGCTTGAGCTCTTGAGCCATCCATGACTTGAGACTATCGGTGAAGTTGAAGAGAAGATCTTCCTCACTCATGTTCATGATTTGAAGCATGAGAGCAGAGAACTCCTCAACATAGTCGTGGATTGAAGAAGTGTGCTTCAACTCCTTCATTTTCTTCCGCGCATAGAGGGCTACGTTCTCAGGGTAGAACTGCCTCTTGAGTTCACGCTTGAACTCCTCCCATGAGTTGATGGTACAAGTATCCTTCTCTATCTCACTATGCTTACGTCGCCACCAAGTACCAGCAAGATTAGTAAGATAAAGAGATGCAGTACGTACCTTGACATGCTCGTCTAGCATGTTCAACGCTTCGAAGTAGCGTTCCATATGCCAGAGGTAGTTGTCGAGTTCTTTGGCATCCCGTTTGCCGTCGAACTCCTTTGGCTTGGGGGTATCTACTCGGTGTGTAGACACCATTCCTCCTCCGATGGTGCCCCCATTGGCCACAGCTCGCTTGCACATGGCCCAGTCCGCCCTGGTCTCCTCCAGACCGACGCGGTGTTCCTCCATTCGCTCCTGGAGTTTGATTAGTTCCCCCAAGACCCGGTCTTGGAAGGCAACGTTTTCAACACGTTGTGCTTCGAGGGTGGAGTTGATGGTGCTTAGAATGGACTCCTTGAGCGATTCAGATTGGCCCTCCAATCCTAGCTCCTCCATGCTTTGCTCCATGATGTCAAGACGGTTCTTGACCTCCGCCACAGCCACCTCCACTCTTGTCACAGTGTTGTCAAGGGTGCTCACCTCCCTGTGAGACTGATCCCATTCTTCCATCTTGGCCAATATCTTGGCCATGGTCTTCTCGATGCTATCGAGGCGAGACTCCACGGACGAGGTCGACTCCTTCGACCTCTTACTCTTGCGTGGTTCCTGGTTCTCCATGGTGACCACACTTGGTTCCGCCATCCCAAGCTCAATGCTCTGATACCAACTGTCACGGACTTAGAAATTCTTCACACGTCCCCTGCGGCCTTAGGAGGTTTTGTCCCGGACAAAGCTCCCAAGTAAGCCTTCTAAGCGACTCAAGACAAGAGAGAACAACTCTAGAGAGAGAGGGAGAGAGTAGAGAGAGAAGCTCTAGAGAACTTGTTCTTCTTATTGCTTGGTAATTTACACAAATGAGAGCCCCTCTATTTATAGGGAACTCTTGGTACAAAGAATGGTTAGGATTGTGACAAGTGTCACAATCTCAACAGTAAGGAACATTCTAGACTACTTCTAGAAGTATAGCTAGGATTGTGACAAGTGTCACAATCTTAAAGAACCATTCTAGGGTTTCCTATATAACGTTACAACAATCTACCACATTCTAGAATAATCTACAAGGGAAAGAGATTCTAGAAGGTAGTAGGATTCTCTAGAAAAATCCAGGTGGTGACAATAAGGTGCATAAATCCATTCATTTTTAACTCATTTCTAGCAGGGAACAAAGCCTAATTTTCACCCGCAGTTTCCTCTTTTCGATTGTACCATTGAAGTTAAATTGAGAGCGGGTACCCAGGTGTTCGAATGAATGAAATAAAAAAACTACTATGACCCTTTAGTGCCTGTTCGCAAATCTCCTTTGGTGTTTCGAAAGTTGAATGATGCGATAAAAGTACACCCTCAAACTGAGATTAAACATAGCATCACTTACGGTATTTTCCTATGCGCAGTTGTGTCTAATCCATCACTTTTAATTCTATATCTCAGATCTACTTTTGGTTGCTTGCTAGCTAATGGGCATTTTTTTTTACCAATACATCTTGACTCACAATATTATTGTCTAAGAGTAAGAGTTTGAATTTTGTACATTTAAAGCACGGACAGATTGCAATTTAATCGCTGAAATTATACTCTTAACGCGATCCCAACCAAAGCATGACGAGTAAGTAATCGAGTCAATCAAGATGCTAAAGCTAAACAGATCGGTGAATACAATAATGGGAAACAAATTTTTGAAAATCAAACTAGTATTCAATAATTAGTTGTGTTTATAGTCTATATATCATCACGGGTCCATCCTCAATCTGGGTATAGTGCTATATTTACATGAGTGATGAGATTTACATATGAACTGAAAAGCAGTGCGCAACCAAATAGAAAACTGCACCTCAACAATCCCAGGAAAAAAAAACGCTGCAAAAAAGGACCACTCTTTCAATATCGAAAGAGACATGAAGAAACAACATTCTTCATCCCACTAAAACACAGGCTCGAAAAAATAAAAAATAAAAAATAAAAAATAAATATAGAAACAACAAAAACAAAACAAGGTGGGTCGTTAATTAGAAAAGTAGTCAGCTTCCCTGTCGAGATGTTGATGCGAGCGCCACAGCCTGTGCCCACACCTTGAGCCGAGCCTTGACGTCTCGTGGATCATCACCTAAGTAACACGTTTCAACACTCGATTAGTCGTTATATTTGCAATCTATGATATCTTTCTTTTCACTCAAGCTAATCAAGAGTTAGTGGTTCATCAAATGCACACCACAGCACGCATGCTAGCCATACCAATGAACACCATCATCATATTTGTCGGTAATTAAGTTTGTATGGGACTAAATTATGGAGGAATATTGTAACATACTTATCCTAATTTCAGTTCAAAATTCATACCCAATGAAATGTTACAATATCATGGATATATAGAACAAGGCATTGCATGTAAGCATGCATATATGTATTTTCATATGATTGTTCTGCTGTTGTGCGTGTTTGCGTTCATCACGTAAGTGAGAGTGGCTCGCAATGATCAGCACTAACCTGGGCTGGAGATGCGCCAGTTGGCAATGGGGGAATTGGCGCCACTGCTGGCCGTATCAAGCGGTGAACCGGAAATAGAGAGGCGAGAGGGCATCTCAAGCATGCGCTCGTGTTCCAACTCAAACCCAAGATCTCTGCAAGCCTTAACTTCCTCTAAATCCATGCAAAGAGACCTACTGCCTCCCTTTGGCCTGGTTATCACCATCACCCCTGCGCCACTACAGCCGCCACCACCGCCCCCCGCACCGGCCTGGTCGCTTTCCCCACTCACGCTTTGGCTATTGGCAATATCCATCCCGCCGGCCATGTCCATCATCATGTTCATGTTCTTGCTCATCTTGTTGCAGTCAAAGTTTTCCCAACCAGTTTTTTCCGACGGACATCTCTCCCTGATGATTTTCCTTCTCCTCACATTGTTCCTCGTCTTCTTTCTTGCTATGAGACCCTTTTGAGCTTCATTGTCACTCGCATACTCTTTGACCCCTATCAGCTGCTGATGATTCAGATTCAGATTCAGCAGCCCATGACCTCGGTTCCTACGACGTGGTGTCGCCGGGAGTGAATAACAACCCTGTTCGCTATCGGAGTCGGATGACAACCCCGTTAGTTCTTTGCCTTCTTTTTCATCGGAGAATTCCTCGTCTGCATCAAAGCTTTCAATGGACAAGCGTGACATGAACATCCTCATGCCATTGTCTCCTACTTGTGCAGCTTGATAGTAGTTCCCATGGCCAACATCATAATCATCATCATCTTCATCATCATTCTCGTACAAATTAGAACTGCTCGTACAGAGGGAAAGCCTAGACAAGTTGAGAGGATATTGTGGTTGTTGATCATCATGATCATACACATCATAGAAGACATCAACGTAGTCATCTTCCTGTGTTGAAGAGTGGATGGTCATAGTCTCATCTGAAGCCATCTCAAACAGTCTCCTCCCAAATCGGTACCAAACAATTAAAGTAAGATCAATTATCGGTGCTAGCACCAGAACAAGCACGAGTCAGAAAATTAGATTTTGAAAAGAAAACAAGTGAAGAAGGTAAAGCGTTTACGAGTACTGAATCAAAGCAAAAACCGAGTAGAGAGAGAGAGAGAGAGCGAGTAATAAATGTAGAAAGAGAGAGAGATAGAGAGTGGCGTTTGGGCTTTTGTGAATCATCCGTTTCTGCCTTGACGAATGATCATGATGATAATTAAAAGGATAAAAAGGGAAGTAGAGTCGACAACTGCAGCTAACGACTCTATTTATACCGTAGCATGCACCAGCTGATCTCCTGATTGTTTCCCAACTTACCCCTCCAGCCTTCGTGGCTTCCATTACCAAATGATTCTAGGTGTCACTTCATGATCATGTGCTCCAATAAGTCCCACACATATGAAAGGGGTGGAGCGTCTCAAATACAACCCCCATTTACATTAAGGCTGATTTATTTTTAGATTTGAGATTGAATAAGTTAAGATGAGTTTAAATTAAAGTGAATAGTTAAATAAAATATTATTATAATATAATTTTTATATTAAAAAATTAAAATTTTATATTATTTTATATTAAAATTTAAAAAATTTATAACGATTAAATGAGATATTTTTTAAAAATAAACAGGGCCTAAACTAGTAAAAGTGGCTATTCAATTATTTTGGTCATGCACTTCTTCGTTGATCTCGATTACTTTGAAAATTGAGGGTAAAAAAACCTTCTAATCGCAATTTTTTTTTTTTTTAATTTCTATTCTTTTATTTGTCCTAAAGAGCATATAACCATAATGACTCATGTGACAATAGGGAGATAGGGTAGTTACGATACCTAAGTGTAGAGTAAACTTGAGATGTACTAGAGTTGTGTAACTGCATGTGTACGTGTTGGGACATTAGAAGTTAGAACTTGTATAGTTTCCACCTGCAGAGGTCTCTGATCCGATAATTGGCCAATATTAGCACAACGATCATGGGAAATTGGTTATTGACGTTCTATAATTATTTATTTGCATCCTGCAATTTGAATATATAGAGATATGATCTATATATATATATATATTACATTTTAATTTTTCTATCTTCAAACGTCTCATCATGTAAAGTATCGTGATATATATATATATATATATATATATATATACACCTACCATTAGACAGGAGACACGTAGCTCCCTGCAGGCCTTTCCTATATGTGGAGGAATAGGACTCACCAGTGTTGAGTGGGTCATTGCTCAATCACAGAATTGAATGTCAACATGGGCACATAAGAAGAGAGGATAAATTGCATAAATAAAAATTAAAATTAAAAATTAAAAATTAAAAATTAAAAAATAAAAAATAAAAAATAAAAATTAAATTAAATTAAATTTGAAAAAAAAAAAGAAGAAGAAGAAGAAGAAGAAGAAGAAGAAGAGAAGATAAATGCGGCCTGAAACCACGAATACCTAAACCATTGGCCAGTCATAATACCTAAACCTGCAACCACGACTACCCCCGGGCCCCAATATATATATTTATTATATAGTTGGAACTTGGAAGATAAAGTATACATACTACCCACTAATACTTTGATATTGTTTGCTTGGGATGTTAATCCTGTAAATTAAATGACCTTTTATTGTAATATTACATAAGTTAAATTATAAAATTATTTTTATTTTAATAATAATTCTCTGTATAAATCTTAGAATTTGTGTTTAGGTTAGGTGGTCATGAGCATGAAGGACACCCTCTTAGAATTAACTAATGAAATACATAATCTTTTTAACCATATATATCATCATTCAAATCCCTTTAATTTATTCTCATCATTAATTAATTAAGGTTTAATGGGCAGTTCTATTAGCTCACTCTAAATAATTAGCTGGTACTGTAGGTGATCAACCTTAAGGACTTGATCGTACTGATCGAGGTCCTGAGGATTTGTTTATTATTCATTTTGAATTAGGAGAAGAAGAAATATTCTGTTAGGAATAGATAGTATGGAGTGGTAAACTTAAAGTATTCAGTGAAAATAAAAATAATAATAATAAATACAATAATCACACAAAGAATATTAAGATTTAAGTGATTCAACTCAATGTAAGCCTATATCTATTGTTGGAATCGGTTAGAATAAATTTACTATCAGCGAAAGTGGAGTATAAGAAATTAATCACACAATCTTCACAATCCCAAAATCCCAATACATGACCCAATGAACTCTCAAAACTGTTAACAAAATGATACTCTTTTTCTATTCTTTGGCTACCTCCAAATGTGCCAAAGTTCACTTTACAAAAATATAACGTGAACATATGTAGTGAAATGGCATAGAGCCCTAGAAAAGGCAAGGTCGCTTGAGCAAAGTCAAACGATACTCGAATAAGTACTAGAGTTTACATCTCATTCGAACTGGAAGTCGAAAAAGAGTCGAGTAAGATTCTCTCTGCAAATCTCACTAGAGCCAAATTCTTGAATTGGAGCTCGTTCGAACTGAGTGTCGAGCAAAGTCTTGGTTTGAGGCGCTTATTTAACTGGATTCTCACTCAACAAATCTCCATTTTGACTTGAATTCCATCAAACCTTACACAAAATTCATTCTTCACAGAAAATCGACCCCCTTAACATATCTTCAAATAGAATCTAAGACCCCGAACACAATGTCTATTCTTGAATAACTTAATTTCCATATACAAATCTTCAATACCAAAAACGATTTGACTAAGTCACAAGTTTGGTCCTAATGAAAAAACAATCTCTTCACACAAAAGACAACGCATCACTATACAAACTGCTTACTTGAACAAAGGTTTTTAAATACACATGAAGATGACTAACAAAAATTCTCTGTCAAAGTAAGAATCCCACAAAATCTACATGAGCATATTCCAAAGGTAGCCAAACTACTCTTCTATCTACCGGATGAAACTATAGACTTGGTCTTATTGTGCGCCAATGCCAAAACCAAAATCAAATTCATGCTTAATTTTAATAGCATGATCTATAGTACCACAGGACTCAATTGTGAAATTATTCTAGCAACTCTACTTTCTTGCTATAATTCTACTATATTTTTTTGTGAAAATAACAACTGAAAACAAATTGTAAAAGTAGAAACTTCACCCAATAGCAAGTTGTATTGACCGTTTCACTCAAATCTATATGCAAGCCTAGAAAATTCAAAATCATAATGCAGGTTCTTACACACGAGTCCATCTTATTTCATTCAGTTACTCTATTTCTATGGAGTGGACCTAATTGTATAGTTTGAATAATGCTCTACCTTCTTGTCTGAAGATCACTAGTCTTTTCAAATGCTTAAACACATCACAAAATATAAATAAACAAATCCAGACTCTTTCTCAACTGGTAATCAACAAATATGAGCAAATATAGGGTACAACATTATAGAAGATCTACCCTAAAAAATCATAAAGAAATAACTACAAGAAATCTGATTCTGCACTAGTTCAAAAGAATACAATGTAAACCAAAAGTCAAGTTTTTCCGTCTTCTAATCAAACAGAACAAAAAATTGCCTACTCATAAATTACCACACTCGTTCACCCATATGGTACAATCACATGTGCCATAAACGAGTAATACTAAATTTGGAACAACTGAAGATGTTTCACTAATCACTGTACTGCCTTGAAGAAAATAAATACTACCTGTCTTCTTCCCTATCATTACAATCAAAGAGCCCTACTAGGCTACTAGATTCGAATGACTTCACCTACAACATAATATTGATAACCAAATAAATAAAGAATGCTTAAAGATATGATATTTTTCTTCAAAGATGGAATATATCGAACGTTAAATAAAGTTCTAACAGTTCCATCATATATCTCAATCTCGATTGAACCGATTCCAACAATTATCACAAGTCATATCATTCTCAACCGAACAGAATCATCTTTGATTGATTCATAGGTAGTGAACCAATTTCTCTTTAAACACATATAAAATATACAAGTTGAATTCATAACCCACTTGTTATCAAAAAGACCGCTAGAGCTAGAGGTGTAAATGGTCTGATCCGATCCGAGAAATTTGTGGGCCAATTCCATTCGGTCAAAAAATTCTCTCACCTTGGACCGGACCGAACAGGAGTTCGGTCCATACCGGTCCAGTCTAATTCGTTCTAGGAACGGTCCGGTTCGATCCAGGGGTGCCCCATATGATTTAATGGGTTACATTTAATCTAAAATTTTACAATGAAAAAATAATTTTTTGGCCCAAATTTAACTACTATAAATTATAATATGCTAATATTATAAGAGTATATATTATATATTATATATTAAGTATGTTAGTAAATTATAACTAATAACACTATTATATTAGTATATCATATATTTATATGTTAGTAAATAGTGATAAATTAATAATAATATATTAAATAATAATAATACACTTATTATTTATAAGTTATTACTAATATTCTATATAAATATATTATAATTTATATTTTTATACTATAATTAGTCAACCAATAAATTATAATATGTTAATATTATAAGAGTATATATTATATATTAATATGTTAATATATATTATATATTAATATATTAATTAATATTAATATTAGTATTATAATTTATATATACATATATAAATATATATATATAGGACCAAAATTCTTTGGACCTAGACCGGACCGGAATTAATCGGTCCATGTAAAATTTGGACCGGACCAAACCGATTGGTCCGGTCCACCAGTTCGGTTCAGTCTTTTTACAACCCTAGCTAGAGCCGCTAACTATTATAACAATATCAAAACTGTTAAATTATTTTTCAACACTAACAACATTGTAGGAACTTTTGCCTTCCTTTTTATTTTTCAATCTAGGGTACTCATTCTTGTAATGATCAAATTAGTAATAATAGTGACATTTAACATTTTTCTTGTTAAATTTAGAGCTAACACTGAAATTACCCCTACTATTTGTTTAACCTCTCTCCTCAAATCTATCACAAAAGAAATTTTCACAAACAAGTCATTAACTTGATTATCCATGCTTTATATACCTAATTTTATTCTCAATTCCTTAAAATTTAAAGCATATTTTACATCTACTAAAAAAATAGTATATCTGTCATACAACATTGATATCAAACGAAATAGGTAACAAACACAACACAATTAAGACTTGATCCTCATCACCAAGCTTAATATCAATATTTCTTAGATCTAAAATAATTTTATTAAATTCATCTAAATGATCAAAAATAGGAGTACATTCCCTCATCTTCAGAATGTAGAATCGTTGTTTCAAACACAGACAGTTGGTGAGCGACTTCTTTATATACAAACTCTCGAGTTTATTCCAAAGACCAACGACGATCTTCTTATCAACAACTTCCTTCAAAATTTCATTTAATAGTAACAAAAGAATAAAACTTTGTGTTTCTCTTATTCCTTCCTTGATGGTGCAGGGAAGTATCTTACGCCTTATTTTTCCAACACCTTTGACAACTTTTATTGTCGCAACATAGCCTTAATCTCGACCACAAACTTAAACTATTCTAACTGTAAAAAATTTTCACTTCAAACTTGCCATGGTCATCCTTTTATTCCTAACACAGAACCTGGCTCTCTAGTGCCAGTTTGTTAGGAATAAATTGTATCGAATAATAAATCAAAAGCATCGCAGTAGAAACAAAAACTATAACAAATACGATAATTATACAAAGAATATCAAGATTTAAGTAGTTTGACTCAATTTGAGCCTACGTTTACTATTGGAGTTGGTCGGAATGAATTCACCGTCAACGAAGGTAGAGTACAAAAGATTAATCACACAATCTAAAAGTTTCAATACACCCAATGAATTCTCAAAACTGTTACAAAATGATCATCTCTCTCTCTCTCTCATGTTTGGCTGCCTCCAAATGTGCCAAAAGCCACTTTGCATAAATATAACATGAGTTTATGTAGGGAAACAATGCAGAGCTCTAGAAAAGGAAAGTTCGATCGAGTAAAGTCAGACGACGCTCAAGCAAATACTAGGATTTATTTCTCGCTCGATCTAGAAGTCGAGCAAGAGTCGAGCAAAACTATGTGCAAATCTCACTTGAACTGAACATCGAGTGAGAGTCGAGCCAAACTCTCGAACATGCAGTCACTCGAGTTGAGTGTCGAGCAAGTATCAAGCGAAATCTCGAATTGCGACACTTATTCAACTAGGTTCAAGATACTAAATATATTCATTGTTCAATAAATATCGTCACTCACACCTTTGTAAGATTGAAGTCAAATAATCTGAGTGTTGGGAAAAATATTATTTATATTTACAATTACCCTTACTTAACTATATATACTGATGCATTAGTTACTGAAAATTATGTAAATTTTAAAGCTTAAAATTCAAAAATTAATTAAAAAACATTGATAAAATGAGACTATAAATCGGTATGTATAAAATTATATGTACACACAACACTATAAGTTCTCATTTTGATTGAGAAATGATATCAATTCATATTGTCATTATAATTTTATCTAATTTTTATATAAAATATAATATTAATTTAATTTTTTTAAATTTTAATTTATTTTTTAAAATTTTAAAATAATAATAATATTTAAAATATAATTTTATTAATATTTTATTTAATTTTTAATTTTTATTTAAAATTATCTCACTTCATCATACTATCTAAACGGAGAGCCTAATAAAAATAAGAATATGCTATACAACAATTCCTGTGCAGCAGCACACGCACTATACCACGTTCAATTTTTTTTTTTTTTTTCCAGTGTGTAGCAGCACATTTTTAATAATAAAAAAAAAACAAAAAGATCTTACAGTATTTGAAGTTAAAATGACCTCAGTTTGGAAAACAGAGCGTGCATTGATAAGCAGGGTCCATTTTTCGGCCCCTTCTAATCCTCTGCCGACAAAGGATGTGTGAACCAAGCGTGTTCACTGTTTACTGTTTGGAGAGCTCCAGACGAGACACCTGTCCCTGTTTTCAGTCTTCCCTAAACACTCCTTTAGATCAATCAATTAATGAAATTTATTATTCATCATTTTTTCATATTACACATTATTTTTTTAAATTTAAAATCTTATTCTTTTTAATTAATTATATTTTTCTATTCATCATTTGTATACTATACATTTAATAAAAAAATAAAAAATAAAATAAAAAACAAAAAATTATAGATAATGTGTTATATAAAAATAATGAGTAAAACTTTACTCCATTAATTATTTGATTATTATACACAAAAATTTGCAACACCACATGGCCCACTCGGGTCCACTCACCGGCACATCTTCTTCAATCACAGACGCCCACCTGGCCCATATGCGAGAAACATGGGTCCACCATGTTTCACATACTTATTTTTTTTTTTTTTTAAATTTTGAGCTGTTTCACATACATTTGATCTGCGACAATTGTTTTTTATTTTTTAATAAAGAATAAATCGATTGGTGTTTATATTATTAAGGTTGGCGCCGCTGATAAAAGGTATTGAATTCGATATCGATAGTCTAATGAAGAAAAAATAAACAAATATAATATTAAAAAATAACCAAATACAAATCTTTAAAAAAAAAAAAAGGATGTAAATGATGGGTTTATTTTATTGATGTAGCTATCATTTTCCTATTATTAATTACACTTCCAATGATTATCTGGCCGACGTTTTTTTATAATGCTATAAAACTCTTGGTCTTATGGGATTGCAATATAAATTAAGCAGCAAACACCGACCCTTGATCTCTCTGACGACTGGTCGCCATTCCTAAGCCAGCCTTGTTGATGGCAACCACGAATGGACGGCTGTATATGTTGCCACCATGGCGATTTCCATGCGTACACGTGTGCTTCTTTCCTTTTCTTTTATAGACACAAATTGAAATTATATTAGACAATTCAAAGACAGATACATTAATGTATAAATACTACATTATTATTAATTAACGTCACATCATGTAAATCAGTTTTCGAAATCTATTTATTGAGTGATAGAGAATACTATATTTTGTATATTATTTATTTAATATAAAACATGAAATCTTTTTTAGATTGGAATAAACAAATTTGGTTTAGTAGATTTTTAACTTGAATTATATATAGGACTCGATCAGAGGAAAATGCACGAGTCCGGCGAAAAGATTTGTTATGATCCATGTACGTAAATCGATGATGTTATCTCATTTAAGATTTTGTTTAAATAGTGAAATGAGATAACATTATAATTTTAAATAAAATATAAAAATTAAATAAAATATTATTTTTAATATTATTATTATTTTGAGATTTAAAATTTTTTAATTTTTTATTATATTTTAATTATTCTTACATTGATCTATGTCTTAAGAATTGGAATAGAATTTTAGGAGATCATGACCTAGAGATTATAGCAGATTAGAAAATTCTAAAAAATTTATTATAATTAAATAGTGAAAAAAAAAAGAAAGTTACTTTATTATTTATCTTTCTCTCCGCTGAATTTTAATAAAGATCTTATATTAATTCTTGTAGGTTTTCCAGATGATAGCCGGCTAGAATGCGTACTAATGGCAAACCTTTTCAGGTTTAACAGTATTACTATTGGCTTATGCATCTTCATCTTTATTTTTAAATTTAAATAATATCTTTTTAAATTCATCTATATTAGACGTTTGTTGGATAATATGAGAATGTTGTCTCTTGAACCTTTGTCTTAAAGAGTATCACCAATTAATAGTGAAAATCAACTCAATCACAAAAAATTTTAATCTTGGTAGTTCCAAGACTTGTTTTTAATCTTGGTAGTCCTTCCCCATTTCTTGTTAGGAAATCTGCCACTTTATTATCTTCTTAAAACAAATGAGAAATCTTGTAATCAAATCCATAAAGAGCTTGAAGAAGCTCCTCCCCAAAATCTCACAAATATCAAACCGTTCAAGATTTATTCATAATCCATTATACCACCAAGTATATATGGAATGTACTAATTATTTGCTAATTATTGGGAAATGGAATAAATCTAAATATAAAGTAAATTATCTTCTTCAATCCTCACTCACAATCATAAATGAACATTTTTCTCAAGATCTTATCCAATTCCTCTTAACTCCTACCCATAATTTATTCCGCTTTAAAGCTATTTGAACCCAAGACAGAGCACCAACAAATTAGGAGGTGTAACCCTACTAATCATGGATAATCACATTCATTGATAAGGATCATTTTTTACCGAGGATATCATACAAAATACAAATGTAAGGAGGTTCTTCCCTCCCCCATGAACCCACGAAGAATCTATGAAAGGCCAATGGGTCGTGAGACTCCTTAGCTCACGACCCATTGGCCTAGCCTGATTGAGCCCAAGGAGCATCACCCAAATGGAGTTGGCAGGCCTTTACGAAATATTCGGCCTAGGAACAAAACCCGCCCCCAAAGCATTCCATACAAAAGGTAATTAGGTAGCAGGGATTGATGGGACATGCCACCCTAACACCTTCCCACGACGTTTCACTCACGAAAACTTGTGATACGCAGTGGACGAAAATATGAGTCCCCTCTGACCTCTTGACAGCAAACAAAAGAATGGCTAAAAATTGAAGTCGACTAAATAAAGTAAATCATAAAATCATGCTGCATAAATGACACTGCCCTCAAAAATCACGCCGCATTAAAGAGCCCTAACAATGCAAACAGCTAAAAGGAATGAGCTCCATACGGATAGATATAATCTATCACTCTCAGAATCTTAATATAAATAACAATCGCTAGGTATGGAAAAGCTCTCTCAAAACTTTCTTATTTAATATACAAATTTCCAAATTGATATATTGACTTAGATATCGAAGACTCTTCAACCTTATCAAGACCTTTATTCTCTGTCTTCTTCGTATTTGTAGGACCCAACTAAAAATATATGAGTTACAGAAATCTAATTCAAAAGTATACGAAATACAACGTTAAGAATAAAATTTGAAAGTTACGAACTTTTCAAGAAAGAAGTTTACCGCAGGCTCCTAATTTTTATTTGATTCAATCACCTTATCAAGTACTACACGTGGTACACCTTTGTATTATCATTTTCTATCATTATTTAATTATTCAGCTTCATCATTCCATATATAAATCCGAGTCTAAACCCTAATAATATCCTTAGACTAATTTTTCATAGCATGCATTGACCGGGTACAAATTACGTATTAACGGGACTAGTACTCAATAAAATAAAATAATTAAAAAAAGGTTTGAAAGAAAGAACTCCTTAAGTTTGACGATGCATCTAGAATGCAATATATATATATATATATAGACACACACAAGGCTGCAACCGCCCTCCAACCTTTACTTTCTTGAGAAGATGATCAATCTGATATTAACGTAGCTACCAATCGATGCTGAACAAGAGGCTTCATAAGTAAATAGTTACATACAGGTGGCGTTATTTCTTTTATTTTTTTCAAAAAATTAGTATATTTTAGGTTACTTTCCTGCTATCTTCGCATTCAATATATTCTGACGAAAGCTGGATGAGGCATTGCCGCGTTAGAGATTTATATATAGGTGGTGGAAGTGGAGCTGTTTTCTCGTTCATGTACAATATATATATAGGAGAGGACGCGTTCCTTAATTTTCTGAGGGCTCCATTCAAGTTCTAAACAAAAGATACGGGTGACCCACATGCATTATCTTCTTCTCCTCAAGAGTCAATATCAAGGCTCATTTAGTTTTCAGGAATAGAGGGACGGTGAAGGAGACTGTTATTTTACTAATAAATTTAGTGGTATTCTCTGTGTTTTGCTCGTGTAAAAGAAAAAATGGTCCAAATAACGTAGGCCCTTCTGCAATTTAATATGATGTTTTTCTGGGACTGCAGTGATAAATATCAACACGTGCTTGTCGACTGCAAATGCCAGACGTATGCATGGCCTCGTACGTGTCCCGGCTCTAACGAGGAAGAAATAGACGGCCAACGACCCCTCGATTTGTTAGGATTGTTTTGGCCAATGAAATCATTTGCTTAATGGGGGATGAAAAGAAACAGTAGCAACGAGACTTATCAACTATGACAAATTAAATATTTGAAGTATTCAAATATAGAGAAGTAAACAAGGGGCCCAATTGGCCATCCAAACTGAGAAATAGAGTCCACACAAATGCTAAAAAAGTATTGAGGCCAAGTTTTAGCAGCCCAAAGTTTAGCAAAGGCAGCCCAAAATCTTCTCTTACCTTTCCCCTTTCCTTCAGTTCTTGCTCTTCTACTGGTTACCAGCTTATGACCAACTTTTTAATTTCTTTCCTCGCATCCTCGATCCACTCCGCCCTTGTCCGACAGACTTTTCTAAACCAAGGCGACAAAACATTTTAACGTGGCACCACACGCATCCTTTGGTTATTGTCAGTTTCATGTTTATATAGTGTAATGTGTCAAGGAAAATTCAAGTTATATCTCAGCTTATATTCTAAAAACTAGCCAATTATATAATTAGAGTTCTATTGAAATTATTATACAAAGTAAAAACTTTTCTTTCATAAATGATCATTACAACAAAATGCATTTTTTCCCAAGAGATATTTGGTCAAAAATAAGCCAATATACTGCTGGAAATGATATTTTCTAGCATGTTCCATTCACAGCACAATCACCAGAAATAACTGGCCCAGGATGTGATAATTTCCTATCACAAAGTGAAGTGTTCGAAAATATGCTTATTTCTGGCATCACCACACCCTAATAAATGAGTTAATTTCTGCCAGAATAGGTTCTTTTAAATTATGAATGGATTTTTATCTGGCAACTATTTGCACGAAAAACACATTTTTCTGGCATGTAATTAATGCCGGAATTATTTATTTCTGGGTTATTTTGTCACTAGAAGCCCCCATTTCCTGCTGCAGCCAAATAACTGGAATTATATAAACGTTCTTGTTACGATTTAAAGTGCCAGAAAAACATAGTTTAGACAGTATAGATCATTAGAAATGCTCTCTACCTACGGATAATACTTTGGCAACAAATGGGTTTTATGTGCATTATCAATAATTCCAGATTACTTCTTTCTGGGCAAACTAGTAAATGCCAGTAGTAGCTCCCATGGGTTGGTTAACATATCGCCCCAATTCAACAATATTGTAGGTATCAACATTTGTTTTTTTTTTTTTTGGTAAAATTATTATATAATTATATATTTATTAGTGTTCCAAAATTCTAATAAATAAATAGGCCTAATTGAGGAAGTTTGAATACTGTTGCTAGATTACATTTCTAAATTATAGTAATTTTTTGAGACCTCAATTCAGAAATACTCAAGAGTACAAAATATACCAATATTCAGCCTGAACAGAAACTATCTGATGAAATGTATATTTCAATTGTGTTAACTCAGCTTCTATTAATTGATGCTAGTAAGTAACAGTGCTCAAACAGTTATAATTCAGATATATTCCACGGATTCTACCCAAACAAAAACCATCTATTAATTGTGTGATTGCATGTCATCAACACGTATAGCCCTATATTTATATTAAACAAGCTTTGAATCCCAGTACACAAAATGACATTTACATCATTGTATTCATCAACCAACACTTAAATTCAAAACATACAATTTATATATTATTTATTCTACATAGTTTGCTGGAGCATTCTTCTCTGATCTGCCTGCTTGGAGCTTAATCCGAACCGTTTTCCCCTTTGTTTTCAAAATCTAAAACCTGCAAATGCACAACCATGCCATTTCTAAAAGATATCAGCAACTAGAAGTCAAGTCCTAAGCCTCATTGATGAGAATTTGGAGCTTTGCAATTCACAATTCCATTTACATATGTTTGCAGAAGTGGTAAATATATGGAGCATCAAGTTGAAAGACCTCTTGTACAAATTTGAAACGCATATTAAAGTTATTTTTTAGGAAAAACTCAGATATTGATACCTACAAGTATATACAACCTGCATGCCACATATTTTCAAAACCCTCATTCACTCTCACACAGATACTATAGGGATCTCTGGTCCCAAATGTATTAAAGTAGAGGAAACAAATTAGTATGGTTGTTGGCCTGTTATTATGCTATCTATAAAAAAAATCTGAGATATCAGCAAATGATTAGGAATGTATAAGTCAATATATATATATATACGAAAATTACTAATGATTGTTTTCTAACCAGAAGATAAATTTGAACCAATTGCATGCACTTGAACCAACCAGAAGGTAAATTTGTAATTAACATGCAAAAGTCAAACAAATTAAACTATATAATGCCAGTATGTCGTGCTCCAAAGCCCATGGGCTGGCAAGTGCTGCACTTCTCCTTGTGGTCAGTAACAAAAGTATCAGGAAACTATGGGGGCTCCAACACTACTAGTTAACATGTGAGGCAACCTCATCTTAAACTCCCAAAATATTAGTTTAGAAAATCTAATAACAGTGTGCCACTTCATGCTACTCCAGCAAATTCAAAAAACTACCAAAATGGTTAAATTATCCTGGACCTCTAATGGATGCCTAGGCATCCCCTAGAGTCTCCCGTTGAGACTCCCTTTGGGACTCTAATTGAGACTCTAATTCTATAACACGATCGTAAAGCCTGTCAGATGAATCAAATCTCTCCTGCACCTTCGCCAGATTTGTCATAAATTCCTCAAACCTCTTCCTATAGCCCTCTGACTTAGCCTTATGCTTCTCGTTCTCCTCCCTAAGACGTTCAAACTCTCTATTGGACAGTAATGAAACAGATGGTTCGGGTATAACCAAGTGCCCTAAGCCTCTAGCATAGCCTGATCGAGTTCCCAACACCTCCTTAAATACTGCATTTGCATTTTCATCATTGTTTTCTTCTGGTTCCATCGTATTCAAATGCTCAAGCATCTTATGCTGCAATACAAATTTAATTATAAATAAAGAGCTAAATCATTAACAGATATATTCATGTTTTCAGCAATTATGCGCTAAATCAGTTTATGTTTTCAATCCAAGTCAATTAGTAATACAAAGTTATGATTTCAACAATTAAGAGCTAAATCCATCTAAAAAAAATAAGTATACATTTAGCTAAATCAGTTTATGTTTTTAATACTAATCAATCAGTAATTTTTATTTGTTTTTTTTTATTTCAGCACTTAAGAGCTAAATCCATCTAATTCAAGCCAAGCCTACACTAGAACTAAATCAGTTTGTGTTTTCTGATACAAGTCAACGAGTAACAGCAATATTTTCAGCAATACATGAGTAGAAAACATCTAAAAAAAAGTTAAAGTATACATAGAGTTAAATCGATTTATGTTTTCAGTATAAGTCAATTAGTAACAGATATTTATGTTTTCAATAATGAAGAGCTGAAAACATCTGCTCTTTCATGACTTTTATACATAGAGCTAAATTAGTTTATGTTTTCAGTACAAGTCAATCCCTGACAGATTTTTGTGTTTTTAGATGCCTTAATAGCTGAAAACATCTCTTAAAAAATCAAGTATACATAGAGCTAGATCAGTTTATGTTTTCAGTACAAGTCAATTAGTAATAGATATTTATGTTTTCAGCAACTAGAAGCTGTAAACATCTAAAAATGTTGTAGGTATACAAAGACGCTTTATTTAATCTAAAAAGATTAAATAAATATACGCAGACTTAATGCAACTCACGTAGCTAATCATGCTCAGCTGCTTCAGCAATAAATTTGTCCTTCTTGGCAGACCAATGGGTCACCTTGTACAAAGCAACACTATTCGGAGTTTGTTCACACTTTAAACAAATGTTTCAATAACAATTCAGTCAGTTACATAAACTGGTCCAGGGAAAGAATTAGAAAATGATAAATCTGAAATATTTCTCTTCACCTTTTCCACCATTAGCCTAACAAATGACTTCCTACCTCCCGTGTGGTTTATCCTTTGATTTTGCCTATTACTTTTGTTCCGCTTTGATAGGTTCTATCATTGACACAAAGTAAACCCAAGTATCTATTAACCTTTGAAATTATATTTTAACCAAGCAGATTTGTATAAGGTACAAACAACTATCTACTAAAATGCATCCAAGGTGTATACTGAAGTTGTTACCTTAAAGTGCTCACTTGCCCATCTTTCACATAAGTGCTCCCAAACCAGCTTGCTTACCATCTTTGTCCCTCCAGCAATGGCAGCCTCGTGTGTTTCATATTCCAGGTACTTTTTGTGTAATAAGTAATGAAAGTCATCGTACTTTTGAGCAAGTGCCATTGTCACTGTCTCTCGGTGGTTACTTTTTGACCACTCCAAGTCAAAATCAGACTATACATATCAAATAGTTAGTGGGACTGAATCATAACATAAATAAAAAATCAGATTAATAGAGCATTGAAAGCTTTTGCCATGATTACAAATCCGAACATGATGTGCTAGCTCTTCTTTACTTAGCTGATCAACACATCTCCAACTTGCATGCCGCATGTCGGCATATACTTTGATAATCCATGTAACGCATGTTGAAAACATCGCTGCATGTGAGCATGAAACTCTTCTTTGGCCATCCTTAATCTCCACCACTATTTTCCCGAACTTACGAATGCGGTCAAATTCTGTGCACTTTGCTGGTCCCCTTCCACGCTTCCGAGGGTGAGGCGCTTGCGAATAAAAAACCACAACACATTGTTGTCTTATTATTACCATAAGTACCATAAATTGTATTTAGATATTTATTATTGTCTATAATCTGATTGTATGAAATTATAAGTTTACCTACAACATTCGCATTACCGATTTCAACCTCATTGAGAGGAATTGTGGGCTCCTCTAGACCAACACTTGGTCCTTGAGTTTCAGCATCTGAAAATGAAACGACCTCATCTCTCAAGATGGGTGCTCGAGGATGTTGATCTTGGAGTCTACCACGTGCTACTTTGCGATTGCCAGCACGTCCACCACGACAATTCTTTGATCCTCTCATTAAAGCTACATCATCATAATTTCTTAAATTAATTAAATGCCAGCACAAATACAATTTTCTGGGAATAAACAGATTCAGTATGGATCAGATATCTTAACAACCATACCCCTCACACATTTTAATAATTGCTATGCTATACATATAAAACACCTTCAAACATCTAAAACTTTGTAAAGCTAGTTCTGAACTTTACAAGTAATGCATTTAATTAATTTGTCTGCAAATTTGCATTGGTTGGAAACAGGTGTTTTAGTGGACTCTCTTGTTGCTGCTGTCATTGCATGTAAACGTCTAAGAAGGGTCTTTGTTTTTCTTGGCAGTCTTCCAAGTTCATTTCAGATGAATAAAAGTTGTTTGGTTATCAAAAAAATAAAAAAAAATTCATCCATGTGTAGTTACCTATGTTTAGCACCCACTATCAGTTGTTTGTAATATGCAGTGACCATCAACATTAAAGCATTGAGAATAACATAAGCCTTATCTAAACCCTGGACATAGTAAATGCCCTGTATTTCAAACCACAGAATTTGTAAATGGACCAACTATGCAATATTGATTTTACTTTACGTGCCAAGGTCAATTATCTTTCACATGCATGCCCATTAATGTGAGTTTACTTAGTCTTTTACATATAAGCATCTCAAGCAATAAGCTAAAATATTACAATGCAGTAAATGCAAATCCTTCGACATAGGCACCATAGTTGGACAAAAATCTTCATCATTTCCTAATTCAGGAAGTAGTTATATACAAAACTTCCACAAACAGCTCAGTAGACTGGAAAGTAAGTGAAGGAATATCTGAGGAAAACTCACATTTATTTGTATGATTATTTGAAAAGCAGCATGTATCCAGGTATCATGCAAGTTATTTGTCCCAAAAATAAAAAAAGTTTTGACTTTTGAAAATCATATTTGTTGCTACCATGTTGGGACTTTGAAACATTATGCTTTGAAGATGGAGGATATCAGAAACCGTAGAAAATTTATGGGGAGGAATAAAAGCTTAGAGAGTGCATACCTGGGTTTGGTTGTAATGTGGGAGTTATAATAGAAATTTTGTCGCATCTTGTAATGTCTTTCTACAAGTCCTCTGCTTTATCTTTGCTCTGAAAGTTTCTTGAAAGAGAATAGCTGAACTTTGTGAGCCTTGGGATCCTCAGCAAGACATGTACCGGAATTTATAGAAAATACTCTACCAAAATATCTCCTCTTAACCCAGAAATTCAGCCCTGCTTTGTGGCAAGTGGGGGTAGTACCTCAAGTACCTTTCAAGTACACCAAATACCCATCCAAGCTCTGATGGTGATCATGAACTTTGAAAAAGGGGCCATTATTTAAACTTGCCCACGCATGTGTTGGATTTTTTTTTTTACCGCGCAATGGTTCCTTTGTAGATTTCGGAAGCCCATATAACTTTTTACTGTTAGCAAATATACTACTGAATCCTTTGGGTGCACTTGTATGGTACACTTGGCCATTTCATGGCATTGCTTGCATTCATGGGTCAAACTTAATTCTTAAGCCTAGTACCACTTTAATTATACGAATTTCAAAAAATTCACATGTCCATAATTTAAAAAGCTAATTATATTATTATTTAAAGTTGAGTGAATCTAATTTATTCAGAGCTTTCAGAAAATTCAGTCCATTATTTAATGAAACTAATTCTATTATTATTTAATTATAGCCTCATGGATTAGATAGTAATCTATTGCATTAATTAATTTGAAAATGCATCATCTCAATTTTAGAGGGAATATGACATCCTTATATTTATTGAACAACAACAACAAAGTATTCCCATAATTCTGTAAAAGTGTTGTGAGTCTTTTTGTGCGAATAATATTAAGGTTGGATAAGAAAACAAAGCTTAAGCCTTTGAGGTGGTAAATCAACCTTCTTTCTAGGAAACTCCACAAACCCAATTCTGTATATTGATAGTTATGTTTATAATAAATTATTAAACATCAATTAATGTTATTCCCCTTTTGCAAATTCTCATTTCCACTAAGACCATTAGCATGAGGAAATTGCAGTTTGCCATAACAGAATAAGTTTACCTACACCATACTGAAATTGCTACATTACCAACAACTAAGTTGCTTTGAAGCAACTTGCATTGGCTCACTGTAAAGCTGTGCATTTGTGGAGAGGGTAAAAAACACTCCCTAGAGCAATATTGGTTATAGACTATAGTTACCTGCATTATTGAGATTTACTATTAATTAAACATCCCAAATTGTGTAACATAATCTTCTTGTCATAAACAAAATAATTGAACTGATTTTTTGTTTAATAGGTCAGCCTTAAGCAAGATAAATAATTCTTGATACTATCTACTAAATCATGCAAGTACTTTGGAAATGTATAGCAGAATGTGGTAAAAATAGATTAGCATGGAACCTGCATTAACCTTCTTTTGGGATCTTTCCACATCAAGTGCATTATTATTGGATATATTACTAATAGAATGTAAACTGGCAACCACAATTTAGACTAGTAGCAAAGTACAAGAGAGAACTTGTTATAGTGCTACCAATTATAGGGTTTAGGAGAGAGAGGAAAAAAAACAAGTTGCCCTGCTCCAGAATGCAATTCATGATCAGATTGTCATGATGTTTCAAGAAAATTATAAATTCAGATTGGCATAATCTACCACACCAGACATAATGTCCTCCTCCCATACACAAAAACAATGTACCCTTGTAACTCATGTAATGAATTCCATGAATATTATTTGGGTACCAAACAATCCCTACATAATAAAAATCTAGTTTTATTATGTTATTATCCAATCCACAATAGCATCCATCGGGTTCAGAAAACAAGAATACCAGACTTTTAGTTAGATAGTGTTATGGTTTGAACTGGAACTACTACTAACTGTTTTCCAATCATATGCAAACAATCGTTCCAATTATAGTATAGACATGTCCAAAAATAATCTACATAATAATTAAATGCACATAAGGTTTCGAATGCTACTAACAAAGATCTTCAAATTCCAAAATTGCAAAATCATCAAACAAAATCCAATTGGTACAAGTTCAATGACAGATTAGTCAGAGTCCGTGTCAGAATTCGATTGGAAGTCGTCCTCATTACCAGACCCACTTGTGTCAATATTGGGATCAGCGCCAGATTCAAATCCATCCACATCATCGTCAATGAAACTATGTTCCGCATCTCTAAGACCTGAATGATGTAGTGTGATTAACTCATTAACTGCAATTAGTTCTTCATCGACTCTATGCAATTGGTCTCGTAAGCCATTATCACTTTCATTGATTGGACCATCTTCGAGTATGGCATCTTCATCTTGATACGCATCACCTTCAGAGGGGTCCTCACCATCGTCTAATACCATTGGGATGGGTGGAATGTCATATACATTCCTATTGGTTATCTTTTGCACCACTTGCCAATTCCCCCCTATAATCAAATCTTTTAAGTAAAACACTTGTGAACATTGTGTAGCAAGTGCGAAAGGCTCGTCCTGATATCACTTTCTAGAAGATTTAACACTTGTAAGGTGATCCCCTACATGTATCCCGTATCTATGATTATCAACGTCCCACCAGTCACATTTAAACAAGTATACAAGTTGCCATCCCATGTAACGCAATTCTAGAATATCAATCAACACCCCATAGAAATCAATCGACATCGACTGATGTACCCCTGTAACAACAACCCCACTATTTTGGTTGTGTCGATGTTGTTCATAGTCTTTTGCATGGAACCGTATTCCATTCGTGATGCATCCACTATATAACCCAATCCAAGGATTTGGGCCGCAAGCAAGAGCATAAAGTTCATCTGTAACTTCATCCAGATTCAAGTTACACAAATCTCGTATCTATCAACAAAATGCAACGCCGAATGTTAATATAGATAACGTTGAAATATAAAAAAACCATTAAACGAAGGTATAGAAAGTGGTATTTATGCTCACATAACAAATTGAATTGGCTTACATGGTTCTAAAACCATTTCAGAAATTCGGCTTGGTGTTTACTATCAACGTTGTTGGTGTCCTCTTCTTGAATCTTGTTATAGTGCTGACTACGAACACATCCATTTCAAATATAGTCAAATTACAATGCATACCCTCAATGAAAGATTAAAGATTTATACTAAAAATTATTTATAATATACTTACTCCACAAAATGTTCAATCTCAAGACAATTATTAAGCACATACCATTTCGCCTTTGCATATAGTTTATCATCCAATCTTTCAGTGGAGGGAGAACCCATTAGCCGAACCTTTTGGGCGAAGACACTAATCGTTGCCGTTAGATGGCAGTCACCGACATCCACATTCTGTTCCTCTCTAGTGAAATTTATCTCAATGTCATGGAGGTACATCGAACAAAAAGTAAGACACTCAACATGTATATGAGCCTCAGTAATTGAGCCTTCTGGACAAGTTTTTTTTTTTTACATAACGTTTGAACTTCTCGAGGCACATTTCGAATGGATACATCCACCTATATTGCACTAGGTCTGCAAGCATGCCTCATGTGGTAAATGAATCGCGAGATGTACCATTACATCAAAAAATGCTGGTGGGAATATCATTTCCAGCTTACACAAAATCACAGGGATATCAATTTGTAGCTTTTGTAGAACATCGATATTTATAGATCGTGCACACAGTTTCTTGAAAAAGGAACTTAACTCAGTTAAAGCTTGCCTAACATCATTGGTGAAGTACACTCTGATCACAACTGGTAGTAATCGTTGTAGTAAAATATGACAATCATGACTTTTCATACCTAAAATCTTTGATTCACTGACATTTACACATCAAGCAATGTTCGCAGCAAAGCCATCAAGGAACTTGACACTTGCTAACCATTCACAGAAACACCTCTTCTCTTGTTTATTTAACATGTAACATGCTAGTCTCATGGAACAACGGTCTCCATCTTGTTGTAGATGTAATTCTTTTCGTATACCTAGGTGGGCCAAATCTCGACGTGCAAGCACTATGTCCTTACTTTTTCCTTTGACATCCATCAATGTTCCTAATACGCTATCGCATATGTTCTTTTCAATATGCATGACATCTAGATTATGCTTCAATTCCAAAGATTTCCAATAAGGTAGCTCGAAGAATACACTTTTTTTTGTCCAATTCAACTCATTGGCTGGGCATTTACATTTCTTTGATGTCTTTCCAAATTGTATGTCTGCCAATTGTTCCAATTGTTCTAAGATAGCCTCTCCAGACAAAGGTATAGGTGCATGATGATGGTCAATACTACCATTAAACTCAGCTCTTTTTGATCTCCACATGTGCCCTGGCAACAACCATCGTCGATGACCCATATAACAGTGCTTTCTCCCATGGACCAACCATAAAGAATTCGTCGCTTCGTTACAGGTAGGACATGCCATCTTCCCCTTTGTGTTCCACCCAAAGAGATTAGCATACGCTGGAAAGTCATTGATGGTCCAGAGTAATGATGCATGTAACCGAAATGCATTTAATCAGATGCATCATATGTATTGACACCAACCTCCCATAGAAACTTTAGTTCTTCAATTAAGGGTTGTAGATACACGTCGATATCATTACCTGGTGCTTTTAGGCCAGGAATTAGTGTCGAAAGCATAAGGTATAGATCTTTCATACATAACCAAGGGGGCAAATTGTATATTACGAGTATAACTGGCCAAATACTATAGGGTTTAGCTATATTGTTAAATGGGTTAAAACCATCACTCGCTAACCCAATTCTCACATTACGAGCATCTGAGGCAAACTGAGGGTACTGCACGTCGAAATCTTTCCATACCTTCGAATCTGCAGGGTGCCTCATTACATTAGCATCGTTGACACGTTCAGTTGCATGCCATCTCATTACCACGACAGTCTTATTAGATACAAATAGTCTTTGCAACCTTGGGATCAAAGGAAAATGTCTCAATTCTTTGTATGGAATTTTCTTTTGTTTGTTACTGCTTAACACCCATCTCGAAGTGTGCCATTTTGGGCACTTGTCTCTATTAGAATACTCCTTCCAGAATAAGATACAATCATTCAAGTACGCATCTATCTTTGTGTAATTAAACCCAAGCCCACATTCCAATCGGCATGCATCATTGTATGAGTTAGGGAGAAGCGCATCAGGAAATGCAGACTTCAGGAGATTAATGACCATGTTAAAGGATTTAACACTCCAACCACCAATTGTCTTGGTATGAAGCAATTTGACGATGAAAGAAAACTTTGAAAAAGTCGAGCATGATGGATAGAATGGACGTCGTGCATCTTCCAACAATTCTGTAAAGCTTGCAGAAGAACCACCTCCAGTCACACCATCAGTACCAAGACTTTGAGAACCCCCAAGATCATGTATAGAGGCTCGGCCTGAATGTCATCCAACATATCGTCCATATCATCGATATAGGCATCCACTAAACCTGCCTCATCACCTTCTTCTGAGGAGCTAGCGTCCAAGACCTCCACTTCACCGTGGAAGATCCAGTCCTTATAAGAAGGATCGATCCCTGTAATAAACAAATGGTCCTCGACCACATTTAATGGCTGGAATAGCATGTTACGACATAAACGACATGGACACCTAATGTCTACGCCCTCTAGGACATGGTCCCGAGCCATATTCATGAAATGGTTAACTCCCAATGCATACTCAGTAGACATAAATCTGTCTTCAATATGCATCCAAGTCTTATCCATCTAAACAAGATGCGAGAAGACAAAGTGTGAAAGTTACGTCTATGTCATTGTAATATAAATCCACTAAGTGAAAAGTATAATGAACTCAAAGATGCATATCATGACATTAGTTTGTTGGAATTGGGAACATAACGTGCAAGCGAAAGGGTTTAAAAGATTTCAACAAGGGGGGTTATTATAGTATGTTTTGTATATCAATTTAGCTCCTAGGATCGATTAAGAGTTTCGATCAAATTCTAGGTATGATGTTTAGAGAATGACAACTCTTCCTTGATGTAGAGATAATTAACAACGAATTCAGCCATGTCAGTAGTTACCTAATTGGTCTATATGTAATGCAATGCAATAATAATATGGAGTGGTAACGATACTATTTGCAGAAATCCATGGGAAAATAGTATCTTCTACCCCCGATAAATTACAAACACGCTAAGCATACATCCATGGTGTATACTACTAGTTTCCCAACCCGGCTGGTTATAAGTCAAAACTGCTATTGTGCTCTGGCTAGTTAGTACAAACCAAGGTAGTCATTTTTAGTAGCAATTAAGTAAGTCAGGGAAAGCCACATTTAATAAACTCATTCAACTATGGGAACCTACTCTATATTTATATTTCAACAAGCATCCAAGAAATTGTAATCTCAGAAAAAGCCCAGCTAAATCCGAATTGTTGAACTCAAGGTTTCAAGTTTCGTGTAAATCTACAAATGGATTTTGATGATAACAAGTAAATTCAAAGAATAAAGGAGTCTCAAGCTCAAAATTGTCCACACAATAGAATCAAACACATCAAGGAAGCAAGTATGAGCAAGAAGGGAACAAGTTCACATTAAAATCATAGAGTAATTTTGTAAATCTCTTAAAAAATTTGAAATTAGGATTAAGGCTCAAAATTAATATTTTATCATAAAGCATTAAAATACATTTTCCACATATGCATGAATATTTTGAAAATTAAATTTGAAAATTTTGAAAGATGATTGATTGTCATCTTTCACATGTGCATGTTTTATTTGAATATTTTCAAAAGTGGTTGATGCTTTTCTTGACTTATACAAAAGGTAGATGTCTTTATTTGAAAATTTTGAAAAGAAAAGTGTGCTCCTTTTGTCATATGCAAAAAGTAAAAGATTATATTTGAAATTTTTGAAAAGTAAAGTGTGTTCTTTTTGTCACATGCAAAACGTAAAAATATTAGATTTGAAATTTTTGAAAAGTGAATGATGATGTTTTTGACATGGAAATCTTTTCAAATTTGAAATTGAAAACTCATTTGCCTATAAATAGCTCACTTGAGTTTTGCAAAATTCACAACAAGAGCTTACACATCTATTGCTAAGTTTTGAATCATTTCTTCAAAAATCTCATTCTCTCTTTTCTAAAGTTTTGAGCCTTAATTCTTATTCTTGTTGAGAGAGATATAGGTTGCATTGTATTGTTTCTATCTCACTCATTGAGGAGTGTACTTTGATAGTCTACCTACTATCAACTCTTGTATTTGTAAAAGGGTGTGTATAACCCTTGTGTGTGTAGAAGGTGTTTTACACGGAGAATAGTTAAATCACCAAGTGTGAGGTGATTGAAAGTGTAGAAGGTGTTCTACACGGGGAATAGTTAAATCACCAAGTGTAAGGTGATCGGAAGTGTAAAGGGTGTTCTACACAGATTCTTTAGAGCGGTGCTGCTCAAAGGTGTAATAGGTTTCTATCTCCACCTAAAAGAGATTGAATAGTGGATTTGGGGATCCTCAAGAGGTAGCTTGAGGCGAGGACGTAGGCAGTGGGGCCGAACCTCGTTAACATACTGAGTCTGCTTCTCTCTTATCATTACTCTTTATATTTATTGTTGTTTCATATTTTATTTATATTTTATATTATATATTTGATTTATAATTGTTATTTTTTTAAATACAACTCAATTCACCCCCCTCTTATGTTAGTCATCTGGGCAACAATTGGTATCAGAGCTAGTTGACCTGTACTGTTCATACAGGCAGATCACTCATGGGAACTCTCGCTTGTGACTGTGTCACCAAAGCAAGACTCTCCGACCATGGGTGACGGTGCACCGGTAGAGACGGTGGCCGGCTAGTCTGGTAGGTACAGTTGTTAGGTGACATAGGTGCGGCCTATGGTCAGTAACCATTGGTATCAGAGCTAGTTGACCTGTACTGTTCATACAGGCAGATCACTCATGGGAACTCTCGCTTGTGACTGTGTCACCGAAGCAAGACTCTCCGACCATGGGTGACGGTGCACCGGTAGAGACGGTGGCTGGCTAGTCTGGTAGGTACAGTTGTTAGGTGACATAGGTGCGGCCTATGATCGGTAACAATTGGTATCAGAGCTAGAGCTCTATTATAAGATTAACTATCTTTTGAGTTAAGATCTTATGGCTAACATTGCAGCTTCATTTGGTGAAGGTCAGTCTAGTAGTCGGCCTCCACTCTTTTGTGGAGACAATTACTCATTCTGGAAAGTTAGAATGAGAATATTCCTTCAAGCTCAAGGTCGAGAAATCTGGAAATGCATTGTAAATGGACCTTATATGACAACAAAAGTAGTTGATGGAGTAAAGGTCAAAAAGGAAGAAGAAGAGTTTGATCGTGAAGACGATAGACTTTATACTTTGAATTTAACTGCTATGAATTTATTATATAATGCTCTCAATGGTAATAAATTTAATAGAGTAATGACTTGTGCTACAGCAAAGGAAATTTGGGATAACTTGGAAGTTACTTATGAAGGAACTTCTCAAGTCAAGGAATCAAAAATTTATATTCTTACTCATGAATATGAAATGTTTAAGATGAATGATGATGAATCTATTTTTAGTATGCACACTCGTTTTACTAACATCATAAACAGCTTGACAGCTCTTGGCAAAGTTTATTCCAAAGTGGAGATAATAAGAAAAATTCTCAACTCTCTACCAAAACGTTGGGAGTCAAAAGTGACAGCGATTCTTGAAGCTAGAGACCTCAGGAAACTCGAAGTGAATGAACTCATCGGGTCACTTATCACCCATGAATACACATTAAAAAGAGGAGAAGAAGAAGGAAAGTCAAAGAAGAGCTTGGCACTTAAAGCTGTTCCACATGAAAGTGAAAGTGATGAAGATGAGGAAAATGACGACAAAGATGAAGAAATTGCGATGATAACAAGAAGAATTCAGAGGTTCTTAAAAAAAAATAAAACTCCTCCAAGGAAATCCTTCAAAAAGTTTTCCAAGAAAGATTCAGGTAAAAATGACACTTTAATTTGTTATAAATGCAATAAATCTGGTCATATCAAGTCAGATTGTCCTCTGCTAAAGAAAGATTGAAACAAAGGTAAAAAAGCAATGAAAGCTATATGGGATGATGATTCAAGTAGCTCAGATAGTGAAGCAAGCAATGGAGAATTAGCAAATCTTTGTCTTATGGTTAAAGATGACATTGAGGTAACAAATCTTGATAATATTGAAGATCCTTCATATGAAGAATTGCAAAATGTTTTAGAAGAGGTATATGAGGAATTTGAAAAATTGGGTATCAAGTATACTATTTTGAAAAAGAAAAATTTTTCTTTAACAAACGAAATTGATATTTTAAGAAAAGAAAGTATTGTTTTGAAAGATGAAAATTTTGAGTTGAAGAAAAAGAAAACTGATTTAGAAAATATTATTGAAAAATTTACGAATGGAAAAAGAAATTTTGAAAAACTTTTTGGTAGTCAAAGATGTGTTTTTGATAAGGCAGGCGTGGGATATATGCCAAAACAAAAATGCAAACCTTATAAAAATTTCTTTGGTAATCCTTCGAAATCAAAGTCCAATATTCAAAATTCTTTTCATAAAAATAATTTTGTTAAAAAAAGATACTATTATAATCACTCAAGTTCTTCATATATGTCACATGCTATTTGTAATTTTTGTAATAGAAATGGTCATAATTATTTTGCTTTTCCTATTAGAAGAAAACATACAATGACTATTAGGGCCATATGGGTACCTAAAAATCTTATTTCTTCTAATACTAATAAATAAAGGACCCAAAGAACTTGGGTACCAAGAAAAATCATTTTAATTGTTTTTATAGGTGTGCATGACGTCTTCCACGAACAAAAATAAATGGTTTTTAGATAGTGGATATTCAAGACACATGACGGGAGACAAGACTAAGTTCTTTGATCTTAGATCTAAAGAAGAAGGACACGTGACATTTGGAGACAACTCGAAAGGGAAGATCGTGGGAATAGGTAAAATTGGTAATGAGTCTTCTCTTATAATTGAAGATGTTCTACTTGTTGAAGGTTTAAAACATAATCTTTTAAACATAAGTCAATTATGTGATAAAGGATTTACAGTTACTTTCAAAATGGATAAGTGCATTATATTGAATGATTATGATTGTAATATTTGTTTTATTGCTTTTAGAAGTAACATTGTTTATACAATTGATTTTGAAGAAATTACCTCACAAGATGCGATTTGTTTTTCAGCTCAAAATGAAACTAATTGGTTATGGCATAGAAGACTAGGTCATGCCAATATGGAACTTATTTCTAAACTTTCAAAAAATGATCTTGTGAGAGGTTTACCAAAGGTAAATTTTCTTAAAGACAAAATTTGTGATGCATGCCAATTTGGTAAACAAACAAAAACTTCTTTTAAAATCAAGAAACATATTTCCACTACTAGACCACTGCAACTGATACACATAGATCTTTTTGGATCAAATAGAGTTGCAAGTTTAGGAGGAAAATATTATGCATTTGTTGTTGTTAATGACTTCTCTAGATATACTTGGGTCATCTTTATTACTCATAAAGATGAGGCACATAATGATTTTACCAAGTTATGTAAGAGAATTCAAAATGAAAAGGGTTATACTATTTCAAGTATCCGAAGTGATAGGGGAAAAGAGTTTGTTAATAAAAATATTGAAACATTTTGTGATGAAAATGGTTTTGTGCATAATTTTTCTGCTCCTCGAACTCCTCAACAAAATGGGGTAGTAGAAAGGAAAAATAGATCTCTTCAAGAGATGTCAAGAATAATGCTCAATGAGAACAACTTGCCTAGTTATTTTTGGGCTGAAGCGGTAAGTACTGCATGTTATGTTATAAATAGAGTTATGCTAAGGTCTAAATTAGATAAAACCCCCTATGAGCTTTGGAATGAGAAAAAGCCCAACATTTGTTACTTTCATGTATTTGGATGCAAATGTTTTATTTTAAATGACAGAGATAATTTAGGCAAGTTTGATGTAAAATCTGATGAAGGTATCTGTCTCGGGTATTCTACTAATAGTAAAGCTTATAGAGTATTCAATAAAAAGACTTTGACTGTACAAGAATCTATGCATGTAGTATTTGATGAATCTAATTCTCTACTCTCCAAGAAATCTATTGATGAAGAAACAGGAGATATAAATAATACGGAAAGTCTCAATCTCAACAAAGAGAACACAATAGAGGAAGTCCAACATGGAGATATCAGAAAAGATCATCAAAATTTAATACAAGATGCAACCAAACAGTGGAAATTTGTGAAAGATCATCCAGTAGAATAAATTCTGGGGGAACCTTCACGAGGTGTAAGCACTCGATCATCTCTTAGAAATATTTGCAATCATACTGCTTTTCTATCTCAGATTGAACTTAAAAATATTGATGAAGCACTTCTTGATGAATCTTGGATTCTAGCTATGCAAGAAGAGTTTAATCAATTTGAAAGAAATGATGTTTGGACACTTGTTCCTAGACCAAAAAATCATACTATTATTGGAACAAAATGGGTTTTTAGAAACAAGAAAGATGAGTCCGGAGTCATTACTAGAAATAAGGCTCGACTTGTAGCCCAATGTTTCAATCAAGAAGAAGGAATCGATCATGATGAAACATATGCACCAGTCGCAAGATTAGAAGCTATTCGAATGCTACTTGCATATGCTTGTTATAAAGATTTCAAACTTTTTCAAATGGATGTTAAAAGTGCTTTCTTAAACGGTTTTATAAATGAAGAGGTATATGTTGAGCAACCTCCAGGTTTTGAAAATCATATTTCTCCAAATCATGTTTTCAAACTCACAAAAGTACTATATGGACTCAAACAAGCTCCTAGAGCGTGGTACGAGAGACTTAGTGGTTTCTTGATTGAAAAAAACTTTTCAAGAGGAAAAATTGATACAACTCTTTTCATTAAATACGAAAATGATGATATTCTTTTGATTCAGATTTATGTTGATCATATAATATTCGGTGCTACTAATGAAAATATGTGCCAAGTTTTTGCTAAGACTATGCAGGAAGAATTTGAAATGAGCATGATGGGAGAGCTTACATTCTTTCTCGGATTGCAAATTAAGCAAGCAAAAAGTGGGACATTCATCAATCAATCGAAATATATTAAGGAATTGCTGAAGAAGTTTGGGATGGAAGGTACAAGGAAACTGGAACACCAATGAGCCCATCCACTAAACTTGATAAAGATGAAACCGGTAAACCAGTTGACTCGAAAGTATATCGAGGTATGATTGGTAGTTTATTATATTTGACAGCCAGTAGACCAGATATTATGTTTAGTGTGTGCTTATGTGCACGCTTTCAATCATCTCCAAAAGAATTACATTTAATTGCAGTTAATCGTATTCTTAGATATCTTAGTGGTACAATTAACTTAGGGTTATGGTACCCTAAGCACACATCTTTCGATCTAATCAGCTACACAGATGCAGATTATGCTGGCTGTAAAATAGATCGAAAAAGCACTAGTAGAGCATGTCACTTCTTAGGTCGTGCACTAGTTTCCTGGTTTAGTAAAAAACAAACTTCTGTTGCACTATCTACTGCTGAGGCAGAATATATTGCTGCGGGTAGTTGTTGTGCTCAAGTTCTTTACATGAAGCAACAACTTGAGGATTTTAAACTTATGTACAATCACATTCCAATCAAATGTGATAATACAAGTGCTATAAATCTTTCAAAGAATCCAATACAACATTCTCGGACCAAACATATTGAAATTAGATATCATTTTCTTAGAGATCATGTGCAAAAGGGCGATATTGTATTAAAATTCACTAGTACACATGATCAATTGGCAGACATTTTCACAAAACCCCTACCAGAAGATAGACTATGCATGATTAGAAGAGAAATAGGAATGATGCATGCCATGGATATCTGCTAGATACTTTTATTTCATTATCTTAAATGACCTACAGAAACTTGAGACGTTTAGTCTCATCATTCAAATGCATTTGCTCCTCATAAATCATCATGACATCCTTATCTAAAGGATTAGGCAACAAAAATGAAGAGGTAAGCAAGGATTTCAAATCCTTATACTGTTGCTTTAACTCTACTATTTTTTTGTTTGACTCATAAACAAGTCATTGAAGTACAGATACAGTCTCGTTAAACTTCTCAATTTCGCGAGTTTTGGACTGCAACCGAGCAGAAAACCAACGATAGATGATGAGTATCGAGTTCCGAGACCCACAAGCTCGTAAATGGCGTCATGATCTGATTTATTAGCTAAATCGGTCTCTTGTTGCTTCATGGCACCCATGACAGATGCAGAAATAGATTGAGACTGAGGTGAAGGATACCTCAAATCTTGATCAAGAGAAGCACTGAAGAGAATTCTACGAGCCATTGAAAAATTGTAGAATGAGAATGCAAGCAAATTGCAAAAATGAGAAGAAAGCTTGATACGAAATAGATAAAGCTAAGGATTGCTCTTATAGAAACGGAAATAAGAACAAGACAAACTTACAAATCATGATAATATCTCATTTTTCAGCAACATCAAGCGGATCAAATCTCTGCACCGAATTGCCAGAGCTACGCCTCCAGCCTTTGCAGGTTTTGTCGAGCACGGGTGGTTTCAATTATTCAGCTCTTTACAAAATCTCCTTCCGCACTGAATTACCGAAACTAGGCCTCCAGCCTTTGCAGGTTTTGTCGAACACGTGTGGCTACACACCGAATTCTCTACAGTCTCTACTAATACAGCGTTTTATTTATCTATTGGTTATTGTAGGAATATATCTTATTGAACTAATTATGATTCCTTTTTAATGATGCCAAAAGGGGGAGAAGTTTTAGACTAGAGCATTAACATTGTTTAAATTGCTAAACTTGTTATATATGTTTGGAATTATATTTATATTTTTGCTTGAAAAACTAACTCATATTCTCAAGGGGAGCTTAAGTATTAATACAGGTTTCAGGTTCTATCAAGTATTTGTCATCATCAAAAAGGGGGAGATTGTTGAACTCAAGGTTTCAAGTTTCGTGTAAATCTACAAATGGATTTTGATGATAACAAGTGAATTCAAAGAATAAAAGAGTCTCAAGTTCAAAGTTGTCCACACAATAGAATCAAGCACATCAAGGAAGCAAGTATGAGCAAGAAGGGAACAAGTTCACATTAAAATCATAGAGTAATTTTGTAAATCTCTTAAAAAATTTGAAATTAGGATTAAGGCTCAAAATTAATATTTTATCATAAAGCATTAAAATACATTTTCCACATATACATGAATATTTTGAAAATTAAATTTGAAAATTTTGAAAGATGATTGATTGTCATCTTTCACATGTGCATGACATGATTAAAGGTTTGAATTTTGAAAATATTAAGATGATTGATTGTCATCTTTCACATGTGCATATTTTATTTGAATATTTTCAAAAGTGGTGGATGCTTTTCTTGACTTATGCAAAAGGTAGATGTCTTTATTTGAAAATTTTGAAAAGAAAAGTGTGCTCCTTTTGTCATATGCAAAAAGTAAAAGATTATGTTTGAAATTTTTGAAAAGTAAAGTGTGCTCCTTTTGTCACATGCAAAAAGCAAAAATATTAGATTTGAAATTTTTGAAAAGTGAATGATGATATTTTTGACATAAAAATCTTTTCAAATTTGAAATTGAAAACTCATTTGCCTATAAATAGTTCACTTGAGTTTTGTAAAATTCACAACAAGAGCTTACACATCTATTGCTAAGTTTTGCATCATTTCTTCAAAACTCTCATTCTCTCTTTTCTAAAGTTTTGAGTCTTAATTCTTATTCTTGTTGAGAGAGATATAGGTTGCGTTGTATTGTTTCTATCTCACTCATTGAGGAGTGTACTTTGATAGTCTACCTACTATCAACTCTTGTATTTGTAAAAGGGTGTGTATAACCCTTGTGTGTGTAGAAGGTGTTCTACACGGAGAATAGTTAAATCACCAAGTGTGAGGTGATTGGAAGTGTAGAAGATGTTCTACACGGGGAATAGTTAAATCACCAAGTGTAAGGTGATCGGAAGTGTAGAGAGTGTTCTACACGGATTCTTTGGAGCGGTGCTGCTCAAAGGTGTAATAGGTTTCTATCTCCACCTAAAGGAGATTGAATAGTGGATTTGGAAATCCTCAAGAGGTAGCTTGAGGCGAGGACGTAGGCAGTGGGGCCGAACCTCGTTAACATACTGAGTTTGCTTCTCTCTTATCCTTACTCTTTATATTTATTGTTGTTTCATATTTTGTTTATATTTTATATTATATATTTGATTTATAATTGCTATTTTTTTAAATACAACTCAATTCACCCCCCCTCTTGTGTTAGTCATCTGGGCAACACGAATGTAGCATAATATCATTATATTAGACATCCAGAGTCCAACAAGGTTGTATTTAATTAATATATGACTCTTCAATGGAAAATTGAAGTCATATGCTCAAGTATGACTTGGGCACATGTGTATCAAAGTGAGTGTTCTTCCATTCACAATGAAAATATGTTTGGATTAAGTCAAATGCAAACACCAAGTAATCATACAGTCAAGAACATTCAAGTAACATATTAGTAGACAACTATGCTTTACACCTAATTCAAATAAGTTGGTTCCAATAACAAACTTAAATTTAGTATGCAATTATCAACATGTAAGCAATTTCCCTAAGTGACCGATACTACTAAACCATTTATGCAGTCAATGTTCAGAAAATTCAAAGTAGGAACAAGAAATAAATAATTTCAAAGAACTGATTCAATTTAAATAGATTGGTAGTTCTACCTCATCAAAATAAATAAGCCTAATATGGAATGAAAGCTTCACCTTCCCATATAAATTAGGAGTGACCTTGCTCCAATTTAGATCAGATCTGAACCTCAACTTTCAGAGCAGCTCTGCAAAGAAGAATTATAGATTAGGAGGATTGGATTGAAGGTGGCATGTAATTTTATTCCCTGCATTTGAAAGGGAGAGTTAAAGAAGTTAACTCCAATCTTTATAAGCTGACTACGTTTTTTATTTCCTTCAGAGAAAATACATTTACAGTCATATGCAAGGATCACACTCTTTTTAGCCAAAAAAAAAATCTAATTATAAAATGTACATGAAAAACTAAACACTTTTTATTTAAGGATCACATTACTGGCCCCCAGCATGCTGATCACAACATCATCATCATCCACCAATAGATGAACAAAGCCCATCTCAATCTGTTTTCTTTTGCTTGTATTTCATGTTTGTAATTCTTCTTCTAAATCATAATTCATTCATGCTTCAAGTTTTATATAATGCTGCAAAATAAAATTAAACAGGAAAAGCATTCATGTTAGAATTTTCTTTTCTCTGAAATGAGATTTCTTGTCCTTATATTCTTGGACTGAAAAGAGCTAGATAAATGTTCTACTATGTTAAACCCAGAATCATTATGGTTCTGAATGAAAATATCTGGCAGTTATAATGAGGACCACGGGGATGAGATAATAACAAGATAAAATGGGTGTTTTTCACACACTTGTATGGTACATATCCACTGGCAGAGATATAGCAATTCACAATTGAGATTAGAAAATATGTTTTAGAGAAAATAAGAGATTAGAAAAGATGACCAAAACTTCATTTTAGAAAGTAGAATCTAAAACCATACATGGCAACACTTGCTTAGGTTATAGCAACCCAAATAATGGGATACAATCACAAAATCTGCCTGAAATGGTAGTCTCAATGGATTATGCCCGAAATATAAACCCTAAACTCTAGCTAATTTGAAATGTAACACAAAATGGGACACGGAAAGGGGAAAGAAACTCACCTCTTCGTATGACTTCCACTTCTCTGGAATCGCCTCAGAACCGCCGGCCATGGCCACACCATTGACGCCCAATTTGAAAGTAACTCCCGAATCAATATTGAGACCAGTAAAGAGTTTAGATGGATGGATTTCGTCTTCGAGGGAGAGGAATATGGGGGTTCAAATGGTCAAAATGACCTCTACCTTGTGGCTAGAAGGTGTCAGCTCGAAAGACTCATACGGAGACGAGGGATGGCGGAGGAGAGACTAGGGTTTCCATAGGAAGGCACGAAACTTTGCGTTCACGGGAGGCAGAGCATACCGTGGGAGTAAATGCCAGAGGATGAAATTGTTTTCTTTGAGGGAATCTATCCAATAAAAGTGCGACTTATTGCGACAACTAACATCCCAATAGATGCCAAATCACTTTAAAATACTTATTGTGGCAGTTCTTTTTGTCGTTAAAAACAAAAGTCACCGTAACAGAGTTATTTTGGACAATTATTTTCTTGACCACATCACTTATGCCGGAAAAAATAGACTTCTCTAGCTAAATATTATGCACCAGCTTTAGAGAAAAAAAATATATGTATATATTATGCGCCAGATTTCCTGTAGTTAGCAAAGTCTAAACTCAACATTTTCCTGTGTGTACTGTGTCACCGAAAATAAGTTTGGCAACAAAAACCACTTTTTGTTGTAGTGGATATCGGATTTCATACACCACCCCTTCTTATTACTCAATACGAGTCCACACATTTTTGTAAAGAAAACACTGATTATCAGATTGAGATCAAAAGTAGCATCAAATTTTTTATTTTTTATTCCTGAGTTCCCTTGATTGATAATGGTAATACACCAATATGGTGGGATTATTAAAGACACATTTAAGGAAATACTTCCTTGAATTGTATTACTGTATCATACTGCTTTTATACACATTTGTACAATGTTCTAGAAAGGAATAAAAACGGTTACATTGTGCAGTGAAAATAACAACAGAAATGACAACAAAATTGCCTACGGTTCCTCTACTGTGATATCTGATTTTCCTTTAATACCCTTTGTTAAGACAACATGATCATCTATGTTAATATGCTCCCTCGAGTCCAAGGGTGTATCAACAACTTTGAAACTCGAACGAAGTCAGAAGAATCTATCCGCAACTAAAGGTTTTGTAAGAACATCCGCCAATTGATCTTTAGAGTTGATGAAAGAAATATTCAAGATCCTGGCAGCAACCTTAACTCTAACAAAGTGGTAGTTAATCTCCATATGCTTTGTTCTTGAATGAAGAACTGGATTGGCAGCCAAGTAAGTGGCTCCAATGTTGTCACACCACATGGTAGGAGCTTGAGTAAGAGAAATACCAACTTCAGAGAGCAGAGTTTGAACCCAAATGAGTTCGGCAGCAGTGGTGGCAACCGGCTTATATTCGGCTTCTGTACTTGATCGAGCAATAGTGTGCTGCTTTTTAGAGCTCCAGGAGATAAGGTGTTGTCCTAAGTATATGCAATATCCACCCGTAGAGCGTCGATCATCCAGGCAACCCGCCCAATCTGCATCCAAGTAAGCATATAAGTTTAAGGAGGATTGAGAAGAAAAGAAGAGTGTGATTTATTGTGGCTTTCAGGTAACGCAAAATGCGTTTCACAGCAGTCCAATGGGGTAGTTTAGGTGTGTGCATAAACTAACACACCTTATTCACAACATAAGCAATATCTGGTCTGGATAAGGACAAGTATTGAAGGCCTCCAACTATGCTTCGAAACATGGTAACATCATCAAAATTAGGAGAATCAAATTTGGACAACTTCAGAAATGCTGCCATAGGAGAAGTGATTGGTTTGGCATGAAGCATGTGACTTTGACTCAGTAAGTCCTTAGTATATTTTCTTTGGGACAACAATAAGCCATTCGGTAAGGTAAGAATTTCCAATCCAAGAAAATATGACAGAGGACCAAAGTCCTTATCAGGAAAAGCTAGACTTAGATCCCAAATAAATGTATCAATGATAGAAGATTGAGAGGCCGTAATAACAAAGTCATCTACCTAGACAAGTAGATACATGTGTAGCCTTCCGTGTTTGAGGACAAATAAGGATGCATCAGAATGAGAAGTTACAAAACCATAGTCCAACAGCCATGAGGTCAGTTGAGCAAACCAGGCCCTTGGGGCTTGTTTAAGGTCATATATTGCCTTATGCCGCTTATATACATGATCAGGAAACTGAGGATCAATAAAACCCTGAGGTTGAGGCATGTATACCTGATCAGTAATAGTTCCATGAAGGAATGCGTTCTGAATATCCAGCTGTCTGAGCGACCATTTGCGAGCAACTACAAGACGCGTGCTGCTGGTGATAGCCTTTAACTACAAGACGCACCTTGTGACGTTCGATTAAGCCATCGGCAAGAAGTTTGGTCTTGAAGACCCACCTGCAACCAAGAACATTGATGGACGGGTTAGCAGGAACCAGGGACCAAGTCTGGTTTTGAAGGAGAGCATTGTACTCCTAGCTCATGGCGTTGCGCCATTCTGGATGTCTAGAGGCTTCAGTATAGCTAGTTGGATCATTGAGAGGAGAAATCGTAGCAGTGAGACAACTAGAGAAGGGATACGGAACGGTTCCATCCAATCGAAAACGGGGTCTGGATGAGTTTGTCTGAGCTCAAGTAATGATAGGTGACCGAGGTAGAGGAAGAATGAGGGGAGAATTTACAGGCGGTGGAGACGAAGCTGGGCTAGGGTTCAGAGAGATTAATGAATTGGGAATTTGGGAATCAAGGTGAGGGTTCGAAGAGGGAGAGCTGACAAGTCGAGAAGAAGCAGGGCCTAAATTTGGTGTAATGTCTGGACGTGGACCTGGGCCTTGGTCAGGGCGTGGACCGAGTATGGAAGGTAAAGAAATTAGAAGGGGTAAATGAGTATGGGAAGGAGTGTTGGTGGAAGGAGATTTAGGAGAATCTGGATTGGGTCGTGAGTAGGGAAACATAGTTTCATGGAAAATGACATCACGGGAATAGTAAATTTTGTGGGTTTTTAAGTCCATGCATTTGTATCCTTTATGAGTGGTACTATAGCCTAAAAAATACATGGAAAAGAGCGGAAGTTTAATTTGTGGGACAAGTATGGGCGTAAATTGGGAAAACATTGACATCCAAATACCTTAAGAAAATGGTAGTTAGGTTCCCGTTTAAAAACTTGAGAAAATGAAAATTTATTTTTAAGAATAGATGTGGGAAGAAGGTTAATGAGAAATGTTGCGGTTTCAAAGGCATCTGCCTAAAAATGAAATGGAAGAGAGGCTTGTGCTAAAAGAGCGAGCCCGGTATCAACAATATGTCGATGTTTACATTCAACAAGCCCATTTTGTTGATGGGTATATGGATATGTGAAACGATGTTAAATGCCAATTTTTTGACATAACGGAGTTAAGGATTTAAATTCACCTCCACCATTCGTTTGAAGAGTAATTAATTTAGTATTGAAGAGTCTTTCAACAAATGGTAAAAAAAATGGAAAAAACATGAGAAACATCTGATTTAACTTTTAAAGGTTAAAACCAAGTATACCGAGTGAATTGATCTACAAAGGAAACATAATATTTGAAACCATTTCTAGAAACAGAATGGGCTAGGCCTTAGATATCAGCACAGATAAGATCTAAAGGCTTGGTGGAATGGGCCGTAATACGTGAGTATGGTAAGTGGTGGGCTTTGGCCATAGCACACTCTGTACATTGAAACAGAGAAGCTCTAGGGAATATCTTCAAACGGCTGGAATGCAGGATACGAGAGAGCATCGCAGGTTGAGGATGACCCAGCCTTTGATGCCACTAATTTATTGAGATCGTTTCGCCAAGATGAGCAGAAGGAGAGGGGAGACGTGAGAGGAAGACGTAGGAACAGTTGGGAAGATGTAGAGGCCATCACGAAGTGGTCCGGTGAGGAGGAGCTGACCCGTCGAGATGTCCTTCACATGAAAATTAGAGGCATGAAATTCGAAATAACACGAGTTATCAGAACAAAATTTAGAGACAAAGATAAGATTCTTAGTGATATGTGGGACATGGAGCAGATTTTGTAAAGTAAAGGAAGCAGAGGAAGAAGGTAAGGAGGAAGAACCCGTGTTATCGATAAACCCGAGCCATCTCCAACTCGAACTTGATCACTACCACAGTAAGGCTGAGGATAGGTTGAGATTGCCAAGGTCATGTGTTATGTGGTGTGTAGCCACCGAATCTGGGTACCAGTTGGCTTCGGAATAGGTATTAGGGGTGTTGGAGCTGGTGAAGTTTGCCGAAAAGGAACTAGGAGCTTCATATTGATAGCTATGATCAAATCGATAGCGGCATTACAATGCCACATGTCCAGTCTTGCCACACACTTGACAGGTAGGGCGTTGAGACGAGGAAGGGGTCGACAAAGCAGGAGAAAAGCTGCGGCCCCCATGATAGGTAGATTTGCCCCTGGTATTGCGACCACTACAACCCCCACGCTGTTGATTTCGGCCGCTCCTGTTTCTTGCATTTGTGAAATTAATAGATGACTTAGATAAGAGAGGTTTGTGGGCAACATGGGCAAGACGACTCTCAAGCACTAGCAGGAGCTGATAGAGCTCATTTGAAGAGATGGATTCAGCTCGAGTGGTGATGGAAATGATGAATGCATCATTTGCAGGACCTAGGCCATTGAGAAGATAGGTAAGAAATTATGGTTCGGATAAAGGGGAGCAAGAAGCAGCAAGCATATCTGCAAGGGATCGAACCTTGCCAAAATAATCTATGATGCTTTGGTCACCACGGGTAAGGTTGGCTAATTGAAATCTTACATGAAATTGTTTGGCCTGAGATTGAGAGGTATACATAGAGGAAAGGGAGAGCTAAAGGGCACGAGATTTTTTAGAGGATAAGACATGACCAAGAATAGATTCAGAAAGAGACGAAAAAATGATGCTAAGAATAGCTTGATCAACTCGTTTTCAGGAGGAATACATTGGGTTTGGTTTGGAATCAGGCAGAAGCACAGGAGGAGCAGGAAGGGAGCCATCCACATATTGATAGAGATCTTGTCCATGCAAATAGACAGAGAATTGTACTTGCCATAGAGGATAATTATCTATAGTTAACTTGGTAGTGACTACAGAGGAAAAAGAGGGTAAGCTTGGGAGGGTGGGCGACGGAAGAAAAGGTGGAAGAGGAGGTAGAAGAAAGGAGAATGAAGGTGATTCGGCCATGGATTAGGATGGTAAGTCAGATTGTTTTAATACTATATTAAAGACACATATTTGATAAAATACTTCCGTGAATTGTATTACTGTATCATTCTGCTTTTATACACATTTGTACGATATTCTAGAAAGGAATAAAAACGGTTACATTGTGCAGTGAAAATAACAACAGAAATGACAACAAAATTGCCTACGGTTCCTCTATTGTAATATCTTATTTTCCTTTAATATCCTTTGTTAAGACAGCATGATCATCTATGTTAATAGGGATCAGTTAAAAGTTATCATTATTATTTCCAATTGTCATTTTAGTTAGAAGCAAACGATCAAAATCAACCTATTCCTGCTATTAGGAGTTCCTTTTCAAAGACAAAGTACTCACCTTTGCTTTAACTATTGTATGGTTTGCTTGGGTATTTTACCCAACTTTTTAGAGCAATCAGCTAAGGCCATATTCCTTTGTTAACTTCAGCGCGATGCATCATGCATGACATTAAAACCCGCAATTCGATGTGGAGTTTGACTTTTACTTTCCAACTAATATTTCATAATGGCGTTCTGAAACTTACATCTTAGTGTCCAAAGTATGCATGATCCGTCTTGCAAGAACAGATCGTCATGAAGGAAGTTGACGTCTCTAAACTAACCACAACTCGGCTAAGTCCCCCCAGTCACTAGTTTACAGAACCGTGTGAAATTATCACTTTGTCTCAAAAGCGTAAGATGATGTAAAGATGTAGATTTTATTATTTTTATTATAATTCTTAACAAACTGGAACTGGTTATTTCCCCTGAAAAGCTGCTAGCTTTACTGCTTCTAGCTTCTGCTTCATTTTCCAACAATAACCGGTTAGGTTTTATGGAAATCATGAATTCCTTATCACTTGAGAGTTAAGTGTATAATTTCTTCAGAGATCTAGGTGAATAATGTTGCTGATTATTTTGCAAAGTGGGGTGCGAGGGGAACTTCTTATTATTTCTTGGGTCGAAGATGTATTCCTAGGCTAGAGAAGTAGTGGGTTTGATCAGATTAGGTTGCTCTTATTTCAGATGTAGATTAAAAAAAACTGTATGGCTTTGCTTTACAGCAGCCTCGCAACTGGGTTTTTCTGTTTCTTTCTTGTTCATGGTTTTTCCCTCTTACCTGAAGTGAGGTAGAGCAACAAAAGTACAGACCAGAATTTTAGAATTTTAGTAACAAAACAGATATGCAGAACAGAGTGATCTTTTAGTAGTACTCAATGTCTTCTGGTTAAGCACATAATATGCATCTAAGATTCTAACTTGCATGATCAAGACAAACTGGCATTGAATTTCAGAAAGCAAACCCAATTTTGTGATATAAAGATCCTTCGCTTGAGTTTCTAAGTTTGTGTTCTTCCCTTCATCACTTCCTGTTCGAGCCATTTGGTCTTGCATTTTGAAGAGACTTTTTCAGGTGGTGCCAACCAAGTGGGGTTGGTCTTTAATACTAAGCATCTTGGCAGTATCCAAGAAGCCGAGTGGATGAGTAGTCTTATGATTTTTTTTTTTTTCCTTTTTTCCTCTGAAATTGGAAGTTTCTTCCTTTTATTTATTTAATTATATATTCCAAAGTACTGTTCCTTAAGATAATGCTATTCGGCTTGAAGAAGCTAAAGCCATGGAGAAAGCATATGGCCGTTATTTGATGGGGAGTCACCATCTATTTGTACGGACTCCGAAGTGAACAACTCCTAATTCATTTGTGGAGTCCCCCTACTCTGGACTATATGGGGACACCTTTTATAACGCGCTCTCGTACGTGTGTGTTCGTGCGCGCGCATGTGCGGGAGCATGCACACGTGTGTGGAAGAGGGAGAACAAGAGATAGCAGTTGCTGTCCAAGTCTTGCAAATCAAGTAAATGAGACGTATTGCAGATGTCATGATAATTAATTATTTTTGCCTTTATTTTCTCATGGAGTACTGCTGCAACGGCTGAAATTCATGAATGGCTTTCAAAATGGTCCGAACTATATTCAACGAGAACGAAAACGAAACCACTGTTATAAAGATGAATGAGATTTGCGTCCGTGAAGACAGTGATAGGCAACCTATTTTAATCATAATCTTGAAAAAGAAATTGGATTGAGAGAGAGAGAGAGAGAGAGAGATTTGACACTATTACTGGTAAAAGGAGTGTAAGTAACTGGAAGCTTGAATGAATCCCCTGCTGGATGAATAAAGTTGAACAGATATCTTCCAGAACGGTCACCAGAAAGAATTGCAACATTATAAAGAGCATATGCATTGAGGAAAAGAAAAAAGAAAGAAGAGTAAAAGACACCGGTACAAGCCTTGTTTTGCAATTCTACCTCACACACAAAAAAAAAAAAAAAAGAAAAAGGTAATAGCAAGAATGTTTCCTCACAAATATATCAAACCCAGATCAGGCTGAGAAAATGTTCTGTATTCTGACCTATGTACAAGAGAAGAATATGTGGCACACATCTGTACTAAAGAAAACAGGCTTAGGCTTTGAAGCCTCTTGTAACTGAAATTCTGCAGTTTTGTTCTTCCGCCGTTGACCAGAGGCTGGACATATTAATAATGGCTTACTAAGTATGTCCAAAGGCCGCAGTTAGCGTTTGGAGATCCTTACCGCATATATCAGAAGATTGTAAAGAACCTTGCTGCTTGCTATGAGGCCACATAGCACTTAAACTATCGTTTACCAAATGGGATTCTGATTTTATCTCGCTGTACAAAGACTGTGGAGTTTGAGATGTTTGTAAAGCAGCCGCCATCAATAATGGGTTATTAAAATATTCAGACCACTTTATGTCTTCCGGCTGTTGTTGGGTTTCCATCAGATGGATTTGGGTGTCCTTGTTTGGTGTGCTACAGTCGCCCAATCCCCAAGAAAACAAGCTGTTCTCCAACAAGGAGCTGTTACTCTGCAACTCAGCGCTGCTGCTACTTCCACTGCTGCAATTGCTGTTGTTGTTGTTGGCGTTTGGTTCCCAATAACGGGATCCATTCACTGCGAAAGAGCCGATTGATACATTATCGGAGGGAAAATTAAGTGGTGGAGGCTTGTAACCAATAGATGTTGGAAGAAATGAGGTGGTTGAAGGTGAAAGAAGAGATATTGCGTTGGAGGTGAACTCTGAATTCATATCAAATGTTCTCCCACTTTGGGTGAACCATTGAATGGGGTTTGAGGTTGTCGGGAGCCTGGCATTGGATCCAAAATTCAATTGCTGAAGAGGAAAATGACCCACAAAATCTGAAGCCTGGCAATCGATGGTGGATGTGTTTGTCATAAAATTGTTGTTTTTCTTTCTGAAGTTTGTTGTTTTGGAGATGGACGAACCCTGAACTTCCAATGGATAGCAGCCTTGTGCTGCTGCAATTGAAGATGGGCTCTGCTCATGTAAAGCTGCCTCTTGCTTTGAATTGTCTGTTTTGAGTAGATTCAGTTCATTAGACACCACCGACATTTTGTCTCGGCTTTTGGCTGGTGCGGTATCTTTGTCTTCTCCATTTTCAACCTCGGAAAGTGGTTTGTGGGTGACGGGGTCAATGCCTCTCTGCCTGAGCTTCTTCTTTAAGCAAGAGTTCCAGAGATTTTTTATTTCGTTGTCGGTTCTTCCAGGCAATTGTGCTGCAATCTGAGACCACCTGGGGAAACCACGAAATCCCAAGAATGTTCAACAACATTAATGATAGGGAAAATGTTTAGACGAGGAGAAGAATAAGAATTTACCTATTCCCAAGAACTGCATGAAGTTCGATTATAAGGTTCTCTTCCTCCTGTGAGAATGTGCCTCTCTTCAAATCAGGCCTCAAGTAATTGATCCACCTCAATCTGCAGCTCTTTCCGCACCTTTGCAGACCTGCCAATTCATCCAATGGAGATGGACAGTTAGAAAAGTTTTCTCTTTGTTCAGAATGTTGCAGAGAGATTTAGTTTGAGAGTAGGAAAACAACAGGGGAAGAGTAAAAATTAGGGTACCAGCTTGCTTAGGGACAGAGCTCCAACAGCCATGGCCGTACTTGGTAATATGCCTCAGAAGCTTTTCATCCTCCTCAGGTGACCAAAGGCCTTTCCTTAGCTTCTGCTTATAACAGCAAGAGTGTCTTCCCATTTTGGAGCAAGTCCCAACCGCCCTTAAACAGCAAGTTTGTTGAATCCTAGGTGAACTGTCAGCAACGGCTGGAGGTGGCTCTGAATGGATTTGTAGGGGAGCTTTGGTAGAAAAGATGTAGAGAGAGAGAGAGAGAGAGAGAGAGGTGACAGGGAGGTTGAGAAAATGAAGTAGCAGCTGAGAAAGGGAGTTGAATTAATATATAAGAACTCTAAGAAGTAGCCCCCCAGAGAGAAAAGTCACACTCAATTAAGAAGGTACTTTTTTCAGTCTTTTTTTTTTTTTTTTTGAGAGAGAGAGAGAGAGATGAAGTCGTCTGTATAAAAAGATGAGAAGGAATGGTAACAAGATGAGTTGCATCTGTCTAATCAGAACTCTGAGAATTAATGTCTTGCAAGAATGGTGGGGTATTTGGTATTTACACCATTTGAGAACAAACCCATGCTTGCATTCGAAGTCAGCAAAACTAGTCTCATTAATAGATAAACACAAATCACAGATGCATACTATTTTTTTTTCTGGGCACAATGGATGCATACATGGAAATTGGGATCCTTCATTTATCCTGACTTGTCAAGTTTTACCGGTTAAAATTCTCTCTTCACAACAACTACAGTACTTGAGTTGAAAGAATCAAAGAAGTTAAAAAAATAAAAATCATTAATTCTAAGATTCATTACAAGAAAAATATATTTATATGATTAATTATTTATGATTAATTTTGATAATAAATAATTATTTTGTTAAAATTAACTAATTACAAATAATTAATTAATTAATTAATTTTTAATAGTGAACTCTGATTAGACATATGCAAGCAAGCAGGCAGGCAGGCAGGCAGGCGCCAACTTAAAGGAGATGAGCCTGCTGAAAAAATTCACTAATTTTTGAGTTTCCATACAACCATGGTCCATGCAAATCCCTCTGTCATGTGTGAAAAGTAAACCAACAATAAATATTCCATTACTTAAGTTGGAAAACTTTTTCCTCATAAAAAACAGGTCGGTCTGTCTTCTTTACTTTATACTTTGAGCTTTATGAACTATTCTTCCCAAAATAATCAACACTTTGAAAAGTCTTATCATTACGTGGAAAGGGGATTATGCAGTGGTTCATTTCCAGAAATAGAGCAAACCGCCTTTTCACAATAAATTCTACTGAATGTTGCAAAATATTTAAGCCCTTACGGTTTCCATTCTCATGTTAGTTTTATCTAATTTTCCTCAAGACTTCATAAACTTTCAAGAAAAAGAGGGTTTCCCTGCCTGGTTAGTTCTACCAATATAGCCGTTTATATTGAACAATATATAGTCATGGCCATTGCTCACATAGCCTGAAAAATAGTGATAATGGGAGAGAGAAAAAAAATACATTTTATTAGTTTAAAGATATGACAAGATGAAATAATTTTATATGAAAGTTAAAAGTTGAAAGTTGAATAAAATATATTAAAATATTATTTTTTAATATTATTATTATTTTAAAATTTAATAAAATTTTATTATTTATTATATTTTGTATAAAAATTTAAAAAAATAATATAATGATAAAATAAGGGAAGATGAAACCGTTTCTAAATCCAAACATTACCGTAGTGCACTTTGAATCTACTAGAAAAGATAAAGCTTGATAAGCTTGATGATATAAAGTCTTTATAAACGGTTGAGTTTTCACAGGAATTATAGGAGACGTTAATTCTTAAATAAGAACGTTTTGCGCCATGCAAGAGTTTAGAAAACCCTAATTAATATCCCAACAATATAAATAAACCTATTAATTAATTAATTCCTAAATAATCAGAAAGTAAAGCCCTGATGTAGGAAAATTCGCGAGAATTACAAAAATTATAATATATATATATATATATATATATATATTCCAATGACAAACATGACATCGCATCTCAGATCACATAAAGGCATATACAATGAAAGTGACTAAGGCATATAACATGCATGCGGCAATTGGATAAATATGTGAAATTAGAAATAAATAAGTGATTTGGAAATATATAAATATATAAATAAATAAATAATATCTATGTACTAATAATTATGGGAGTGCCTTATAATAATAATAATAATAATAATTAGACACTATAAGAAAAAATAACTTTTGTAATCAATTATTTATAATTAATTTTAATTATAAGTAGTTATTTTTTTAAAATTAACTAACTGTAAATAAATAGTATTTTCTTGTAGGACACGAACATACTAGAAATTTATAATCATTTAATAGTTAACAACAAACGAATTGGCGCATGCAACATGAGTAGATTTATTACAACCTAGCTAGCTAGCTAACATGACCGATATATATATAAATTAGTAAGCTTTCGGCTACTTAGCATAATAAAACCTCATTAAAACCCACCGCCATATCATATTATCATATATTTCTTCAATCCTTCAATCATTTTCTCAGTTGATTGCAGAAGATCGGATCACTGAATCACTGTTTCCTGCCCTTTCCCTCTCCCTCTCGAATCAACGTTGACATGCAATATTACAGACAAGTAAATTGTTCATGAAGTGACATGCATTCATCATGTTAAATTATTATTATTCATATTTTCTTTGTTTGTTTTATGAATAATATTGTAAATCTCATGTACCATTTCCTCGAGAAATTTATCAAGTTCCTCCATCGCTTGTGTGAGGTGGCACTTTCAAAGATATTAATGAGATCGATGGAGTTGCAAGCAACTTGATTTTTATATACATAGAAAAATTCATATATATATATATATATATATATATCAACTAACATGGCGATGCTCTTTATTTTGTTTTCCACTTCAAACAACCAAAGGACAAAAAGGATGAATGAGAACTTGCTTTTGTCCCCTATTCCATGATTGAAGATTAGGCAACTTTGTGACCTTAGGAGCAGATCAATATCAAGTTTTGGCTGTGACAACAATGTCAAAATATTATTCACATGATCTATATATATAAATATATATATATATATATATATTTCTTGAAATTGATTGGATCAAAAACCAAATTTATCCAAAAACTCGATCTTGGCATGCATGCATTCATTCATTCACTCACGGTCATCTGAGCTAGCCACAGAGCATGCATTCATTCATTCACTCACGGTCATCTGAGCTAGCCACATCTGTGGCTAGCTAAATTTAATGGGCTAAATTTAATATATAATTCTACAATAATCAAATATTTTTTTAGTCCAAATCTAATTACTATAAATTATAATATGTTAATATTATAAAAGTATATATTATATATTAATATGTTAGTATATATTATATATTAAATATGTTAGTAAATTATAACTAATAGTCTAATAGTCTAATAACACTTTCACATTAGTATATGTTAATAAACTATAACTATTAAGTAATAACATTATTACAATTTACATTAGTATATTATATATTTATATGTTAGTAAATAGTGATAAATTATTAATAATATATTAAATAATAATAATACACTTATTATTTATATATTAATATATAAGAGTATATATTATCTATTAATATATTAGTTAATATTAAATATTAAGTATATTAGTAAACTATAACTAATAATCTAATAGTCTAATAATATTATTACATTAGTATATGTTAATAAACTATAACTAATAAGTAATAACATTATTACAATTTACATTAGTATATTATATATTTATATGTTAGTAAATAGTAATAAATTAGTAATAATATATTAAATAATAATAATACACTTATTATTTATATGTTAATATTATAAGAGTGTATATTATATATTAATATATATTAATATTAATATTAAAATTTATATATTATTATTTATATATACATATATTTTAAAAAAATTTTAAAAAAAATAGGGATTCGGTCCGGTCCGGTTCGGTCCAGGGGGATGAACTCCCTGGACCGGGACCGGACCGGAATTTTCCGGTCCATATATTTTTTGGACCGAACCGGACCGAACTCCAACCGGTCCGGTCCGGTCCCGGTCCGAGACAACCGATCCGGTCCGGTCCGTCGGTCCAGTTCGATCTTTTTACACCCCTAAATTAAAGTTAGCATTGATAAATCTTTTGGGTGGACATCATGGCACTTCAATTATTCTTTTCCACCCCCATGCATGCGTGCTCCATGTGCATGTTATCCCCCACAAAGGACAATGAGTTGAACCCTAAACCCTATTATTTTAACTCATCTTCTCTACCAATTGACATTACAATTGAAAGGAAAACGTAAACATTTTTTTCTTTTTTGTCTTCTAGTCTCAAATTATTATTCTTCATCGGAATATAAAGTTAAGTCCCTGCAAGTAAACTTCAATTTAATATTAATGTCCATAATATTATATATATACGACAGTAGTGGCCGGATTAATAAAATAATAGAAAATATGATTCTGCTTTGGGAAGTAATTTTATTTTTATGTCAATGATTAGAAGGATGCATGGGCATGATTGTTTGGATTATTCTCAATTTTTGAGTATTTTAATTCCACAAATATTAATATATAAATTATATTTATAAGCATTTATTATTAAAAATTACTTGAAGATGCAGCCCGGTTATATATGTTTCCATTCTTTTAATTTTTGCTTTGGACCCGTCTCTTCTTTCCACACCTTAGATCAGCTCCCCAGCTTCAAGTCTTCTAATCCCCGCTGTTTCCATCCTTTTCTGGGGCCCTTTCTTTGGAACCACATGCGAGTTAAACTCAGTTTTCCAAGAAACTTAGCAGCTATATTCGCCAAATTAATATCACAAACAATTATCAGCTAGCTAGCTAGCTAGAGCCTAGCTAAAGGGAAACATGCATCCACAATATATTCGATCGTCTGTACTTCAATTTTCATTTGGATAAGTCTACTTTTCATTTAATGGCTCATGTCTTTGTGTGTAGATAACCTCATATATGGTTAGGCCTCATGTACGTACGTAGATTGAACGTCACAAGATCATGATGTCTGTATTAATTATATATAATTAAAAAAAGCATCCCCATAATTATTTATTTTTTATTGTATACTATCCCTATGATTAAGAGAGGAGAATTATTAAGAGAGAGAAAGTATATATTATTACGATATATAATTATTAAGATCTTATTTAAATAGTGAGATAAGATGAGATGATTTTAGATAAAAATTGAAATTTGAATAAAATATTATTTTTTAATATTATTATTATTTTAAAAATTAAAAAAGTTAAATTAAACTTTAAAAATTTGAATTAATTTATTATATTTTATATAAGAACTTAAAAATATTAGAATAATAAGTTAAGATAATTTTTCAATCCAAAGAGAATATTATAATACCGATGAACATTTTAACTAAAGAAATTGAACTTATAATAGAACCAAATCATTCAACAAATTAATTTAACTATAAAAATATGAGTAGCTCTACAGCTTCACATGAGAAATCTCAACAAGGGATCTTGTTAGTATTTTTTTTTTCATTTTTTTTTTATCCATTTTGTTAACATTTTAAGAAAAAAAATTATCATATTATTAAAAAATATTTACTTAATTATCAAATTTAAAAAAATCTATTAAAATCCCAATCAGGATTTTCGTAATTAAGAATTACATTTCTTTAAAAAGATTAACCACAAAAATCATTCGCGTTCAATTATTGCAAATCATTAGCAGCCAGCCGGAGTTGTGGCCCGCATTTATTTGTGAAAACCTTTTTGGAATCTGAATGGAAGATTCGAAATATAAAGGCGCAGTAAAAAAAAAAAAAAACCTCTAAAAATGTATATAATAATAATAATAATAATAATTTTATAATTAAAAAAAAAAAGCGCTACGCCGAGCGAGGGCTCATGTATCATTGGTTGTGTGCACTTCGACGTATAAAGAATGTGGAATTTTCAATGATCAGTAGATCAAGTACTAGTACTGCAACTTGATCTGAACGGTTCAAAATAAATCAATAAATAAATATTTTGGCGATGCACAAATATATATATATATATATATATATATATATATATAAATACTGCGGTGGAATTTTGGTATACAAGCTGCTGCAAAAGCAAAAATGTGAAATTTTCAATGTGGAGCCAAGAGATAACAACGGGCATTACACAACTCCATGTGCTATACACTGTACAGATATATAACATATCTGTGCGCCATCTTTCTGGGGCCCCAAACTGTCTCAAATTATATTAAGAGGAATCCATACATGCATAATGCTACATGGTGATCATGATCATGATGATTAATGCAAGGCATCGTATCATCATCCCCATTTGACCTTGTAATTATATTATAATAATATCTTTCTTTTTAAACTAATTTTCTTTTTGGACATATAATATATACATTCATATAATAATTAATCTTGATGTAGGTAATACCAATGGATCAGATCAAGTGCATGTTTTGCTGATGAGGCCTAATTTGGGCTGTAAACAAGTCGAGTCGAGTCGAGTTTTGGCTTGTCGAGCTCAAACTCGAGCTCGATTTTTTTTTAATCTTTTGAATAAATTTTAAAAATAAATAAAAATTTAATTAATAAAAATTTAATATTTAATATCTAACTAATTGATATTTATTCATCATAACAATATATTATATGCTTATATATATTATTAATAAATATACATAATATGATAACATATACATATTTCACATACTTCCCACCTAATAATATATAAAATTATTAGATTTTATAAACTAACTATTATACAAATTATAAAACATAATTATAAAATATATTTATCATATAAATATAAGTAATAAGATTACATATTACATATTTAATTATAAAAATGCTATACTTATATTATTAGTAATACTTATATATAACATATATATGTGTATATATTTATCAATATATAAATTAATTTTAATCGAGTCGAGCTAACGAGTCGAGTTAAGCATAAACGAGCGAGTCTTAATGAGTTTTAACCGAATCGAATCGAGTTTTGTTGAGTATATACCATTTATTAATCGAGCAGGTATCTACTTTTACGAGCAAATTTTTTTTTTCACGAATCAAGTTCGATTCGAATTTAACCGAACGAGTACTAAACAGACTGACGAGTAGCCTGATTCATTTACAGTCTTAGACCTGACTATAAAGTACGTATACATTTAGCAAAGGACCTACATATAATATATATATATATATATATATATATAAAAGATTTAGGTGTTTGGTAAGTTTTGCATGTTTCTTTGAAAAATTGATAAATTTAAAATTTATATGAAAATTTTATTTTTTTTAATATTACTTCCGCTTTATTATTTTATTTTTTTAAAGAGACTGCACGAGTTTTAAATAACCTTGCTTGCAAGTCTCACCTAATTTAAAAAATAACGAGTACGTAGTACATGGTATTTTGACTTATACTGAGCTAGTTTTTCTAATATATTGACCCGAAAGTTCTACTGTTCTACCACTACTTTTTTCGATAGATCTTGGAGGTTTGAACTTTGAGGAGGAGTTCTTTTTCTTTTTTCCTTTTCCAGGCAACTTTGAGAAGGAGCTAGTAAGGAAATTAATAGGATCGAATATTATATATCATATATAATGTACAACACAAATAATAATTAAGGTGTGGGACATTCGGATGACGGTATATATATTATATATATATATATATATATGCATATATGTTATGAAACTTAAAAAAAGGAATTACTATTACAAAAGAGAAATAAGAAATTCTCTCTGAAACTCTTAAGAATTGAAACTTTCTTTTTTCTCTCTATATTTTCTTATGAATTTCATTACAACTGAAATTCCTATTTATAGGTTTTGAAATTATTTTGCAAGTTACTATGCAAGTCACTATGCAAGTCACTATGCAGAATTTAAAATAATAGTGGTGGGGTCATTCACATAATTTTAGTGGTGGGATAGGGGGCGGCTGCCGACGTTCGTTCATTACACTCCCCCTTGAATGACCGCCAATAAAGAATCTGTCTCGTTAAAATCTTGCCAAGTAAAAACCCAGTGGGAAGAAAAACCAATGGGGAAGGAAAAATAGTACAGTCTTCTTATGTATCCACAAGTGCTTTAAGATTGTCTCATTAAAACCTTGCAGAGGAAAACCCAGTGGGACAAAATCTCAGCGAAGGAAAAAGAGTACAATCAGCACATTTACTCCCCTTGAAAAGTGCATGACAAAAGATTTTTGAGTCTTCTCATTCCAATGTTATGCACAATCTTCTTGAATGTGGAAGTTGGTAACGCCTTTGTGAATAAATCTGCCAGATTATCACTATATCGTATCTGCTTAACATTAATTTCACATTTCTCTTAAAGTTCATGAGTATAAAAGAATTTAGGTGAAATATGTTTGGTTCTGTCACCTTTGATATATCCTCCTCTGATTTGAGTAATACAAGCAGTATTATCTTCATATAAGATTGTTGGGCTATTATTGATCATGGGAAGTCCACACTTTTCCTGGATATGTTGAATAACTGATCTTAACCAAATACACTCTCGACTTGCTTCATGAATAGCAATGATCTTTGAGTGATTTGAAGAAGTAGCAGATAGTGTCTGCTTAACAGATCTCCATGATATGACAGTATCTCCATAAGTAAATAAATATCCAGTTTGAGATCTACCTCTGTGTGGGTCTGAAAGATAACCTGCATCTGCATACCCAATTAATTCTGGACTTGAACCACGTTGATAAAATAATTCCATATCAACCGTACCATGAAGGTAACGAAGGACATGTTTAATGCCATTCCAATGCCTTCGAGTTGGTGCAGAACTATATCTTGCAAGCAGATTAACTGAGAATGTAATATCTAGTCGAGTGCAATTTGCAAGATACATCAAAGCTCCAATTGCACTGAGATATGGTATTTCAGGACCAAGAATTTCTTCATCGTCATCACAAGGACGGAATGGATCTTTCTTCACATCAAGTGTTCGAACAATCATTGGAGTACTCAGGGGATGAGATTTGTCCATATAAAAATGCTTTAGGACTTTCTCAGTATACATGGACTGATGAATAAAAATTCCATTTGGCAAGTGCTCAACCTGCAGGCCGAGACAAAGTTTTGTTTTGCCAAGATCTTTCATTTCAAATTCATTCTTTAAATATATAGCGGTTTTTGAGATCTCTTCAGGAGTTCCCACAATATTTAAATCATCAACATAAACCGCAATAATGACAAATCCGGATTCTGATTTCTTAATAAAAACAGATGGGCATATAGGATTATTCTCAAATCCTTCTTTCAATAGATATTCGTTTAAGCGATTATACCACATGCGTCCAGATTGCTTCAACCCATATAAAGATCTTTGTAGTCTGATTAAGTACATATTTCTAGATGTACTTGTAGATGCTTCAGGCATCTTATATCCTTCAGGAATTTTCATATATATGTCATGGTCTAAGGATCCATATAAATATGCAGTAACTACATCCATCAACCGCATTTTCAATCCTTTTGTAACAACAAGACTAATCAAAAATCTAAATGTGATTACATCCATAACGGGAGAGTATGTTTCTTCATAATCAATCCCGGGTTTCTGCAGGAAACCTTGTGCGACAAGCCGTGCTTTGTATCGCACAATTTCATTTTTCTCATTACGTTTTCGTACAAATACCCACTTATATCCAACAGGCATCACACCCTTTGGTGTTTGGACAACAAGTCCAAATACTTCTCGTTTTGTTAGCGAATTTAATTCAGTTTCAATAGCTGTTTTCCATTTTGGCCAATCATTTCTACGTCGACATTCTTCGACACTTTTTGGCTCGCTTTTTTCATTACTTCTGGTAATGTCAAGGGCCATTTTATATGAAAATATGTTGTCGACAACATTTTTATTTCTATCCAGAATTTCTCCAGTTTTCATGAAATGTATTGAGATCTCATTATTTTCAGGTACCTGTTCTTTTTCAGGGGAAAACATTTCATGACACACCTCTTCAGGAGGTCCATTTTTAGGAGATTTATACTCTTCAGAAGTTTCCTCTTCAGGAGTTTCCTCTTCAGGAGGTTCTAGAATAGAGGATTTGAGCTCTTTAGGAGCACCAATTGTATTTGTGACCTGTATTGTGGGTACGTGTTCTTCAGGAACACCAAATTCATTTTGTATTCTTTTCCTTCTGGGAATTTTGTCTTTTGCACTAATAGGTATTCCACGCTTCAGGCGTATTTTAGATTCACCTATTGCTGCTTTGACAATTCGTCCTTCAGGGACTTCAATCCTTGCTGGAGTATTAACAGCAGGAATATAAGATTTTACTACACCTTTAGTGTCAGTAAATACATCCGGTAACTGATTTGCAACATTTTACAAATGAATAATCTTTTGAACTTCCCATTTACATTCATTTGTAGGAGGATCAAAATGAGACAGGGTCTTATTATTCCAAGTAATATCTTGTCGTGCTTCAGGCACCGACTTTTCTTTAACCATTAACGGAAAATTTGATTCGTCAAAATGACAATCCTCAAAACGTACTTTAAACATATCCCCTGTAAGGGGTTCAAGGTATTTAATAATGGATGGAAAATCAAAACCAACATATATCCCAAGTCTACGTTGAGGGCCCATTTTTGTACGTTGTGGAGGTGCAATTGGAACATATACAGCACATCCAAAAGTACGAAGATGAGAAATATTTGGTTGTTGACCAAATGCAAGCTGTAATGGAGAATATTTATGATATGCAGATGGTCTAATGCGAATTAGAGATACTGCATGAAGTATAGCATGTCCCCAAGCAGAAACAGGTAGTCTTGATTTCATAAGTAAAGGTCTAACGATTAGTTGAAGCCTTTTGATCAAAGACTTAGCTAAACTGTTTTGTGTGTGTGTATGGGCAAAAGGATGTTCAACATCTATTCCTATTGACATGCAATAATCATCAAAAATTTGAGATGAAAATTCACCTGCATTATCCAATCGAATGGTCTTAATCGGATACTCAGGAAATTGTGCTCGTAGTTTAATTATCTGAGCAAGAAGTCTAGCAAATGCAACATTTCTAGTGGAAAGAAGACAAACATGTGACCATCGACTAGATGCATCAATTAGAACCATAAAATATCTAAATGGTCCACTTGATGGATGAATAGGCCCACATATATCTCCGTGAATCCTTTGTAAAAAGGATGGAGATTCAACAATGACTTTTGAGGGAGATGGTCTAATAATTAACTTACCTTGAGAACATGCAGCACACGGAGATTCATTGGGTAGAAATGTCTTTTGATTCTTTAAGGGATGCCCATGCGAATTTTCAATAATTCGTCTAATCATTATAGAATCCGGATGTCCAAGGCGATCATGCCAAGTCATAAATACTTTAAGGTCAATGCACTTTTGGTGCATTACCACATATGATTCAATTGTTCTCATTTTTATATAATACAATCCAGAACATAGAGCAGATAGTTTTTCTAATATGAGCTTCTAGCCCAATATTGTTTTAGTAATAAGAAGATGCTCTTTACTGCCTTCATTGGTCGTTTCAATATGGTAATCATTACGACGTATATCTTTGAAACTCAATAAATTTCTTCTGGATTGTAAAGAGAATAGAATATCATCAATACAAAATTTGGTACCATTAGGCAACACAATATAAGCTCTTCCGGAGCCCTCAATTAGATCTGATGAACCTGATATGGTATGGACGTAAGCTTTACTTAATGTTAGATTTTGAAAATATTTCTTTTCTTTGAGAATTATGTGAGTTGTAGCACTGTCAGCCAAACATATATTTTTATCATTCAACTCAGAGATAAAAAGCTCATCAATGTGATCCATGATTCTACAAAATATACAAAACTTTTATTACTGATAGAAAGAAAATACATTAATTGAGTGGAACACTTCCATCTCCAATTAAGTGTTCAATACTACCATCAGGATGATTAAAAAAATCAGATACATCAAGATGAGTAACGTCTACATCTACTGAATCTAATAAATCATCTGATTGTTCTACTAAATTTGTTTCATGCACTTTATTCTTTCTTTTAATAGAAACTTGATATAAATCAGCTAAGTTTCTGGCCGTACGACAGGTACGTGACCAATGTCCAGTCATTCCACATCTATGGCACACCTCTTCACTTTTCTTTGAAGAATTATTTTGAGGATTTTTACCCCTTTCTGAATTGTACCACTTTTGGTGATATGGTATATTATAATCCCTTTTAATGTTGTCATTCCTGGGACCAACATTTCTATAATTTCTCCTACCACGTCCACGCTTCCGATTTCTTCTAAAGGATGCACCATTCACTTCTGGGAATGATGCAAACCTATTACCATTCACTTCAGGGAATGATATTGAGCCAGTAGGGCGTAACTGTTGGCTTTCTAATAAGAGTTCATTATTCTGCTCAGCTACTAGAAGACATGATATAAGTTCAGAATATTTCTTGAACTTTCTCTCTCGATACTGCTGCTGCAGGAGCACATTCGAGACATGAAATGTAGTAAAAGTCTTCTCTAACATATCATCATCGGTGATTTTCTCACCGCATAATTTTAATACTGAGCTTATTTTAAAAAGTACGGAATTATACTCACTAACACTTTTAAAATCTTGCAACCTCAAGTGCATCCATTGAGAACGAGCTCATGGGAGGATGACAGTCTTCTGGTGTTCATACCTCTCCCTTAAATTGTTCTACAAAATATAGGGATTTTTTACTGTGGGATATTCAGTTTTCAATTCTTCATGAAGATAGTGGCGAAGGAAAATCATTACTTTAGCACGTTCCTGCAGGGATACTTGATTTCCTTCTTTAATAGTTTCTCCCAGGTTCATTGCATCAAGATGTATTTCAGCATCAAGTATCCAGGATAAATAAATTTTCCCAGATATATCAAGAGCAATAAATTTCAATTTTGTAAGATTTGTCATTTTCTACACATATAAATAATGAAATAAATATGTATATCTCATATTTATAAATTCACATAGATAATCATCAATAAAATATATTAAAGACTTCAAATAATATATTGAAAAACTTACAGAGGAATAATGCCACTAGCTTCAGAATTGGTAGAACCGTTGTGCTGATAATGTGTTATGAAACTTAAAGAAATGAACTACTATTGCAAAAGAAAAATAAGAAATTTTCTCTGAAACTCTTAAGAACTGAAACTTTTTTTTTTCTCTCTATATTTTTTTATAAATTTTATTATAACTGAAACTCCTATTTATAGGTTTTGAAATTACTATGCAAGTTATTATATAAGTTACTATACAAGTCACTATACGAAATTTAAAATAATAGTAATAGAGTCATTCATATAATTTTAATGGTGGGACGAGGGGCGACTGTCCCACCATCATTCATGACAATATATGAATTATATACCGCTCTTCACTTATATATAAAATTTATAATATTATAATTAATTGTCTAAATTCTCCACCGACAGATGATTGGAGGAGCTTTGGAAATCATGACCCTCAAAACTACACATTCAATATGATAACGTGGCAGAACCAGTCCTGTGTACGTATTTTTATGGATGGGATGGCTTCCTCATCAGTCGTGTCCAATGCAACGAACGTACAAATTAAATCTGAATTTACTACATATATATATATATATATATATATAATTTGATTAAATGATTAAATTTGATTCTCTGCATGATCGGTTTAGTTTTTTTGAGATCATTGGTAACATGCATGCATATATATATATATATATATATATATATATATATAATCAAAACACAAGTCTCGAGTTTTATTTTTAATTTCCTATTTTTTTTTTATATAATTTACAAAAAAGACAAGACAAGAAAAAAAAAAACCCCAACATAAAGTTGACTTTGGGTTGGACCCTAATGCCAACCTGTTTTAATTATGTGTGTGAACGTTTTATTCTATCTATCTATCTTCACTATATAAAATTATAATTCTTTTTTTTTTCTTCTGATCATTAAATTTCAGCTTGTTTTAATAAGCTAATATATGGGATAGAAAGATTCCATATTTTAGGTTATTATTATATGTTGAAAAAAACAAAAAACTTTTTATTAATTTATAATGGAAAGAAAAAATTAGAAGCTAGCTAGCTAGGAAATATTGTTAATTCGTGAGTCGTATTGATGTTCATGGAAAGGCAAATATTCCATGAATGGTGTGTTCGCTAGCTGTATTATATACAGACAACCAGAGCCACCAAGGCGAGCATCTTCAACCCTTTAATTCTCTCCAACGCTCCAAGCTTTGAAGTTTTCAGTACTAAGAACACAAACATTAATTAAAAAGTAATAGAAATCAATTATTTTAATTAATCCTGCATGCAACAATTTCTGGGAAAATCCCAAAGAGAAAAAGAGAAGTTAGTCTTTCGTTTTTGTATTATGGTTTGTCATCTTTTGTAAAACCATGATTAGGCATTGCTTGACCTTAGCAATGTGTCCTCGTTCGGGCCAGTTCACACGCCCAATAAGAGTAATAATTAATTAATTATAAAATAATTAAAATACCCAAAAGATCAGATATTTGTTACTGACCTTTGATCCATATAAATATATATAAATATATATATATACTCACCGTGAGCTTATCATATGCAAGAACATGAGCTGTTTCCTTTAGTCAACTATTGTCTAGCTACATGCATGGTTTAATTGGTTTAAACAATTTGCTAATGCTACCCAAAAGCTAGTGATCATGCCGGTTGTCAATGATTCATATATCTAATTTTGTTGCAACTCATTTAGACGTTTCTGAACTCTTCTAAAAAACTAAAAAAATAAAAAAATAAAGCAGAAATAAATTAACAGATCATCAAAGTGTCATGATTAATTTTCTGGGATTTAGATCTTTAGAAATTAAGGATTTGAACGAGATTTTATTTTGTTTAAACATTTACGTAGCAACTTGCTATATATATATATATATAACTGTTGCCACGATAAAGTATAATATAACAGTACATGAATTAATTGAACAAACAATATGCAAATATTAGTAGAAAGATGTTTGGCTTAATTGTAAGAAAAACTTACAAAATGATGTACGTACTGAAATATTGGGTCAAATTTAATTCATACTAAAAATTAGGACGTTTTACATGATGAGCTATATAAAAATTATTTTCTTATAAGTAAATAATGTATTCAAAATTATAAAGTATTAATATCACCTTGCCTAATATATTATCTTATTGGTAACTTATATATATATTGCAAACGAAGGAATGTTAAGCAGCTGTACTAATTTATAAGATGGAGGCCTTTGCAAATGGAAAATGTTATTTTCACACCTTATTTCGACATCTTATTTTGACATTTCATATATTTTCATTTTTTTTCTTTACTTAATGGTAAATAAAGTAATTATTGACGTATTGATATTTTTTAAAATAATAACAAAATATGTAAAAAAGAATTTAAAAGAAATAAGAAGATAAATTTGTACTAGGCGTCACGCATAGCGGTGAATTCTAACTGGCACCCTAGCACTACCCTTCACAAATACCACAAGCATTATCAAAAAATTACTTATTTGTGGTCATTTAATTGAAATTGTAAATAATTATTTGGTCGCAATTAAATGGTCACAATTTAAGAACAATTCTAGTGATATTGATGGTTAATTGATAAAGTTAATTGTCGATTCAGTATAAATTACTTGTTTTCCTATTGTTTTCTTATTTTTTTAATATTTTTTATACAATCTTAAATTTTTAAAAAAAATAAAAATATATCCGTTCACTAATATTGACTTTCTTAATTATTAAATAAAATTAAAATATAAAAATAAAATAAAATAAATCAATTAATCATTTTTATCGATCAAGTTTATCTGTTCAACTAACATCTTTAATATATACCACAAATATATACATTTTGTAATAGCTAGGAACCTCCAAATTACGGTGACATGTATTTGAACCGTGCCAAGAAAAAAAAAAGGCAATTTAGGTTCATACAATTTTATTTTATTTTACCTTATTATTATATATATTTTTAAATTTTTATTAAAAATATAATAAATAGTTTAATTTTTTTAAAATCTTAAAATAGTAATAATAATATTAAAAAATTATATTATATTTAATTTTTAATTTTTATTTAAAATTATCTTATTTCATCCCGTGGGACAGTGTTGACTGAAAGACTAGATATAAGCTAGGATCGTGGCCTACGTACAGTGGGTGTCGAGAATGACATCATGAAGATCACTCGGCCATATAAAAGCTAGTTGTGGATCTGAGCTTTGGGTTGTCTTGGTTCACTGGCTTGCACGAAGAATGATGTATTATACGTAGTACGGGTGATGTGCCAATCATGATAGACCATCGGAGCTGGTGATCTGATTCAAATTAAGGTGTTTGGGTACGAAATATTGCCTCAGTCCAGTCAGATACATGAGCTGTGGCTATGGGGATAGTGATTGATCATCATCATCCTTTCTGATCATCTCCATCGAAATCAGACCAAATCACACCACTCGATCTTGTCAACTTTCCTGCTTAACGTACCCCACAACGAGAAAAATGCTAAATAGATCAACAACATAAAATTATAAGTGAGAGAGAGGATTCATGATAGATAAGTTTTGAGCTAGCTAGGGTACTGAGGTCGATCATCTCCATGAATATTATTAATATGTGTTGCTACTTCATTTTGACCCCACCATAGGGCCGCTCCCCTAATCATTTTGCTTCTACGTACGAATAATGATATATCGATCCAGTTTAATATGCCAAAAAGGTGAATACTCTTTTGAGTTCGGAGAAAACAAATGCAACAGTTCCTCCAAAACCAGGGCTGCCTGCCGATTTGATACAAATAACACTAACTGTATATATATATATAGGCTGGCCGCAAGTTGCTTTGGGGATACTGGGGGCGACCAGTACTACTACATGAATATCCTACAAAATTACAAATAGCTAGGCCTTGAGAGTGTAAATTAACAAACAGGATAGAGTCTAGATTTCAGACAGGAAAAGTCTGCATTTTTTTTTTCTATCAAGTACTACTGCAAGCTAGCTAGCTTCCAAAGTAATCACTAGTTGTTCAATAATTTTGAACAATCAAGATCTGAAGCTCAAATCAGTGCCAAGAGATTCTTTAGAAAGCAAATGAAAGATGGGGCCTGCAATTTCGAGTCAATGTTTCCAATGTCAAAAGTTATGATCAGGAGCCCTAAAAAGACCCAAAACAAAAGTGTGCTATTCGTGTGAAAACAAGACTTTTCACCATTCTCAGAAAATGTCACATTCTTGATCTTCAGATACAGTGCACCATCTATCAGACTCCAAAGGAATTACTCGTCATGCTCGATCTCACATTGACGATAAGTTAGAAAAAGGAAAATGCAGGAGATACATATAATCCTACACTAAATAGGCAGCTCATATATATAGAAGTACTTTAGAACCCGATGATCCACACGAATTCATACTATAACAAAAAAATAAGTATTTATTTTAATTATAAATAATTATTTTATTAGAATTAATTAATGATAGTAAATAATCAATTTTGTTGTACTATCAATTAGAAATTAATTCTTGATCTAATTAACTGGACCTTACGATGAATCAGTCCTCCATGCATGGGGGGCCCACTTGTTGAGTAGGTGGTGACGTGATGCGTTGCACATGGATACTTACAACAGTAAAAAATAATTATGAAAAAATGCATTAATTTGGAGATGAAAAGCCCCGATTATGGACAAGATCATCGAGTGTGCTTGTCACTTTTTCTCGAAAATTATATAATCTGGGAGACCCTCCATCAGCAAACATAATCGAGTAAAACTGCATCGGTTTCCAAAAAGTGTGTAGAGGCTAGAAGGAGATCTAGGGGGTGACAGTGAATATTTTAGCTTATTTTTTAACGAGACATAATTTGAACAGTGACTGTCGGCAAACCCGATTTTAAACAAAGCTGGATAGATACTGTGTTTAATATAATTACTAGTTGTGTTGTTTATATTATATAATATATTATTATTCTTCAGTGATTAACTGATCCTTTGTCTGTCATAATTGCAATCATGAGTACTCTCCAAATTTCTCCCAGAACTGGCACTAATATATACTGCCTCTTACTCTAATGACAAGAGAGATTTTTATTCCATTAAAATCCTCTTTAGTTTGAACTTTTTGTTGCTCCAAACTTTTACATTTCTAATTTGGGGTTGCTAAAATTAAAGTGCGTACCAGAGCTAGCTGTTGAGTTGACAGCCGTTTGTGTCTGTTTGCCTCGACCTTGCCACCCAGAAGATAAACAAATTTCACAATTCTATATTATTGAATAAATTTAAACAACGGATCAGCCGTTAATTTATTTTAAAAAAATATTTTTATGATTATAGCAGTAATATAATCATAAACAAATAAGTTATCTGTTTAACGAAGGTAAAAACCTTACTTTTCTGTAAGTTAAAGCTGGCTTATCAAATGACCATGTTTGACACCATTCTTCATGACATGTCTATATTATATACAAAAAAAATTCAATTCATCAATTCTACATCATGCTCAAAAGTATTCGTTAGTTTGCAATTATACTTAATATATATATTATATATGAAAAATTATATTAATCATTCCTTCACCACCCTCAAGGTAACTGTTCGTTAGTTTGCAGTACTTTATATGTGCATGTGTTGAAGGCAGAACATGAGCCACATAGTAGAAAATGATTGATTTAGGGAAAATATTATATTTTACCCCTTACCACATACTTTCATTTAATTCTTTTCAATTAGATAATCAAACTATGTATACGTACAGAAACTGTATAAGTCGCAATATTTTACACGTTAAAATCTACTCCTCATGATATATACATCATGGATGCAGGAAAAAATAGGCCAGGGATATCGTATGCTTAACGGTTAAATCTTTTTAGAGTAATTATACTCTTAGGCCCCTTAAGTATCCAACACCACACACCAGTGAACTGTTTTTATTTTATTTTATTTATTCTTCTATCGGAAAACAATTTGTTCCCGTTACTCCCACATTTTTTCTAAATTATTTATTCAAATTTTACTTAAAAAAAATAAGTTTTAAGGTCAGTTATATACTACGAACATGACTATTTGTACTGTTTTCATCATAAATAGTCATGTTCGTACTGTTTTCATCTCAAATAGTCATATTCATAACATATAACTAGCCTCGAAAGTCAATTTTTCCTCTCACATTCTCCCTCCATGCCTTGGATTTGCCCCTCCGTCGTGTTGCAATACGCTGCCTCCAATCTACTAAAGAGCAACAAATTTGATAGGTTGTTGTGCTATTCTGCTTAAAAGGTCCTCTTTTTTCAGTCCCCTCTCTCTATGGAAATCTCTCTTTTGAAAAATGTAGCAAAATACAAAATACCCACATTACTTTGCAAGCTGCATCTTAGTGCATACCTGTTGGTGGGTTAGGTAGCAACCCCTTTCCCGTTTATTGAACCCATGTCCGTTCATGGAAGAGATGGACAGACTTAACTATAGACTTTCTCAATCCATTAATTGGTAGCCAATAATCTCTTATTCTCATTTCTCAAATGGTTGTGGGTTTGGAAGCTTGAGCTTATCATACATAGTAAATACTTATTGGATCATTTTCTTGTCGCAGGGCAGCCAAGTTTCTCTTCAGCTAGAGGACGTGGGGTCCATTCTGCTGGGTGAAATCGATCCTTTAGCTCATTCCAAACATCCCTTGCATCATCAACAAAAGCAACACTCGACTTCACAGCAATACTAATTGAGTTTTGTATCTAGGATACAATCATGTCATTACACCTCTCTCAAGCGTCGAATAAAGGGCCTTCAAAAATGGTGGGTTTAGTAGTGCTCCCATTAATGAAACCAAGTTTGTTCCTTACTCTAAGAGCTCGACACATGGCTCATGACCAAATTGCATAGTTGTCAATGGTAAGAAGGTTAGTAACGAGGGTGACATTGATGTTGTCTCGGCCATGGCCAACATGGTAGGAATTGCTTGGATTAGAAAAATTAAGGTAAGGATTGAGTGGTCTGCCATGGTGAATAAAGAAGAACAAAGGGAGCGAAATGAGAAAATGAAAAGTGAAGGATCAGCCTATGCTCTTGATACCATGTAAGAAAAATGAAGTGTAGGGAATTGGTTCTTCCTTAAGAGATTTCGCATTCAATGAAATTCTAAAAGGCAATGTTTATGTACAAACTCCTATGCTTTTATAAGCACTTGCAATAAAACAAACTACTTGCTAAATACAAAATAACGTAAATATATACACAACTGGAGCTATACAAATAATTACAAAAGAATAAAAGATTGTCATCCCTTTATAAGTATACTGCTAACTCTGGTTGTCTTTGAGAGCTGTGACAGATTCATGGGAGTTACTTTCCACAAGGATGTCATCAACATAAACAAAAAGAGATATGAAAAAGTCATTAGTGGTCCTGATAAAAAAAATGTAATCTGCCTTTGAATGGGAAAATCCAAAATGTAATAATGTATAGGTAAGTTTAGTATACCATTGCTAGGAGGCTTGCTTCAATCCATAGAGGCTCTTTAATAACTTGCACACTTGATTAGATCTCCCTTTTGAATAACCAGGTGGTTTATTCATGTAGATTTCCTCTTCTAAATCATTATGGATGAAGGCATTATTGACTTCAAATTGATGCAAATGCCAATCTCAAATGGCAGCAATGAAAAGTAAGCATCTAAAGTCACTATCTTTGCTACTAGAGAAAAAGTTTCAGTGTCATCGATGCCTTCTTATCAGGTGTATTCCTTTGCAACCAACCTAGTTTTTAGCCTCTTCACACTACCATGTGAATTGTACTTTACTTTGAACGCATATCAGCAGTCAAATGGCTCCTTTCCAGGTGACAAATCCGTGAGGACCCAAGTTTTGTTCGAATGCATGCAAATCATCATCCATAGCAGTTCACCATTTTGGTTCCTTTACTCCTTAAATATAATAAACAGGTTCAACAATAGTAGAAATAGAGGTAGAAAATGACTTAAAGGAAGGAGAAAAATTCTCATAAGACAGATAATTATGTAATGGAAAAGTGCAAGTTGAAGGAAGAGAGGGCACCTAAACCTCAGATCGAGAAGTGGAAGTCAAAGCAGCTTGCTGGCAATGGAAGTCTTGGAGATAATGGGGAGCTGTCCTAGTTCTTGTAGACCTGTGAAGGGTGGACTCATTGGTAGGAAAAATAGGTGTAGGGAGTGGAGACATACTATTTTCAGGAAAAGGTTCAAAGTGCATAATGGCAGAAAGTGATGAATCATCACTAATGGAATAAGGACTAGGTGGAGGAATGGGAAGTGTTAGAGAAGGATAATCAAGAAAATCTGGTAATGGGATGGTGAAAACAGGTGGAGAACTTTCTTCAAAATCAGTGAAGTGCTGAGAAAAGAAAGGAAATATTTACTCATGAAAAATGACATTTATCGAGACAAGAATGTTTTGAGTCTGTAGGTCCAAAAGTTTGTAGCCCCTAACTCCAAATGGGTATCCTAGGAAAACACATTTCCTCTTTCTTGGATCAAATGTCTTGCACCCATGTGTAATAGTTGTGGCAAAACAAAGGCACCCAAGAACCTTAAGATGTGTGTATGTAGGTTTTTTTGAAAATTAGGCCTTATATGGTGACTTGTTGTCAAGCAAAGAAGTAGGGGTTCTGCTAATGATATAGACTGCTATGAGAATGCAGTCATTCCATAAATGCAAAGGGTAAACTAGCTTGGAAGCGCAAGGCCCTAGCAACATTTAAAATATGTTGGTACTTCTTCTCAACTATTCCATTTTGTTGAGGAGTCTCTACATAAGACCTTTGATGAATGATTCCGTTTAAGTTAAAGAATTCTGTAATTTGCAATTCAATTCCATTGTCACTCATAAACACCTTAATCTTAGTGTTAAACTAAACTTCTATCATATTATAGAAAGACTCAAGACATTTTCTAGTTTTAGATTTAGCATGGATTAAATAAACCCAAGTTGTTCTTGAAAAATCATCAACAATAGTTTGGAAGAACTTTCTTCCATCTTAGGCAAGCATGGATCATGGAACCCAAAGTTCACAATGGATCATATAAAAAATAACATGGGTTTTATGGTGGCTAACGAGAAAAGATAATCTATGCTGCTTAACCATTGGACAAATGGAACAAAGAGAAACTTTACTAAAATTGAAACTGTTTCTTACATAAGGATCATCGATCAAAGCAAGTCTAGAACTGGAAGTGTGACCCAGAAGACAATTCTAAAGGTCAAAAACATCTTTACTATTAATAACATAAGCTGAAAATGATGGAAAAACAATTGTCATAAAGGATAAGCTGCTGCAAAAGCATTTGAGGGAACACTTTTGGGCAAGAAATGATAGAGGCTGCCTTTGACTTCACACATCCCAATCGTGGTCCATAGTAAATACTTACTAGGTCATTTTCTTGTTGGAGGCAGCCAAGTTCCTCTTCAACTGGAGGATGCGGGGGTCCATTCTATTGGGTGAGTCAATCCTTTAGCTCATTCCAAACATCCCTTACATCATCAACAAAAGCAACACTCAACTTCATAGCAGTGATAATCGAGTTTTGCATCCTAGAGACAATCATGTTATTATACCTCTCACAGGCATCGAATTAAGAGTCTTTGAAAATAGTGGTTTAGTAATGCTCCCATCAATGAAACCAAGTTTGATCCTTACTGTAAGAGCTAGGCGCATGGCTCGTGATCACATTGCATAGTTATCAGTGGTAAGGAGATCAGGAACGAATGTGACAGTGGTGTTATCTCCATGGTCAACATGGTAGGGATTGTTTGGATTAGAAAAATTAAGGTAAGGGTTGATTGAGTGGTCTGCCATGGTGAACAAAGAAGTAATAAGGGAGCGAAAGGAGAAAATGGAAAGTGAAAGATCAGCCTACGCTCTTGATACCATGTAAGAAAAAGAAAGTGTAAGTAATTGGTTCAATCTTAGCAGATTTTGCATTCAATGAAATTTTAAAAGGCAATGTTTATGTACAGACTCATTTGCTTTTATAAGTACTTACAATAAAAGAGATTACTTACTTAAGACAAAAATAACGTAAATATATACACAGCTAGAACTATACAATTAATTACAAAAGAATAAGAGAAAGGTTGCATGTTTGTGCCCAAGGACAGTGATGATTTGTATGTTGCTAACTCTGGTTGTCTTTTTGTTCAATCCTTTGTTTTGGTGCTCTAATGGATTGCCATCGACATATGTTGGAACTTGCAATGGGCAATGCCTGGAGGGGACTACCTGCAACATGGTGCTATTGCAATATGATGAGCTCCAGCTCTCTTCCTAAAAATTGGGATGGTTTGGATAATGAAATGAGATTAAATGAAAGTTAAAAGTTGAAAGTTGAATAAGAGATTATTAGAATATTATTTTATAAAATAATTTTTATTTTGAGATTTGAAAAAAACAAATTGTTTGTTGTATGTGAGAGTTTGAAAAAATTGTAATAATTATATAAGATAAAATGATATAAGTTGAGAGGCTTCTTATATCCATACAAACTCGTAGTCCATTTTCCTATGAGATATTAGAGAGAATTTGAAACATGGCAGAGGGGTGATAATTTGGGAGGAAAAATTCGAATAGATGATTTGGGAGAAATGTGAAAAAGGTGGGAGCAGTGAAAACGAGTTGTTGAAAATTGAAAATATAAAAAAGCCAGCTCACTGGTGTGTAGTGTTAGAGACATAAGGGGCCTAACAATAAAAATACTCCTAATAGATTAGCCTTCTCATAGAAAAATGATAGATTAATGTTAAAATTATAAGTTCTCGACACTTGAAATGGAATCTAGTCACTATTATGTTTAAAGTATAACAAGATATTAATGATATGTTACTTTTGATTTTAGAAACTCAAAACACTTTGGGTTACGATACAGGAATATTTTTATAATTTTTTTTAAATATGTCCATATGTTTAGAGTTAGTATCAATATATATGATGTATTCTAATTTAGTTTATAGTAAAATTTTATCGCTCGCTCCTATAAATGTAGGCACATTGCCAAATTATGTAAATTTCTGTATTACTTTTCTCTTATTTTCTTTTTTATTATTCTATATATTCATCGTAATTGTAATACGATCACAACAATATATATATATATATATATATATATATATAATTTCAGTTACAACATTTTGATAACATATATGCTATATCGAATCTGTGTTCTCTTTTTTCTTCTCATACATATAAAGAGAGAGAGAGAATCGACATATTTATAAAAAAAAATTAAAAATTAAAAAACAATAAGAATATCTTATTATTATAGTTAGTGATATGGCTAATTCAATGCCGAATATAAAATGTTACCTATACGTAAAAGATAAAATATTACATTTTATTCAACATCTACCTAAAATTTTAGCTATACCACCAACTAATGCACAATTTATTTAATCGAAAGGTTAACTTGTGGGGGTAGTACTGTTTATGTCACCCTGCCTACACCATGTGACAATTTTTAGCACGAGGCTTATCAAATGTCTTTTATTATAAAAAAAAAAAAAAAAAGCTGTTGTGACTAGATAATAGCGATTAAAGAATTATTTACAGTCAAAATTAATCGTAAATAATTTTTTCATTAATATTACCTGATCATAACAATTTATTTTTCTTGTAGTGTTTGCTGTTTAATTATATTAAATACAAATTTCAAATAAACAACTTTCACATAATATTTTTATAAGAGTGTGAGTTCCATTAAAAAGGAAATATATTTTTACACTTTTTCATTGTCATGTCCACTTTTTTTTATAAAGGGTCTACTTCTTACTTATCCATTTAAAACTTGTACAAATCATTTCCTGTACGTTTTGTAATGCGGACCGATTGACTAAACCACTAGCATCGAGATGTAAATTAATGTTGCATCCAAAGCCACACAGGGTACTCAAGACTATACTAATTAAAGACAAAGATCAAAGATTATTAATAGAAAACGAATTATAACTATATATATAATAAGTTTACAATTTATTTGTAAGAAATTTTCTTATGGTGAAATTTCTTTATTTTTTCATTAAGTTTAACTCTATTTGTCTGTAAATCTAAATTTTGAAATGATGTAATTCTTAAAATTTAATTTTTTGATTTAAACTCTTAAATTAAACACTTCAAATTTAAATTTAGCCAAACTCAAAACATTTATCCTCCTAATAATCATCACTCAAAACTCTTTCTCAACTCGAATCCGTTTAGACTATTGCTCAGTTATAACTTGAATGGATTATTAGATTGAAACCAAAACTCAATTTCAATTTCAACTCAATTTCTCCTTATAATCGATGTTATCCTTCACTCATCATCTATAAAATTTACTCAATACTCAGATTAAACAGTACAAATTATATAAAATATACATAATTTATATAACATGCAAATTATAAATTACTAATATTTATTAGTAATAAATTATATAACATACAAATTATAATATAACACTATAACACTAGTAAACCTACTTTACATTATAAATTATAATATAACTTTAGTTTATATAAATTATAATTTATATTATATATAAATTTATATATATATGATTTAAATTTTCTATTAATTCTTTATGAAAAAACAAAAAACAAACAAAAAACAAAAAACAAAAAACAAAAAACAAAAAACAAAAAGAGAAATATAAAATAATAAAATTTAAATCTATTTGCCAACTATATTTGTGAATACAATTATTTAAATAAAATATTATTTATTTCTTAATTTAAATTTATTATAAAACGTTATATTCAAATAATAATATTTTATAAATGAAATTATAATTATTATTAGATAGTTATCTTTTATCACTTCACATCAGTTTATGATTTATTTTTATATAATTTTTTTGTTGTTAAGATATTTTTTTTATTACTTGTCAAATATTTGTTAAAACTTAAAGTTTTTTTCTCTGTTCATTACATTATTAATCGAAATTTATTTTTTTTATAAAAATCATATACATTTTCTTAAAAATAACCAATTTACTAGATTAAGAAAACGTATTTTGCACATTATTTTTTCCTAGTATATATATAACTTGACGCAGACGAACCATTTGTACCAACCCTTGTATTTACAAAGTAGATTTAGGATTCGTTTGTATTCAAAATCCATCTCAACCCATCTCAAAACAAATTTTTTCAAATTTTAATATGCGTTTTTCAAATTCTAAAATAATAATAATATTAAAAAATAAATTAAATTCATCTCAACTCATCTTATCTTTAAATCAGATAGAATATTATCTATACAAAAATAATGATACGTATAATTTGGTACGGTATTCTTGACATATTATATACACTAGTAAACTTCATTTGAAGAATAATTACGTCGATGCATAGCGGTGACCCACGCACCTTTGCATGTTTTTTGAAGCAGATGGTTCGTCGACATAATCAGCTGATGACTGATTTGAAACCTCAAATATTAGCCAGTAGTTTAAGACCGCGTGCATATATATTGTATATGGCAACAGAAGATATAGACCTTTCCGTGATTTGTCTAGTCAAATATAGATCTGCATATATTATATATTCATCGATCGAGTTTTTGATGCCTAGGGTTCTATTCATCATTCCCACATCCTTTTCATGCTACCAGCTTTTAAAACAAATCTGGAATATTAATACTGATTGCTCTTTCAATATAGATAGATTATATATAGACTAAAGACAGCCCCCCCAGGGATCAATAAAAATAAATAAATAAATAAAAAATCAGCCATAATTATGTTGCGTAAACATGGAAAAGAAAGCATAAGATCACTTACAAAAAAATAAAAAATTATATCTATCTGCATGACAATATAGAATATGGGATGTATATATAAATTATAGGTGCATGATGGGATATTAGTGAACCAAGTTCATGAAGATAACGATTTATGAAGATTCTAATCAAGAAGAAGTTTGAAATCTTAAGTGGCATCATCGAAATGTCCTTGAACGAGAGAGAGAGAGAGAGAGAGAGAGAGAAAGAAAGAGAGAGAGGTGCCTGCCTGCCTGCCTCATCACCTCATTAATATTATTATATTTAATAATTAATTATTATTATTAATCCATCCCTTTCCGGAAAGGATGACAACCAATTGACAAGAAAGATCAACCATCAACCATCACAGCTTTTGGGATAATGGGATTAGACAATTGTGCTAAGCTCTCATTAAATTTGCTAATAATTTCAATCCCCGAGGCTGATTGAGTTTGATGTTAACGGCGGATGGAAGATGAGCAATACAATATCCATGTCCCACCCTTTGTTTTTAGGAAGCACACCACGTTCCTCTTTGGAGTACTAATAGGACTACCACTAAGAAGGGGTCTATTCCGAGGTGACCCTTAATGTATCCCACTTAATTATAAAGTTCCCCCTCCCCAACTAAATTACAGGCCCTAAAATATATATAAGCACATGCATTTGTCATCTCTCTTTTCATTTATCAATTAATTCAACCCCTAATTAAGTACATAAATAATATATCACAATCCAAAACCCATAAATTAATCCGAGTAATTACCATGTGATTAATAATTAGTGAAACATGTACACCATGGTCTAGACAGTGATTAACTTAAGTGTAAAAATTCAAAAAAAAAAAAAAAAAAAAGAGGGGGAGGGGGATTTAACTTTTGATTATAATCATGATCTATATTACCTTAGGTTTAAAATATTAAGGGAGACCGGAATTATTATGGGTATTTGACTTCAACAAGAAGGAACAAGGCATTAATTAGTAGCTAGCTAGAAGGGAGGGTTGATTAATTTACCCTTTAACCCCATCAATGATCAAAAGGGTAGGGTTTTGTCAAAGTTTATGAAAGGGTTGTCGAGTTAAAACGCTCATCTTGTCCCCCTAAGGTTTGAATTATTGCATCCTCTCCCTCTATCCCCTTTTGCTTTCTTGTGGGAAATGATTGTCAACTTTCATCACAGATTGCATCATTGACTTCCAAACCGGAAAGTAATTAGACCCTAATTGATCATCATCCATTATTATTATTATTATTATTATTATTATTATTATTATATTTTCTTTCACTTACTCTTCAGATTCGGTTATGTTCTCAACTTGTCTTATCACCCAATGATTCTACTCCACACCGCGTCACTCCTCAATTGGGGGAAAGGCTCGCTTCATCAAATTAATACATTTCTATAAAGAGTTTCTTTCATCAAAACAAATTTATTTTTTTATTCATAAATATTTAAAAAAATCTGCAACTTCATTAAAAAATAATTCCTCAATTAATTAATTAAAAAATGAAAAAAATATATCAAGAAATTCAATTGAAAGATTTTATAAGATAATTTAGCATTTCTCTTCTATCAAAACTGTCACGTCCTTAATTTGGAGGTCGTTTTAAAGCTATATCTATCTATTCCCCAAGCCGTAGACCCAACATTTAGAGACTCCATAAGTATGGATCACAAGGAAAAAAAAATGAATTTTAAAAAACTGTAACATGTACATGCAAACAATAGTATTGTGTTTTTTTTTCTTAATTTTTGTTATTCTTATTTATATTCATTAATATGATACGTTTTAAATACATTTATAAGTCAATTGATATGGACAAACTGAAATATCCTCCTTATCTGGCTGTTTGAATTCATTTGGTAGAGCGAGATATATAAGTAACGTTTTTTTTTCTACACACAGAGAGAGAGAGAAATATATCTGTTTTTGGGTCTTAGGAAATTTTAATGGGACTATGGCATAAAATGATGATAGAGAGTTTCACGTACGCAAGGTGAAAAAATAGCACTGATTAATAATAAAACATTGTTCGGCTCAAGTCCATTGAATTAAGTTTTTTAACTTTAGGTAGTGAGGCCGAGTTAGGCCCATATAATATCAGCTTGGAAAATGGGCCGGAACCAACTGAAATATCCTTATGTATGGGTTTTAATTGAATTATCTTTTAGAACTTCTTATTACCAAGAGAAAAGAAAATCATTTGGAATATTTATCAAACTAAAATGATTGTGAATATCCATACTCATCACAATTACCCTTACATGAACAGTAATATATTATTATTCATGTAAGAGTAAGTATAGATGTTTCCGAGCAATACTCTTTATCAAAACAAATGGACCATAAGAGAAGTACGTACATAATATGCAAGCTACGCTCAATTACTAATTGGTAAACAAATAAATCTATTTGCAATAAGCCATTTATTCATGCTATTGACATGGACATGATACAAGATTTTGGACTTTTTATCATAAAAGTATATGGTGGAAAAAAGTATGTATTAAGTGGGAAATATTTTTTGTCAACCAAATTGGGTGATGGGATGTTAATGACATATAATCTAGGGGCAAAAATAGTTTACCCATCGAAATCTTAGCAAATACTAATATTTTATGTCATTTGGCATTGTGGCAATAACATGTAAAAGTCGTGGAAAATGATGTTGCCATCAAGTCTATTGTAGTGCCAAAGTTGATATTATCCATGAAGATAGTAGGCCGAAAAAAGATTTTACCACAAACCATTTCATGACTAATTCGATGGCAAATAATTTATTCTCACTACTAATGTTGTGGGAAAATATCTTTTTGGGATAATTTTTTTTTGTAAAAATTATTCATCTGAGTCTTACACTTTTTTGAAAAAAGATTGTTCCCACTAACATATTTTCTTGCAAATAGGTATTAGCTACTGAGTATATCGTGGTAAAAAGTGGTTGCCATAGATTACATTAATGACAAATGCTAAGAAAATTAAAAAAAAAATACAAAATTAAAAAAAATGCAACTTGAACAAAAAATAATCATAAAGAATACTCTAATATAGGCCAATATAAATATATCCTAACATTAAAGATCGAAATTGAAACTTATAATAATTTAAAAAGAAAATATTAGAAAATTTTACATTTATTAATATAAACTAAATCTATACCCAATACATTCAAGTTTTAAAAATGAACACCAGCATCATTCTTTACAAACTCACTACTATTCCATCACTACTCAAACCAGTTCTTACAAGGGAACTCATCATGTTTGAAGGGCCTGAAGAGTTAATCCTTCAAAGCTTCTATTGTAGGTTGACAAGAATGGTTCATTCCCAACTGCAACGTACCTTACAGAGAATATGTGCAAAGTAAACTCAACTATACATCTCAAAATATGCACAAAAATCAAATCACCTAAATTAGATCAATTAAATTGTAAAAACCTAATAATATATATCAACTATATACATAAGAGAATAAAATAATATACACACCAACCATAGCATATCAACTATACATATCAAAATAAAATAATATGCACATCAATAACAGTCAAACTTCTCTCCATACTTAGCACGAAGCCATAACTTTAAAACTCCTCATTTCAAGCATTCTAAAGGAATTCATGAACATGACTAATAGCATACTTGCTGTCCAATATATTTTTTTAAAAATTCTACTTGAAAGATATATGAAGATCGTGGGTTAAGAATGTACAAATGATAGGAATTTACTTAGAAATGGAAGGAAACAAGGAAGATTGACTAAATCTGGAATTTTCACCTTATAAAGAATTCATTTTTTATAAAAATAAATAATTTTGGTTGAGCAAAAAATGCAAATGAAAAATAGGGATCAAAATGACTGGTTGAAGCCCCAAAACAGAGTTCATAATAGAATTTTCTGCACTACCATGGACAACTAGCAATTTTAGTATATTCATGCTATTAAACATCCCCCATTTAACTACAATCTCAACTACATAAACCAAGCATACTATAGTTGAAGAAAACTTGAGAAGAAACATAATTTTTTTTTGGGTGAAAGCATAGCATAAACAGCAAGAGTAGCCCTCGGCAAAATAGAAAATTATAATTAAACTTACTAGTTTGAATAAAATTCAAGCCTAGCTTACTTAGGCCATTAATCTTGAAGAATAGTGTTAAAAAACAATATATTCTCATCTCCACTAGTTTAACACATATAAATAAAAGGTAATGAATAGCTATATATATATTCTCAAAATATGATTCAAACTCAAGAAAATGTAATGAATAGCCATACGAGAGTTTTTTTTCTAAAGCTACATACTTGAAATGAAAATAGGGCAGAAAACTTCATTTCATCTCCTCAAGCTTTGGTTGCACGATTCTTTAATCTACCCATCTTTCTTCTACTCAATTACACACCCAACTAAATAATCATCAGAGGAAAATAAATCAAAACTCGAATTTGGAAGCCACTACACACAACCGGCCAACAGTAGATTTTTAGAAAACCGTATAGCATGGAGTCAAATCCCTTATTTGACGTAGGTAAATATAAATGGAAAAGGTTTAGTTTAACCATATAACTAGTCCTTGGTTTAAATTCCCATGAAATTTGAAATAGAGGGGAAGAAAACCAAAATTTTCCTCTTTTTCCAAGAATTAGTATATGAGAGAAGTTTGGGGGCTTGCAAAAGTAGAATAAAGACTTCTAGACTCTTTACTTCATTTTACTTTTTTCCATTTGGGCTAAACTATTGTTAAATTTTATTAAAAATAGCTGACTTAAGGGACTTACAGAAGTTGAATTGTTATTAACATACATTTCAATAAAATATCTAAAGAAACGATTATGTTAAACCATGGAAGAAAATTCTATTATACTCTAACTCAATGTTGAATCATATCAGTAAATTATTATTACTGTAAATCTCTTGTTAAAAGCACAAACTGAATTCAAAATGACGTGCCAATATGTATACTCTCCTAAACCTAAGTTAGCTCCCCCTATTATATTAAGTATGTACCTCGCTCTAGTGTTTTTACTACACTTTGCCATACCCATTAAGTTAGTGAGTTATCATAATTGTGAGGAAAAAAGCGTGTAGAATTTCTCTTAAATAGCTTATAAAATGCAATATTGTGTTAAATTCCTATAAGCTGAACTAGAAAACACGTTGGAAGCATGCATGAAGGCCATTTCAACATATTTACTAGAGGAACAAAAAAAATAATCAAGGTTTTACATAACTCAAGATAAACTAGCTCCCATTGCATTTGTTTTCTTTTTAAAAGCTATCATCATGGTGCTTGATGGTACATAGCTATCATCAAATTTGGAAGCCACTACACACAATCGGCCAATAGCAAGTTTTAAAAAAACCATAAAGCAAGGAGTAAAATCCTTGATTTGAAGTAGGTAAATATAAATGGAAAAAAAATATTTCCAATTTATCAAAATCAAAAGCTTTTCTACATATATATGATCTGCTAGGTTTATGAAATAATTGTACATGTTAATTATCCATCAATTAATTCTACAATCCATGGAGGGAAACACGTTTGGCAAAAGTTCTATCATAATTCACTAAAATTAACATTTCTCCAAGAAAAATAATCATATCGCATTAGCTTTCACTGTATTTATAAATTACATGAACAATTTCTTGAGCACAAAGCTTTCCTAATAGAACAACACCTGCCATTAAAGCCAAATACTTTTGCTTTGTGTAGTCACCAGTTAAGTAAAAGCCATCAATAGGAGATCTTTGAAAGGGAAGGCAAAGTTCACAATTTGGGAAGTTTTTGTACCCACAGGTATCTAAGAGAAACCATTTGAGAAATGGAATAAGGGAGACCTCCATTAAAGTAATTAGAAGCAAGAATCCTGCATACTAAATAAAAGCTTCATAATTCATTATATATCTTAAAAAAAAAAAGAGAAAACAAAAGACAATAAACTAGTACAAATATGAAGCATATAAGCATGTCACATTTGGAGGAAGTGAATAAGGTATCCCGCCTCGAAGATTATTGTTAATCATGTCTTTATTAGATTTTTCAAATCATCAAATCAGAGCAATTAAGCTTAGAAAAAAGTTTGGTCAATATGACATATAAGGCCTTTGATCTTACAAGTTGGTTAATAATGTGAAACTTGAGAGCTGGTACTCCATTGATCCAGAAAGTCCAAGCCCAGATAATTTACTATATAAATTATAATAGAGCAAAGATAAAAGATCAGCACTCATATTGATGCCTAAGGAACAAAATGTATCAAGGGATAAAAGGGACTTGTAGAATCACATTTCAGTTATTAGTAGAAATTTCATTAATCACAATACCCGTGAGAAATATAATACATTTTAAGAATTCTAATTAAGGAGAATATTCCCATGTTGCATGAGCAAATCAGTTGGAACTCGACACTTTCATATGAATAAAATGGAGGGAGAGAGATAATCAATGAACAACATCGAGCAATAATGTATGTTTACAGTCCACACAGTAAAGCAAACTTTATAATTCAGAAGAATTTATCCAATCACAAGAAGCAGAAATGTAAGAAGCATTTTGAACATATCTTAATCACAAGCAATTCGCCAAAGACATTTTCCTTCAAACTATTTTGTTGTTACAATTAAAATTTAGATTAGGACATTTTTTATAAGAAGATTTATAAAGGAAACACCACCTCATAGGATAAAGATAGTAACATGTGAAAATATTGGAGAATTTGGTCACACACTGGTTTTATGTTTTATATGATAATAATCCAACAAACTTGACAGAAAAACTTAAAGTGATAATTATTTATAAGGAAAATTTTCTATAAGTGGCAGCTGTTTCAATGCTTTTTCAATAATTCACATAAACATGCCTAAAAATAAATCAAAATCACAATGAAAGAATTTCAAAGACATATTGACACTTTAAACAAGTACTCTTACGAAAAGTTTTGTCGGTGAAAAATTCACAGTAAGGCAAATAAATTAGAGGGAATTCACAATTAAACAGACCTATCAAACGACAACGCAATCGAAAATAGAGAAAATCCCCATATGGGAAAGCTTGAATCACCTACAATTCCTCAAGCCCAAATAGTATAATAAAAAAGAATAAATAAAATAAATCTACCAATCCAAGTCTTCAAGACTAGCTGAGGCAGATCTGAAAACCCAAAAGCAAAAAAGATCAATTGAAAAAGAAGAAATCAAACTATTGACTTTGATAATCGTCTTGGGCAAGGCACTAATGCGGGGGCCAAACTCGAGAGAGAAAGGTAGAGTTAATATAAAAATAACAAATAACAAAGAAATCCTAGCTTCAGATGGGAGATAAAATGGGAGATCTAAAAAAACTAGGATTTTGAGTTACCAAGAACATATCTTAATGCAATGCACCCAAGAAAAAATTCAAATACGAACAATCAAGAACAGATCTCGAAATACATACTCTACAATCACAAAAAAAAATCTCATATGAAAGCATATGGCGGTGGCTTGAATACAGGCAACGATGACAACGTGAAGAAGTCGAGAGGGAAAGAGGCTCGTCTAGGGGGAGGAGAGAGAAAGAGAGGCATCGTGAGGAGGTCGAGGTTGGTGAGGGGTAGACGCTAATGAGGTTGGGGTGGCACAATGCCATAGTGATAGCCGGCAGCTAGGTGTGGCCAAAGGAGAAGAGAGAAAGACAAGAAAGAGTATCGAAAGATTGGGGGAAGTCTAATTTTGAATTAGGAGAATGACTTATTTCAGTTGCAGTAAAACGACGTAGCTTTGGGCATGAAAAAGCTATTTAAAAATAAGAAAATACATTTTATGGCGAAAATTATTTGATATTATTAGTGAAATATGTCGCGAAACAAAATAAAAAGCCACGGAATATGGGTTTTGTCATTAACACTATTGCAACGAAAAAATGTCATCGCAAAAAGAAGTTCAACTTGTGAGAAAAACTTTTTTCCAAGAACATCATAATGTCTACTCCTCTTTACATTTCACGAGATTAACCTTGTGGTAATAACATATTTTCACGTAGCAAATATTTTTTTCTCACAACTTTTTATCTACCACTAACATGTGGTGGCAACAGCTAGTGTATTGTACCCACCAGACAATATGTTGTCGATAGGCCACTTTTTGCCACGTATGTATATCACAGAAAAAGAATTGCTGGCAAAAGCCTCATTTCTTGTATTGACTATTGTCGTAGAAGTTTTTCCCATCACTTGGCATAAAACATTATTAAAATATATATTTTCGGTTGTGTAATAGGTTCTATTGAATAAAAGAGAATTGCCTTCTGGACAGTTGGGGTTGAACTCACATGGATCACAACATGGCCAAAGGTAGAAATCTCAAGTCTTCCAGTAAAATCACCGTACTTTCTATATATTGGTGCAATCGCATTTGATCACCTTGAGAAATCTTGATTATGATCTATCAAGCTCACCCATGTTGTTTAGTTATTCCACGTTTAACATGATTGCATTCGTCTCTTCATTGTCCTCATCTCTAGATCATGTGACTATGTTGAGTTATATTTACACATATGATGACTTAAACCTTGCACCATAATAAGTGCATGTGTGTATGGATAAAGAAAATAGTAAAGCTAAAAAGAAAATTAAATAGCTAAAAAAATAAGGACAAATAAATAAAAAATGGTGATATATTTTGATTATTAGATCCATATTACACACTATACTTACGTGAGTTATCGAGCTCACATTAGTTAGGAATGCGGATGCAAATGCAATCATGTGAATGATCCTTGAGAGAGGGCTAGTCTTTCTCAAGGTCAAATATTAGAACACTAATAAAAAGTACTACAGGGAACTCACCAGAAGAATTAGGGTTTCTGAATCTAAATCCTAAGGCTGTATTTGGATCTCAAATGGAGCTGAATTGAGTTGAGTTTTTTATGAATAATAGTGAGTTGAAATGGTTAAATAAGTTTTGTGGGACCCACTTAGATGAATTTAAAATGTGTTTGGATGTTAGGATAGATTTATATATTTTTATAGGAAGTTGAAAATTTTGTAGGAGCCACTAACAGATATATATATATATATATATAAAGAGAGAGAGAGAGAGAGAGAGAATTGATGGTGTTAGATGAAAAAAATGAATTTACACTGTTGTGCTGGGCGGAAGAAGAAAGAGAGAGAGATGTGATAGGTTGTCAGATAAGGAGAGAGAGAATTGATGATTTGTCAACCCAGAAAGAGTGTGAGAGCGAGAGAGAGAGAGAGAGAGAGGAGAAGCTAGTGAGATAGAGAAAAAAGTGGGAAGAAAAAGTTGTCAGGGAAAGAGAAGAAAAAGGAAAAAAATGGATGACATTAGCTACAATAAATGAATTATGTATGAATGTAGTTTAATTGAGATGTTTGGATAATGATATGAGTTTAAAGTAGAGTATATTGAGTAGAGTTCAGTAACCAAATGAAGCTTAAAGCTAACTAGCTCTTTCAAAAGCTTACAAAGTCGAGAATCCTAATCTTATATTTCAATAGTAATACATAGAGGTTTTGCCAATGCAATACCATGACTTTTATACGAGTCTCAACATAATTGTGGAGTACACTTATGGTAAGTTATAACTTCAAATTGATAGCTTGCATGCACTTAAATTAATTTTTCTCTGTAATGTCCATAGATGAACGGGGTTCATGATCATGACTAGCTTTCCTTCGTATCTCTTCTTTATTGCTAGATTACAATTCCATAATAATGAAACCTTTTTAGTAAATAAATTAATGAAAAAGAAAAAGACCATGAATATTTGCTCTGTATCAGCTCAATCTTTAGATCTTATTTGGATAATTAATTAGCTAATCTCAACTCATGATCTCACTTAATCATTACAATTTTTTTCAACTTTTATACAAAATGTAATAAAAAATTCAACCTTTTGAAATCCAAAACAAAAATAACACTAAAAAACTATGTTATAACATTATTTTATTCAATTTTAATTTTAATTTCATTTCATCTCAACTCAACTTACTATCCAAACATCTCCCTCGTTGTTCAACAACCAACAAAATCAAACTAATTAATGTGCTCATACTATAACCCACATTAGTTTAATTGATTACCATATGACCAAATGACCATGGTATTGGAAAACAATGGCAAATAACTTGAGATTTGAACAATAAAAACCAAAGTTCTAAATCCCTTTAGTGACTATTTTGGTTTAACTAGCTACTAAAACAAAATATTTTGATATCCATATGTACTAATACTGTGTTGATTTTTATATGTAACCGATATATATGACTATCTATATCAATGTTCACATAAAGTTCAAGCATTCATTATATCAAAGCATTAATGACAAATTAAAATATTATCTCCAGCATGTCGAAGAGTGATTGTACTTTAAACTTAGATCAAGATTCAAAAGATTTTATTAATTATAAACCGATCAATTTGGGAAAATAATCTTCAGCTTCAAATATTTTAATATTTTAATGTTAGACCTTCAAAGAAAGTCATTTTTGGGAGTTGTGACAAATGATGGGCATCAATAAGATTTTTTGAAATTTTGAACTGACCTAAACTCAAGTTGCCATAGGTTGTAACTTATTGTTTGGTCCTCATAGTTGCCGAGAGGTTAAAGGATGTTAATGATTTAATTATTAAAATCCGCAACCAAGTGAAATATGCGAAGGCTTCCCCGTAAAAGCTTGGCAAGTTTAAGGCTATAGTCGAATAACTTGAAATCATATCTTTTAGTATGTAGACCTTAGACATTCTAACTCAATAGAATTTTACGTACACGATGTTGGACTTAGCACAAAAGTACTAAAGAGTATTCGAGCGGATGGAGGTTGAGGATTGGAGCCTGAGATATACTTTGCTAGAGTCAGTAGGAGGGAAAAGGGAGCTCGATGCGCCGGACACTGCTGCAGATTATGTGTGGTACTTTTTTTCAAATTCTAAAGTTATTTTATGATATAATTATGTGCATATTTGTTCCAAATATTGTACTGCAAACATGTACTTTGATAAACTCTTGAGACTTTTTGACCACTTGCAACAACGTTGTAGTGACATTGTCGAATTGTTGAATGGCATGACTATAAAAATGAAATCTAAATATAATAAATATTAGAAGATGTTGAAAATATAAATAGATTATTATTTGTATGTCCAATTCTTGACCCCCAATATAAGGTGATTATTGTAAAATTTTGAATTATAGACATCCTTGATGATGAGAAATCTAGTAAGTTTATTAGAGTACTAAGAGTGATATTGATAATTTGTAACGTCATTACAACAACAGAGGTCAGTGTTCAAGCGAAGGTGTTAGCTCCTCACGACCAACCAACTTGATATTTTCCTTGGATAACAATATCAACAAATTCGTGCATCAAGAAATATTATGGAGGATGTCGAGGCACTTAGTGATATATTTCAAACATTAACTTGGTGGAAGGTTTATTCCACCAAACTTTTAATCCTTTCTCGAATGGTCGATAATGTGCTAACTATTCTTATCATTGTAATTGCCTCCTAGTTGACGTTTAGTACCAAAAGTCGCGTCTTAGATGTTTATCGGAGTTCATTGGCTCCGACCATAATATAGGCCCTCATTTGCACATAGAATTGACTAAGTTCAACATCCATTGAACTAGATATTGTTGATGATGCTGAGAGTTATATACTTCAATCAGGTAACTTTATGCTTTTAAATGATTATTTACATATTTAATATTTTAATTATTTATCTTATAATTTTTATGCTTTTGTAGACTTACTTGTGAATCTCAGAATAATTGTGGATGACTGAGACAGGTGCACTGTGGTATGGAGTCTAGACTATTCATTATATCATTAACTTTCATTCGAGGTACTTAACTCTTACTATGTTTAATTTGGCTAAGTAATATAATGTCTAACTTTTTTAATTTCTAAAATAATGTAGGATGCTTGGAATTATAGACTAATTGTGCTGATAATTATTGTAAATTTGTAATCCCTAATTTGTAATTTTTTATTTTATTATGATACATTATTACATTGTAAATTGGTTGATAACTTTGAAATTGGTTAGGGTTGATTGTGATTATGGTGGACATGTGGTTGTTTGGTGGTAATTGTGATTGTAATTGTGGTGGTTGACAAGTCATGAACTTGTGATTATGAAGATTGTTTGGTTGTGATTGTGCTGGTTGTTTGGTGGTTTTTTTTTGCATTTTTTATTTACATTGTGTTTGTGATTAAGATTTTTTTTTCTCTTTGGTTTTGTACTATATGTTTTTTAATTATCTTTTATAATGTTTTTTGAAAATGGAAAGCCCACTAGGCTGTTGGTGATTTTGTTTTGTTTTTTTTTTAATTTTTTCGAATAGATTTTATAAAAATAGGGACCCCAAACAAAGATTGGGCCCTGGATACTGGGCCATGGGCCTTCAACCAACTCCAACTCCTATCAAGCCTTTATCGAACTTCAACTCCTGTTAGATTCAAAGTCAGAATCTAAAATTACATCCTACCCCAATCGAAGTCCAAGGTCGGGGGTGGGCTTTTTGACTTCAATAGAGACAGTGATTGTATGCTTTCTTATTTCGATGGAGACAAGGGATTGTATGCACATTCTATTGTGCTAGGGCATAATGCATCTACAGCTAAATGAAATGGAAAATATTCTGTATAGGTTATATTGTTTGAAATAAAGGGTAAAAGGTGCATGTCAAACCAAATTAACTCATGTTTGCCATGATCTTGCAAAAGATGCTGATGAGCTAATCAATTGCGATGTTAGGTGATCATTTCAATATTGTATTGGAAAATAGTAAAAAATGTAGTGCTACATATAGTTATAAAGTGTGTAAATATTGTGTAATTATTTTGAAAAATAGTTGAGTCAATTATTAAAAAAAATTAGTTTTTTTCACATGGATCTTGTATTTACTTATTTTTTTCAAAGATAGTTCAATATTTGTATACTTTATGATTAAAAATATCATTACTTTAGTGAAAATTAATTTATGGCTGATTAAAATATATTTGCAAAGCACTAGTTATTGGATCCGCCAACAAGAAGTTTGTTGAATGGATCAAGGCGGCTCTTCCATTAGGCCAATTAGGCAATTACCTAAGGCCTCCATTAAAAATTTAAAGTAGAATTATTTTGAAAAAGAAAAAAAAAATCAATTAAAAATATTAATTAACGTAATAAGAAAGTATAAAAAATATCAAGTAAATATTATATATATCATTATTAATTAAAAATATTAGTTAAAAAGGTAGTATAAGATTTTAAGTAGTACTTTATTTGACAAATAATAAGAATTATTTTAAAATAAAAATCTAAGATAAAAATAAAAATAAAAATAATTTTATCTAATTTTATTTAAAAAAAAAAGTCTCAACTAAAATTTTAGTCTTTGAGTCTCCATGGATGAAATCACCATGTGGCACAACAGACACCGCTAATTTTCATTTTATTTTGACTAGTTATCGTGGTACAAATACTTTACAATATATTTTACGTTAAATCAATATTACATTGCCATAAAATAAAACGTGGTTATAAAAAAATTGTATGTTTATTATATTTTTAATAACTACTTTGACCTTGTGATAATAATGATCAGTCAATGACGCCCTATTGATTGGAAATCAGATAAAATTATCTAAGCGACTTTTTGACAAGGTGAGTTAATAGGATGTATTCGGGTAGCTAGGAAGGTAAGCTTAGATATTCTGTGAATATATATGAAAAAATAATGATAAATATTGAATAATAATTAAAATATAATAATAAAATAATAAATAATAATAGAATGTTCTGAGTATTTTTATAACACACAACTACCTAAACGGAGCATAGATAGCTAGAAGCTGCAAACACTCAATTTTCGAGGTTTAGTCATAGCATAAACTCTAGTCCCGTTAGGAAATTTAATAAATATTTAGTCGGATAATATTAATAGTTTAAGCCGCTTTAAGATGAATCTAAAACCTAGTACATGCTATATCACATAGAATTAAGTAACTAAGAACCATTAAACCATATTCATCCTCTATGGCATTATTCTTTTCTTATTTCTACTGGTTCATAGAAGATTATGTGGGCATAAAAGTTGTTTTCATGTCAATTATCATGGAATTAGTGAGAAACTCTTTTACACTAACAGCAAGCCCTCTCGGAAAGCACTTCAATTAACCCTTTAAAGGATCTTAGCAAAATATAAAAAATAAAAAAATTGACGTCAACTTAATATGATATATTAGCTTATTGTAAATCACTTTTTACATAAATCTAACATGTTATATTAAATCACAGTCTCTCATATTGATAAGAACTCGTGATATAAATATTTGTCTTACCAGAGTCAGTTCGGATGCATTTTTTGTTGAGAAATGCATAGACACAAAAGTAAACTCATAAATAGATTTTGGTGAAGAGATAAAACACAATATGTAAGTTCTACTGTACAACGGACAGTAATATATACTTGATAATATTGTAAGGCTCACCCCTTGTGTCTTTCTCTCTCAAAAACCAAGGAAGATAATTCTAGGCCGGGATCTCAAACCATGCCATTCTGACATTGTTTCAACTGACAACAGCCTATGTCACTGATCATGGTTAGAGAGCCCTGGGTCTTTGGGAACATCGGATAAAATTGAATATATCCTGATGAACTTGTGATCTGAATATAAATAATCACCAATATCATGGAGTCCCCAGTGATTGGCTTGAGAAACAAAGTATGAAAGGAGAAAAGTCTATTTCATTGGCACTATCTCCATCCTCTTCTTCAACAGGTGATTATTGGACAGATGGAAAGTGAAAGCTGCATGAATTAGAAATCGTGAGCATTTCAGTTCGTCTATAAAACCAACAAAATAAGATAATATTTATTAAAACAATGCCAAATGATAAGCCAATGGGCCGCTATAAAGGATTTACCACATTTTTATATATATATATATAGTCTGGCTTCATAGCTGCTGTTCTCCAAGGATGAAACCATTTTTTCCTATTCTACAGCTAACATTCATTGGAACAAGACCTTGGAAAAAATCTGTGGCTGAATTCATTTGCTTATCATCCCTCAAATGGCCGTTCTATTTAACCTCAAAGGAAAAAAATATGCATGTCTTGGTAGTTAATGCTCACACCTTGATGTTTGGATCTTTGAGGATTCTGTATTTCCAAGGTTGATCTTTTCTGAGTAGATGTTGTGACTGAAATCCTCTGAACCTGTTAGAGGAACAGAACCAAGATGTTCTACAACTGGGGAGGCTCCAGAGATGCCATGTGCTACAACTGATGATTGGATAGGTTGGCTGCCAAGCGAAGGAATATTGAAGAATGGGTGTGAAACTGGCATGGGAAATGCTTGACCATGAATTCCAGGCATTTGAATATTGCTAGAGAATTGTGCTGGGCTGCAACCCATTCCCATGCCCATGCCCATTCTCATACCCATCCCAACACCAATGGCAGAGAAATGTGCTGCATTCATACGTTGCATTGCTGTAGGTAACATCATTGGATACATACAAAAACCATTTCCCATCGACATAATCTGCCTCAACACACAAGATAGGGTGCTGGTTTCAATATCAATATTGTACTAGTCATGCAGTTTATAATGCAGAAGCCATTAGAAAATTTACCTGTAGTTGAAACTGTAGGGTTTTTAGATACTCAATGGCCTCATCAAGCATTGAAGCTTTATCCACCTTGGCCAGACATACGGCACAAATTAAAAACAAAACAGAAAAATAAATTAAAAAGTTCCGTATTGCAATATAATGCAGATTCCAACCTTATTGCAGTTCGGTATGAGTTCTTTTAACACACGCATCTTTTTGTTAATTTTGTCTCTTCGCCTCTGCAAATTTTCACCACAAAGGAGTAAGATTTCTTCTTCTTTTTTTTTTTTTTTTTTTTTTGGTCCTTTCAAATTTTTGGTGGGGGTTGTTACTTGTGAGGGGCATTACTCACCCTTTCAGACAAATTATGAACTTCCGCAGTTCGGCATCTCTTGCCACCAATACAGCTACGACCAGGCGCCTGTTCTCTTAAACCCTGCGGTTCTTCAACATTCTGCAGTAAAGATGGAGATTTTTAAGCCAAGGAGACGGATGCGGATAAAGGGATGATCATGAACCTTTACCCTTCTGTTTACCTCACTCGGACATGCCGACGACTCAGTTTCCTCGTACGTCCTCCTCAAAGAATATGTTGGGTCATTCGAAGCTCCAAGTGAGCATACTGAAGAACATGTAACGGGTGGCTTAGTTAATATCTTCACATCGGTCTTTTCTTTTCGAGTCTTTTCTGACAAGATGGAGGTTTGGTTTCCAAAAGCTTCAGAGTGCTCACGTGGGAGTGACTTCTTCTCATCGGTCTTGCCTCTGTTGTCTTCCAAACTGGGTTTATATAATTGGGGCGATGATTCAAGATAATAACCAGTTTGTGAAGAACTATTATTATCGGGAGAGTTGAGATCAGAATCCCTGTGACCAAGGAGACCTAAGAAAGCAGTACTGTCATTCAGAGTCGTACAAATGGTCTCTAACCTTGCTTTCTTTTTGTGCATATTTTCTCCAATTTCTGCCTCAGCATTGGAGGAGGATAAAGAATAAACCTTTTGAGCTCTACCTGATCGCCCTCGCATAAGAAGCTGACCATTTTCCCACACTAGCTCCACACAATCATCCTCAAACCTGCATTGCAGACCCTGTTAAAATCATGATTCCATATCAAAAGAGAAGGCATCTGCAAATTAGAGAATTAAATAAAGGAAAATATTACATGGGAGCTAGAGTTGGTAAACGGCATGTCATCTTTGGTCGTGTTGATTCAAGCATGTTCTCTGCCATTGAACAAACTAGTTGAAACAAATTAAAAGGAAACACACTTAACTATAAAGTGCAGTAAAAATTAAGCCATTATTAGGCTTCCATAGCTGTTTTCCTTTGTGCTGCACAAGCATATACGTACTCCAAAATGCAACAGTCTCAAAATATCATTTGAAGCCTCCACAACACCAGACCAAGATGTTAAACTAGTATAGTTTAGATATCCATGTTATTTGCAGAATAACTGAGAGTATCTTATATAATATCTACCTTACTACAACTCCTTTTTTGTCAACCACCCTTTCTTTGTTGCAGGACTCAGAAGCGAGAGTAGAAGAGAGCGACTAGAGAGCCCCAGTTAGTCAACCAGAAAGATCTTCACATGGTCTCAATTTATAGGCCACACCATCTCTCTCTCTCTCTGTTTTCGTTTTGTTTTTTTATTTTTTCCTCAGTTTTATCTTTGGCTAAAACACAGGCCGAATGAAGTTCTGCCACTTAAATCCTAGTAACCAACATTTCAATCAAAGTTTTTAATTTGAACCAGCCATGTCTGAACAGACGCCTTTGGAAGTAATCACGAGAGTTGGTGGAGATTCTTGGGTCAAGATGAAGTGGAGATTCCACCAAAATGGGGTCCGCAACACAAAATTTAAACCATCACCTGATCTTTTAATAGAGTACGGTGTTAGGAGTTTTCAGTTGGGAAAAGTTTGTTAGGTTCGGATTCTGGATTCGAAAATTGGATTCAAATTTAAAATTTTTTGAATCTTTTAAATAAAATTGGGTTGAACAAAACTCAGGAACAAGCCTTAAAAAATAAAAATCGGTTTAGATATAAAAATCCCCTCAATTTATCTAAGAGTAGTGCTACGTGTTGCCCAACTTAACCGATGGGGCCACTACCTCAAATTTTACATTTTATTTTTTTCTCATTTTTCTATATTTATTAAATAGTTTTAAAAAATACCAAAAATATAACAATAAAAATTACTTCATTAACTATTAAGTAAAAAAAAATTAGAAAAAAATTAAATATATAAACAGTCAATATGAGAAGCAAAGGCATGAGATATATTAGCATTTTCTTTTATCTAAATTCATTTCATTTAATCATTATAATTTTTTTAAATTTTCACATAAAATATAATAAATAATTTAATTTTTTCAAATTTTTAATAATAATAATATTAAAAAAATAATATTTTATTCGACTTTCATCTCAACTAAACTTATTATCCAAATCTAAGAATTTAACAACGTTGTAATATAGCAAGGTTTTTTCACCTTTTATTAGTTAGCAAAATTGAAAATTGATTAGGTTAAGGGAATGTTTGGAATTAGTTTTTATCTACTTCTATTTTATCTCATTTCATTTACTTCACAAATATCTCTTAAACGCAAGAGTAATAATGCATGTATAATTCTTTTTATAACCTTTTATACAACCATATTTCAAATAAGGAATATTTTTATAAAGTAATTTATAAAAGCAACATCCTTTTATATAAATGTCCCTCATTTAAAATATAATTGTACAAAAGATTGTAAAAAGGGTTATAAACTAATATGTCTATCATTACTCTAAACACAAATAATTTTAAACTAATCATTATAAAAATTTCAAATTAATCATTATAATATTTCTAAATTTTAAAATAAAAAATAATTTAACTTTTTCAAATTTTAAAACATTAGTATTAAAAATTTATATTCTAACGATATTTGAACTTTATAACATTTTTATTTAACTTTTTCTCTACTTTTTCAAAATCTCATAAAACATTTGAATTATTTCATTACTCTTTACAAATTATATCACTACTATTCAAAAAATTCTTATCTCATTTCACTGGCAAGCATATTCACCGTTATACTGCATATCATGGTCTCCTTATATTTTTATGCAAACTCGAGAGTTTGAAGTTTTTTCTTAAACTTGAAGACTTCGTATAAAAAATAGACACATTGAATAGGTCCTAAGCATATATTATATCCCTTACAAATATTCCCAGTAGTATTAACTGTATAATAAATGATATAAAAATACTTAAACTAATTATTATAAAATGAAATAAAAAATAGACACATTGAATATAGCCCTTTTGGATTCAAATAAGATGAGATGAATTATAAATAGTAATAAAATGAGTTGAATTATAAATAGTAATAAAATGAGTGATTGAAATGGGTTAAAATTTAAAATGAATGATTAAAATAAATTGAAAGTACGAAATGAATTGTAAATAATAAAATCTAATTTTAAAAACAAACCATGGTTTAAATCTATCTCTTGAGTTATTCGAACTCGAAGAAATCTTTTAACAGGGTGTGTATGTACTTTTTTTGAACTCAGGTAAGACAATTAATTTTCTAACTGTACTAATAAACGCATATATAATTTTTGGTTGGAGGTTTATTCTTGTTGAGTCACTCTGTCAACACTGTAATTAAAGTTAATTTTCTTGAATGAAAAATAATATATGATGGTTCAATGCCAGTTTTCATATATATATATATATATATATATATATATTAATCCGGAAAGTAGAGTCAAGCATTCTCACACCAACGCAGAAAACACTAAATATGATAAAAAAAAAAAAAAAAAGTTAGTGTAAACGAGGGAGGAGTGGGACTTTTCACATGAAGAAGGTTAACTAAAAGGGCTATTGCCTATTAGAGTCATCCCTACTTGTCCTGCTCGGGTAGCATATTTGCAGAATGTGTTCTACAACAGAAAGATCATGGTTTGAGATCGTCGGTATAGAGCACGGGGAGTACTCATTCTTTAAAAGAAAAGTAGTGCATCATCATGCAACTTCTGAATTAAGAAATGAAAAAGCAGAGGATTTTCAGAGTTACCTCGGTCTTGAGCTTATAACTTGCTTCTCTAATTGCTTAGAAAAAAAATAAAAACTTGCTTCTCTAATCGTACCAACTCGGGACTCGGCAGGTACTCTAGATATTTGATTTTTGGCAGGCAGGAAAAGCTGAGGACCATTTATTGGAAGACTGTTCTGAAGATTGATCACAATCACTTTGAAACATGTTGATGCAAAACCAAAGAGATGGGAGCACTGAAAGCGGATTTAGCCATGAAACTCATTATTATTCTTTGCTTTTGTTTTCCATAAAACTACAAATTATAGAATGGAGAGTGACATGTTCATCGTTATAGTTATCTTGTCGTACGAATGATAAGGACACGATAAAAAAAAAAAATACTGTTCCATTATCTGCTTATTAGGATTTTTAAACAAATTAGAAAAAAAAAAAAAAACAGAGCAATCTACGTTTAAACATACCCACGTGGACGAATGTATGGCATTTTAACATACATTGTACCTACATCCCCCACAGACATCGTGTCACACTCACAATATCAGGGAGAGTGCCCTTTTCCGTTCCGATGAAAGGGGTGTCTTTCACGTGGTACTCCAGGTGGGCTTCACGTGCCCATCCGATTTCTTGTCTGCTTAATGTACTTTTTTTTCTCTGTTTTTTTTTCCCGTTCCATACATTCAGATAGAAGGACAAACGAGCCGGCCACACAAAAGAAGAAAAAACTGAGGAAAATGCCTTTGTTTTGGGTGCGGCGTGTGGGCATATCGTCCACAGTTTGTTATAGCTGACAGCTGTACTTCATAAATGACCCATCGGTCAGGAAAAAGAAAAGAGAAACGATATTTTGGTCATTTTTTTTTATTTATATATATTTTTTATTAAATTGTTAAGAAAATAATTTTTTATATTTTCTTATATTTTTTTATATTTTTTAAAGATATTATAAAATGAGAATAAAAAATGAGAATAAAATATTTAAAATATTAAAATATTAATTTTATAATATATTAGAATGGTATTATTCAAACTAAATAGTAGCATCACTCAAAAAAAAGAAAAATCATCCCAATCGTGAAAACGACTTCTCCGGATTGATAATTGGGGTTCAATTGAACCACGAAACTCCAGAAATGAAGGTGAAAAGGATTCAACAATAACACAAGATATTTACTTTGTGAACCAATCGTTTTCCCCTTTCACTTTCCTTGGTTTGGGGGCTTCGTGCCTGCATATTGTCCACAAATTGTGGTAACAAAACAGTTCACAATAAGGAAAACATTATATTAAAGTCATTGTCCTAACGGCCTGAAATGTCCAACATGAAAACTGAACATTTACGATACTTTCATATCTTGGGTTTTACACAGCTAGAGACGGTCCCAATCACAAATGAAAGTCGAATGCGTGGCTTGAAAACATTGGATTTTAATTTATTTGACGGCGTCGAAGAAGTTGTTCAAGCCTTCCAATAACGTTATTAATCCTGGTACAAGTTCGATGCTGTGAAATGGGAGATGGAGACTCAATTGGGATCTGGCAACAACATATTGCAAGCAAATTTTATTACCACTCTTTACTTTTTCTTTTCCTTTTTTTTTTTTTTATCCCTCAAGCTTACCGCTCTTGACCTGCACACGAGTACAGTTTCCCTGAAAAATTTCAAATACCTACTAAAAACCTAAAAGCACACAATAAAAAATAAAAAATAAAAAATAAAAAGTATCGACTTTTACTCAGACAGCGTTGCATTTGAGAAGCATGTAGCCCTGTTTAGATACAAGTATTTTATTTTATTTTATTTCATCTCAATATTATAATTTTTTTATACAAAATATAATAAATAATTTAGTTTTTAAGTTTCAAAATAATAATAATAATAATATAAATATATAATATTCTAAAAATATTTTATTCAATTTTCATCTTAATTCATCTTATCTCAATTCAACGAAAATCTATTTGAATTTAAAAATGAGATGAGATGACATAAATTATTAATAATAATAAAATGAGTGATTGAGATAAATTGAAAAAGTTAATGAGTGGTTGAAATGAGTTAAAAGTACGAGCTAAAAGTACGAGATAAGATGAGATGAGTTTGTAAAACAAACCACCCATATTGGGATCATCTTTCATTGATATTATAATACCATATGAAATTACTGCTTATCTAAAAAAGACATTATTATATAGTTAATGAGATCATCTTTCGTTCTAGAAATAAGAACACCTCACACGGACCATAAAACCAAAAAGACATTATCGCCGCTGGGAAGAAAACTGGGGTTTTTCGTACGCAAAAAATAACCTCCCCTATAAAGGCATCACCTCTTTATTGTCAACTTCTTCAGGCAATTCTCCCATTTCTTCCTTTGTCACATACAAAGTATAATTGAGAAAGATCAGAGATAAATTCGCAAGTAATAGGACAATGTTGGTTACCTACGAGATGCAAAGCTTAGATGGTCACTTCTAAGTATGGATGAATGTCCTCGGGACTCTTTTTAACTCTAGGCGAAGTCCCCGTCTTCCTAGATAGCAGTAGAAAATCATTTCAACTAAGAATGCCATCCTTCAAACACAATGATATCACGTCTTTCAATTGGAGCATCTTTCCCCTTGCCAACTGCAATGAGTTCAACCAAATAAGCTATATGCATGAGCACTGTTTTGTTATTATGGACTGATATACAATTAACTACAATATAAAGCGATCATATCCTATGAACAGAATACTAGAATGCTGGTCCCTGCTATAACTTTTGGAACCCTGCATTTAATGAGGAAGCCTTGGGCTAGGTTCGAAGTAAAAAAATTAGAGAGGCTCTAACTTTTCCAAATAACCATTGCATCATCTAATATTATGGGAGGAGGAAGTTCCATGTAAGCCCGAGCACATTGGCTTCATTGGAAAGCAACCATAAGAGGGGTCACTTTTATGTTCAGAGCAACTGATGGGGAAATCCACTGAAAGTAGATACCCAATCACTACTTGCAGCCACCAGCTTGGATGTTGTGATTCATATGATTTAAAATATATAATCCTGTTGTACTCTACTATATAACCATTCTTCCAAAGAAGCACGGAACACAATATCCAGATAATATTATGACCGAAACAGTTAGAAACCAGGTATTTAAAAAGCAGTACAAAACTTGCCTCATGGATGGCTGCGATTCTTCTTTCCGCATCATTAAGTTGGGCTTCAAGAGCTTCTTCCACTTGCAAGAGAAGCTTCCGGTGCGATGCTTCTGCCAATGACAAGTGAAAAAAAAATATAACAGAATTATGCATAAAATTTGTCTACAACATACTATAATATCGAATACATGTCTGACACATCAGTTGTGTTATGTGAGTGTTGCATTGGTGGTGTAACGAGCAGCATTGCTCTTTTTCAGAAAGAACTGTTGATACTTTTATTTTATTTTTTTCATTTAACTAGACGTAGCTGCTAAAACTAATGTTGGGTGCGATCCCATGATTTTTTCTCCACTAAGGAAGCCCTGAAAGCAGAGTAACCAGCTGCTACTTGTATCAGTCAATGACTAACAACAAGTAACGACGAGATGCTTGCAAAGATGATAGATTGAAGTCATTACAATGATGCCTGATATCTTAAGACAGACCTTTACTTTCACAGATAATGCCAACTCAAAACATTGTGATGATGAACTGAAACAATTAAAAAATGTCCATCCACAAACAAGATTTGCCATACTTTGCTTCTCCATGGTCCCCTTAAGCTCTATGTGGTGTGTTTCCAGCCCTTCCAATGCGCTTCTGTAGTCCTGGAGATGCCGATTAATATTTTCTTTAAAATTTTCATGAATCAACTTCAATTCTTTTTGTTTCTCTGCATGATAAACATCACCTATTAAGCTTCTTCAAGTGCATTAATCCACCGATCAGGGTAAAAGTCTTTTTTAGACAACTTCTGTTACCTTCAAGTTTCTCTTCAAACCGTTTTCTTTTTGATTTACCGAGGGCTGTGATCTTCCCTCTGAAAACATTGTCAAGATCACAAATAAGAAACTCTTACCATGTGCTGAGAAACGTATCTGTTTGAAATACTTACACATCTTTCTGAATATGAGACTCAAGGTTCTGCAGCTGAATATATATTCCATCAGACATGGACATTAGAATTCTAGATGATTTTTTTGTGGTCTCTGACTTTATTTTGCTTTGAGTTCTTTGTAGTTCCAAGGCAAAGAGTTTGATAGCCCTAAACATTTAATAGGGAAAAAAATATCATCAACTAATTATTGATTGCAAAAACAGGAATCTAGATCAAAATTAAACGGAAAGTTTTATGGCTTTGAAAAGAAGGGAGAATAAAAACCTCAGCAGTTCATCATCTTGGGTCTTCTCTAAAGGTTCATGCATCCAATTACTTTCTCCAGTCCCTGGACATACTTTACCGATATTGGAAATAAAATAAATACAAGCATACAATAATAGAGATTTTTTATAGCTGAATCAAAGTAGAGATGAAGCCATGCCTTTTGGAGAGGATGAGATGGGACTAATATTATCAAATCTAATGCCTTCACAGGTCCGGAGCCTTTTGGTTGAATGGAGCATGAATTTTGGCTGATCGGTATCTCTTTCTCCGCAACCTGCAGGTGACCGCTAGATAAAGTAGATCTATCACAACTTGGAGAGAAAACACAAAATACAGCAGGTGGGGTAATTTCTTAGAGAGAGAGAGAGAGAGAGAGAGGACATGGACAAGAAACATCCATGGTGTTGACACCATAAAATATATGTTGATGTAAAATTTGGTAGTTGGCAATTTTCTAGTGAAAAACCTAATATGATTGAGTTATAACTAATGGTGGACAAAGTTGGACAAAGTAAACATGAAAAGGATCAAAATGGCTCGAGAAAAACCAAACACAGTGATCTCGCTCGACAGTTGCTCGAGCGAAATTCAAGCAGAGATTTCGCTCGATCATCGCTCAACACCGCGCTCGAGCGAAGTCCATACAGAGACTTCGCTAGACTCTCGCTCGATATGGCGCTCGAGCGAGATTGACCTAGAACGGTCGCTCAACCCTCGCTCGATATCCCGCTCGAGCGAAATTCATGTTAAACGAATTTCTCTAGGGTTTGAGCGCCGTTTCAGTAGGAGGCCTATAAAAGCATCATTAAGTCTTCTGCTGCAGTGTGGAGAAAAACTGAGAAAAAGCCAATGAGCCCCATTTCATTCCTTGAGAGAAACTCTTCCATTGATTCAAAGATAATTCTCTCTTGGATTATATTACTCCACCACAACACACATTCAAATCTTTAGTGAGTCCATTGGAGTGGACGTGTTCATCAAGCTGGAAGAGTTCTTCAAGTTGCTTGAATGAAGAAATCAAGATGTTCGTGTGAGAAGCTATAGAAAGGTCGGAGTTCTGGCACTACATGCGTGTAGAGATCGAGTGGGTCACTCGTGGTGTTGCAAGCTAAGTTTAGCTGCTACATTAGGTTTGTGAGTGTTTCTAAATTGGTTGTAACAAATTAAAATTTCTATAGTGGATTAGAGGTGGTGTCTTACACCCGGAGTGGTTTTAGATTTTGAAGAGGTTCTTCAAATGAGTTTCCACTTCGTAACCAAAATCTGTGTGTTGATTTCTCCATTGATTGCTTGTTTATGTTGATAAAATTTTTAAACCACCATCGTTTCTGTTAAATACCTATTCATCTCCCTCTAGGTGTGTAAGGTAATTAGTTACCGCTTTTTCACTATACATTGTGGCATGGCTAATTAGGGTGCTATCGTTCAAGCTTGAGTTGAAAAGCAAAAGTTTAAGTTTGCTTCCTATAATGTACATTTCTTGAATATATTAGAAAAATTAAATTTGTTGATTGCAAAATTCATATTCACTCTGGACATCTCAAATGTCACCAATCAAGAATTACTGGGTCCATATGAAGATTATATATCACAGAAATTGCAATACCTGCAATACTGAAGTTCATAAGGAAGATGCTAATCATTTAAAGAAATATAAAAACCAGTCCTGCAGTGGGATGAGCATTTTAACATGGTTCTTTTAGGAAGTATGACGTGCAGTAACCTAGAGCCTAAAGAAATAATGTTAATGAATGGTTTCAGTGGAATCATTCATACCAGGTCTATCACCCACTCTTCAATTGATTGAGCAGCACTTGCACATTCCATTGGTCTCAAGTCTAGAAATAATGTTAAGGGATATGGCTTTGGACTTGGTTTAACTTTTCAGCAACAAAAGTTTAAGATTGGACTCAGATTTCATTTTTCTCCTAAAGTGACAGGTTTTCAGCATCCTTTCCAGCAAACTATTGAGAATCTTGATAGAATTTAGCAGCTACTTTAAACTAACAACTTCTGACAATGAGGATAATTGACAATCACCTCTGTTATGATCATGAAGGTGGCTAAAGCAGCAACAAAAAGTTGTAAACAAAGATTGAAATCCAAATCTGTCTATGTTGTTCTATGATGCCCTGCTTATCATCCTGCCCAATTAATTAACAGAATAGAACTTCACTTTTAGCTTCTTGTACTCTTCTCATGCATATCAAGTTTCAATGCACACAAATCCATGCTGCAAGGAAATGAAGATCAAGTGCAACTAGAGCTACCCACTTTAAATACAACTTTTACTAATACCAGTTTAAGTGGAGTAAGAAACAAAAAGTATATAAGAATCTCTATCAAACATTTAAAGTTAACAAACCAGTATATGCTTCAATGATGGGTGAACCCTCTTCCAAACTCTCACGGTCCCTCTCTTCAGCTGATGATTCAGACAAATCATCTTCTGTATCTTTCTCCTCGATAGCAGCCACCGATTCCAGGGGTGGAGAATTTTCAAGCTCCCCTGCATCACCCTGAAGTTCTATAAGGAAATACAAAATGCAGAAGGGCAAGAGTTCAGCTAAGAAACGGGCTAAAATGCAACGGTATAACCTCTAACATAAACAAGGATACCAAAAAATCTTTCTGTCTATTTGACCCATAGCAGTTTGTCTGTCTATTTGATGTCTGCAAAGTACTGAAGCTACGAATATCTCCCATGGTAATTATTCTCCCTGCAGATGGAGAATTGTTGACACCATTTACCAGTTGGTCACCTTTTGGGGATGACGAATGGGAGTTATCTACTAGTTGGTCCGTTTTTGGCGTTGAGGTAGGTGTAGAACTTGAGATGGGCGTTTTAAATCGTGGACTTTGGAAAGTATATTGTGGTTCCACATCATTCTGTAAAGACAGACTAGCAATGTCTTGTAAAGTCGGATTGGCGATGTCTTGTAAAGACGGATTAGCGATGTCTTGTCGGTCCCCATTTCCTGGACTTTTGAACTCCTCCTTTTGACCGGCCTTGTCTGTCAATGGCGGTTGCTGCGAATTTTGCTCTAGGATTTTATTCTCCGGTCCAAGCCACTCTCTCTCATCCTCAGATATGCAATCATGAATATCTTCCATTTTATTGCCATGTGAAAATGTTTTCTCAGCAGGAACTGTTTCATAACTTGTTTCCTGAATCTTATGTGTCAGATCCTTTTTAGGAAATATGATCTTGCGTGGCTCAACTCTAATAACCTTTTTCTCAATGTTCTTCCTCATAAGCTTTGAGGAACAACCATTAACAGCACTATTTACTCTCCCCGACCATCCTTCATCTAAAGAAAAGTTCTTCTGTTTGTGCTTCTGCATGTAACCGGTGGATGGACCACATGTAGCCACCTTAACTTGCGCTTTCAGTCGTGCTCCTTTTCGGATCAAAGTATGAGTTACAGGTCTGGTACTAGCATGATCAGAAGCTTCAGAATCAGTTTCTATTGTATCTGAATTATGTCCACGCCTGACAACTGTACCGACCTTCTGATCAAAATTCTGGCCCGGCTCTATATCATTGGCGCCAACCTTATGTCTCTGAGAGTTTGAATACTCATTTGTAGGGGAAGAAACATTTCCAAGTATTTCCCAGAGCTTCATTCTCAAAGTTTCAGTCTTGTTTCCTGTTTTACCTGCTTTATCCTCTATTGCCATTTTGTTGGACACATCAACTTCTTGTGTAGTTGCAAAGGTAAATTCCTCCATCATTTCTGTGGTTCCGTCCTTCCCTCCCTTGCTTTTGTAGCTAAACCCATCAAACGAGTTCTGCTTGCCATCTCCAGATTGCAAAATTGATGTCTTGTTCGCAAAAGATTGCACCGACCGTGCTGCCATTTCATTATTTTGTCCATTTAACTTGTTTAGCCAGCCACTAGTGGCTGGTTGTGCATGAAGAACGGTCTCTGGAACGGGTGCTTGCTGGTAAAGTGATCTAGTAGTAATCCATGGGGAACCCCCCTGCTCCATAGTGTCTGTTGGTTTGCCTTTAACAGTAGTTGTGACTCCTTGTCCCTTCTTTCTCACTTCGATGGAATTTTCCACATTAGGATTCATCTTTTCTGCACCTAGTACTGTGACCTTATCTTCCTTTGCAGGTCCAGATCTTTTCTTGGTGACTGATGAGTCAACCACAACTCCAATAGAGATCTTCCTAGATTGACTGGATGGGTAATAATTGCTTCCAATACTCCGACAATCACTCATTCGATCCTGAAATATGTTTTGAGATGTCAATTATCCAATTTTTGTTAAAAAAACTTGCTATGATTACAAGTGGTAACATCTATTGGGGCCTGAGAATTCCAGTTCCCTGTCCATTAGTTTCCTTATTCTCATGGACTTCAATGCGAAGGAAAATGCCAAGAAGCACCCTCTTCCCCAAGCCATATCCACAAACATAAGAAGATAAATAAACAAGTAAAAAATTCTGTGAAAGCGCGGTTCAAATAATGCTGAACTGAGTCTCCAATCAAATCCAATTATCCACAACCAAATATAACCATGATGAATTCAAAGTACAACCGATATGTTCATCAAGTAAAGCTTACATGAGCAATCGCCATTATTCAAAATCAACGGAAGTGATTATTTGAGAGCTAAAAAACAGCATATGCACAAGCCAATGAATGTGCAAGCTCCCATCCACCAATACTAGAAAGGAAATGCTGGGAACAAAGTCCAAAAGCTTAAGCAGGTAATTGTAGCAAAGAGACATAATATTTGGGTTGAAACACCATTCTTTCAGCACTATAGCCATAAATCCAACATTTTCAGTACTTACATGTCGTAGATTTTGGTTTGCACCAACCTTCATTATCGCAAATTTAGCAGAGAAGACACGGAACTGAAACCAGCAGCTGTAATCAGAACAGTTTAGGTGAAGAAGCAAGTGGAGATATCACAAGTCGATAAAGATCAGTTTACTTAGTGAGAAAATGTAGCAAACTCAAATACTTTAAACTGTATATCTTACAAGATATTAAAAATTCCTAAACTGAATTCACGCAACGAGTATACAGCAAATGAACCACATGATTCAAAAAATGAATTATCCCAGGTTTTTCCCCAACTAAATAGAGTGATAAAGGAAATAGAAAATGATAATTGAAGGGAACTACTCTATTGTTCATAGAATCAATCGGCTATGAACCTGCACCAATATGCAGAGCGTAAGCCTTAATGTTCCTGATCTATTCTTCTCACCCAATTTTCGCATGAGGATTCATTATTACCGTCCCGTTGATGCAAGAATTTGAGGGGGGAAAAAATGGCGCCACTACACTTCGGAAATACCGAATCCTCGAGAACTTTATGTTCAGTTTAGGTGAAGAAGCAAGTGGAGATATCACAAATCGATAAAGATGAGTTTACTTAGTGAGAAAATGTAGCAAACTCAAATACTTTAAACTGTATATATTACAAGATATTAAAAATTCCTAAACTGAATTCACGAAATGAGTCTACAGCAAATGAACCACATGATTCAAAAAATGAATTGTCCCAGGTTTTTCCCCAACTAAATAGAGTGATAAAAGAAATAGAAAATGATAATTCGAAGGGAACTACTCTATTGTTCATAGAATCAATCGGCTATGAACCTGCACCAATATGCAGAGCTTAAGCCTTCATGTTCCTGATCTATTCTTCTCACCCAATTTTCGCATAGGATTCATAATTACCGTCCCGTTGATGCAAGAATTTAAGAAAAAAAAATGGCGCCATTACACTTCGGAAATACCGAATCCTCGAGAACTTTATGTTCATGCTAATCATCACACTAATAAAAGAACATAGAAATACCGAAATCCTGCGATCAAGAGAAAATAGATATAACAATCAACTAGACCAAGCTCCACGATCATAAATTTCCATTTCAGACAAAAAAAATAAAAGGGAAAAGATCCAAGGATAAACAGAATTTCCTGCACAGTCGAAATCAACAAGACAAGCTCCACGATCATAAATTTCCATTTCAAAAAAAAAAAAAAAAGGGAAATAAGAGTTGAGGATAAACAGAATTGCCTGCACAAAATCGAAACTCAAACAGAAATGAACGAAATCGAAGGGAAAACCGCTTACTACTTGTTTGGCAAGATAACCTAGTTTAAGAGTTCTATTTCGCGAAACTTGGACGAATAGTGAAATTTCAATGAACCTAACAGACGCGCGGGAAAACTTTTATGAATGATTACGATGCCCAAGCGTCTTGCAACGGCTTGGGTGTCTTGACTTCTGATTTATTCCGGGGTGCGCATTGCGCGCATTGCTAGCGAAACCGACGATTTTACCGCCCTCTTAAGTTGAGTAATGCCTGCTCAAATGTATTCATGATGTGCATTAGATTTCTTTTTTTTTTTTCAAAAAAAGATGTGCATTAGAATCTTAGATGATGGGTTCAATCAGCTCATACTACATTATAAAATAATAAAAGAATGATAAAAAAAAAACAATAAATAATTTTTTTCCCTAACACTATTTCACCGGAAAATATCCACCGAATTTATCTTCCGAATCAGAAAAAAAAAATAATTAATTATTTATTTATTTGTTTTACTTAATTATTAAGAAAATAGTTTTTACTAATGATGTTAATTTTTTAATTTTTAAAAATATTTTAAAACACCAGAAAAATAAATGAAATAAAATAAAATAAATACACTTTACCTATTTGAAAGCTCTTTTTTTTTTTTTACTTTTAGGTTTTTGACTGGTTGTAACGTCTTCGTAGTGATCTGATGTTTTAAATTTTGTTTTTTTGATTACTTTTGTTTAAGTATTAGAACAAATATTTTAATATTATTCTAGTGTGTTATTTTGAAATTAATTATATATTATATATAAATTAGCATCATTAAAATAAATATATATGCATAAGTGTGTATTATGTATATATATGTAAATAGGGATGAATTGTAGGTTTATAAAAAAAATATATGTTAAAAATCACAAATTTTAGTTGAGATATAAACAAAGAAAAAAAGATAAATTACTAAAATTAATGATATTTGAAAAAGAATGAATGGGGAGATGTTTTTAAAGTTACAACAAAATTAGAATTCTATAAATATATTTTATATTCTAAAATTAATTAAATTCTGTATAAATTTAAAATTTACGAAAATTTTATTTAAGCACAAAAAAATTATAAAAACAGTCCCAAACAAAATATGAACTAAAATGTCAATAAATTTTATCAGAATGGCCGAAACCAACCAAAACAAGCTAAAATTTGGAGTGAAATGATACGAGAATATATAATGTACCGAATACTACACCAAACAAAAAATTTGGGTCAGAATGAAATGAAATTTAAAACTATGCTTTCGTACGCTTCCTTGGGTTATTTTGATTACAAAAAACTCTACAAGCAGGCTTAATTTTTTATATTTTTAAATGTTTTAAAAAAACAAAATATTATTAAAAAAATACTTCCTTAATTACTAAATAGAAAAAGAATAATCAGAATCCAATTGTGATGAGAATTGAGAAAGGGCCTCCATGATTTTTTTAATAATTTTCGATTTGTGATCAACTAGTAGGGGTGAAAAAAAAATGAAAAAATTGAAAAATTGGCCCCAACTGGTTCAAACAAGACCAGTTAGACCGGTTTTAAATTGATCCAATTCGAGACAGGTTTCTAGAAATACAAAACCAGTAAGTATCGATCCAGTTCCGATTCCGAGTAAATTTTGACCGGACCAGACCGAACCGGACCAATCATATTACATATATTTAAAATTATCTTTTTAAATATTATATATGATATGTTTCTATATTATATATAATTTTTATATGTAATAATATAAATTATAATTATGTATAAATCATGTTACAATATTTATAAAATAAAATTTTAATTTTAAACATGAAAATTTAATTGATTATATGTTTTAAACATATTTATAACAATTTTTTAAACCAGATTTTTATTGCAGTTTTTTTAATAAACAACATTTTTTATTTTATAAACAGCTTTTTTATTGCAGATTTTTTTATATAGCAGATTTTTTTAGTAAAACATATTTTTATAATAAACTACAATTTTTTTTAATAAAGCAGATTTTTAAACCAGTTTTTTTTTTCAAAAAATAGATTTGTTTTTAGAAATTTGTCATTAATTAAAACTGAAAAATCAAATCAAAATCGAACCGGAATCGGTATAACCGGTACTATCGATTTTGAGAGATGATTGGAGCGTAACCGGTTTTACATTTTATAAAACTGGTGGTACCCGTTCAGTTCTATATTTTGGTCAAAACCGAACCGAACCGGACCGGTTACTCCCCTATCAACTAGTTTGATGCTTTTGTCTAGCCAAGTAAGTTGCAGTTTGACAAGACATCTCTTTGGATTCAACTTTATAATTTACCACTCGTTGATAATGACTAAAGAGTATGGTGTGAGGATTGATAACACGAAAGTGTAGTGGAAGAGGTGGAAGTGGATGAGGATGGTGTTGGGTTGGGTTCTTTTTTATGTTTTAAAAACTCGTTAAAATTGAAGAAACCTCTTGTGAGAGAGAGGATTTTGATGATTAGAGACGAGAAATTTTGGGCCTCTATACAGTATAAGAAACTCCCAAGAGTTTGTTTTCAACGTGGGCATATTATTCATGAAAGTCAAGGCTATCTTTTAGCTGATATGCAAACCACAAATGGGGAGCAATTCGAATCTTGGTTACATGTAACTATCTCTAGAAAAGAAGATTGGGGATTAATGGTGGTAGTCAAGCTCTGGGGGCAAACAAAACCATCAAGAAAGCAACTAGAAGATGGCAGAGGAAGACAACAGTGAGGGCACAAAGCAGTTACAGTCAAGCAATCAAGAAAAGGAAACAAAAGGAAGGAAATGGGTGAATCAAGACGATGATAGTGGAACAAAGTCAAGGAAAAGATTATGGTCTAAATAAGGAAGGGAAAAAATTATCAGGTAACATCTCTCACATTAACGCTCAACGTAAGGAAGAATATATGGAAAGCGAATCAATGGCAGTAATTTAGTTAAGGTGTCGCAAACTCGTAGCATGCAAATCCTATGGAAAAGAGGGAAGTGGAATTGATGGGCCAAAGTGATCATGGGCCTAAAGGTGAGCTATCTTTGGCCCAGCCTTTAGAATTACAAGCAAAGCCATGACAGAACTTGAAAAAGGGAATGAGATGGAAGGTGCGTGCTCGAGCCTCAAGTATCTCTCCTATCCCTAGTTATAGTGAAGTTGATTGTAAAAAATGTGTACTAGAACTGGTTAGTGAGGACAATGAGTACCAGAAGGATGTTAAAAACAGTTAAAGTAGTAGTCGACATCAATAAGAGCATGAGGTTTCGAATGGGGAGGAAGGAAGAGCAAGCCATGAAACTGGATTGTTATCGGCAAGGATGAGAATGAATATTGTAAGTTAGAATTCTCATGGGCTTGAGAACATATAGGAAATTCATATCCTTCGTGACTTAGTCTGAAAAGAAGATCCCGGCATTTTGTTTTTACAAGAGATTCATTTGATTGTTAGAAGAATGGAGAAAATTAAGAATGGTTTGGACATTTTTTTTTTCTAGTGGCTTAGGCTTTTTGGCATAGAAGGAACCAACACTTATATGAGGGCATTTTTCAAAGACCTGAACTGTCTTTAGAACATATCATATCTCTTTATAAAGAACAAGGTGAAGCTCAAAGGAACTTCCCTCAATCTTTGGCAGTGAATCTCAAATGAAATCCTCCACCTACTGCAATCTTTAATTGAGCACAAATGCATTCTTGCTGATCAGTTTAGCTCAAGTGTTGGTTTAATACTAAAATATGCAAAAGGAAGAGTGTTGATGTCAGCAAGCAGTAAATAAAATGAAGTATTGGATCCTCTAGAGATTGAACTACTTGTGATCTTGAAAGGCTTGCAGTTGTGTTTCCCTATGGGAATTTATGAACTTATAGTGGAGATAGATTCTTTATTGAGTGTGCAAGCAATTCAGAATCTAAATGAGTCTATGTCTATGCAGGGTAACCTGGTCAATGTTGTTAAGGACTTGATGAAATAGGTGCCTAAGGTTTCAATTCAACATGTGAGTTGATTGGCTAATGGAGGGTAACCTGATCAATGTTGTTAAGGACTTAATGAAACAGATGCGTAAGGTTTCAATTCAACATGTAAGTTGATTGGCTAATGGAGTTGCAAATGATTTGGCTAAATATGCCCGGTTTCCTAGTAACCTTTCAATTAGGTGGGACTTCGATCCAAAACCTATTTTCTAAATTATGGGGTTTGAATCCGTGTAATCTGATACATAGTTCTTAGTTTTAACTATGTAATTTGTTTCTGAGTTTTAGGCCCAGTTTGTTTTAGGGGATGAAACCAAAAATCTCAAACTTATCTTAAACTCATCATTACATTTTTTTAAATTTTCATATAAAATGTAATAAAAAATTCTACTTTTTGCAAATTCTAAAATTACTTTTTCAAATCCCCATACAAAATTAATATAAAAAAAATATTTTATAAAAATATTTTATTATTTTTTTAATTTTTATCTCATATCATTTTATCTTATCTCTGAAAACTAACAAGGCTTAATGATGAATGAAGTGTTGTATTTGTTATAACAAATAAAAATAAAAATCAGGTCATTAAAACCAAATCTCTTGCATCCCACAATAGAAAGCTTTTCTATTAGATGATGAAATAGGTTCACTCATGTAGGATTAAAGTTCTATTAACTTAAGTCTAATTAAATTATTATTATTTTAAAAAATGATGTTTTTATAGTTGTCGTGGGTTGCCGCCCATCTTCGATGCCACTGCTAATAGCAAACCACCTAACAAGCTTTCGGGTGGCGCAAACTAGTCAAAACCATGGTTGGCTCAAAGGGGTAGGCAATAAGGCCACCGCCTAAGGCTCCCAAATTTGAGTAGGCCTCATCCCATAAAGAAAAAAAATATCATAGAAAATATTACCTAATATAAAAGATCGGGAACATTTTATTTAAAATAAAATCAATATTAAATAATAAAATTTGATTAAAAACAAGTAAATATAAAAGTTCTACTCAAAAAGATTTTATTTAAAATGTACAAAATTTTCAAATAATAGTACAATTATAATAAAATAACAAAATAATGTGTATTTTAATGTAGCAAAATTTTAATGTGTTTTGCATCTTAAAATTTTCAATAGAGTTTTATTATTTAATATTTAAATATTAGTATTATTTTTAAATTTTAGTGTTATGTACTTTATACTCGTCTAAGGCTACAAAATTTATTGAGTCGCCCCTAGTCAAAACGAATCGATTTTGCTAAGCTTAGGCATTGTTTGTTTTCCAAAAATATATCATTTCATCTTAAATTTATAATTACATTTTTTAAAATTTTTATACAAAATAAAATAAACAATATAACTTTTTCAAATTCTAAAATAATTTTTTTGAATTCCAAAATAAAAATAATATTAATATTATATATTATAATAATAATTTAATTTTTTTAACTTTTATTTCATCTTATCTCATTTTATCTCATTTAATCTCATCTCTAAAAATAAATCAAGTTCGTTCTTGCCATCTCGATTAATGGCTAAAATGATGTCTAAATATTGTTTTAAACATAATTAACATTAGGGTCTTAAGAAGTTTACGGTTTATATGTTAAAGTTTTAGATTATTTTAAAAACGTAATTAGGTATGTTGGCGTTTTTTAATAAATAGTATTTATTAGTATATTTTTTTAACGCATACTTGGAATTATGATAGAAAATATAACTTATAACATTAGAACTTATAATTTATAGCTTAAGTACTAAATTCTACTATTAAAAATTTGTTTACCATTTGGTAACGACATGCTTAAAACACTATTTGGTAACGACATGCTTAAACAAATTAAAATGCGTTTTCTAATGTACAAATGATAATAATTTGATTTAAAAAAATTATGACCATATTTTTAAAAGTTTGAAACTTGTAATTATTTAAAAATTATATGGGCATTTCCGCCTTTTATTGGTCGTTTAAAATTTACGTGCGGATTATCTAGAAAAACACTTTGAGAATAAAAAATATTAAAATAAACATACTTTTTAGCTTATTTGTATTAAAAAGGTGCTTTAATATGTAACATCTAAACAACCTAATTTTTTTATTAAATAGTTTTTAAAGTTATAACGCCATGCAAAATAGTGATTATATTGCAAACTAATTCCAATAGATAACTAACATGGAAGAACATAAAAAATTCGCCCAAACTCAGAGAAAACGCCTCTAAAGTTCAACTAAATATTATTAAATTAAGTAATGTCGAAAATCAGAATTCAGACTGTATAACCAAAAATCAATCGTATCATAATTTATCAAAATTAGCAAAATTTTGATAATCACGCCAAAATAATATATTGAATAAAATAAGTAGTCTACCAAAAACTTGCCCAAATCGAGTTCAAAACCACTTCCAAAATAATAAACAAAATATTATCAAATAAGGAAAAGAATAACTAAAATTGTAGATTTGAAAGGAAAATAATGAAATTTGAGGTCGAAAATGGTGCACACTAAGCATAGCTCGATAGCCACGATGTGCACGTCAAAAAAAATTTTTCGAATTGGGGTCTTATGCGAGATTCCGACACCTGTAGCCAAAATTATGATCAAAATACTTAAACGTATATAAAACTGCCCCAATTAGGAAAAGAGCACAATTATCGGCACCCCTTGCACAAATATGCTTTCTCAAGGTAGTTTAGTACCAACAATATGCTATCTGACAACTCAACATTATTTGATTCGGATCTTCCTACAGCAAGCTATTTAAGTTTTTTTTTTTAAACTTCTACCAAACCCAAAATATGCCCTTAATTTCAATACAATTACTTTTGAGTGTCATTAAGTTTTTTTTTCAATCTTTTTCTCTCTTGAATTTTGAAGTTAGACTTATACGACTTTGTTTCTTTCTTAATAAAGTGTGTAACGATGCCCTTAACTTCTTATCAGCTCGTATGTCTTTGGTCTAAGCTCTTGGTGTTAAAGCTTATATACGTGCGTATAAAATAGAGCAACAAGAATTAAAAGAATCAATCAATACTTTTATTGAATTTTTGAAAGGAGTACACAAAAAATCAATAGAGTTATATGTTTCTATTGGGGCTCTCTATCTCTAAATTTTGTTTTTCTTCACTATTTGATCTCTCTCTCTCTCTCTCTCTCTCTCTCTCTCTCTCTCTATATATATATATATATATGTATATCTATATATCCGATTTTTCTTCTCTTAATATATGTTACGATGCATGCATGCGGCTTGATCTAGTATTTATAGGCAACATAAATTTGTGAAAGTAAGTCGTAAATGAGGTATTAAAATTCAACTTGGGTTCTTTTGCCACTTGAAGTAGTCAAATCCCAATTGAACTCTTTCTCTAACCTTTGCCATCTATCATGATGTTCGTTAATTCCGTGCAAACTCGAGCTAGTTTCTTCATCTCTAAGTGTCTTCATGGCCAAGTAACTTCAAGGCTAAGTGCCCAAACTTCATGGCTAGGTAAAAATTCCTTCATGGCTAAGTGTTTTCATGGTTGATTATAACTTTGTGGATTAATCTAGAAACAAGTTTAATTTCAAACATCCCCCTTAAACATGATTCACCAAAAACTGTAACTCCAAGTAATTAACGTAGTTTGTAAAACAACGTTGTCTTGAGAGATTTTGTGAAAATGTCTACAACTTGATCTTCACTTTTTTTATATATCAGCTGGCCTTCATTCTTCTTGATACATTCATGGATAAAATGAAATCTTTTATCAATATGCTTGCTTCTGTCATGGAAGACTAGATTTTTCATCAATTGCATTGCTGACTTGTTATCCATATATATCTTAGTGGCATCTGCTTGTAGTTCATGAATCTCTTTCATCAAATTTCTTACCATATTGCATGATATGTTGTTGATGCAATAGCAACATATTCAACTTCACATGTTGAGAGAGTTACAATTGGTTGCTTTTTTGATGTCCACGTAAAAGCTGTATTTCCAAGATAAAATACAAAATGAGTTGTGCTTTTTCTATCATCCATATCCCCAGCCCAATCATTGTTGTTGTACCCAATTAGCTTAGTCTTCTGTTTTTGTGTAGCATAATCCAAAGTCACTTGTACCTTTTACATATCGCATAATTCTTTTGGCAGTTTTCAAGTATGAAGTCTTTGGTTCTTCCATATAGTGACTAATTAAACTGACTGTGAATAAAATAACAGGTTGTGTGGCTGTGAGATATCTTAACCCAATTGGTTGCTTCTTTCGACTATACTCTTGAAATATGTTGGATTAACCCTTTCTCCTTCGTCGTACTTGGATATCTTTCCACTTTCCTCTGTTGGTGTATCAACAGAGTGAAAATGATCCATGCCAACCTTCTTTATTATTTCTTTGACATACTTGGCTAGTGACACAAAAATGGCTTCATCACTTTGCTTGACTTCTATTCCCAAGAAATACGCTATAAGTTCAATATCTATCATCTCGAACTCTCGTATAATGGATGCTTTAAATTCTTTGGTCATACTTAAAATGTTGCCTGTGAAAATCAAATCATCAACATAGAGGCAAACAATTAAAATATCATATTTCTTGTTTGTTTTAATATATACAGAATGCTCATAAGTGCATCTGGTAAATCCATTATCTTGGAAGTACTTGTCGATCCTTGTGTTCCAAGCTCTTGGCATCTGCTTTAATCCATAGATGACTCTTTTTAATCTGTAGACTTTCTTCTCTTGCCCTTTTTTTCATGAAACCTAATGGTTGTTCAATGTACACCTCTTCTTCAAGTTGACCATTGAGGAAAGCTGATTTGACATCCATATGATAAATCTTCCATTTGTGTTGGGCAGCTAAGGAGATAACGAGATGTACTGTCTCCAATCGTGCAACTGGAGCAAATACTTCATCATAATCAATGCTATATTTTTGTTTATAGTCTTTTACTACTAGTTTTGCTTTGTGCTTTTCTATTTCTCCTTTAGCATTTCTTTTAGACTTGTATACGCATTTGACGCCTATAGTTTTGTGTTCCTTTAAAAGATCTGTGAGCTCTCATGTGTTGTTTTTTTCTATAGCTTGGATTTCTTCATTCATGGCTTTCCTTCAATTTTCTTTTTGTTGTGCTCCTTCAAAGTGTATAGGATCACTTCTAGAGAAAAGGCAAAATATTGTGAAGTCATCATCATCTTCAAGTCTTCTTGTAACATCATATAACTCTTGAATGTTTCTTGTCTTACCTATATGTTCTCTGATGGTGATGATGATGGATCAACACTTTCTTGATGTGTATCTTGTTTTTGAGTTCTCACACTTGTTCTTGTCCGCCCACTAGGAAAAGATTGGTTATTACTGACTTCTTGAGTTCTTTTATTTGCATCATCTTCATCATCTACAATCATATCTTCCTTGACTTGGTTCTTTCCAATTTCAACTTGATTCTTAAATTCAACATTTTTTTAATGGAATACCTTTTTTGTAATGAGATTATATAGCCTGTAACCACTTTATCCATAGCCAATGAAAATACACTTCTCTCCTTTATCTTCTAGCTTCGTCCTCTTATCTTCAGGAACTTTTACATATGCTTTGCATCCAAAAATTCTCAAATGATTAGTCTTTGGATTTCTCAAGCTCCATGCTTCTTCCGGGGTCTTATCTCTTAGTCTCTTGGCTGAAAATATGTTGAATAAATATACTACATAAGGGATAGCTTCTCCCCAAAACTCTTTTGGCATATTTCTTTCTTTGATCATGCAACGAACCATGTTCAGTATTGTTCTATTTTTTCTTTCTGAAACACCATTTTGTTGAGGCGTATATGGTATAGTATGTTGATGAGCAATCCCATTTTCTTTGCAAAATCTTTCAAACTCTTTTGAAGTGTATTCTCCACCACAATCAGATCGTATTGCTTTGATATTGTATCCACTTTGCTTTTCAACTAAGGACTTGAATGCCTTAAGTTTTTGAAAAGTCTCACTTTTTTTTTCAAGATGTAAACCCATATTTTTCCAGTAAATTCGTTAGTGAAGGTAAAAAATACATGTTTCCACTGAGCATCATGGGTTGAATAGGACCACATATATTTGTGTGGACTAATTGGAGAGGTTGGGTTGCCCTTTTTGTTCCTTGACTTTTAAAACTTTTTCATTGTTGTTTACCGAGGAAACATCTTTCACATTTTTTCAGCGGAAGCTTGATCCATGGAATTCCTATCACCATGTTTCTTTTTGACATATGACATAATATTCAATCCTTGGAAGTTCAAATGACCAAATCTAAGATGCCACAAAGTAGTATCATCTTCGATTTTGGCTTTATAACATTGAGATTGAATATTATGAGAAGCTTGCAAATATAAAGGAATATGCGATTCTTCGTCATACATATGTGTGTGATTAGCCTATTTTGTTGATCTCTGATAGACAAACCCAACTCATTTGTGTGAATATTGTAGCCTTTCTCAAGTAACTGGCCCAAACTGAGAATGTTACTCTTCATATCTAGTACATAATAGAGATTGGAGATGTATTGTTGTTCTCCAATTTTTAACTTAATGCCAATGGTTCATTTGCCTTTCAAGAGTCTCTTTGTTGAATCTCCAAAAGTGACATCTCCCTAGTGGCCTTCATCAAGTACCATGAACAACTCCTTTTTGCCGCACATATGGTTGCTAGCACCAGAATCAAGTTACCATAGGCTACTTTGATTAGCTTCACCACTATCATTATATGATATGAGAATTGTAGAATCTTGATTTATTTCTCCATATTTACTTCATTTTTCTCGTTGTTGATTTTTCGATACCAACACTCAGCAGCATAATATCCATATTTTTTGCAAATATGTTATTGAATATAAGATTTGTCATACCTTATATTTAGGCATTTTCCTCTGCCTCCTTGATTAATTTGAATTGGTCGTCGATAATTTCTCCCAAATTGTTGTTGTTGAGAACGACTTGTGCCAATATTTTGGAAATATCTTTCTCTTCCTCGTTGGTATTGATTGTGATTTGATGTATCTCCCTTTTTCTTTTTACTGAAGCTTTGTCTAGAGTGCTTGCTCAAGTGAACCTGTTATTCCTGATCTTTTGTTGATTTTTTGCTGATAAATTTCTAATGTTGCTTGCAACTCATCAACTATCAAGTCATTGAAATCTTTTGATTCTTTTATTGTGAGGACCACATGCTAGAACTTCAAATTGAGAGATCGAAGTATCTTTTCCATGACTCGGATGTCTTCAGTCTTGATTAATGCGCTCTTTTGAGCTTCAGTCAACCTTTTTTCAACTTCCTTTTATACAGGTTCATTGTATCCAAGCTCCACCAAATCCTATAAATCTTGGGATGATATCAACACCTTCATCCATATGCTCCAATTCTCATAATTATCTTTATTCAATTTTGAAACTGAGGTTGAAAAAAATTACCCATAGATGCCATTAGAAATCTTTATATATGTGTGTATAAAATAGAGGAACAAGAATTAATAGAACCAACCAACACTTTTATTGAATTTTGAAAGGAGTACACAAAAAACCAATAGAGTTGTATGTTTCTACTGGAGCTCTCTATCTCTCAATTTTTTTTCTTCACTATTTGAGCCCTCTCTCTCTCTCTATCTATATATTTGTTTTTTCTTCTCTTAATATATGTTACAATGCATGCATGTGACCTGACCTAGTATTTATAGGCAACGTAAAGTAGCAAAAAGTGCAGTCGTAAATGAGGTATTCAAATTCAACTTGAATTCTTTTGCCACTTGAAGTAGGTAATCCCAATTGAACTCTTCCTTAACCTTTGCCATCTAGCATGATATTGGTTAATTCCATGCAAACTCAAGCCCTTTCTTCATCTCTCAATGTCTTCATGGCCAAGTAACTTCAAGGCTAAGTGTTCGGACTTCTTTCATGGCTAGGTAAGAAGTCCTTCATGGCTAAGTGTCTTCACGGTTAAGTAGAACTTTGTGGATTAATCCAAAATCAAGTTTAATTTCGAACACTTGGAAGTGGTTTTTAAGTTTTAATTTATTAACGTTTAGTGCTTTTATAGGTATTAAATTGTTGGTTGTCTTTATTATTATTATTATTTTAAATAAGTATATATCATTCAGATACGAAAAACAAGATATATAAAGAAGAGGTAAAATTTTTCAACATCATTCCAAAATCTTAGCCCACCCATACCGTATTAAGAGTACACAATATTAAATGATAGTTTTTACAGTTCACACAATTATGAAAACAATGATTCCATTGTTGGAGGTAGTGGCAGTAGACGCTGAAATTGCATTGCAATTTATAGTTGTTTTTTAAAGAGACTCGCATTCCCTTATTCAAAATCACCAGTTAGAGAAAACTAAAACATAATAGGAAGACCAGCCATCGAATGGCCTGGATTGCGGTTGATCGAGTTTCTAAGGTAGCATGTGCAAATGACGTGCCTACGACTGTGGGATGGGTGGGTCAGGTTTAGAAGATCTTGAGGTGGTAAGTCTACCTACTAGTATGACACTTGATGGTCATGCGTGGAACAAGTCATTCGAGAGTATCATGCATAAAGAATTTTGGTGTCGTTCCACTTCGTCTTGTAGATCAAAGGCTCGGGGGTTGCATGGTGGATTGCGTGTAGGCTGTTGGTCGTCAAACTGAGATAAAATTGACCAAAATCGAGCTATTGAAAATGAGGTATTAAAAATACTAGTCAAGAAAATGAACGAAGATGAAAATGGGGCCTTGAGACAAGGCTCTATCCTTCCCTCTAATGAAAACTCTTATATAAAATGATTAATAACTTATCTAGATCGAAACGGGAATTTCTCTTTTAAAAATAGAGGTATTTCACGCAACTTGCTTGTAATACCCGTTTCTTCTTTTCTCTAAGGTTTAGCGAATCTTGAGGAAATGATATGACAGCTCGTTCCTCTCTCATTTGATTGAGATGAGTCTTGATGTACATTTCAAGTCTCGAAGCACGTGACTGACCCTGATGACGTATTTTTAAAAGATAACGGTTGATTTTAAAATATGTTTAATGCTATTGAATATTTTAAATATCCTAGAAATATTATATGAGATATTTTCAATATTATTGGACCCAAGCCAGATTTATAAGAAAATGCAATTGTGATATTTTGGAGCGCTAAAAAATATTATAATTGTACAAAATCATTTTATTACCATGATTTTAGTTATTTAAAATATTGTCAGATTTTAATTATATTTTAAATCTCTGATTGGAATATATTATTTTATTCTTTTAAATAATTAGTAAAGTTTCATCATTTTAATTAATGATGAGACATATTATTATCTAAATTAAAGTTAAGTTAAAATAATATTTTATTTGTTTCCTCTTTGTGTCTTAAATTAAATTGATTTTACGTATTTTCATATCAGTGTTTTAATTTCATCGTTTGTCCGTTTGAACACCCCAAAGCGTTGAACCTATAAATAGCCTAAGAGGAAGCTCAAACCCCCCTCACTTTTTCCCTCTCTCTTTCTCTCTCTCTCTCACGCAACAAACCCCCTAATGGCCGGGCCTTCTTTGCTCAGCCACTATCTACTGTCACCGCTCTCTCTATCGAAACTGCCACCTTCCAGTGACCCATTACTGGTAAACCCAGCCCCGTCGGCCACCCCACCTCCTCCATGTGGCCATATACCCGAAATGGTTATTGTGATACTCATTCATGCAAGCTCCGCCTATCATCGGTCATCAATGATGCCGACACCTCAGCGACAACATTCCCCTTCACTGGTCAGTATAACCCAACGCTAGCAGCCCCCTATCCCTCCCATTTCTTTTCCACTTGAAATGAGTGTTGTAGCACAAGGGTTTCACCCCACCACGCTGCCACTGGCCACTGCATGACCTCACTACTAGCACCAAAAGTTCCTCTTAGCTCTAACGACCTTCCCCTAACTCCACTCCTCAAACCATGGCCCCATCTACTATATACGAGTATAAACCCGAAAATGAGTTTTCATACCTTTCCAAACTAGATCCATCACCTTCTAGTGGTTGCATTACCTTATCTCCCCCACCATGAGATTTTCCTTTCTCCAATGAGTCTCCCCCTAGCTTCCCGTATCAAACTAAGCACCCTAGCCCAAATCGCCACTTTACGTAGTTGACGTCACCGTGCGCGGCGTTAGCTACAACATACGATCTTTCCATCGCCACCCATGAACTCCCCACCATAATGGCCATCCTCACACGACCCAGATTTAGTAATCAAAATCCTAAATTTGAACCTTGAGATACTCTCGTTCAAGGTCACAACACTGACCTCGACAGAGCGGTTAACACTCAAGTTAGTGGCTTCCAACGTCACTAGCCGTGTCGAAAAGCGATCAATGTATAAGTTTACTCGCTATGGTATAACCCCCCCTCTCTCTCTCTATTGTATTTATGATTGGTTGATTGATTGGTTGACTGTATTGTTGGTATTATGGAGTTCGCTAGATAGTTGTGTGAAGTTGGTTAGCTGTATTTTGAAGTATTGGGCATAATTGTGTAGTTGACTGATTGTGTAGTGAAGTAGGGTTGTAGATTATGTTGTGTAGTACGAGAGTGCTCTGTGTGCAATGATGGTATTGTGACATATGTTGTGAAGGAAGTACATATGGAGTGTACTCTGTATGGTGGAGCGATGCACCGTATGGTGATGTGGAACAATGTATTTGTAAGGAGTACACGCATAGTGTACTTCATGGGTGAATCGATGCACCGTATAGCGTGTATCGTATGATATGTGGTATAGTGTACCATGGAGAGAATACACGTGAGTGTACTTTACGTGGATGTTGTATGGGTGGAATGGAGTACGCATAGAGTGTACTCCATGAACTGTATTCGTGATGCACCGTAAGGTGTTTCACGAAGATGGATGGTTGCATTAATTGAGAAATGTAGGGCGAGGGAAGTATTGGGAACTATGGAAGTGTTCCAAAGGGGTAATGTGATCAATAGCCCAGTGACGACTGTCACTGTATAACCGTGTTATGTCTTGAAATACATGCGAAGCGATAGAGTCGCGTAATAGAGGATTAATGAGTACGTGACAAGAGTATGTGAGGAACCGTATTTATGTCGAATTGGGAGTTGTTATAGGAGTTACATGGTGTAATGCCATGTGAAGTGGTCGATAATGGTGTAACTCAATAGTAGTTTCAAATATGAGACGCGACGGATGTACATTTGAGATGAATCTTGTTCTGTTAAGTATTGAGATAAACTCGTACAAAACTGGGAAGTAGGAGCAATCCTGCCAACCAGAATGAAGAATATTGTTATCGATGTATGGTGCTCGTTGCACCAGCAGATGATCAACGTATTCTATATTGATCTTGGATAACGTGGATGGAGGGTACATGTGCATTTGGTGACATGTGTACCGAACATAACTACCATATGTAATAGATATTCTATCTTGAGCAAGGGTATGCGATGTTAAGCCCCAAGGCTTACTTAAGTCGAATGGGATGCATGGTTAAGGATGATGAGGACGATAATGATGATATGTAAGCTTGGATGTCATAGTGCCAGGTGTGCTATATAGTATTGGGATGCGTGACTCAGTCAATCTAAGTCATGCATTGGTGTGAGGTTAATTGGAAGAGTTACTATCAGTAAGCTGATCCTCGAAGGTGAAGTATAGTAAGAGTCATGTGACAGGTCAATGATAGATGGAAAGTGTCACAGTGTCCATAGTGAGTCCCCAATGGTTTTAGCATAGTGAGTACGGACTTCAAGAACACGAAGATAGCTGGAAAGTCTCCTAGGTTCTTCTTAGTTTATTTGCTTGTGTGCTAGATGTATATATTGATGCTATTTGTGTGTATGCTTGTAGGATTATAATTATGAAAAAGATTACATGCATTGTCTTGTACGTATGTACGTATGTTTGAGTGTTGATTGTATGATTGAAAAACCTACTTTGTTATATTAAAAACGGTATGAAATAATGTATACTGAGTATTCGACTCATTTTAGTTTTTTTTTATAGTGTTTCCTCCCTCACACAGGAGTACGTAATAGGATACAGACAGTCTAAGAGAAAAGCATGACAATCTGGGCATATAAGAAGGATCTTTTATTTTAAAAATCAGATGTCTTTCTACCGTAAACCTATTTTATTATGAAAATATATTTTATTTTATGATGTGGAGTCTTGCACCCTGGATATAAATTGAAGGTTTTAAAATGAACGAAATCAGTCTCATTTTCTAAAACGATTTTTAAGAAAAGAAAAGTCACAAAGTACAATTCTACCTTTTCGATGGTGGGTTCATTACATTGCCATTCAGTTGTGAAAAATAGATACTATTCGTTATATTTTTGTTTTGTTTGGTGGCTATTTGAATTCAATTAGGAAGTGTGGTGTGATTTCTAATTGGTATGAAAGGGAGTGAAATTTCTTAGTGAGAGAGATAAAAAAACAAAATGTATGTGCATATTTTTTGTTGAACCCAAGGTTTCAAGTTTCGTGTAAATCTACACATGAGTTTTGATGATAACAAATGAATTAAAAGAATAAATGAGTCTCAAGCTCAAGTTGTCCACACAATATAATCAAGCACATCAAGGAAGCAAGTATGAGCAAGAAGGGAACAAGTTCATATTAAAATCATAGAGTAATGTTGTAAATCTCTTAAAAATTCAAAATTAGAATTAAGGCTCAAAATTAATATTTTATCATAAAGCATTAAAATACATTTTCCACATATGCATGAATATTTTGAAAATTAAATTTGAAAATTTTGAAAGATGATTGATTGTCATCTTTCACCTGTGCATGACATGATTAAAGGTTTGAATTTTGAAAATATTAAGATGATTGATTGTCATCTTTCACATGTGCATGACATGATTAAAGGTTTGAACTTTGAAAATATTAAGATGATTGATTGTCATCTTTCACATGTGCATGTTTTATTTGAATATTTTTAAAAGTGGTGGAGGCTTTTCTTGACTTATGCAAAAGGTAAATGTCTTTATTTGAAAATTTTGAAAAGTAAAGTGTGCTCCTTTTGTCATATGCAAAAAGTAAAAGATTATGTTTGAAATTTTTGAAAAGTAAAGTGTGCTCCTTTTGTCACATGCAAAAAGTAAAAAGATTAGATTTGAAATTTTTGAAAAGTGAATGATGATGTTTTTGACACGGGAATCTTTTCAAATTTGAAATTGAAAACTCATTTGCCTATAAATAGCTCACTTGAGTTTTGCAAAACACATAACAAGAGTTTACACATCTATTGCTAAGTTTTGCATCATTCCTTCAAAACTCTCATTTTCTCTTTTCTAAAGTTTTGAGCCTTAATTCTTATTCTTATTGAGAGAGATATAGGTTGCGCTGTATTGTTTCTATCTCACTCATTGAGGAGTGTACTTTGATAGTCTACCTACTATCAACTCTTGTATTTGTAAAAGGGTGCGTATAACCCTTGGGTGTGTAGAAGGTGTTCTACACGGGGAATAGTTAAATCACCAAGTGTGAGGTGATTGGAAGTGTAGAAGGTGTTCTATACGGAGAATAGTTAAATCACCAAGTGTGAGGTGATTGAAAGTGTAGAGGGTGTTCTACACGGATTCTTTGGAGCGGTGCTGCTCAAATGTGTAATAGGTTTCTATCTCCACCTAAAGGAGATTGAATAGTGGATTTGGGGATCTTCAAGGGGTAGCTTGAGGCGAGGACGTAGGCAGTAGGGCCGAACCTCGTTAACATACTGAGTTTGCTTCTCTCTTACCTTTACTCTTTATATTTATTACTGTTTCATATTTTGTTTATATTTTATATTATATATTTGATTTATAATTGTTAATTTTTTAATACAACTCAATTCACCCCCCTCTTGTGTTAGTCATCTGGGCAACAATTGGTATCAGAGCTAGTTGACCTGTACTGTTCATACAGGTAGATCACTCATGGGAATTTTCGCTTGTGACTGTGTCACCGAAGCAAGACTCTCCGACCATGGGTGACAGTGCACCGGTAGAGACGGTGGCCGGCTAGTCTGGTAGGTACAGTTGTTAGGTGACATAGGTGCGGCCTATGATCGGTAACAATTGGTATCAGAGCTAGTTGACCTGTACTGTTCATACAGGCAGATCACTCATGGGAACTCTCGCTTGTGACTGTGTCACCGAAGCAAGACTCTCCGACCATGGGTGACGGTGCACCGGTAGAGACGGTGGCTGGCTAGTCTGGTAGGTACAGTTGTTAGGTGACATAGGTGTGGCCTATGATCAGTAACAATTGGTATCAGAGCTAGAGCTCTGTTATAAGATTAACTATCTTTTGAGTTAAGATCTTATGGCTAACATTGCAGTTTCATTTGGTGAAAGTCAGTCTAGCAGTCGGCTTCCACTCTTTTGTGGAGACAATTACTCATTCTGGAAAGTTAGAATGAGAATATTCCTTCAGGCTCAAGGTCGAGAAATCTGGAAATGCATTGTAAATGGACCTTATATTCCAACAAAAGTAGTTGATGGAGTAAAGGTCAAAAAGGAAGAGGAATAGTTTAATCGTGAAGACGATAGACTTTATACTTTGAATTTAACTGCTATGAATTTATTATATAATACTCTCAATGGTAATGAATTTAATAGAGTAATAACTTGTGCTACAGTAAAGGAAATTTGGGATAACTTAGAAGTTACTTATGAAGGAACTTCTCAAGTCAAGAAATAAAAAATTTATATTCTTACTCATGAATATGAAATGTTTAAGATGAATGATGATGAATCTATTTCTAGTATGTACATTCGTTTTACTAACATCATAAATAGCTTGACAGCTCTTGGCAAAATTTATTCCAAACTGGAAATAGTAAGAAAAATTCTCAACTCTCTACCAAAACGTTGGGAATCAAAAGTGACAGCGATTCTTGAAGCTAGAGACCTCAAGAAACTCGAAATGAATGAATTCATCGGGTCACTTATCACCCATGAGTACACATTGAAAGAGGAGAAGAAGAAGAAAAGTCAAAGAAGAGCTTGGCACTTAAAACTATTCCACATGAAAGTGAAAGTGATGAAGATGAGGAAAATGACGACAAAGATGAAGAAGTTGCGATGATAACAAGAAGAATTCAGAGGTTCTTAAAGAAAAATAAAACTCCTCCAAAGAAATCTTTCAAAAAGTTTTCCAAGAAAGATTCAGGTAAAAATGATACTTTAATTTGTTATAAATGTAATAAGCCTGGTCATATCAAGTCAGATTGTCCTCTGCTAAAGAAAGATCGAAACAAAGGCAAAAAAGCAATGAAAGCTACATGAGATGATGATTCAAATAGCTCAGATAGTGAAGCAAACAATGGAGAATTAACAAATTTTTGTCTTATGGCTAAAGATGACATTGAGGTAACAAATTTTGATAATATTGAAGATCTTTCATATGAAGAATTGCAAAATGTTTTAGAAGAGGTATATGAAGAATTTGAAAAATTGGATATCAAGTATACTGCTTTGAAAAAGAAAAATTCTTCTTTAACAAACGAAATTGATATTTTAAGAAAAGAAAGTATTATTTTGAAAGATGAAAATCTTGAGTTGAAGAAAAAGAAAACTGATTTAGAAAATATTATTGAAAACTTTACGAATGGAAAAAGAAATTTTGAAAAACTTTTTGGTAGTCAAAGATGTGTTTTTGACAAGGCAAGCTTGGGATATATGCCAAAACAAAAATACAAACCTTATAAAAATTTCTTTGATAATCCTTCTACATCAAAGTCCAATATTCAAAATTCTTTTCACAAAAATAATTTTGTTAAAAAAGGATACTATTATAATCACTCAAGTTCTTCATATATGTCATATGCTATTTGCAATTTTTGTAATAGAAATGGTCATAATTATCTTGCTTGTCCTATTAGAAGAAAACATACAATGACTATTAGGGCCATATGGGTACCTAAACATCTTGTTTCTTCTAATACTAATAAATAAAGGACCCAAAGAACTTGAGTACCAGGAATTGTTTTTAATTGCTTTTGTAGGTATGCATGAAATATTCTATAGGTAAAAATAAATGATTTTTAGACAACGGATACTCAAGATACGTGACAGAAGACAAAACTAAATTTATTGATTTCACTTCTAAAGAAAAAGGATGTGTGATATTTGGAGACAATTCAAAATGAAAGATCATGGAAATAGAAGGAAAGATCATCAAGACTTAGTACAAGATGTAACCAAATAGTGGAAACATGTGAAAGATCATCCAGCGGAATAAATTATAGGAGAACCTTCACGAGGTGTAAGTACTCGATCATCTCTTAGAAATATTTGCAATCATACTGCTTTTCTATCTCAGATTGAACCTAAAAATATTGATGAAGCACTTCTTGATGAATTTTAGATTCTAGCTATGCAAGAAGAGTTTAATCAATTTGAAAGAAATGATGTTTGAACACTTATTCCTAAACCCAAAAATCATACTATTATTGGAACAAAATGGGTTTTTAGAAATAAGAAAGATGAGTCCGGAGTCATTACTAGAAATAAAGCTCGACTTGTGGCCCAAAGTTTCAATCAAGAAAAATGAATCGATTATGATGAGACATATGCACCAGTCGCAAGATTAAAAGCTATTCGAATGCTACTTACATATGCTTGTTATAAAGATTTCAAACTTTTTTAAATGGATGTTAAAAGTGTTTTCTTAAATAGTTTTTGTTTTTTTGAAAAATGTTTTTCAAGAGGAAAGATCGATATAACTCTTTTTATCAAGTATGAATAGAATGATATTCTTCTAATTCAAATTTATGTAAATGATATAATATTTGGTGCTACTAATGAAAATATGTGTCAAGATTTTGTTAAGAATATGCATGAAGAATTTGAAATGAGTATTATGGGAGAACTTAATTTCTTTCTCGGATTGCAAATCAAGCAAGCAAAAAATTGAACATTTATTAATCAGTCAAAATATATCAAAGAGTTACTCAAAATTTGATATGGAACGTGCGAAGGTAATTGGAATATCAATGAGTCCAACCACTAAACTTGATAAAGATGAAAGCGCTAAGTCAGTTGACTCAAATGTATATCGACGTATGATTAGTAGTTTATTATATTTGATAACTAGTAGACCTGATATTATGTTCAGTGTATGTTTATGTGCACGTTTTCAATCATTTCCAAAATAATCTCATTTGATTGCAGTCAAGCAGATTTTTAGATATTTTGCCAGTACCATTGACTTAGAGTTATGGTATCCTAAACACACTTCTTTCGATCTTATTAGTTATTCAGATACCGATTATACTGGTTGCAAAGATGATCGAAAAAGTTTTAGTAGAACATGTCATTTCTTAGGTCGTGCACTAGTTTCTTGGTTTAGTAAAAAAAATAAAATTCTGTTGCACTATCTACTGCTGAGGCAGAATATGTTGCTGCGGGTAGTTGTTGTGCTCAAGTTCTTTACATGAAGCAACAACTTGAAGATTTTAAACTAATGTATAATCACATTCCAATCAAATGTGATAATACAAGTGCTATAAATCTTTCAAAAAAAAAAAAAACTAATACAACATTCTAGAATTAAGCATATTGAAATAAGATATCATTTTCTTTGAGATCATGTGCAGAAAGGCGATATAGTACTAGAGTTCACAAACGCACACGATCAGTTAGCAGATATATTCACAAAACCTTTACTAGAAGATAGATTATGTATGATTAAAAGAGAAATAGGTATGATGCATGTTATGAATATCTCTTGAAAGATAGATCAGAGTTCATAAAAATAGAGAGATATTTTTTTAAATACTTTTACATAAACTTGAGATTCTTAGCCTCATGTTTGAGACGCTCATTCTCTTCATATAATATCATGTCATCCCTATCCATGGGAACTGGCAAGCAGAATGAAGAATCCAATAGAGATTTCAACTTTTTATTCTTCTGCCGAATGATTCCTTCCCTTGTGTGAGACTCTTGAACAATTCGTTGAAGTACAATAATTTGTTCTTTAAGCTTTTCAACCTCATGATTTTTGACTTGTAGCCGCTGGGAAAAAGCAGCAATAGAGGATGAGTAGCGAGTCCCGAGACTCACCAAGTCGTAGATAGCATCGGAGTTTGGCTTATTAGCCAAACTATTATTCTCTTGCTGCAACATGGCGACAATGGTAGATGCAGAAAGGACATGAGATTGAGATGTAGAATACCTCATGGATGCATCTAGAGGAATGTTAGAAGAATGTGCCATTGAGAAAAGAATTGAAAACTTAAAGCGAGAATATTGAAGGAATGCAGATGAGTTATAGAGATGAGAATAAGATTTGATGCAAATCGGATGAACTTTAAAACTGATTTTATAGAGATAGCATAAAGAACAAGACAAACTATTGTCTCTTCAAATCTTATTAGTCAAAAGAAATATAAGATATGCTGGACACACATTGTCAAAAGTTTTCTTACTAGAAAAACGGTTCTCTGCTCCTATCATGACATTGACGGCCTTAGGAGAGAAGATTGATGATTGATGCGTCAAGGGTTCCTGATTCAAGTCTGGAACATTAGTGGAAGAGAATTGTTCGGTCATTCTATCGTTATGGAAAAACAGAAGTTAGGTCAAGAAGCGATGTTTTTTTTTTGGTATCCGATAGGTGAAAATGATTTTTTTATAGAAACTCAAAGCCTTCAATCCCGTTTGTCAACAACATCAGGTGATTGTTTAAATCTTCAGCCGCACTAAATTCACAGAGTTAGACTTCCAACATTTGCAGGTTTTGTCGGACATGCATAGCTCCGCACTGCATTGCCAGAGCTAGGCCTGCAGCTTTTACTGTCTTTGTCGGACACGAATAATTTTAATTATTCAACTTCAAATCTCTAGAACATCTAATTCGTCAATAACATCAAGCGGATTTAAATCTTCTTCCGCACCGAGATGATGAAAGTCGGCTTCAACTTTTGCAGGTTTTGTCGGACACGGGTGGTTCTAACTTCTACAGTCTCTACTAACGCAGCGTTTTATTTGTCTATTGGTTATTGTAGGAATATATCTTATTGAGCTAATTATGATTCCTTTTTAATGATGCCAAAAGGGGGAAAGGTTTTAGACTAGAACATTAACATTATTTAAATTGCTAAACTTGTTATATATGTTTGGAATTATATTTATATTTTTGCTTGAAAAACTAACGCACATTCTCAGGGGGAGCTTAAGTATTAATACAGGTTTCAGGTTCTATCAAATATTTGTCATCATCAAAAAGGGGGAGATTGTTGAACCCAAGGTTTCAAGTTTCGTGTAAATCTACACATGAATTTTGATGATGACAAATATTTGATAGAACCTGAAACCTGTATTAATACTTAAGCTCCCCCTGAGAATGTGCGTTAGTTTTTCAAGCAAAAATATAAATATAATTCCAAGTATATATAACAAGTTTAGCAATTTAAATAATGTTAATGTTCTAGGAAGCAAGCATGAGCAAGAAGGGAATAAATTCACATTAAAATCATAGAGTAATGTTGTAAATCTCTTAAAAATTCAAAATTAGGATTAAGGCTCAAAATTAATATTTTATCATAAAGCATTAAAATACATTTTCCACATATGCATGAATATTTTGAAAATTAAATTTGAAAATTTTGAAAGATGATTGATTGTCATCTTTCACATGTGCATGACACGATTAAAGGTTTGAATTTTGAAAATATTAAGATAATTGATTGTCATCTTTCACATGTACATGACATGATTAAATGTTTGAATTTTGAAAATATTAAGATGATTGATTGTCATCTTTCACATGTGCATGTTTTATTTGAATATTTTCAAAAATGGTGGATGCTTTTCTTGATTTATACAAAAGGTAAATGTCTTTATTTGAAAATTTTGAAAAGTAAAGTGTGCTCCTTTTGTCATATGCAAAAAGTAAAAGATTATATTTGAAATTTTTGAAAAGTAAAGTGTGCTCCTTTTGTCATATGCAAAAAGTAAAAAGATTAGATTTGAAATTTTTGAAAAGTGAATGATGATGTTTTTGACATGGGAATTTTTTCAAATTTGAAATTGAAAACTCATTTGCCTATAAATAGCTCATTTGAGTTTTGCAAAACACATAACAAGAGTTTACACATTTATTGCTAAGTTTTGCATCATTTCTTCAAAGTTCTCATTCTCTCTTTTCTAAAATTTTGAGTCTTAATTCTTATTCTTATTGAGAGAGATATAGGTTGCGCTGTATTGTTTCTATCTCACTCATTGAGGAGTGTACTTTGATAGTCTACCTACTATCAACTTTTGTATTTGTAAGAGGGTGCATATAATCCTTGGGTGTGTAGAAGGTGTTCTACACGGAGAATAGTTAAATCACCAAGTGTGAGGTGATTGGAAGTGTAGAAGGTGTTCTACACGGGGAATAGTTAAATCACCAAGTGTGAGGTGATTGGAAGTGTAGAGGGTGTTCTACACGGATTCTTTGGAGCGGTGCTGCTCAAAGGTGTAATAGGTTTCTATCTCCACCTAAAAGAGATTGAATAGTGGATTTGGGGATTCTCAAGGGGTAGCTTGAGGCGAAGACGTAGGCAGTGGGGCCGAACCTCATTAACATACTGAGTTTGCTTCTCTCTTACCTTTACTCTTTATATTTATTATTGTTTCATATTTTGTTTATATTTTATATTATATATTTGATTTATAATTGTTAATTTTTTAATACAACTCAATTCACTCCCCCCTCTTGTGTTAGTCATCTGGACAACATTTTTTTAGAGTTTTTCCTGACAAAAGAGACGTGTTCTTTAGGTAAAGTTTTAGAGTCAACTACTTGTATAGAGAGTAGTTTTAAGCCATATGCTGATTAGGTGGGCTATTGTATCCTATGATAGACAAGTTAAGAAAAAGACCGCTCCATCGATTTATTTGAAACTTTGTATATCGTAGAATCAATCTCTTAAAAGAGGATGAAGTTTCCAAATTTCAGTTCAAATTAATTTCGTTTGAATGTTAATTTTGTTGTATTTTTATTATATTGCTATGTAATTCGCTAACAATTTTAAATGGAACCTACAATAAAAAAAAATGATGGAAAGTGTTGAAGATCTCAGTAAGCCCTTTCGTTTTAAGGGAGTCAATTTTAAAAGATAGAAGGGTAAGTGCTCTTCTATCTAAGCCTTTTGCACGTCTCGTATGTCTTCACGACAAAAGTGAATTTAATTTGTGAGAATTGTGTTTTGTCTAAAGGTCAGAATTTAAGAAATAGTTAATTTAAATTGCCAAAAAAATGTAAAAAAAATTTAGTAGACCTCACAAAAGGATTTTTCAAGCCAAAAGAATAAGAAGAAAAAACTCATTTCACAAAATTGAACTTATTTTGTCTATTTGCTGAAATTTGTAAGTTTTTAAAGCGAACAAATAATCTTCAAGCTGATATAATTGAGGAATCATTTGTTGCAATTATTGTAGACATTAATATGGTTCGATTTGTTTAAGGGTGATAGGCAGATATCAATGCCAATAGGCATATCTGCTATAATAAAGGCTGGTTAAAAAACTATACTTCCTTTAAAAAAAGGATAAAACTAGCATGCTTAGTAATTCAAGTAAAATCAAGGTTATTATGAGTGGTGAGATTGAGTTAAACTCACCCAATGATGTATATTAGCAGTCAAATATTTGAGAATTGATGAGATGGTTTTTTAAAAAAAAAAGTCTTGTTTTAAAAAGAGGATTTAAATATATGGTTCTACACTATGTAAGTTTTTTACAATCTTTTAAAAAAGTTTGCATATCTAAAATTGCAACATAAACTTTTGTATTTTTTACTTTATGTTGCCCAAAAATAAGTAAAATAAAAACACTTAAAAGAACAAATTTACCATAAAATCATAACATTTGAAGAAAAAAAATAAAGATGATAAATAATTCTTAGGTTTTAGATTATTTAAAGTTCGTAAATTTTAGATTTAGAGAGAGACTAAATCCAATTTAACGATTTCGCATTATATATGAATATTTAACTAATTATTTTGGATGAAAACTTTAGAAGTGGTCAATTTTGTTTTTTTTCAAATACTGCTATTATTAAAATGGGGATTAGGTACTGTACATTGACATTTGACACGCTAAAAATATTCTTAATGGCTTGGTTAAATTTTAAAAAAATTGAGTTAATATCACACTTTTTTACATTTATCTTTATAATTTAAATTTAAGGCCTATATTGAATTAGCTATTCATTATCTATATAATAATAAAATATTATTAAATTAATAACTTTTCATTTTAATTTATTTTTATCACATTTAATTTATTTTATCACATCGAATTAGTAATTTATTTTTATTTAAATAATTATTAATATTAACTTTTTTTTTATCACATTTTGTAATTTAATTTATTTTTATCACATTTGATTGGAGCGAGAAATAATTTATTAATATTTGACTGAGCATTTGTAATATTCTATCTTTTGCAAACTCCTATAAAATTTAAATTATTTTAAGAACAAAATTGGGATTCGGATGTGGGTAAAAGTTGATTTTATACCAACCAATAAGAATGTGCCATGTAGGCATTCTAAAGTAACACTGAATGGAGCTATGTGCATGGTATCCGTTCCTATTGCCTTCAACCTCTCTCCCTCCCCAATCTCTGCAAATCTGGAAAGAGAACACATTGTTTCTCCATCTCCCACCCCGACACAAAACCATTTCTATCATATGTCCGGATAGTGAAGGGGATGCTCGAAGCTTTTATTTCTCAAAGCCACAAAGCCATTTCTGCCAGCTTTTCGTGAGATCCATATACCGACAAAATCATAATCAAACAGACCGTGTCCAATCCCACCAGTTTGTTCTTCATTTGGACTACAGTTCTCTGTTTTCTGCATATCTTCAAACAATTCCAACCTTCCATTCCCATACAACACAGACTTGAATTCAAATCGTGATGGTTTTAGTCCCCACACGCGCATTTCTTCAAACGTGTTCTCGACTTCACGAGGCCGATCCATTATGCACAAACCACTCACCATCAATTTGTAACCTTGACTTTTTACGTAAATAGAATCAGAATTTTGAAGAAGCTGATTTAGGCGAGCATAAGAAGCATTGAAACCTCGCTGTGAATCTTGCTTGGGGTGAAACTCGATCAAGTTGTAGTAGAAAAGATTTTCCCTTTGGTCGAAGTAATCACAGTCCAAATCGATTTTCGTTTGAAGTTATTCTCATTTGGTCATTAATGATTTCTGGGTATTGAGTAAGGACAGTTATTTTCATTTAGTCAAGATTGTCGATGTGGATGTGGGCGTCGGCACGGTAAAAGGAGATGATGACGTCACAATTATAATGGAGTGGGGGAGGGAGAAAGAGAGAGAAGAGAAAAGGAGATTGAAGAAATTTGATGCAGGTAAGTGGAGATGGATATTGGTGGTATGTCCTACGTGGCCAAATTCTATTGCCTTGGTGTGAAAGTTGGATTTTCATCTATCTGACGGAAGCTTTTCCATTATTTTAAAGATTCCCAGTCAAATGTGGACTTTTTTTGGGACACAAATCATTCAAAATTTGGTCATCCTTCTTATTTGATCAAGCCAATAAAGATGTTGGAGGTCCCTCGTGTTTTCTTCAAAAATAGGTCTAGGGTTTGAGTCCCTCTTGTTTTCATTGAAAATGACTCTAGGGTTTGGTGGTCTGGCTTTGTTTCTTTGATTCAACCTTCTTCAAAGTGGGTTTTTAGAGCTAATAGTTACGATGGAAGACAATCTTGTGAGGCAATGGGAAAATCTTAAGTTATCGACAGAGAAAAACGAGGTTTTCGCGATCCAAAAGGAGAGCTTGAAGATTAGAGGAAGGGGAGGGGAGTTTGGCATTATATGAGGCATTATGTCAGGCAAAGAGGTGAACTCTGAAGCTCTCCGATCTACAATGACCAAGGTTTGGAATCTGTTTGGTTGGATTAAGTTCAAGGAAATGGGGATCTAAGATTTCTTGTGGAGTCCCAGTATTTAAGTGACAAGGATAGAGTGCTGCTCCTTGGTAGACCATGGTTTTTTTATCGACATTTGGTCTCGCTCCAAGAAGTTGATGATAATGTTCCTTTAAAAGATACAAAATTTCAGTTTGAACCCTTTTGGATTCAGTTGTATGGCTTACCCCTAGCTTCGATGAATGAAGAGATAGGGAAAGATCTGGCCTCTTCAATAGGATTAGTTATAAAAGTTGAGACCGACTTGGAAGGGATGGCTTGGGGTGATTGCCTCAAAGTGAGGGTGGTTATTGACATGACAAAGCCTTTGTTAAGAGGTAAGTGGGTTCAATTAGATGATAAGAAATATTGGGCTTCGATCAAGTATGAGCGCTTGCAAGCATTCTACTTCAAATGTGGTGTCTTAGCTCATAATTTGAAAAGGTATCTAGGTACAAGGGAAGACTTACAGAAGGGGGAGGTAAGTAGCTATCAATTTGAGGGGTACATCGAGGAATCCTAGATTCTATGAAACACGTAAATATGGGGGTAAAGAAGGAGAGAATCAGGTTAAGGATGATGAGGGTTCCCATAAAAAGGATGATAGGATTCTAAAGGTGTATACACCGACCAAAAATGAAGAGTCTAGACAGAGGGAACAGAGAGGTGTTGTTATTAAAGAAGAAAAGAAGGTTAACACTAAGGTGGATTGCTGTCTAGAGGAGAAGGGGGAGTATTCAACAAGCGATGGGTATGAGGAAGGGGATGTTGGGTCGGCTCTCTCAAAATATGGACACTATTGATGAAGTAGAGGCCATAACTAAGAAAATGGCCTCTTGGAAAAGAAGGGCCCGAGGTATTTGTTAGAAAATGGCCTCAAGAAAGTTTGCCCCAAGAAGATTTAATGAAAGATAGTAGGAAAATGGAAGCACATGAGGAGTTTTATATGAGAGGTAAATGGAAAAAAAAAAAGTTAGAGCATGAGGGCTTGAGCTTAATTGATGAAGATGACACGGTGGTGACTGCTAGGAAGCCCTACCAAGAACAATTATTGGCTTGACGTGGAACTGTAGTGTAACGCCTTAATTTTTTTTTTTTAAAACTATGCATGCACCTAAACTTACTAATTAAGTGCAATGCAGGATGCAACGGAAAATGGTAAATCTTCAATACATGCAAAGAGATCTAATTTTTGCATAAATAGATCACATGGCATATTAAAACTATATCCTTCATAATTTTTCATTTATCATAACATATCGAATCCAGAACTTACATAACCCAGTTAGTTCTTTTCTAACAAATATCTCTTCCTGCCTTATGATATTCTTGCTATTCCACTTGATCCCATACGTAAGATCATTCCCTTATGAGAGAAGTATTCTGTAGGACCCTTGGGACTCCTTAGAATCTCCTATAATGTCTAAGTCTCATGACAATTTATTACTCTTGCAACACCATCTATCATTCCTGATGAAATGATATATAAAATATAAAATAGTGAGATTTTTAAGAAATCTTAGTAAGTACACAGTCAACGAATTATGACATAGATGACATAAGAACTTATCATACATTTCAATGCTCAGAGACATATATATTATAAAAATGCTTTATGAGACTCATGCATGACTTAAACTTATATTCTTCATGGACTCATTTTATCATATTTAAACTCTTATTTCTTTTCTTTCGTAACATTTTGTATCTTACTTGTTTCGTATCATTGACAGACGTCCCCATTGAATATTTTTTTATTTCGTATCATTGACAGGCTTAGGTCCCTGCCGACTTTCATATCCTTGATAGACTTAGGCCCTGCCGATTTTCACATCCTCGACAGGCTTAAATCCATGCCGGTTTTTAAATACTCGATAAGTTTAGGTCCCTGCCAGTTTTCAAATACTCAACATGCTTAGGTCCCTACCGGTTTTCAAATACTTGACAGGCTTAGGTCCCTGCTGGTTTTCACATACTAGACAGGCTTAAGTCCCTATCGGTTTTCACATACTCGACAGGCTTAGGTCCCTGTTGGCACATCAGTCATACGGGCGTATCGCTGGTCCCCATCATGATGTGTCTAACTTATTTATAGATCTTATTCTTAGTTGTTCATTTTTTATTCTTATGAATATTTCTCAAATACATGTCATGCCATTCTTTCTTCAAACCCATCACATACTTGGACATGCATGTACTTTTAAACTTTATGTTGTATGCACATCCAATACATCATATATCATATAGACTATACTTATTTTTCATAGATAACTTTTCTTATTTGGATCATTTACGTTTATATAAAGAAAAGCACTGAATTTAAATATAAAGTATATCTCGCTCGAGCTAGATATTGAGCGAGAGTCGAGTGAAGTCTTTGGTTGCACTTCGCTTGAGCCAGACAACGAGCGAGGGTCAACCTAGAAGCAGTCAGGGTATCTCGCTCGAGCCAGATATCAAGCGAGATTCGAGAGAAGTCTCGAGTTGTACTTCGCTCGAGCGAGAGTCTAGCGAAGGTTTATTTTATTCTTCGCTCGATCCTTAGATCAAGCGAGGGTCAAGTGAGATTACTGCACTTAGGATTTTTCAACTTAAAACATGCATTTCTTTCACACCAACCTTATTTTTTTCTTATTAAAACATAAATCTATGTTCTTATATTTTTCTTATCATTTTCCATGACCAAGAAAACAATCCATAATCTCATAGATTTCATTTCAATCCTATAAACAATGATTATGCTCAAACAAGTAACATACATGATCTAATCATCAATTCACTTATTCTATATCAATATTAGGTTAAATTTTATACTTAAAAGTTTCTCCAAAGCTTGAAATGGTGATTGAACCAAACTCCTACAAATTTCTCTTCAAAGTTACTCAATAGCACACTATGGTAGTGTTTAGAGATTTAAGGTTTTTTAGGAAGGCTTTTCTTTGTTTCTTCTCAATCTAGTCGTGTGTTTTTGCTCTAGGGAAATAAGAGAACCACTACATATATATATATATATATAGATGAGGGAGGGGCGAAATCATAGGCATAAGGGGATAGATTTTCCTCAAGGTAATCGGTTTCCACCCTTAGAGCCGTGTATGAGCTTCCAAGCTCTTTAGGCTCATCATCATCCCTAGAGTTTAGGCTTAGTTGGTCCTATTTCTATCCAAGGGTCATGTTTATACCACTTATATGCATATCTTGATCAATGGTTAGAATCATTCCAGCACATGAAAAGAAAAGACAAAGTGACAAAGTAATATGATAGTTTCTTCAAATGAGGTGTATCCGTCTACTTCAATCCTAAATAAATCCTTGATCTATTTCAATTCTTAGAAAACTCACAACATGAAAGTTTCATATCATCCTCTTAAAATTCTATAGGATTTTGAATCACCTTATTCTGAGATCAAATAAGAGAGATATGCTTAATACACCAAAATATGCCCAAATCACCCGAGAACACTCAATCCGAGTTCTCCATTTATTTTCCTTTATTTTTTTATCCACCAAGGCTTCTAGACCAATTCATCTCCTCATGACACATACTTTTACACATGTCAAGACCTCATGAAAATTGATAGTCAATCAAAATTCTTTTCACATGGCCGAATATAGGACAATTTATCTAAGTCGGTTATCAATTGGACTTAACCCAGAGCCGTCCATTTCACACCAGATTTAGTCCTTGATCCGTTATTTATCTTCATAAACCCAAAAAATAAAAGTTCTAGATATATGTTTTAAGGTTCTATAAGAACTAGAATCACTTCATTCTGAACTCACATGAACAAGATATGATTTTTCTACTAAAAGTAGACAGATAAGCCCAAGAATATTAATCCAGGCAAAGTCAATGCCTATCTATCTCCAATTCAAATCTGCCACTTCAATCTTCATTTCGTATTTGATTAAATCCATATTTATTAAAACTCAAAACATATAAATTGTAGATATTCCTATTAGATTTTCATAGCCTCTTAAATCACTCAAATATGATATCAAATGAACAAGTTATGGACATTCTACTAAAAGACGTCAAAACTCTCTCTATATCTCGCTCGACCCAGATATCAAGCGAGAGTCGAGCAAGATCTCGAGTTAAACACTTTTTCCACATAATACAAGCCACTATTGTACCCAATACTACTCCTAACCTTCCAACATACAATTATAAGTCTTTTTTTTTATTATACTTATTCCTTATTTGATCAACCTTCAATAATCATGCCACATATTAAAATTAAATAGATATTTAAAAATCTGGGTTATGACATGTAGGGGTTTGGAGAGTGCCTCTACAATTAGGGAGCTTCAAATGTTAGTCAATCTGAAACCCCAAATTTTATCTTTTTTAGCGAAAGCAAATGTGAGAGACATAAGGTGGAAGGGATCTGGAATAAATTAGGCATGGATGCCAGTTTTGTTGTTGATAGTATGGGGTGGAGTGGCGGCATTGCCTTTTGTGGCATGGTAGAATGAAGTTTACCCTGGAGTCCTATTCTCAGCATCATATATCCTTATGGTATGAGGATGAGGGGAACTCTCAGAGGGTTTTGATGACAGGGTTTTATGGGTATGCTGAAACAGCTTGCAAATTCCTAAGTTGGAACCTTTTAAGGATGCTGAAACCGAAAGTTGAGTCCCCATGGATCTGCTTTGGAGACTTTAATGAAATTCTGTTACAGGATGAAAAATATGAGGTTGCTCAAAGATCTTAAAATCAGATGGAAAATTTCAGGCAATGTTTAGAAGAGTGTGAACTATGTGATTTGGGGTATGAGGGCTTAAAGTACACATGGAGTAACAGAAGGGACATGCCTGATTTTACTAAGGAGCCTTGGGACCGAGTACTAGGCAATGGGAGTTGGTTAAGCAGATATGGGACTCACAAATTTGTTAATATGGGGGCTCTCAATTTGGATCATAGTCCCATTCTCATGAAGTGGCAAGCAAGATGTAGCAGGAGGGAGCTTGAGGAAGATAACATGAGTAGAGCTAAGATCTTCAGATATGAGGCTAGTTGGAGCTTGCGAAATGAATGCATTCAAATTATTAATAGTAGCTGGAATGAAAGGCAAGGAGTCCAGGGGTCTAATTTAATGGCTATTCAAGAAAAGTTATTTAGATGTAAAGAGGCATTGCAAGTATGGAGCAGGGAGAATTGAAATCTGTTTAAAAATGAGATGAAGAGGACCATGTCCAGATTGACAAAATTACAGAAGGAGAATATAGGGGCAAATAATAAAGAGATTGGAGCATTAAAAAGGGAAATTGATCATAGATTGACAGAGGAAAATGTGAAATGGCAGCAGAAAGCAAAACATAGGTGGTTAAATAGGGGTGACAGGAATACGAGATACTTCCACAGCTTTGCTAATCACAGAAGGAAAACAAACGAGATTAAGAGGATCCGGAAGGCAGATGGCACTAATACTCAAAATCTCCAGAAGGTCCTTGAGGTATTTAATTCATTTTATCTTGATCTTTTTAATTCTCAAATGCCTATTAATATTGATGAATGCCTTGGTAGCATGCCTTGTAAGGTTGATAATGAAATGAATAGGAATCTGACTAGACCCTTTCCAGAGGAGGACATTAAAGAGGCCTTATTCCAGATGAATCCCTTGAGGGCCCTAGGGCCCGATGGGTTCTCTCTCCTTTTACAACAATAATTGGGCCCTAGTGAGGACTGATGTGACTAGGGCGGCATTGGAGGTGCTTAATTAGGGGGGAGATTTAAATAATATTAATGATACTTATATTGTCCTCATTCTCAAGATTAAAAACCCGAGAACAATTTCAGACTTTAGGCCCATCTCCTTATGTAATGTGATGTATAAAGTTATTTCTAAGGCTGTTGCTAGTAGACTCAAGAAGGTATTGCCTCATATCGTCTCCCCTACTCAGGGAGCTTTTATTCCGGGGAGAAATATATAGGACAATGTGATGATAGCCTTTGAGACACTTCGCACTATGAATGAGAGGTAAAAGGGGAAGCAATGACATATGGCTGTTAAGTTAGATATGAAGAAAGCTTATGATAAGGTGGAGTGAGTGTTTTTGAGCAAAACTATGGAGAAAATGGGCTTTAATTCCTACTGGATTAATCTGGTTATGAGATGTATCACTTCCACCAAAATCTCTCTATTGATTAATGGTAGGCCTCAGGAGTCTTTTTCTCCCTCTAGAGGTATAAGACATGGGGATCCTCTATTCCCCTTATCTGTTCTTGCTGGTGGCGGAAGCTCTTAGCAATATGGTGAAGCAAGCTGAAACATCCCAGTTATTGCATGGCTATAGAATTAGCAGGGGTAGCCCGAGTACCAGCCATTTGTTTTTTGCAGACGACAGTCTGTTATTTTGTAGAGCTTTGGCAAAGGAATGTGCCAATTTAAAGCAGATTTTAAACATTTATGAGAGTGCATCTGGTCAGCAAGTGAATATGGCTAAGATTGTTATTTTCTTCAATGCAAATACTAAAAAAGAGGCTAGGAAATATATCCAGCAGATTTCGGGTTCTAAGGGTAATGCATCCTATGATACTTACCTAGGCTTACTGACTGTGGTAGGAAGGTCAAGGATGAAGGCATTTAGAAGAATCCTGGATAGAATAAGGGGGATAATTAGCAATTGGAAGACGAAATTCCTCACACAAGCAAGGAAAGAAATTTTATTGAAGGCTGTAGTTCAATCCATTCCTACTTACACCATGTGGCTGTTCAAATTGCCTAAGGGCCTTCTTAGGGAGATGAACAATATAATGAAAGACTTTTGGTGGAGTTTCATGAGTAAAGAGAAGAAAGTGAATTGGGTAGCTTGGGAGCGAATGACTAGAGCTAAGAATTTAGGGGGTCTCGGTTTTAGAGACTTTGATAATCTTAATCTAACCTTGTTGGAAAAACAAGGCTGGAACTTAATTCAAAATCTGGACTCCTTAGTGGCCCAAATTTTAAAAGCTAAATATTTTCAAGATTCTGATTTTCTAAATGCGAAATTGGGGCTAGACCTTCATTGATATGACGGAGTATTTGTGCAACTAGAAAGCTTATTTTCAAAGGCTCTATGTGGAGAATAGGAGTTGGGAGGGATACTATAATTTGGAAGAGTAGATGGATTCAAAGACCCTCTACTTACAAGGTGCTAACCCCGATACAAGTTCTCAATCCTGACACAAGGGTCTATGATCTAATAGATTGGAGAGACAAATTATGGAATCAGGAATTAGTTAATAATGTTTTTAGAGAAGAAGATAAGGAGCTAATCCTAAGAATGCCTATTAGTAATAGAGATGTGCGGACAAGCTTATTTGGTTGGGTAATAAAAGTGGGAAGTTCTCGGTTAGGAGTGCTTATCACAAGCAAATAGAGCTGTAAGCAGATGAAACATGGCAATCTTCAAGGTAGAATTGCAGTAACTTTGATTGGTCAAAAATTTGGAAGATGGATGTTCCGAATGTTACTAAAGTATTTATCTGGAGGGCTTGTCTAGATGCCTTGGCCACTAAAGTCAATCTGTATAAGAGGAAGTTAATTGATTCTCCCTTTTGTTAGATTTGCAGAGAGGAAGAAGAGAACACTGCCCATATATTGTGGAACTGCAGAGCAGCTTGTGATGTGTGGAGTCAATGTCACTCGAGCTTACAGAAGAAAGCTATTAGGTCTGGTAGGTTTATTGATATTTTCTATGAGATCTATGAATCATGTAATGGAGAGGTTGTGAACCAGTTTGCTATGGTTGCCAGGGGGTTATGGATGAGAAGAAACAAGCTAGTTTTTGATAATATTTTGATCCATCCTAATTAGGTTGTTCAATCAACCATCATGCTGTTAGAAGACTTTAAGTTGGCTCAGACAACGCTGGTTCAGAACAATTTGCCTGATCACCAAAGTAGCTCAGTTTGGCATACTCCTCCAAGGGGCTATATTAAGATCAATTGGGATGCTGTGCTGTGCAAAGCTCAGAAGATAGTGAGAATTGGCCTGATTGCAAGGAATGATAGTGTGTTAGTTATTGCCAAGAAGAAACTTTCTATTAAATCGTTTCTAGATCCCCTCCTTGCTGAAGCTTTGGGTGCAAGAGAAGCAGCAATTTTGGCAAGGGAGATGGGCTTTCAACGGGTTATTATTAAGGGTGACAATCTTCAAATTGTAAGGAAATTAAAGTCGGGTTTTGGTAGAAATGATTGGATAGGCATTGTTATTGAGAATTTATGTAATTTTCTTTGTCCTTTGTGCTTGCATGTATCTCATATTAAAATAGAGGGGAATAATGATGCTCATAGTTTAGCTAAAGCTGCATGTAGGCTAGCGAGAGGTGTGGTTGATCTGGTTCAGTATCGTAATCCACTTTTGTTTTCTTGTTAATGAAGAGTTGGACTTCTGGTGCCCCTTTTAGAAAAAAAATAAGAAAGCCAATAAAGATGTTAAGGGATTGCCCATAAAATGAAAAGAGAATTGTTATAAATATAAAAAAATTACAAAAAAAAATCATAGATTAATATGATTTCATAATATTTATTAAATTTGTTTTATAATAAAAATAATTTATTATCTAATATATCATATCAAATTAATTTATAAATTTATTTTTATATAATTATTTTTTACTAAAATATTTTTCAAATGAAAAAGGACTAGTTGACGTAAGAGTATTTTTAATGGATTTGTTAAAAATTATCATTTAAAAATTATAATTCTGTATAAATATTAAAAAAATTTGAATTATTTTAATATTTATATAAAATTATATTTTTTGAAAGATAATTTTAACGAATATATTGAGAATGCTCTTAACAACAAAGTTACAAACAACAAAGAAAGAAATCAGGAAATCAAAATCCTATCCTCTACCATTTCTCCTTCTCGAAGATAACGTAAACAAGCGGTCGGTGCTTTATCCCTCCTCCTCTAGTCTCTATTTTGCGAGCGAGCGCGCGCCATGAGCACCTTGACCGACCTTCCTCCCTTCTTTCGCACCCAATGTCCTCTTCGTCTCCGCCCAACGCGTTTCTCCACTTCCACCGCTTCTGTATTCCTCCCTTTTCCTAACAGACGAACCCGCATTCGCTGCTCCATCGCCAAGGAGGAACCCGCGATCTCTTCTCCCTCCTCCTCCACCTGGGAGACAGACAGAAGGCACTCCGGCACGGTGGACTGCGTTGTCGTCGGCGGCGGAATCAGCGGCCTCTGCATCGCTCAGGCCCTCGCCACCAAGCATTCCGATGTTGCTCCCAACGTCATCGTCACAGAGGCCAGAGACCGCGTTGGCGGCAACATTGTCACCGTCGAGAGGGATGGTTATCTCTGGGAAGAGGGCCCCAATAGCTTCCAGCCCTCTGATCCCATGCTCACCATGGTGGTACGTACGCCTCACACTAACTAGGGTTTGTGCTTTTTGCCTAGTTTGATATTAGTTACTGCAAATTAGCTTTGTTCTTTGCTCGAGCTGAGTTGAACCGAAGCCTGTATCCGCTTCAAAATTGTCGTCCTAATTTATTGCGATGCGAACCCGTATACCTACCTTGAAATGTTCAACTCGAGTACGTTCTGGAGCCACATTATTTGGATAGGTACTGTAGTTTATTTATTTATTTATTTTTGGTATGGATAATGAGATTTTGTTAAACTAAGTAATAGGCATTGCCCAAGTACACGCAGGAAGTAAAAAAGAAAGAGCACCTAATTACAAGCTAGGATCTAGAAAAGGAAACAAGGAAATTATGAAAATCAGCCCCATCAAGAACAATAGCAGAAGCCCAAAGAAATAATGTATGGAAGAATACGCCTCTAATCTCTCACAGCGAGCGATCTCTATCTGCAAAACTACTGCCGAGCCAAATGCACCACATAAGGCATAAAGAACTCATCTCAACCCATGGCTTCGTTTGGTGTAGGCACTGTTGTTTATTGTTTCAGATGATCCTAAATTAAGTGTTCTTTCACGTAGAGTCAGATTGTTCATGATTTTTATTCCACGTAAGGCACGATTTCATTTTTGGTGAAGATTTTTGTTGTTGAGTTTTTGGTTCTTTTCTATTGCATTTTTTTTAATAGGTGGATAGTGGGTTGAAGGATGATTTAGTTTTGGGTGATCCGAATGCGCCTCGCTTTGTGTTGTGGGATGGGAAATTAAGGCCGGTCCCATCCAAGCCAAACGATCTTCCATTCTTTGACTTGATGAGCATTGGTGGCAAACTCAGGGCTGGCTTTGGTGCTCTTGGCATCCGTCCTCCTCCTCCAGTTTGTCCTCTTCCCCACTTTGTTTCTTATTAACTCCATTTATTTTTGTTTACTGCCAGAAACTCATGCCCAATGACATTAAACACTCAATATGCCTGCATTCTTAAATTGAAGTTCTCATGTCTTGTAATGTTTACAAAAGTGACAGGGGCGTGAGGAATCAGTTGAGGAGTTTGTGCGTCGTAATCTTGGTGATGAGGTTTTCGAACGCTTGATAGAGCCATTTTGCTCAGGTTAAAACCTACAGCTTAGCCTATTTCATCGATCACTCTGTTTCATCCTGTAGTTCCATTAAATTCTATTCTTCTTCGTAGAATTTGTGAATGGTCTGCAATATGCGAGGACTTCTTTATCCTTGGTTTTATGGCTGCCGTGTTGACCTGAATATTGTCTTATCCAGGTGTCTATGCAGGTGATCCTTCAAAACTAAGTATGAAAGCAGCCTTTGGGAAGGTTTGGAAGCTTGAGCAGAATGGTGGTAGTATTATTGGTGGCACTTTCAAAGCAATCCAGGAAAAAAATAGTGTCCCCAAGCCACCTCGAGATCCGTAATCAAATTATTGAAGCTTATCTTATGATTGTATTATTAATTTATGAGTCTATTATTAATCCTTGTCAATGTTCTGAACTTAATTATCATTTAGGCGTCTACCAAAACCAAAGGGCCAAACGGTTGGTTCTTTTAGGAAAGGGCTTACTATGTTGCCAAATGCAATTTCTAAGAGGTACCCATTGAAAAGGATAAATATTTCAGTTGGAAAGGCAGCCATCATAATACAATGGAAGAAGTTAACTTGTAGTTTTTTATGTTGTTGGCAGCTTGGGCGGGAAAGTAAAATTGTCTTGGAAGCTTTCAAGCATTAGTAAGTTGGATAAAGGAGGTTATAATTTGACATATGAAACACCACAAGGATTGGTTTCTCTTCAGAGCAACAGTGTTGTCATGACGGTTCCTTCCCATGTGGCGAGTAGTCTGTTGCGTCCTCTATCTGTATGCTTCTTTCTTGAATAGCTTTTAAGAAATAGTCTTCTAGTCACTGCTATTGTTAGTAATATGTGTTTTTTAATAAAAATATCTGCCTTTAGGCAAGGCACCATTTTTTCATTTATTTACTCTTGTTTATGAAAACTATGATTTGAAATTTATTATTAGTTATTGACAATCTTATAAAGAAAATGATTCTATCATTTTGTAAATTGCAATTCTAGGTTTTCTAATGACTTTAATATTTTTCTTTACCTATTCTATAAAGCTTATTTCAATCCACTAAGTTTGGTGCATGGTTATCACAATGATTTTATGTACAAATAGTATTAGCTCAACAATCTTGATAGAAACTTATTTATAAATGTTGAGGTAGCACTTAGTAAAATTTATATCTGGATCTGAGCTTTCTTGTGATTGTAGACTGGTTTTCGTATGGATGTTAGGTGAACTGGTAGAAAGAAAGTGCCATGTCAAATTTGTGCTCCCAGATGCTCCCAACTCTTTCTCATCGATACAGCATGATGTATCTATGTTTAGGACTTTGTTTTCCAGGTAGGGTGGCCAAAAGATCCGAATATCCAGTCACTCCTGTGTCACCTACCTGAGACTGACCAACACTGATTGGTTTCTTATTGCTTGCTAAGGAAGTGCAGTTCCCGTTTTGCAGAAAATGTGTTTTTTAAAAACCAGTTTTCTCCTTCAACTGTCCCTCTCTCTTTTTGTCTCACTTCTTACCCTTGTTTCTTCCCTCCTCTCCCTCTTTTCTTACTCATCAGAACTTATATGTCACCTCTTGGCTTTTGCTTCTCAATTCTGACCCTTTACCCATCCCTGTTGTCCTGTCTCATCATGTCAGCCCCTCTTGGCTCCATTCCTCCTCACATCTGCACTGGGTTGCTTATAACTATGGTTCACAATTTTTGAGACGACTTGTACGCATAAGATGGACTTAGTGAGTTAGAATTGAGAGGTTTGAATTATTTAATTAGGCTAGGTTTGGGTGGTGGAGTATTCTTAGAATATTTCATTACTATTCATTATTTTATTATTACTTTTCACATACTTTTCACTACTATTCAATATTTTATTATTATTATTTTACTACTATTCACTGAGTCTAAGATCACCTCACTACCCAAACACACCTTAAATGGGTTGGGTTAGGGTTTACTCATATACGATCAATTCAATTTGACATGACCTGAACCCACACACGAGATTCATAGTTGACAAATTTTCAACCCACAAAACCTGACTTAAAATTTGTGAGGGAGGGAGGGAAATTCAGTGTTTCTTTAATTATATGTTTTTATTTTGTTTTTCTGTCTGTTTCAGTCAGGATGACTCAAATGGGCTGAGCCAAAACTGAAACTTGGCCCAAACCACCTACAGTAGTAAGTTAGTAATTGGGATGCGGTTTAGTGGCCTTTCTGACTGCTGATACTGTTGGGTCTGCCATTGGACTCCACACTGACTGATTGGTTTGGTGGTCACCTCTACTTGAGCATATGCTCAAACGTTATCTGGTTTTAGTGTTTACATAAAGCTTTAATGTTATTCTAATTTGTTTGGGAGTATTCAAATTTTAGTATATCAGCTATCTTGATAGTCTATGGAAGTTTGATACAGATTCTTATCCCAGATTTTGTTTCTAAGTTAAAAAGTCATTATATGCCATATGGTAATTAGCTTTTAGTCTATTGAATCCTTCAAAGTTGAGAGCAGATAAATATCTAAGGTGCATATTTTACCTCCTTGTGATTTATATTCTTTTCAACAACTAAAGCTATGTTTCCAGGGCATTCTGTGTGATTGTCTTCAACGGTGGTTTGTGGTAGCATGGACCTATCTTTATGTAGCATGGACCCATCTTATTACATGATATATGTTCTCTGCACCATTGAAATCGTATTTCTTTGCTGGACGATTGATGGCGTTGTTTGCCTTTGCTTAATTTGTTAGAATGAAGCAGAGACCAGCATAATCTTCTTCCACCTGTTTTATTTTTACAGGTTGGTGCTGCAGATGCACTTTCAAAATTTTATTACCCACCAGTTGCATCTGTGTCCATTTCATATCCGAAAGAAGCAATTCGAACAGAACGCTTGATAAATGGTGAATTAAATGGGTTTGGTCAATTGCATCCACGCAGCCAAGGGGTAGAAACTTTAGGTATATTTGCTTCAATTTACTTATAAATATATATATATATATATTTACTCCAATTTATAATTTCCAAAAACATTGGCTTCGATTTAGCATTTAATTGTCGCTTTGACTCATTCTTAACCATCTGTTTCTACCAAATGTAATGGTAGAAAGTTTGATTTAAGAATTGATATTTTTTAAGGAAGCATTGACAATTGCCTTCCAGATTTAGCATGTGATTTTTGTGGGTGTTGCAGGGACTATATATAGCTCATCACTTTTCTCCAATCGAGCACCAGCTGGAAGGGTTCTTCTATTGAACTATATTGGAGGAGCTACAAATCCTGGCATTTTATCTAAGGTACGGTGATAGAGATGATTCAATTCATGACTAAGGGTATTATGGTGGTAAGGCTGGTCGAATCGAAAACCGAGTTAATGCTTTTTGTGAACTCTAAGCAGGTGTTCTTCAATGGCCTAATGATTCAATTCAACTTATTTATCAGGGAAGAAAAGAAAAATAAGAAATAAAGAAGGGAAACAGAAAAGGGAAGGAGAAAGGGAAGACGTTGTGACACATATGATTACTTAAATTGGATTATATTTTATCTGGGAGATCTAATGTGAAACTCTCATCTAGTTTAATTATTTAATCACAATACATATTTTCTTTTCATCTCTCTTTCTATCTGTTTGGAACTTAGTCCCTTGTATAAGCTCAGATATTGCATATCAAGATAATGGTTGGTCTAATTCTCACCTATATAATTTTTCCAGCTTTGATATTGTGTACATAGTAAATACTTTATACTTTCTTCTATGTCTTCCCATGCCATTTTGTTTTTGTTTTTTTAGTAATTTTTTCTCCTTGGCCTATGCCACTGTTTTTAATTACAGACAGAGACTGAACTTGTTGAAGCAGTAGATCGAGATTTGAGAAAAATACTCATAAAGCCTAATGCAAAGGATCCACTCATGCTGGGTGTGAAGAAGTGGCCCCAAGCCATTCCACAGTTCTTGGTAGGGCATCTCGATCTTCTGGATGCTGCAAAAGCTGCTCTCAAAGATACTGGGTTTCAGGGGCTTTTTCTTGGAGGAAACTATGTATCCGGTGTTGCCTTGGGCAGATGCGTTGAGGGGGCGTATGAAGTTGCAGCTGAGGTGACTGATTTCCTATCACAGTATGCATACAAATAGTGTCAGTTACAGAAGCTTTAGGAAATTGATGCCCTTTCACTAATTGAGGGCTTATCTTTTGCTATGCGATAGGTGGATATTTGTCGCCCTGTATGTGGAGAGGGGTTTTGTTTTTTTGTCTATTTACCCCTTAGGCATTTGTTCAGGATCTTATTGGACTTGTAGTTACTGAGCTTCTCCGTCATTAAAGATCTCTCCAATGCCATTTATAATATTTGCGCTTCAGAGATTAGTACAGAAGAGCACTCATGCAAAAACATTTTCCATTGTACAACTTGCCCCTTAATTTGTGCCGCGATTGGTAAGGACACATCTAGGACATACAATAAGGCATTTAACATCTTGGTGTCAGCATGAATTGTCCGGACATATTGTAGGGGCACGCTTGAATTCCGATCTCCCGGTAGAAACTGTGTTATTTTATTTGTGAGGTGGGTCATGTGGCCCCAAGTCTCTAGTCATGTCATGTCCCATATCTAGACAAGGATGCCTTCTCGAATCTCATCTAAACTATGTATAGAATTAGGTGACATGTACAATGCACGAATCACAATAGTCTTCAACTTTGGACATAATCTTCTTTGAAATGTGCCTAGACATTGTTCTATCATCCAGGTACACTGGACAACTGATCTTTTAAAAAGGAATTCTCATTCAGATACTAGCGTAGAAGAAAAGTCAAAAGTCTTGAAGCCTAGCACTACGTAGCCAGACGGCCAATAGCGTGAACCTTGATGACCCACGAGACGCCTAGGTTTCTTGATACATGTATCAGGATTTAAAGACAAGTTTTGATAGACGTCACGCTGCAATTTATGGGCAATGAGAGAAAAAGGTCCGTAAAGTAGGAGTCTGAAATGGGGCATGCCCGGGCCTGGTCTAGGAGACATGCTTACGTGGGGGAATTCAAAAGCAAATCACAAGTTTGACTGAGAAAAGATTGAAGAATTAAACATGTTGATGGAGAATGGAGATAGAATTGGGGTTGGAAGAACAGAGACGGGGTAGAAAGAATGGGAAAAGGGAAAGAGAATTTGGTCCTAAAGTGTCCAAGACATTAAAGGGTTCTGGAAACTGGAAAGAGTGGGCTATGTGGGTAAACATGTGTTCTAAGTTTAACAAAAATACTGTGTCTGTAGACCAACAAACATATGATGCTTAATTGAAGCAACATCATGGTAGGGGTGGTGGGGAACATCTTCCTTTTCTTTTCTTTATTTTTTTCTTTTATCTTTATTTTCCCCCCCCACCTGTTTGTAACTTGTCAATTCTTCCTGGCAATAGGGCGTATCTTTAGGTCCAAGCAAGATTTTGCTTATTACCCCTGTGAAGAGAGAAAGGAGGAGCATCATATCATACACGTGAATTGTACACGTGGGGGAGAGATGTTTAGTGCAGAAGCAATCAAGAATGGTTAAAATGCTTTTTTCACGTCTTTTTTTGTTTCAATCTTTTCCTTGTGTTTACAAATTTAGTCGATAGCATGTCTCCATGATAGGATCTCGGGTATCCTCTTTCGATAAAAAGCATTAGCTGGTAAGATTTGCTAGTCTAAAGTAATTATAGAGGAAACTAATTTTATAAGCAAACCTTTTTTTCCTGTTTTCGGACAGACAAAAAGAGACGGTGCTATTATTAAAACAATGATGGGGTTTTTTTTTTTTTTTTTTCATGTGTGTATGCAACGGATTGTTTGTGTAATGACATAAAAGAAAAGCAGGATTACAATGTAAGAATTAAGAAATGATTTGGCCATGAAGAAATTTTACGAAAGTAAATTTATAGACTGAAGTGGTACTTCAGATTGAAGTTATGTTAATTTCATGTAAATTTACTTTTGTGAGCTAGCTGTAGCATTTCTTGTAAGAATTACCTTTCTGCCATAAGGTTTAATTTCTTTTCTAAAAATATATATATATATATATCAACAGGAAAAGTATGCAAAATGTATTTGATGGTTTAAAATAAAAAATAGTTTACACCTTCTAAAGTGACGCAGTTTTAGAAATCGGCGCCCCTCGTGGCTATAGAAATCAGAAAACAAGTCTAATATACAATAAGAGTATGAAATACCAATAGAAACTAATGATAATGAATGTACCCATTTTAAATTCTATGTGAAACACAAGAATTCAAGGACCCCATCAATGTCTACAGGCCGATGCCCAAGAAGTCCGAGGTTTCATCTTGCCTGTTGAAGCAGCCCCCATGGTTTATCTCGATAATAATAAAATGGCCGGCGCTTAAAAAAATAAAGGAACCATATTTAAAACCCCATTACTATATACAGATGACAACACGTATGTATCCTCAACATTATCAATACTCTTAATTAATAAGGGTGCATCCCATTCCCATTCCCATTCCCAAGCCCAAAACCGCAACCCAATAATCATATCCATTGAACTCCCTGGTATAGAGATGATTTGGGGCATGCGTGAATTGTATTTTAATACGTATTTCAGGGTTTGTAAAAGTTTAAAGGATCGATGCGTATTCGATCCTCCAACAGTTGTCTACATTCATTTCCTCAAGCACACATGATGTTGTTTGTAGACGCTTTGTCTAAGGAGCAAAGGAAACTTCTTTTGAGTAACAACTTCACTATTTTACAGAATATTGTCTTCAAAATTGTCTGCATTTCCTACTGCAGAATGTTGTTTTCCTCTTTTCACTGACTACAATATAGGCGACAACCACAAGTATTCTTTTTTCCCCTTTGAATTTGGACGTAGTCTGTAATAAGTAATTCTTCAAAGCAAAACTATTCTCCTCTACTCACTACTTTTCCAGTGAAATGTGTTCATATCGTCGACCTGAATAATGAAGAAGTGACTGAAGTGAATAATATCAAACACAAAAATGACTAAAAAATATTATGCACATGAAGCACATTGAGTTTTCCTTTCAATGGAAATCATGATACAAGCCACGTTGCTTCCTTCTCGACGCGTGTACTTGTCGGCCTCCCTGACAGCATTTTCAGGTGGACCAGTCATTTGAAACTAATGCCTCCCCCTCAAACATAATTTCATCTCTCTCTCTCTCTCTCTCTCTCTATTTATTTAAACCAAAGGTGGCGGCTTAGTTTGTCGTCATATCTAGCAATGGGCAGAGCTAGTAGTTCTTGTTCATCTTCAATTGACAGCAGCAAACACCCATCTTTCTCTAGTGCAGCTTCCTCCCCCTCAAAGCTAAAGAGAGATCTCAGCACAGATCTTAGGCTTGGACTTAGCATCTCAGCCTCTCAACACATGAACTGCTCTTCTGCGCCAAGGTATACTCAAAATGATGCCAGCCGTTCATTCACATTCACATTCATATTCTCCAGTTAGAGATCAGTACTCTCATTTGATGAAAACCTTCGTAGTTCTTCCATTTTCATCGTATCTGAACTTTTGTTATTTATGAGTATCATTGTTTTCTCAAATATTTGTATTACTTTTGTTATCAGGGAGGAAACATCGGATTATCCACCAATTACGTCACTTGCAGAAGAAGGAAATGAGTGCAATGAACACGCCACCTTCTTTGTTAAGGTTTACATGGAAGGCATTCCAATTGGAAGAAAACTAGACCTATTGGCTCATGATGGTTACGATGACTTAATAAGGACTCTTGATCACATGTTCAACACCAACATTCTCTGTTAAGTGACTGATGTTTCCTCATTCATATATGTTTTGAGTGGTGTTAATTTGAATCTCTTTTTTATTATGATGAAACGGAGGAATGATTTTGGTTTTTGAAACAGGGGGAGCTGAGGTGGATAGAGTGCATCTTGAGAATTTTCATGTCTTAACTTATGAAGACGAGGAAGGAGACTTGATGATGGTTGGCGATGTTCCTTGGGAGTAAGTTTATCTGAAGATAGAACTACTCATTTCTCTCTTTCCATCATTTTCTCAATATTGCCATTTTTTCTGTTTTCAAATGTAGGATGTTCTTGTCCACTGTAAAGAGATTGAAGATCACAAGGGCAGGCCTGTGCTGATTTAAGTGACTTTGATGCATACTTCTCTTTCTCTCCCTCTCAATTTTGTCGACAGTGGAATGAAATCAATCTAATGTCCTCCAAAGCTTAGTACTATTGTGAAATAGGTTCTGAAGTTGCATATGATATGTACATTCATACATCATACAGGCCATAGTTTTGTCTTCGAGATGAAATATGATATGTACATTCATACATCATACAGGCCATAGTTTTGTCTTCGAGATGAAATATTATTGTATGATCATGATCATGATGTGGTTAACAATCTTATTGTAAAAACGCCTATCAAAGATGACAGATATATTGATGATCTGGGAAGGAAAGTTTGCTACATTGTCCAAAAAAGATAGGACCATCACTAAAAATTTGAAAACAAGCTTTCTATCTAAGATGTATCTTATAACGCAGACAACAGAAACCCATTAGATTCCTCTTCCCCACTTCCTCTTACTAAGGGAAGCAACAGTTCTATACCAAAACTTTCCCAGCACTTCACTCTTGTAGTTGAGTGACCTGAACTAATATATAGGGGATCTACCGTGTGCCAACAAATAATTTATCAAAAAACAATATCTGGGCTGTTTGGACCCCAAGAAACTAGTAACAAACCGGTTGACAGAAAAGAGACGTTTATATTTTAGAAGTTCATTCGGTGCCGTTGTTATCTAATAACTACTCTGATGTATAATACATTCTATCCCTTAAACAAAGAATTAGGACAATCTTACGGACCATGAATCTGTCTCCATCTTCTGAATAGATATGAGGAAATGCATGTATCTAAAATATTCTGTTTCTTCTTATTTAATAGGGTGTGGACTTTAGTTTTTTTTTTTCTTTCTTGTTTTAGATGTTGGGTATTTTATCCAACCCAGAGAAAATTCTTGCCTGCGAATGTTTATCAGGTGGGCCAAACTAAGTTATGAATGACTTGCAGACTTTTTTCTCACAGAACATTTCAGTTTTTAACACATCACTCATGCAGGACATGTTTTTTGTTTCTTTCGTAGGATTTCACAAAGTATATCGAACCTTTTCTGCTTATGAGCAAGATTATACAAGGCTAATGCAATAAACTGACTTGCAGGCTGCAGATAATAATATGCTTGTGTATTTGTTGGTGATTGCTGTTTTAGTATTATCTTTTTTTTTTTTATTTTATTTTTATAAGCGTTGTTTTAGTATTATGGTAATGGTGATTAGCTTCTCTTATAAACTATGATCACTTTTTTTTTTTGAATAACGCTTTTAATATGGATGTTGATACACATATCTGTCTGCCTTTCGGAGAGTTTAGCCTTGGAGATAGTGATCTATGTGGTGCCACAGTTTGTGGATCAGTGAAAGAGGAAGGGTGAGAAGAACTAACTGAATCTCTGTAAACCCAGCCCATATACACTGCCCAGGCCCAATGATTCGGTCTTAAGTCAAATAAGAGGCTTGCTACATGTGAGAAGAAGTGATATATATGCAAACAGAGTATATAAAAATAAATTTATAAATTAAAGTAACTTTATATATTTCGTTAAAAACATTTTAAAACCATAACAATTGATGAATTTATTTTTGTATATTTATAATTAAAAGGTTTGGGAATGGCTGATCTCAACTTTATTTAAAAAAAAAACAAAATTGGTAGTGGCAAAAGCATATTTCATAAGTTAAAAACTGTGGCAGGAAATCTACTTGTAAAAGAGAGACAAACATGCACTAGGGACAGAGAAGCACGGACAAAACACCTGTTATATTAATAGACACTCGGGTCATAAGCCGTCCATTGTCACGTTCTAAATTTGTTAATAGGATTTCTGATTTTCACAATCTAAGTTGGGTCCAGTATCAACATTAAACAGCTCAGCATATCTCTTGAAATATCCAATCCTATCACTGACCCTCCCATCATTGGGTATACCACACTCGAGTCCACCGTTGATAATGTTGGTGACAAGCCCATATCCTGCCGTCCGATTGGCTGCCATGTCAGCTTCTGTGGGGACATATCTCCCAACCATGACATCGTGGCATGAGGGCTTCGGCTTCTGCTGTGTCATCCAGAACCATAGCGCTGTCTTAAATGCGATCAATGAGTTGTTTGCCACGATTTCCGGGTTCCTCAGTCCATCAAATCCCAATGCCTTCCCAGCTGGACCATAATTGAAATTCCTGCCATTAATCATATCAAAGACTAAAAATTAGCTCGGCAGTGATCCGAAAGCAAAAAGCCTATTAAAAGAAGAGTGTTACACCCGTCGTAATCTCATAAACGTGATTCTATATAAGTTTTTATATTTTTATTATAATAAAAAGTAATTTTATAATCTAATATATCACATTAAAATATATTATTAAAATATTTGACTCATATCTGATACATGTATAATGACAAGATGTTAGATATCGGAGCGAGCAGCACGAAATGTAACAGACAAGAATATTTTTATAAATTTTCTTAAATTCGTCCATACACCTATTGTTGATATAGTAAAATTTTTGCCACTTGTACTTGTGGACATAAGTATACCGTTAAACTATATTAAATCTTTGTATAATTTTTTATTGTTTTGTCTTTTAATCATTATGTATTATTTATCATAATTATTGTACAATAATATCGTATATCAATTTATAAAATTACTTTTATCCTCGTTATATTTCTTTTCCTAAATATGAGCATCATTTGTTACTTAACAAGGAATAACTTCTTACCAAGATAGTTGAATGGGACCTCTTCCTTTGTAAGATTTGCCAGCGTAGCAGGGCCATTCCCTGTTGGTAGAGTCACAGTAATTGCTTTGGGGACTAACTTCCTCTTTAAAGCACAAACCCCATGCATAAGGTCCATCGGGTGCGGTTGCCCACCCACCTGTGGTCTCGTGCGAAATCTGAGCCAGAAATGCCGCAACTTCGCGCTTTCGCGTCGCTGAACTTCCAATGGCACCGAATTTTGGGAAGAGTTTCGATGCAGTCAGGAAAGAATCGTATGTATAGAAGTTCTTGGCAGGGCATGCGTTATCATCCTTGTGTAGAAATATCTTGTCAAAGAGCTCTTTGCTAACTTGAGAACAGAGGCTGAACCGCCGAGCTTCGGTGCAGAGGAGAATGCCAGAGCTGAAGAAGAAGATGATGAATGAGAGAAGTCTAAGACAATAAAAGGCTGAGAATGCCGCCATTGCCAAGGCTAAAGTAGCTTGTCTGGGAAAGGGACGAAGAGAAGCTTGTTTTATAGATATCACATACAAATAAAGTCAGAGGTTCAGTTCTTGACTTGGTATGGTCATAATATTCCACCTCCTTTGATATTGAACGAGCATTCAATATTTAAACACACATTCTTTGGATCTATATAAATGAAATCACACACACACACACACACACACACATATATATATATATATATATATATTAATCCCATTTTTTGACTGGGTGAACTACCATTGTCACGAGTGGAAATGCAGACACCCACTAAATGTGGATAGAAACGAAAATCGACCTGCAGGGTGAGAGAATATCACCCACTTTGTTTTTTTTTTAATAATGATTTTATTATGTGACATGAAATGGTCAAAGTTGACTCCTAAAAGTAAGCTAAAACTGATCACCACACCTCCGATTATTGACTATTTTTGGGTCTAACCAAACTGAGAAACTCCAATCTTCTGGCGTGATATTTGTCTTGAAGCTAAGACTTTGTTTCTAATATTAGGCTGTTTGGATTATTGTGCATCCAAACAGTCTAGATATTAGCATATATCTTATCATTACAAAAAAATAATTATATATAATTAATTTGATGTATTTAAAAAGAGTAGAAATGACTAATTTAATGTAATTTGATCATTTATAGCTTCTTTGAATATATCAAATTGGTTATATTTACTTAAAAATCTTATAGTATATTGATATGAAACTGCAGCCATGTTCGTTTATGTCGAATATGCAGGATTCTCGTGTATTTGGCCATTTCACATTTGGGCATGTGCGAAGTAATATATTTCTCATTATGAGAGTCCGAGCATGTGGAGATATGCCCACCCAATTAGTGCGTTGACCAAGCACTACGCATGCAAAAGGTTATGGCATATGCTTTTGACTCTAATCAATCATGTTCGTGTGTTTTAACTTTTTATTCCTTTCATGCCTTCCATAAGTGCCATCCTTGTATGAAACCACCAGTTTCCTATTTGAATGGTTCAATATTGGCAGGGTGCTATAGGATATTATAGTTCACTTTCCCATTTGAGTACGACTATTTCAAGACATCTTTACATCATTCAAATGATATAATTTGATTTATAAGATTAAAATTTTAAAATTTTAATCTTATAAATCAAATTATGTCAGATGACATATTGTATAAAAGGTCTTAGAATAGAGTTATCTCAATTTTAATTGTCAATGTATACATGATTTGAGAAATACTTGTCTATGAATATATTTTATAAAAGTAAACTTACATATTAATAGGATTCCACATCAATTATAATTAAAAAATAATAAAAAATAGAAATAATCATTTGTCTAATACAAACAAAATTAAAAATTATTAAAGTTGAAACGCAAAATATAATTCAAATGAATTACAACCTATTTCTTGTAAAATTTTTATATAAAAATTTCAGGAAATACATATATATATATATATATATATATATATATATATTGGAAATGGGACGGGCATGCATGCATGATTCATTGAGTACGGCTCAGGCCCAGTTGAAAATTGGAATCAGCCCAAAAGAAAAAAAAAGTCCAATTTAAAAATCCCGATACTCAAAAGTTGGTTGGTCCTTAAACAATTCAGCTATATATACACGCTTGTGCGTCCACGATGCGAACATTGCTGATGTGGCATGCTATGTCAGCAAACATTTAAAAGAAGGGTATGAAAAAGAAATGTTTCTCTCTCAATAGACAGCCATTTGAGAAATGGTCACTCGTCCAAAGTTTCAAATAATTTCTGTGCTTCGAAACCATTTGAAACATAACCTAATTGCAGTGATTTTCTTTCAATATGAAATCTTCGAAGCGTTTGAAACTGTAAGCTATTCTTACCTTCATGTCAACAACAAAACAGTTTATGTTTACATGAAAGCATATATTTGTGCTCAGACATGCGTGCGATGGGAACTCACTATGAGGACAGAGTGGCAACAGGGTAGGAGGTTGCGGTGGTGGAGACAAAACTAAAATTTTGAATATCGTACCGATAAACGTACCGATCAAGGCACTGAAACGAAATATTTCAATACTGGTACCGTTTCAGAATAGGCTATATAATATATATATAAATACATATATAAATTATATTTTAAAATAATAATCAATATATGAATAATTATATATAACTATATATATATGTGATTAGTTTAATATAAATTAAAGTAAAAAATAGCAAAGAAGGGAATTAAAATAAAGAATTGAATGGCCGAAATCTAATACGGCCGATACGCGGCCGATATGAGGCTGGTACCGACTGAAATATTAACCGAAATGGTCGGTATTGTTTGGTACGATCGGTATTTTGGATAAAACAGTATAGTCCTATAATATGTACCGGAGAACCGGCCGGTACGATATATTTGGTACAGTATAGAAATTATGGACAAAACTATCTCTAGGTGGTTGTCTATTGAGAGAGAAAATAGTGTGATGAGAGAGAGAGAGATGAGAATACACATAGGGGGTAAGCTGTGAGGGAGACGACGAAACTAGGGTGAATAATCGGAAGTTTCTGTTACTGCTTGAGTGGCCTCCAACGACAATTTCTGTGCATTTTTGACAAAGTGGAAGGGTGGCTGGCGAAGTGATGCTCGACTGGTGGAGGACTCGAGAGACCTGCTCTGTTTTTTGAAAGCGAAACAAAGTATTTTTGATAATCTTAATGGCTTCCGTGTGATAATTCTAGTGGCATTTGAATACTGATTAACGAAAAGAAAATTCCAAAGAACTCACCATGAGGACAGAATGGTAATGAGGGTAGGAGGTTGTAGTGGTATAGTTGAAACTATTTCTAGATTGCTGCTGTCTATTAAAAGAAAAAATAGTGTGATGAGAAAGAGATGAGAATACATGTGAGGGATAAGTCGTGAGGGAGACGACAAAGTTAGAGTGAATCATCGAAAGCTTTGGTCACTGCCTGAGTGGTCTTCGAAGACAATTTCTGTGCAATTTTGATAAAGTGGAGGGGTGGCCGAAGTGTTAAATCTGTCGAATTTGAATGAGAGGAAGAAGGTGAATGAGAAGAAGAAAAAGTTAGAGATCTACAATTTTTAATGAATTAAGCCGGCCAAATTTAAAATCAAGAGAGGGAGTCAAAAAGTTAAAATCTAACGTTTTATTAATTTAATAGCATGTATGCAATGTACCCCCACAAACGTATACATCCAGAAATTCTCGTCCTTAAATGACCATTAGGCCTGGCGTACTTTGGCATTATCGAGGCCTGAACCAGCAAAAATTTGTTTTGTTTGTATGACTCCAAAAACAAAGAAGAAACTTGGCATCATTTTGTCGATTTCTTGTTTGATTTGAACAGGTTCAGTACAAGGAGAAAATTCAGAGGAAGAAGAAACCCTTTTGACCGTTCAGACCGATAAAACATATAGGATTGGACCCACCAATCATTATTTTACGATGCATGCATAAATTTGTCTCGATATAATCATAAAATAATAATAAAATAAGAGGAAATAAAATTTAAAATTTAAATAAAATATTATTTTTTATTTTAATATTAAAAAAATATTTATTATATTTTATATAAAAATTAAAAAAAATTATAATAACTAAATAAAATGAAATAATATACTTTGTAAAATTAAAAGAGATATTAGATTAATTCCATCGTCATATTTCAGATGGTAGCTAGCAATAGCATTCTTTTGATTCATCCATTAAAATTCAAACAAAAAATATATTAGCTAGCTAGGCAGGCCGCCTTCTTCTTGGACTAATGGCGCTCATCATCAGCATTCAAGAATTCTCTTCTCTAAAGCCATTTTTTTTTACCCAACATTTATTATTATAAAAAAATTATATAATTAAACGATACTAATTAAACAGTTTCATAGAGATATTTTATAAAAAAATAAATTTAAAATTAAAGTGACTTGATGTAGTAATATATTAAATTATAAAATTATTTTTATTATAAAATTAATTTAACATATTATTTAAAATTATATCAATTTATAAATTTATTTTTATAAAATTTATCTGATCACATTGTGATCTTTTTTATCCCAAATGACAATAAGTGAAGTTAACTACAGAGTAAGTACGCTAAAAATAAAAAATAAAAACCTACAGAGTAAATACGTTAACATGATAAAAGAAACTTTTCAACAATAGATGCGTTCTTTTGCGTTTTCTTTCTTGGGGAAGGCTTCAACCATAGTAGTTCGTTTTTGAGGATGGGCAGAGCTCCTGTACCTCCCTCCTCCATTCCGTCCAGTCTTTAGTGGCTCATTTTTCAAGTTTTTGTCAGTCTCTTTTAGCTTTATGTCTGTAGTACACAGGGGCTCTAATCTTCGACTTGTTAAACATCTTTTATTGCCACGCGCCGGATCACCAGATTTTTCCGTTGTCGTCGTTTTTAGTAGAGATAAAAAAAAACTGTTTAAAAGTGTGATGCATGTGTTTCACGTGTGAGCTTTTGCATGTGTGATTATCACGGGCCATCGTGCCTTGGTGGCTCTCTTGCAACACGTGCGACACTAATGAGGTTAACGGCCTTGGATTCGTCGGTCTAGACTACTCGTTTTCACTCTAGTGTGGCGGGTGCTCCTTATGTGCTGTCACAACAGGCAATGGTTATTCGCCAATGCATCAGTTCCTCCTCCAGTTGCTATCTTCCTATTTTCCTAATTAGAGATTAAATTAAAATAGATGTGAAAATCTCTCTCAACCGGATTAGTTCAATAGCATAAAACACATTTTCCTTAACTATAACTTTCCGTCGCAGTTAAATAGTATTATTTTAAAACTATTTTAGGTGGCATTTAGTGGCAATCAAAGAAAGAAACTATTTTTTTTTGTATGTTGTATATTTATTGTATTATAGTGATTGTTGAAAAGTCTCACTTTACTTAAACTTGTATTGTTTAGTTTTTATAAATAATATGCTTGGCTTAAAAAAAAAAAAGTACCTTAACAAATTATCAGTAGGCAGTTGATTTCCTCGCTAGAATAGGGAGTCATGGATGCAGTACCAGTAATTAGAATACACAAAGTATGGCACCTCATCTACTCAAAGGCGGCCTAGTCTTGAATACAGATTGTAGTGGCACTCCAAGAAAATACACTTTTTCTATCGCCACTTTTAGTCGCAAAAAGTTTTAAAATATGTTACAAAAAACTTTTTCCATCATTTTGAATTCGTTGGAGATCGATTGAGGAAGTATGCATTTAATAACTCACTGCCAGCGAAATTCAGGAAACGCTGAAGCTTGTTTAATGTCTGATATAGTTTTTTGCGTCAACATATATCATCGCAATATAATCAAATTTCGCTGCAATAGGCTCAACCCTTTTCTATTGTCTATTAATATCGCTGCAACATGATCTGTTTGCATCAATTTATTTTCACTAAAATAGGTCCATACCAACATATCCATAGTCGCCGCAATAGGATCCACCAGGCCATTTGTGGGTTATTGCAACATTTCTTACTTTGCTGCAATAGGTCCACTGGCAACATTTCTAACGTTAGATGCATTAATTCTTCTTTATTTTCGTCCCAGGGTTTGCGTCAAATCATTTTCGCTGCGATAAATGGTTTTTTTTTTTAATATTATTTATGTAGTTCCTTCCTGCCTATTTTCTTGGAGGCTGCATGTGCAAATGATCTGGGATTATATCCTGAGCAAGTCCCCATCATATTTTGCTTAAAAATTCTACTTTTGATGCTTAATATGTAGCAATATTAGAATGTATACTAATAGTGATATTAATATTAACATATTTTAATATATATATATATATATATTGGTAACAACGGTCTCATTAATAGGTATTAGTTGCAATAATAAAGTTGCAGCTAATGATTTGGCAGGACAATTAACACTGTGAGATACATTAAGCAATTAAACAAGCAATGCCTACACTTTTTCGTGCAAATTAATAAGACAAGCAACGACCCCATTCAAAGACAATCTAACTAGTCGATAGATTTCACATATATATATATATATATATATATATATCCCAACTTTATTTGGTATATGAATTATTCCTAATATACAATTATGTACAAGTTGCCATATACATGTTTCAAATGCACCCATGCACATATACATCTTGTAAGCAGAGTAAATGCGGAATCAATCAATTTTCATTAATCAGCCGAAGCTATATATATGGTACAGTAAAATAAAGGGAACATCCTAACTAACGTGCACGTGCATACAGGTGATAAAATAAAAATATTATATCCTAACTAATACGCCCCCTCAAGCTGGAATGCACAGATTCAGCATTCCCAGCTTGCTAAGCAAAGTTTTAAACCTGTCTGTTCCAAGAGCTTTAGTAAAAAAATCACCTAATTGATGTTCACTAGAAACATGTAAAGTAATTACGGTGCCATTTTGAATCAAATCCCTAACTAAATGACAATCTATCTCAATATGTTTAGTTCTTTCATGAAATACAGGATTTGCAGCTATATGGATGGCTGCTTGACTATCACAATACAAAACAGAAGGATTTGAAAATGTAATTCTAAAATCAGCAAGTAATCCAAGAAGCCACTTTAATTCACAACAAGCAGAAGCCATTGAACGATACTCGGCTTCAGCAGACGATCTAGAGACAGTTACTTGTTTCTTGGACTTCCATGAGATAAGTGAATCACCAATGAAAAAACAATAACTAGTGATTGATCTTCTGGAATCAGGACATGTAGCCCAATCAGCATCACAAAAACCCTTTAGGTTCAACAAGGAGGCACTAGAAAAAAATAAACCTTGACCAGTAGTGGCTTTGAGATATTTTACAACTCTTAGAGCAGCATCAAAATGAGATTGGCGAGGTTGATCCATAAACTGACTTAAAACATTGACAGAAAAAGATATATCAGGTCTTGTAAGTGTCAAATAGAGTAGTCTACCAACCAATCTTCTATAGGAAGCTGGATCCTTAATTAAAGGACCAGAACTATCAGTTTTGGATAACCTCAAATTTTGATCCATAGGGGATGAAACTGGCTTACTGGCTAGAAGACCACAATCAGAGATAATTTCAAGTGCATATTTCCTTTGAGAAAGAGAAATACCAGTAGTGGATCGGGCCACCTCAAGACCCAAAAAATACCTTAAATTTCCAAGATCTTTCAACTGAAAATGCAGGTTAAGAAAGGCTTTAAGATCAGCCACATATTTGGAATTATTGGAAGCAATAACAATATCATCAACATACACCAATAATGCAATAAAAGATGTCCCAGAAAATTTGGTAAAGAGACTGTAATAAGATTTAGACTGATTAAAGCCATAAGAAATCAGAGTAGAGGAAAACTTAGAGAACCATTGTCGAGAAGCTTATTTTAAACCATAGAGGGACTTGAGCAATTTACATACTTGGGAATCGCCTGGTTTAGAGAAACTAGGTGGCAATGTCATGTATACCTCTTCATCAAGTTCTCCATGTAAAAAATCATTATTTACATCTAATTGATGTAATTCCCAATTATGAATGGCAGCCAAAGCAAGAAAACAACGAACAGTGGTATGTTTTGCAACAGGGGAAAAAGTATCAAAATAATCAATGCCCTCACGTTGAGTATACCCCTTTGCAACTAAACGAGCTTTATAACGCTCTAAAGTACCATCAGATTTCAGCTTACATTTATAAACCCATTTACAACCAATACACCGTTTGCCAGGGGGTAATTCAGTTAAAATCCATGTTTTATTAGATTCAAGAGCATGGATTTCAGTTGCCATGGCATCCCTCCAATGAGGATGTTTAATGGCTTGGTGGAAGAATTTCGGTTCATATAGAGAATCGACAACATTACAAAAATGTTTATATAAATTGGAGAATTTGGAATATGACAAGTAGGAAGAAATAGGATACACAATACCTGGACTTAAAGAACCACCAATCAGAGGAGAAGGAGTAGCTTCATTATTAGTAATTAAGGAACAATGATATTGCTGCAAGTATGCAGGTAATCTCCTATTTCTTGTAGATTTTCGGGTAGGAGCAGAATTTATTAGTGGGGAACCAGAGACAGGCATATTTTCTGAAGAATTTGGTAAGTCAGAAACATGAAATGATGGCAAATGAATATCAGAAGAGTCGGATAAGGGTGTAGGTAAAACAGGATGAATTTGAGAGATATTAGGCAAATCAGAACCAGCATGTCTGAAAGTAGAATTTGAATGGAATGGAAAAATTGTTTCATGAAATATCACATCTCTGGAAATTATAATTTTGTGAGTATGGATGCCATACAGTTTATACCCTTTAATACCAGTAGGATATCCTAAAAAAATGCAAGGTTGGGCTCGGGTAGAAAAATTTGTAGATGAACCACCAAGAATTGATGCATAACAAAGACATCCAAAAACTTTAAGATGATTATAATGAGGTTTAGAGGAAAATAAAACCTCATAAGGTGATTTGTTTGAGAGAACTGGAGTTGGTATTCTGTTTATAAGATAAACAGCAGTTAGAATGCAATCACTCCAAAATTGTAAATGAATATGAGATTGAAATCTGAGAGCTCTAGCAACATTTAGGATATATTGGTGTTTTCTTTCAACTATGGAATTTTGTTGAGGAGTGTAGACACAACTATGTTGATGTATAACACCTTTGGTGGCAAAAAAAGATTGCATGTCAAATTCCAAAGCATTATCAGTGCGGATAGCTTTAATTTTGGAACTAAATTGAGTCTCAACTAAAGTAAAGAAGGATTGGATATATTGTCTGGTTTCAGCTTTAGTTTTTAGGAGATAAACCCAAGTACACCTACTGAAATCATCTACAATGGTCAGAAAATATTTAAAACCATTGTAAGAAGGTATAGCAAAAGGCCCCCATACATCACAATGAATTAATTCAAACACAGAGAGTGAATTAGAAGTACTTAAAGGAAAAGGTAAGCGTTTCTGTTTGGCAAGTGGACAAACATCACAATGATGATAAGGTTTATATGCAAAATCAGAAAGTTCAGAAGTAAGATCATGTATTCTAGCATTAGAAATATGTCCAAGTCGGGAATGCCATATATGAAAGTTATTTCTAACAGAATTACAGGAAGAAAAATTATTGTTGTTTGCAGGTTTACAAGAAAGAGAAGGAATGCCTGGTACAGGCAGTAAATGGTAGAGTCCGTGTGATTGTTTAGCTACTCCAATCGTCCTCCAATTTGAGAGGTCCTGAATGTAACAGAAATCATGTAAGAATAAGAGAAAACAGGATAATTGTGAAATGAGTTTGCTAACAGATATGAGATTGAAACTAAAAGCTGGAACATATAAGACATCAGTTAAAATGAATGAATCAGAAATTCTAACCGTGCCAATTTGTGTAACTTGAGTGTATGAACCGTTAGGTAATTTCACAGAAAAATTCACAAATGATTTTATAGAGGAAAAAAAAGATAGAGAACTAATCATATGATCAGTTGCACCAGAATCTAGAATCCAGGAATTAGATGGAATAAGGCTGTGATCATGAGATGAAAGCACAACAGAGTTACCTGAAAAGGATTCTGAATTGGATGGAATAGAAGACGAACTGGAGATAGGACCTGCTTTATTAACAGATGAAACATTAGAGTGATTTTGAAGGAATGTAAGGAGCTGGTTACACTGCTCTTGAGAAAAGGGAAATGAGTTTAAAACAGAATCAGAGACCGACTGGTTAGCAGTGGCCTGATTGATATTAGGATTACGAGATTTAATCTTGTATCCTGGAGGATAGCCATGGATCTTGTAACATTTATCAATAGTGTGGCCAGATAAGCCACAATGGGTACAAAAGGGACGATCCTTCCTGTTGCTAGAAGACTTGCTCTGTCTAGATGCATTAGAGCCGCGATTAACATCTCGATTAGGATCACGAGTACCATCACGATGAGAAAAGAGCACAGCAGGTTCAACAGAAACATTGGACTCAGATGCAATTTCTCTCTGTTTTTCTTCTTGAAGAACGAGAGAAAAAACTTTATTAATCGGTGGAAAGGGATCAGAAAGTAAAATCTGACTCCTTAAAGGGGCATAGGTCTCATTAAGCCCCATCAGAAACTGAATAACATAGTCTTCTTGTTGAAAATCAACAATTTTCTTGATAGCTCCATAGGAACAAGTAGGTAACGGGTGGAGATGTATCATCTCCTCCCAAGAACACTTTAGACGGGTGAAGTAAGTACTTACAGATGAAGCCTCTTGATTTAAAGATGCAATACTCTTACGGATCTGAAAAATGCGAGGGCGATTGCTTTGAGCAAACCTCTCCTTGAGGTCGTTCCACATATCTTGAGCAGAGTCGATGTAGAGGACAGACGCAGCGATCTCTTTGGTCATGGCGTTGAGAAGCCATGAAAGAACCACCGTGTTACATCGGAGCCAAGCATGATATTTCGGATCGGAGTCACGAGGCGATGAGAGAGTTCCGTCGACGAAACAGAGTTTATTCTTGGATAAAAGAGCCATGGACATGGATCTGCTCCAAGTGAGGTAGTTGTCGCCATTCAATGGTTGAGAAACAAGAACACAGCCGGGATGATCACCGTGCTGGAGATACAGAGGATTAGAATAATCCTCAGAGGAAGAATGGTGAGAATCGAAGGATTCGTAGTGATTTGTGTGGTCGGAGGCCATCGAAGACGAGAAAGGGCGAATGAAAGTGGAGGAGAAAGGAACTAGGTTCCATGTAAGCAGAGTAAATACGGAATCAATCAATTTTCATTAATCAGCCGAAGCTATATATATGGTACAGTAAAATAAAGGGAACATCCTAACTAACGTGCACGTGCATACAGGTGATAAAATAAAAATATTATATCCTAACTAATACATCTAGCTACTTAATTCGCACACTCATGCTGAATCTAGATTTAAGTACACCATCATCACAAGACATAAGACAAATTTCCAGAATTCATCCATTCGTATATATATATATATATATATATATATAAATGTCATGAGGGCCCCCGAAGTCTACATTTCCATGATTTAGTCATTTAGGAACTTCCTAATACTATATATACAGTGGTGCATTTTGGCTATAGACATGTACCAAGATTTAGTAATTTCTTTAATCAGTAATCAGACATCAGTTTGGCCATAAATTAGCTAGTAGGATTGTACCCACATTCCTGTGCCAGATTTGAAATTCCGCCACTCGCATCAATTTTGCAGTCCAATTAATAGGATATTGCATCAAATTCCTTTGTTGTCTGGATAGAATGTGTCCCTCTCCCAGCTCTCTTCATCTACTAGTGTTCCATCTACCATCACACAACTACCATCTTCTTCCAACTTTACCTCCCTACTTCATCTACTACAATTACAATTACAACTTTTTATACATTGCATTTCAGATCTTAAACACCTACTTTACTGCTACACAGGCATTGCAATACGTCATATACATAGGTAAATTAAACAAAATCTCTACAACACCCCGGGTACCATGATGATGACAGTGTACACACCAATTCCTATCAACAAGTACCCAATATGAAGAACTAGATGAATCAGACAATTTCTACTGGGTCACAATGCATTTGACCCCTCCAATTTCAGCAATTGATGTCAATCAACTTATTTTCTTAGCTGGTCCTTGTTTTTCTAGAGTGTATAGAATATCTTTTTTAATTTTAAGTGTGCGTGCAGTGCATATTTACCATCCAGATAGAAATTGATCCATCAGTAACACTTTATATATGGTTTGATTCTATTTTAACTCTTTTCGTTGTAAGTTTGGATCAAAATGAAGAGATTGGTATTTCATACACGGAAAGCGTAGATGAGATGAGATGCACTTCCAAACCAAGTCCCGTCTTACCACTGTGATCAGTGAATGAAATGGCAATTTAAGTTAAGCACCCATCTATCACCATATAATGGCTGAGATATCCACCCATTCTAAATAAGCATTTATATGATTTTTGGTGCATAACAAGACTTGGCCAACGAAAATCCTGTACCAATTAATTTAATTAAAGTACAATGCAATTGCCGTTGCAACAATCACTTGTTTGCAATATATAATCTAATCCGAAAGTTATGTACTTTCGCACACTAGTTGTCCCAAGGTTTTTCTTAATGAGATTTAACTATGTGAAACAACTATAAATTAATGAAGCTGAAATTAAGATCAATCTATAAAATCTTTTCTTTACAGCCAGTTCAGTGAAATAAAACATTGACCTAAACATGGAGCACTTTACATCCAGTAGGCTACCAGTATGGAACCTCCATTGCATCCTTTATGCTCAAATGGCTGCATCTTCTGAAAATCTCCAACTTTTAATTTATCTTAGACTGCCTAGAAATCATTTGCAATGTATACAACATTTTCAAAGAATTATAAACCATCAGGAAATTTGGGCCAGGAAATCTGTGCTCATTATAAATGCAACAAAAAAATGTATATATTATAGGAAAAAGCTTTTGTCTGAATATGGGATCAGCCCCTTATCTATTAATTTTGTGACAAATCCATGCATTGCAGCTTACCCCCCCCCCCCCCCCCCCCTCTCAAAAAATAAAAAAAATAAAAAACAAACATTCCTTCCCCAAAACCAGTCACAGCATGGCTGATATAGGCAGGAATTCAAACCTCTATTTCTAGGCGGGAAACAAAAAGTCCCTAAAAAGGGTATACACTATTCTTCCCTTCCCATTTATAAACTACCACTAAACATGTCTAATTGATATATATATATATATATATTCAAAATCCTGTACCAGCACAACCAGGGCACAACCAGAATGCTACTATTACTCAAAAAAACTGTCTAGGATCTGTGGTGTGACTTCAGTTCACTAAGTCCCCCCTCGGGCCTCAGCGAATGCAGGGAGCTTTTCTGCCCAATTTGCCAACATTCTCTCAGTTGCCAACTATCGTTCCAAAAGCCCAAACCACTTCTCGTTCATCTCAGCTCTCAGCTTTTTGCTGTTGTGCATCCTTCTTATTTTTTGCTACTAAATCTAAGTAGCACTGCTCCCACTCACGGTCACGAATTCTCATAGGTTCTGGTATCACCATTTCACCAAGGCCCCGTGCATATCCTGGCCGACTCCCAAGTGTCTCCCTGAATATTGTCTTCGCAACCTCCTCAGTATGTTGGTCGGGTTCTAAAGCATCCATCCTCCCAACCATCCGTTGCTGCACATGGTAACAACTATTTACAAACCCTAAAAATTCCTTCTTGTTTGCTAGGACTAATAGTTTATAAGGAAATGACATGCAATAAACTGGCCTTCCTTTTCTCATATTTATTTTTTGACTTATTTTGTAGCATATGAAAGACTCACATGTAACTCTTCTGTGGCAGGGATGACGAATTTTCCCATCTTGGTCGACCAACGCGTTTCCTTGTAGAAGTCGATACAACAACCTCCTCCTTTTTCAGCCCTCTACAAACACAATTGATTTGAATCCAGTAAGTTTAGCCAGTTTAATGCTGGAGTACAAAAGTGGATTCAGTTTTGATTAAAAAGAGTAATGATACAGTCATCATATGTATTTGGTTACAATGCTCATTTTTGAAAACGTACACATTTGTATCTTATTGAACCTTAACCCCTCTCTTCAAACTAGACTAGTAGGAAATAATCAACAACTTGTCACATATTTTACCTATGTTGGACATAAAATTTGCAGCTGTATGCTAGGAGAATGGGCGAGTTTTGGTAAAATATTTATCCTTGAAATGCCGGTTTTTTTTCATAATTTGAATCGGGCTAGAGTTGTGGACCACAAGGGCAAGTTAGGTTCAACATATGGACATGTTTAAAAAAATAAACGATAATAACGTGTAGCACTAGTACACCCAGACTTGAGTTTCATATACATCAGAAACTGCACCAACGTAAATGGTCACCAGTGCACAATCCTAATTGATATGTTGCTTCAGCAGATCATGGTTGCATCACCTTTAGAAGGATATCAAGAAAACTAAAGTGACTACAATTGACTTGTTGAGTTGTTTGTTTAATGTCTAACATATTCTTATATATGCCATTATTCTCTAAGCAAGAATTTAAAGTCAATAATCAACGACCGTTGCAATATCAAAAGCACTTGAAGTGTATATTACCTTCTCCACTAGGATCTAAACGAACGATTTACGCCCTACAGTGTGACTGGTATTGAACCTCTTCCAATTCTTCCGATTTTGGGTTGATAGTTTCTGCCAAACACAATCATTGTTAAGTAGGGTCTAGCGAACACAACTTCCAATCCACACAAATATTTGTAAGGCAGGTATACGAACTAATACCAACCCAGATGAACGACATACCTTGAAGGCCTCAAATCCCCATTGACCACATAGCTCCACCCATACTAGATTGTCGACCAAATTGTAGCCAGAAGCCAATGCTTCTACGTGGCTGCCAAAAACTTGGTACTTCTTGTGCAACTCGTAGTGGAAGGCGTTGAATCTCTTTTGAAACTGTTTATATACAGCCAGTCAGTGATGATCCAAATCCCAATCTAATTCAAAATCCTCCTACATATATCAATTCAGCCAATTGTTATGCATGGTAGACTTTTTATAATAAATACACTTTTATTTTAATAATGAAGGAAAATGAAAAGTTACCCAGACTCGTTCAATTAGCCCATCCTTTGCCACCTTGGGTACATGACTCTACCTAGCATAGCTCATGTCCAGATGATGTTTTACTATCCACATACATTGCGTCGTAAACATCGATGCGTTGCAACACGGTGCGGTTTTCCCATCATTAATTTTCAGATGGGTCAGTTTGTGCTTCCGCAATTTCTTAAATTCAATGTTCTTGGTGGGACCATGACCACGTTTAGTAAGATTTGTGTTGATAGCTTCCACCGTTGGACTTTCCATTTTTGTGTAATACATGATGTGAACATGTAAGTATCAATCTCAATATACCAAGTTTTGTTAAGGAAATCCAAATTTACAGTTACACTATTAAGGTAATAATGAGCATTACCAATCTCATCTTGTAGTGACATTGGCTGTGGGATTGGGTTCACTGTTGAATTCTCCGGCCTGAGTGATAAATGTACAAATAAACTCTCTGAAACTTGACTAGGAGGCTGAGGGGTTGGATTGACCATTGGAGTCTGCGGCCAAGGTGATGGAAAAGCAAATAAAGTCTCCCAAACATGGCTAGGAGGCTGGGTTGAGTCATCTAAGGACATCTCCGCATCATCGATTGGGCTATTGTATGTGTCAATGCGAGTTCCGCATGGTCGGTGGTGACTGGATAAGAATGAATGATCTCGTCTAGTGTTGAATACAGTGTGACGCCTCCCTCTTTCACGACCAGGTCTTTCCAACCCATTACCTGTAAAATTAATTAAATCATTATGTTCTGTAGAGACATCAAAATTCATCATTGACATTATACTAGTCAAAAAAAGTGTGGGTTCCTAATGCCAATCAGCCCCTACATTCAACTTTGAAGTTATTTGTTCAGTTTCCATTGAAATGATTTATGCATTTATGCAACAGACAAGCCAGCAATATGTTGCATGCTGCAAGCATTAATGCGTTTAAAGTCTACCATAATATTTCCTAATCATGTATTCTTGTCTGTGTTTAAAAACTAAATTAAAACTAACACCTGATTTCAAATTTCCCTTATAATATTCCGTTTATCAGGGAGTTACCACCACATGGTGGTCATAAAAGCTTTTCATAAAAATGCATGAACATATAGTCTATGTCGGCAATGTTTAATTTTTCAATGGAATAATTTATCAAAAGTGACTCAAAAATCCATAGTCATTGTCTCAGCAACAACCAGAAAATAATGTCTTATTTTTCTACCAAACTAAGACAGAAAAAGGATAAATCAGTATTGCATGACATTGCAAATACACCAACAGAAGCAAGAGCAGGTTGAAATCATACCTTCAAGGCATGATAGGCTAGAGATATATTACCAGCATAATTTATAACCATTACTGGTAGGCATTATACAAATAATATTAACTGGTTATCAATTACTATGCTTGCTGCCAGTATAAAGGGAAGCATGACATATTTTACCTCACAATTCTACCAACAAATTCTGATTATAAACTGTAGTGTGTTTTCCTACTCACTAGATTTATAATGGAAATTTTCAGACATGAAAGTGTTTGATCGAACATTCAAACACTTTCATGTATGAAAATAACTAAGAAATAGTACTTAATTACATACCCATTATTGCCTAGTGAAGCTGAAAAAGAATCTTTGTGGATAGTAAAAAAGGCACAGCATTGGCTGGCTGTATTTTTCAATGTTGATAGCTTTTCTTAGTGTCAATCTTTTTCTCTCCACACCAGTTGGAATTTTCCTAAGAGATTTTATGCTACTTCCTGCTTAACCCATACCAAGTTTCCCAGAATTTCCTATATTGTAACTAGATATTCTAAGCTTTACACTAAGGTGTTTAGAAGCAACACCACAAATAAAGAAAAGTTAGAGCTTTTTTCCATAAAACAATCCCCTATAATGACTCTTTGGATGCACCCCCAACTGAAAGGGAGGGAAAAATAAAGGGGGGGAGGAGGGGGGGGGGGGGGGGAGGAGGGGAGGAGAAGAGAAATTACTCAACTTCTTGTGCTATCCATAAATAATAGTAAGGGGTATAAAAACATACCTTTGTTTCTAGGATAAACCTAATCCATGCAGATACCTAAATATGTTCTCTTACTGTAAAACTGGTTGTTCCCTCTTGCTGTAAAACTGGTTGTATTCACTATCCACTCCCCTGAATAGATAGAGTTTTCTAAAAACTAATACTGGAGGGTGCAGGTGAAGGAGAACAAGTATAGAGGAACAAGAAAAAGGGAAAAGAGGAAATCTGTCTTGCTCAACTCTAAGTACTCCAGGCTTGAGGAAATCTGAAAAATAGCTTCAAATGTGGAACTTTCAGTGCCAATTTCGTTTATCAGTGTTTATATAACCACAAAATAGTGTTTATGTATTGTGTCCTTGTACCTATCTTGGTGACAGCCTAGTTAGCGCCCAAAAACATATTTAAAACTAGCTCTTTATGTACTTGAGTACTTTTTTGCAATCTCCCGCCCAAGCTGCCAGCACCAAATTAGACAACTTTGCCTGAAAAAAAAGACGTGGAAATCACTATCGTGGGTATGTAGATAAAATGAAATATTTATGCACTTTGGTGTCTTTAAAGCATGAATGTATGTATTACTTATAAAAAAAATCGTGCATTTGTGTATGAACAGGAAAACCAGAATTTGGCAAGCTCACAACCTTTTTTTCCTGTTTTTGTTTTTGCCCAAAATGGATGCCATAAAATGTGTATTGACACTGCATTAACATCCGGAAAATACTTAAACCACCATGTACAAATAAATACATAATTACATAATTAGTTCATATATATTCAGAAATTCAAGAGTCCATTAATTTCACAAAATACTCATTAATAAGTATATATTAATTTTCATAAGCCCTATTTTATTGGGTTAATGGGAAAATAAAAGGCTATTGTTGATTATCATATGATGTAAATCTATGAATTGTTTTTCAAAGGTTTTAAAAACTAGCATGCTATAATTATTAGTCGTTAAATTGCCATTCTGATAGACCTGGCTTTGTTTGTATGTAGCCCCAAATGTGCCCCTATATATGTCAACCTGCTTTACTGGATAAAATGAATTTTGCATTAACAACCATCACTTTAATTAGGAAAAATAAAAGGCTACTGCTGATTGTCATATGATGGAAATGCATGGATTTTTTGCAAAAATTCATTATAACCAGTATGCCAGAAAAGCAAGTCTGCTTTATAAATTGTTCCTTTTGAAAGACCTGGCTATTTTGTATGTAGTCCTAAAGGTGGCAGCACATATATATTTTGGTCGCATACTCTCTCATCAATGCAATATGTAAATTTGATTTTGTTGCGAAGTAAGCCTTTTTTAGCCACTGTTTAAGATATGTAAATCAGCTTGAATTGTTCCAGATTGCATGTGAGATAGGTTAATTCATTATTGGCCTCTTGCATTTCAATTTAAAATGTCATGTTACTGGCCATTTTATGTTGCTAGATTAAGGGTGCATGTCCACGTTCCAGCACAATGCCAAGTGATCATGCATTGCTTCCTTTGCAATCCTCAACAACGGCATTAACTATCCTTGGAACATGAAGCGACCTATTTTGCTGCAATAACATCACATACAACAATCAAGGAGTTAGTGAATTGTATGAGTTTCAATAAAAATATCAATTTGTGAACATTGTGTGAGGGAAAGGTAACAAACACTAATTGGATGATGCAACTAGATGTCATCAATATAACATATAGAGATAATCTCTCATACCTTGGAGCATACACCTATCGACAAAACCACTATAATGGTTAGCATGTAGCTAAAATGTATTGTGAAACCAACATATGTATATATACTTTATGGTTGCATCTACAAAAAGTATTAATGTTTAATGGTGTGAGACAACAAAGACATACATTTACAAGGACTAATGGGTGGGGTGAGACACCCATTAGCAAACATTCACAGTCTATTATGAAGAAAATGAATCAGCATCAGTTGGCAGATCTTCTTAATCAGAATATTCCCCATCTCTATACGCATCTACGAAATCTGACAATGTGACCAAACTTTCAACTATCGTGTCTGCTGGTTGTATAGCTTCTAACCTAGTCATAGTGACTTCGTGTGCATCAATCTCCCTCAGCTCTAGATCAATCCTATCTAATAAAGTTGACACAGGGACGTCATCACATTGCATGGGTATGTAATGTAAAGATGGTTTATTTTGTTGATATACTTCATCGTCACTGTCTTGATCATCTAGATCTTCCAATCCCATCCTGCGTGGTAAAAAGTCATATACATTTGTATTGGTGTACTTCTGGACAACACACCAATTCCCTCATTCTTAGATCTCAAACGTAAAAACATTGGGAAGCTTGGCATGCCAAGACAAATGGATCATCTTTATAGCAAATTCTGTCCACGTTGATACTAATCATATGATCGTCAATTCGTATCCCCCATTTCTTATCATTGACATCAAACCAATCACAATTGAGCAAGTAGACCCATCGACTTCCCATGTAGTGTAACTTGAGAACATCATTGATAATGCCGTAGAAGTCCACACCATTAGCTTCGTTGTCTCCACTTACCAACACGCCCGAATTATGTGTGTGACGTCAAGTTTTCCGTTGTTTTGTATGGAACATCTTTCCATTTATAACACAAGCAGCATATGACAGTACCCAATTGTTAGGACTGCAAGCTAACGGATATAGATTGGCAGAGACATCAACTGGATTGGTGGCTTGCTGCTTTTGAACCCATATCAATTTATAATGTTGTATGTGTAGCTATAATAGGTAGTCAAGGCCCGCCCGGAATGGAATAGGTATATAGTTGTTGTAGGACTAATTTATTCTAACTTTCATGTTCTTTGAACTACGCAGGAAACTCTCGTTGATGTGTATGATCAACATAAGTTTGGTCTATCATCTGGCATCTCTCATTGTGCTCCTTGGGCACAGAATATCATGTTTAATAAATTAGGTGACCATATCCAAACTCGAACTTGTGTGCTTCATACAACCAAATTTTTCTGGACAACACAAAAAAGATCAAGACTTATTAAGACTGCATATAGGTCTAGGGTTAGGCATTAAGCGTACTTACGTCAAGTAGGGTGCAATCTCGATGCAATTGTTAAGCACGTACCAACGGGCAATGAGAAAGAGTTTATCTTCTAATGATTGATTAAAAGCTATACCCATAGGTCGGATTTTTTTATTAAAAAGTGAAAACCCATCGGTGGTCGACTCTTCCTATACATCAACATTGCGGTCTAGTCGGTTAAAGCTCGTCTCAACTCATTGAGATACATTGAACAGAATGTCAGGCTTTTAATGTGAATGTATGCTTCTACAATCGAACCCTCTGGATGTGCCTTACTTTTTATGTACTGTTTGAAGTTGCCCAAGTACCTCTCAAATGGGTACACACACTTGTATTATACTGGACCCCCAAATATGACTTCACGAGATAAGTGGACAGCTAGGTGCACTATCACATTAAAAAATGAAGGAGGGAAGACCATCTCCAACTTGCACAGAATGCTTACAATGTCAGTTTCAAGATGTTGTAGGCAAGAGACATCCACTGTTCTTGCACATAACTTTTTGAACTACTTAGTTCTGTTAACGCCAATGCAATATCACTCATTAAGTACCCGCTAATAGCAATAGGTAGTAAGCGTTACAAAAAGCATGGTGGTCATGGCTTTTAAACCCTGCAATCTTGCAATCACGAATAGAAACACAACGAGAAATATTGGCTGCAAAACCATCAGAAAATTTCACATTGGCCAGCCAAGAACAAAGTCTTTTCCATTCATCTCTGTGTAATGTGTACAATGCATGAGGTATCTTAGTCTTCCCACCCTTATGCTTCAAATGCAATTCCTTTCTAAACTCTAATAACTCCAAGTCACGTCTAGAGCTTGCATTATCCTTTATTTTTCTAAGGATGTTCATTAAAGTGCTAATGATATTATCAGAGATATTTTTCTCGATATACATCATATCTAAATTGTGTCGCAGGCTCAGTGTTGACCAATAAGATAAGCTGAATAGTATGCTGTGTTTCGTTCAGTTCAACTCTTCAACAATTCATTTTCTCTTCCTAAGAGATTTTTTCAAAGCTACATCCCCAAGCATCTGTAGCTAATGTAAAAGATCTGCTCCTTCTAAAAGATTTGGTGGCATGTAGTGATCTGCTTTACCATTGAACAATATTTTTCTCTTCCTCCAAATGTGGTTTTGCGGTAAGAAATGCCGATGACTCTTATAACAATGTTTCTGACCATGCTTCAACCAATTACAATTAGTATTGCCATTGCAAGTTGGGCATGCTAGTTTTCCTTTTGTTGACCAGTCGGAAAGATTCCCGTAGGTAGGAAAGTCATTGATTGTCCATATTAAAGCAACATGCAGATTGAATGTTTTCTTTGTCAGGGCATCATACGCAGTTACTCCATGTTCCCAAAGTTCAATCAATTCATCGAGCAACGGTTGCATATAAACATTAATGTCATTCCCCGATAATTTAGGGTCATGAATAATCAAGAACGTTATAAAGAACCGGTCTTTCATGTATAGCCATGGTGGCAAGTTATATGGCACTAGGACACTAGCCAAATGCTGTAAGGTTTTGCCATGTTGTTGAATGGATTAAAGCCGTCACTAGCCAAACCACGCTTGAAATTGAGAGCATCGTTAGCGAACCAACTATGTGATTCATCAAATGAGTTTCAACATGTAGAGTCAGCTAGATGACGCATTTTATTATCCTCTGGGGACTGTTGATCTCGATGCCATCTCATTTCAGTTGCTATTTTTGTAGACAGGAAAAATCGTTGGAACCTTGGATTTAAAGGAAAATTCCTCAACACCTTTTGAGAGATGACACGTGTCCCATTTGTAGTCGACATTCACCGGGAGGCATTGCATACAGGGCATGAGTTACGTGAAGCATTTTCCTTCCAAAATAAGATGTAGTCATTCGAAGATGCATGAATTTTGTTGTATGTGAACCCCAAACCTCGCTCCAATGAATGAGCAACTTCATATGAGTTAGGTATTTCAACATTCGGAAAAGAAAATTTCAACAAGGTCAAAAGCATATCAAATGACTTAATTGACTAACCTCCAATGGTTTTTATGTGTAACAACTTCATAATGAACGACAATTTTGAGTAATTTGTACAACCTTCAAAGAGAGGATGTCGGGCATTCTCTAAGAGAACCTCAAACGAAGACATCGGTAATGATGTAGGAACTAAATCTCGGTCTGGCAATGAAGTGCTGCTTTGGGAAAACTCGATATTTGTCCCAGCCCGTAAGTCGTCTAGCATATCTTCCAAATCATCAATGAAGTTGGCATCATCCCAAACTTGGACATCTTCATCATCACATTGAGATCTCGTATTTCCTCTTCATCATGCAAAATCCATTGCGTGTAGGTTGGAGTGATCCCATTTATGAACAAGTGACTCTCAACGGTAAATATAGCCAGGAAGATATTTTTACTACATATACGACATGGGCACCGAATGCAATCACCTCCCTCGGCATGCCTTTTAACCATGTCAAGGACATTGGTAATTCCCTCGGCGTAAGCAGGTGATCGAAGTCTATTGCCCTCTGTCATCTAGCTCTTGTCCATCTAAAAAGTTCAATAGGTATACATTAGTAGGTATTGTGCCAAATTTTGAATTCTACTTCTGTATAGGGGGCATGAGTATATAACCCCTATAGGCAACTAGTGGTAGAGAAAAGTAATTGCAGAAAGAGAGCTAAAAATTCTAAGAGGAAATGACAATTTATTATAATATATGACTATATTATAATAAGCACCCACAATCACTTGTACACTTGTATCTCTATACATAGCATTACTCAAAATGCCCGTTTATCATTGATATGCAAACATAAGATACTAATCAGATCTGGTGGTTTTCTAAGTTGGATTTTGGCACATGCCTTGCTACTGTTTGTCCTACAAAACAACATTGCATATATATATATATATATATATATATATATCAAACTGTTTTGTTATCTACTTGATGAAAAGCAGATAAAGATATGACATCCCAGGAGCCTACCATTCCCATACATTTAGTTGGTAAAATAAAGAAGATACATTGTTTCACATATTTAAATAGGTAGACCTAAGTCTGCCACTCCGAAATCCAGAGGTTATTAGACCTCAATGCATGGTTCAATATAACCGTATCCAAATTTTTTTCTTGTTAGGTAAAAGTAAACTTTATTGATATAAACAAAGTACACAAGTAGTATACAACAAGTCATTTATCCAACGGTTTCCTGTAGAAGTATCTTACATGGACATGCTTCAAATTTACCTATTTTTCTATTATTTTTTAGAGGGAGTGGCATATTGGTCAACGTAACTAAATGTAGCCTCACTCTCTCTTTGCATATCAAATGATAGTGAAATAATTAAAAATATAGATATGTCATGTATAACCCTACATGAACATAAAACTGTTTTTGTACTAATTTAATCTAAATTTATAGAACTTCCTATTTTGCAAAGTTCCGTATGATTTGTTTCTTTACTAGACTCCATAGCATTTGATAGCCTACACAAATGGTTTTATTCCTGTGGGTAATACGGAAATTCCTTGATTAAGTTGTGTCTACAAGACAGTTTTATTAACTCCTCACTTTTTCGCCAACCACAAATGGTTTGTTAGACTTGATGCCACTTATCCATGGCTACTTGTCTTGTTGGACTGGAGAACTGGACAGCTTGCTTGTTATGCAGCCATGCTAGTACCTCACCAGGTAATGACTAATTAAATAGTAAGAGGCAAATAGAGAATAGATGATTCATGAACATGTTCTAAGTTTTGAAATTTAATATTGGGATGGGTATTGTTTGTAATCATGAGGCATTGAAACTGTTTATATGAAGATTTAATTCTTTGTCTATTCTTGGTTGAAGCAACATGATATTCCAAGGCCTAGATTGAAGACAAGTGACATGGCCAGGATGCTTGGATTTATTATTGGAGATAAACGATTCAATCTGAACGAAGAACACCAGCCCACTTGATCCATCAGAAGCAAAGTAGCAAGCTTTGACTCCAGTTGTAGTTCAGAATATACTCTCAAACACCACATATAATGATGCAAAATTTAATGATGTGATCTAAGATTAGTTTTTTCTAGATGATAGAGCCAAAGGACTATACCATTTCAGCGATGTCATTCTCTACACTGTATTAGATTATTTTATGGTAGTATTAGTTTTGAGTAAACACTCATGTTGAGAGGTGCATGCTAGAACTCGCTTCATCATGGTGAATATGCTTGAATGGGCTTAGGCTAGCTGGACTTAGTTGGTATCAACAATTGTAAAAAACATGGGAAGCTAACACTAAAAATTCAGACCTGTTATGTTCCCCAGGAAATCGGCTTGTACTAGTACAATACCATATACAAAAAAGGCTTGTAATATCACAGAAAGTTATTCAAGGTGGATCTCATTTACTTTTTAAATTTTTCTTTTTTTTTTCTTTAGGACTTTTAGTTTATTATTATTATTTTTATTCAGATTAAAGCTAAGGCCATTCTTATCATGTTTTACATTTAGCTACAAAGAAATCATTCTTCACTTCATTCAAATTAAATGGAAAAGGTCTTTTTCTAATTTTTTGGGATCTTCTGTTAAATTGGTAAAACCAAACTACCGTTAATAACAAGGATAACGTCTTTTCAAATCTTCAGCTGTTCAATAGTAGATTTGGTTTCCATTAATGAAATGTGAAAAGCACCACAACATTTCTAGATACTTTATCCTTGAGGGTTGTGACTTTCAAATTGGTCTACTTTGATTATTAGTAAATTTTCATGAGTCTATAAGGAATGAAGACAAAAATCAAATCAAGAACAAAGACGAAGCTGTAAAAATTCACAAATTCAATATTTAAGTGAAGATCAAGCTGTCGAAGACATAATTCTAGCAAAATTGCCTTTGCTAGAATATTGTAACTGATATGTAAATATGGAAAGATAGAATCTGTCTAGCCTTTATGTAATTTCTTTAGTCTAGCATACTTCTAAAAATAACATATTTGATAGAATAGGATTAGCCTGTAATTCTATAAATGACTCCAATATATATGTGAATGAAAGCACACAATCTTACTCAACTCGTGAGATATGTTTCTCAAAAAACTTCTACAGAGTCTTTGCTCGTTCTCTAGTTTTTCGTTTTTACTTTGCATGAATACTAAATTATTGGTTCATTCAATTACTCTCCAAAGTCCAGCTATTTGTGTTCTACAAATTTTAGTCTGATAGAGTAACTTCCATATGTGTCCTTTCGGATAAGTAATAAATTCAGTAATTGATAATGAGCAAGTACTAATCACAAAAGCATAAGGTGGAAATACTCAGTGAATTTCAAATAATAGAAAAAATTAAAATGTATGCATGGAAAATAGCAACCTAAGATTGTACTACCATAACCTTGTGTACGCATTCCCCCAAACCCAAAAATTGTGGATTTTTTGTATTCATCTAGGTCTAATAGGTAAGTATTTAGGTAATTAAATCCAAGCAAAAATCAGAATCTGTGCAGTGTACACACGTATACAATTTATATATACATATATATTTAAATATATATATTTAAATAGATTTTTAAGCACAATGGAGTTTCAAGCCTACATGTAAAGCCAGAAACCCCTTCAGCATGTGGGGTTTTCTCCATCTATAGAAACTAACGTCTAACTGTGATTCAGACAATGGAATTGACTCAAAATAAATGGAACCATAGAGAACAAAAGCTGGAGCATAATCCATGATTTCTGAGTCTATTTTCTAAAAATCACCAACTGGTCAAAACTCAAAAAGAAGTCCTCGTTCAAGTCAATTAATGCAAAAAGAGTTTCAAGAATGCTTGTTCATTCTTTTGGTCTACTGCAAACAAAGATTTTTTGATGGTCCCTGTGAAATCCTTATATACAATCAAAACTCTGTATTTGCATCGACACAAGATATCTCCCTAAAAGTACTACAATTTCAGGTCCAAATCAGAAAAATACGGAATCTATTGTGGTATAGAATTGAATAAACTATAACCAAAAAATAAAAAACCAAGAGCTTTTGACACAAGAGTACTCAAGGTCGTAGCTACAATTAAAGGCAAACATAACATAAAAATAACATACAGTTAAGGATCAAAACATCAATCTAAATTTCATTAATTAAAAATAACATGTGTTATATTATATATATTAGCAACACCCATCTAAATTTCATAAATTAAATTATTCAAATCAGAAAGATGAAGGGGTACAGTGACATTTAGAACGAAATATGCTATATATTCATGTCTCGAAGTCAAGGGGTGCACCTTAGTGGCTAAAATACGGCATATTTTGGGACAAAATTCATTATCTAGTACCCAGCCTAGATGGAAATTGAACCAATAAATATCAAACAAAAATAATATAAGTGGTTTATAAATCACACGACAAGCTAATAACCTATCGGTAGGGTTTACAAAAGTCTAGCCTTTATGTGAATATATTCTAGATCCCAAGCATTATGGGCTGGCCACCATCCACTAATGACGTTGCAAAGGCCAAACCAATTCGGTGGATGTCCCGCAAGGAATGGAGGAAAATCCAGAACTTCACCCAATTGTAGAAGGTCGAACTGAGAAAGGGCAAAGACAAACGTAGGGCAAAGTCTGGGGGTTGAGTGTGAGAATCACAAGGAGGAGAGATTTTTTGCCGGGGCTTCTAGGGTTTGATCTTAAGTGCTTGGGGCGAGGTTTCTGTTGTGGAGAAAGGGGTCGATGATATGTTTGGGATGGAAAATATTTCAAGGGCCTCAGATCTTATTTCGCTATGTTTTGGTGCTGACTTGGTGAATCTGCCATTATAAAGCTAATACCGACATGTGAATAACGACACAACAACATAAAGTTGAATTGTGACGGCCATTATCGCCGCAATAAGAAATTAAATTCACTGCAATAAAAACCTAGAGCTGCATAATGAAAAGCAATGTAACTTATTGCCCAGCGATAACAAAGTCACTACAATAGCACGTTTAAGGCAGCGAAACATATTGCGGCAAGAAAAAAGTCACCGTAATAGACACTTTTTCTTGTAGTGTGGGCTAGGGCTGCTGCAAATTCGAAAATGTTGATTCTGCTCTTCGTAATGGTTTTGCGTATTGGTTTCATGAAGCTCTTGTCGTTGGTTCATCTTACGTCTGTTTTCATATTGCAAGTGGCGATATTGTACGTTATTGGTTTTTGTCTTATGTCCATCTCTTTTTGTATGGGTTTCAACAGTCTTTTTTTTTTTTTTGCTTGCTTCAAGTGGCAATATTGTTCCATTGGCCTCTTGTGCCTTAATTTATTTATTCTTTTTGAATGCTATGTCTTTGACTTGTCTATATTTGTTCTAGGCATGTTTAGCTGCTATGTCTTATCCATGTGGTTGGTTTTTTTCTACTCTGGGGATCTGTTTTTATTTTTTATTTGTGAATCCCTCAGGTCTTGGATGTTATCACATTTTTCCTCTATTATAAATAAGAAAATTTTTAATAAAATTGGAGTAGGGATTAACAACAGAGTCTCCACATCATCAACGTCTTACTCCAACAGCAAGCACAGTCAGCTTCCACATAATGCACTCACAAACTCAGCAAATGATGAGCAATCAAAGGAATTATGAAAATGTATTGTCCTCCTATGTAAATATATTTTTGGTTGATTTCTATCTGTATTGTATTACGAGTTTGTTGTAACCACCTCTATTATAGACTAAGTGTGGTGCGTATAGTGCACACCACGTACTCGATAATATGCCCGAATGTTTTGGGCTCTTCCTGTTCTCTATATAAACATCATTGTACCTCTCATTTCCAATAGAATGAAATATGCAATCGTTGATTCATCTATCATGATATCAAGAATCATTGTAAGGACCAACGTCTATCACTATGACTAAGAATTCCTCAAAATCCCCTTCTTCCCGTTCTTCTTCTCCCCTTCTTCCCCACCTCAACCATCTTGTCACTGTTAAATTGACGTATGGAAATTATCTTCTATGGCGCACTCAAATGATTCCTTACCTTAAGAGCTAGCAACTCTTCCACTTTGTTGATGGCACTACCCATCCTCTTTCTCCATCTCTCCCCAATCAAACTGCCCCTAACCCAGATTTTCTGTCTTGGACACAAACCAATCAAATGATCCTTAGTGCCCTTATCTCCACTCTGTCTGACAATTTAATTGCTCAGATGATTGGTTATTCTACATCTCGAGAAGTTTGAGCTGCTATTGAGAAGCCTTTCACTTCTCAATCTCACACTCGTGTTATATAGCTTCAATATCAATTAGCCACGATTACCAAAGGTGCTTCATTTGTCACAAATTATTTTTGTAAGTTCAAACACCTTTTGGATACTATGAGTTCCGCTGGTTCACCTCTCTCTTCTGCTGAGTTCATCTCATACCTTCTTGCTGGTTTAAACTATAAATATGATGCTTTTGTTACCTCTATAATAGCTAGACTTGAACCTATGGCTCCCGAAGAATTGTCCAGCCTTCTCCTCACCCATGAAACTCGATTAGCTCATTCCTCTCACCTTCCCCCTTCCACCAACCTCACTGCCAATTATACCTCAGCCCCATGCAACTCTAGCACCTGTGGACGAGGTAGCTACTAAGACAACTACCGTGGTTCTCACGGTCGTGGTCGAGGTTGCAACTCCACTTCTTATACTCAAAACTCTTCTCAGAACCACCCATCACCTCTCCCTCATTCTAAACCCACTTGTCAGGTCTATGGAAAAGTTGGTCATAGTGCTATCAAGTGCTATTATTGCTTCGACCATGCTTATCAAAATGGTCCTCTTCAAAATTTCACATATAACTATAGCAGCTCCCTCTCCTCCCCTGACCTATCTTTGTATCCAGACACGGCTGCCACCAACCATATAACCTCAGACCTGTCCAACCTCAATCTCACTTTTGGACTATACGGCAGTAATGAGCAGATTCAAATTGGCAATGGCAGTGAGCTTCCGATTGCCAACATTGGTGACTCTACTTTTTCTTCCTCCTCTCACTATTTTCTTCTAAAAAATATGTTACATGTTCCTTCTATCACTAAAAACTTGATCTCTGTTCAGAAATTCTACATTGATAATTATGTTAATTTTAAATTTCATAGTACTCATTTTCTTGTGAAGGATGCAAAGACGGGGGTTCCTCTTCTCAATGGTCCAATGCGTGATGGCTTTTACTCATTTACCAACACTCTTCCACTTTCAACTTCAACTCAGGCATTTGTTGGTGAGCGGACCACTCCATCTCAATGGCACTCACGTTTGAGCCATCCGTCTCTCCAACTTGTGTCCCGGATCATTTCCAGATTCAACCTCCCTACATTTTCTCCATCTCAGCCTACTTCCTGTTTTGCATGTCGTTCTGCCAAAAGCCACCAATTGTTGTTTCCTTCATTCATCAGCATGCCTCTAAGCCTTTAGAATTAGTATACACTGATGTATGGGGCCCTACCATTGTTATTTCTCGAGAAGGTTTCAAATACTATGTATCTTTTTTGGATGATTTTACAAGATATACATGGTGGTATCCCTTAGTGCAAAAATATGATGTTATGTCTACTTTTCTTAAATTCCAAGTTAATGTTGAATGACTTTTTAACTCAAATTTTTGTCCACCCAAAGTGATTAGGGCGAGGAATATAGACCACTAAATAACTACCTCATCTCCCATGGTATTTCTCACCAAATTTCATGTCCTCATACTCACCAACAGAACGGTGCTATTGAAAGGAAGCATAGGCATGTAGTAGAAATGGGCCTAGCCTTGCTGGCCCACTCATCTCTTCCCCAACTCTACTAGGCCAATGTCTTCCACACAGCCAATTTCCTCATCAAACGTCTTCCCTCTCCTCTTCTTAATCACTGCTCTCCCTATGAAAAATTATTTCAAAACCACCAGATTACACTTTTTTGAAAGTCTTTGGTTGTGCTTGTTGGCCTCACCTCAGGCCTTACAACAAGCCTAAATTAGATCTTCGATCCACTCAATGTATATTTTTTGGCTACAGTGACTCTCACAAGGGATACCGTTGCCTACACTTACCCTCTGGCTGCTTGTATATTTCACAGGATGTGGTGTTTAATGAACACATTTTCCCTCTTTCACAACCAGATCATCAATTAGATACTCAGCCCACTACTTCTTCCCTTCCATCAATCTTGGGCCCTCATCCTCAACTCACTTCCCTTAATATCCCTCCCAACGATATCCCTATGCCATCTTGGTGCAATAGTCCCACTTCTTTCACACGACCCATTTCTCATTTCTCCTCTCCTACTCCTCCTCAACTTCCCACTATCGAATCCAGCCCAACTTCTACCCCCTTGTCTTCCACTTCATCTTCTACTTTGACTGAATCTTCCTCCCCTATTCTTCCTTTATATATTCCTCAAATTGTTACTCATTCTCATACGAATTCTCTCAAACCCCGTCACCATCATGATGGCACGGTGCTCTGGCCGCCACCTCGGAGTTTCTTGACTGTTACCTCTATGGTTCCGAAAGAACCTACCTGTTACTCTAAAGCTGTTAAACACCTTGAATGGCGCAGAGCCATAGTCACGAAGTTTCAGGCTTTACTTCAAACTAATACTTGGACTCTTGTTCCAGAATCTGAATCCTATAATCTTGTTGGCTGTCGATGGGTTTACAGGACCAAACACCTATCTAATGGCACGGTTGAACACAGAAAAGCTCGTCTGGTTGCCAAGGGCTACCACCAACAAGCTGGGATCGACTTCTTTGAGACTTTTAGTCCAGTGGTAAAGCCCACTACAATCCGTACCGTCTTGTACATAGCTGTTTCTCAACATTGGACCCTTCGGCAACTTGATATCAGCAATGCATTCCTGCACGGTGAGCTCACTGAACAAGTCTATATGTCTCAACCCATTGGTTTTGTCTATTCTAATTTTCCTCATCATGTATGCAAGCTGAATAAAGCCATCTATGGCCTGAAACAAGCCCCGGGGGCTTGGTTCTCGAAGCTCAGCTCTCAACTATTGGAACTTGGGTTTACACCCTTCTGTTCAGATTCATCTTTGTTCATCTATAATCATGCATCCGTGACTTTATATTTTCTTGTTTGTGTGGATGATATCATCCTAATTGGCTTTGAGCCTGAGACAATTCGAAGTGTATTACATTCTCTCAGTCTCACTTTTCCCGTCAAAGATCTCGATCCACTTCATTTTTTTCTTGGACTCGAAATTTAGCCCCTGGAACAAGGTCTTCATCTCTCTCAGACCAAGTATATCTGTGATTGTCTCAAGAAAACTCATATGGAGTGTGCCAAGCCTGTGACTTCTCCCATGGCTACATCAGGTAAATTGACTCTCATTGATGGTGCCAATTTTGAAGACCCTAAACTCTATTGAAGCATTGTGGGCAGCCTTCAATATTTATCTCTAACTCACCAGATGTTGCCTATGCTGTCAACAAAGTGTGCCAATTCATGCACACACCGAAGGTCACCCATTGGCAGGTTGTTAAACGGATCCTCAGATATCTCAAACACACAACTCATTTGGGACTCCACATCAAGCCATTCTCTACTTATACTCTGAATGCTTTCACGGATGCAAACAGGGTAGGGTACCCAGACGATCGTCGTTCAACGGGAGGGTACTACATATTCCTCGGTCCTAACCTTGTCTCATGGGGATCTAAGAAGCAAAATACTATTGCTCGATCGAGCATAGAGGCAGAATATAAGGCATTGGCAAATACAACAGCAGAGCTTCTATGGTTTTAATCCCTCCTTCGTGAACTTCATATTTTTCTTCCCAAACCTCCTACCCTTTGGTGCGATAATCTGGGTGCGACGTACCTTTCAGTGAACCCAGTCATGCATTCATGCACAAAGCATATGGAAATCGATTTCCACTTTGTGCGTGATCGTGTAGCCTCCAAGAGCTTGCATGTTGCTTTTATTTCTTCCAAGGATTAGATTGCCGATATTTTTACCAAATCGTTGGTTTCAAACCAATTCATACTTCTCAGATCGAGCCTCAATTTGGATCCCACACTAGACTCGCGGGAGGGTAACAATAGAGTCTCTATATCATCAACATCTTACTCCAACAACAAGCATAGTCAGCTTCCACATAATGCACTCACCAACTCAGCAAATGACGAGCAACCGAAGGAATTATGAAAATGTATTGTCCTCCTATGTAAATATATTTTTGGTTGGTGTCTGTCTATATTGTATTACAGCTTTGTTGTAACTGCCTCTGTTATAGACTAAGTGTGGTGCGTATAGTGCACACCACATACTCAATAATATGCTCGAATGTTTTGGGCTCTTCGTGTTCTCTATATAAACATCATTGTACCTCTCATTTTCAATAGAATGAAATATGCAATCGTTGATTTATCTATCAGGGATAACAATTAAACATCTAGTCTTGACTCTTCTCTAATAATAATAAAAAAAGGTACTAGAATACTAACCATACGTATACTGCATGCATGCGTGTCTCTCTAAAAGAATTTAAAGATAAAATTGAATTGCTTCGTTGCCTCCCTTAATCCACAACACAAATCCAAAGTAATGGTACTGCCTACTCAGCAAAATGTTGATCGAGTAATGATAGGTACAAGGTCGACCAAATACACAAGTTTTGAGTAGGGCATTTTTGTAAAAAAATATCTCACTAAAAAAAAGTTTTTTTTTGGTACTTTCTCAAACTTATATGATCCATTTCTATTACAAATTAAAGCTTGCGTGGAATTTATTAATTTAAGGTTTGTACAAATTATTAATTTCTCGTGCTGACGGCCACTAGACTAGTTTAATTTATATATATGCTTCATGGGTAAGTACACAGCAATATTAATTACGCTACCTAAAATTACTTATATATTTATATATATAATTACTTATTATAAGGATGGGGTAAAACTAGTTGAACCCTAGGTTTGCATAGGTAAGAACATGAACATGTTAACATTACCATTACTTTTTATCTCAGGTAAATAAATAAATATAATAATTTACTTGTAGTGATGGGGAAAACTAGCTGACCTCTAGTAGGTTTAATTAAATGATGTATTGGTCATAAAGAACAATATTACCATAATTTAACTATTTTCTAGGCAGGTCATGAATAAATTACTTTGTAAATTTGGGCAAAAGTTCCCTCATGAACTGGCTAGCTAGTTTCGTGGATAATTGATATTGGTGGTCCTAATTAGGGCAGGGTATTCATGGAAACGAGACCCAAATCAAGTGGACCTGTACCGTACATGATATATAAGAGGACGTGCAAAGTCAAGCCCATCTTTTCCAATAAGATTCAATACCGATCGAGTAATTAAACGATAGACATATATGATAATAACTGAAGAAATATCTGTAGTCATCGTCAAACTAATTTTCTTTTAGTTTAAAACTATGAAATAATTTTGCATATATATATATATGGGGTTGATCTCTCTTTCCCTTGAAGAAGAGGACATATATACATAACATCTCTAGAGAACTAAATTATTTTTGTGGGCTCAAACTGATATAAAGTACTCTTTTTCACGTTGGGGATTGGGAAGGTAGGTGGGAGATAGCGCAAGCCATTCTAATGATCCACGATGCAATATACATATATATATATATATATAAGATAATTTTTTATCTGTGACTATTTATTTTTTGATAAATTCATCATTTTATGTTAAAATTAGTCTATTTTTATTGCACATAATCGTTATCATTACAAATAATTCATCACAAATATTCATTTTCATTAAAACAACCGTGTTAAAGTAGTACTACTCATCAGCCATTAAAAAAGTCTAAAAGCTTGACAATGGCTGCAATAACCTAACTGATGATCTCAATAATCTCTCATCTAATTTCCATCTGATCAATATATATATATATATATATATATATATACACGATCTCTCCATCACTGTCGCTCTCAGAACGTACCCTCGCCTCCTCTAGTTGCACACAAAAAATATATATAAAGGAGGCAGAGGTCGCTCCCTTTTCAAAATTCTTCAGAAGAGGGAGAGGTTGGCGTCGGCTCATCTCCAATATAGGGCGTGAAAATTACCTCTGGTTGGTCCCACGAAAGACGTGACTTTGCGGGAAAAGTCGCCACCCTCTACCTATTGGTTATATATACATAGAAAATTAAAACGAAAACCAAAAATTACTAGCTAGCTTGGAACACCCCCGTTCCCCATGGAAAAGGGAATAGCATATGATCTTTGTCAGCTTCCATCACCATGCGATATATATATATATATATATTATGTATGCAATTGTATGTATGCAGCAACGTGGTCGTTTTTTCTTGTTCCTCATTAGAATCTAATTATTGTATTAATGTACGTCCAAGTCCCAGATCAAAAAGTAATTCAAAGTTTACTTTAGGCCGGTTTATAGGTTTATATATAGAGAAATACTTTAGTTACAAAGTATTAAACATTAAGAATTTCATAAACTAAGAATTTCATAAATTGATATGTCTTAATTAATATAGTCTGTCAGATTATAAATTAGTTAATTTTTTTTATAATGCATATATATATTTTTATACATGAGGGGGATAATTTGACTACCAGTATTATATATATATATATATAATTATTGACTGGAGTTCGTATCACATGACAATTAGATCGAGCAGCAGTAGTTTTTTCGGTGGGGCATCGAGCCAGCGCGTCAAGCAAACGTGAAATTGACCTATTGTTCGAGGCAAAAGATTAAAAAAAAAAAAAAAAAGAAGCAAATAATAAGGCCAGGTTTGTCTTGTCTCTCTCTTAAAAATGAAATAATAGAAAGCTTAATTTGTCTAAACATTCACTAGCTTGTAATTAGAGTCCTGATCAACGTGAGTCACAGATGCAGGAAAAAGTTAAAAGACATCGTGTCCATTATATGTTTGTATAAACGGCGCCTTAGGGATAATACGCCGAAAGCTTCGGATTTAGAGTTAATCTGGACAGACAAAATTAACAAAGCGATCGATGTGGTCACGCATTTTAAGTCACAATCTTCTCGATCGAGCGCCTCTCTCTAGAGTCCTAGACAGACTGACCTGCTCATGTTTATTTGTTACCTCTACTTTTTTTTTCTCTCTTAAAAAAGAAATCTAAAAAATGTATATAGTACTCTATGTATGAAAGGAGCTTAGAGTTAAAATAAATAAATAAATAAATAAAACAACGCTCATCATGAATCTCAACAGAATGTCGGGTTTTATATATATATATATATATATATATATATATATAAAGGAGAAATAACGTCCCACGTACTCATTATATATGTTCATGCATATATGGTACTTTCGAGGAGTATTGATTTAGTTTGGAAAAGTGCAAAAAGAAATTAACCAGGTGTTGCGAAATCAATGATAAAGAATACAAAAATAAACTCAAGGAATTATGAAACAAAATTAATATAATGTGCCTATGTGACACTTTGAGAGAATTTTATAGTATTGCAAAATACACGTTGAGAAGAAGTTTTTATTGTTAACAACCTTTAGAAATATTATATTAGTACTATTTATTAAGTATATATTTATAATATCACACAACGAAAATTTTTATTTTTATTTTTTTAACTTTAATATTCATTCACTCAAACGGAATATCGACACTAAATAATTAACTAGTTTTCTATTCGACATAAATTCACTCGAGTGACTTGTCAAAGTAATAGTTGAGTGGACTCTCTGCTTAAGTTTTACTTCAAGAGTTTTACTCAAACTATTTTTCATGCAATCATCGAGCAAATCATGTGTCTATCGATCGACCCAATAAAGCTTGCACTGATCCAAGCCACCTTATCAAAAGCCACCAAAAATCATTACGCATCCTTGTCAATTCGGATCAACAAATCGAACAGATGCTCCAATTAACAAGACTAGCTCCACAAACCCAACACCAAGTGCTTCAAGTAGCTAATTAGCTTAATTAATTACAATGGCCTTATTAGATTCCCCTAGATGACGCCTCTAATCTTTGGACAGTACTCCGGCCGTATCAATTCTTGACTTATAAAAGTAGTTTCCAATTAATTAGTTGCATATATATATATATATATATATATATATATATGTACTATATGTGACAATTTCCCAGGCTCGACCCCCCTTTAATTAAATGCATGCCTTCCCTCATGGGAGTCTTCAACCAAACCTTCAGTGCTACCATAGCTAGCTGTATCTCTTTACATGGTTTAATTTCTTAATAAATTTTGGGGGCTTCAAGCTTCAAGGCCTCTTACACTAATAATTATCTTTTTTTTTTTTATATATATATATTTTCCGGCCAGGGGCATGATATGAAAATAATGAGATCAATACGAGATAAAAATGATTAAAATATAGAAAAATAATTAAGCAGATTCATTTTCTGTGTCTTTATAACTTACTAATATAATTAAGGACGGACTGCATGCAGCTTTTATTTCTGTGTGCGTTTATTGATATGATCCCCATCTCCCGAAGTTCATTTCCTTTATAGACTCATTATAAGAAAATTGACCTTTTATAGCCAATTAATTTCAACCAAATGATTATTTACAGCTAAAATTAGTTATAAATAGCATTTTCTTCATAATTTATTGGTCACAACAGCTCATATTTCTTGTAGTGACTTGATAGTTTAGATTAAGGAGATGTTTGGATACAAAGATCACTAGTCTTTTAATCCATAATCTTATTTCATCTTATCTAATTATTATTAAATTTTTACATAAAATATAATAAATGATTTAACTTTTTTAAATTTTAAAATAATAATAATATTATTGAAAAATAATCTTCTCTATCAAAATTTTCCCGTTTGTCTTTTAAAGCTACTCGGCAGGAAATTATTAATAACTAACAATGGATCGATGTTAAAATCACGGAGTATATATTGATAATATTATATATATATATATATATATATATTATATACACACATATAATACAAAATCCCAAACATATTGATTTTTAAGAGCTTGATTACAAGTTGTTAAACGTACAATAAAAAGAAAAAAAAGAAAATCCTTGTATGAAAGGAACAGGCCAGGGCCGGCTGCATATAGTCAAGGACTCAAGATCAACCAAGTTCTGCTTGACAACAAAGAGTGTAGGGTCATGACATGATGGCCAGGCTGAATCGATCCTATCAGTTCTTAATTAATGGCCATCATATAAATATATATTGTTTATCTAAACAATATATCAATTATTATGAATATGGCAATTAATAGAATACTTGATCAACTTGTAGAATTGACTCGAAGATTCGATTCACATGTACATGATGGAGGATATGCGTCTGGCCTGTTTTCTAGCAAGAGCCAGAGACAATACGATCGGTCTCAATGCTTGTACGTACTATATGTAATCAATTAATAACCACGAGAAGGACCCTCCAGCTGCAATTTAATATTATATATTATATATATATATATATATGGCAATCTTCTTCAATTCATGACTTTTTTTTCGAAATCTTCAATTCATGACTTAAGTACTCTTTCCACATCTTGACTAAATTATACTGATGAAGATAATTTTCCTTCATAAAGAAATATGGCGTTCATTGGCACGATTTAGACACTATCTTCGCTCCCTAATTTTTAAATAATATACAGCTGACACCAGCTTCATTATAAGAAAACAAGACTTTTAGTAACCTATGATTGGCGATGAAAAAGATTATTAGTAATTAAAATAGACTATTAGTAATTAAAATGAATTATTTGCAATTAATAAAAATACAGTAAATAAGTAGTTTTTTTGTAGTGCTTTTTTGGACTAGGGAAGAATTGATCCAGAATATATATATATATATATATATATCTCTATATATATATTGGAATATGACAAGATCATCCCATTAATTATATATATACGTGTGATAACAATAAAAGCCTCCCAAGTGCGTACATTACCCTCTAGAGGCTTAGATCGATTAAATGGAACTAGTAGGCAAGAATTCTAGCTAAGAATTAATTAATAGGAAACATGAAATTGGGAAATCGCCTTTTCCTAAAAAATAATAATTAAGAAACACACTTATTATATGATTTGGGTTGTCACAATATAAATGGCACGAGAATGTAAGAAATTACTTCATATTCATGATTAAAATGTAATATCATCTCATCACGCGGGTCGATCATATATATATATATATATATATATGATCGATGATGGCGGCCAATAGTCATGTAATAAAAAAACTTAACCAATTGTATTATATACGATCAGCGAGACAGTAGTACTAGTACTACAGGATGAAGATCGAGGAAGCTGGATTAAAAGTAATTCAGTTTTCTTTATCTGTTTAACTCTAAGAAATTATACTATTTCCAACGAGCAAAGTTGCAAGAAATAACCTAGAAAATGGCCGGAATTAGTTAATTACTTTGTGTCTGCTACGCGTAGCCGCAATTAGAGAGTCAAGAAAAACTTTTTCTGACTATTTTGACAGAATTAAAAAACCTTATGTGGCGACCCTTAGTCGCCGCAAATGCTAAATCTTGTGACAAAAAAATTGAACTAGAGCTTTAGCGGCAACTTTAAGTTGTAGCAAATAAGCTTTTTGTTGCTAGAAATAATTTCTTCTGCGTACCAGATTTTTCTCCTCTATTTTGTTGTGCATGATCTTTTTTTTTCCTAATATTTGTTTTTGTTGTAACAATTACTTGCTTGCTACTAAATTAAAAAAAGGCTAGATTTGCATAAATTTATATTTGCTTGCAAACATGCATGTCAACTTCATTCAAATAATCTCTACCATATATGTGAAATTCATCATTTTATAGTCTAAGTTTTACTAAGTATCATCGAATATATCACTTAATAGTCTAAGATTTATATGGTAGAATTCTTTCTCGATGCAGGGCCACCTCCAAATATTTCTTATATGCTCACGTACCATCAACTCCATTTGAAAAAAAAAACGGCTATGTTAGTACCTAATTCACATTATGTAAAACAAATTCAAGCCAAAACCAACACACCAATCCTAATAAAATCACTATTGTTCTCAATAAGACAAAACCAATCCAAACCAAATTATATTACAAGCAATCCAATATCAATCATCAAAACAATATGAAGGCATAACTAAAATTGACAAAATAGTTCCTCATAAAACAGAAACTCTTTGTCCAAGAAGGCATAAATCTACATGTCCTAATCTACTAGACTTGATTTTAAATGAATGGATTCCATCGTATCTTTCAACATATAATAGAAGATGATGCATTTTCCATCACTCAGCAACGTAAAGCCAAGAGTGAGGAAATATATAGCAACATATAATACAAAGTAAGAAAAATTGTAGGGAATTCTTCCTATAGCTTTAGAGTCAATCAGAACCAAAATATAAACTTGGCAATCTCAAATGATTTGTGCTCCTTTCTCTATTTTTATGCATCCTTACTCCCCAATACTAGATTATTCTGCCCTCATAAGAGCTCTCCAAAACAATGTCATGCCCGTTAAGAAGCAAATATTCTATTGAAAGTGTTCTCATTTATAGTTCACAAGGTGTATCTTTTTTTCACACTAGAACTTTTTTTTATAAGTAATAAGAGACTTGATTGGAAAAGAATGTATAGGTGAAGCCCATGTATACAAAAAAACAAAATACTTAATACATTCTAGGATAAGGAAAGTGACATCAGAAAATCATGAACAGAAGTTCCATTATTCCTAAAGCTAAAAACCAAAACAGCAAAGCCATACAAAAAAGTTCCAGATTTGTTCTAGAGAATGCTTTATCATTAAAGCACCGCTCATTCATTTTTACACAAATACACCAAATGATGGTGAATGCCATCAGCATATCTCATGCTTTATCAACCACACATGAAAAAAAAGAAAAACACACATCTAAAAACATTTAAACTTCTACAATCAAATAGAGAACAAATTGAATAGTTGCAGTAACAGACCATGGGAATGAGAAGAATCTCTTTCCCTCAAACAACTTAAATCCAATAGACTACTTAGCAAATTCAATAGTTGCAATACTTCACCCAAATAATCCAAAAAATGTAAGTTGGAACATGAGTTCCACATTGACAAAGTGAGAAAACAGTTCAAACAAAGAAGAGAGTAGTCCAAGTCATAAAGGAAATGAGACATGAGCACCACAAGGAAAGTACTATTTTGAGATTTAATCAGAGAGCTGGCAAAGAAATACGAATTCAAACAATATACCTAATTCGTAAACATCGGCCAAACAAAACAAATCTTAACCGATATTTAGTGCATTTAGGGCGTATAAAATGGAACCTCACCGGTGTTTTAATTGAACTCCTTTCAATATACAAATGTCCCGAAAGCGAGTTACAGAGAGAGTAGAGAGATCGATGGAGTAAAACATTGAGAGCAAAACTCACCAACATCAACGAGAAGCTCAAAAGGCGGCAATGAAAAGACGAGAAGCTTAGAAGGCAGCAAAGAGACGACGAGAAGCAGAGAAGGCCTTAAAAATTTTTGGAATCATGGTGGAGAACATGGAAGACACAGAGAGAGCATGAGTGGGAAAGTGAGGAAAAATTTTGAAAATGAGAAAAAATTATGTCGGGTAAAAAATTAGTGAATTTTATAGATGACTTATTACAGCAACCTAAGAGTCGCCACAATAAGTTAAACAACAAAAAGCTTATACCGCATTTCACAGACGACTTATTAACGCAATCTATATTCGTTGTAACAACAAATCAGAGTTCTAAAATGTTGCTTTTTGTGGCTATATTATTAGCCGCAAGCATAATTTGCCAGAAATACTTATTTTTCTCGCTACTTTCTAAAGTTGATACAAATATTTTTCGTAGATAAAAAAAATTATCTTTTGCGACTATAATTATATCGTAGGAGAAAAAATAATAGCAAATACTACTTTTTATTGTGGTGTGTTAATAATAAATATTTGATATCAGATCGACCGAGATCAAGGATTGAGTTGAGCTTCTAGATGTCAATTGTTTATATTATATATATGCATGTACGTACGGATCATCATGTGTTGGAATATCACGACGATCTGCTAGCTGCACGATGAGTACTAGTACTCTCGCTGCGGCTTCATCAATTCATACGTAACATGCATATTTATACTCTTGTTCAAATCAAAACATACACACACAGATATATATATATATATATATATATGTATGTATATATATATGTGATAAAGAGAAATATTAATCTTCGGCTAAATATTGGAGAGATATTTCTAGAAGCTCTGGGTAAGATTAATTAATTAAAAATCAACAAAAAAAGAAAACTCGATAATTAGAACACACTTATATTAGGCCTGTAATCAATGAGTTTCCGGCTTTTGCAAAGCCACATTATATACATAGCAGCCGACCAGCAGCGAAAAAAATGCGGCCACCAATGCATGATGCTGCATGCATGCATGCATGCATGGACCAATCTGCAATATGTATGTGTCTCAATAATATTATTCCGATTCATAAATCATCTGTTCGATCACATAAATATTCATTAAAAAAAAAGTCAAAATTGTGTGCTCAATTATGATTACATGTTTATATATGTAGGAGTACTTTCTTCTAAGAGCCATCGAAAAATTGCAACCCGGCCCAATTTTTAGTGGTACTGACCCTGATCTCGCTCGCTCGCTCCCTCTACAACGTGTAGTGGTACTGACCCTGATCTCGATCGTCGTGCAAATTAGGCAAAATCATCAATTAGGCCGCGATTACGCACGTATAAAATATATATATATATATATACAACCTATATATATGATATATATATATAAATCACTATTAAAAAATATATATTTATGATGAATTCTAATTATGATAAAGGTCATTGTTTATTATAAAAATAAATTTATTTTGAGAAGAAATAATCATTTTAACATAAAATAATTGACTAAAAAAATATTTTTTTTTAATACATATATATATTAATATATATATATATATATACATATATATATATATAACTCGCTCATGTTTTTGCGTCAAGTATGGGCTATCCAAAGCCAGTAACTCAAATATTCCACATCTAACTAGTATATATTAAGGGCATATCTCCTAGTTTAATTAATAATTATAAAAAAAATATCTCGTATTTTTTAATTTAATAAATATACATATATATATATATATACTAGATAAAAATAACGTATAAAACATGTTTATCTAGTTTAATTTTTAATAAAAATTAGAATATTATTCATAATTAAATAGATGATAAATAATTACACGTTTTCATATATTATAATAAAAAGTATTAATAAAAACAATAAGATAGTCTCATAAATAAACATAACTTATAGTTTTATCAAATTTGTTTGAGATAATTTTGGTTGAAATTTTAATAAAAGATTCGTTCAAAATATTAAATTTTTATAATTCTAAGACGATGATCTAATATTTATATCATTTTGCGCAGTCTCAAAAGAGAAGACATTAAAATATCTATATTTTTAGTCTTTGAATTTTTCTAGATCTACATAAACTTGAATCATCCACAATTTTTTAATTTATATGATTATTTTTAAGAAATAATATAATTTTTTTAAAAAAATAAATTATGTAGTTTATAATTTATATAAAAGAATGTTATATTATAATTTATAACATGAAATTTTAATGTTAAATATATAAATTTATTAGATCATATATATTTCAATTAAATATCAAACATATATAATATATTAATTATATTTATTATCTATTATTACCAATTTAATATAAATATAATTAATTGTATATACCGTATATTTATTATCTCAAAAAATAAATAAATAGTACATTCATTTTAAAATTATAAAATAATTTTAAAAAAATGAAATTATTAATCATATAATAAGAATAAATTTTTATGAATAAAATTAAACTCTCTAACGTATAAATTAACATCTCTAAGTAAGGATTGTATTGTTATATTGTTATAAATGGTTTATTTATATATATTGTTATATATTCTATAATATTATTATATAATATTATTATGTCATTCTATACTATTATTATTATTCTATATTTAGTTTACATATAAAAAAATTTAAATGAAAAGTTTATCGTTATAGAAAATTGAAGTGATGTAATTAAATTTAATGTTAAGAATATTATTTCGGTAATTTATAGAATTAATAGATTTTATTTAAAATAATATTTGTCATTAAATACAGTATTTATTTTAACAAAAATGGACGAACAGTATTTACTTTAACAGAAAAATAAGATTTTTCATTAAAACAATATTTTCAATTAAATAACTATTTTATATATATAAAGATATACACCCAATGAAATTCTCAATCTTTTTACCGGAGAAAATTTGGTAGTTAATCTCATCTCTTGAGAAAGTGAAAAACATGAGAAAATGAAAAGGAAAACCTTGAAATCTACCATGGCGAATCTTGTAGTTAATCACGACAAAAGAAGAATGATAGAAAACATAACTTATATAACTCGATCGCTTAAATAATTATAAAATAATAAATTTTTAATCCTAATTAAAATAATTTAATATTATATAATAATCATGTTATTTGTTTGTAAATTGAAAATATTCCATTATCATGTGTCAACATACGTGGGTAATCTTATATCTGTCACTACGAGAAAATTGATTTTTTGCGATTTTAGATTTTATCGCAAAAATTAAAAAAGAATGTTGTAAAAAAATATTTGTAGTAAAAATAGTCATTTTGATCGTAAATAAAATGCATAAATACTTTTTTTTTTTTTTAATAGTGCGTCTTATTAGTAAATATTACTCACAGCAAAATGACAAACTTAAATATTCAAACGGGCAAAACCCAAAATATGACGCAGTTGGCTGAATTAAGAAGTCAGTAGGATTAGCTAGGTATTATTCCTACAATGGGACCCATACCCTTCGCCTTCCCCAATCCTCACCGTCGGATATGATAGTGCCGTCAACTGCGTTGACCTTAGACGACGACGTACGCCCGCCCACCCTATCCCCCACGTGGAGTACTCACCATCACAGATCTAGACCCTGTTATCTCTTAGCTAGGGAAACGGCAGAGACAATGCAGAAGGTAAGACAATCTTAAGCCCACTGCTAAACGCACGCTCTCTCTGTCTTCCCCACCCTACTCCTACCCACGCGTATATTACCTCAACTATGATGTCATTTATCTTCCCGCGAAAATAACGGCTGTGTCCAATGTCTAAGCCTTAACTATAAAGCACCCCTCACATTTTTAATTATTTCTTTTTTTTTTATCATTTTCGGAAACCCAATTAAGTAAATTAACCATATAAAGAGTATTTCCAAGCTAATTACCATTATATATATATATATATATGATATATACTTATCGTTGAAAGGGCTACAAAACTCCTACTTTGTCTACCCTTTGGTCATGGAAAATCAACACCGCCGAGAGTTCACGTTCTTACGCTCCCGAGACTTCCTCAGCCACAACAATCGCGGGGACACCGATCCCATGGTTGAGAATCCCGTCGAGCATCGCAACCGGCCGATGATCAAAGAAATGGACTTCTTTTCCCGTACTGCCACTCTACACAATAAGCATCAGCGGCCACATGATGATGATCATGACGATGGTGATCATCAATACCTCGAGAGGAAGAACGAAGCATCTCCGACAAAGGTTTCCGATCCGAGTGTGAACGTAAGTTTCTCAATATATATGTTGCTATCTTCAAGCTGCGGTTCGCCTAGTGTTCATCCTTTTTTTTATGAGTGTGTAAAAGGGACTTATATCCATATATAGGTAGATCAGTGTTTGTCTGGAAATTGACTTCTATGTGTTTTGCAGACCGGATTAAACCTGCTTACAGTAAACTCTCGGATGTTAAGATCATCAGCAAATCATGAAGATCAAAAACCCAATATTGAGGTAAGAATATATATATATATATATATTGTTTGATCGTATATAATACTTTTTCTTCTTTTTTTTTCCCCCGTGGCTTGGTTTTAGAAAATGATCATTAAAATTGATCATGGGAACACGATTTCACAGCTGATTGCACTTAAAGCGGAGTTGGGCAGATTACACGAAGAGAATCGGAAACTGAGAAGCATGTTGGATCAGATCACAAAAAGTTACAGCGAAATGCAAGGTCAGCTGCTCATGACAATGCAAAACCAGGCTCAACAGAATCGTGAAGAACAGGTGAACATCGTCTACTACTCTTTGATCATATAAATGAGATCGAGCTTCATTTTTGTTGGACTAGTTTGGGCCGGGAGACTTCTATTAACCCTAATTTAGACTTTTACTTTCTTGAAGTTTGGGATTATCGGTTAGGTAGATTCTTTTGTTCCTTTTTCCTTCTTTCTTTCCTCTAGCTAATTTCTATTTTATTTTTCTAAAAGAAAAACCGTAGTTAAAGAAATGGGTGACGTGCCTCCCTTAAATTGGAAAGCGTGCGTCCTTAATCTGCTGTTCGTTTTCAACGTGTTTACTAAGTACTTTAACTAGAGAGGTTGCCATCTTAATTTTTTAATCTTGTATGTCAAAGATACCAGCTAGCAAGCTATTACAATATTTATCTATTAACTCACGTCACTGGTACTTCCAGTTTCAATCGATTGAAGTTGTAACTTTTCGTGCTTCTCTAATTTACGTTGAACTCTGCGCAAGTGCTGCACATATTAACCGAGCCAATGCAGATAATATAAAAAACAAAAAAGAATCATAAAATACCCCCATCATTGATCTCTATTCTTGGCTACGTACGGGAAATTAACGGTTGTTGACATTTTGCATACCTGAAGCAAGTTATTAACAAGTTCCATAATTTCGCAAGTTTGTGCATCGAAGGTTAAATATTATCAGTAGAGGAAACTAACGATTATTTTCAGGTAGACATACAGGATGAGTTATAATATATAATTAACGATAATTTGGGTAGTGCTATATCTATATATATATATATATTAGTTCTGAATTATGGAATTAAGTTATTGAAAGTGGCATTTAAACAGAAGGTTGAGCCAAACGGAATGTCAAGTCACATAATGTCGGCACAACGGTTTATGAATACACGACCATCAGCTGCACCAGATGCCGATATTAATGATCCTTCCTATTCTGATGACAAGACACAAGAGTTGTCTGGGTCAAATACTATGGAGGCGATCATGTCAAAGGAACGTGACCGCTCCACTGGGAAGCAGACAGGCATTGAACAAGATGGTTTTGATCAGTCCTCACAGAGTTGGGGCTCTCCTAAAAGTCCCAAGTTAGATCAAGCGAAAGGCGAAGAACAGGCCGCTCCTCCTGATCAGGTCGCGCTCAGGAAGGCCAGGGTGTCCGTACGAGCAAGATCAGAAGCTCCTTTGGTAAGATCAAACTATAACTATTAAAAAGTGTATATATATATATATATGGAGTGCTAACTGGTTATGTGCGGTTGATTCAGATCAGTGATGGATGCCAATGGAGGAAATATGGTCAAAAGATGGCCAAGGGTAACCCTTGTCCACGTGCCTACTATCGCTGCACTATGGGTGTTGCATGCCCAGTTCGTAAACAGGTACTATTTACATACATACATACATGATATATATATATATATATGTGTGTGTGTGGCAACGATGTTTTCTTCAATCCTTTTGTCCTTCTTCCTGCACATTTGATTCAATGTTTATCGAATTATTCAGGCGGATTATCTGTCGTTGTCGCAATTATTAACAAGATATATAAACCACCAATAATATACAATCTAAAATCTCGAGTCAGAGACGCCAGTTTCTACTCATTAATTACTGCTAGCTAGCTCCAGCTTCTGATTGACAAAGAAGGATAAATACTGTAGATTTGGTGTTTGATCTTGAAGACTTGACCCTTAATTTGGATTTTGTGCATTCATGTTCATGATCAACAGGTGCAAAGAAGTGCTGAAGACAAGACCATTCTCGTAACAACTTATGAAGGTAATCACAACCATCCTCTCCCTCCAGCGGCTATATCAATGGCTAGTACTACGTCAGCAGCAGCAGCCATGCTCCTCTCAGGTTCGACTACTAGCAAAGATCACACCCTAACAAATTCTGGCTTCTTCCCGTCTATGCCTTATGCATCGACAATGGCGACATTATCTGCCTCTGCACCATTTCCAACCATCACACTGGACTTGACACACAGCCCGGCCAACCCCATGCAGCAATACCATCGCATAATCCCACCATCTTCATCGGGATCAATATTCCCTCTGCCTTTGCATGCCTGTCCACAGATCCTAGGTCAGCCAATGTACTTCCCTCCCAAGCTACCTGGAACGCCGGCACTGCAGATCGGCCAACGCCACACTTCCATGGTTGACACTGTTAGCGCAGCCATTGCTTCAGACCCAAATTTCACAGCAGCCCTAGCCGCTGCCATTTCAACAATCATTGGAGCACCGCGGAGTAGCCCTAATGATGGAAACAACGGTACTGGAATTACAATCCCCAGTAATGGAGGAGTAGCCGGATTGCCTGGATCTCCACAGCTTCCTCAATCCTACACCACGTTTTCCACCAACTAATCAACCACCTTTGATCTTGATTTGAGAGAGAAGGAAGGATCCCATGTTTATAGGAGTACGACGTTACAGTAATATTCTAGCTAGTATTGTACAGGAAACTAAAGATGAGATGATCATTTCGTAGTTACCATAAGGCAAGCTATAGCCAGCTTGGACGTGCTGTTTCGATTTCGTTCCAGCTTTTAGGGTTCTGGCGCTAGCACGGATTCACATGATTTGTAATAAATTAAACCACTTAATGGTAAAGGAAAATAGTATGGAATTAAAGGTAGAAGATGAGTAGAAACTCATGTAGTAAATTATGGAATTCTCGTCAAACGTAGAGACAACTTGATTCAAGATGAGCAACCTCCAGGAGAAAACAGAAAATATTCTTCCGTAAGAATGATCTATAATCCTAACAGATTGCCCCTGCGCATATAATTACCCAGCATTATCCCACTAGATGGATATCAGCCAATACAAAATTAAGGAATTAAACACTACAACTGAAATATAATAACAAAAATAATACTACAGACAAGTAATTTTGCGTAATAATATGCGCACCAATACATTCTTATTAGCATATTATATCTTTAATTTTAAAATTTAAATTTTTAACCAATCACATAACTAAATTTTTTCTAATAATAAAGGATAACTAGTTCCGCATATAACTATAATGTAACGGGCTAAGGCCCACTCACAATGGTCCTCTTCCTGTTACTAAACTGGAGCCTGCTAGATAAGCCCGTGGCCCAAAGATAGCCTTCATTTGGAACCTTCACTCCCACTTCAATCTCCCGATAGCCTTCAATTCACATATTAACACTTCCACGAATCCTAGCTCCCTCCTCACACCGTCGTGTTATACATTTCCTCCCCAATTATAGTATATTACCCCCAAGGTGGGGGAAATTAGCTCTTAGGAACGTGGTAGGTCTCCCATGAAGCCTCTTCTACATGTTGTCCTTACTATCACACCAAGACCTCCATGATAGGCTGGATCTTCTTCTTCTTCTTCTTTTTCAGCCAATGAGCCCAAATTTCTTCAAGCTCTAGCTTGTTGTTTCCCAACAGATTCACTGGAGGTGACCTAGGCACAGGGATTGTGCCTTGGCCAAGTTTCCATTTAACCTATGAGACGTGAAAAAAGTTATGGATATGGGTCGTGTTTGACAAGTTTAGGTGGTAGACCACCTCGCCTGTCCTCTAGACCACTTGGAAGGGTCCATAAAAGCAGAGGAAAGCTTCAAGGTTCGTCGCTGCTGCGCTGTGGAGTACCTATAGGATTGAAGCCAAATGTAAAAACACTCCCCAAATCGTCTATTGTTGCTCTTTTCTTTTTAAGTCAAAAGAAAATTTTCATGCATTTTTGGGCTATTGGGATATTTTCCTGAAGTAAAGATCATATCTTATCTTTGCCTCTTTGAGCACTGTCCACTTCTTCTATTCTAAAGGTTACAGCAGTGTAGGAAATTAGCCTCACTGGCCTGTAGCCATATAAACTAGAATTATAGCCCCACTCGGCTAATTCAACTCACTTAGCCCACTCTTTAGATATGTCACTAGTAAACCTCCAAAACTAGTTTTGTAGCTACTTGTTGACGGTTTCTATCTATCCATCCGTCTGTGAGTGGTACGAGAAGCTGAAAGCCAAGTGCACTTCCTGCAATGAGAAAAGCTCCTTCTAAAACTTGCTTGTGAAGGTTGGATCCCTATCAGAAATAATGGATTTTGGCATACCATAAAATTTAAAAATGTGTTCTAAAAATAATTGAGTCACTGTGCAAGTTGTGTAGGGGTGTGATAGTGGCACAAAATACGCATACTTAGTGAACCTGTCTACTACCACCCATAGAGTACTAAACCCATTAGAACCTGGTAGCCCTTCCACAAAATTCATGGTGATGGTTTTCCCTTGTTTTGTGAGGTATTGGTAGGGGTTGCAAAAGTCCGCTAAATTGTGTGTTATCTACTTTCATCACTTAGCAAATGTCACATTCCTTGAGAAATTGCTTTAGGTTTTTCTTCCACTATAGCTAATAAAAGTCCATTTTCAATCTATGCAGAGTCTTGTCAAAGCCCAAATGTCCCCCCGTGGGGCTGACATGGACCAACTCCATTAGTTTTGTTGGAAGTGTTGGTTCAGTAAGGACATAAACTCTCTATTTGTATAGAACCAGTCCATCCCTCAATGAATAGTACTGAGGTGACAGCTCCCCCTCACCCTTTTTTTGCATTAACTCTCGTTGCTTCTCACTAAGCGTATCAAGCTTGAAACTCTATAACCCAGTCAAAGCTGGGCAATGACAATATAGCTATACAAATCCCCTCTTTCTCTTGCCTAAATGATCAGCTAATAGTTTTGACTTCCAAGCATAAAATTTGTTGTTAAAGTAATACAAGAGTAAATCCCAAAATCAAATTCACAGGGATAATTAGAATTATGCAAGCATTTCATAATCACAAGATAAGATATTATCATTTATAGGGACACAAAATTTCAAAAAGAAAAGAAAGCATTAAACTAAATGATTGCGTAGTGAATAAACTAAATAAGAAATTAATTGCAAATATCAACCACTAATTATATCGACACTAAAAATGATGGCTATTTACCATGGGAACGTGGACTGGATTAAGAGTAAAATCATTGGTTGTTTTGGAGGTTTATAAGCACGTAAAACTAAAAATAAAAGGTGAATTTGTATTTCTAAAATTACCAAGAACCAAAAGATTTAAAGAAAATGTGTAAAAATTGAATTAAACTTATAGGAAACAATAAAACAAACACTTGAGATGCAATTTTTGCCCAATTCTGATTTAGAGTTGGATTAACCTTTAATTTTATATTCTCTCAACTATTTTCTTATTCCAAGAGATTATGATCGGATAATAAAACGATAAGCATAATTTTAAATATAATCAAAGTGCTTGGCATATTATATAAAAAAAATGTAAAAGTGAAAGAAAGCCATCAAAGTCTTGTTACTAGTTCAAGCATCAATTGTGCCTTTACGTCTATAGCTGATCAAGTACAAGAACATAAAGCTCCAATCCTTGCTATAAGCAAAATGAAATAAAACCCAACAAGTTAATCATTCAAAATTCCATAGAACTGAAGCAATTTAACCCAAAACAGTCATGGGTTACTCCTTGAATCTCAAGTTAACAATCTAGCCTATTATCTCTAAATTAGCAAAATAACGGGATGAACATAAACCTTAAAAATTCCAAAATCGTATTTGTAATAGTGCAGAGAAAATGAAAATAAAAATGAGAAAAAATAACTAGCTCCCTTCACCCGAAAGTCTTTCCTCCTTTTATACCTCGAATCTTCTCTCCTTTTCTCTTTCCTTACTACAAATTCTAGCCGTTCCATCGTGCGAAACCATTGCTCTTCATGGTCCCAAGTTTTCCAGCTCTCGGTTGAATTTCTATAAGATTGTATGTCATAGTCTGGGCATTCTTCCGTAAGTTAGCTCGATTATTTCTTCTCAGGTTTACATCTCTTGGCAAGTTGGGTTGCATTGTAAGATACGGCTTGGATTGTTGTACATGGACAAGCTAGGCTTCAGTTATACGCATTGGCTTACTCCTTTTATTTTTATTTCACATATTTATCACATATGGGCTACAATTTACGGGCCTTGATTATGGACCTCAAGCTGCAAGTTTCAGTTAAAATCTCTAGGCGCATGTTTTCCTTCCTTCTCAGATATTGCACCATTCGTGGGACTTGAATTCTCTTTTTATTTCTTCACAGCTTCAGTCTCGACAAAAAGTCTTCTATTAGGCAAATCGAGTCCTTCTAGTCCCTTCATAGAAAAGAAGATGGAAAAGGACCCAAAGTCCTGCAATGCATCATACCGTAATTTTAGTTTCAATTAAATGTTAGCTAGCCCAAAGACCTAAACCCATCTATATCTAATTTGGTGTAAAGTATCATTTCATATGCTAGACACGGTCAATTCACATTATCTTATTAATACCCTTATTTTAATATATAAATTTCATTTAATCCAAAATATTAAGAGTATTAATACAGTATAATTGACAATTTATCACTAAACAAGGCATCAACCATCATATTTTTTTTTCCTTTTTTCGATACTCCACCATAAAATTGTAGTCCATCAACTTTGACACCCATTTTTCTTGTATAGGGGTTCCCACCATTTGATCCAACAAAAACTTGGGGTTTTGGTTATCAATCTTGACCACAAACATCTCTCCAAGCAAATAGGGGCGTCATTTCTGCACTGGTGACACCATTGCATACAACTTCTTCTTGTAAGTTGACAACCCCATAGCTCGCCCTTTTAAATCCTTGCTAAAAAAAGCTAATGGTGTGAGATCCCAGATTGTATATACCTTTATTTATTACTTTTATCTTGTTTCAAATAACATGTTATTCTATTGAAACTTTTTCGGGTCGGTTCAATGATTTTAATTTATCAAATAATTAGGTCTTATTATTATTTATTTTGTTTATGGCATTTTGAAGAGTTGCAAAGTATTATAATTGTACAAAATCATTTTTCAAGCTCGATTTCAGTTATTTAAAAGATTGTGAGTTTTAAATGTATTTTAAATATCTGATTTAAATATATGGTTTTATTCTTTTAAATATTTAAAAGCTATCATTTAATTAATAATGAAAAATATTATGTTATAAATTAAATTCAAGTTGAAATGATATTTTATTTTAAGTTCCTTGAGTGTTTTTAAATTCAATTAATTTTATGTGTTTTCAAACCTGTGTTTTGTGCGCATTGTTTATCAGTTTAAAGATCCAATGCGTATGGCCTATAAATAGCTAAAGAGATAGTTCAAGCTAGTCATTTTCCTTTCTCTCTCTTTTCTCTTTCTCTCTCTGTCCTCCCTCGTGCAAGACACCATGGTTGTTCAGCCTTGGCGTCGCCCATCCTCCACTGTCGGTGACTAGGCCTTACCGCCCCCACCATCGGCACTTCCTCATGCTGGCGAGTTCACCGGTATCAGCGGTGTCACCTCTGGCCACCTCACCTTCACTGCATGGCCACCCACCCGAACCTCATCCATGGCTCCACCTCCCGTGTACGAGCATAAATCCAAGAATGGGTTTCCACTACTTTTGAGCTAGATTCGCTACATTCTGGTGGTTGCACCACATCACCACCACCTTTATGAGATTATATATCCTCCAATGAGTATTTTCCTAATTTTTGGTCTCAAACCGAGCATCCTAACCCAATGTACGAAGTGACCCGTTATAAATACTGTGGATTGACGCTTGTTCAATGATCTAGATTTTAACCCGCTGTAACTATTTTTCAAACGATCCTTGAGATTTAAATATATTGTGCCTTAAAAAATATATACATGTTTGGTTGGTTGATTTTACTGGACTAAGTCTAAGGAGTTCGCGGGTCGATTAGATTTGAGATTGGAGTTGTTTGTGATTGCTTGATGTTTGGACTTGTTGGTTGTTGGTTATCTTTGTGCCTGGTCGCATGCATTATCTAAGTACATTTATAACTCATTCTTAGTGTTTAATTATGTATATAGAATTAACATGTTTAAGAATGTTTCAATTGAGTGCTTAATATATTCATGACACTTGCTATATTGTGTTAGGTTGACGGTAATGGAAAGTAGTAAGATAAGTGGAAAAAATGTTATAAGGAGCAAAGATATGCTTTGATAAATTATGGTTTGAGGATTTGATGAGAGTATGTGGGATTGGAATGATAAATGAATGATATTAAGGATTTAAGAGGTTCTCGATCTTGGAAATGATTCTGTAGAGAAGTATTTTGTTTCTATAATTTAACAAAGAATATAAGGACCAAATTAAGTTGATAAGTGTTTGAGGCAGATTTTATGGATCATTTCTCTTAGGGAGTGGTGAAAGGATTAAGATTTTTGATAATAAAATGATTGAATTTATGTATGCTGTAGTAAGTTATTCTATGGAAAAGTAAAATACTAATTTAGTTTAAACTCCTAGTAAGAAAATAAAATGAGGAATAAAGTTATAAGACTAAAGAATTTTAAAGTTGTGTAAGCTCTTGATGGTAGGATAGTTTTTAAGTTAAATTTTAGTATTTGAATAAATAAGGTTTTCTTGAAATTTACTAGGTCAAGAAATCTATATATATATAAATATAAATATATTAAAATCGGGAACCCCTTAAGTTTCGATCTATACTTTTAAATTAGGGTTATTGGACTTGTTACCCTTTTTGATTTGAATGAATATGTTATTCTTGAAAATGTATGAAATTTACATGGTATGCATAGCTGAGTTTTTATAGTATGATATGATTAAGATAAGTTTGGAAAATGCATGTCTCATAGGTTTTATGAATTACATGTCTTGCTTGAGAGTCACATGCCACATGCATACTCATTGAAGTGATAAGTTCCATATCCTTTTTGGGTTATCATGTTTTTCAAAAGAAAATTAAGATAAGATATATTTTTATAAGAACCCCAAAAGCTTGAACGAGATATTATCCCAATGAAACTCCTCTAGCCACACTAGAGTGTTTAAGAATTGAGCGGTAACCTCTAGGTCAACGAAAAACAGTCGACGGGCCACAAATAGTTCCTTTTAAAAGATTCGAGAAGCGTGGTTGCACCTAACGCTAGTAGGTGCCAAGAACGGCAAATGTGTTATCACTTACCATAAGAATTATGATTTATGATTATGACGTACTCACCTCAGAGTGATGCGGTAATCAGCAGGAAATATACGGTGCATAGGGGAGTGGTGATGTGTTCAATATGACAAGTATGACAATAATAACTAGCCTAAAGAAAGATATGAATAAGAAAAATGACACATAAAGTTATAAATGATAAGAAAAGATATGAAAAGTTTTCTGAAATGTTTCAAGTTCATGATAAGTTTTGAATACGTATCAACAAGAATCAAAGAAATATAAAAATCTATTTTCATGAAAAAGTCTTTTATGAAAAAGCATGATGCATAACTCATGCACAAGTTAGGCATAAGTCATGCATAAGTGTCATGCATAAATCATGTCTCACATCTAATGGTCATAACATATGCACTTGTATATCTGTATATGCTAATGATGCTGGTATCGTAAGTACTCCATGAATTATATCTAATATTTTTGGTATAATTATGTGATTGGTCTTTCTATTTGTTTATATGGTATGTTTGTTAAATGAATAAGCTATGTTTTTATGTTTTGTAAGGTGATAGTCTAGGTTTTAGTTTGAGATATGTATGATGAAATGTGATGATGAAAGGGGGAATAAACCATATTATTAGAGTTTGATGATTCCGGTTAATGAATAAGTGTGATAATGAAGATGATACGTAATTGTTATCATACTATGAATGAGAATTTCAAGAAAAAGACTTTACATATTACAAAAAGTTGTGCATTGTTTTTATGAAAGTTCTTTATTAAAATATGTAAGTCTTGAAAAGGATGCGCTAGTTAAATGTAAATTAAGCATAAGTCATGAGTAAATCATGACATAGTCTCACGATCATGTGTATTTTTTAAAAAATCTGGTTTTCATGTTTGACTTGATTTTTGATATGTTGAAATGATTTGATTGAACAGTTTTGAATGAGTGCTACTGTAGGGATAGTGGTAAGTAGAAATGGTGGTAAAGTCCTACCTGCGATTATCGCCTACATTGTCATTTGGTTTTATGGGCCATTTTCTCACGAGTTTTAATAAATTGATCTATGTGTACCATTTTTGGGAAAAATGATAGTTTTTTTTTCAATAAATTTTATTTTGGGCCAAATGAGATTTTTGGTGTGAGTGGAAACTATTTATTTTAGATAAAGATGTTTTTTTTTTAAGTCTTATACATATGGTATCATGTTCATTCATTTTATTGTTGCATGAATGTATTTCTATCTTGTGATTTGTTTTGATTTTATTTACCTACGGTACCATTTTTTGTATCGTAGATTTTGATACCGATGACGAGTAGGCAGCTCCGACATTGGAGTAACTTGGTGTAGTTTTTATCTTGGAAAATGTTTTCCCACTTTTAGATAATTATGCATTTTTACATTTCGACTTTGGAATGGCTGTATTAAATCTCCTGCTGAAGAATTTGTGTAAAAAATGTTTTGTAAATTTTTTTTTAAAAAAATTGGTACTTAGATATCAACTTAAATTATCCGCTGTTTCTTTTATTTTATGCATGTCACATGTATACACACACACTTAGCACTTGACGTTGGGGTGTGTGACCAATGTTGTCATCATATCAATGTCTCAATTCCCGTATTTTCTTAAGTGAGAGTTGGGAGCATCACAAATTTTCTATCATCTTGCATAAGGATAACTCCTACAGCTTCTCCTAACACACAACACTCTACAATAAACTGTTTCTAAAATTGGATTCATCCCTTTTAAAGTTGTCATTTTTCAACAAGCTAGTCAGCTTGGTTGTGATGCCATATAATTATGTATGAATCTTTTATAATATCCAGTTAAGCCCAAGAACCTCTCAAGACTTCTAGAGACTTAGAAGTTGGCAAATTCTGCATGGCCTGTAAGTTTTCAGGATTTGGTCTAACACCTTGTCCTGAAATGAGGTGCCCAAATAGGATCTCTCTTCATACCCAAACATGCATTTGCTGATTTTGACAAACAGTTGGTTCATCCTTAGTATCTCAAAAGTAAGCTACAAGTGAATTAAGTGTTCCTTGGAATCCTTGTTGTAAATTAGAATGTCATAAAAAATACCAATATATATTTCCTAAGGTGGGTTTAAAAACCTCATTCATCAAGTTTTGAAAATTTGATAGGGTGTTAGTTAAGCCGAAAGACATACTAAAAATTTGTAATGCCCTTTGTAGGTACGAAAGGCAGTCTTTGGCACATCTGCAGGTTTCACTCTTATTTGGTCGTAGCCGAACCTTAAGTCTAATTTAAAAAATATTTTTAGATCGAACAGTTCATCCATCAACTCCTCTACTACTACGATGGGGAATTTATCCTTAATATTTGCACTATTAAGGGCCCATTAGTCAACACATACCTTCTATGTCCCATTTGTCTTCCTTACCAACAACACAGGGGAAGAGTAAGGGCTTTGATTGGGTGTTATTATTTTCAAGTCCAAAAACTCCCTAACTATTTTTCAGTTCCATCTTTTTGAAAGTAAGGGTAGAGATAAGATCCTACATATATAGAGTTAGTTCTTAGGATTAAATTGATGGAATGGTCATGGATTCTTGCAGGGGGTAGGCTGGTTGGGGAAGCAAAAATATTAGTATTGGTTTATAAGGGGTTGTATGGATGGTGGAATTTCTAGACCTACTGCCTAGTGGAGTCCTCAACTAGATGCAATAAGACTCCATTTTTCTCCATTTGATGAAGCATGCTTATAAGAGACCCTTTTAATTCAGGTATTCATACTCAAACCTTTCAAGTCCACTATTGTTTGCTTATGAGAAAACTACATAGTAAGCCTTTTAAAGTTTCAAAAAATGGACTCCAGATTTTGGAGTCATTGCATGCCAAGTACCACATTAGTGCTAGCTAGCACAAGCACACACATATCCCCAGTAAAAGTAGCCCCTGAATGTGCACATTAGCTCCCACTACTTTCCCTTCATTGTCTACCATCTCACTATTAGCCACCTTAAATCTTACATTTTCCTTTTCTATTAATGGCAAAGCGACTTTGTTTAGTATGACAGCATCCATAAAATTGTGGGTATTTCCTGAGTCTCTAAGTATGAGAACCCATAGGATTTCATTTTTACCCTTGACTCTCATAATCCTAGGGTTTAGTGAGCCTATAATTGCATGAAGTAAAATTTCTAGATGATTTTATTATATTAGCTATTGTTCATTTATCTCAACCCCCTTGTCTACATCTTTTCCTCCCCTTTTACATTGTCCTCTACTTTTTCAATTAAGTATAACTTTGGGCTGTAGCACTTGTGGCCTGGTCCATTAGGAATCGCAATAGTAACAAAAGTCCCTTTCCCTTTTAGTTTTTATTTGAGCTTGGCTTATTTTTTCCACAGGTACAATAGCCTTATTCTATATTTTGGTTGGGTCTAATGGTGGAGGGTTAGGATGATATTTGAAGGAGGCTAGTTCACTAGAGTGGTTAGTGAGGGGTCTATATGGTAGTTTTGTATGTATATTGAGGTTTTTCTCTTGGATCTTGACTAAGCTAAAGCAGCCTATAGGCACTGATAAGGTTTAAGGGATTAAACATAAGTACAAGTAGTCTAATATCATCATCAGCCCACTTAAAAAACAACTAAACTTGTATTCTTTTGATAAGCCCCATAATTTGTTTGAAAAAAATTCAAAGCTAGCCTTGTAAGCTTCAACAGGAGAGGTTTGTCTTAAGTGTTTAAGTTGCTTCAAAGGTTCATCATAACTGCTAGGGTTGAACGTCACTAACAAGACCCTCACAAATTCTTCTCATCCGATTAAAATTCAAGACCATCTAAGTCTTAGAGCCACACAATGGCTTGGTCATTACAAGAAAAATGAATATTTGTGACGGATTATTTGTGGCTATGATGATTATTTGCAACTAAAATATATTTATTTTGATAGGAAATAGACATGTTAGCAGGAAATAATTGGCCACAAATATGCAATTTTTTTTGTAGTGAGCCCTCTATTTGAAATGATACAATCTTCATCCTATGTTGTGCATGTGTGTTGTAGAAGGTGAGAAATTGATTTACCTTATAGATCCACCTCAAAGCACCGTTCCTATGAAAAGTAGAAAACTCAAAGCTCACAGTGCATGTGTGAGATCCCAAATTTACGTGTATTTTTACACGTTATTTTATTCTCGGTATTAATTATTTTAATTTATTTAAATAATATTATTGGTCATATTTTATTTATTTAAGATATTTACTTGAGCTATTAATTAGTTAATATCGAGTTACGTTGCTTTTCTTATTTATTTTAATGAGTTAATTATTTTAATGAGTGGAATTAAATTCCTTTATTTTATTATGTGAATTTATTTGATCTGCTTTCGTTATGTTAACTATTGTCTTATTTTAATATTGTGCTTGAGTTTAATTTATTTATATTGTTGAGACTTTAAATATTTTATTTTATTGATATTAAAATTATAGTATTTAAAGCCTGCTTTTATTTAATTTGTTGTGTTTTTCTAGTTGGACTCTTTTTCCCTTCTTTTTCCTTTTTCTCATTTTTCTTTTCTTTTTCTTCTTATTTCCTCTGCTTCCCGCGTGCCCAGCCCCTCCCCTGCCTCCCTCTCCCTTTCGCCGTTCCTCTCCCTCAGCCCCAAGACCGCCGCCGGCCACCCACCGGCGACACCGCCCAGCCCACTACCTTCCCCTCATGCCGACGAGCTCAACGGCACCGGTGGTGTCACCTCCGGCCACCCCACCGCCCCTCCACGGCCACAAACCTGAAATGGCCATTTTTGCCTCCCTTGCATTTTCCGGCCACCCCTTGACCTCCGACAACCACCAATAGACTCCCCACCCTCCGGCAAGCATAACCCACCGCCCAAAGCCACCCATCGCCGCCGGTTAGCCCCTCCACCCGAAATGAGCCTTAAACGGGTCATTCTTCGCCGCGCCTCCGTCCGGCCACCGTGCATCTCACCTCCGCCACCATTCGACTCCCCTCACCCAGCCGGTCACCATTTTGACCCCGATCTGCCACCTTCCGGTGGTTGTGCCGCCACACCACCACCTCCATGAGATTCCCCACCCTTCAATGAGTACCTCCCTAAATTTTGGTGTCAAACCGAGTGTTTTAGCCTAACGTACATGTGACCGCTACAAACGCTGCAGACTGGCATTGTTCAAGGAAATGCGTTTTTACCGCTGTAAGTACTTTCCAAACGAGTTTTAAGATTTAAATATATTTTTGGCATCAACAGTTGTTGTATATGATTATTGCTGATATGTGTTGGTTGATGTTGGTATTTGTTGGTTGATTGAATTAAGTAAATGTTGGATATTTGCTGCATGTTTGTCTGCATTGTGTATTTACGCACATGCTCATGAAAATATTTGGAAAGTGGATTTTGGCATGATTTTGGATATTCATGTGTTGAGAATGGAAACTGGGATTTAAATTGAGTTTAGCGGATTTTAATGGTTTTGGGCTGAGTCATAACGGGGACGGCGATACGTAACGCCCGTTGTGATCAGCGTGTGAGTGTGTGGATGACATAATGGGGACGGCGATACGTAACGCTCATTATGGTCATTGGGTGTGCATTTCATATTGGGGACGGCGATATGTAACGCTTGGTATGAAATGAGTGTGTGTGGATCATAATGGGGACGGCGATACGTAACGCCCATTATGATTTTGGGTGTGTGTGTAAATTATATCGGGGACGGTGATACGTAACGTCCGGTATGATTGGTTTTGAGGATATTATTTTATGGAAAAATGATGGGTGATTTTATTGTGGATTAAATGGGATTTTGACGAGTGATTATTTCATCGACTTTGAGGAAGATGATTTTAAGCCTCATGCATATGGTAATTGTTCATGGTTGTTGTTGTGGCATTAATGTATTTTTGTCTTTTGGTTTGGTTGGGTTTGTACTTACCTGCGATGCCATCTTGGCGTCGTAGTTTTTGGATGCAGACTTTGGAGAGGCTGAGCCTGAGGAGACGGCTCCGCTATAGAGGTGTTATTATTATTAATTGATCCCTCGGGAAATTTATTTTCCCCTTTTTATAAATATGTATTTGTATTTTTGGATGATTGTATTAAATCTCCTGCTGGAGAGTTTTTATTAAATTGGTTTGTAAAATATTTCTAAAAAAATTCTGGTACTTAGATATCAATTTATTATCCGCTGTGGCCTATATTTTTATGTATGTCACATGTGCACACACGTTTGACACTTGTTGTTGGGATGTATGACCCGTGTTGTCATCATCCTGACACCTCGATTCCCATGTTATTTTAAGGGGAATTTGGGGGCGTCATAGGATGGTTGGATGTCCCCCATGTGTGACAGTACATTCTCCTGTCTAGGCTCTCGTTGATTGGATGATGATTCTTCAAACTAACTAGTACTTTTTCTTTGCATCTCCATGGTAAGGGACAAGAGTTGGTGACTCTTTAACCTGCTTGTGTAGGGTCAGCATCTCACCCTCCACAGACTTCTCAACTTGCTTCCCCAATGCCTGCATCTCTAGCTCCACTGCCTTGAATTGAGAATCAGTTGCCCTTTTCAGGGCATTCAACCATTCTTGTAATTGGCTATACATTTACCTTTAGCCATGGAAATCAATAAAAGAAAGAATCGACTTCTATTTAATAAACCCATTTAATAGTAAAGAAAAATAGTATAAAAATAAAGGTAGAATATGAGTAGAAACTATAGTGAATTATGGAATTATCATCAAACGTAGGGACAACTTGATTTGAGGCGAGCAACCTCCAGAAGAGAACAAAAATTATTATGCAGCAAGTATGATATGATAAAATACTTACAGATTGCCCCTGTGCATATAACTACGCAACACTATCCCACTAGATGGCTATCAGCTAATAGGAAATTAAGGAAGAGCAATTCTAGGGAGTATCCACACTCAAGATACTCCCTCTCACATGAACAGTGCATGAACAGTGTCGTGCACTGTTCATGTGAGGGGGAGTATCCTGAGTGTGGATACTCCCCATAATTTTTCATTAAGGAATTAAACACTACGACTGAAATGCAATAATAAAAGATAAATGGGCTTCTACATATAACTATAGTGTAACAGGCCAAGGTCTACTCACACCAGTCCTCTTCCTTTTATTAAACTGGAGCTCGGTAGATAAGTCCAAGGCCCACTACCAACGGCCGAAAGACAACCTTGATCTGGAATCTTCACTCCCACTATAATCTCTTGACAACCTTCATCTCAACACTTCCTCTGAAACCTAACTCCCTCTTCACGCCATCGTGTTACAATATGATTTGATTAATTTAGATCGATCTCTACATATGCAGTACTAGAGATAAATTTACATATCTAACTAGTTAAGCCACTGATCATGAGAAATGGAATGAAATCCACACGCACGCATGCACACACTCATATACACACACATATGTATATATATATATTTATGATAACTTCAACTTGAGTTAAAGGCAATATTGATAAGAGATTCACCTAATTTGATCAGAGTCAAATACTACTACATCATTATAGTACTATGTATTAGGAGTGTTCAATCGGATTCGGATCCGGATACCGGGCCATAACCAGATCGGGACCAGATCTCAAAAGCCGGGTAGTTATCTGCCCGAATTGAACCCGATTACAATTCAGATGAATTATCGAATCATATCCAAATACCCGGATTTAAAACCAGATAACCGGATTTTTTACTCTCTCTTAAAATTCAGATACCAGATTTTAATAATCCAGGTATCCGGATTTTACTACTTTTAAAAAAAAAAGTTAAAATTAAAAAATATTTTTTTAAAAAAAAAAATTCTAATATCATTGAATTGCCCAAGTTTTTTAAAATAATTTAAATTTTGATATCCTTATTTATAGAATTTCTTAAAGTAAAGTTTATCCTCTATATGAAAGAAGATTCATACACACTACTTTATATGAACAAAACCGGGAGGAAGAGAGGGTTAGCCTCAAAATATAACCCATATAATTACAGAGCATGAATCTGTATAAAATATGGGCTAAAGTGGAACAAAAGAACAGTTACTATTAGAACAAAAGAACAAAAGAAGACCTAAATTTAGTAATCCAATATCAGGCAACATTCTATTATCTATATATGCTGCTCCAAGGCCAAAAAGATGTTTTGACAAGTCATTGGACTTTCAACAAAATCTCGCAATATCTAACAATGTAACAAATAGATTCTCCACTCGGTTCTCTTTTTACCAACTTCAAGATCTCAAAAATCTGCACAAATAAGGAAAGTTTGGACAATTATGCTAGCTTAAAATCTCAGAAAATTCAACTAGAGGAGAGTCTGTGAGAAGCAATCAAAATAATGCAAATATGTCTAAACTATAAGTTTACTACAAGTTTATTATATATTGCAATTGGAGATCATTATCTTATACCTAACGCTTCCTTAACCAAATTGCATTATTTCTGTGATGGTAGAAGTTGGCCCAAATCAAACACACCTCTGAGTTCTGACTATCATTTATATATGCATCCAACCCAATATATATACAATACTGTGGGGTTGGTTTAGTTGGGACCAACTTAATATCATATAGGATGAATTAAATGTTGCGTTTTTATAACACATCACTTGTTATGAGAATCATTTCAATTATAAAACAAAAATAATAATAATAATAATAATAATAATATATTATTATTATTATTATTATACACGAAACTATATATGATGAAGATTGTACTTAATTTGGACTTATCGTGTGTGTGTGTATATATATATATCTTATAATTGACCCACTTTTACTAACCCCAATAATAAAAATAAGGCAACTATATCTAAACAAATGAAAAACAGAAGAGAGATTAAGATATATATAAAATTAAAATTAAAAAAAAAATCTAACTTATTGCAAAAAGAGAGTTTTCAATGCATAGTGTGTGAGTCTATATGCTTATGTTTCTGAAGTTGAAGAAAGAGAGTTATCTTAAGAAAAAAAAAATGTAAAAGTTGAGTTAAATAAATAAATTAGTAATAAAAATCAAATTAACAAATAAATACATTTACCTTCATTGTCAACGTTTTCTACATCCTCCTCCCCCTTCTAAGGACTAAGTGATTCACAAGTTAACCAATTTTTGGTACAGATTAGTGCTTGGATAGTCTCCAACGTTAATGAGCTTCAACATGAGAGTCTATTATACGTCCAACGGTACTAAATACGAACTCGACTGTGACAGAGGACATAAGGATGACTAATATATCACATGCAATCTCCGCAAGGATGGGATATTTGAATGAGTTCCTCTTCCACCAATCCAAAATATCAAACATGTTTACTTTTAGTTCAATCACATCTGACAAATACCTCTCCAGAACCCTACTAAGTATCGAACTGTCTTCCTCACGAAAATATTGATCTAGAGATGTATCAAAATCTTCAAAAACCAAGTCTTCAACAATAATACTTGAGGAACTAACTTTGTTGGGCCATACTTGAAGAGGAACTATTTGCCCATATAACTTGTGGTATTGCTCAATCAAACGATTCATGAGCAATTTTACTTTGGTCTCGATTCTATTTTCACATTCATCCCCTTTACACTTTTTTAATCAATAAGACAAAACTTTAAATTTATATCGATGATCAAGGACAAAAGCTACCTAAATAATCAAGTTCATCTTAATAGTGTCCCCCAATATTTATCAAATTTAACTTTCATAGTAGATGTCATCCCTATTAACATACCACCATCTTCATTGTTAAACCCAAGATTTCAAGTCTCGTATTTACGTATAGATTTTGATGATAACAAATAAATTCAAGACTTAAGATCAAGTTGTCTACGCATGAAGGAAGTTAAGCACATCAAGAAATCAAGTATGAGCAAGAGGAAGAACAAGTCTACAAATGAAACTTATAGAATAAATTTATACATTTCTCAAATTTTGAAATTGAATTAAAACTCAAAATTAATATTTTCTCATAAAGTATCAAATTGCATTTTTTACATTTGCATAACATTATTAAAAGTTTAATTTCAAATTTTTTTTTTCACATATGCATAAAGATTTGAATTTGTAAGATGACTAATTGTCATCTTTGACATGTACATGTTTTGTTTGAAAATCTTGAAGGGTGGTTATGTGTTTTTTTAACACATGTAAAATATAGATGATTTTGTTTGAAAATTTTGAAAAATGGTTGTATGTTTTTTGACAAATGTAAATGATATATGATTTTATTTGAAAATCTTGAAGGGTAGTTATGTGTTTTTTTGACATATGCAAAAAACAAAAAGATTATTTGGTTTGAAAAATAAATCATATTCATTTATCATGTATGAAAAGTAAAAGATTAGGTTTGATTTTTTTGAAAAATGAATGGAGTTATTTTTTACAAATATAAAAAGGAGGTGTTTTTATTTGAATCTTTTAAAAAATAAATAGTGCTCTTATTTGACATGTGAACTTTTTTAAATTTAAGTATGAAAACTCATTTGTCTATAAATAACTCACTTGAATTTTACAAAAATCACAACAAAAGTTTACACATCAATTGCTAAGTTTTGCATCATTCTTTCAAACCCCTCATTCTTTCTTCCCTAAGTTTTGTACTTTAATCCTTGTTCATTTTGATAGAGATATAAAATGTGCTGTAATGTTCTTATTTCACTCATTCAAAAGTGTACTCTGATAATCTACCCACTATCAGCTCTTATATTTGTAAGAGGGTGCGTATAACTTTTATGTGTATAGAAGGTATTCTACACAGGGAATAGTTAAATCACCAAGTGTGAGGTAATTGCAAGTATAAAGGGTGTTCTATACGGAGTTTTTGTAGCAGTGTTGCTCAAAAGTGTTATAGATTTCTATCTCTACCTGAAGAAGAATTAATAGTGAATTTGGGATCCTCAAATGGTAGCTTGAGGCGAAAACGTAGGCAGTGGGGCTGAACCTCGTTAAAATATTGAATTTGCTTCTTCTTACCCTTACTCTTTATATTTCCTGCTGCTTTATATTCTGTTCATATTTTATATTGTGTATTTAGTTTATAATTGTTAATTTTTAATATAACCAAATTCACCCTCCCCTCTTATATTAGTCATCTAGACAACAATTGGTATCAAAGTAATGGCTTTATTATAAAATTAATTATCTGTTGAGTTAAAATCATATGCTAACATTGCAGCTATATTCGCTGAAAATCAATCCAGTAGTCAGCCTCCGCTATTTTGTGGAGACAATTATACTTTCTGGAAAACTAAAATGAGAATATTTCTTCAGTCTCAAGGTTGAGAAATCTGAAAATGTATTGTAAATGGATTTTATATTCCAAAAAAAATTGTTGATGGAGTAAAAATCAATAATGAAAAAGAAGAGTTTGATCATAAAGATGATAGACTTTATATAGTGAATGTAATGGCTATGAATTCTCTGTATAATGCTCTCAATAGCAACGAATTTAACAGAATAATGACTTGTAAGACAACAAAGAAAATCTAGGATAACTTGGAATTAACTTATGAAGAAATTTCACAAGTCAAAAAATCAAAAAATTATATTTTTATGCATTAATATGAAATGTTTAAAATGATTGATGATGAATCTATTTCTTCTATATATACTCGTTTTACTAATATAATAAATAGTTTGACAGCTCTTGAAAAAGTTTATTCTAACTTGAAGATAATAAGAAAAATTCTCAACTCTCTGCCAAAATATTAGGAATCAAAAGTGACGGTGATTCTTAAAGTTAAAGATCTCAAAAAACTCGAAATAAATGAATTCATTGGATCACTTATTACTCATAAGTACACATTGAAAAAAGGAGAAGAAGAAAGAAAAATAAAAGAAGAGTTTGACACTCAAAGTTATTCCCCATAAAAGTGAAAGCGATGACGATGAAAAAAGCGATAACAAATATGAAGAAGTTGTAATGATCACAAGAATATTTAAGAGGTTCTTAAAAAATAAAACTCATCCGAGAAAATTATTCAAAAAGTTTTCCAACAAAAATACAGGTAAAAATTATTCATTAATTTGTTATAAATGTAAAAAATTTGGACACATCAAAACAGATTATCTCCTACTAAAGAAAGATCGATACAAAAATAAGAAAGCAATGAAACTACATGGGATGATGATTCAAGTAGCTTAGACAGCAATACAAGCAATGAAAAATTTGCAAATCTTTGTCTCATTGCTAAAAATGATCTTGAGATAACAAATTATGAAAATATTGAAAATCCTTCTTATAAAAAATTACAAAATATTTTGGAAGAGGTATATGAGAAATTTGAAAAATTAGGTATCAAGTATACCACTTTGAAAAAGAATAATTCTTTTTTAATAAATGAAAATGATATTTTAATAAAAGAAATTGTTGTTTTAAAAAATGAAAATCATGAGTTAAAAAAGAAAGTGATTGATTTAGAAAAAATTGTTGAAAACTTTACAAATAGAAAAAGAAATTTTGAAAAACTTCTTGGTAGTCAAAAATGTATTTTTGATAAGGTAGACTTGGGATACATGCCAAAAGAAAAACTCAAACCATATAAAAATTTCTTTGATAAACCGACTAAATCAAAATTAGATTTTCAAAATTCTTTTCATAAAAATAATTTTTTTAAAGAAAAATATTATTACAATCACTCAAGGTTTTCAAATATATCACTTGTTATTTGTATTTTTTTCAATAAAAATGGTCATAACTATCATGCTTATCCTATTAAAAGAAGACATATAATAACTATTAGGGTCATATGGGTACCAAAGAATATTGTTTCTTCTCAACTAATAAATAAATGATCCAGAGAACTTGGGTACCAAGAAAAATTATTTTAATTGCTCTTGTAGGCATGCATGAAGTCCTCCATAGGTAAAAGTAAATGGTTTTTAGACAGTGGATGCTCAAAATACATTATAGGAGACAAAATTAAGTTCATTGATCTTATTTCTAAAGAAGAAGGACACATGATATTTGAAGACAATTTAAAAGGAAAAATTATGGGAATAGATAAAGTTGGTAATGAGTTTTCTCTCATAATTGAATATGTTCTACTTGTTGATGATCTAAAACATAATATTTTGAGTATAAGTCAATTATGTAATAAATATGGGTGTAAATGGTCTGGTCCGGTCCGTTCTGAAAAATTTGTGGACCGATTCCATTCGGTCCAAGAATTCTCTCACCCTGGACTGGACCGAACAGGAGTTCAGTCCATACCGGTCCGGTCCAATTCGGTTCAAGAGCGATCCAATCTGATCCAGCGATGCCCCATATAATTTAATGGGCTAAATTTAATATAAAATTCTACAATGATCAAATATTTTTTTGGCCCAAATTTAACTACTATAAATTATGATATGTTAATATTATAAGAGTATATATTATATATTAATATGTTAGTATATATTATATATTAAGTATGTTAGTAAATTATAACTAATAATACTATTACATTAATATATTATATATTTATATGTTAGTAAATATTGATAAATTAGTAATAATATTTTAAATAATAATAATAATATACTTATTATTTATAAGTTATTACTAATATTCTATATAGATATATTATAATTTATATTTTTATACTACAACTAGTCAACCAATAAATTATAATATGTTAATATTATAAGAGTATATATTATATATTAATATGTTAATATATATTATATATTAATTTATATTAATATTAATATTGTAATTTATATACTATTTTTATATATACATATATAAATATATATATATATGTGGGGTTCGGTCTGGTCCGGTTCAGTCCAGGGTGAGAAATCATCTAGATCAAGATCGTACCGGAATTAATTAGTCCATATAAAATTTGGATCAGACCGGACCGAATCAATCCCGGTCTGGGACAACCGGTCCGATTTGCTCTACTGGTCCAGTTTAGTGTTTTTACAACTTTAATAATAAATGATTTACAGTTACTTTCAAAAAAAATAAGTGCATTATTTTGAATAATTATGATTGCAATATTTGTTTTATTACTCTTAGAAACAATAATATTTATACAATCGAATTTAAAGAAATGGTCTAACAAGATGCTATTTTTTTATCAGCTCAACATGAAAATAGTTAGTTATGACATAGAAATTTAGGTCATACAAACGTGGAACTTATTTTCAAACTTTCAAAAAATGATCTTGTGAGAGATTTGCTAAAAATGAAATTTTTTAAAGACAAAATTTGTTACGCATACCTGTTTGGTAAACAAATAAAAATTTCTTTTAAAACCAATAAATATATTTCTACTACTAGACTTTTGCAACTAATACACATGAACCTTTTTGGACCAAACAGAGCTGCGAATCTGGGAGAAAAATATTATGCATTTTTTATTATTGATGATTTCTCTAGATATACTTGGGTCATCTTTCTTGCTCATAAAGATGAGGTATATAATGATTTTACCAAGTTATGCAAGAGAATTCAAAATGAAAATGACTATATTATTTCAAATATATGAAGCGACAAGGGGAAAGAATTTGTCAATAAAGATATTGAATCTTTTTGTGATGAAAATATTTTTTTGTAAAATTTCTCCACTCCTCAAACTCCTCAATAAAATGGGGTAGTAGAGAGGAAGAATAAATCTCTTCAAAAAATAGAAAGAACAATACTTAATGAGAATAATTTACCTAGTTATTTTGGACCGAAACGGTAAATATTGCATATTATGTTATAAATAGAGTTATGTTAATATTTAAATTAGATAAAATTTCTTATGAATTTTGGAATGAGAAAAAACTCAACATTGGTTACTTTCATATATTTAGATACAAATATTTTATTCTTAATGACAGAGATAATTTAGGAAAGTTTGATACAAAATTTGATGAAAATATCTTTTTTGGGTATTCAACAAATAGTAAAACTTATAGAGTATTCAACAAAAAGATTTTGACTGTAAAAAAATCTATGCATGTAGTATTTGATGATTCTAACCCTCTACTCTCCAAGAAATCTATTGATGAAAAATCAAAAAATACAAATAATAAAAATAGTCTCAATCTCAATAAAGAGAATACAATGGAAGAATTCCAACATGAAGATATCAGGAAAGATCATCAAGACTTAGTACAAGACGCAACCAAATAGTGGAAACATGTGAAAGATCATTCAGTGGAACAAAGTTTAGGAAAATCTTCACAAGATATAAGTACTCGATCATCTCTTAGAAATACTTGCAATCACACTGTTTTTCTATCTCAAATTAAACCAAAAAATATTGATGAATCACTTATTGGCGAATTATGGATTTTAGCTATACAAGAATAGTTAAATCAATTTGAAAGAAATGGTGAAAGAATAGCTATACACCATTTCTTTCAAAACCTAAAAATCATGCTGTTATTGGAACAAAATGGGTTTTTAGAAATAAGAAATATGAGTTTGGAATCATCACTAGAAATAAGGCTCGACTTGTAGCCCAAGATTTCAATCAAGAGGAATGAATTGATTATGATAAAGCGTATGCACTTGTCGCAAGATTAGAAACTATTCGAATGTTATTTGGATATGCATGTTATAAAAATTTCAAATTTTTTCAAATGGATGTTAAAAGTGTTTTCTTAAATGGTTTTATAAATGAAGAAGTATATGTTGAGCAACCTCCAGATTTTGAAAATCATGTCTCTCCTAATTATATTTTTAAATTCACAAAAGCATTATATGGACTCAAACAAACTCCTAGAGCTTGGCATGAGAGGTTTAGTGATTTTTTGATTGAAAACAGTTTTTCAAGAGTAAACTTCGATGCAACTCTTTTCATCAAATATGAACAGGATGATGTTCTTCTAGTTCAAATTTATGTGAATGATATAATATTTGATACTACTAATGAATATATGTACCAAAATTTTGCTAAAAGTATGCAGAAAGAATTTGAAATGAGCATGATGGAAGAACTTAACTTCTTTCTTGGATTGTAAATTTAGTAAGCAAAAAGTGGAACATTCATTAATCAGTCAAAATATATCAAAAAGTTACTCAAAAAGTCTAATATATAATATGCGAAGGTAATTGGAACACCAATGAGTCCAACTACCAAACTTGATAAAGATGAAAGTGGTAAGTCATTTGACTCAAAGGTATATCGAGGTATGATTGGTAGTTTATTATATTTGACAATTAGTAGACCTGATATTATATTCAGTATATTTTTAGATATCTTGTTGGGTACTATTGACCTAGGGTTATAGTATCCTAAGCACACTTCTTTCGAACTTATTAGTTATTTAGATGCAGATTATGCTGGTTGTAAAGTTGATCAAAAAAGTACTAATATAACATATCATTTCTTAGATCATACACTTGTTTCATGGTTTAGTAAAAAATAAAATTATGTTGCATTATCTACTACTGAGACAGAGTATATTGCTGCAGGTAATTGTTGTACTCAAGTTCTTTACATGAAACAACAACTTGAGAATTTTGAGCTTATATACAATCATATTCCTATTAAATGTGATAATATTAGTACCATAAATCTTTCAAAAAAATTCAATACAAAGTTCTAGGACTAAACATATTGAAATTAGATATCATTTTCTTAGAGATCATGTGCAGGAGGTTGATATTGTACTATAATATACAAGCACACAAGATCAATTGACGGACATTTTTACAAAACCCCTACCTGAAGATAGATTATGCATGATTAGAAGAGAAATAGGAATTATGCATGTCATGAATATCTGTTGAATATTTTTATTCTATTATCTCAAATGACTTAAAAAAACTTGAGACTTCTAGCCTCATCTTTCAACTACATTTAATCTTCATAAATCAATATGTTATGCACCTATAAAAGATTAGGCAGTCGAAATAAAGAGGCAAGCAAGGATTTTAAATTCATATTTTGTTGTTTTAACTCTATTATTTTTTGTTTGACTTATAAACAAGTCGTTGAAGTATAAAAATCGTTTCGCTAAACTTCTCAATTTTGTGAGTTTTGGAGTGCAACCGAACGGAAAAGGCAACAATGGATGATGAGTATTGAGTTTCGAGACCCACAATCTCATAAATGGCATTATGATCTGATTTATTACCTAAATCAGTCTTTTGTTACTTCATGGCACCTACGACAGATGTAGAAATAGATTGATCACGAGAAGTACTGAAAAAAAATTGACGAGTTATTAAAAATTTATAGAATGAGAATGCAGGAGAATCGCAAAGATGAGAAGAAGATTTGATGCGAATTAGATAAATCTAAGAATTGCTCTTACAGAGATGGAAATGAGAACAAGATACTCTATCATCTCTTCAAATCTTAATTACTCAAACTTACAAGATATGCTAGATGAGACGGGTGAAATGACTGATTGAGATGGTTCTTGGTTCAAATCCAGAAGATTACTAGAAGAAATTTTCTCCGCTATTCTATCGTTTTGAATAAACAGATATTGGATCAATGAGAAATGTAAGATTTTTTTTTAGGATGCGATGGGAGAAAATAGTCTTTTAAACAACTCAAACATTTCAAATCTCGGTTATATCTCATTTGTCAACAACATCAAACGGATTTCAAATCTCTGCACCCAGACGATAAAATTAGGCCTCAGCTTTTGCAGGTTTTGCCGGACACTGGTGGCTCCAATTATTCAACATCAAATCTCCGCAACATCTAATTTGTCAACAATATCAAGTGGATTTAAATTTCCTTTCGCACCGAGATGATAGAATTATACCTCCAGTTTTTGAAGATTTTGTCGGATTCAGGTGGCTCTAATTATTCAACTCTCTACAATTTTTACTAACGCACCGTTTTATTTGATTATTGGCTATTGCGGGAATAAATTTTACTAAAACCAACTGCGGTTCCTTTTTAATGATGTCAAAAGGGGAAGAAGTTTCATACTAGTATTATATTACCCTGTTATATATGCTAGAATCATATTTATATTTTACTTGAAAACTAATGCATATTATCAGGGGGAGTTTAAGTATTACTGCAGATCGCAGATTTCTACTAAATATTTGTCATCATCAAAAATAGGGAGATTGTTGAATCCAAAATTTCAAGTCTCGTATCTATCTATAGATTTTGATGATAACAAGTAAATTCAAAATTCAAACTCAAGTTGCATACGCATGAAGGGAGCTAAACACATCAAAAAATCAAGTATGAGTAAGAAGAAGAATAAGTCTACAAATGAAGTTAATAGAGTAATTTTGTACATCTTTTAAAATTTGAAATTGGATTAAACCTCAAAATTAATTTTTTCTGATAAAACATCAAATTGCATTTTTTACATTTGCATAATATTATTAAAATGTTTAATTTCGAATTTTTTTTTCACATATGCATAAAAATTTAAATTTGTAAGATAATTAATTGTCATCTTTGACGTGTGCATGTTTTATTTGAAAATTTTAAAAGGTAATTGTGTGTTTTTTTGACAAATACAAAAGATAAATGATTTTGTTTGAATGGTTGTCTGTTTTTTGACAAATGTAAAAGATAAATGACTTTGTTTGAAAATTTTGAAGGGTGGTTATATGTTTTTTGACATATGTAAAAAAAAGATGATTTGGTTTGAAAAATAAATCATGTTCATTTCATCATGTATGAAAAGTAAAAGATTATATTTGATTTTATTGAAAAATGAATGGAGTTGTCTTTGACAAATATAAAAAGGAGATTTTTATTTGAATTTTTTGAAAAGTGAATAGTGCTCTTATTTGATATGTGAAACTTTTCAAATTTGAATATAAAAACTCATTTGTTTATAAATAGCTTAGTTGAGTTTTGCAGAAATCACAACAAGAGTTTACACATCAATTGTTAAATTTTGCATCATTCTTTCAAAATTCTCATTCTCTCTTCTTTAAGTTTTGTACCTCAATCCTAATTCATTTTGAGAGAGATGTAGGTTGTGTTGTCTTGTTCTTATTTCACTGATTGAGGAGTGTACTATGATAATCTACCCACTATAAGCTCTTGTATTTGTAAGAATATGCATATAACTCTTGTGTGTGTCGAAAGTGTTCTACACAGGGAATAGTTAAATCACCAAGTGTGAGGTGATTGGAAGTGTAGAGGGTGTTCTACATGGAGTCTTTGTAGCGGTGTTGCTCAAAAGTGTAATAGGTTTCTATTTCCACCTGAAGAAAATTGAATAGTGAATTTAGGATTTTCAAGGGGTAGCTTGAAGTGAGAACGTAGGCAGTCGGGCTGAACCTCGTTAAAATACTGAGTTTGCTTCTCTTACCCTTACTCTTTATATTTCCTACTGCTTTATATTCTGTTTCTATTTTATATTGTTTAATGGAGTTATAATTTTTAATTTTTAATATAACTCAATTCACCCCCTCTCTTGTATTAGTCATTATGAGCAACACTCATTCTGACCCATTTTGTTCAAAGTATTCTCAATTACACAAATCTATTGAAATAACAAATTAGAGGTCATGTATGATGAGATTGAAACTTTCAAAGTGGTATCATAAAAAACTTTTAAATACTTGACTAAAATACGAGACAGTTTCCAATCTTCAAATGGGGGCGCCAAAAACGTATACTCCTTCAATCCTATTAGCCCAATATTTTTTTTGTATTTTTCAGCAATACTAAGCATTAGGTATGTTGAGTTCTATCTAGTAGAAACATCTAGACACATCATTTTTCTCTACACAATATTCATCTCCTTTACACAGGATTTAAACAAATCAAGCCTTGTTGGTGAAGACCACACAAATTTTATTGCTTCTCTAATTTTATCTACGGCATTAGTTATAATTTTTAAACCCTCAGATGCAACAAGGTTCAAAATATGTACGATACAATGCACATGCATAAGCTCACTTCCCAAAATTGTGAACTCCTTATATTTGAAGTTCTTCTTCACATGAGTAACAATAACTTTATTAGTGGGGTGATTATCCACAGTAATCACGCAAAGGCAGTTAATCTCCCAACCTATCAAACAAGAATCCAACATTCAAGCAATAGTATCATCCTTACTATCATCAATCTTGCAAAACATTATGATATTTTTTGTGTAATTCCCGACTTTGATCAACATAATGGCATGTGACACAAATATAAATCTTGTTTTGCAATGATGATCATATATCGGTTGTCAAACAAAATCTTTGGTTACTCAACAAAGCTTTCAACTTTTGCTTCTCCTACTTGTATATATCAATACACTCTCTTTGGAAGGTAGTTCAGGATGACAAGTTGTGTCTAGGCTCTAAATAACCCATAAGGTTAACAAATGTTGGATGCTCTATAACCTTAAATGGCAATTCACACTTGATAAATAGATTGGAAATCATTACCTTCAATGTTTCAAGGTCATATTGTCGTAACCTTTAAGGACTAAATCCTTTACCCTCCATCCTAACTCCAATGTGTGGTAGTGATTTATCAATCCCAAGATTTCTATTCCGTTTAAAAGGAGAATTCGGACAACTTCATTCTAGGTGGTCTGTCAATGATGAAGTGTCATTTTTATAATAGCATCCAAGAAGTTTTAGGCAATGCATGCATTGAGCTTTAGGTGCATCAAGATCAACAGATTCAATCTTATTAAAATGATCTCATACTCTAGATTGATTTGTAGTTTTCCTGGCTCTTTTTGGCCTTGGGGGAAGAGATGGTGTAGGTCTGAGGTTTGGGATATTCATGGAAAAAGGTGGTACTAAAGGACTAGTGGCTTCCTCCATATCTAATGATATATGAGCTGAACGGAAAACCCCTGCACTATCACTAAAACTACCTTCCATCTGTTTTAAACATAAGGGGACAAAAAATAAATATAATAAAATTAAATCAACAAGTATTCAAGAAAATGATTGAAATAGACAAGCAAAATTCTGGATTACTAAAATTGCCATTTAGGTGTTGTGGTTGTCATATTAAAGTGAATACAACAAACAATGCAATTGCAAGCGAGAGAGTGAACAAAGACCAATATGAATCTGCGTATTTGTATTTAATGATATTATGTGTATTAATTGCAATACAACTTGAACCACATTAATTTTCAAAACATGCTTTTTTTATGCAAATTAAGTCGTCACGTATATTTTATTTATAGTAGGTTGGGATGACATGTTCTAATCTCGTGATCTTTTTTCCCTAATAATATAGCTGCATTTTCATAGATTTCCTAATAGGGATAAGTATACTGTATTTTTTCAAAGTCCAAACCATACACTACTAGATATTATATTTTTCATGTGTCGTAACAATTAAAACTTGACAGGATACCATTGACTAGTTTTTTTTCTTTAAGTTGAGGGTGCACTCATGTGAGAGTCTAGAGTATATTTTTGTTCAATGTATATTTTTAATATTTGTAAGATGTAGATTTTTCAAAAGCAAGTTAGATTTCAATTGCTCTTACAGCGGTCTTGATCTCCTTGGCCCAAAACAAGGACCCGGATCCAACTTATTAGTCCTACTGTCCTTTTTATTTGTATGCATTGCAATTTTTGTAATGTGGTTTTGTGAAGGTAGTTTTTAAATTAGGGTAGTTTTTATTACTTTAGTAATGAACATCTTCCAGAAACAATCATTGCATGTTAGAATACACTTTCTACCTCTCCAGTTAATGGTCATTCTACAATTTACACCTCCAATTGACACATTGCACCATCCAACCACAAAGATTGACAAATAGCAGTCGTAGGGTATTTATTCACAGAAAGATTTTCCATTTAAAGGAATCCGGCATTTGTATATCAAAGCAACCAATAGCATTTGTATATCAAAGCAACCAATCCCAATAAAATAGCTAGAAGCTATGGTACTAATCATTGGGAATAAACAATTATTGAAACCAAAAGAACTAATACAGTCAACAACCATTACATTATTCCAGAAAAATAATACCGCAATAAAACCAATCCTGTACAGAATTATAGAGAGAGAGAGAGAGTAACATACCTTAGGTTTCGGAGACTCGCAATTGACATCTCACAGTTGTAGATGACTAGGGTTCGCCGAAGAGATATCTAGAGTTGAGAGAGAGGCTTAGGGTTTTGAGAGATAAGGCAACCGATGAAAGATCGATAGTTAAGAGAGAGGCTGGTTTCGAGAGATGAGCTTCGTTGAAGATCGAGAGTTAAGAGAGGCGCTTAGGGTTTCAAGAGATGAGATCGAGCATTGAGAGAGGTTGGTTTTGAGAGAAGTTTAGCCTTTGTTTAGGTTTAAGCGTTTTACTAGGATCCGATTACAGATAACTAGGGTTGAGCACCGACTTAGTCGGAGTCGAAAATGGGGTCCTCCGACTTTAACTCTAACTTTGTCGGAAGTGAAATCCGACCTTCGACTCCGACTTTTATACACTCCAATCCAACTTCGACTTCAACTTCGTCAGAGTGGAGTCGGAACGGAGTCAGAATTGAGCTTTTTTGTTGAACTTTTATATTAAACTTTTGTATTGGACTTTTTCTTAACCCATTTAACATTTCAATTTTACAATTTCGAACCATAATAGATCGAAATTGGGCTTCGATATCATTTTTTTAAAATGTTATTTTATATTTCAAGATATAAATTAAAAATATATAACTGAAGCTAAAGATTCAAAATTACAAACTAATATCATTGATACAAATTAAACACAACCAAAGTCTAAGATCCAAATTTATTCAAATTAAAATTACATAACCAAATCCAAAGCCAAAGGTCCAAAATTACAAATTCCTACAAATTAAAATTACAAAACTATAGCCAAATGTCCAAAATGACAAAATAAAATTATTCTTACAAATTAACAATACAATATACATAACCAAAGCCAAATATCCAAAATTACAAAATAAAAACATTCATACAAATTAACAATACATAACTTAATGGTAGCAATCATACTATTGTCTCATTTCAACAAAAAATAAAAGAAAATAACACCCATCATCTAGCATCTATCATCTACCAGCATTGAACTCATATTCCATCATTCTGGATATAAGCAAACAACAGCCATCACATATCATCATTGAACCCATATTTCATCATCTACCATAGCATATAGATGATTCATCCACATTCCACAATTTATCTTTCCAAATTTTAAATTATCATCCAACAACAAAAGAAAAGTAATAGAAAACAAACAAACAATAGTTTCCTTATTTTAACAAAAGAACTAATACAAATTATATGTCATTCCAAATCTTCAACTTGTACCTAAAGAAAAAAAAAAGAATAAAATTAGTAAGGAAATAAGATCCCACATAAATTTCTAAAAATAAGAAAACAAAATTAAACAAATAAAAAAGTACACAAATTCAACAATAACAAATGTACCTCAAATATCAATTATCTTCATTCTTCATGTACTAAATTCACCATATTAGTAACCAATTCTACATTAACATGTTAAAATATAAAATATTAGTATTACAAAAAAAAAACAAATCAAGATATATAAAATAATTAAATATATTTGAAATATATTACCTGAGTCTAACTTATAGCGCTCTGCATCATCAATTAAAGTGAAATGATCTTGACTCAAGCATATATGAGTGGACTTCAACCAGTTTTGTATACACACAAGAGCCTCCACAGTTGTAGGAGCCAAAGAACTTTGGAATGAATCCAAGATGCCGCCTTCGGTACTAAATGCAGACTCCGAATCAACAGTGTTAATTGGAATGGTTAAGATTTCTCTCGCCATTATTGCCAGAACTAGATATTTGGTAGAGTTAACCCTCCACCAAATTAAAATATCAAAACTCTGTGAGGGGATCTCAGTAGTTTCCAACAAATACCATTCTAACTTCGGCTTAGTATCCATCGTACTTGAACTCTTGTCTTTATGAAGATCCATGTAAATGTCGTCATCAATAACGCTATTGTTATCCCTTTTTAAGATACTAGTATCACTCTGAGTGCTAGAAATATCATCTCTAGGACCACTTGTGCTAATGTACTCACCACTGAACTCTACATATTGTTCATACAATCGAGTAAAATCATCCTTAAGGATTTCAACAAATTCCTCACATTTATCCTCACCCAATGCTCTTTTGACCCAATATTCTTAAGCTTCCAACTTGCACCCAGATCAAGAATCTTAGCAATAAACAACAACCTATTTATATTTTCAATATCCCCCCAGAATTTATCATATTTTCTTTTATTGTCAAGGCCATTGAAATGAAGCGTCGATTGTTACTCTCGCAAAAACCCATCAAGTTTTTATGATGCGAGCGAGCTCTTTAAAAAAAAAAGATTCGAAGTGACATATCATGTAATAGATAGACGCATTGTGACATTATAAAATACTCCCAAGAACTTCAAAAAGTTGTCTATTGACTCGCAATCATCATGCACGGAAGCTCCCAATCCTTTTCTCCAATGCCCATCTTCAGACAATTAAACATGTGAGTACGGATCATCATCAAGCAAAAGTTGTAAGGCTTTTTTATACTTGGTAACCACATCCAACATAAGAAAAGTTGAGTTCCATCTAGTGAGTATATCAGGACATAAGAAACTATTACATGGAACTTTTGACCTTTCAACACAAGTCTTGAAAGTGGCAAGTCTTTGAAGAGAAGACTTCACGTACCTAATCAAATTACAAATCTTGTCGATTGACTCATCAACTTCTTTTAAAATTTATTGAACAATAAGGTTTAAAATGTGCGCAGTACACCTCATGTGGATATACTCATGATCCTCAATACACTTCAATCTTCCAACTTCAACTGTTTTCAACCAATCAATAGCGGAATCGTTAGTGACAGCATTGTCCACAATTATTGTAAGCAATTCATCAATCTCCCAATCAAGCATACACTCCTCCAATGCCCTACCAATTGTTGCCCCTTTGTGATCATCAATACGAGAAGAAATAGGAAACTTAGGTTCAAGAGATTTAGTATATTCCTGAAACTCTTCACCCTCAACAATTGAAAAAGGCAACTCATCAATAATCACCATCCTAGCGAAGGCAGTCCTAATTTTTTTTCTCATTGTACTTGGTCATCCCTAATTTATTTTCCCCTTCCCCTCTGTCAGTTCTTGCTTCCGGGATCAAGAATTGTTGATTCTTACATTTCTTAGGCCCTTTAGGGCAAAGGTCAACATGGGTTTTCAATGCCAAAGTACCCTGCCTCTTTGAATGGCATTTAAATTGCTTCCCACAATGGTTACAAGTGCATGTGGGTTTATCGGGATCGCAATCCGTATCTTTGGTAAAGTTATCCCTGACAAAAGACATATTCTTGGGGGGATTTCTTTAACGAGTAGAACAAGTTGTCTTAGAAGTGGGCTAAGTGGCCATCGTAGAGTCTAATTGTTCATTAGACTCTACGATCATGGGAGAGGGAGATTCAAGTTCTTCAACAGGGGGAGGTAGTGATCCTGCTGGACATGATGTAAAGGTGGACGTAAGAGTGCTTCCAGAGTTTTGAACATTCATGATTTTAAACTTTAAAAAAATAGAGGAAATATAAATATGATACTTATGGATAATTATCAAAGCATGTAACTTGAGAGGATTCTATTAAAATTCGCTATGTGAATTTTAGATGGGAATTTGGAGTGACTTATGAGTAAAAAGAAAAATAAACTTAAGATCTTAAAAACTCCCTATTCCATTTGGGGAGGTCAAATGAAAATTTTAATCCATAAACATGTAAAATTGGAACAAATTAAAATCAAACAATAACGTGTTCTTCAGACTAAGAGAGATCAGACAAATATGGATTATACTATTAGCTACTTACAGCAAATAACAAGAAACAAAAGTTGAGCAACCAAACAACCTTAGAATATAACTATTGATAAACAAATAGAACTAAAGAAGATAAAACATTTGGGTATGTAAGACCAACCCAAAAGACAAAAACTTGAGCAATTAAAAAGACGAGGGTAACAAAACACCTTCATGCATTGGCCCATCATGCGATTGTGTGTAAGAGTGATTTGGACTCTCGATTTTTGGACTTATTTTCAAACACAAAACACCTTTTAGGATCATGCTTTAAACTACTTATTTTCCTTATTATATAAGAAAAAGTTTACATGATGTGTTTAGTTTCTAAGAAAAATTGAGGATTTGTAATGGGTTTAATTAATGAATAAAAGAAAATCATTGAATTTCTATCAAAAGATATAAATATTTACCTTGGTACCAACTATAACACTCTACCCAAATTAGTGATAGGTACCCTTTATCTACTCAATAGATGATTTTTGTTGAATCACATTTTTTAACATTCCATGTTTTGATCCTGAGAAGTAGCTCAAGCCTAGTATATGAACATTTATTTATGTCATGCTAAAACAATATAGAAAATATTATTTTTAATAATTTTCATGTATTTTAATGTGTTTCAAAAAGTAAGTCAACAAAAACAATTTTGATAAATAAATGTTCAAGTATTGCTTTATCTAAAATCAATCTCAATTAAAGGATTTAGATAACTAATATTTTCAAACTTGAACATAGGATTTAATGCATAATTGTTTGCCATCATACAAAGGACAACAAAGTTCTAATTTTCAACATTCTGGTTCCGACCATATAAAAAAACACTATTATTAAAAATTTAAGTTCTGAGAGTCACCCATCCAAAACAACAAACTAATTAACAGATCAAAAAAGAACTGACCCTAATCATTTGATTAGATTATGATTGTTGAATTAATATATATATATATATATATATCTTAAGTGACTATCTAACAATCATTTAGTAGATTTTTTTTTATTTTTTCGTAAAATTTTTTGTCTTTTTCATTAAATTTAACGGCTACTTAATATTATATATTCAAAATATTATACATGATTTAAAATTTAAATAAAATTAGTTAGATATATAATTTAAAATCTAGATGAGATTAGTTAGATATATAATTTTGAATTATATCGAAATTAAAAGTTTATATATAAAAATTATAATTTAGATAAATAAATTATTTTATTTGTTTAAATTAGATAACTTATAAATTATAAATTCGAATAAATCATTAACTTTTTTGTCTTTATATAACTTAGATAATATTTATTTTAAAATTATATCAAATTTAAATTATATCTAACTTTTATATATAAATTTAAATTTAGATACTATATATGATTATAATTGAGATATGATTTAAAATTTTAACGAGATTAGTTAGATATATAATTTTAAATTATATCTAAATTATTATGAATTTAAATTTAGATAAATTTTAAATTATGTCTAAATTATATATATATATAAATTTAAATATTATATATGAATTAAATTTATATATATAGTTTATATATGATCTAAAATACAATTTAAATTTAAATAATATATATAAATTTAAATTTAGATATGTTTTAATATATACATATATATATATATATATGAATTTAAATCATATATAAATTTAGATAAATTATATAATTTATAATTATAATTTATATTATATATTAATTTATATATATGATTTAAAATTTCTATTCATTCTTTATATATATATATATATATATATGTATGTATGTATAAAGAAATGTAAAATAATTAAGTTTAAATATGTTTGCCAACTAAATTTTTAATACAATTATTTGAAAAGATATTATTTATTTCTCAGTTTAAATTCATTATAAAACATTAAATTCAAATAATAATATTTTATAAATAAAATTATAGTAGTTATTAAATAATTATCTTTCATCACTTCAAATTAATTTATAATTTACTTTTATACATATTTCTTTTTTAAGATATTTTCTTTTTATTAGAGCACTAGCAATGGTCTAGTTATTGTTAAGTCTAAATTGAAATCCAAATTTATTCTTTTGGCTATAATCTATATGGTTGAAGTAAGAAGTCCACATTAGTCTAACTAAATCAAAGTCCAAATAATAATATAATATTATATATTTTAATATAATTTTTTTTAATTTTGTAAATACACTTAATATATTAATATTAATTTTAATAAACAATAAAATTAACACAATACAAGTACCACATTTTACAACACCAATACTTAATCAATAAAAAACACAAAAGCTAAAAATAATTTTAATTTCAACATATCCCACAAAGAATGCATAAGAAATTAGGAGTTAATCCTTATCGCTAAATCACGCAGACGAAAATCTTTGTCCTCCATAAAGAACCCACATAAAAAAATTTAGAGGAATCATAGTAGGGGTCGATTGGGCCGATCTCCCTATAAAAGGCAGTCCGCCATCTTCGGAGGTGATGGTCGACACTGCTCATGCCATCAGGGTCGGCTCTTTCCGACGACCTCATTCCTGCGACGACGACTCCTGTAACGAACCCATTTTGGATTTAAGGCTGCTGGGGGAAGATGGGAGGTCTCCGGAAGTCGCCGTCGCAAGGGTGAGGTCGTCGGAGGAAGCCGGTTCTAATGGCATGGGCGGTGTCGCTCACCGCCACCGACGGCGACTCCGTTCGGCTGAGGGCCGAATCCTTCCTTAAAATCATCTTCATTTTATTTTTTATTGTATTTTCTTCATTTTATTTATTCTGTTTTTTTAATTATTATATTTTTTATCATATTTTTTTAAATTTTTTTATTATGTATAGTGTGTTTGGCTGTTTTTGACGTTAGGGGTAGTCGAACCGTCCCCCAACACCACTCGAGAATAATTGAGAAACGGTCCGACTGTCTTCCTGTAATAAATAGCCCTCCAATAATATTATTTCACATCATTAATTCTACAAAAATTATAATAAATTTATGAAAAAATATAGAGAGCATTCAGCACTCATCACACTCACTCACATGAACAGTTAATATTTGTACTGTTCATGTGAGTGAGTATGATGAGTGTTAGATGCTAGAAATACTGTTCATGTGAATGAATATGATGAGTATTGGATGCTCTCTAGCATTACTCTAAATTTATTACACTAAATCATTACAAATCTTCCCCTTACTCTCCATCCCACCCCCAGCAACTTTCCCTCATTTTCTCCACCCCTATGCTGCATCGGACTACATACAATTGATACTTAAAAGTTCTGTTGTCTCCGAAACTTCAAAGTGAAGAAAATTCAATGAAGAACAGCTTACGAATGCTTTCATTTTGGTGAGAACAGCTTCCGAATGCTTCCCCTTCTTTTTCCCTGTTCACCAAAAGCAACACCCATGAAGAAAAATCGCCTGAAGGTCTTATTCTTTGGTGCCTCAATCATTCGGAAGGTCTGAAAAGTTGGACTGCGCATTTAGATATACAGGTTGCACCCTTCAAAATATCTCGATCTTTCTTCCATTTGCCTAGACCCGCACATCATGTTTATTTATTATTTATATTTCAACATCTCCATTTTAATAAATATTTTATGGCTCAAAAGTAAAATGAAAAGCGGAGTTCATCATTTCGTTTCTTGATTTTATTGCCTTTAAATGCGTCGTTTGGATGCCGAGAAAATATAGTCTGGATGCAGAGAAAATTATATCTGCTGTTTGGTTTCCGATAAAATTATATCAGCCACACGGTTTGGAATCAAGGCATCACGAACGAAGAAACTAGGAGTGGTGAAATTGGAGACAGTAGACCCCAGCGTCGTTACCATGGGAATCGGCCTTCAATGGACACAGTGGACTTGCTGGCCAAACCAACGAAAGGTTGGTTGAAAGTTGAAACTTGAAGTGATTCGGTTTTTATTTTCTGTAGTTGATTTAGTTTTTTTTTTTATGATATATTTTATTACGTGTCAAATTATAATTGAAGGGCTGCTATTTTCATATAAACAGACCGACCAGTCAGCATCGTCTCCCAACATGATAAGGCTACAAATTTTCCTGATGAGTTCAAATTTCCTAGACTTTTGGAAATAGTTAAATTAATTTACTTTTTCATAAAATTACAGGTTAAATTAAGGTTCGATTTATTTTTAAAAATGAAATAAAATAAGATAAAAATTAAAAAAGAATAAAATATTATTATAATATATTTTTTTAATATTAATTTTGTTTTAAAATTTAAAAAGTAGTTTTGAAATTTAATAAAATTAAATTTTTTCTTATATTTTATATAAAAATTTTAAAAAATATATAATAATAAATTTTAAAAAAAAAATGATTTTATCTTGGAAAGCAAACCAAATCTAAATATATTCATTTGCTGGTGGGCTTCTTGAGTTCCAAGATCGTTTGATCCTACTATCAAAGAGATTTTACGGTCCAGATGTTATTTTTGGCAATGGCCCAGATGTTTCTGATACACCAAGGTATATATATATCGTGGGGACGACGTCTAGGTGTTATTTGTGGCAATGGCCCAACGATTCGTAGACGTTGGATCATCCCCATCTTACATCAGCATCTTTCAAATTTCAAAACAAACTAGTCGACCGTTGGGCGCGTGGAGGTGTGTGAAAACTTGAAAAGAAAGAGAACAAAAATAGAAGCAGTAGCTAGACTGAAAGCACACGAAAGTGCTCCCAAACAAAAATTAGACCCCCAACGTCCTTTGATGATGAGACGCCATGGCTGGCAACGCCCTCTCCACCCTCTACAGGTGAAGTTTTCTTTCTTTCATTACTTTGATCTACTGCCTTCAACTTCTCCGTCTCTCTGCTTATGAATATGTGTATATGTATTTCCTAGCTCTAGTATTGATGTTTTGTTATCCTTAAGCTAATAATTGCAGGTAGTGGGAATGGTAGTTTACGTTTTTCTGGTTGTATTCTTCTATACTTTCCTGGGTCTTTTCCTTGGAAACAGAGTAGCCGAAATTACAGTCACCACAATATTTTCCTCTATGGTAAGACTTCAAAAGTCAGCAACCTATCCAATTTTTGGGTTTTTTCCTTCTCATTTAACTGACAAATTTTATTTGTTGTTCCTTGACCAAATTTTCAGGCACTTTCTGTTATGTTTCTGTTTGTAAGGTGTACTGCCATCGACCCGACCGACAAAACGAGCCTGAGGAAAAAGAAAAGAGCCAAATCCAAGAGTGGGTTGGTGAAGCTGAACTATGGGTTTGTAATGGGTCAGATAGTTGTGAGGTTTTTAAGGAGAGTAGAAAGGAGGATTCTTAGGACTTTCATCAGGAGGAAGTATCTGGATCCATGGAAGACGAGTGCTCAAATAGAGCCTTTGCTGCTTCCATTTCCACTTGTAACGAAGGATGATGCTATACCACCCCATCTAAAAGAGGATGACATCTCATTTTGCTCGCTTTGTGATTTTGAGGTAAGTCCTGACTTACTAGCCATGCCAGTCAAATGCAGAATTTTTGCCTTGTTTGCACACAGATGGGGTGGTGAGAAAGTAGATTCATCGGTAAATAAGATCCATACCATTATTGGGCACTCTCGTTTTGCAGGTGAAAAGGCACAGCAAGCACTGTAGAACCTGCAACCGCTGTGTTGAAGGGTTTGATCACCATTGCAGGGTAAAGCGTGTGGAAATGTATCCTGGTTTTTGTTGAGATTTAAAAGTCAATCTACCATATAGATGCAAGACAGTTGATTGCTACTTTTTTCTTTTTCTTTTCAATTTTTCAGTGGTTAAACAACTGTGTTGGGAAAAGGAATTACACGACCTTCATTCTTCTAATGATTTCCATCTTGTCAATGGTAAGTTACTTTGTCCCTTTTCAGTTCCTTGAGAATTTAGACTACCTTAAACGAGCTCTTAAGTACTCTATGCTATCTGGTTGTTCCAATGCCAAACCTCATTAAATGCTGCTACAGCTAATCATTGAAGGAGGAACTGCCATTGCAATATTCGTTAGGTGCTTTGCAGATAAGAAAGGAATTGAGAAGGAGCTGGTGAATAAGCTTTACACTCGGTTCCCAAGAGGGGTTCTTGCCACAATATCGGTAAAATTGACAAAGCCCTTAGTCAACTTTCCATTGCAATCTTTTGGGTGCAAATTCACTTCATATTGAGTGATATTTATTGAAACCTGAAATTTCACAGGTACTTCTGTTTCTCATGACAGCTTATGGTTCAGCTGCCCTAGGACAACTTTTCTTCTTTCACTTGGTTCTCATTCGGAAGGTAATTTTCATGGTTTAATTCTTTCCCTTCCTTGCGCTTTGAACTTATCTTATCTTGTATTAGTCTGCATCAAATAAAGGCTCTTACTAACAAAACTTCTGCCATTGACCCACTTCTATAGCCTACAGTCTCACTAAGTTTTTAACAAAAAATACCTCTTTCGTTTCATATACCCCTCTACTTCCATGTCTCTCTTCGATATTCTCAGTAGTCTGTATTTCTGCAGGGAATGAGAACCTATGACTACATCTTGGCGATGAAGGAGGAGAACCAATCGATGGAACTGGATTCTTTTAAGGATTCTGAGTTCTCATCTGATGAAAGCACTGATTTTGATTCCCCCGAAAAATCATCATTTGTGTCACGCTTTATATGCCGAGGATACAAGGGAAATCAGGTAAGACTCAGAGTGCACGTATCTTCGTTTTGCATTTTCTCAAGAAACAAGCACATCCACCTTACCATGGAACTTAAAACTTGTGTATTTCCAGAACCCACCAAGGTTGTCCATAAGGATTGATAGGCAACCTGAGCCACCCACAACGTCCAAGAAACAAGGCTTTCACGTAAGCATTGATCCATGGAAACTGATAAAGTTGAGCAGGGAAAAAGCTCTGATGGCAGCCGAGAAGGCCAGACAAAGGCTGAAGAAGAACACATTGGCAGAACATGATCCGTTAAAGCCACTGCCTCTTGAGACTAAATCCGGACCGCTGATGAACCCAGATAGGATTGTGTCCAATGCTGGAACAGGCTCAACACCTCTCATTTTGAAAGGAAGGCATCCCGGCTCACCTGGAAGCTTTTCAAGCCCTCGAAGGCGGTTTTCGGGATCTCCAACCATGTTCTCTGGCGTTGTGGCATCGCCAAAGCATAAGTACAGAAGCAGTTTTGACTTGAAGTTGACGGAAGTGTCCAGGGAGCTTGAAAACTACATTTCAAGGCAGGTTTTATGCTCTGTAATTAAGAAGGATGGGAGTGAGGCATCCCCAAGATAGGCATCGTGGTTCAAAAAAACTTGGGTTCTCAGCCTTTGAGGAAGAGTTGTTTGTTTGTTGTGTGTTTTCTTGAAGGACACCTTACTAGGAAAATTCTGAGTAATACATTATGTTAGAATTCATACACATACACATTTTATCTGGATTCTTTCAGCTTGAGAAATACCTGTCGCTCTCGCTTTCTCTCTCCCTCCCTCTCATTTTTTAAGGCCTTGTGTTTATGGTACTGACTCTTCCGAACCCCCCCCCCCCCCCCCCCCCCCCAAAAAAATAAAAACAATGGTAAAAGCCGAAGGATTTGGATCTGCTTAGCATTCAGGAACAGGGAACAGGCCTTCTTTTCTTAATCAAGGATGGCACTTTTACCAAATAACCTGTAGAGACCAGCCAAATTCTCCCATGTGCTGCAATTTCCCCATTACTTCAGTCCATTATACGGACAATTCACAGTTACAATTTGTAACATAATTTGTTTCTACATGTTCCTGGCGGAAGTATCTCTGTAACAAGTTTGAGAGGTCATCTGAAGACCATATGTATAACTACAAACGAAAAAATAAAAATACAAACTTTGAAAGACAAATTCATTCTATTTCCAATTATCTGAAAAATCACTCACTTATTTGTTACTGCACACAACCTTACAAGAAACAATCATATCTCAGTACCCGTCTTAACTGCCAACAGCCGCAGATCAGCAACTCACTCAGCTTCTTATCTCAGGCAACTATTTCATCACGAAGGCAGTAGCGGGCACTTGTGTTTGGCAGGAATCAAATTTTCGACTTATACTAGACATTTGCAGAAGATGGTTTTACAAGAAAATGGTATACTTCCCTTACTTTACCAAGACAGTGACCAAGCACCTTTCTTATGATTGCTTGAACTCCGCAAGTGATCTGATAGATGGTAACAATCTGAGTAACGCTCAGGAGAGATTATTTCCTTCAGAGGCTCACATGTTTCTGGGGAAACTAAGTCAGAATAGCCTTGAACATAAGAGCAGTTCCAAGGAGATTCTGAAGTTACATTAAGGGTAATGTTGGCAAGGCAAATGTTTAGAAAATTGTCCCCTTCTATGCCTTCAAGGAGGCCTGCAAATTTAATATTCTCTCCTGTGATGTCTTTGAGTGTTATTCTCTCTATTGTAGGGAGCTCATTTGGGTCATAAAACTCATCTGGGTGCTCTCCATAGTAACCGATAAACCTTATAGCTATATCCACATCGGCCAAAGTCACATTTGATACGTAGATATCTCTCACATAATTACCCCTTCCAGGAGATGTCTTTATTAAGATACCTGTGCTTGAATTGAAAAATCTAAGGTTTTCTGCACGAACCTCCGACACGCCTCCAGACATCTCACTGCCAATTGCAATCCCTGCGCTTCTTTGAGTCTCTCCAATTAGCCTGTGGATGATAATGTTTGTACACGGACGAGCATATGCAATGCCATACTCATCCCACCCACTTTTGATGGCAATCAGGTCATCTCCGGTGCTAATGTAACAGTCTTCAATGCAAACATCATCAGAGGAGTCTGAACGCAATAAGTAAAGGATCAGAACACCACCTCCATTGTTCACAACAAGTTACTGAGCTTGATGAGAGATTTGGAAGTTGATGTCAGGTTTCAGCAATTGAAGTATTATTATTCAAGTTAGTATACATTTGGCATTTGGAAAACAATAAAATGAAGAGTCCACAAAAGTGACAGGAAAGAAACTATCGACACCCAATTATTTAACAAGTATCACCTAGGCACAGTCCACCATTGGTAAACTGACATATTCCCACAAATTTTCGGAATATGTAATAAAGTTAAACTCAAGACTGCTAAAAGCTTATTTAGGAAGGTAAACCACAAGATAAAAATTACATGTTCATAATTGGCAATTCAAAAGCAAATTCTAGTCATTTGCCATGAAAAGAATGGAAGAGATTTTGGCTTAGATAGTAGAATTCACCTGGATCTATCCCATCCGTATTTGGAGAATCGAGAGGAGCAAGGATTGTGACATTCTGGACGGTAACTTGGCTGTTCATCCAGAAAAAAAGGGTCTCAACTCTCCCTCTATTTCATAAAAACTTCACTATTGCACAGTTTTAAGCAATAAAAAAACTAGAATTAAATAAACAAGGAGACAACATGCAATTGAATCCTTCTGAATAGACAAACCTGCAATATACAGGGTGAATGGTCCAAAATGGTGAATTCAAGAAGGTTAGGTTTGAAATGACCACCCCGGTTGAGTTCATCAACTCAACCAAATGGGGTCGTGTATAGTTCAGGTTTCCAGTCTCAAACCACTCCCACCAGATGTCACCTTGACCGTTGACAGTTCCATTATCACCTGCATGAAGAAATTAAAAGCAATAAACAAAACAAACAAAATCCATATTCATAGTGATTCTTCATTAATATCACTAACCTGTTATTACTACATCCGTCAAATTGCGTCCATAAATGAGGCTTTGATGCCTTCCACCTGGCAACTCCCTACCTCGTCCATATGATGGTAGAGGATCAATGACTGGCCAATCAGCAGAGTTCTGAAACAATGCGGCATAACCTATTTAGGCTTACGTGCTTTGATGCCATACCTGTTGTTTCAAGGTGAAAAGAGATAGCTAACACTGCCCTACTTGATGGAGATCGAAAAATATTCCCTACATGAGCTAGCAGCAGATGGTTGATAATCACAGATATGCAATTGCATTACCAAAGTAGCACGTGCATCCCATTAATTTTTCTTATAATTCAATCAAATGAAAGCTATCTAGCCGTATCAAGAACAGCTCCTTTCAGTCCCAGATTAGAACTTTCCCAAGTCAAATCAACTAAAAACAGAAAATTTAAGCAAAAGCAAATAGTTTGCAAATTTTTTTCCCCTTTAATAGCCTAAATGTTTTTCTGCTAAGGGGGTGAAGGTGAAGAAGGCTTACTGTTGATCCAAGAATTACTGCATCCTTATCTAACCACAGAGTAAGATGACTGATGAGATCGAAGCTTCCTGTCAACCAGCGGCCTGCTGGGACAAAAAGTTTGGCCCCACCTTTGTCAGAAAATGAATTGAGGTAAAATATGGCATTCTGAAACGCTTTTGTGTTGAGAGTGACCCCATCTCCAACCGCGCCAAATTCAGTAATGGTGACACTGTGAGGTCGAATATCCTCAGAGTACGTATGCTTGCAATGTGAGCTGCCCCTGGCAGCCCATAGAGCATCACTGAGCAAGGTAACCACCAGAAGCAAACCCACCAGCTGAATGACAAAAGTTCACATTCATTACTCATATTTAAGCAGCTTCCTTCGTTCCGTGACTGCTATAATTAAAGAGAAAATAGAGGACGAAAGGCAGTGAAAGAGCAAAGGAAAATAACTACACTGTCATGTAGAGATAAACAGTTAAAGAGGGGCTTTTCTCAGTGAGATCCCATCATTTTATTTCTCTTTAATTAAAATTTGCAAATAATTTGTGGCTGAAACAAGAATCAAGAGGCCCTTTCCTGATCAACCTCACACCCCCAAGAAAATAATAAGCTTTACATCCCACCGCTTAGTGTTGAGCATAGAGCGGCAAATAATCAGTATCCTCAACCGAGAAAATAGAAAATCAGCATTAGAACAAGGAATTGAAATCAAGAAACAGAGTAAGCAAGGATCAAAGTACTCACAGCTAAAGATCTCCTCATATGACTGAGATCTGCCGTTTCCCCTTCAGCCTGAGCACAAAAAGAAAAAAGTTTATACTGCCACAACCACTCAGCCACTCTTCAAATTCTCCTTTCTGAATAAAAAGCAAACAAAGGAGAAAGCTTGTGAAGGACGAGGGGTGGGGGCTGTGGTGGTTTTTGTTGATCAAGATGCAAGAGTGATTAGATGGGACAAAGAGAGAGCCAACACCACTACCCAAATAAAAATCATTGACAGTGTCCGCTGCTGCCCGCCAAAAATTAAGCAGTAGGTCCCCCACGTTGTTTCTTCAAGCTCCCTCAATCTCTCTCTCTCTCGCTGTGTGATAAATAATAAAGGATACCCAATACCTAATGAGCATGGAGAAGGCAGAACTCGAAGAAATGGCTATCAACTGCTAAGAAGAGGAAAGGAACGGGACGGGTGTACTAGTTCGAGAGCACTCAGTGAATCCTAGCGACTTTTTCCCATACAGACTGCGAGCGAGAGACAGAGAGAGACAGAGAGTAAAACAATACGCAGAGCAAGTTTTTCAAGGGGAAATTGGGTCTTTCCTTTCTCAACTCATACCTCATGTGACTGTCTTCCGTACCAGCTTGAAGTTCGAAAAATCCGTCAATTTCAAATAAAACTGACAATTTAACAATTTCACTACTCCACCCATCATTTGCTTCCCCTTGCCCCCTCTCCCCTCCTCTCTTTGTCTTTCTCTTTCTCTAACAAAAGTGGTTTAGAAAAGTGTTTCCTTTCTCTGTTTCCGCCTCTGTTTTGTTTTTACTTCTGTTTGGAACGTAAACAAAGAGAACTGCTGTAGTTGTGGAACTCGAAACCCGGACAGACAAAAACTTACCCGTATAAAATACTGTTGTTCTTGTTTTTGTTTTGATTTTGGGGAATAATGAAAAGGTCGAACGGCAATTAAACAAATGCTCCCTTCGCATTAGCCAACACCATTTCCATTTCCATTTCCTTGTTCTGCACATTTGGATTTTGGACCTAAACGCCTTTCTTGTTTTCATTTCCCTTTTTATATTTTTTTAAAGGCTGACCGAAGAGGCGTTCCGCGTTCGAGTGTCAGTGGGAACTGGAATTAGCTCGTCTTTGGATGCTGGACTCGGATCAAATACGTCACTTTTTCTCATTAGAAAATTATATTCTCATAAATTAAGTTACAAAATATTATATTATTATTGCAATAAATATTAATTACTAACGACATAATATTTAGATAAGTGGCCTAGAACCTCTCTTGCGAGATCTCATCAAAGTAAAATTCTTTTCTTTTTTTTTTCATACATTTTTTTGAGACAATTTTAATGTTTTTTTTTTTTTGAAACAATCATAATATTATTAAAAAATATTTACTTAATTATTAAGTAAAAATAATATTAAATTTAATAAAATATTACTTTTGTTTGTGATTTTAATATTTTTCTATTTAGAATTTGTTTGGAATTTTGAAACTTAAAAAATAATTTTAATTAGTTAAAATTAATTTTAAAGAATAAATGACATATTTAATAATTTTATAAAAAAAATATTTTAGTTGGTTAAAAAAACTAAAAGTCAATTTTTTAAAAAAGTATCAAATTAAAATTTTTATCAAAAAGTTTATGTAAATAATTGTATATTTTTAAAAAATTATTATAACTAATTTTAAAATTGCTTTAAATACATATTTATTTAATAATAAACAATTTTTAAAATATAAGATCTATTATTTAAATTCTAAATTCTAAAATCTAAATTTTAAATCTATAAATTTTATTTATTATCGTAATTCTAAACCTGCAATTGGATAAAGAATGAAAATAACATGCAACAATACTTCATAACTGTCTAGTGTTAATCATTCATTGGTGAATGAATGTACGGTACGCGGCACGCCACTTTCGAACAACACAATCAAATCACATGAACAAGCGTCTCTTAAATCCCAAGTAATTTATGTGCATAGTGCTCATAAAAATAAAAAATGTGCATAGTCAAACTGATGGGATCATCGTTTTGTCTCCATGTTAAGTGTTCTTGTAAAAGCCTATGTTCGAATGATAAGAGATGACTTTTAAGTTTTTTTTTTTTTATGAATAATAATAATTGTGATTTATAAAATGAGTTTTATAGAATTTAATTATGATGAATTTCGATCTGCTTAAATATTAAAATGAGTTTATATATGTATAAAAATTTATAAAAATTTTAAAAATGTCATCTATCAAAAAACTTTAGTCATATATGATCACAAATGAGAAAAAGTGAAACTAAAAATATTTTATTTTATTTTCTTTCATCTTTTTTTTTATTAAATATAATAAAATTTTTTTATGAATTGAATTTGAGATTTTTTTAAATATTTTTTATCTATTAAATTTATATTTTTTATTTAATTTAAATTTAAAAAAATTGATAGAATCAATATCAATCCTCTAAGATACTAAAATTTTCAAATAAAAGAATCTAAGCACACCCCCACCCTACCGGCTACCCCTGTAAGAAAAGCAGTGGTTGGTGCATATAATTACAAAAAGCAGTCTGTACAAAAATGCGTAGAGCATTAATTGTCAAGGTGAGCAAATTTCAAGCAAATTAGGAAAATATGTCCAAAAAGATGGGGACATGACATGGGCCAAGCCCTTGAGAAGGGGAGATACAAAGGAAATGACGTCCTTCCTATTAATCTGTGGTCAATCTATAAAAGCAATTAAAAAAAATAAAAATAAGAAATAAAGCTGAGGTAAGGTTTCCAAAGTGAGGTATCCAATGCCATGCAATTGCAGCCGCTGATCAAACTCAACCCAATTACTGCTGGGTGTGTAGTCTGTAAAGCACACAAGATACGACTGTCCAACATCATGTTCGGTCGTCCGCATGCACCTGATCACAGAGCAGAGCATGCTTTCTCGGACAAATTAACATCTGCGGTTTACTAATCCCACACTTTTTTTATTGTGATTTTTAATGAACAGTTTCTTCCAGCATCATTAGCTTGTTTCCCAAATCTCTTTATTTGATGTTGGGTTTGTACAATGAAAAATACTCTAATCATAATTAAATTATATAAAAAAAAAATTATAAATTGATATAATATTATATAATTCATCAGATTATAAAATTATTTTATTATAAAAAGAATTTAACATACTACATAAAATATATCAATTTATAAAATTATTTTTATATAATCTCTTTATAATTATAACAGTCCTCTTACATAATTCTTTTAGGAGAAAATGAGAAATGAAAAAATAGAAATAGAAATTATTATATTTACTTACCAATTTTATTTACATAACAAATAACAATGAGTTTATTTTCAAACAATATTGATCCAATAAACCTCACATAGCATATCCCAATAAACCATTGCCACGTAGAGTACACAAACACAAAAATGTATACCGCAATACAAGGTATTACACAAACCTTTCCCCCTCTCTCTCTCTTTGCCTCTCTCCTATGAAACCCACTCCCTCTGATAGCTAGCCCCACCCAATTCTCCGAAGCCCCACAAAACCCTAATCGTCGAAGTCATTTTAATTTAGTTTGTGTAGTGATGATTGAGCCACGACAGAAAAACCCTTCCCCACTATCCCAATGAAAAACTCCGATATCTTGGTGGCGAAACTCGAGTCCTTGCCATTGACTGTTCCATCTCATGTTCTCGTCAATCCTCTATTTCCTTTACTTTTTCTTTTTTTTGCTTGGATTGAAATTTTGAGAAAGAACATTTCATTAAGAGGAAGACTTATGGTCATGCGGTACAGAGCTGTTATTGAAGCTCAAGAGTTCACCGATTGAGCTCAGTGAAGTATATGTGTTTGTTAGTGGGAGGGAGTGGTGGGGGCGACGTGAGGGTGGGAGAGAGTGGGTGGGTGATGGTTGAGGTCGACGGGAGTGGGTGGGGGCAACGGTGGGGCTGCACCGGAGGGAGTGAGTTTTGCATTTTATCTGTTAGATGTTATTGTGTGTTCATGCTTAAAATAATTTTATGTAAAATGTTGATGTGGCAATTTTTTATTGGCATCTATTTAACTCCATGTAATAGATTGGTCCAGTCCAAAGATGCTCCCAATAACATTATCTCTCATCTGTTGACTGTTGATATATTGAAACTTATAAAATTTAGATTCCAAGTTTGAGTTTAAAAAGAAAAATGATAACACTATTCAAAAGAGATTCTCTCAAATTTCTGCCTGAATTTAAGGATTTTAAAGGACAAATATAGATACATTAAATTTGCCATAAAATAAATATTTTTACTCTCATGGTTCTTTGATCGATTTAAATATTCAATAAATATTATAAAAGTGACTTCATATTAAAGAGGTCTTGATTCATAGAAAGTACATCAAAGATAGCAAATCTAATTTAGTAAAAACATCTACAAAAATCACCCGTGATTAGTGAATATTAGTCTAATTCCCCCTTTAATGTTGTTAAAATTGGGTCGTGAGAGTATGATATTCCTTTGTATTTTTTGTAGTAGGACCAATGAACATGGAAGTCACATGGAAATGGAAAAGGGAAAGAGACATTAGTGGTAGGTAGACTTGCTGCAATCATCAATCTTAAGATGCCCTTTTGTTTTAGTAAAAAGAAGAGACAAAGTTAACAAATATATGGTCCTCCAAATTCTGCAAAAAAAGTGTTATGTATTGAACTTAAAAAACTTTTCTTTCCCAAATTTGGGGCTTGTTTGTGCTTTGGTTAATAAGGTTTAATTAATAAAGGAAATAAAATGATTAGTATTTACGTGCAAGTTAATACCCCGACACCTTCAGGTTCAGGCTTTAGCTACGTACCACACTGGAAAAAGATATTTAGTACATACACTAATTATAATGTTGTCTTTTTAATCATTTTTAATTTATGTAATAATATTGGATCCTTTCTTTGACAAGGAGCAACGATTTTTACATCAAAACAATTATCAGTGTCATGGTTCTAACACTCATAATCACACTCAATAGTTATTATGTTCCTTAAGTGATGTCAAATAAATACATTATGGACGGACGAAATGGGTTGTTTTAAACTTCAATACCTACATTTGATTTCGTTACTATGCTTCTTCATTTTGTCTTTTCATTTTGACCACTCATGCATTTAATTTTTTTAAGATTTTTTTATTTTACTTACTAATTAAGAAAGTAATTATAAGTATATTAGTATTTATATATATATATATATATTTATTTAAATATATTAAAAAAATATGAATAAAAAAATTAAAAAAAAAAAAAAAAAAAAAAGAAATTGGCCTAAGTGGCATACCCATCTGTCATTGTTGGGCGTCATCCTAACACCACTCTCATTGTAATATTTCCCTCAAATAAGTACGGTATTATATTAAGGAGAAAATCATGTAAGTAATCTTTTTAAAATATAATAACGTTTGTGATTATCTCTCGATATATTGAAATGTGGTGATATCTTTAATACCCTCTAAAAATATGAAATTATCCCAAGAATTTCTCAAAAAGGCAATATAAATCATTTTAATTTTCATTTTAACCTTTGATTGGTGACGCATCAATTTGTAATTTTTCGATGGGTTGCGAATTATGATTATGAATTTAAATTGATGGAATGGCCAAACAAGTAAATTAAAGAGATGCTTAGAAAAAAAAAAAGTAAATTAAAGAGATGAGAAGACACAAATTAAAGTGGTGGCAAATTAAGTTGTTTTTTTTTTCCATATAGTTAGCTAGCTAAATCAACAACAAATTTAATTTACTTGAAATTACATAAATAGGATATATTCTCTTTGCCCTTTTCCTAATAAGTATTGTGAGTTGCAAATGGCTGACAACCAGCCATGTCTTGGAAAGAAACACAAGACAAGACCATGCCGAAACCAAAATGCTGGAGGGCCATAATGCAGAACACCAAACATCACCAACTCACTTGTCTCTACCTTATAAATAAGAGCCCATAATTGAAAGGAAAGCATCACTACCTCCCTGCATGTGCTGGAAAAACCCAAATTAACATGAAGCCTTTCAGCAACAAATTATAATAAGCATAAATTACTGCATTCTCCGACTGTAGGGGCATTTATAGTGGGAGACACATGCATGGGGTCATTAATTACTTACTTGGTATTTCCCATTAATTTGTTCAAAAACATAGCGTGTTGTTTCTTCAAGTGCAAGATCACACACTATGAGAATCAACACTTTGGAGACAGTAATGAAAACACATGAAATTATGAAATCAAATGTAAGAGATTTATTTATTTTTTTATATAGTTTGTATTAATCTTAAAATTATTAAGGATTTCGCTCCTTAAACTACAAGTTGAGATTATGCTAAATCATTTATTTTTATCTCATTTCCATGTCTATAATTTAATTAGAATGCAAAGTGTTAGCTTTATGCATTTTGAGAGTGTAATGTATTAGTTTTAATGGTTGAAAAATGATATCTGCATTTATAGAATGTATAAGTATCAATGTGTACTCTTTTTTTTTGTAGATTCTAAAAATATATATATATATATATATATGAGATGTATGTTAAAAAAAGAAATTTTTTAATAATAAATTTAATTATTATTTAATAAAGAGTGTATGATGCTTATACAATTTATAATTATATAAAATATTATTCTTAATAGTTAGAGGTATAAGATATAAAATTTTCGAAAATTTAAAATGACGACGTGTACTGTAAATGTAGTACTTTTCGGAAGGGGATGGATAGGCACTTTGGCACATGGATGATGCCTTGGAGAAAGAAAAGTAGAGGGGGAATTGCTTAAAATTGTCAAATGCCATTGTCTTTTAGTGAAGAAGGATGTTGCTTGGTATTAAACGTGCTTATAATTGACCTCTTCCTAATTTGTTTGAATGCTAATTATACATAAATTTGATTAAAGTATGTGTATTTGTATTTGTTAATGGAGGTGGTGACCACTTGATTTCGTTTTCAGCCTTTTTATATGGTGACAAATCATCCCCATGACCCAACCACGTGTATAAACATAACTTGTTTTTAGATCCACCTAAGGCTATGGGTATGCAAAAATTTTATATACAGTTAGGTATTTTTTTTTGCATTCTATTAATACGATTGATTGTATTAATTTATTTTTTTATAATAAAATAATTTTTATAAAAAAATAATTTGATCGATTATATTAATAAAATATACAAAAAAAAATATGTAAAAATGATTATATATAATTCAACTGATAATATATATTATATATTAGTTTATGTATTCTTTTGGTTGGATCCAAGAAAGTCCTGAGGAGGACCACCTCTTGTTCAAGTATATAATATGGAGGTGTCTCATTTTTTGTAGTTTGCAATATTTCCGTGGATGGACTTCAGTCTTGATTATGACTTCGGAAAAGGGAATATGGTTAATTAAAAAGCTATACTGCTACATTTATTTCAAGTTTTGGCTGCCATGCCAGTATGCATTAATTTGGTGCTGATTTTGTACTCTTTCTTTCGATCACTATTCATTACCGTTATTTTATTCATATAACACAAGTTTTTACGTGATCGATAATTACATCAGCGTTTTAAGGTTTTAAGATAAATCGCAAGTTTTAAGGAATATAAAATAAGCTTATAATCAAATCTAATTTGTTGGATTTCCTATTCTATATGCCACTCTTTTATCTTCATTCCAATTTTTGTTTTTATTTTTAATATTTAGTTTAAAACATATGTGTGTTAAAATAGGAAGCCTTATTAATTAAAGAAAAGTAATATTTATAATCATAAAATGTGTAAGTGTGTGTACTTTTTTTTTTTTTTAAAATAAATAAATATGAGATTCATATAATAAAAATTAATTTTTTTAATTTGAAATTGTAAAGAACTTGCAGAACTTATAACCATATCTTGCTTTAATCCTCTTTGGGCCGCTTCTATCTGCTCTTCTAAGAAAAATAGACATTAGTCATGTTGAGACGTATCAGCTATTCACAACATACCTCCCTACACCTACAGACACAACAACTATGAAAATCTTCGACCTCTAGTTATCACCCTCAACCTCACTCTGTGATTCTATCGGCTCACAACCTCCTAACGACCTCACCTTGCGATTTCGTCGACTTGCAACCTCCTGACGACCTCCTCTCTCTTCCTCCGATGTCTCGGTGACATCCCTCTGACCTCTCAGCATCTCCACCTACGACATCAAGCTCCCTTCTCTACCCTCCCTCTTGTGATTCTGTTGGCCTCCCCACACTCACAATCTTTCAGTAGCCTCCCCTCTCTCCCTCCAACGTCTGGGAGACCTCCACTTCTCTCTTCGACAGATAACCCTTCTCGAATTTGTGAGTTTCACTCTTTGTTTTCTTCATTGCTGAAGGTACTCCTAAGATTATCTATCACAGTTCATAGCTTAGACGTTTTTCAATGCATAATGCTTGCACTTGTACATATGCATATTTCAATGCTTGCACTTGTATTGGGTGGAATCTAAATGCTACACTTGTCTAGATGGCTTCAGTGGAATCTAAATAAACATATTTAGAATCTAAATAATTCTTTCCTTGCACTTGTATTGTACTTGGAAGTATATAGTGAACAAACAAAATTACATAAACTCTGATGACAAATCACATATAATGTAAAGGTCTTGACTTTGATGATTTTTGGGGACTTAAAATATTTCTTGGTTCTTAGATCTTTGGAGACTTAAATGAAGTCAACTTGCTCATTTTAGCATCTCAACTAGCCACCATTTAGGTTTTCCATTGATAGCTATGGTGATAATGATACTGATCTGTCATTCTTACAAAATAATGTTTAGCTATATGTTCTTTATTGATTGAATTGTTCTACGTTTGGATGAAGGATATTATGTGCAGTTCGAACAATGATAAAGTTGAGATACTAATGAGTAGAAATAATATACAAGTTGGAAATAAAAGTATTGATGATGAACTTGTGGAAGAGCAATGTAATATTAATGTGGGAGATGGTTTGAATATGGAGGATCGTGTAGATGAAGTGAGTTTGGAAGATGGAGTGAATGTGGGAGATGAAGATGGTGATGATGAGGGAGATGGAGTGAATGTGGAAGACGGAAATGGGGTCAATTTGAGACCCCATTCTAGTAGTGAATTTCAACCGTTTGTTGGGAAGAAATTTGGTGAGGTTGAAGACGTGCAAGCATTTTACAAAGCTTATGCAAGATAAAAAGATTTTGCAATTAGGACTAACCACATGAAGTTATCAAAAGAGGACAAAAAACTAATTGTAGTAGACTATGTTTGCACAAGGGGAGGGTTTAGGCATGAAAGTCTCAAACAGATAGAGTGAAAAAAATACCTGAACCTACTAAAACGAAGATCAAGTGTAAAGCAATGATATGTACAAGAAAGGAGGGTGAAAGGTGGACAGTATGCAAATTCTTGGATCAACACAACCATGAGCTACTCATGCTAAAAACTATCACCTCGCTATGTGGACATAGATGAGTGACAAAGGTCTAAAAAAAACTCATAATGACCTTGAATGAGTCTAGTATACCGATAAGAAAATAATGTCAATGCAAAAAATCAAGTGGTGGTTTCGACATTAGCTATATTGGTAAGGATGTCGAAAATTCTTTGAAAAATAAAAAAAGAAAATTATTTGAAGAAGGAGATGTACAACTACTTCATTGATCAACAGTGTAAAGAACTTGACTTTGTATACTCCATTCAGGTTAATGAGAATGGATGTATGAAAAGCTGTTTCTGGGCAAATGCATGATCAAGGTCTGCATATCAATACTTTGGAAATATTGTCATATTCAATGCGATGTACCTCACAAATATTTATAAAATGTCATTTGTACCATTTTCATGAGTTGATCATCATCACCAAACCATAATATTTGGTTGTGCATTGTTAATCAATGAAACAGTTAAGTCTACGATTGTTGAGAACATGGCAGGAAGCAATGTTTGGGCTTATGCCTTCAACTATTATTATTGATGATGACAAAACCAGGGCCAAAATTTCAGAGGAACTCCCAAATATCATTCACCGGTTGTGCTTGTAACATATTTTATAAAAACTTTTGGAACATTTGGCACATGATTGGTTGCAAAACCTTTACAACCGACAGAGTAAGTGAGTTTCGACTTACTTGCAAATCATGTTTTGCACTGATATGTCACTACTCAAAAAAGCGAGAGCATGAATAAATCTTTTAAAGATTATGTTCGTTTGAGCATGATGGCTAGTAACTTTGTGCAACAATACGAAAAAGTCTTAAATGTATGCTATTTTAGGAAAAAAGATAAGGATGCGAGAACAACATCGATTAGGGCGATTTTGAAAACTAATTAGGAAATTGAAAAAGAGCTAGCCAAATTGTATACAAGGAATTCATTCGATATCTTTCAAGATGAGCTAGTTAGTGGCCAACGACACAAAGCAACTAAATGTCAAAAAGAGAGTGAAAACAAGATATATGGAGTGAGACCTAATCGTAAGGAAAAATATGGTCATTATGTGACCTTGGAGAGTGGTGAAGTGAATGCAATATGTACGTATCTTATGTTTGAGTCTTGGGTATTATTTATAGGCATATCCTATGTGTCCTCAATAGAAGGCAAAATTAGATATGGTGGCTCATTACTATGTTCCAGAGAGATGGACAATAAATGCTTAGAGTTGAGTTATATTTGAAATATCCAAGTCCGACGAGTATGTCATACAACCAGAAAATCCAATAATGTGGAAAAATAAGTTGATGATGCAGTTCTATAATATTGCTGAACTTGGCTCACAATCAAGTTTTAAAATGCACCACCTTTCTCTTGTATTAGACAAGGTTGGAAAAGAGCTGCTGCTTCTGATGAAAGATGGTGAAGAAAACAATCAAGAATAAACAAGCATGTCACATACTTTCCTAAAGGTTAAAGTCACGAGTCATTTCAAATTTCTCATAAATTTTACAAGATCCTCAATAGGTGCCAACAAAAGGAAGAGCAAAAATTTTGAGAGCAAAAAACTCAAAAGAAACTCAAAATGTGAAAAAAAATGTGTTATGGCATTTGCAAGATGGAAGGTCATATGAAAATTAATTGTCCTTCAGTGAGGTATCGAGATTATTGGATTTTTTAATTGTATTTTATTCTAATGATTTCATTTTTTTTTATATATACTTTTATTGTCTTCCATGTAGGGATATTGGAAATATAAACGATATATATCAAAAAATTTAAATTTTCAAGAAGAACCCAGGAGGTTGGTGCTGATGATGTTTACCTTTGTTATTTGTATTTCATGTATGGATATGTAGACTTACCTAATTTTTTTAATATTATGTTACAGTTAATGAAAGTGGAGATAAAGGCTTATTGGAGTGGACTCGAAGTATCGGAGCTGTTGAAGATCTAGACCTTTTATGCGATATATTCAGCGTTCGTAGTAAAACATATTCAGACCCATGTATTTGGAGTCATTGTAATTTTTTATTTATGTTATGTTGTTATGAGAGTAGTACTGTTATGCTGTTATCCTCCAGATTTTTATTTATGTTCGGACCCATGCTGTTATGAGAGTGGTACATATGTTTTGAGTAAATATGTAAAACTATTTTGGATGTAAAACAGGTATATATGTTTCCTGCATGTTTGTGCATGATCTGAAAATCTAAATAGAGTAATGGTGGCCTATATATTCGGACCCATGCTGACTTGTTTTACTTAACTATTTCAGAGAAAGCAAATGCCTTTTATACAGTAATGGTGGCCTAATAATTCAGGAGTTAAGCATCTTGTTTTGGTGCTAAGGAAGATAAAGTTTGGATATTATAATTTGGTTGTACAAAGGAATTCCGGCAGGGATAGGGATCAAGTACTGAATATATTAAAGGTAAAATTGGGTAAAATAGGCCTCAAACATTTCGGCAAAGAGAAAAAAAGTCACAACATTTTTGGGTAACATTGGATGACAATTGCATTTTTGGGTCACAACTTCAACGCCAATTGCATGACAAACCCATTAAAGGTAAAATATTTTTCATACCAATCAAGAGCCAGAAGCCAATCTCACAACTTTCTTCTTAACAGAAGCAACATCCACACATGATTGCCTACTAAACAACCATATATGTTCATTATAAAAATTAAAGCAGGGTTCACAGCAATATAATATAGAACAAATTCTTCATCCTAAAGAAAAATTTAACATGACTTGGAAATTCTTCATCCTTGCACCACATCCTTTGACTGGAGTTGCGGTGGCTCCTTTGACTGGAGTTGCAATGGCATTTTTTGCATTAACCACTACACATAAGAGATTCTCCAAGTCAGGAAATATAATGCTTATCCAAATAGCAAACAAATTAACAATAGTTTTTATGCACAAGAATCCCCTCTAATTATATCAACTAAAACAAACACAATTAGGTTCTTTTGCACTATACGAGAAAGCTTTTTGTGCATTGCAGACAAGGAATAAAACGAATTAAAGAAATCCATTGGACTAGGTTTTGGGCGATCCCCATGGGTTAAATTAATGCTGACTTCAATTACGGAAACTAACTATAAAGAATGTCATTTTACATTTATTTCAAACAAATAAATTTGGCAAGGCACCAGCACAAAGATTACTATTGGCCAAAACAAGAAAGAAACACTCAAGGACTTATCAGTATTCAGTTAATTTGCTAGAAATAAGATAACAAGGCTGCCTACTAATTCCACAAAAGCTTGTCCTGTTTAAGTGTGGCATTCAAAAATCTATCCAAAACCGCCTACTAATTCTATGTTTATCTTAGACCTTTTGTCAAACATCTTATAGGCAACCACTGAACAACCGACTGATTTAACTAAGTTATTAGCATATGCTTCCTCAATACAACCAATGAACACATTGAGCTTCATAACAAAAATTACTTGGATTTTTAATTTTAGAGGAATGATAGAAATTACCGTAGATGTCGTCGGTAAGCAGTGTGATTCCCACTTGGATTCAATCCCGTCGTCGATTGCGATGGTTTAGGGGTGTTTCGGTGGCGGAGTTACTTCGAATCCACTAGGATGTTATTTGAGTTTTTGTCGATTGTGGAGTTTTGGCAAGATATCGGGTAGGTAGACTTCGATGGTTAGGATTTCATCCACTCTCAAACGCAAATTCTCTTCAAATTGCCCGAGAGAGAGGGAGTGGCCTGTAAATGGTAATTAGGGTTTCGTGGGACTTCTGCAAAAGAGAAGAGAGACAGGGAGAGAGAGAGAGAGAGAGAGAGAGAGAGAGAGAGAGAGGGAGAGAAGCAAAGGAGTGCGAAGAGAGTGGCTACGTGACGCGAATTCTCTGAGATGTGCAGCACTGAATGTACTTTGTGATGTCTACGTAGCGGGATGTTATTGGTGTTTGCCGTATTAGCCAGTGTAATCATCCGAATTATAGATCTTCAAATTTCAAATTCCAATTTAAAATTTCCTTAAATTTTTTAAAAAATAATTTATAAATATTAATAAATATATAAAATTTTAATCCGGATCAAATACGACCCAACCTGTATGAACAGGCCTATGTATTAAGATAAATGGATTGGTCCGGTTATTTGAAATAATGATTGACTCAAACTTTATCTATGTTTGATACATGTGTATTTTTCATTTTCTTTTAGCAACAATTCCCAATTGGGGTCAATGATGTCACTCGTGTTTTTGATGCATGCCACCGATTGCTCAAGAGAGAAGCTCTCCTCAACAGCCTCGTTCAATTTGCAACAATCATAAAGCACCTTTAGATCAGCTTCAGGTTAGTCTCCTTGGTTAGGGTCTCGTGTTGAAATTGCGTGCACATAAAAACATTGTTGAACCCAAACTTAGACCAAACCTATACCTGAATTCATGCTCAAATATATCATATCAAGACCTTATTTAAATCTTCTGTGTTGTTTATCACCTCAACATGTCCTTCTGGTTTATTTTATTATTCTTGTTTGAGATAATTCCTTCAACCTGCTACTGTAGCATAATGAGGATAGCTTTCATAATTTGCTTGTATCCAGCACTAGTGCTTAGTGATTATTAGGTGTATTCTGTGTATACTTTCTATGTACTTTGGCTATGGCTTTTACTATCAATAAAGCTTGACTTTTCTTATTAAAAAAAAAAAAACTACTACTGTAGCAGTCAATCTTCATGTGCATTACAATCTTGAGAATGCATATTTCTGTTCCACTGTATAGACAAGAACTTCATTCTTTGATTGGTAAGAAAGAATGTTATTGCTGATAAAAGTAGACATAGCATAAGTACATGGGACATATGAAAGAGCAACACATATGCATGATTGTCTAAAGATACAAGAAAGTCAAGAGTATTCTTGCCATTAAAATCTATTACATTGAACCAATGGAATGTAGACAAGAACTTCATAATAAGACAAAGCTGAGTAATTCTACAAATATGGACAATTATGACATGAGAACATTTTTTTTTTTTCAGACTAGAACGAGAAGAAAATTTAGTTATGGGGAAGTGAACAATATATTTTTTTACCTTAATGAAGGCTATATCTTTCAATGAGTGATTATGTTCATTGAGTTCTGTCAGTAGTTCACTATAGTCGATTTCTTGGTCCAACATTATAACCAACCCCATTTTGAGTTTTTAGGTTATATTGTTAGCTTCTGATTGCAACCCTTTATGGCTGACAAAGCATCTTCCAAACTTGGCCTCATCAAGGAGGGTTCCACTAATCCATATCAAAGATAAGAAAGGAGGCTCTTTAAGGTTTGATGAACTTTTTAAACTCAGAACAGCAATGGCGATTGGAGTGAAGGTAAATGTTACTAGTACAGGGTGGCCATCTAGTATTTCTTATTTATGTACGTTGATCTTGTTAAAATTATATCTATTTCTAACCTCTCACAAAATATAGGCTAAAGGAAATGCCATTTACCAACTTTTCGAGAAAATTCTCCATGGTGATGAAATAAATAATGGAACCAATTGCATCAACACAATTTACAATGCCTGACCTGATGCACCATGAAGTGACATGTAGGATGAACAGTCATGAAAGAAGTTTGAACCCATGGCGGAAAGGGAGGAGTGGAAGGCTGATGTCCCTAAAGAATGATATATCAAATTATTTGCAATGACTCACTCCGTCTACATGCCTCGGGATGTCAAGATCTTTGGGACTTGATCTTATGTTAGACCAAGAAAACGTGGAGACCAGCCCATCTGATCTTAGAAGAAAACTAGCCCTCCAATAGAAGGCCATCATGTCATCATCTTATCACTATTACCATGCATTTCTTTACACCCGAACAGCAACCCAATTCGAACCCAAACACCCAACAGCACCCCACTCCAACAATACCCAAATTTGACGACACCCCACCATCTAACATTAATGTAGGAGCAACAATTCTGTACATTCCAAACTCAATCCTCAGTTCGGCAAAATAGGAAACATCCTGGGATGAATATTCTCTGTTTTTGGCCAATTATTCTAAAAGCATTTGAGAACAAGTTTCAGACTTTACAAACTCATCTCCATGTTAAACGACGTCACAATCCCTATTGACAATTGGTTTGAACTTCTTTTGTTCGTATTTTGGGTTTTAAAAATTCAAAGTACCACTTCATGAACATCTACTAGAAAAAATAAGCTCAAGTACACCACGGTCGTGTGATTAAATCGATGATAAGAGGGCTGTTTGGAAGGAAAAAACAGAGAGAAAAAGTGCAAAAATCAAACCATTGACTAGGCACCTACGGTGGTGCCCCGTACGAAGGTGCTAACAATAAGATATCAGTTGAGTGAGGAGTCTCTGTTTGGTGGCGACGAAAACGGCAAGATATCGTTAGTGGAGTGTTGAGGGCTTCGAAGGAAAATGGTGGAGTTGTGAACTTGTGCGTGCAAGGGGGGAAGGGTGGGGAAGAGTTTCGAACGGTGGGTTTCGAATGTGCTACTGAAGGATTAAATCAGCTATAGATTAGTATATTGTGCTATTCTCTCTTTTTCTTATGTGGAGCCACCAAATTGAAGGGCTGTTTTTTGCCCTACAGCAACTTGATTGTCCTACAGCGTTTTCCTTTCATTTATGTTCTCATAATTATTTTAGTATATGTCCTTGGAAATAGGGGGAATTCATGAAATATTTTAGGAATAATTACACTCTTCAACCATAAATTGTTTGAAAACTGATTTGTATGGTCCAAAGTTATCCAAATAGCATGTAATCTTTCTAAAAAATTCGTACAAAAAATTCACTTTTTTCATGGCAGGTTGGCTCTTTAATTTTCAGTTTTTTTTTTTTCCAAAGGAATTATAAAGGCTTGCTTGTCTTAAAAATTGTAAATTACTCAAATTACACTTTTCAATTTGCATCATAATATATTGGAGATCTAAGGTTTGATTTGGATAAAATGAAATAAGATGATTTTAAATAAAAATTAAATAAAATATTATTTTACAATATTATTACCATTTCAAAATTTTAAAAAAATGGATTAAAATTGATAAGAAATGAATTTTTTATTATATTTTTTAAAGAAATTTGAAAAAACTATAAAATGATGATAACATGAATTAAATTGTTTTTCAATAAAATAAAATAAAATAAAGCGAAAAAAAGTACAAGAGACACAAAACCATCCTACAAAAAAATCCTACAAAGTGACGTGTCAAATACATTTTTATTATTTTATTCCACTATTTTTTTTTTCTTTTATCTTCCATTTACCTTTCCATCCTGTTTCAAAAACTGTTCCATTTCAATGATTTTCTTCCCCGCCTCCGGCATTTAGCTTCTATGACCACCAGAAAGTCACATTATCTCTTTTTCTTTTATGGTTTTTCCACTTCTACGAGTTCGTAGAACGGTAATATTTGTGGACTGAGCAAATAAATTTAGCATCTAAAAAGTTAAAAAAAGTTCGCCTCTCCTGTCCAACTCCCTCCCACTTTTTTTTTTTTTTTTTGGCAAGCCCTCGTCACATAGACCCATTCAGTTCACCCCGTGTCTCATTCTAGTTAAGTTGTAGATAGCTCAAATGATCATGTTGCCGCAACCTTCTACTGCCGGATACTCTTTATGGTTGGATTTTTGTGTGGTAAATGAGAAAATGAAAGGAAAATAAATTTTATTCTCTATTAAGTTGTTGAGAGGGCACAGAAAAAAAAAGTTGTTGAGAGGGCACAGAAAAAAAAAAAAAAAAAATTGTTGAGAGGGCACAGAATAAAAAAAGTTGCTGAGAGGGAAAATCATAATCTGTTTGGCTGATGAGAAAGTTGCAAATCTGAAGGAATATGAGAGAGAGAGAGAGAAGTAAGCAGTTTGTTGTTGGTGAGAGATGGAAACAAGTCTGCTGTGCGTTTATCTTTGTTGGGCATGACTGGGTCTGCAGATGGGAACAAGTATGCATCTCTGTCTTTGTTGGGGAAAACTGGGTCTGAACCTTGCGATGGGAGAGGGAAAAGTGGGATTTGGGTTGGGGTTAAGTGAAAATAAAAATAAAAAACACAAACAAACAAAGCTTGTAATGACACGTCAGTTTGTAGCTTTTCTTTGTAGAATTTTTGTCTCTAGCAGTCCTCTTATTATCATAACAAGGCCTTAATTTGCTTAATTGTTTCTCAATCAAAACAAGGCCTTAATTTGCTTCTTGGCCTACAAAATACAAATGGGTTCCGCTTTCCATCATGCTGCATTCAGATGCTAGAGTAATTATGGGTTGATTCAATTCAACATCATTATTATTTTTTATATCTATTTTGTTCATAATAATCAAAACATCTCGAATTTCAAACATCAGTTGGAACCAAAAATAAGAAAATATACTAAAAATGGATAAATCGTAAGATCAAAAGATGTATCCATCCGCTCATGTAATCAATCCTACGCAGAACAAGTTTCAAGCAAATGGAGAATCAAGTTCATCTTGTCTTCCTTAATCACAAGATAAAAGAAATTGTGGGAAGAACTTAAATTATTTTATTTGGGATTCGCAACCAAGGTCGCTAAATAACGCCCAGAGATCATAACCAAATGTAAAAAAAAAAAAAAACCAGATAACTTGCACGGGATATCAAACCTCCACATAGAAACATAATTAAGAGATCAACAAAATGCCTAGTCAAGCAGGAAGGAACCACACAACAAATTGGTTAATAAGTATTAATAATAAAAACCAAGTACGTGTATCCTTGTATGTCTATGGAAATCATGAATGTCCCTCTTTTTGGTTCCTTAGAACAATTGTTCCCTCCTTGGCATGTCTAAAAGATAGCGAAACAACAAAAGAAGGGAATGAGGACAAAACCCAATAATCTAGTAACTCCGGCCCCAGTAGGTCCACTTTTTTGCAGGCTTTCCCGAAGCAAAGCATTTAGTACCTGTGAAAAATTTACCAACATAAAAGACCTTCGTATAAGCATTATTCCATAAGACATGCAATCCAATATTCGGTTCACATCATATGTCTCCGGGAATTTGTTCATTCAATGGCAAGATGTTGTGTCATCCAACAGTGTCACTGCCATAGGCGAGAACATTCACAGGGAATAGCCAGTATAAAAAATTATGGAAAATCTACACTTAGTTAACCTCTGGCAGCGTCAAATTCTGCTTGCTACATTTTCAAAACCATACCATTGAATGAACATGCAATCCTGACATGAAACATATATAGGGGGTCAGGTAGTGGTACCTTCTGGGAGCTCTGGCTGGTCAAATGGGGAACAAAGGCTCTTAGCTGCTCCCATCTCACCTTTTGTCCTTGCTTTCACATCTTTTTCCACCTCCTTCAAGAATTGCACAACAAATGACCCATGTTCAAATAAATTTATAAAAAAGCACAAAAAGAAAAAGAGAAATGGAAAAAGGAGGTTCAAGTACTGTTTGCAGCCTCTTGAGAGAACATTCCCTCTATGCATGACAAAACGTAACTTACAATACAAATTTGCATAGTGAGCAACATGAAAGCAAAAGCTAAAAGAATGCATTCAAGTATTCACATGAGGGTAAACACCCATAGAAAAATTTGAACTTATACATTATTTGAAATGCAAAAAATCAATGGAAAGTCTTGCTTTTTCTATATGACCATAGCATCGTAACAATTTAGCTGGCTTTAAATTTTAAGAAAGCAATGGATTAATGGCTCCCTACAATCAACAGAAAATCTTGTGATACCAAATGGCAAATAAAACTATATAGCCAAGTGCATAACTTGGAGAATTCAATATTATACCTCCTCATCACACCAAGGAGCTAAGATCAATTTCCTTTGGCCAAGTGCTTCCACAAATTCATCCCATGTGCTTATAGTCTTAAGGCATGCATCACGCTTTTGTTTTGCGGCATCAAACAGACTATGTTGAATTTTATCTAGCATTTCTTTCACCTGCTCAACCAAGCTGGCCCTAGGGATATCTATTTTTGATGAATTGTCACGGCGAACAGCACGTACCTGTGAATAAATTCAAGGTTCATTCTCTGGTTATTCAACTGTTGAATAAAAAACAGAAGACAGTAGGTGCTGCCAATGAGATGTGGAATAAACTCGGAAGCAAGAAACAAAGTAGAAAAATAAAGATAGGCTAGCTAACCTGATTATTAGCCAGGTCTTTTGGTCCAATTTCAATTCTTAGAGGAACACCTTTCATTTCCCAATTGGAGTACTTCCAACCAGGAGAATAGTTATCTCTAAAGTCTGCCTTAGCGCGAATACCTGCCTCAGAAAAGGCATCCACCGTGGCAGAACAGGCATCAAAAATCCCCTTGGTATCGGCATCTTTATATGGCACAGGAATTACAATAACCTGGACTGATGCTACTTTAGGTGGCAGCACCAAGCCTTTATCATCCCCATGAACCATTACCATCACACCAATCTGAACATAAACAGTAATATTTTTAAAAGAAGGGAAAAAAGGGATCAATCTGTATCAACAGAATGGCAGATGTCTGCGAAAAAACAAATTAATGTGCAAATAACCCCATTCCAACCCCAATCTAAAAACCATCAACACCCAAAACAACCACAAATGTCAAAAAGTAACTGGAAACCAGGCATGTTTCTTTTCTTTAATTTCCTTTTCTACTGCCAAGGAAATATACAGGCTCATTAATAACTGTTCAGCACAAATAGTTAATAAATGTCAAAAGTTTACCGTTCGAGTGCTATAGGCCCATGAGTTCTGCCAGACCATACCCTTCTCTCCCTTTTCATCTTCAAAGTTTATCTCAAACATTTTTGCAAAGTTCTGACCCAAACAATGTGAAGTTGCACCTTGTATACCACGCCCATTGTTTGGAATAAATGCCTGACATACAGTACACAGGACATATTTGAAAAAAAAAAAAAAAAGTTTTGCCACCAAGTGTTCAATCTCTGTCAAATAAGACAGGATCAATTAAACGTGAACATTTAATTATCATAAACCTCAACGCTAGTGGTGTATAGTCCGCCAGCGAATTTCTCCAATTCACTCTTCTTTCCCTTTACAACAGGAATAGCCAAGAATTCTTCATATATTCGTCTATAAAGCTCCAAAACATCTAGCACCTGAAATAGGAGAGAAACTACACCGATGATATTTGTAAACTATGGTACTCGTGCCCCTGTTCAAATGTAAAAATGAAATATAAGAATCGCCTCTTCATAGGGGGAAAAGAAGAAAAAAAAAAATTGGCTGACAAGAGTGAAAACATATGGCACGGACATGCTAGCCTTTTTAATATATATATATATATATATTGGTGATAATGAATCGGAAGGGTGTCGCACACTTGTTGCAATTATAACATCTGATGGTAGTATGGAGACACAAATAAGTTCAACTTTTTCCTACTGTAGATGTAACTTCATTGAAGATGGCTCATTTTCAAGAAAACAATACAAGTTTCTGTGTTAATGAATTATGCCCATAAATGATAAACCACAGAAAACATCTTAAAGACTAAATCAAGTGCTGGGAAGAAAGGGCTATTATCATTTCAAGTTAAGAATCATTTTCTTTTTTGATATGTCATCTTTTTGTTCTTCATTTGTTTTCATTATGCACAATAAGCAAAGATTTCTCTGCTTTTTTTTTCTTTTTGATAAGTAATAAAAGGATTTTATTGCAAAGAAATAGGTATAAGCCTTAGTACACAGGTCATATACAAAAGGAAATACCTAATTCCTTCAAACACAAGAAGAAAAAACCCCCAAAACACTAAAACAAAATCTGAAAATCATCAACCATTACAAAAGATTTAGCCCAAGAACCCAAAGTGCTCAAGAAGAAGCCCTAAGATCACCCAAAGAGCGCTCGTTGTCTTCGAAACATCTTCCATTTCTTTCAAGCCATAAGCACCACATAAGACATTGAGGGATCATATTCCAAACAGCTTTCGCTTTCTTGCAATTCATTGAACAAGAACACCCAGCCAATAAATCCATCACATTTTTGGGCATAACCCAATGCAAACCAGTCCATCTCAATACTTCATACCACAAGTATCTTGCCACCTCACAATGAAGGAATAGATGATTAACGGATTTTCCATTTCTTTTGCACATAGCACACTAATCAGCAATAAACGTACCTCTCCTTCTAAGGTTATCGGTTTTTAACACCTTGCCCCAAGCTGCCACCCAACTGAAAAAAGCAACCTTAGGTGGAACTTTCACTTTCCAAATATTTTTCCAAGGAAAGACACAAGAACAATTGCTGGACAGAGATCTATTAAAAAAAAAAAAATGAAAACTTGCCATTAGCCTCAATAGTCCACACTATACTATCCTCTCTTCCCACCATCAGTTTTGCACTATAAAGTGTGGCCAGCAAAGTTTGAACTTCCTCCACTTCCCAATCATTGACGTCCCTCTTGAAAACAACATTCCAATCAAGAGAATTATTACCCCAACAATACAAATCAGAAACTGCACCTTGCTGGTCCCTTACAATTCTAAACAACAATGGAAATTGAACTTTCAAAACTAAGTCCCCGCACCATTGATCATACCAAAAAAGAATCATCTTCCCATCTCCCACCTTTAATCTGAAATTTAATGCAAAAGAATCCCATCCTTTTCTAATGAATTTCCACAAACTTACCACATAAGCTCCACTAGATTCTTTGGAACACCAACCTCCCCACTCACTACCATGTAACACATCAATTACATTTTTCCAAAGAGGTTTACTTTCCATTTGATATCTCCAAAGCCATTTCCCAAGAAGGACTCTATTAAAAATCCTTAAATCTTTAATTCCCAAATCCCCACAATCAACCGGTTGGCAAACTTTCTTCCAACTAACCAAATGGGTTTTTTTATCCTCACCAATACCTCCCCACAAAAAATTCCGAAATAAAATTCCAATTCTCTTTCAACACTAGCAAGAAGAAGAAAAAGAGAAAGAAAATAGGTGAGAAGATTTGACAAAGTGTTTTTTATAAGAGTAACTCTTCCCTCCTTAGACAAGTAAATCTTTTTCCACCCAGCCAACCTCCGCTCAATTTTTTCTATTATCCCATCCCAAATATTAACTGCTTTGAAAGATGCCCCCAAGGGGAGCCCAAGATACCTCAAAGGCAGTGAAGAAATTCTGCACCCTAGTAAGTTAGCCAAAGCTGATATATTTTGAACATCACCCACCGGAACAATTTCAGACTTGAGACATATTTACTTTCAACCCTAAGACAGCTTCAAAACACAATAAAAGTGCTCTTAAAGACCGTAAATTTTCTGACTCCGGATCACTAAAAATCAAAGAATCATCGACAAAAAATAAATGAGATCCTTACAAAATTTCTAGTCTCGATCCCCACCACAAAGCTGGATATCAAATTATTCTCCACTGCCTTATCAATCATTCTGCTCAAAGCATCCATAATAATAACAAAAAAAAAAAGAGGGATATAGGATCACCTTGCCTCAAACCACGAGAACTACTAAAAAAACCAGCTGGTTCTCCATTCACCAAAATAGAAAATTTTGGAGTCGATATACAATTTTGTCCACGAGCACCATTTTGCACCAAAACCATATCTTCTCAACAAATAATCAAGGAAATACCAACTAACATGATCATAAGCTTTCTCCATATCCAATTTAACAAGGATACCAGCTTTCTCCATTTTAAACCCACTCTCCAAACGGGATTTCCTGTGGGGAGGGTGGAAGAGAATGTACCTATCTAATGGGGGCTGTATTACTCTAATTAAAAGCACCTTGTCAAATCTACCTACATATTTCTTGTCTTTATTTCCAATACCAGCAAGTGTGGCAGGTCGTTTGTAGAAGCTCCAACAGTTTCCTGTGGGGAGGCATGGGGGAGGAGTTCAAATACCATTTAGTCAACTGGAAGACGGTTTGTCGTCCTATTTCGAATGGTGGCTTAGGTATCCGCAACTTGAGGATTTTCAATCAAGCGTTGTTGGGCAATGTTATGGAGATATCACAAGGAACCTGAGACTTTGTGGAGAATTTTGATTAACAACAAATATGGAAGTCTGTGGGGGGGTTGGAATTCCTATGAAGTCAGCGGAGCCGAGGGGGGGGGCGGTGGGTGTGTGGAAAAATATAAGAAAATGGTGGGGGTTATTTAGGAGAAACACCAAGATCCAATTGGGGGATAGGACGAGAATTAATTTCTGGAAGGACAGCTAGTGTGGGGATAGAGCTTTATGTGAGATGTTTACTTCTCTATATCAAATAGCTAGTGCTAAAGACTCACCAGTGGCTGAGGTCATGGAGTACGGGGTGGCCGCTTAAGTTGGAACATCGCTTTCTATCAGGTAGCACAGGATTGGGAAGTGGGGGTCTTTGCTGAATTCTTCGACCTTATCTACTCGCAAAGACCAAACTTATATCAAAAGAACAGGATATGGTGGATACCTGCTAGGAGAGGGTTTTTTTACTGTTCATTCTTTTTACAGGGTTCTCACTCATGATTCTGTTTTGCAGTTCCCTTGGAGACAACTTTAGCATCACAAAGAACCTCTAAAAGCAGCTTTCTTTGTGTGAACAGCGTCCTTGGGAAAGATCCCAACCACAGACAACCTGAGGAAACGGAGGGTCTTCATTGCAGATTGGTGTTGCTTATGTCGGCGAGGGGGTGAGTCGGTGAACCATCTTCTGTTATATTGTGAGATAGCCAGGCTTCTCTGGGATGAGGTTTTTGTCAGATTGAATCTGGCATGGGTCATGCCAGAGACCATGTTGGATACTATGAAGGGCTGGCCATCAATTCGGGGTACAAGACATATAAGGCCCTTTGGAAGATAATCCCTATCTGCATAATCTGGTGCTTATGGCAAGAGTGGAATGAGCGGACCTTCGAAGACACAAAGAGGACTATAGAAGAGCTTAAAATTTTATTTTTAATAACTCTTTGTACTTGGTCCATCGCAATAGATTTTAATGGCATGGACGTTCATGACTTCCTTGCCTCTAATGCTCCTACCTAAGAGGGCACCCTATTGCTCCCTTATAAGTGGGCTTGTGAATTTTGTCTTGTAATTGGCTGCGACGCCATTTCTTTTATTAATAAGATCTTTTACTTATAAAAAAAAACCTACACTCCAAACATTCATTTGCAATCAAAACTGAATCTAAAATCTGTCTTCCTCTCACGAAAGCATTTTGAGAGAGAGAAATAATCCTCTCCATCACCCTACTCAAACGGTTAGACAACACTTTTGAAATAACTTTGTAAACACCATTTACCAAGCTAATAGGTCTGAAATCCTTCATCTCTACCACCCCTACAAAGATTTCTCTGCTGAAATGATTATATGTTATAGTTTTATTATCTGGAGCTTCTTATCTATTGAATTTCTGAAATACAGAAATTGGTTCGTAGTGGTAGCAAACAACTGACATGATTGTGAAGACAACTGCAATAATTAGTTCATAATCAACTGCAAAAGTGAGTTAACCAAAAGACCACAAATGTAGAATAGGTGAATACAAAAACTTCATGCGGTGCATAATGCAATGGAAAATAATAGATGAAGAAAAACAATTGAGAAACTCCTAAATTCTAATTATACAGGAGGGTGAGTGCTACTTTTAGTATCGATGAGAAGATAAGATACTGCAGCATATAACTTCGGATGAAAGTGATATCAACAATTAATAGGAAAAAAAGCTACCAGCCAGTCTCTTGCTTTTCCATTAATTACAATAGAAAGACTCGGGGGATAAAATTTTGGGGATACATCACAATCCAAAGAGTGGAGTTTCATACCTCTGCATCTGCCTCTGCTTTTGTCGCAAAAGCAGTATGCCCTTCCTGCCAAAGAAACTCGCGACTCCTACAACCAGAAACACAAGCAACCTATTACTATAATTGATTCTAGATAAATCAATAGGTCTTCTCCAAACAATCAATAGGTCCTATTACCATAAGTGATGGGATGATGTGAAAAAAAACATTCCTCATGATTTCCTTGTATCTGTTTCTATTTTACCCATACAAAAAGCACGTCATCCCATCTCCATTTCAGGAACCAATGCATGCCAGCAACATGGTTGAATGAATTCCAAATTTACAATACACGTTTAAAAAAAAAAAAAAGGAATCAACTACCTGATAAATGGTGTGGGATTGCTGAATTCCCATCGGACAACATTACACCATTGATTAAGTTTCAATGGCAAGTCACGGTGTCCCCTAATCCACTTGGAATAATAGGGATACATGACTGTCTCACTGGTTGGGCGAATGGCTATAGGCACTTCCAAATCAGACTCCCCAGATTTTGTGACCCATGCGACCTAAGCAAGCCCAAGATCCAATGTGGTTGGCAACCTTCTCTTTTAATAAATTGAATTCTCATGAAAGCAAATCAGATTTCAAAAATAATCAGGGAATAAAATATTTCCATCAACGAACTACCATCGTCATAAAATAGTTTAAGCCCCTTCCCCAGTTTAACAAAAAAGTACATATATATATATGAACTCCGCACCAATGTAGAACCCATATAGCCCACAAAATGAACCAAACAATGAACCAAGTTACACTGCACTCTAGATTAGCAGTAATGTCTCCAAGATCAGGCAAAATGCACTTTTAAAAGGAAAAGTTTTAAAGAGCATTTCAGTTTCCAATTACACTAGCATTGTGTTAATTAGAGCACAGAATAAGTTCCAAAAGTTATTGCCAGAATAAGATTAGGGGAGATAAACACCACAATAAAATATTGTGAAAGAAAAATATTTCGAATTTCACCTCAGGAGCAAAACCCTCAACATGATCTGTCTCCTTCTGCAACACACCAGGAGAAACAAAAAGAGGGAAGTAGCAGTTCTGGATGTTCATTTTCTTTATTTCGGCATCAAAGAATGTCTGCGCATATAGATTAAGATAAAATTAATCATATCAGACATTAAATCTAAAAAATGTAAAGCAAAAAAAAAAAAAAAAACACAGCCCCGCAAACAGATGGAAATAACCAGGGGCGTTTCAGGTTTATATCATCAAAACAACCATTTACAGAAATAAGGATGTGAAGTGTCATCTATGTTGAATGAACAATAACAAAGAACTTAAATAGCACTTCAAACTCACTTGCATGATCTCCCAGATAGACATCGCCCATGGTCTCAGTATATAACAGCCTGAGATATCATAGTACTCGATCAATTCAGCATTGACAACCACCTATATGAGCCAATATAGGATTAATTGATAATAAAGTCCTGAACATCAAATATTTCACTAAAGTTTGTTGCCTTTTTTTGGATATGTATACTGAAGTCTATTCCCTAAACTACATGTACTAAAAACTGGCAGTTTTCATAAAAACTTCATGACAAGTTGTTTTTCTGTGTGGTGATAATACAGGATACATATCAGTTTCTTCACACAATTAAATGCTAAGAGACCTATCCTCTGACAACTGCCTATATCATCACATGTCTCTTTTAGTCTCAAATCACCAAGGCCCTATTTGGATTGCAAGATCATCTCATCCCATCTCATCTCAACATCCAAACACTACAAACACAAATACTTTTCAATTACATATTTTTAACATTTTCATTTAATCATGACAACTTTCCCAAGTTTCCAAATAAAACACAAAAAATAATTCAACTTTTTCAAATCTCAAAACAAAAATATATTAAATAATTATATTCTAACAATATTTTAACTTTATAATATTTTTTTCAACTTTTTCTCTCTCCTTTTCCAATACCCCATAAAACATCTTAATTCAAACCATTTTATTACTATCCACAAACCATTTCACTATCATTCACAGATCATATTATCTCATCTAACTATCCAAACAAAGCCTAAGTCATTGTGAAATATCTTCTAAAGAGAAAGGCATTCAATCAAGATGATATGATTTTCCTATAAGTAATCATGATGAGATCTTTCCCTTACTAACTTATAGGTTGACTAGAGAATCATCATCAAACATGTAAAGGGAGACAACTTAGTACCACAGTATTATGATATATATTAAAATGAGATAATGGAATTGTATGTTAGAACCTCAGAATACCACTCCCCAAAATTATCATCCTTCCGAATGGTTATTCCCAAACCAGTCTCCTTCTTCACCTCTTTCTTCTTCCCCCCTGTAAAATCAATTAAGCAGCATCAAACACTCGAACAAACAGAGGATGACTTTTCAAAATGGTTAGAAGTATACGTGAATGCACGTGCATAAGGAAGCATGTACATAGATTGAATCAGGCAAAACTAGCCCGCTACAACACAAATAGCATCATGAAAACTAACACCATACAACGGGGAAAAACACTCACCACCGCTCGAATTAGAATTAGACTTTTTCGTGTCACCACCAGCCATGTCCCCCTGAACACAATACCCAATGATAATCAAGCTAAAATATCCGGAGCAAAGGTTTTGAAACCAAATCAAAATGTGATGCATACGATACTTATAAGCATCACTAAAAAAGTCCCAAGTACCATACTCAAAATTTCAAAACACCCTGACACTAGCAGATATGCGCATCAGCAGGTCATTCTAAATTGATCAGTAAAACCATTCTAAAATGCTCATTAAAGTAAGTCGTTCTAAAATGGTCAGTAGGTCATTCTTCAATGGTCAGTAGGTCATTCTACAATGGACAAAGCACACTGCACCATCGAAAAGCCAATTTCTTTTCCAAATCACTAACAGATGAACGAATATTGGACTTTGGAAGTTTGGAGATCGGCGATTGGAGACGAGATGGAGATTGCGGATCGAAATCATACCAGACGAACAAAGATTAAAGATGGGGGATTGGACTTTGGAGACACGAGACGAGCTGACGGCGACTGCTACAACAATGTGCGACAACTGCAACGACCACAAGATGAGACGAACGACGATTGAAGCTGACGGAGGGGAGGAAAATGGAATTTCGGAGGTCTGGAGTTGGACCTTGTTGCCGCTGCCGATATCGAAAGTGGGGAGGGAAATTAGAAACCCTAAGTTGTGTGAAAGTCCAAAATGGCCCCTAGATGTTTACTAAATTACGAAAATATCATCCTCTACAGGAAGCAGAATCTGTCCTGGGCGTAGATCATAAATGTGTACCAGCCAATACGTCCAATATGTTATGAATTGTAAATGAACGAATGAAACGGCGCCGTCCCCTGTCCCACTACTAAATTATGTGAATGACTCCACCACTATTATTTTAAAATCTGCATAGTAACTTGTATAGTGACTTGCATAGTAACTTACATAATAACTTCAACGCCTATAAATATGGGCTTCAGTTGTAATGAAATTTATAAGAAAATATAGAGAACGAAAAAAGTTTCAGAGAGTTTCTTTTACATTTCTCTTGCAATAGTAGTAGTTTTCTTTTTAGTTTTATAACACGTTATCAGCACGAGATTCTACCGATACTGAAGCTAGTGGTCTTCTATTTCAAGTCAGTTTTTCAATATATTATTTGCAGTCCTTGAGATAAATATTAAAGGTAATATTTCTGAATATTACTTGATAAAATTTTATTTTTATTCTCATGATAATGTGAATATATTTCTTAAATTCACATATTTATTTTTGTAATATAATGTCAAATATTGAAATTTATTACTATTGACATTTCTGAAAAATGTTATTTATCCAGGATCCTTGATGAGATCTATTTGGATATGATGATGAACTTGAAAGATATAATCATAGAAGAAAACCATGTGTCCCTGAAGGACCGTGCTGTGTATCTCATGATGAAAAATCATCTTACTGTGTTAAATAAATTAAAGGAGTGATATAAACACCAAAAGATGTAATCCTCTCAAAAGATCATTATGATTTATTGCACCTGAAGTTGCAAGATTTTAAGAGTGGTATTGAATATTCTGCACTCTTTAAAATCAGCTCAATATTAAAATTATACAGTGAAAATGTCACTGATGATGATATATAAAAGAAGACATTATTTTTCATACATCGAACGTGCTCCTGCAGTAGCAATATCGAGAGTGAAAGTTCAACAAATATTCTGAACTTTTGTTTTGTCTTCCAGTGATTGAGCTAAATAATGATTTTTTGTTACACCAGTTACGTCCTATTAATAATATCGAATTTACACAATTCCCAGAAGTGAACGGAAACTAAGGGCGTAGACGTGGTAGAAAAATTATATTGTTGGTCCTAAAAGCGACAATACTAAAAATGATAAAAATATATCGTATCACCAGAAGTGATCAAACTCAGAGAAGGGTAAAGGCCCTCAGAATAATTCTTCATAAAAAGATGAAGATGTTTGTCATAGATGTAATATGACTAAACAGTAGTCACGTACATGTTGTACTGCCAAGTACTTGATTTCCTTATACTAAGTTTTTATATATAAGTTTATTAATATTTCATCATGTTTTGAAAGAATGAAATATCAGTGCCTGAAGCACGACAAGAAATTACTTGGGATAATAAAGCCCTGTTTAAATTTGATCCTCATACAAATAAATGTGAACCAGAAGTTCAGAGGATTATTTATCTGCAAAGTGTTGCAAATCAATTACATGATATATTTACTGACACTAAAGGTATTGTAAAATCGTATATTACTGCTGTTAATGCTTAAGCAGGAATTGAAATCCCTGAAGGACGAGTTGTTAAAACAGCAATAAATGAGTCTAAGATACACCTGAAGCGTTGAAGAGCTATTGGTGCACAAGAAAAATAAAAATCGGTGCTCATGAAGAGACCGTATTTTCTGTATAAAATATAATCCTCCTGAAAAGAAAACCTCCTGAAGAGGTAACTCCTGAAGAGTATAACTCCTGAAGAGAAAACTCCTGAAGAGTATAAATCTCTTGAAGATGAACCTCCTGTAGAGGTGTTTCATGAAATGTTTTCCCCTGGAGAGGAACAATGAGATCTCAATACATTTCATGAGTACTGGAAAATTTATGGATAGAAATAAAACTGTTGTCGACAACATATATGATAACACTTGATATTACCAGAAGTAATGAAAAAAGTGAGCCAAAAATCGTCGAAGAATGTCGACGTAGAAATGATTAGCCAAAATGGAAAACAGTTATTAAAACTGAATTAAACTCGCTAGTGAAGCGAGATGCATTTGGACCTGTTGTCCAAACACCAAAGGGTGTAATATTTGTCAGATATAAGTGAGTATTTATACGAAAGCGTAATGCGAAATGAAATTATGCGGTATAATTTGTCGCACAAGGTTTCCAGTAGAAACCCGAGCAATTATAAGGAAACATATTTCCTTGGTATGAATGCAATCACATTCATATTTTTAATTGATTTGGTTATTACAAAAGGATTAGATATGCAGTTAATAAATGTGGTTACTGCATATTTATAAGCATCATTAGATTATTACGATACTTGAAGCATCTAATCCAAGTACATTTAGGAGTATGTACTTTATAAAACTTCAAAGATCTTTATATGGGTTAAAGCAATCCGGACACATGTTGTATAATTGAATCAACGAGTATCTATTGAAAGAAGGATTTAAGAATAATCCTATATGTTCATGTGTTTTATCAGAATCCGGATTCGTCATTATTGCAGTTTACGTTGATGATTTATCTTGTTAGAACTCTTGAAAAGATTACAAGGGTTGCTATAAATTCAAGAAATGCATTTGAAAAGGAAAGATCTTATTATTCAATTCATAGATATGTTACAAGAATTTGAGACTTCTAGCCTCATCTCTCAAATGCATTTGCTCTTCATAAAGCAACATACCATCCTTATCTAAAGGATTAAGCAGCCGAAATGAAGAGGCAGGTAAGGATTTTAAATCCTTATTCTCCTGCTTTAAGTCTGCATTTTTTTGTCAGACTCTTGAACGAGTCGTTGAAGTACAGAAATCTTCTCGTTAAGCTCCTCAATCTCATGATTTTTGGATTGTAATCGGTTGGAAAATCCAACAATAGAGGAGGAGTATCGGGTGCCGAGAGTCACCAGCTCATAAACAGCTTCACGATCTGACTTATTAGCCAGATCATTTACTTGCTGCAACATTGCACCTGCGGAAGATGCAGGATCAACTTATAATTGAGGTGAATGATGCCTCATATGTTGATTATGAGAAATAGTAAAAGGAAATTGATGAGCCATTGGAAATTTGTAGAATAAGAATACAAATACAGATGAATTATAGATATGAGAAGAAGATTTGATGCGTACTAAATGAAGCTAAAGACGGTTCTTATAGAAATGGAAATAAGAACAAGACAAACCATCATCTCTTCAAATCTCACTTTACAAGATATGCTGGATGCATAATTTCAAAAGCCAACGAGATTAATTACAGCTATCCCTATTTTCTTGTAAACGCTGAACCTCTGCCGTTAGCTGCTGTTGTTGACTTTGTATCTGAGCTCTCTCTCGTTCCAGCTCTTCTACTCGTGTTTTCAGGTTAAGAGAATATCAGTCTACAAGTTTCTTCAACTCCTTGTTTTCTTGTTTTAAATCTTTATTTTTACTATCTTTAGTTGCAAGTGTTTGATGCAACTCAGATATTTGAGTTTTAAGATAATCAACCTCACTCGTTCTCGCCAATAGCCTCTGAGACATGGTTGTAAGAGAGGCAGCATATTGAGCACTGAGGGTTCTTGATGCTGCAACAATTTCAGGATCAGATTTACTAGAAAGATATATCTCTGCTCTTATCATGGTGTTTACAGCCTCAAGAGAAAATATAAGTGGTTGAGGTATAAAATGTTCATGGTTTAAATCTGGGACATTAGAATTTCTATCAGACATAATATCGTTCTGGATGAACAACAACTGAATCTATGAGGAATGCGAAATCTTTTTGCTGGAGTAAACCAATGGTAAAATTGGTTATATTTAAACAACAACCCGAAGTCTTCAAATCTCTTCAAGATCTCGTTTGTCCACAATGTCAAGCGGATTTGATTTTCCGCCGAATCGATAATATTAAACCTCAAAGCTTTTACAGCTTTTATCATACATAGATGGTTTCCAATGTTATTTCCGCCGTATATAAACAAGTTCTTCCTAATAACGCCGAATGATGGGGAGAAAATTTTAGATGAAAATATTATCATACTCTCTCTAATGCATTATTTAGTTGGAGATCGTGTTTGAATTCTTAACTTGTTATATATACTGAAATCATATTTACTTATTACTTGAAACACTAACGCATATTATCAGGGGGAGTTTAAGTATTACTGCAGGTATCAGATTTCTATTAAGTTTGTCAACCAGATATTATTTTTCATCTTCAAATCACTAAGAGATTATTGCAATTCATGAAACAAGTCAAGAGTATATTTGGCTGAGATCAATGACTCAACATATCCAAGAAAAGTGTGGTATTTTGATAACTCAACAATTTTATACGAAGATAATGCTGCTTGTATCACTCAAATCAAAGGAGGATATATCAAATATACGATCAAGTGATAATCTGGCAGATTTATTCACGAAGACATCACCAACTGCGACATTCAAGAAAATTGTGCAGAATATTAAAATGTGAAGACTCAAAAACTATTGTCATGCACTTTCCAGGGGGAGTAAAAGTCCTGAAAACTTGTGCTGATTGTACTCTTTTTCCTTCGCTAAGGTTTTATCCCATTGGGTTTTCCTTTGCAAGGTTTTAATGAGGCAATCTTAAAGCACTTGTGGATACATAAAGAGACTGTACTCTTTTTCCTTCGCCATTGGTTTTTCTTCCCACTGGATTTTTCCTTGGCAAGGTTTTAACGAGGCAGATTCTTTATGAGTGGTCATTTAAGGGGGAGTGTTATGAATTGTAAATGAACGAACAAAACGGCGCCGCCCCCTGTCCCACCACTAAATTATGTGAATGACCCCACCACTATTATTTTAAAATCTGCATAGTGACTTGCAAAGTAACTTGCATAGTAATTTCAACGCCTATAAATATGGGCTTCAGTTGTAATGAAATTCATAAGAAAATATAGAGAACGAAGAAAGTTTCAGAAAGTTTCAGAAAGTTTCTTTTATATTTCTCTTGCAATAGTAGTAGTTTTCTTTTTAGTTTTATAACACAATATTTATAATGACACGAAATATAGGCAATATTTGTATCAGACATATGGTCGGTATGGTATATTTTAACTTTACTGACCAATACGATATGAATCATATGATATCAAAAACACTGATCCAAAGGATTCAAGGGATAGACTTCGACATACTCTTTTTTTTTTTTGAGAGGTTTTGAAATATTTGTTCTTTTTCTAAATCTTTCTCTCCAACAACGAAAGAAAGACTAGGAGGGTGGATACCAATTATGATGAACCCTAGCGAATGAGCTTGTCGTTGACGCAGTGTGAACGGTAGCAGTAGCAGCAAATTTATTCGATGAGAAAGGGCAATCATATGAGCCCCGTGTTGGGCTCGCTTTGCGCTATCATAGTGTAAAAGTTTTTTATACTTTTTTATAATTTATTTTATTTTATAAAAAAATATATATATATGTGGAGATAAAATATTTTTTATCTTTTATCTTTTTTATTTAAAAACTCCCAATGGAGTACAAAGGAGGCCCAACCGCCAGGGCTCCAAAACATTTCCAGATGAGAAAATCTTGGGTCTGACCGTTCTTCAAAATCCATTTTTTCAGACACCCAAAACATTTTAATTGTAATAATATTAAAATTATATCTCAAATATAATAAACAAAACATACATTATAAACATATTAATCTTACAATCTCAAATATAATAAAAACACATATTTAAACAAATTTAAAACTTGAATGAGGAAGTGGAGCATCCTCCTTGCCTTTGTGATCTCCAACTCTATTACATCTTTAATTAACTCGTCTAATTTAATTTCTTGTATTTTGATTAAAAAGAAAAAGGAATCAGCAAAGTTTTATATCAAATAATATTATTGTATTGAAAAGTTAGTCATTTATTCATTAAAATAAAAATGATATTACCTTGATTCTATCTTTCTTGATTCTAGTCATTAAGAAAAAAATTAAATCAACAAGCTTTTTTCAACGGAACGTGAAAACTGTAAAGCAAAGGAAAAAAAGAACCTGAAATCCTTAATCCTCTTGTCTATGAAGCCCTGTATATGCAAATGGATTCATTCAATTTCTACAGCATCAAAGCTGAGAAGACAAACGCATTGATGCTATGGCCTAGCCAGCTTCAAAAGATCGTAAACACTGATTTGAAGCTGATAAAAAATATTCTCAAATCTGATAAATTCTGAAAGAAACAAACAAAAATAAAATGATTTGCATCTGAAGACGTCTAATGAATGGAGGTGGATCCGATGGGCCCTTTCTTTTTTACTCTTGAAGCGTTGGCCGTATATCGCGCGCGTGCGCGCACGCAGAGAGAGATAGAGAGAGAGTCGGTAGAAATTTGAGCTGAAGATGAGAGCTAGTCCAAAGACTCAGAGAAAAAAAAATTGAAGAGTGAAAGGGGGGTGGCGTGGGTTAGGAAATGTTAGGGTTTAGCCTAGTTGTGAGTAAATAACAAGTGAATATAAAATGCTCTAATGCAGTAGAAACAATCATCCAAAATTATCAGCAATCCAAAGCAAAGTTTTGAATATCGTACAGGAAGTCGTACCAGTCAAGGCATTGGTACGAAATATTTCAGTACCGGTATCATTTCATGTACTGTTTTGAGGTAATATTTCGATATTAATACCGTTTTATTATCAGTACCGTTTCGAAATAATTTACACTTAGATAAATTATATATATACAAGTGCTAATTCAGTCATATATATGTGCATTTATATATATAGTATATACACATCATTAAGACAAATAGTTTTATGAAGATGTGCGAGCTAGGTTCTCATAAAAATAGATCGAACTTTTAATTTTGTCACATGACTTTTGTTTGTGCACAAACTTAGAATTAGGGTTGAGCACTGACTAAGTCGAAGTCGAAAATAGGATCCTCCGACTTCGACTCCGACTCTAACTTCGTCGGTAACGGAATCCGACCTCCGACTCCGACTTTTATACACTTCGATCCGACTCCGACTTTGATTTTGTCGGAGCGGAGTCGGAATGAAGTCGGAGTTGGGCTTTTGTATTAGACTTCTTCTTAACCCATTTGACATTTCAATTTTACAATTTTGAACTATAATAGATTAAAGTTAGGCTTCGATATCATTTTGTTAAAATGCTATTTTATATTTCAATATACAAATTAAAAATATATAACTGAAGCCAAAGATCCAAAATTATAAGCTAATATCATTAATACAAATTAAACCAACCAAAGCCTAAAGTCCAAATTTATAAAAATTAAAATTACATAACCAAATCCAAAGACAAAGGTCCAAAGTTACAAACTTCTACTAATTAAAGAATATGAGAAGGCTCTCTTTAATGCATAAGGCTCCTTTGATTTTGGCTTCGCCTTGACACGTCTCCTTTACATGATTTTCTTCCCCTGATCTTCTTTAGCAAATAAAGAATATGAGAATAAAAAGATGTATATAAAATTAGTAGATTCTTCCCCAAACTATTCTTTTGTTATCCATCCCCAAACTATCATTCTCATACTAATTATATGGTTATAATTGCACGTATCTTTCGTTGACACCGTCTTTTTGGTCATTCGACCAATTAATAATGATACTTGGGTTTGAAATATAGTGTAAACACAAGTGCATTCATGTAGCTTAGAATGAGTTGTTGATTTAGATGAATCAATGATACTATAAAAAAAATAATTTAATGAGTTGTTAATCTAAATGAGTTGATCTTACTTGTCAGTAAATCAATCTCTTGCTAACATATTTAAGCGTCCCACCAATGAAAAGACAATTAAAAAAAAAGCACCCAGTGAGTCATATTAACATAGTGGAGATATGGAACAATATATTATGAGAAGATAGTATAGCAGAGTACCAATAACCAAAAAAAACAAATCTTACAATATTCAAATAAGCAATCCAAAAGGCACCAGAAGTTATACACGTACATAAAGGTTTGCAAAATTATTACAATAATGCATAAGTATCCAATAAATCCATTAAATTGATAGTTCTATATCTGGATTATGTTTCTGCAGACTGGCAATATCGAGATTTTTTGGCATTTCTTAATTTTGTGATATTGGAAAAAATTGAGATGATCTTGTGTGTGTATATAGATCCGAAATTTTTTAAATATAATAATGATCATCAATAAATGTAATTAATATACCTACCGACAATATCATCATGTAGCCTTCCAGGAATAATTTAGACTAAATCATGCTTTTGATGGATTATTGTAATTAAAGAAATGCTCCAAACTAGATGAATTCTATAGAAGAACTGGAGAACTCACAAATGCAAAGGAACAAAGGCAGGTCTGGAGGCGGCAATGTTGTTGTGTTCGTGGGTTGCTCGTGGTGATGCGGTGACGGTTTTGGAGGATGCGATGGTGGCTCCCGGCGGCAAGTCTTGAACAAAGGCGGAAGGGGACGAAGGGGGGTTGGGTCGGCGGCAAAGGGGAGGGGGGTTACTTACAAGTTGTCCCAAATTTCCTTTGATGTCCTGAAAGTCATTATTCTGTTAAATTCATTACTATTGAGAGCATTATATAGAAAATTTATAACCATTACATTCACTATATAAAATCTATCGTCTTCGTGATCAAACTCTTCCTCTTCCTCTTCCTCTTTCTTTTTGACATTTACTCCATCAACAGTTTTTGTTGGAATATAAGGCCTATTTACAATACATTTCCAGATTTTACGATCTTGAAACTGAAGGAATATTCACATTTTAGTTTTCCAGAAAGTATAATTGTCTCCACAAAATAGCGGAAGCTGACTACTGGATTGATCTTCAGCGAATGTAGCTGCAATGTTAGCCATATAATCATAACTCAATAGATAATTAATCTTATAATAGAGCCATTACTCTGATACCAATTATTGCCCAGATGACTAACACAAGAGGGGGGTGAATTGGATTATATTATAAAAATTAATACTTATAAATCAAATACACAATATAAAATATAAAAAGAATATAAAGCAGTAAGAAATGTAAAGAGTAGGATAAAAAAAAACAAACTCAGTATTTTTATGAGATTCGGCCCCACTGCCTACGTCCTCGTCTCAAGTTACCCTTTGAGGATTCCGAATTCACTAGTTAATCTCTTTTAGGTGGAGATAGAAACCTATTACACTTTTGAGCAGCACCGCTCCAAAAAATCCGTGTAGAATACTCTCTACACTTCCAATCACCTTACACTTAGTGATTTAACTATTCCTCGTGTAGAACACATTCTACACGCACAAGGATTATACGCACCCTCTTACAAATACAAGAGTTGATAGTAGGTAGACTATCAAAGTATACTCCTCAATGAGTGAGATAAAAACAATACAGCTCAACCTATATCTCTCTAAAAAAGAATAAGAATTAAGATTCAAAATTTTAGAAAAGAGAGAATGAGAACTTTGAAAGAATGATGCAAAACTTAACAATAGATGTATAAGCTCTTGTTATTGTAATTTTTGCAAAACAAAAGTGAACTATTTATAGTCAAATGAGTCCCACTCAATTATCTTTCAAATTCAAAATTCAAATTTTGATGAAATCATTGCATATGTCATTCAATTTTCACAATTTAAATTTTTGAATGAAGTCATTGTATATGTCATGCACATGTAAAATATAATTTTTAAAAATAAAACTTTTAATGAAATCATTACATATGTCATGCATATGCAAAATATAATTTTCTAAATTAAAGTTTTTAATGATGTCATGCATATACCATGCTTATGTCATGCATAAAAAAAATACAATTTAATGTTTTATGATAAAAGATTAATTTTTGAGCCTTAATCCAATTTTATCAAGAGATGTACAAAAATAATCTATGAGCTTCATTTGTAGACTTGTTTTTTTATACTTGATGTGCGTTTCGCTCCATTGCATAGATAATTTGAACTTGAAACTTGAATTCATTTGTTATCATCAAAATCTACACGTAGATACGAAACTTGAAACTTTAGATTCAACAATCTCCCCCTTTTTGATGATGACAAAAACTTAGTGAAATTTTGAGACTTGCAGTAATATTTAAGCTCCCCTTGAGAATATGCATTAGTTTTTCAAGTAATAGATAAACATAATTCCAGCATATATAACAGAGTTAAAAATCTAAATATTTACGTCTAAAACTTCTCTCCATTTTGATATCATTAAAAAGGAACATCAATTAGTTTCAGTAAGATTTTTTTTTTCGCAATAAGCGATAACAAAATAAAATGGTACGTGAACCATTCGTGCCCGACAAAAACTACAAAGGCTGGAGTCGAACTTTATTGTCTCGGTGCGAAGAAGATTTAAATCTGCTTGATGTTATTGACGAATTAGATGTTGCAAAGATTTGAAGTTGAATAAGTGAAGTTATCCGTGTCCGACAAAGGCAGCAGAGGTTGGAGGTCCAACTCTGGCAATTCGGTGCGGAGCCATGCATGTCCGACAAAACCTGCAAAGGTTAGAGGCCTAACTCTAGTAGTCGGTGCGGAAGCAGATTCAAATTTGCGTGATGTTGTTGAAAAATTAAATATTATCGAGATTTGAAAGTTGCTATTTAAAATATCATTTTCACCTGTCGGATACTCAAATAAACTTTCACACCACTCATTGATTCAGTTTCTGTTTATTCAAAACGATAAAATGGCGAAAAAATTTTTGTCTAATAATATTCCAGATTTGAATCAGGAACCGTCTCAACCAGTCATTTTATCTCATGAGGTTGTCAACACCATGATAGAAGCAAAGATGCACTGTTTTGGTAGGACTGATTTTGAGATTGTTGCAACATCAAGAACTCTCAGTGCTTAATATGCTGCCTCTGTTACAACCATATCTTGGAAATTACTAGCGAGGGCAAATGAGGTTGATCGACTTAACAATCAAATATCTATTTTGCATCAAAAGCTTGAAAATAAAGGTAGAAAGAATAAGAAGTTAAAGAAAGAAAATAAAGATTTGACAGAATTAGCTCGTGTTCTGAAACTTCGAATAGAGGAATCGGAACGAGTGAGAATTCAAGTACAGAGTCAACATCAGCAGATAATGGCAGCGTTTCACGAGAGAAATAAAGACAATCTGCAATAAATCTCACTAGTTTAGTTCGGTAACTTTTGACAATATGCATCTGGCATATCTTGTAAACTTGACTAAGTAAGATTTAAAGAGATGACAGTTTGTCTTGTACTTATTTCCATCTTTATAAAAGTAATCATTAATTTTATCTAATTCGCATCAAATTTTCTTCTCATCTCTGTAGTTCATCTTTATTCTCACTCTACAAAATTTTAATGGCTCATCAATTTTCTTTCAGTGCTTCTCGTGATCAAGATATGAGGTATTCTTCACCTCAAACTATTTCTGCATCTGTTGTAGTCGCCATGAAGTAACAAAATACTAATTTGGCTAATAAATCAGATCATGATGCCATTTACTAGCTTGTGAGTCTCGGAACTCGATACTCATCATCCATTGTCGTTTTTTCCGCTCGGTTGCAGTTCAAAACCTGCGAGATAGAGAAATTTAATGAGAATATCGATGTTCTTCAACGACTTGTTCAAGAGTCTAACAAAAAAATAGTAGACTTAAAACAACAGAATAAGAATTTAAAATCCTTACTTGCCTCTGCATTTCGATTACCTAATCTTTTAGATAAGGATGACATGATGATTTATGAGGAGCAAATGCATTTGAATAATGAGGCTAAATGTCTCAAGTTTTTGTAGGTCATTTGAGATAATGGAATAAAAGTATTTAGCAGATATTCATGGCATGCATCATTCCTATTTCTCTTCTAATTATGCATATTCTATCTTCTGGTAGGGGTTTTATGAAAATGTCTACCAATCGATCATGTGTACTAGTGAATTCTAATACAATATCGCCCTTCTGCACATGATCTCTAAGAAAATAATATCTAATTTCAATATGCTTGGTCCGAGAATGTTGTATTGGATTTTTGAAAAGATTTATAGCACTTGTATTATCACATTTGATTGGAATGTGATTGTACATAAGTTTAAAATTCTCAAATTGTTGTTTCATGTAAAGAACTTGAGCACAACAACTGCCTGTAGCAACATATTATGCCTCAGTAGTAGATAATGCAACAGAATTTTATTTTTTTACTAAACCATGAAACAAGTGCATGACCTAAAAAATGACATGTTTCACTAGTACTTTTTCGATCAACTTTGCAACTAACATAATACGCATCTGAATAACTAATAAGATCAAAAGAAGTGTGCTTAGGATACCATAACCCTAGGTCAATGATAACGGCAAGATATCTAAAAATACGTTTGACTGCAATTAATGAGATTGCTTTGAAGATGATTGAAAACGTGCACATAAACATACACTGAACATAATATCAGGTCTACTAGATGTCAAATATAATAAACTATCAATCATACCTCGATATATCTTTGAGTCAACTAGTTTATCGCTTTCATCTTTATCAAGTTTGGTGGTTGGACTCATTGGTATTTCAATTACCTTCGCACCTTCCATCTCAAACTTTTTGAGTAACTCTTTAATATATTTTGACTAATTAATGAATGTTCCACTTTTTTCTTACTTGATTTGCAATCCAAGAAAGAAATTAAGTTCTCCCATCATACTCATTTCAAATTCTTCTTGTATGCTCTTAGCAAAATCTTGACACATATTTTCATTAGTAGCATCAAATATTATATCATCAACATAAATTTGAACTAGAAGAATATCATTTTGTTCATATTTGATTAAAAGAGTTGTATTGATTTTTTCTCTTCAAAAACATTTTTCAATCAAGAAACTACTATGCCTCTCATACAAAATTCTAGGAGCTTATTTGAGTCCATATAAATCTTTTGCGAACTTAAAAATATGGTTAGGAGAAATATGATTTTCAAAACCTGAAAGTTGCTCAACATATACCTCTTCATTTATAAAACCATTTAAAAAAGCACTTTTAATATCCATTTGAAAAAATTTGAAATTTTTATAACATGCATATGCAAGTAATATTCGAATAGCTTCTAATCTTGCAACAGGTGCATACGTTTTATCATAATCAATTCATTCCTCTTGATTGAAACCTTGGGCTACAAGTTGAGCCTTATTTCTAGTGATGATTCCAAACTCAACTTTCTTATTTCTAAAAACCCATTTTGTTTCAAAAATAGCATGATTTTTTGGTCTAGGAACAAGTGTCCATACATTATTTCTTTCAATTTGATTTAGCTCTTTTTGCATAGCTAAAATCCATGATTTATCAATAAGGGATTCATCAATATTTTTGGGTTCAATTTTAGATAGAAAAGTAATGTGATTACAAATATTTCTAAAAAATGATCGAATACTTACACCTCATGAAGGTACTCCTAGAATTTGTTCCACTAGATGATCTTTAACATGTTTTCATTGTTTGGTTGCATCTTGTACTATATCTTGATGATCTTTCTTGATATCTCCATGTTGGACTTCTTCCATTGTATTCTCTTTGTCGAGATTGAGACTATTTGTGTTATTTGTACCTTCTAATTCTTCATCTATAGATTTCTTGGAGAGTAGAGGGTTAGATTCATCAAATACTACATGCATAGATTCTTGTACAGTCAAAGTCTTTTTATTGAATACTCTATAAGTTTTACTATTTCTTGAATACCTAAGAAAGATACTTTTATTAGATTTTGCATCAAACTTTCCTAAATTATCTGTGTCATTAAGTATAAAACATTTGCATCCAAATATATGAAAGTAACCAGTGTTGGACTTTTTCTCATTCCAAAGCTCATAAGGGGTTTTTTCTAATTTAGACTTTAATATAACTCTATTTATAACATAACATACAATACTTACCGTTTCGACCCAAAAATAACTAGATAAACTATTTTCATTAAGAATTGTTCGAGCCATTTCTTGAAAATATCTATTTTTCCTCTCTACTACCCCATTTTGTTGAGGAGTTTGAGGAACAGAGAAATTATGCAAAAAATCATTTTCATCACAAAAAGACTCAATATCTTTATTGATAAACTCCTTCCCCCTATTATTTCAGATGTTTGAAATAGTATAACCCTTTTTATTTTGAATTCTCTTGCATAACTTGGTAAAAATATTATGTACCTCATTTTTATGAGCGAGAAATATGACCCAAGTATATTTAGAGAAATCATCAATAATAACAAATGCATAATATTTTCCTCCCAGACTCGCAACTCTGTTTGGTCCAAAAAGGTCCATGTGTATTAGTTGCAAAGGTCTAGTAGTGGAAATATGTTTCTTAATTTTAAAAGAAATTTTTATTTGTTTACCAAACTGGCATGCATCACAGGTTTTGTTTTTAAAAAAGTTTGCTTTTGGCGAATCTCTCACAAGATTTTTTTTTGAAAATTTGGAAATAAGTTCTATGTTTGCATGACCTAACCTTCTATGTCATAACCAGCTATTTTCATGTTGAGCTGATAAACAAATAGTATCTTGTGAGGTAATTTTTTCAAATTCAATTGTATAAAAATTATTATTTCTAAGAGTAATAAAACAAACATTGCAATCATGATTATTCAAAATAATGCACTTATCCTTTTTTAAGGTAACTGTAAATCCTTTATCATATAATTGACTTATACTTAAAAGATTATGTTTTAGACCTTCAACAAGTAGAACATCTTCAATTATGAGAGAAGACTTATTACCAATTTTACATATTCCCACGATCTTCCCTTTTGAATTGTCTCCAAATGTCCAAATGTCATGTATCTTTCTTCTTTAGGAGTGAGATCAATGAATTTAGTTTTATTTCTTGTCATGTGTCTTGAGCATCCACTATCTAAAAACCATCTTGTTTTACTTACGAAAGATTTCATGCATACCTACAAAAACAATTAAAATGATTTTTTTTGTACCCATGTTCTTTGGGTCTTTTATTTATTAGTATTAGAAGAAATAAGATTTTTTGGTACCCATCTGGCCCTAATAATCATTGTATGTTTTCTTCTAATAGGACAAGCATAATAGTTATGACTATTTCTATTGTAAAAATTACAAATAACATGTAACATACTTGAAGAACTTGAGTGATTGTAATAATGTCTTTTTTTAAAAAATCTCTTTTTTAGAAAAGAATTTTGAAAATCTGGTTTTGATTTAATGGGTTTATCAAAAAAAATTTTATAGGGTTTGAGTTTTTCTTTTGGCATGTATCACAAGCCTACTTTATCAAAAACACATATTTGATTACCAAGAAGTTTTTCAAAATTTCTTTTTCCATTTGTAAAATTTTCAACAATTTTTTCTAAATCAGCTACTTTATTTTTCAGTTCATCATTTTCATCTTTTGAAACTATATTTTCTTTTCTTAAAACATCAATTTCATTTATTAAATAAGAAATTTTCTTATTCAAAGCGGTATACTTAATATCCAAATTTTCAAATTTCTCATATATCTCTTCCAAAACATTTTGCAATTCTTCATAAGATAGATTTTCAAGATTTGTTACCTCAAAATCATATTTAGTCACGAGACAAAAATTTGTAGATTCTTCATTGCTTGCGTCGCTATCTGAGTTACTTGAATCATCATCCCATGTAACTTTTATTGCTTTCTTGCCTTTGTATCGATCTTTCTTTAGCAGGGGACAATCTGTTTTGACATGTCCAGACTTTTTACATTTACAACAAATTAATAAATCATTTTTACCTGTATTTTTGTTGGAAGATTTTTTGAAAGGTTTCCTTGGAGAAGCTTCATTTTTCAAGAATCTCTTTAATCTTCTAGTGATCATTGCAATCTCTTTGTCATCGCTTACTTCATCTTCATCGCTTTCACTTTCATGAGGAACGGTTTTGAGTGCCAAGCTCTTCTTTTGTTTTCATTTTTCTTCTCCTCTTTTCAATATGTACTCATGGGTAATAAGTGACCTGATAAGTTCATTTACTTCGAGTTTTTTAAGATCTCTAATTTCAAGAATCACCGTTCCTTTTGATTCCCAATATTTTGGCAAGGAGTTGAGAATTTTCCTTACTATCTCCAAGTTGGAATAAATTTTATTAAGAGATGTCAAACTATTTATAATATTAGTAAAACAAGTATACATAGAAGAGATAGATTCATCATCATTCATTTTGAACATTTCATATTCATGCGTAAGAACATAAATTTTTTATTGTTTGACTTGCGAAGTTCCTTCATAGGTTACTTCCAAGTTGTTCTAAATTTCCTTTGCTATTCTGCAAGTCATTATTCTGTTAAATTAATTATCATTGAGAGCATTATATAGAAAATTCATAATCATTATATTTACAGTATAAAGTCTATCGTCTTCGCGATCAAACTCTTCCTCTTCCTTTTTGACCTTTACTCCATCAACAGTTTTTGTTGGAATATAAGGCTTATTTACAATACATTTCCAGATTTCACGACTTTGAAACTGAAGGAATATTTTCATTTTAACTTTCCAGAAAGTATAATTGTCTCCACAAAATAGCAGAGGCTGACTACTGGATTGACTTTCAGCGAATGTAGCTGCAATGTTAGCCATACAATCTTAACTCAATAGATAATTAATCTTATAATAGAGTCATTGCTCTGATACCAATTATTACCCAGATGACTAATACAATAGGGGGGTGAATTGGATTATATTATAAAAGTTAACACTTATAAATCAAATACACAATATAAAATATAAACAGAATATAAAGCAGTAAGAAATATAAAGAGTAGGGTAAGAAAAAACAAGCTCAGTATTTTTACGAGATTCAGCCCCACTGCCCACGTTCTCGCCTCAAGCTACTCCTTGAGGATCTCGAATTGACTAGTCAATCTCCTTTAGGTAGAGATAGAAACTTATTATATTTTTTAGCAGCACCGCTCCAAAGAATCCGTGTAGAACACCCTATACACTTCCAATCACCTCATACTTAGTGATTTAACTATTCCCCACATCTTCTATACACACAAGGGTTATACGCATCCTCTTACAAATACAAGAGTTGATAGTGGGTAGACTATCAAAGTACACTCATCAATGAGTGAGATAGAAATAATACAGCTCAACTTATATCTTTCAAAAAAAAATAAGAATTAGGCTCAAAATTTTATAAAAGAGAGAATGAGAGTTTTGAAAGAATGATGCAAAACTTAATAATAGATGTGTAAGTTCTTGTTGTTGTGATTTTTACAAAACACAAGTAAGCTATTTATAGGGAAATGAGTCCCACTCAATCATATTTCAAATTCAAAATTCAAATTTTGATAAAGTCATTGCATATGTCATTCAATTTTCAAAATTCAAATTTTTGAATGAAATTATTGCATATTTCATGCACATGTAAAATATAATTTTTGAAAATAAAACTTTTAATGAGATCATTGCATATGTCATGCACATGCAAAATATAATTTTCCAAATTAAAACTTTTAATGATGTCATGTATATATCATGCTTATGTCATGCATAAAAAAATATAATTTAATGTTTTATGAGAAAAGATTAATTTTTGAACTTTAATCCAATTTTATCAAGAGATGTAGAAAAATAATTTATGAGTTTCATTTGTAGACTTGTTCTTTTATGCTTGATATGCGCTTCGCTCCATTGCATAGATAATTTGAGTTTGAGACTTCAGTTTATTTGTTATCATCAAAATCTACACGTAGATACGAAATTTGAAACCTTGGATTCAACACTCTTGTTGGCCATCAAATCATGTAGCACAGTTTATATTTCCAAAGAACAAATATAAAAACACAAAAGAGTGAAATTTTCTTAGAAATCTCAATAAGTACACAATCAACTTAATAAAGTATAGACAAAGACAAAAACTTATATTTATGGAAAATAGTAACAGCACATAACTTTAAATATACTCTATGTGACTTATGCATGACTTATAAGGACTTATCACATTTTTCCTTATATTCTTATCTTCTTAAAAATTTTACTTAATTCTTATTCTCGATGAACATTACGTATCGCCGTCTCAATCGCATATAACTCATCAGTTGTCCAGACGTTACGTATCACCATCCCTATTGTGATGAGTCTCGTGTCAGTCTTTCGAGCGTTACGTATCGTCGTCCCTGTCTTGACACAGAACATACTTAGCATCGTGGGCGTTACGTATCGCCGTCCCCGTCATGACACGAAAAACACTTAACATAATGGGCGTTACGTATCACCGTCCCTGCTTGTCATGTCAGTCATACGAACGTTACGTATTGTCATCCCCGTCATGACACAACTCTTAACTTATCAAATCATGTCAATCTTCTGGGTGTTACGTATCGACATCCCTATCATGACGTGACTAACTTATCCATAATTCTTATTTTTAGTTGTTCCTTTCTTATTCTTATGAAGGTTTCTTATTCTCTTAAATACATGCTATGCTCATTTTTCTTAAAAACCTACTACATAATCTTTATATTAAATCACATGAATTGGATACAAGAAAATCTTGGATTTAGGTAATAGGAGAATCTCGCTCGAGGTAGACGTCGAGTAAGAGTCAAGCCAAGTTTTTGCCTAAATCTCACTCAAGCCAAATGTCGAGCGAGGGTTGAGCTAGATTTCTGCCTAAAACTCAATTTTGTCACTTCAATCCAAATTTTACCCATTATTAAGTCCTTATATCTTACAACCTAAAACATAAAAATTGTATATATTTCTTGTATTTTTCCATGACCTCTTGAATCATTCAAATCAGATATCAAATGAACAATTTATGTTCGATTTATCAAAAGGTGTCAAATCTCAACTTGTATTTCGCTTGAGCCAGAAGTCAACCGAGAGTCGAGCGAAGTCTCGGGTTAATTTTTTTTTTCCAACCTAAAATAAACCACCTTTCTAGACAAGCCTTCATCTTACTTAGTAGAATATAATTCTAAATTTTTCTAATTTTACTTAACATTTTTCCACAACGAAACCAATCAAAACATACTTAGATTCATTTCATCATATAAATATGGCTTTAAAAGTCCAATATTAGTATGCATAGTTCAATCACTTAAATAGGCAATTTTTATGCTAAAGTTAAGCTAAAATGTGGACTTACAAGTTCTCTAAAGCTTGTTAGAAGTGATCAAACCAATTCTTACAAGATTTCTATTCAAGACCACTCACTTAGCTTACTTAAATGATGTTTGGAAGTTCAAGAGCTTATGAAGGATTTTTCTTTGTATTTCTTCAAGTGGGGCGTGTGCTATGTTCTCCAAATGAAGTTAGAAGACTCTCCAACACCTATTTATAGGAGGGTGGTTGACCCATATGAAGGAAAGAAGTGGAGAAGGCAGCTAAGGGCAATTGATTACCTTTTTGCTATGGAGATGAGGTGTCTTGCCTCAAAATCAAATGATTAATTCTAATCCTCCAAAATCTTAGGTTTTGCAGAAAATATTATCATCCAATGGCTGATATTAACATATTTTTCCAGCCAAAATTGATCAATGGTTGAGGAAGAATTTGATTACTTAAGACATGAGCTGGCTTTTCACCTAACCATGAAAGAACCAACCCATTCTCCAAATTTCCTGGCGTCCAACACCTCCCATCCACTTTCTTATCCAATTGGTAACATGTTAATCTTCCTAAGACACCATTTGACAAATTCTAGAAGGTAGTTTTCAGGTTTGGTTAGGATAAAGTCTGATTTTGGCTCACTTAGTTATCCTTCAACACATTTTACCCCTTCACATTTCTGGGCTAACCAAGCTTCTAGATCAATTCCTCATCAGTTGCCACCTATTTTCACATATGTTAAGATATCTGAAAATTTCAAAACCAATCACATATTTCATCACATGCCCAAATTTAATGCACTTTATCTAAGTCGAGTTCCAATTGATATTAATCCAGAGCTGTCTACTTCTTGCCCACTTAAGTTATCGATCCCGTCCGAAATTTCAAAAACCCAAAAAATGAAAGTTTTAGATCTGACTCTTGAGATTGTATAAGAATTAGAATCATCTCATTTGGACTTAATATGGTTAATTTATATTCATTACACTAAAACTCGAAAGATTAATATGAGAATTCTAAATTCGGGTACCAAGTGTTTGATTTTTTGTTCTATCACTTTCTCTTGCATTTTTACCCTAATTTCTAAATTCAACTCCTTCTAGATCCAAATTAAATTTCTCTAGTTGATATCTTGTTATAAATCTCCAATTCTATTTTCCTAAAAAATATATTTCTAATAAATTCCTTTTAAAAAAATCTCAAGTAAAAACTTTATTTTAGAAATTTCAGGCTATTACAGGTTTCATCTTCGGGCTATTTATAAGCTTTACGTATTGAGGTCTTCAAACGAAAAAACGATATGTTTATAACACTTGTGTTCAAAGTGAAAATAAGTGGAAAGTGGAAATTCAGAGTTAAGATTTTGTCTTTCCTCCATGTTTCATCTTTATCGCATTTCTATCCCTCTCTCCCTCTCTTTTTTTATGGGTGAAAAACTAGATTCGTCACTTCCCCATGTTCTCTTTCTCCTCGTGAATGGTAATTAATTTAATTTATGGCCAAACGAAAGCATAGATGTGTCGGGTAGAAAATGGTTGACTCAGTAATTTGTTGATGCTTCCATGGCCAGCAATTGCACTAAAAAGTCTTTCTTTGCTTTGCCCATTCAATGCCAACGATCTGAAACGTTTGTTGATGCTTCTATTTTCTTTTGTTAATGTAATCTAATCCAATTCTTTTATTCTGTTTCCTTCTTCTCTCGCATACACAGGATTGAATGGTCTGAAAAGTTGTATGATTGTGTGTGGTCGCTCGCATGGTCTATTTTGTGTGAAAGCTTATATGTCGTGTGGTGATAGGCAGGCTGCTTATTGCCTATAAATGAATGGTCGAACCGCTTAGAAGCGGCTCTCTAAGTTTAAAGCTTTCTCCTGTTTATATTTATTTTTGTTATAAACGAAGTCGGCAGCCGCCCCCCTTGGCCCACCACTAAATTATGTGAATGACCCCACCACTATTATTTTAAATCTGCATAGTGACTTGCATAGTAACTTGCATAGTAACTTGCATAGTAATTTCAACGCCTATAAATATGGGTTTCAGTTGTAATGAAATTCATAAGAAAAAAATAGAGAGAGAAAGAAAGGTTCAGTTCTTAAGAGTTTCAAGAGAATTTCTTATTTCTCTTTTGTAATAGTAGTTCATTTCTTTAAGTTTCATAACACGTTATCAGCACGACGGTTCTGCCAATTCTGAAGCTAGTGGCCTTATTCCTCTGTAAGTTTTTCAATATATTATTTGAAATCTTTGATATATTTTATTGATGATTATCTGTGTGAATTTATAAATATATTTTCTGAGATACGCATATTTATTATTTATATGTGTAGAAAATGGCAAATCTTACAAAATTGGAATTTGTTGCTCTTGATATATCTGGGAAAAATTATTTATCCTGAATACTTGATGCTGAAATACATCTTAATGCAATGAACCTGGGAGAAACTATTAAAGAAGGAAATCAAGCATCCCTGCAGGAACGTGCTAAAGCAATGATTTTCCTTCGCCACCATCTTCATGAAGAATTGAAAACTGAATATCTCACTGTAAAAGATCCCTATATTTTGTGGAATAATTTAAGGGAGAGGTATGAACACCAGAAGACTGTCATCCTCCCAAGAGCTCGTTCTCAATGGATGCACCTGAGGTTGCAAGATTTTAAAAGTGTTAGTGAGTATAATTCCGCACTTTTTAAAATAAGCTCAGTATTAAAATTATGCGGTGAGAAAATCACCGATGAAGATATGCTAGAGAAGACTTTTACTACATTTCATGCCTCGAATGTGCTCCTGCAGCAGCAGTATCGAGAAAGAAAGTTTAAGAAATATTCTGAACTTATATCATGTCTTCTAGTAGCTGAGCAGAATAATGAGCTCTTATTAGAAATCCACCAGTCACGCACTACTGGCTCAATATCATTCCCTGAAGTGAATGGTAATAGGTTTGCATCATTCCCAGAAGTGAATGGTGCATCCTTTAGAAGAAATCGGAGGCGTGGACGTGGTAGGAGAAATTATAGAAATGTTGGTCCCAGGAGTGACAACATTAAAAGGGATTATAACATACCATATCACCAGAAGTGGTACAATTCAGATAGGGGTAAAAATCCCCAGAATAATTCTTCAAAGAAAAGTGAAGAGGTGTGCCATAGATGTGGAATGACTGGACATTGGTCACGTACCTGTCGTACGGCCAGGCACTTAGCTGATTTATATCAAGCTTCTATTAAAGGAAAGAATAAAGTGCATGAAACAAATTTAGTAGAACCATCAGATGATTTATTAGATTCAGTAGATGTAGACGTTACTCATCTTGATGTATCTGATTTCTTTAATCATCCTGATGGTAGTATTGAACACTTAATTGGAGATGGAAGTGTTCCACTCAATTAATGTATTTTCTTTCTATCAATAATAAAAGTTTTATATATTTTGTAGAATCATGGATCACATTGATGAGCTTTTTATCTCTGAGTTGAATGATAAAGATATATGTCTGGCTGACAGTGCTACAACTCACACAATTCTCAAAGAAAAGAAATATTTTCAAAATCTAACACTAAGTAAAGCCTATGTCCATACCATATCAGGTTCATCGGATTTAATTGAGGGCTCCGGAAGAGCTTATATTGTGTTGCCTAATGGCACCAAATTTTGTATTGATAATGCTCTATTCTCTTCACAATCCAGAAGAAATTTATTGAGTTTCAAAGATATACGTCGTAATGATTACCATATTGAAACGACCAATGAAGGCAGTAAAGAGCATCTTCTTATTACTAAAACAATATCGGGCCAGAAGCTCGTATTAGAAAAACTGCCTGCTCTATGTTCTGGATTGTATTATACAAAAATGAGAACAATTGAATCATATGTGGTAATGCACCAGAAGTGCATTGACCCTAAAGTATTTATGACTTGGCATGATCGCCTTGGGCATCCGGGTTCTATAATGATGAGACGAATTATTGAAAATTCGCATGGGCATCCCTTAAAGAATCAAAAGATATTTCTACCCAATGAATCTCCGTGCTCTGCATGTTCTCAAGGTAAGTTAATTATTAGACCATCTCCCTCAAAAATCATTGTTGAATCTCCATCCTTTTTACAAAGGATTCACGGAGATATATGTGGGCCTATTCATCCATCAAGTGAACCATTTAGATATTTTATGGTTCTAATTGATGCATCTAGTCGATGGTCACATGTTTGTCTTCTTTCCACTAGAAATGTTGCATTTGCTAGACTTCTTGCTCAGATAATTAAATTACGAGCACAATTTCCTGAGTATCCAATTAAGACCATTCGATTGGATAATGCAGGTGGATTTTCATCTCAAGTTTTTGATGATTATTGCATGTCAATAGGAATAGATGTTGAACATCCTGTTGCCCATACACACACACAAAACGGTTTAGCTGAGTCTTTGATCAAAAGGCTTCAACTAATCGCTAGACCTTTACTTATGAAATCAAGACTACCTATTTCTGTTTGGGGACATGCTATACTTCATGCAGCATCTCTAATTCGCATTAGACCATCTGCATATCATAAATATTCTCCATTACAACTTGCATATGGTCAACAACCAAATATTTCTCATCTTCGTACTTTTGGATGTGCTGTATATGTTCCAATTGCACCTCCACAACGTACAAAAATGGGCCCTCAACGTAGACTTGGGATATATGTTGGTTTTGATTCTCCATCCATTATTAGATACCTTGAACCCCTTACAGGGGATATGTTTAAAGCACGTTTTGAAGATTGTCATTTTGACGAATCAAATTTTCCGTTAATGGGTAAAGAAAAGTCGGTGCCTGAAGCACGACAAGATATTACTTGGGATAATAAGACCCTGTCTCATTTTGATCCTCCTACAAATGAATGTAAACGGGAAGTTCAAAGGATTATTCATTTGCAAAATGTTGCAAATCAGTTACCGGATGTATTTACTGACACTAAAGGTGTAGTAAAATCTTATATTCCTGCTGTTAATACTCCAGCAAGGATTGAAGTCCCTGAAGGACAAATTGTCAAAGCAGCAATAGGTGAATCTAAAATACGCCTGAAGCATGGAAGACCTATTGGTGCAAAAGACAAAATTTCCAGAAGGAAAAGAATACAAAATGAATTTGGTGTTCCTGAAGAACACGTACCCACAATACAGGCCACAAATATAATTGGTGCTCCTAAAGAGCTTAAATCTTCTATTAGAGAACCTCCTTAAGAGGAAAATCTTGAAGAGTATAAATCTCCTAAAAAGGGACCTCCTGAAGAGGTGTGTCATGAAATGTTTTCCCCTGAAGAGGAACAGGTACCTGAAAATAATGAGATCTCAATACATTTCATGAAAACTGGAGAAATTCTGGATAGAAATAAAACTGTTGTCGACAACATATTTTCATATAAAATGGCCCTTGACATTACCAGAAGTAATGAAGAAAGTGAGCCAAAAAGCGTCGAAGAATGTCGACGTAGAAATGATTGGCCAAAATGGAAAATAGCTATTGAAGCTGAATTAAATTCGCTAGCAAAACGAGAAGTATTTGGACCTGTTGTCCAAACACCAAAGGGTGTAATGCCTGTTGGATATAAGTGGGTATTTGTACGAAAACGTAATGAGAAAAATGAAATTGTGCGATATAAAGCACGGCTTGTTGCACAAGGTTTCCTGTAGAAACCCGGGATTGATTATGAAGAAACATACTCTCCCGTTATGGATGCAATCACATTTAGATTTTTGATTAGTCTGGTTGTTACAAAAGGATTAGAAATGCGGTTGATGGATGTGGTCACTGCATATTTATATGGATCCTTAGACCATGACATATATATATGAAAATCCCTGAAGGATATAAGATGCCTGAAGCATCTACAAGTACATCTAGAAATATGTACTCAATCAGACTACAAAGATCTTTATATGGGTTGAAACAATCCGGACGCATGTGGTATAATCGCTTAAGCGAATATCTATTGAAAGAAGGATTTGAGAATAATCTTATATGCCCATGTGTTTTTATTAAGAAATCAGAATCCGGATTTGTCATTATTGCGGTTTATGTTGATGATTTAAATATTGTGGGAACTTCTGAAGAGATCTAAAAAACCGCTATATATTTAAAGAATGAATTTGAAATGAAAGATCTTGGCAAAACAAAACTTTGTCTCGGCCTGCAGCTTGAGCACTTGCCAAATGGAATTTTTATTCATCAGTCCATGTATACTGAGAAAGTCCTAAAGCATTTTTATATGGACAAATCTCATCCTCTGAGTACTCCAATGATTGTTCGAACACTTGATGTGAAGAAAGATCCATTCCGTCCTTGTGATGACGATGAAGAAATTCTTGGTCCTGAAGTACCATATCTCAGTGCAATTGGAGCTTTGATGTATCTTGCAAATTGCACTCGACCAGATATTACATTCTCAGTTAATCTGCTTGCAAGATATAGTTCTGCACCAACTCGAAGGCATTGGAATGGCATTAAACATGTCCTTTGTTACCTTCATGGTACGGTTGATATGAGATTATTTTATCAAAGTGGTTCAAGTCCAGAATTGATTGGGTATGCAGATGCAGGTTATCTTTCAGACCCACATAGAGGTAGATCTCAAACTGGATATTTATTTACTTATGGAGATACTGTCATATCATGGAGATCTGTTAAGCAGACACTATCTGCTACTTCTTCAAATCACTCAGAAATCATTGCTATTCATGAAGCAAGTCGAGAGTGTATTTGGTTGAGATCAGTTATTCAACATATCCAGGAAAAGTGTGGACTTCTCATGATCAATAATAGCCCAACAATCTTATATGAAGATAATACTGCTTGTATCACTCAAATCAGAGGAAGATATATCAAAGGTGACAGAACCAAACATATTTCACCAAAATTCTTTTATACTCATGAACTTCAAGAAAAAGGTGAAATTGATGTCAAGCAGATACGATCTAGTGATAATCTGGCAGATTTATTCACAAAGGCGTTACCAACTTCCACATTCAAGAAGATTGTGCATAACATTGGAATGCGAAAACTCAAAGATCTTTTGTCATGTACTTTTCAGGGGGAGTAAATGTGCTGATTGTACTCTTTTTCCTTCGCTGAGGTTTTGTCCCACTGGGTTTTCCTCTGCAAGGTTTTAACGAGGCAGATTCTTTATGGGTGGTCATTCAAGGGGGAGTATTATAAACGAAGTCGGCAGCCGCCCCCCTTGGCCCACCACTAAATTATGTGAATGACCCCACCACTATTATTTTAAATTTGCATAGTGACTTGCATAGTAACTTGCATAGTAATTTCAACGCCTATAAATATGGGCTTCATTTGTAATGAAATTCATAAGAAAAAAATAGAGAGAGAAAGAAAGTTTCAGTTCTTAAGAGTTTCAAGAGAATTTCTTATTTCTCTTTTGCAATAGTAGTTCATTTTTTTAAGTTTCATAACAATTTTAGAGTTTTTAATTTTTATTTCTTTTCATGTATATACTTTGGCTCACTTTGGTTTACGTTTTTAAATTTATGAATGAGTTTCTAAGGTCATATTTGAAAGTGAGATCAAAATTTTCAAAATTTTCTTCTTAAATATAAGTTAAATTTTAATCTTAAAATTTTCATTTAATCATTCTATCATCATTAAAACTAACATAAAAAATATAAATTTTAAAATAAAATGATATTTTAATTTGATAATAATTTAATTTAATTTTTCTCTATTATTTTTTGAAACTCAATAAAACATATTTAACTAAAATAATTTAATTACTATTAATAAAACTCTCATATCATCTTATTATTCAAACATGTCCTAAGTTTATAAATATTTTTTCTTCACACGCATGTATCAGAGGGAATCTTTAATATACACCAAGAATTTATTTATTATATTATTTGACTTTAGGAGGATGTAGGAATATGCTCTAGAGTGAAACTTGGAGTCAGATAGATGTAAAAGATGTTTTTGCACCAGCCAATCCTAACTCGCCACATAGACAATTCTAAGCTAAATCCAATAAATCCACCCACACCAAACTAATCCGACTTCTGCTCTATCTCTTCCTAAAGTGCCTCTCTCCCTCTCTCTTCCTGAACTCCATCCATATTTATTCGTTAAGTCTTGAATGCTTCATCCAGGTCTTCAATCCCACCTCACTAGTAGCTTGCATATTTTCCCTACATCATGTTGATGAATAATTCGCATGCTTCAACTTCATTTGCACTATTGTTCTCATTAGCCTGTGCTAGCTCCACATTCATTCATTAGTCAGGTAAACTCATCAAATGTGTATCATCATTGGAAGACTGATCATACAAGGGGATGTGATCTCTTGCAAATCCCTGAGTGCTTATCGTTGTTTTCTTGGTTCTAATCACTTTTCGTTGTGCTATAAACATACTGGGTTCATGTTTTGTACTCGAGTTCTCGTCCGATAAACTCAAGAAAAACCCATATCGACATCGACGAGTTTCCATATTTTCGACGGGTTCCCCACTTTCCATTGCCACTCTCTTCCTCGCTAACTTGGTCTCTTCCATCGTTTTAGGATATAATCATATAAAGCTAACTATTACAAAAATATATTCTTTGCTCCTGGGATTTCTGTGATGCCTACATAATTCAAAACAAAACAAAAAATTCCATCTTCACTAACCAGAGAGACTGCAATTCTATTAATGTTTTCAAAAGTAGCATGTAGCCTTCATGAACACCTCCCCGCCTCTCCGAAAAACCCATATTCTTCTTCTTATGTATAATATTGAAAACTTATTCACTGAGCTGTCATTTAACAGTAGGAAAATTCCTATCGAAAAGCATTTATTATCCTTCTTTCTCCTGTGACCCAATGCAAGAAAAAATATCTCTCGTTAAGTTTTTCATAGATTCAATTGTCTAAGCTTAAGAAATTTTCTAGAAAGGAGTCTTGTGGGCATTCTCATTTGTCAAAATGTTCATACTTCCATACAAAACCAAGGAATTAGAGGGAGTCTGGAAAGAGAAAAGGAGATCCGAGGGAGAGAGGCACTTTTGGAAGGGGGAAGGAGCATAAATCAGTTGGGTTTATTGCGGGTGGGTTCACTGGATTTAACTTAGAATTTCTTATGTGTCGAGCTAAGATTGGCTGATGCAAAAACATTTTTTGAACCCATCCACCTCCAACCTTTTCTTAGAGTAGAGTAATGCTAGTGGTCGGTCGGATTGCTTAACTGAGAATAATAGCCCACCAATCATAACATGCCATGTTAGATATTTCACAATACTCTCACTATTGTCATGATCCACACATAATTACTTGCAGAAAAAGAGACCTGTAGCCCCCTTCGGACTTTTCACATTTTCTAATGTTCTACTCATGAAACGAACACCAATTAGAAAAGAACCACTCTGTTCGCACACGTAATTGGTCCCTGGATTCCATCACTTTCTTAGCTCCCAAACACCCTCAGTCCCAAACCAAAGTTTCCAATAACCCAAGATTTTGAATGCTAGAATTAATTGCGGTGAAACAATATTGTTTAGAGGCCCAAAACCAGGGTTTATGATCAACATGAAAGCTTTGCCAAGTCATAATTATCCACGAAAATCCCTTCAAATGAAAAAACGAAATGTAATTGAGGAATATTTCAGAAAATTGCAAAAAGCAAAGATTTTGTACAATAGAAAGCACTGTGTGTGCATCAAAAGGACTTGTTCTTGTTTTGCATTTTGGAGGTGCTTGAAGGAAGCATACCCAGAAATGGAGGTGCTCGAGGGAGTCTACTGAGAAACCAAAATTATGGTTGCTTCAGAGATTGATCTGAGTGAGAAAAACAAGCAGGTCCAGGATGATTTTTCATTCTTTCAAAACCAGGACTTGAAAAACCAACAACCCTGCTAACATTGCGTACAAGAGTCAGAATAGGAATAAGCCTCATTTGATGGAAATTATTTGTTATTAACTGAAAGTGGATGGGCACGACGTCGAAGTTGGATATGGAGATGGGCGAGAGTATCGGAATTGAGGGGTGAGGGAATGTGCAAAGAGGAGAGATGTGAGGGATTTGTGTTTTCGTGGGAAAAGATGAATCGGAGGTGATCGGTTTCTCAATTGACCTGGGGTGCTAAGTTTTTACTTGTTTTAGATAGACTTGTTTACGCGTCTTGTTCTGATTTGCGGGCTGTTAAGATTAAATAAACCATTAATGTGAATAAAAATATAAAAGAGAACTGCTGGAAAACGGATGGACTAACAAATGTAAAAAAAACATCCCTCTAATAAGGGGCTGACACGTCAACAACCATAAGAAACATGCTTTGAGCCGGACCACACTGAAAAGCAAGTTGATTTCCCATTCTCGATAAGCTTCTGAGCATTTGCTCAACTTGTCGTCTTCGTTCCTTGCTTGTTCTTCTCTGTCTTCTTTTCAATTAGATAATGATTCATACCAATTTTTGCAATTTGAAAAAATAAAAATACCATCATAGCAATATAGCATAGATACCGAGTGCATCTCCCAAGATACATCAGGCCGATGAACATGGAGGTCTTCTCTTTCCCAATGTTCCCTCTCTTCAACAGCATTTTGAATACTATTATACATCAGACCGATGAACACGGGGACGAAACATTACTGAAAAACTGTCAAACGCCTTCGCAAATATAATCAGTCTTCTTAGAACTGTAAAACCCATCTGCGATGGATTCGTGGGGCAAATACTTGAAAGATTTGTGGACTGAAACCATTTTTGTTGAGCTATTTTCTTAATGAAGGCAAAAAGAAAGATTTTGAATTAGAGTAGAGATTTTTTTAGAGTTGCAAAGGGAATGTCGAACATGAGTGTTTGATAGATTCCCTTCTTCCTTCATCTTTCTGCACAGTGAGTTCTAGTGTGGCCGGCTCAATGTTTGATTTCTTATATCTGCTGACGTGTAAGTTCTTCATTGAAGAGCTGTTTCCAATATAACCCATCAGATTACCAATTATTTCCAATATAAAAACCTAATAATTTTTGAGGGACGCTGGGGTGCAATCCGTCTTTGCAGTCCGTTTCTTTTCCATCTTTAAATTTTTATAATTATAAATAAAAAATATTAAAAATATAATAAAAAAAAGAAAAAAAAAACATAATAAAAAATAAAATAAAAATAAAATTTTAAAGAGTTTCGACTTTAATCTAGCCTGACCGTCATCAAGAACAGTGATTGACACCATCCACCCTACCAAAATTAGAGGGAACTAACAACTTGACCTATACGACGACGAATCTATGGCAATCTTTAATATGTCCCGACGGTCTTAAATCTAAACCTGGGTCATAATCCAACTACGACACGAACTACAAAAGAGCGAAATTCGGTCGGATCGAAGCACTGAATTATCCATAATTTTTTGAGTCCTTCTACAGAGTAGCCACTGTAGTAGTGCACATAGTACACTCACTACGTGGCTGCTTCTGGTGCTAGTTTTAAAATAACCCAAAATCATGCGTTTTGCAATTCAGACCCCCATTTGAATTTGAAAGATCCCTTTTGAATTCGATGCCGCGAAACACCCTCGCAACCCGCGAAACACTCTTCCGCTACCAAGCATCACCCTGCAACACCCTCTCTTGTCAGCTCCACCGAGCTACCCTCCTCTTTCTGCTCACTGCCGCTACTCCCCGCGAGCTCTTTGAACGAAGCAAATCTGATTTGAATCCCATGAAACCCACCCTCCTTCCTTGCTAAAACCAACGTCACCTTCCTCTTCGCAGTGCCACCTCGCGACGGCGTCTCTCTATTTAGTGCCACCTTGGGACGCTCCTACATCTGCCCAGAGCCACCACTCCATGCCGGCTGATTAAATGGACCAAACCAACAAGAAGGATCCAAATAGCTCTGTTTCGTCGCTGCATTTGCTCAGCTTTGTAGGTAAATATTGTACCATCTTTCTTTCCATACGTTTATATTCTTCATGCTTACTGAGAGATGTGATTTTTGTGTTTTCTGAGATGGGTATTGTGGCTGAGGGCATGGAGAAAAATAATGTTATTTTATTATTTTAAGCTTCAGCCAGACCTGCTTTAGGTCTGAGTCCTCTAAATCAAAAACTGCATCTTAGTTATTATCATAAAAGAATTCATATCCACTGTTATGTTTATACGATATTTCAAGTAAAATAATATAAATAGATTTGATTTTCCATGCTTGCTAAAGGTGGAGAGCGAGAGAGAGAGAGAGAGAGTCCCTTGTTTCATTTCTTTTTTGAGTTTTAATTTGTGGGCTGTTTAAGTAATCGGATCATTTGTTTGGGTTGTTAAATGTTTTCTGATATGTTTATCATGTTGAGGGGAAACAAATATCTAACAATTGATCTTTCTTGCAACCACTTAACATGCTAACCATTTATTTATGTGTTTGCTTACTCAAGAAGGTCAATTTCCTTATTGTTAAAAGAAAAACGAATCTCTCTCTTTCTTACACATACACATTCCAGTACCACTACAAACTATGAACTCTCTATGACTTTGTACTATTACTCTTGATTTGCAAATTTTCCAAACCAAAACGGTTTATCTTTCACGGTATAAAGACTTAGTAGTTGATGCAGCATTAATACTTTGGAGCCGAGCACTTGCTGTTGCTAGTGTGATTGCCTCTGCCTTTAATTAGTAAGGTGTTAGAACTCAAGACGATATCAGTCTTTTTGATCATTAACTCAAGACAATATTAGTCATCACTTTGTATTCTCCTACCATTACTTTCTCCATTGTTGTGATTATTTCTGCTTCCTCTTGTGCCATCACTCTGTGAAGGGTGCAATTTATGTAGTCATTATCATTGTAGTTATCTCGTACTTTGTAATGAGACGTGGTGGATGCTTTATCATGTGTATCTGCCTATACTTGTTTACTTGTTCAAGCGTGGCTCTTCAAGATCACTTGTTTCAGATTATGCAATCTAACTCATTCTGGCAAACAAATGTCAAATGAGTACATTTGATCTAGTGTTTAATTTATGCGAACATAATTTCATTTGATTTTCTAATGTTTCATTTTGTTTATTTTTGCATATTTCACATTCACACCTACTCAAATATACAGGTCATGCCTGAGAAATATTTTTGTGGTAAAAGACCTCCTTTTTTGCAATGTAATAAGAACATTAACATAATTGTTGGTGAGCCATTAGAGTTTGACCTCCCCAGATGGCTATATCGACATCCCGTAATTTGTCACTTCCTTTTATTGCAGAGAGGGCCATATTGCAACAACCATTTCTCGGCATGCATTGAAGTCCAAAAGAGAGAAGAATTCCAAAAGAGAGGAGGAAGTCTAAAAGGGAGAGGAAGAAATCAAGTATGCAAAGAAAGAGATCCAAAATGGAGAAAATGAGCTTGAAAGTCTACTTAGAGATATTAGTCAGCATACTACTGTGTTTACTAGGAACAATTCTAATATCATGTTATTTGCTACAATCAAGATCAATGGAAGATTAAGTTTGTATAAAGACTTATTTTGTATGTTGTTAATAGGTTTATAAGCTTTGTTAATGTGTATGTTATAACATGCAGTGAACTATATTTTCAATGTAGTCCAACTGTATTATGTGTACCAGACATTTATGAGTTTAATGGAAGATTCCCTTGCTGTTTGAAGAGTTTCATCTTGTGGTTTGTGACATTTAGATTTGTGTATTACCAGAAAAAAAAAAAAAAACTATTTGAACCATGCAGTATAATGGTAAGAGACTATCATCGATGCACCATGCACCACATTGCCTACAAAAATCACTCTATGCTACAAGTTCCAGAATTTTGAATAGATCCAATAAATGTTTAAAGTAATACACCTAGTACACCGTACAAGATTCAAATTTAAGCACATGTAAAAATACACCGAGTTATAGCATGCACTTTTATACTACACTTTTTAATGTACATAGTTCATATTTCAACAAGTTACAGAATTCTCATATGGGACACTGCCCAATACAAAAAATAACCATAGTGCCAATCATGATCATCAATGTGAAACTACATCATCAATTATCCTCAACCCTGCCATGGTAGGTCTTGCAGATGCGTTTTCTTCTCTGTTCCCCATCGAACTCACCTATTCAAAGAGAAAAATCAACATCATATTAAGGACCCATTAACCGTCTTGATACGCACAAGAGGAAAAAATATGCAAAAAATCTACAAATGTTCCTCTGGATAAATTTAAGAAGATCTATGTAAAGAAGTGGAATTTGGGAATTTAAAATTATGTTTTTATATATTCTTCTAATTCTAGTACCCTATACTGGAGTGATTCTCTGAGAAAAAGGGGAAACAAATTAACTAGTGCAATGCAATTAGAAAACTTAGACAATTGCAGAACATGTTATAATCATCGCTCTATAAGCATATTTCGTATCCATCTTCAATTCAGCTATTAGAACATTGCTACAAGAACTTGGGTTAAGCACTAAGCAGTGCTACTAGAACATGTAATAAACATAATCCATACCATACCAATCGAGATTTTAATAGACAATGACAGACTACAAGCACCCAAACCCAAAAAAAAAAGATTGGTCCAGACTACAATGATCATTCAATATTCAGACTAGAAACACCCAATCCCAAACCCAAAAAAGATTCTTCCTCCTACTTCTCCATGCTTTCCACGAAGCCACGTCTTCAGCATTGGCAATACTAGCAAAATTACTTTATGATCATCAACTTCCATTAATATTGTAGAAAGCGCATGAAGCAATTCTGAAAACCAGGAACAAGAGCTAATTTCAAGCTAATACCATTAATTTACACTAGTATACCTAAACCCTAGAGATAAAATCAAACAGAGTAAACACATAGGAAAACAAGGAATGTATGCCTAAACATTGGAATCACAGAGAAATACTGGTTTTTCCCCAAATTTGAAAAATATTACCTCTCCTGCAGATCTCTGGACGCGGTTTCATAGTGGTTGGACTCACCTTCGCGGGATTGAGATGGGGAAGATCGCATCGGGTGGGAAATCACAGAGTTCGAACTTGCAAAGATTTCGAAATCCTCAGGGGAATTGCTGATTCACAAAGAAGGTTTACAGTTTTGTGAGGAAGCTTGAGGGATTCACAGTGAAGAAGAAGAAAGAGATTCGAATTGTAAAGGGGATTGAGGCTCGAGGGTTTCAACATAAGGTCCAGGTTTTCCACAAAGAAGAATTTCAAATTTGGAGAGGGCAGTGAGGGCTGGCTTCGGGGAGAAGGGGAAGTGAGAGAACCGGTTCGTTGTTAGTGAACCCGGTCTGATACGTCATGCGTGCAATGGTGATTACTAAAACGTGGATGCTCTCCAGATTTATTCTAATTTTTTAGATTCTATGCTACGTTTGCAAGGAAGATAGTCTGATAGGCACTCCTTTCCTGAAACAACAGCTTTGAACGACACGTGCGCGGCGGATACACACCCTCCCTCGCTTTCGCTTGCTATTTTATCGACAAGGCTCAGCTTAGAATATTTGGCATTTCGTCGAGCCCTAAAGCTTCCGCGTTGGTAGCCATGGACAAAGAAGAAGATCCTCGTAACGGCGGCGGAAATGGCACCACCACCAAAAAGCCCAGACTTTCCGGCTTTATTACCGTTTCGGAGGTTCAATCCGAATTCTCTCACCACGAACCCTGCGTTGCCCGGATCAATAACGGCAGCTTCGGGTGCTGCCCTGGGTCCGTACTCGCAGCCCAGCGCTCCTGGCAGCTCTGTTACCTCCGACAACCTGACCACTTCTACTTCTCGGTTCTCCGACCTAACCTCCTCCGCTCACGCGCCCTCGTCCAAAACCTAATCAACGCCGAACACATCGACGAGGTCTCGCTCGTGGATAATGCCACCACCGCCGCCTCCATCGTCCTCCAGCAAATCGGTCGCCGATTCTCTCATAACCAAAACGACGCCGTCGTCATGTTCAACTGCGCCTTCCCGGCCGTGAAGAAATCCATCCAAGCCTACGTCACGCGCTTCGGAGGCTCAGTCGTTGAGGTTGAACTCCCTTTTCCGGTGAATTCGAACACTGAGGTCATTACCAAGTTCAGAAAAGGACTATCGAAAGCAAAATCGGGCGGCCGAAAAGTCAGGCTGGCAATAATCGATCACATTACATCAATGCCATCTGTTTTGATTCCGGTTCACGAACTCGTCAAAATCTGCAGGGAAGAAGAAGTGGACCAGGTCTTCGTCGACGCTGCCCACGCCATAGGCAGCGTCCCCGTGGACGTGCAACAAATCGGAGCCGATTTCTACGTGAGCAATCTCTACAAATGGTTCTTCGCACCGCCCTCTGTTGCTTTCCTCTACTGCCGAAGATCGAACGCGTCCTCATCTGAAATGCACCACCCGGTGGTCTCTCACGAGTACGGGAACGGACTCCCCATTGAGAGCTCGTGGATTGGGACCCGAGACTACACTCCACAACTCGTTGTGCCGGCGATCACGGACTTCGTGAACCGTTTCGAAGGCGGGAGCGAGGGTATCATGAGAAGAAACCACGTACAGGTGTTGAAGATGGGTAAAATGCTCGCGGAGGCGTGGGGGACAAGCCTAGGGTCATCGCCGGAGATGTGCGCCAGCATGGTGATGGTGGGGTTGCCGTCGAAATTATGCATTTCGAACGACGATGATGCTATGAGATTGAGGTCGCATTTGAGAGAGAAGTATGGTGTTGAAGTACCCATATATTATCGTGCCCCCAAAAATGGGGAAGGCGAGTGTGAGCCCAAGGATAAGGATGGGTTGATAACGGGTTATGCCCGAATTTCGCATCAGGTTTATAATAGAATCGAGGATTATTTTAAGTTTAGGGATGCTATTAATCGGATTGTTTTGGAGGAGGATCTTTATTGACAAAGTTTGCCAGTTTGCTTTCGTTGGAATGAGAATAGGTTTGCTTTGTTTCTGCTTTTTGTTTACTCTGTTCAGATTTCAATTTTGATACACTTGTGTGAACTCACTAGGATTGTTTCAGGAATGCCTTTTGAATTGCGATTCCTTGATACCTACATAGCTCTAGGGATCAATGGATGCGGATGAGTTTAATGCCACCTAGTTCTCCAGTCTCCAGGACATTCATCCGAGTTGCCATCATAGTTTTTCCTCCACGATTATTATGAACTACATACCTAATGAGATTATTAATTATAAATGTTTTGTTTTGAATATTTTTGCTAAATGAATTGGACCTATGACAGTTAGTCGCTTTGCTTCTTGTTTAAATTAAATTATTGTTTTGCATGCCATTTCATCATATTTTAACACCATATTAATCTGTCGGTTTGTGTATGTCGTAATGTCTACATAATTGTGGCTGTAATTTGATGTTGAAGTCATCGTTTCTCCCAATTTCCTTGCTTTTTTTACATGGCTGCGCCTTTAAGTAAGAGGTCTCTATAAAAAAAACTCCTATATATATATATCTATTCTTTCCTCAACTACTGACATATAGATTCTTGAATTCGGTTAAAAAATCTTCATTGGACTGACTAGAATAATTACTAGCTGTGGTTGGGTGCAATAACTTGTTTGTTACAATAGTAGTTTTGACAGAAGAAAGGAGAAAAGAAGGAGAGGGGGGGGGGGGGGGGGGACCATTTTGACAGCTCAGGAATAGTGAAGACTGAGTTTGTAGCAAAGAACTTAGCGAATGAGTCTAGCTGGCTTGTCCATTATAGAAGAATAGCTCGGAGTGGGGGGTGTAAAGCATATCCAGGGGGGCATTAAAGTTGACCTTGGACCTTATGCAGGGGTATAGATGATGAAAGTTACTTGGGTCAAGAAACCTGATTGACAGAGGAGCGCTTTATTGAGCCGGACAATGAGGACACTGCTGGGATGTAAACAACCAGATAAACTCAATTCTAATTTTGTCCAGAGAACAAGCAATCTAAATGGTAACAAATTTAGCCATGACTAGCCTACCTAGGGGGCTAATGACTCATGAAAATCCTGGGACCATTGATGCCGTCACTTTGCTGGATGTCTTGAACGGTTTTTTTTTTTTTTTTTTATATGCACGTGCCTGTGGATTCCTTGAACTCCAATAACTGCAGAACTCTTTTGTGTTCTGCAGAAAATTTATTTTATCTTGGTCCGAGATTCATAACCATCTTTCCCTGATTTTCTCAATGTTGGTTTTTTTTGGGCAGTTATTGGAGCAGAGCCTTCTATAAAATAACATTTGATTACTGCCGCATGACACAGTTTTGTAAACAACAGAATTTTGGTGGACAGGGGAAGGCACAGCGAGTGAAAGAGTTAGGAAGCTAATAACTTTGTAAGCTGACTTTGTTGTTTGAGGCCTAATCTTTCCCCGTGGTCGTACTAAACTGTATAGAAATGTCAACATTCTTTAAGCAATTCAGCCGGCTTCGACCGAATTTATTTTACGACTTTATATAGACTCTATGCATTATCAAAGTATATATGGTTTTCTCCTCCTTGTCCCGACCTTCATTTTTCCCCTGTAAACTTCTTATCTATCCAGCTATTAAAAAAAAAAGGGAGAGAGAGAGAGAGAACCCCACCAGCATAGACTGTTAGGTGTAATTTGGATAGTGAGATGAGATGATAATTAAATAAAATATTATTAGAATATTATATTTTATTATTATTTTGAGATTTGAAAAAATTAAATTAGTTTATTATATTTAATGTGAAAATGTTAAAAAATTATAATGGTGAGATTGAATGATAAGAAATATTTTTGCTATCCAGATTCCAAGCTGGTGGTTTATTTTTATTTTTTTCTTGGGGAACGTTCACATATTCCTATTAGAATTTGCGGTTTCCGATTGAACAGAAATTCGAAGAAATAATCAAGAAAGAAAGAGTGCGAAGAAAAACACGAAAAATCCCTGATGGCAATACAGAAAAATATATCAGGATCGCAGGATTAGGGTTTGCCACTGTGGTTGGTGATATTGTGTTTTATTTCCACTTCCTGAATGTCATGGCATTTTAATGACTAATGGATATGGTGTTAGGGCCATGAGTCAGCGTATGTTACGTGATTTAAAATGGAAAAATCATAAAGATTGAAACCTGAGAAAGAAAACCTCCATTAGAATTGGATGATTGATGCAGCCTGCTCAATGTGCTCATGGTTGGTATGGAATGCTTGCCTATGCTTCACATGATTATACACGTACTGTAACTAGATGAATAACAATACAAATAAAACAGATACTATGAACAAAAACTCAATAAAAACTTCTCCACTGTGAAGAACGAAAGCTGGTGATTCAAATAGGGAATACATGCCTAGGTATACCACGAAAACCTTTTCTTTCTTTCCTAAGTTCCTCTCATTCCGACACCCCAATATACAATTATGTTATAACCATATTGATTACAAAAAAAAATAAAAAAGTTACAACTGGTCTCTCCTCCTTGGAAAGAGAGCATTACCACCCTCCAAAATTTTAGAGAAACAAGAAGAGTTTCAGGAAGCTCAAGCAGTTGCAGCACTTGTGTGAAGCGCAACAAGTGAGGCATAAGCCCCATCCTGGATATTAATCAAAGTCTCATGCTTTCCTTTCTCCACAATAACTCCATTCTTAACCACTGCAATTAAGTCTGCATTCTTGATTGTGGACAAGCGATGTGCTACCACAACTGTAGTCCGGTTAACCATGACTTTGTCTAATGCATCTTGGACCACTCTCTCAGACTCAGCATCTAGTGCACTGGTAGCCTCATCAAGCAGTAATATCTTTGGACTTTTGATTATAGCACGTGCAATGGCTACACGTTGCTTCTGCCCACCGGACAATTGCAGTCCTCGTTCTCCTACGATAGTATCATAACCCTGCATTTTCCATCATGAAGAACAAATGTTTTAAGTGCTGAGTATTTGCAAATGCACCTTTGAGAAAAGAGTGCTCAACTTCACGGAATAATTGGTTAACTAGGAACTTAGCCTCATTTATGTATCAATGCAGAAGGATTGCAATTGTTGTTACCTGTTGTAAACCGCTGATGAATTTATGGGCATTGGCCAATTCTGCTGCAGCTATAATCTCTGCCTCGGTTACATCTCCTCCTTTCCCATACGCAATGTTGGCACGAATTGTGTCATTAAACAAAACTGGTTCTTGTCCCACAAGGCTCATCTGCTGCCTCAGCCACTTCAATTGCAACTTTTGGATTTCAATTCCATCAAGTGTGATATAACCTGAATCAGGATCATAAAATCTTTCCAATAGTGCTATTACTGTGGATTTTCCACTCCCACTTTCTCCAACCAGGGCAACTGTCTGAAATAAGAGAGATTGACAAGAATATAAAAGTTAAAGTTGATCATAGTACCGGCCACAGCAGAAAAGGGAATTCAAAAACACGATCTCAGAGAGTAAGTACTACACTACCTTTCCTGCACGAATAGCCAAGTTGAGGTCTCTGAAAATCTGAATATTTGGCCTAGATGGATACTTGAAGCTTACATGATGAAGCTCGATATCTCCCTTAACATTATCTGGTGTGATCCCGGACTCATCACTTGGGTCTATCTTTGACTTCCTGTCTAATAGTGCAAATATGGAAGCAGCTGCATTCTTGGCTTTTTGAGTGTCAGTGACAAAGGAGCTTGATTGAGTAACTGCCGTGGCAGCCATGGTCAAAGCAAAGAATACCTGCAAACCACACATACATGTCAATATTAAAAGGCAATTTTGTGCAATGAATCTGATTAAATTTTTTCCTCGAAGTTTTGAAGTATGTGTAAAAAGAACAATGGCCATTGAAGAAATTTACCTGGAAAACAGCCGAGAATGAGGTTTTTCCTTCCTTAATAAGCTGAGCCCCAGCATAGAAACTTGTGGCATAGACGCTAAACAGGAAGAAATTAGACACCCCAAATCCTATTCCACTTATCAAGCCCTCCTTTATGCCAGCCTTCTTAGGTCCTTCACATTTCTTTTCATATAGTTGCATCACTTTCTCTTCAGCACAGAAAGAAGCAACGGTTCTTATACTGCCAACTGCATCAGTGGCTATTTGGCTTGCATCCTCATACATTGCCTGCAATCAAGTTCATCATTGATTACTATTCATCAATTTGAGTTACCTTAAGAAAGTGAATTTGAAATTTTCATATCATTGAATATGGAGTTTATTTTCTTGCTTTTTTCTCCCAGAACTCATACTATTTGGCACACAGCTGCAATAAAAACTGTATCAGTTACAGAGCATACCTTTGCATCTGCACTGAATCCTCTCATGGACTTTCGTTGAGTATATCCGTTGACTCCAAGCAAAGGAACCAAGACAAGGATAATCAGTGCCAACTCCCAACTAGCAGCAAAAGCTATGACTAAACCCGCTATCACTGATGCAATACTTTGAACGATTTGAGCTAGTGCATCACCTACTAGAGTACGCACTGTTGCTGCATCTGCTGAAAGCCTTGCACCAATGGCACCGCTTGAGTGCTCAGACTCATCGAACCAACCAACCTCCATGTGAACTACCTTTTCAAAGCACATTGATCTGATACGTTGAATTAACTTAGAACCAGCCACACCAAAGAAGTATGAACGTGTTGGACCCGACAGAAATGCTCCCACACCGAGGACTATAAACATTAGCGACCAAAACTTTGAATCCTTTTTTAATTCTGAAGGTGGTTCGAAGAATGTTTTGACTACTCTGGAAATCAGCAAACCAAATATTGGGAGTACTACTCCGCTGATGATTGCAGCCACAGTTCCAACTAGAAGCACTGGAATCTCTGGCTTATTGAGGTAGGCAAGGCGTCGAATTGGGACCTCTTGTGATCTTTGTGGCACTGGAGGTCTCTTATTAGTATGGAAACAAGGAATAAATCTACAAACGCAATCAATGAGCAGACCAGCCTCTGAAGAGGTATCTTCTTCTGTTACTGCAGCATCAGTTACTTCAAGTCCTGTGGGCACGCCAAATGTAACTGAGAATGACTTGCGGCTGCTACTTCCCACAGATGATCCCCGACTTACGGATCGTAGGATTGAGGCTCTTTGACTTTTCTGCCGAAGACTTGACTGTCGGATACTGGACTTTCTGAAAGATTCCACAGTAATTTCAGGATTATTTTGATCCTCTACAGCATGCTTTGACTCCTTATTTTCTTCTTGCAAGCGTATAAGCTGAGAGTATGCCCCCATAGGATCTTTGAGTAGTTCTGAGTGCGAGCCTGATCAATAGCCAAATGCATTTAGAAATATAAAGCCAAATAAACTATGAAATGAGCGATTTTAAAGATTAAAATTTGATCACAACATAAAATCAATGATTCAGAATACAACGGCACGTAAATACCCGTAAAGTACCTTTTTCAACCATCTTTCCTCTGTGAATGACTGCTATCATATCAGCATTCCTCACTGTGCTCAAACGATGGGCAACAATGACAGTGGTTCGGTTAACCATAACCCTATCCAATGCCTCTTGCACTATTTTCTCTGATTCTGCATCAAGTGCACTTGTAGCTTCGTCCAGAAGTAAAATTCGTGGGTCTTTCAGAATTGCTCTTGCAATGGCAATCCTCTGTTTCTGTCCACCAGACAGCTGTGTTCCATGGTCACCAGCCATGGTGTCTAGTCCCTGAAAGTAAAATTCAAAATCTTAGGAGTCAAAGAATAACTTTCAGAACTTGAAGTTGACCAAAGGGTCTAACAGTGAGTGAAAATTAGAACCTGAGGCAATTTATCGATAAATTTAGCAGCATTTGCAAGTTCAGTTGCAGCTCTAATCTCTTCAATGGTTGCACCATCTTTTCCATATGCAATGTTATCCTTAATGCTGGAGGCAAACAACACAGGTTCTTGGCTGACAAGACCAATTTTCCCTCTAATCCACTTAAGCTGAAACTCCTTGAGGTTAATGTTATCTATAAGAACTTCACCAACTTGTGGGTCGTAAAATCTCTCTATAAGACTGATTACTGTCGACTTCCCACTTCCACTTTCTCCAACTAAAGCTGCAGTTATGCCACTAGGGATAGAAAGAGAAAATCCATTAAATATTCTCTCATCTGTACGGGCTGGATAGCTGAAATAAACATCCCTCAATTCTATATCTCCATGAATGTCATCCAATACTTTTCCACTTTTGTCAAAAGCATTTATATCTGGCTGTCTTTCTATAGTCTCGAACATCTTAAATGCTGCAGCTCGGCCAGCAGAAAATGCACTCAAGGGGGGTGATGCCTGGCCTAGGGACCTGAAGCATCATTACATCAGGAAAAGGTAGAAGTAAATAAATACATATGCCAATGGAAAAATAGAAAACTTGTATTCATATGGTTTTCTACATGGCAGCTTTTGTATATTCAGTCACATAAGCAGAAATAAGTTTTTGTTAATTTGGGTTAATCGGAACAATTGATTTACTAGCATATCCAAGTTCATCTGCAAGATAAGGAAATACAAAATGCCGCTCACATGGAAGCAGTTAAGACAGCAATGATCACGTTCATCACTTCTCCTCCAGTGTATCCTTTATCTAGTATCAACTTTGCACCAAAATACACAGCCAGCGAATAGGTGCAAAACACTACTAACATAACTGTGCCAAAACCCATTCCGGTGGCAAGACCTTCATGTACGCCAGCCTTGTAAGCATCTACAAGAAATTTTGTGTAATTTGTTATAGCTTGCTTCTCTCCTGTAAATGATGCAACCTACAATGGAAGCGATGATAGATGTGTTACTTTTTGCTAAAGAATGCAGAGAAAAATCATATAGCAGTATTAAGAGGGTAAGTATTTTTTTTTTGGTCGAATGTATTTGCTTTTGAAAAATTGACTCACAGTTCTGATCCCACCAATTGTTTGTTCAACTACATTGGCTGCCTTTGCATAAGCACCTTGTCCCTGGGATGTCATCTTTGATATAGCTATGGCCACAGTACCACCTGCTGTCACAAGAAGAGGAATGGCAGAGCACAAAACAAGGGCAAGAAGCCACCCTTTGACAAATGCTATTATGAAGCCCCCAATGAAGGTTGATATCAGCTGTATAAATTTCCCAACCTGCAGGACAAGGTAGACTTGGTTGACTGCATGATTTGATTTAGGGGCACGAGATGAACTAAAAATTAATTTGTCTTCTTTTGGTTTTGATGTAATTCTGATAGCTGTGTTATACCTTCTCACCCATGGCATCCTGTATGAGAACAGTATCACCGGACATTCTCCCAACAACCTCTCCGGTGTTAGTTTCCTTATCAAAGAAAGCAACATCTTGTCTCAATATAGCTTCTAGATACAAGCCCCTTATCCGAGCAGCCTGTCTCGCCCCCGTGACCATCCAACATGTCACCTCTGATAAACAACAGACCCGAGTTTCTTAATCTTGAAGGGGTTATGCATAAAAGACTTTTCTATGGTTTAAATATGTATAATGATTTTGAGCATCAAATTTACTTACGAAGGTATGCTGCGCAGCCAATCCCCAAAGCCAAGTAGACAAACTTTAGAGAGATCTATAATTTCACCAAGTGGTTAATTAGCATCTTTGTATCAAGAATAAACATGTAACAAAAAAATGATAAGCGTTCAACTACATCCCTACACAAATTTTTTACCTCAGGAGTAGTGAAGAATAAAATCAGAAGTTAAAGCACAAATCTTTCCTGGGATAAATATTGAAGCAAAACCTTATTTTATAAGCTCATCCATTGTTTTTACCTTGGAAACAATATCAACGATTTCTTTAGTGTTACTTTGGTTACTGCCAAAGCTATTGATCATTTGCCCAAACAGTATTGTCATAAGGGGCATGCCTAACCCACTTGCAATGGATCCAATTGTGCCAACAATCATCAATGCAGTATCAGTGGAATCTGCAAATGAGAAAAGCTTGAGAAATGGAACTGTCTTAGTTTCCTCATCTTTTGTATTATTTGAAGAATCTTGTTGGCCCCCATTGATGCCCTGATTTTTCTCTTCTACTGCCTTGCTCGTTGAAGTAGTGGCCTCATTTATATCTGTTTTGCCTTCCAGGCCACCCTCACCCATCTTTTTACCTTGTCAAAGATATCAATATAGTCTTCAGAACTCAGCTACTGGTTCAGAAATACATCAAACTTAAATTGCAGCTGCAGAACGCAGGTATTGGCTTAAATCAGCAACTTATGGATCAACTAGACAATTTAAAAACTGGCCAGTCATCAAAAATATTAGATTCATAAGAAAGTGTAGCAGGATATAAGGTGTTCTAAAGCTAGCAGCAGTCTTGACATATGTAACACTATAGGAATGAGCTGGTATGTTATTCTTGAAATGATTTGTCCTTTCCCAAGAAGAATGAAAGCAACAGTAAAACTGTATAGGAAATATTAAGATCCTTTTGGGTATCTGTAGATCAACACTAATCGTATTTTAACTTAAAAATATTATCATATTGTTGGGAACCCGCTTAATACATATATTAAGTCAATATTGAGTTGAAGAATCTAGTCGAAAAATTTAGAAGGTACAGATGTAGTGCTTTTATGAGTTAGCACCACTCCTGAATTCCAAGGTTGTGGTGGTATAATATGAGAGGAGCGACCTGTACTTTTCACCTTCCGCTACAAGTGAGAACGTCTTGGTTGCATCATGAGTCCTATGCTATGGGTTGAAATATTGTAAAAGAAGGTACAAAATAATACTCTTTCTGTTGGCTCAAACAATACAAAGTCAATAATAAACAATCACGACCAATCATCATGGAGACAGAATCCAATTTTTCATGAACTCCTGCGGTATACTTTTTTAGCTGTTTATTGTAACCAAATATCGGGGATAATTATAAAAGATAATAATCTTTCTGCCAAGATTTTTACCTGTTTAGAGGTAGCAAATCGAAACCAAAATTCTCGTTGTTCTTTATCAGCAACAGAAGCTCCTCAACCCTTTAACGCCGTTAAAATCAAGATTCCTGCAAAACCGAAGTTACCAATCCAATAATCATTAGTCAACTACATAGCAATTGAAATGAACAAAACCCAACTGGTAAAGATCTAAAAGGAAATAAAGAAAATAAAAGGAGAATGCAGTTCAAAGATTAGTCCATCAAAAGAACAAATGGGTACGGCTTGAAACTATCAACTTCGAGTTTTATCATACCAAACAAATGAAAAGATCTTTCAGGGTAGAGAGGTTTCTAACACGAAAGAGATTCTGCTGGCTAAACCTTGCAGAAAGAGATTCTGCTGCAGAACTAAATTTCTAACACGAATGAATATATTAAAACCTGGAACCCTGGTAAAGTGGTCGGATATAACGAAAAGCAGAGTTGTTGACTCAAACATATCATAATATTCGCTTCATACAAGGGGAAAGATACACACTGAATAAAGAAATTTAAAAAGAGGTTAAAAAAACCCCCATAAATCACCTCTTCTAGAATGGCTGACGTCCTTATGAATAGCATGCACGTTGCCGCAATGAACCGTTCTTTTAGCCCCCAAGAACGATTAATGCAAGATAGATGAGAAAGTATGAGCTGGATAAACCATACGATTAGTTTTATCAGGCTCTATTCTCTAGTCTCAACTCTCAAGAGTAACAGACAACTCGTGACCGCTTACGAAACAAGCAGAGTACAATCCGTTGTTTAGTTGCAGGAAGGCATAAATACAGTCAAAAGAATCAGAGCCGGAGTTTAGTCAGAGAAAGAAAAGCAACGACCTTTGATTCCCCCTTTGTCGTTCGTCTATGTCGCAATGCACGTCTGGAGAAAACGATAAATGCAGGCGCAAAAATATCGGCTGTCAATGGGGTTTATATAGATGTATGAATTGCCAAAATCTCTCTTCTGGGTGTCCGATCATTAATGGCATTTTAGGTGTGAACAAAATTTGAGAAGAGAAAAGGGAAAAAGAGTTCCTACAATGACAAAAGTTAAAACAACTTTTCATCACAGAGAACATCTTGGTTCTTAACATCACCTTTTCCTCTTTTTTTTTTTTTTTTTTTTTTTTTAAATTTTATTATTTTTTATTTTATTTCGAGCGTTGCTGTATGCCTGTATGCCAACTTTGACATTTGGTTTCCACTTAGCGAAAAGATAAAATAAAGATATCGGTGGTCCCACTTTTGTGGCCGGTCACTGTACTCTAGAAGTCCGATGCATTTTGTGATTTTGAGACTTGAGAGGCACGAAAACATAAATGGTTTAAAGTTATTTTTCTAAAATTGTTTAAAGTTATTTTTTAAAAAATATAAAAATTATCTTTTAAAAAATATTAAATTATATATTTATTAAAAAAATTTAGTCATATTTATAAGAAATGGAGAGATAAAAGTGAAAAAAATAAAAATAAAAATAAAAATAAAAATAAAAATACTTTTTATGAATAATAAAATTAAAATTTTGTTTAACAAAAATCAAATTTTTATTTTAATATTCATAAAAATATTTTTATTTCATTTTTACACTTTTATCTTTTCACTTTTAACTAAATATGATCAAATTTTTTTAATAAATTTGTAAATTTGTACTTTTTAAAAAACAATTTTAAATAATTCAATAATAATACTCTAATAAATAAAAATGAAATTCAAAGGATAAAAATTTAAATATTGAATTCGGTGTTCATTTATAGAAAACTGCAGCCAATGGGACATGAAGAAATCTTATAAATGAAATTTATTAATCAATATAATATCAAGTCATGTAAAGTTTTAATGAAATCAGACCCATTATTTCACTATAAATCTTACTTTACAAATAGTCAGTTGTGTGGCTTGAATGTGGCACCCAAAGCTTGACTTTGATTAAACAAAATTGGCTGCCAAGAAAACAAAGAGAGATGCTGAGAATCCACGCATCCAACTCCAGTCGTGTTTTGTTCCAATTGAATGGTCAAAGCTGAATTATCATAGTCCACATTCTGATAATTAAAAAAAAAAAAAATGAAAATGTGTTATGAACGAACGTCGGCAGTCGCCCCCTGTCTCACCAATAAAAATTATGTGAATGACCCCACCACTATTATTTTAAAATTTGCATAGTGACTTGGATAGTAACTTGCATAGTAATTTCAACGCCTATAAATATGAGTTTCAGTTGTAATGAAATTCATAAGAAAATATAGAGAAAAAAGAAAGTTTCAGAAAGTTTTTTTTAAATTTCTCTTGCAATAGTAGTAGTTTTCTTTTTAGTTTTATAACACGTTATCAGCACGAGATTCTACCGATACTGAAGCTAGTGGTCTTTTACTTCAAGTAAATTTTTCAATATATAATTTGCAGTCCTTGCTGAATATTACTTAAAAAAATTTTATTTTTATTCTCATGATAATGTGAATATATTTATTAAATTCACAGATTTATTTTTGTAATATAATGTCAAATATTGAGATTTATTAATATTGACATTTCTGAAAAATGTTATTTATCCAGATCCTTGATGAGATCTATTTGGATATGATGATGAACTTGAAAGATACAATCATAGAAGAAAACCATGTGTCCCTGAAGGACCGTGCTGTGTATCTCATGATGAAAAATTATCTTACTGTGTGAAATGAATTAAGAGAGTGATATAAGTACCAGAATATGTAATCCTCTTAAAAGATCATTATGATTTATTGCACCTGAAGTTGCAAGATTTTAAGAGTTGTATTGAATATTCTGCACTCTTTAAAATCAGCTCAATATTAAAATTATACAGTGAAAATGTCACTGATGATGATATATAAAAGAAGACATTATTTTTCATACCTCGAATGTGCTACTGCAGTAGCAATATCGAGAGTGAAAGTTCAACAAATATTCTGAACTTTTGTTTTGTCTTCCAGTGATTGAGCTAAATAATGAGTTTTTGTTACACCAGTTACGTCCTATTAATGATATCGAATTTACACAATTCCCAGAAGTGAACGGGAACTAAGGGCGTAGACGTGGTAGAAAAATTATAGAAGTGTTGGTCCCAAAAACGACAACACTAAAAATGATAAAAATATATCGTATCACCAGAAGTGATCAAACTCAGAGAAGGGTAAAGGCTCTCAGAATAATTCTTCTAAAAAGATGAAGATGTTTGTCATAGATGTAATATGACTAAACAGTAGTCACGTACCTGTTATACGGCCAAGCACTTGATTTACTTATACTAAGTTTTTATATATAATCTTATTAATATTTCATCATGTTTTGAAATAATGAAATATCGGTGCCTGAAGTACGACAAGAAATTACTTGGGATAATAAAGCCCTGTTTAAATTTGATCCTCTTACAAATAAATGTGAACTAGAAGTTCAGAAAATTATTTATCTGCAAAGTGTTGCAAATCAATTACATGATGTATTTACTGACACTAAAGGTGTTGTAAAATCATATATTACTGCTGTTAATGCTTAAACAAGATTGAAGTCCCTGAAGGACGAGTTGTTAAAATAGCAATAAATGAGTCTAAGATACACCTGAAGTGTTGAAGACCTATTGGTGCACAAGAAAAACAAAAATCGGTGTTCATGAAGAGACCATATTTTCTGTATAAAATATAATCCTCCTGAAGAGGAAACCTCCTGAAAAGGTAACTCCTGAAGAGTGTAACTCCTGAAGAGCATAATTCCTGAAGAGAAAACTCCTGAAGAGTATAAACCTCCTGAAGAGGAACCTCCTGTAGAGGTGTTTCATGAAATGTTTTCCCCTGGAGAGGAACAATGAGATCTCAATACATTTCATGAGTACTGGAAAATTTATGGATAGAAATAAAACTGTTGTCGACAACATATATGATAACACTTGATATTACCAGAAGTAATGAAAAAAGTGAGCCAAAAATCGTCGAAGAATGTCGACGTAGAAATGATTGGCCAAAATGGAAAGCAGTTATTAAAACTGAATTACACTAACTAGTGAAGCGAGATGCATTTGGACCTGTTGTCCAAACACCAAAGGGTGTAATATTTGTCAGATATAAGTGAGTATTTATACGAAAGCGTAATGCGAAATGAAATTATGCGATATAATTTGTCGCACAAGGTTTCCAGTAGAAACCCGAGCAATTATGAGGAAACATATTTCCTTGGTATGAATGCAATCACATTCATATTTTTAATTGATTTGGTTATTACAAAAGGATTAGATATGCAGTTAATGAATGTGGTCACTAGATATTTATAAGCATCATTAGATTATTACGATACTTGAAGCATCTAATCTAAGTACATTTAGGAGTATGTACTTTATAAAGTTTCAAAGATCTTTATATGGGTTAAAGCAATCCGGACGCATGTGGTATAATTGAATCAACAAGTATCTATTAAAAGAAGGATTTAAGAATAATCTTATATGTCCATGTGTTTTATCAAAATTCGGATTTGCCATTATTACAGTTTACGTTGATGATTTACCTTGTTAGAACTCTTGAAAAGATCACAAGAGTTGCTATAAATTCAAGGAATGCATTTAAAAAGGAAAGATCTTATTATTCAATTCATAGATGAGTTACAAGAATTTGAGACTTCTAGCCTCATCTCTAAAATGCATTTGCTTTTCATAAAGCAACATACCATCCTTATCTAAAGGATTAGGCAATCGAAATGAAGAGGCAAGTAAGGATTTTAAATCTTTATTTTCTTGCTTTAAGTCTGCAATTTTTCTGTCAGACTCTTGAACAAGTCGTTGAAGTACAGAAACCTTTTCGTTAAGCTCCTCAATCTCAAGATTTTTGGATTGTAATCGGTTGGAAATCCAACAATAGAGGAGGAGTATCGGGTGCCGAGAGTCACCAGCTCATAAACAGTTTCACGATCTGACTTATTAGCCAGATCATTTGCTTGCTGCAACATTGCACCTGCGGAAGATGCAGGATCAACTTGTAATTGAGGTGAAGGATACCTCATATGTTGATTGTGAGAAATAGTAAAAGGAAATTGATGAGCCATTGGAAATTTGTAAAATAAGAATACAAATACAGATGAATTATAGATATGAGAAGAAGATTTGATGCGTACTAAATGAAGCTAAAGACGGTTCTTATAGAAATGGAAATAAGAACAAGACAAATCATCATCTCTTCAAATCTCACTTTACAAGATATGTTAGATGCATAATTTCAAAAGCCAGCGAGATTAATTACAGCTATCCCTATTTTCTTGTAAACGCTGAACCTCTGCCGTTAGCTGCTGTTGTTGACTTTGTATCTGAGCTCTTTCTCGTTCCAGCTCTTCTACTCGTGTTTTTAGGTCACGAGAATACCAGTCTACAAGTTTCCTCAGCTCCTTGTTATCTTGTTTGAAATCTTTATTTTTTCTATCTTTAGTTGCAAGCGTTTGATGCAACTCAGATATTTGATTTTTAAGATGATCACCTCACTCGTTCTTGCCAATAGCCTCTGTGACATGGTTGTAAGAGAAGCAGCATATTGAGCACTGAGGGTTCTTGATGCTACAACAATTTCAGAATCAGATTTACTAGATAGATATATCTCTGCTCCTATCATTGTGTTTATAGCCTTAGGAGAAAATATAAGTGGTTGAGGTATAAAAGGTTCATGCTTTAAATCTAGGACATTAGAATTTCTATCACACATAATATCGTTCTGGATGAATAACAATTGAATCTATGAGGAATGCGAAATCTTTTTGCTGGAGTAAACTAATGGTAAAATTGGTTATATTTAAACAACAACCCGAAGCTTTCAAATCTCTTCAAGATCTTGTTTGTCCACAATGTCAAGCTTATTTGATTTTCCGCCGAACCAATAATATTAAACCTCAAAACTTTTACAGCTTTTATCATACATAGATGGTTTCCAATGTTATTTCTGCCGTATACAAACAAGTTCTTCCTAATAACGCCGAATGAGGGGGAAAAAATTTTAGATGAAAATATTATCATACTCTCTCTAATGCATTATTTAGTTGGAGATCGTGTTTAAATTCTTAACTTGTTATATATACTGAAATCATATTTGCTTATTACTTGAAACACTAACGCATATTATCAGAGGGAGTTTAAGTATTACTGCAGGTATCAGATTTCTATTAAGTTTGTCAACCAGATATTATTTTTCATCTTCAAATCACTCAGAGATTATTACAATTCATGAAACAAGTCGAGAGTATATTTGGCTGAGATCAATGACTCAACATATCCAAGAAAAGTGTGGTATTTTGATAGCTCAACAATTTTATACGAAGATAATGATGCTTGTATCACTCAAATCAAAGGAGGATATATCAAATATACGATCAAGTGATAATCTGGCAGATTTATTCACGAAGACATCATCAACTGCGACATTAAAGAAAATTGTGCAGAATATTAAAATGTGAAGACTCAAAAACTATTGTCATGCACTTTCCAGGGGGAGTAAAAGTTCTGAAAACTTGTGCTGATTGTACTCTTTTTCCTTCGCTAAGGTTTTATCCCATTGGATTTTCTTTTGCAAGGTTTTAATGAGGCAATCTTAAAGCACTTGTGGATACATAAAGAGACTGTACTCTTTTTCCTTCGCCATTGGTTTTTCTTCCCACTGGGTTTTTCCTTGGCAAGGTTTTAACGAGCCAGATTTTTTATGGGTGGTCATTCAAGGGGGAGTGTTATGAACGAACGTCGGTAGCTGCCCCCCTGTCCCACCACTAAAAATTATGTGAATGACCCCACCACTATTATTTTAAAATCTACATAGTGACTTGGATAGTAACTTGCATAGTAATTTCAACGCCTATAAATATGAGTTTCAGTTGTAATGAAATTCATAAAAAATATAGATAAGGAAGAAAGTTTCAGAGAGTTTCTTTTACATTTCTCTTGCAATAGTAGTAGTTGTCTTTTTAGTTTTATAACAAAATGTTACTTGTCCACTCAATATTATTGTTCTAATATTTTAATATTTTAATATTTTTATTTAATATTTAAGAAAATGACTTTTTATTTTGTAAACAAGCAATCATATATTAATTAAAAAGAAAGAGTATAACATATTGTAGTTCCTTTAATTACAAGTCTGAGGTGGATCCATTCTACTATGAAAATTAAGAAATCTAGACGGTATGTAAATCAGTAAAATATTTTTGTGGGTCTGCGTTAAAACTGCCTATTATCCAAGATCATACTTACATCAGTTTAAAGATCAATAAATTTTTATAACTTTCCATTTATCAAAATGGTAAAGTTGTTTAGTAATATCTTTGATGATAGGATGAATGGTCCAATCTTAAATTTGATCCGGATTAGAGATGGACTGTATTACAATATTCGAGTCTCCAGCCAAGAAAATGACTTAATAGTGAAATTTTATTTTTTTAATTTTTTCTTAATAACTGTTAAAAAAATTGAAAAAATAATAAATAAAAAAACAAAATATCCACAATGCCGCCGTCAGGCGGACTTCTAAATAATTTATTATATTTTTTTGTCTTTTTCTACTGTATCTAACGAAAAATAAATCCTCAAATACAATTATTAAATTGACAGGGATCCAATTATTCTACATTTGTTTTTGAAGTTACTGACTACAATGACAAATTTTAGTGAGTACTCCTACAGCATTTAAGTTTATAACTGTCACTTAATTAATTTTTTAATATAATAAATTTTAGTTTTATTTTTATTTTAGAGTAGTACTATTATATTGTTTGAGTAGCATCGCTTATTTGTACCACTAGTCTATTTTTTGTTTTTTTTTTCAAATTTTTATACATATTTTTTTATCATTTTAAAACATTTATTAAAAATATAAAAAAATACCAATTTATTAATAATTACTTTCTTAACTAGAAGTAAAAAAAAAAAAAATTTAAAATTAAAATATATAAGGAATTAAAATAAAATATCAAAATAAGTGAACAAAATAATATTTTCATTGATTTTATGCTTATGTCTTTCATATCGTACTCAATTGAAGTTATCTTTGTGGGATAATTAGAACTATACATGTGATGTTTAATTATAAAGTAATATTACTCATCATCAATTTTTTTTATCAACTTTTTATCATTTTATGATGAATAATTCTATTTGCAGTCCACATATATGGATTGCAATGCAATTCATTAATAAAACATTGCCTTTCATTAAGCCATTCCAGCGTTTCACTGCGATCATTCTAGAGTATTACTTCCTCTACGTTTCATTAAGCCATTCTAGAGTATTACTTCCTCTGCTATCCCAGATTCCCAACCCTCACCTTCGCCTTCACCCTCGCCCCCTCACCCTTTACATCCCTTCTGTGCAAAAACGATCTGTAAAGCAACTTGAGCAATGAAGAGATTTTCCACATGCAGACTACCTAGTCGAGGACTATAACATCGTCGTCTCTTAGAGCAACCACATGGTGATTATCACTTTTAGATGGGAGAAATTTTGCCCATCTCGTTCTCCTAATGCCCATCTCGTTCTCCTGATGTGTTTTAGAGCAAAACAAGTTGAGCTAGTCGAGTACCCACGTAGCTGTTTCTCGAGAGATTTTCCATTGTTGGTTGGCATTTTTGTTGGTGCTGAGTACCCATTTGAGAAAGATGGATTTTTGTTTTTTTTGTTGGTATTTTTGTTGGTGCAGTATCCAGTCAAATAATCCATTGCTGATGTTTTGTTGTAATGTTATCTATAATGGCCAGCAGTTTCAGTTGTAGCTCAATTAGATTATTTTTTGTAATGCATAGCAAGTGCTCGAGTATATTCATAGGAGAAGATTGTTAGATTGTTTTGCTCAAATATGTTATTTTCTATGTATATTCACTTCTATACAAAGAAGATTAATGAGAATTACACAAAAGTTTTTCTCCTCTCTTGTGTTTCTCTACAATTTTTATTTTTTGTTTGGAGTACTAAGAAGTTTACATTGCATATAACCCTCTCTTCCATCAGTGGATCGAGAAAGCAAACTTCAAGTGTATTAAAAGATAATCAATGGAGATGTGAAAAGAACATTCATGAGTATATCAGTGAGTGCTCATACATGGATCATCTCATTTTGCAACTATTGTATATTGGGAATGCTCATACATAGATAATCTCATTTTGCAACCATTCATATGAATGCTTCAAGTAACATTTTGCAGCTTTTCTACCATAGAAAAAATAGATGCGAATGCTTGAGTTAAATAATAGAAAAAATTACTTTGACATAATAGAAAGAAACAAATTAACATTGCAAAATACTTTCTCCCATGCATTAAAATTTTTAAAAATTATGTTTCCAATGTTGTCAACAATTTATTGAGTTAAATAATACAATGATATTAGAAGTCAAAATGTAATCTTCAACGTCTTCTCATCTCCTAACATCATCAAAATGCAGCAGTTCACATCGTCTTCTCATCAATCCTTAAGAGGGTCATGATGTCGAAGGTCTACCTACAAGTAGTATGAAACATTGTATAAAACTCACACAAAATTTCTCATTAATTGTTCAAAATAGAAATAAAAAGACAAAATTAATTCTTTGTTGTGTACAAGGTACTTGCAAAACAACACATTGTTGTGTGACAGATAGTATTATCGAATCTGTTAGGTTTTAATACATCTTTCGGACGTGTAGTTCCCTACATTTGAATAATAAAAAAATTAAATAACTTAAATTAGATGTTTGTGTATATTAAACTCACATTATTTAAATTAGGGGTGTGCAAATATCTGGAGCTCCAAGCTCCACTCTGACCTCAGCTCCGATTTCGACTTCGACGTCAAAATTCAAAATCGGAGTCGAAATCAGAATCCGATTATGAAATCCGACTCCAACTCTGACATTTTAATTTTGCTACAATTTGAAACAGCGTTGTTTCTCCATTACTTGATATCGTATGCTTGAAATGTCGTCGTTACGTCATTTAATTGAATGAAACCCATTGACGCAAGAGCCAAAATGCGAAGCTTCACTTCATTTCTCAATATCCCCTCCCGTCGATCCCTAGTCCCACGATCTTAGAGAAACCCTAGGTCCCTACGGAGAGTAATGAGAAGCCCCCAAATTGACACTGTTCTCCCCCTCCGACGCCACGAAAATTTCCTGTCAACGTTGTCATTTTCTTCTGATCGGAGTTGTTCTTGGCGGGGTAAGTCTATCTGTGTCCTAAAATTAGACCTTGTCGTTGGGGACTTTCAATGAAGGATTAGATAAAGGAATCTTAGGAATGTCTTGGTTGCTTTTAAATGTTTTGGCTTAGAAATTTCTTGGTTGCTTTTAAATATAACATGGAGGTGAAGGGGTTGTGGAACGGTGTGAGCCATGACTACTCATATGCAAGGAAGGTATTTGTGAAATGTCCCAATGGATTTATAGGGTTATTTTTCAGTGTTTTTACTTGAGTTTTATGGCAAAGCCTATTGTGAACATTTTACTTTGTTGATGTCTCTAGCACATTATAACATTGGTTGAAGATGCTGCTTAAACAACTCCAAACATATCAAGATCTACTACCATGTTGTTTTAAAGAAGAAAGTTCACTACAACAAGGATATTAATTAATTGCTGCTAAATACTAGTTCACAAAAACCTTAGAAAATGAAAATCATATTTCTAGTACTTGTCAAGTATAATTGATGATGGATGTAATGAACTCCACACCATTTTGATTTTTTTTTCGAGATTTTGAAAATATTTTAGGACATTATCACGCTTAAAGACATTGCTCTACAAGATAGAGTGTTGGTAAAAATCTTTAGTTTGTAATATATTGCCCCTAAATTTAAGACTTAATAACAACTTGAATGTATTCTAAGTTTCATGTAAACCAGACCCACTTTCACGAGATTAAGATATAATAGCAACTTGAGTGTATTCTAAGCTTCATGTATTCTAACTTGACTTATATGTAGCATAAACTTTCCATTTAGCCCACTTTACAAACTGCATACCGAATTACCAATTTTTAAAAGCTTTGCTTACATTTGACCTTTTTAACAACAAGAAAAAAAGGGAAATTTATGGAATTTAACTTTTAGGAATTAGCAAATAGTTCCTATTAATTTGTATATTTAAGTTTTATTTTTTCAACTTCTTTGATTGTGATATGGACGTTGGACCTAGTGGAGACGATCATTTAGAAGGGAAATTCATGGATGCTAATACACCAGTACAGGTGGGTATTGACACTACGTCTACTATCATTACCATTGCCATTCCTACCCTTAGAGCATCAAGGGCTACTTCATATGCAAGTAGTCAACTCTTAGTAGATATGGAAGACGAGGATATGTTCAATGAAGAGAAGGAGATGCCCAATCCCATTGAGCACGATCTACCACCATGACCTTCTAAAAAAAGGTTGTGGGCATGGGAACATTTCACGAAAATTCCTGTTGATCGTGAGACCTCGTAAGTAAGATGTGTTGAACCCAAGGTTTCAAGTTTCATGTAAATCTACAAATAGATTTTGATGATAACAAATGAATCCAAAGAATAAAGGAGTCTCCAGCTCAAGTTGTCTACACAATATAATCAAGCACATCAAAGAAACAAGTATGAGCAAGAAGGGAACAAATTCACATTAAAGTCATAAAGTAATGTTGTAAATCTCTTGATAAAATTAGAAATTGGATTAAGGCTCTAAATTACTCTTTTTTTTCCTCATAAAACATCAAATTACTTTTTCCACATATGCAAGACATTTTTAAATGTCTTAGTTTTGAAAATTATGTTTTTCACATGTGCATAACATCATCAAACAAAACAATTTCAAAAATTATATATATATATATATTTATAAAAAAACTTGAATTTATAAGATGATTGATTATCATATTTGACATGTGCATATTTTGTTTGAAAGTCTTGAAGGGAGGTGGTGTGTTTTTTTTGACAAATGTAAAAGGTAGATGATTTTGTTTGAGAATCTTAAAAGGTGGTTGTGTGTTTTTTTGACAAATATAAAAGATAGATGATTTGTTTAAAAATCTTAAAATGTGGTTGTGTGTTTTTTTTGACATATGCAAAAAGAAGATGTTTTTGTTTGAAAAATAAATCATGCTCATTTTGTCATATATGAAAAGCAAAAGATTAGGTTTGAATTCTTTGAAAAATGAATGGAGTTGTCTTTGTCAAATGCAAAAAGGAAATGCTTTTATTTGAATTTTTTGAAAAGTGAATCGTGTTCTTATTTGACATATGAATCTTTTCAAATTTGAAATTGAAGACTCATTTTCCTATAAATAGCTCACTTGAGTTTTGCAAAAATCATAACAAGAGCTTACACATCTATTGCTAAATTTTACATTATTTCTTCAAAACTCTCATTCTCTCTTTTCTAAAGTTTTGAACCTTAATTCTTGTTCTTGTTGAGAGAGATATAGGTTGCGCTATATTGTTTCTATCTCACTCATTGAGGAGTGTACTTTGATAGTCTACCTACTATCAATTCTTGTATTAGTAAAAGGGTGTGTATAACCCTTGTGTGTGTAGAAGGTGTTCTACACGGGGAATTGTTAAATCACCAAGTGTGAGGTGATTGGAAGTGTAGAAGGTGTTCTACACGGGGAATAGTTAAATCACCAAGTGTGAGATGATTGAAAGTGTAGAGGGTGTTCTACACGGATTCTTTGGAGCGGTGCTGCTCAAAGGTGTAATAAGTTTCTATCTCCACCTAAAGGAGATTGAATAGTGGATTTGAGGATCCTCAAGGGGTAGCTTGAGGCGAGGACGTAGGCAGTGGGGCCGAACCTCGTTAACATACTGAGTTTACTTCTCTCTTACCTTTACTCTTTATATTTATTACTGTTTCATATTTTATTTATATTTTATATTATATATTTGATTTATAATTGTTATTTTTTTAAATACAACTCAATTCACCCCCCCTCTTGTGTTAGTCATCTGGGTAACAATTGGTATCAGAGCTAATTGACCTGTACTGTTCATACAGGCAGATCACTCATGGGAACTCTCGCTTGTGACTGTGTCACCGAATCAAGACTCTCCGACCATGGGTGACGGTACACCGGTAGAGACGGTGGCCGGATAGTCTGGTAGGTACAGTTGTTAGGTGACATAGGTGCGACCTATGATCAATAACAATTGGTATCAGAGCTAGAGCTCTATTATAAGATTAACTATCTTTTGAGTTAAGATCTTATGGCTAACATTGCAGTTTCATTTGGTGAAGGTCAATCCAGCAGTCGGCCTCCACTCTTTTGCGGAGACAATTACTCATTCTGAAAAGTTAGAATGAGAATATTCCTTCAGGCTCAAGGTCGAGAAATCTGGAAATGCATTGTAAATGGACCTTATATTCCAACAAAAGTAGTTGATGGAGTAAAGGTCAAAAAGGAAGAAGAAGAGTTTGATCGTGAAGACGATAGACTTTATACTTTGAATTTAACTGCTATGAATTTATTATATAATGTTCTCAATGGTAATGAATTTAATAGAGTAATGACTTGTGCTACAGCAAAGGAAATTTGAGATAACTTGGAAGTTACTTATGAAGGAACTTCTCAAGTCAAGGAATCAAAAATTTATATTCTTACTCATGAATATGAAATGTTTAAAATGAATGATGATGAATCTATTTCTAGTATGTACACTCATTTTACTAACATCATAAACAGCTTGACAGCTCTTGGCAAAGTTTATTGCAAAGTGGAGATAGTAAGAAAAATTCTCAACTCTCTACCAAAACGTTGGGAATCAAAAGTGATAGCGATTCTTGAAGCTAGAGACCTCAAGAAGCTCGAAGTGAATGAACTCATCGGGTTACTTATCACCCATGAGTACACATTGAAAAGAGGAGAAGAAGAAGGAAAGTCAAATAAGAGCTTGGCACTTAAAGCTGTTCCACATGAAAGTGAAAGTGATGAAGATGAGGAAAATGACGATAAAGATGAAGAAGTTGTGATGATAACAAGAAGAATTCAGAGGTTTTTAAAGAAAAATAAAACTCCTCCAAGGAAATCCTTCAAGAAGTTTTCCAAGAAAGATTCAGGTAAAAATGACACTTTAATTTGTTATAAATGCAATAAACCTGGTCATATCAAGTCAGATTGTCCTCTGCTAAAGAAAGATCGAAACAAAGGCAAAAAAGCAATGAAAGCTACATGGGATGATGATTCAAGTAGCTCAGATAGTGAAACAAGCAATGGAGAATCAGCAAATCTTTGTCTTATGGCTAAAGATGACATTGAGGTAACAAATCTTGATAATATTGAAAATCCTTCATATGAAGAATTGCAAAATGTTTTAGAAGAGGTATATGAGGAATTTGAAAAATTGGGTATCAAGTACACTGTTTTAAAAAAGAAAAATTCTTCTTTAACAAACGAAATTGATATTTTAAGAAAAGAAAGTATTGTTTTGAAAGATGAAAATTTTGAGTTGAAGAAAAAGAAAACTGATTTAGAAAATATTATTGAAAACTTTACAAATGGAAAAAGAAATTTTGAAAAACTTATTAGTAGTCAAAGATGTGTTTTTGACAAGGCATGCTTGGGATATATGCCAAAACAAAAGTACAAACCTTATAAAAACTTCTTTGATAATCCTTCTACATCAAAGTCCAATATTCAAAATTCTTTTCATAAAAATAATTTTGTTAACAAAGGATACTATTATAATCACTCAAGTTCTTCATATATGTCACATGCTATTTGTAATTTTTGTAATAGAAATGGTCATAATTATCTTGCTTGTCCTATTAGAAGAAAACATACAATGACTATTAGGGCCATATGGGTACCTAATTATCTTGTTTATTCTAATAATAATAAATAAAGGACCCAAAGAACTTGGGTACCAAGAATTGTTTTTAATTGCTTTTGTAGGTATACATAAAGTGTTCTACATGTAAAAATAAATGATTTTTAGATAGTGGATGTTCAAGACACATGACGGGAGACAAGACTAAGTTCTTTGATCTTAGATCTAAAGAAGAAGGACACGTGACATTGGAGACAACTTGAAGGGAAGATTGTGGGAATAGGTAAAATATGTTGAGTAACCTCCAGGTTTTGAAAATCATATTTCTCCAAATCATGTTTTCAAACTCACAAAAGCACTATATGGACTCAAACAAGCTCCTAGAGCGTGGTACGAGAGACTTAGTGGTTTCTTGATTGAAAAAGGCTTTTCAAGAGGAAAAATTGATACAACTCTTTTCATTAAATACGAAAATGATGATATTCTTTTGATTTAGATTTATGTTGATGATATAATATTCGGTGCTACTAATGAAAATATGTGCCAAGTTTTTGCTAAGACTATGCAGCAAGAATTTGAAATGAGCATGATGGGAGAGCTTATATTTTTTCTCGGATTGCAAATTAAGCAAGCAAAAAATGGGACATTCATCAATCAATCGAAATATATTAAGGAATTGCTGAAGAAGTTTGGGATGGAAGGTGCTAAGGAAACTGGAACACCAATGAGCCCATCTACTAAACTTGATAAAGATGAAACCGGTAAACCAGTTGACTCGAAAATATATCGAGGTATGATTGGTAGCTTATTATATTTGACAGCCAGTAGACCAGATATTATGTTTAGTGTGTGATTATGTGCATGCTTTTAATCATCTCCAAAAGAATCGCATTTAATTACAGTTAAGCGCATTTTTAGATATCTTAGTGGTACAATTAACTTAGGGTTATGATACCCTAAGCACACATCTTTCAATCTAATCAGTTACACAGATGCAGATTATGCTGGCTGTAAAATAGATCGAAAAAGTACTAGTGGAGCATGTCACTTCTTAGGTCGTGCACTAGTTTCCTGGTTTAATAAAAAACAAAATTCTGTTGCACTATCTACTGCTGAGGCGGAATATGTTGCTGCGGGTAGTTGTTGTGCTCAAGTTCTTTACATGAAGCAACAACTTGAGGATTTTAAACTTATGTACAATCACATTCCAATCAAATGTGATAAATACAAGTGTTATAAATTTTTCGAAGAATCCAATACAATATTCTCAGACCAAACATATTGAAATTATATATCATTTTCTTAGAGATCATGTGCAGAAGAGCGATATTGTATTAGAATTTACTAGTACACATGATCAATTGGCAGAAATTTTCACAAAACCCCTACCAGAAGATAAACTATGCATGATTAGAAGATAAATAGGAATTATGCATGCCATGAATATCTGCTAGATACTTTTATTCCATTATCTCAAATGACCTACAGAAACTTGAGACGTTTAGCCTCATCATTCAAATGCATTTGCTCCTCATAAATCATCATGCCATCCTTGTCTAAAAGATTAGGCAATCGAAATGCAGAGGCAAGTAAGGATTTTAAATTCTTATTCTGTTGTTTTAAGTCTACTATTTTTTTGTTAGACTCTTGAACAAGTCGTTGAAGAATATCGATCTTTTCATTAAGCTTCTCTATCTTGCGGGTTTTGGACTGTAACCGAGCAGAAAAAGCAACAATGGAAGATGAGTATCGAGTCCCGAGACCCACAAGCTCGTAAATGGCATCATGATCTGATTTATTAGTCAAATTAGTATTTTGCTGCTTCATGGCACTTACGACAGATGCAGAAATAGATTGATCACGAGAAGCACTGAAGGAGAATTGATGAGCCATTAAGATTTTGTAAAGTGAGAATGAAGATGAACCACAACAATGAAAAAAAGATTTGATGCGGATTAGATAAAACTAAGGATTGCTTTTATAAAGATGGAAATAAGTAGAAGACAAACTGTCATCTCTTCAAATCTTACTTAGTCAAGCTTACAAGATATGTCGGATGTATATTGTCAAAAGTTACCGAACTAAGCTAGCGAGATTAATTATAATTGTCTCTGTTTCTTTCGTGAAATGCTGCCATTATCTGCTGATGTTGACTCTGTGCTTGAACTCTTACTCGTTCCCATTCCTCTATTTGAAGTTTCAAAACACGAGCTAATTCCGTCAAATCTTTATTTTCTTACTTTAACCTCTTATTCTTTCTGCCTTTATTTGCAAGCTTTTGATGCAGAACAGATATTTGATTGTTAAGTTGATCAACCTCATTTGCCCTCGCTAGTAATCTCCGAGACATGGTCGTAACAGAGGCAGCATATTGAGCACTGAGAGTTCTTGATGCTGCAACAATCTCAGAATCAGTTCTATTTGAAAAATGCATTTCTGCTTCTATCATGGTGTTGACAACCTCATGAGATAAAATGACTGGTTGAGACGGTTCCTGATTTAAATCCAGAAGATTATCAGACGAAATTTTTTTTTGCCATTGTATCGTTTTGAATAAACAGAAACTGGATCAATGAATGAGGTGAAAATTTATTTGAGTATCCGACAGGTGAAAACGGTCTTTTAAACAACAACTTTCAAATCTCGATAATATTTAATTTTTCAACAGTATCACGTGGATTTAAATCTGCTTTCGCACCGACTACTAGAGCTAGGCCTCCAACCTTTGCAGGTTTTGTCAGATACGCGTGGCTCCACACCGAATTGCCAGAGTTAGACTTTCAATATTTGTAGGTTTTGTCGGACATGCATGGCTCCGCACCGCATTGCCAGAGCTAGGCCTGCAGCTTTTGCTATCTTTGTCGGACACGAATAATTTTAATTATTCAACTTCAAATCTCTGGAACATCTAATTTGTCAATAATATCAAGCGCATTTAAATCTTCTTCCGCACCGAGATGATAAAATTCGACTTCATCCTTTGCAGGTTTTGTCGGACACGGGTGGTTCTAACTTCTACAGTCTCTACTAACGCAGCGTTTTATTTGTCTGTTAGTTATTGTAGGAATATATCTTATTGAGATAATTATGATTCCTTTTTAATGATGCCAAAAAGGGGGAGAAATTTTAGACTAGAACATTAACATTGTTTAAATTGCTAAACTTTTTATATATGCTTGGAATTATGTTTATATTTTTGTTTGAAAAACTAACGCACATTCTCAAGGGGAGCTTAAGTATTAATACAGGATTCAGGTTCTATCAAGTATTTGTCATAATCAAAAAGGGAGAGATTGTTGAACCCAAGGTTTTAAGTTTCATGTAAATCTATAAATAGATTTTGATGATAACAAATGAATCCAAATAATAAAAGAGTCTCAAACTCAAGTTGTCCACACAACATAATCAAGCACATCAAGGAAGTAAGTATGGGCAATAAGGGAACAAATTCACATTAAAGTCATAGAGTAATATTGTAAATCTCTTAATAAAATTAGAAATTCGATTAAGGCTCCAAATTACTCTTTTTTTCTCATAAAATATCAAATTACTTTTTCCACATATGCAAGACATTTTTAAATGTCTTAGTTTTGAAAATTATGTTTTTCACATGTGCATAACATCATCAAACAAAATAATTTCAAAAATTATATATATATATATTTATAAAAAAACTTGAATTTATAAGATGATTGATTATCATATTTGACATGTGCATATTTTGTTTGAAAGTCTTGAAGGGAGGTGGTGTGTTTTTTTGACAAATGTAAAAGGTAGATGATTTTGTTTGAAAATCTTAAAAGGTGGTTGTGTGTTTTTTTGACAAATGTAAAAGATAGATGATTTGTTTGAAAATCTTAAAAGGTGGTTGTGTGTTTTTTTTGACATATGCAAAAAGAAGATGTTTTTGTTTGAAAAATAAATCATGCTCATTTTGTCATATATGAAAAGCAAAAGATTAGGTTTGAATTCTTTGAAAAATGAATGGAGTTGTCTTTGACAAATGCAAAAAGGAAATGCTTTTATTTGAATTTTTTGAAAAGTGAATAGTATTCTTATTTAACATATGAATCTTTTCAAATTTGAAATTGAAGACTCATTTGCCTATAAATAGCTCACTTGAGTTTTGCAAAAATCATAACAAGAGCTTACACATCTATTGCTAAATTTTGCATCATTTCTTCAAAGCTCTCATTCTCTCTTTTCTAAAATTTTGAGTCTTAATTCTTGTTCTTGTTGAGAAAGATATAAGTTGCGCTGTATTGTTTCTATCTCACTCATTGAGGAGTGTACTTTGATAGTCTACCTACTATCAATTCTTGTATCAGTAAAAGGGTGTGTATAACCCTTGTGTGTGTGGAAGGTGTTCTACACGGGAAATAGTTAAACCACCAAGTGCGAGGTGATTGGAAGTGTAGAAGGTGTTCTACACGGGGAATAGTTAAATCACCAAGTGTGAGGTGATTGGAAGTGTAGAGGGTGTTCTACACGGATTCTTTGGAGCGATGCTGCTCAAAGATGTAATAGGTTTCTATCTCTACCTAAAGGAGATTGAATAGTGGATTTGAGGATCCTCAAGGGGTAGCTTGAGGCGAGGACGTAGGCAGTGGGGCCGAACCTCATTAACATACTGAGTTTGCTTCTCTCTTACCTTTACTCTTTATATTTATTACTGTTTCATATTTTATTTATATTTTATATTATATATTTGATTTATAATTGTTATTTTTTTAAATACAACTCAATTCACCCCCCCTCTTATGTTAGTCATCTGGGCAACAAGATGTCACCACTATAGGCAACTTTGTGGTTGTCATTCGAAGAAGTAAGGCACAGTGTATTAATAGCACATCTTAATGGTTGCCAGCGGTATGGCAGCCAGTGCTAGTGAACATACCAAACTTAGTTATGAGACTCAATTGGCCATTGATAATACTAGTCAGCATGTTAAGAAGCTATCAATCCTTCAATATAGCGAGAAGATGTTTCAAGATATGCTTGTAGAGATGATCATTATTGGAGAGATGCCCTTTACCATAATGGACAAAAAAGGATTCAATAAATTTGTTCGTACTCTTGAGCCACATTTTCCCATGACTTCAAGGTATACAATGATGCGGGACTGTATGAAGAAGCATGTGAAGGAGAAGTCAGAATTGTAGGAGATGTTTATTCGGACTAGCCACAGAGTGTCATTTACAACTGATACAAGGACGTTCGCACAGAATACCAGTTATATGTGTGTCACTACCCACTATGTAGACAATGAGTGGGTGTTGCAAAGACAAATTGGACTTAAAGAAATTATTGATTATAAGGATTCATCTAGTGGTGCATTGATGAATGATTGTATTAAGGATTTGGGAATTAAAAAAGTGCATTGTATCATAGTTGATAATGTGGGTGCCAATGACATTATAATTGAGTGGTTCAGGAGGAATACGATGGCAACAGAAGATATGATTTGTGGCCATGAGTTTATACATGTTTGTTGTTATGCTCACATCGTTAACCTCATTGTATCTGAGGGGTTGAAGAAGGTTAAGGATTGTATTACCAAAGTCCAGAACTACATGAGATATGTGAAGGCTTCCCCTTAAAGGAAAGCAAGTTTAAAGCTATAGCCGAACAGCTTCAGATTCCATCTTCTACCATGTTGTGCTTGGACGTTCTGACGAGATGGGACTCCACATATATGATGTTGGATGTGGCATCTAAGTACCATAAAACATTTAAGCGGATGAAGGTTGAGGATGGAGGCATGAGGTTTGCTTTGTTGGACTCCTTAAGGGGAAGAAGAGGGCTCGGTGCGCCGTACACACGCGATTGGGAAAATGTGAATCTTTTTGTTGATTTTTTAAATTTGTGTTATGATATAACAATGTGGATATTTGGATCGAAATAATTTATTGCGAACTTGTATTTTGACGAGTTGTCGAGATTTCATGACCACTTGAAAGCAAGTTCTACTAATACTGAGAGGGTTTGATTTAAAACAACTACGAGGATGAAATCTAAATATGATATATATTGGGGGATATTGCGAAAATAAATATATTATTATTTGTGGCTGCAATCCTTGAGCCAATCCTTGAGCCTTGATATAAGTTGAAAGTTATAGAGTTTTGAATTATTTATATCCTCAGGGAAGACAAGGCTAAAGAGTTTATTAGAGAGTAAAGAAAGGATACTTATGACTTACATAGCCACTACAATAATAGTGGTCAACCTATTTCAATAGGTGGTAGCCGTAGCTCCTCACACTTAACTAGCTCGACATCTTCCTTAATTGACAGAGGTACAAATCTTTCATTTCCATTGGTGCGGCGGTATCATCAAATCCTTGCATCGAGAAATGTTATGCAATGTAGGTCTAAGATTGAGCATTATTTAATGGAAAATGCTGATGCACCAAGTGATGCTTTTGTTTATTAACTTGGTGGAAGGTTAATTCACTAAGTTTCCTATTCTTTCCCAAATAGCCCGTGATGTACTAGTTATTCCCATCACTACTGTTACCACTGAGTCAATGTTTAGTATTGGAGGTCACATGTTAGATGTATGTCGTAGCTCATTAGCATCGACAATTATGAAGACCCTCATTTGCACGTAGGTTTGGATAAGGGAAATGTTTGAGCTTATAGATACAGACCACACGATTGATCCAGAAAGTTATACATTTGAATTAGGTAACTTTAGTGACTTAGTCTTTATAGTTTATATGCTTTTATGTGATTATTTTAATTTTTCACTGTTTTAATTATTTAACTTCTATGCATTTCTGAATTTGTAGACATAGTGGTGAACCCCAACATAATTACTAATGACTGATGAATTGTGCGGTTTGATAGTCTTACAAGTTACATAGCTATGCTATTCAGTATTCATGTATTATATTATCATTTTTAAATCATTTAACATATTATTGACCATTTCATAGTATACATTTTAAAAGTTTTTTTGGTCTTTGGATGAATTATTTTGCAGATAAAAGCAGATGAGAACGACTGGTACTTTGTACTTGGTAATGGCTTGAAGAATAAAGGTTTTATTATCTTCTAGATTTTAATTTATATTGTCATTTGTATTAATATGTTTGTCACTCTTTGAATTTTTCCCTTTGGTTTTGTAATACATGTGCCTATGTGCCATGTGGTATGTCCTATATAATTTATAAATAAGATTCTTATACTTTGTATTTTTTTTCCTTTATGGTTTGCACTGGTTTCAGACTTTCAGCTTTCAGGTTTGCACCCTGCATTTTGACTGATTAGTAGTGGTTAGTGGTTACTGCCATATTGGTTAGTAATTTAGTAGTTATGGTCATTGCTTACAACTTTGAACTTACAACCTTAGTGAGTTATTTCATATTTCTGTTATTTAATATTAACTAACTAACAAATTCATATTAGTGAAGTGTGAAGTAGCCAAGTAATGAAATTAGAAATGCATGTGTTGGGATGGAATCATGGGATGCAGGTTCTTTAGCCGTTCAGGAGTAGGAAATGCCAAGGCCTGAAAGGCTGAAAGCACATCAAAATTCCGATCGGAGTTTTGAGCTGTCGGAATTTCTACATCCATAGGAGTCAGAATTTCGACTCCTGTCGGAGTCGGAGGAAAAATTATCGAAGGTCGGAAAGTCCAACTCCAACCGTTGGAGTTGGAGTCCAAGCCTAATTTAAATCTTCCTACATTTTCCTTTTGTCGCTTCCCACCGGCCTTTTTGGTTTTGGTTTGTAACTTTTCTATTGGAGGTTGTTTCTTCTTCAATGGAGCCTGCCCTTTTCCTTTAACAACGTGAGGACTCCGCACTTTTTTCGAATTCCAGTTTTAGCATCGATGGAAGTATGAGTATTAATAATTGTGGCATGAGATTTTGAGTTCATATAAATTTCATTCATTGCCTGTAACTTTTGTGTCATGTCTATGAAATTATCTTCGTTTTCCATTGCATTTGTAGTTACTTGGTAGCATAGCTTTATCAAGTTAGAGTACCTACTAGCCGTTGGCTTACCACTCAAGTCATCATAATTGCTTTGAATTAGAGTATATCTATGTTTAATGTCCTTCCTCTACCTATCCAAAATATACTTTTCCAGCAACTATTGAACATCTTTTGCGGCAAAAATTGCAAGAATGTGCCTGCATACAATTCCTCTCATCTCAAATAGTCTACACATGCATTTCGCCTTGCACTTATCTTCTTTGAAGTATGCCTGCACAATGGATCATATAATGCAGTCTTCAACTTGCCTTTGGTCATTTATTTGATATGTTGTACTTGCCCCCTCCGTTTTTATGAGAGCAAATTGAGAATAGATAATCCTATGTAATTTTGCCTGTACTTCCTTAAATTTAGAATTTGTGTACACTTCTTGGAATTTCTTCTCCACAAGTAAATGGGATATACATGGGACTGTATAATTGAATGAGTGAAAGTCCATTGCTATTTCATTCTCTACTTTCTTCTTTAGTGCATTGTCAAATTAATCGACGAATTCCTTTAAGTAGTCCCTGAATGTACAAATCCATCAAAAAAGGCATTCAAGCTCTCGCTTCTCTGAGTTGTGCTCATCCCAGCCCAAAAGGTATCTTTCAGGTATACAAGAACCCAAAACATTCGTTCACAATAGATACTTTGAAGCCATGCATTCTCATGCAAATTGTAACTGTCAAGAAACATTTCCCAAGACTTATCAAACTCTTCAGAAGTTTGAGACTCATAAACACATTTTTGCAATGTACTTTTCAAACTACACTTATATTGAGTATGTGAAGCCAACTTCTATGGCAGTTTTCGCATTGTATGCCATAAACATAATATGTGCCGGGTGTGAGGAAAAACTATTGCAATCACATTTTTCATGGCTTTGTCGTGATCAGTGATGATAGATTGTGTGCTCTTCCATCCATACATTTCAACCAACTTTCAAATAACCAAACAAATATTTCAGTATTTTCACATAATATCAAACCCGCTCCGAAAAGTATTGATTGTTTATGGTGGTTCACACCAACAAACAGAGCGAATGGCAAATTGTCTATTTATTAGGTATGTTGTATTAAATATCAAAACATCTCCAAAATACTCATATGTTACTATGCTACATGCATCGGCCCAAAAAATGTTTTATAATCTGCCATCATCATCCAAATCTATGCATGAGTAAAACCCGTCATTCTTATACTGCATTCTCCCAAAATAATCACGTAGTGCATCAGCACCTCCTCTGCCAAGTCTAAGGTGTCAAGCATTGTCAATGTAATTTCGTGCATCTTTCTCAATAAATGAAAGTTTTTCAAATCCACCATACTCGATAGCCACGATGTTAAAACTTTAGACGTGCCTATACCTACCCTGTTGTTAATATCTAACTGCCTTTTTACGGAGTCATCAATAGCTTGATTACATCTAAAAGATCTTGCCTTTCATGGACTTAGTCCATGGTTGTGTGCATTTTGCACAGTAGTTATGCGTAGACTATAATCAACTAAAATTGCATTAATCTTCACCTTACGATCGCTTTTTGTTGTCGGACGTGGTTTAGAAAGGCTGGAAATAGGTTTCTTACCTTACCACTACGTGCACAACCAAGTGTAACATATCTAAGACTACCATTGGCTTCCCTTCTACTTCTTTGGGTCATTATGCCAAATCCAGTTTGTCTCCCATATTGCTTATAATAGTTAATAAGTTCTTGCTCAGTTTTGAAAAACATCCCAACCGCTGGCTCTTCAACTCCATCATTATCATTTTGCGATGTTGGCTCATCAATCGCATCATCACCATCATTCTCAAGAGTTTGCTCTAAACTCCCATTATCGTCATCATTCTCACTAGTTGGCTTTAAACCCCCAACATCATCATCATCCTTTAGTGTTGGCTCTAAAATTCCATGATCATCAATTGCTTTCTCACCATCTCTCACATTTGGAGTATCCATATAATTACTATTTTTAGAAAAAAAAATAGTGATCGCCTACTAGATGTGCTTTCTTCTCTTGTCTCGATAAAAAATAATCTTCACATATTTTTGCACAATATGAAATCTAAAAAAATTAAATAAGTTAGTATTGAAATAAAGGTTCCAAACGTCTCGAAAATAAAGGTTCTACAAGTGTCAGGTAGTGCCAAAAGAAGGATTTAAATTCTTTACAGTTAGTGCAGTAAAAAAATATACATATTCATTTATTTATTTTGATAAGTAAAGATATACAAAAAAATGGGGGAGCAAGTATCTTAAAGAATATAAATGGGGGACATACAAAGCAAACAAAAAATGCACTGTGAAAATAAAACATGCACGTCATTGATTTTTTCATTTTGGAAATCTCAACTAAGTCCAAGATAAACTTCTCAAACAAACCATTACATAACTTTTATAAAGTAAAGATTGCCGATGTCGGCACCCTAGCTTGTGATTGGGATCATATGCAAACCGAGACGTCGGGGATGAACATCATAGGAAAGTTCACCTATCGTCTTATTGTGTATATATATTTTTTTATAATGGCAGTGAATAAAGGTTTTCGCAGCAGATAAAGGTCAAACCTTTCTAAGCGTAATCACATGGGTCAACAAATTTAATATCCCAAAATACTCTATTACTATTAACATAATATAAGATCATTCATAATTGTCTTTTCTTCCAAAACAATGGAAGCCTAAAATATAATAAGTAAATACAAAAGTTGATTCCCCTTGGCCTTCCTTTTTTAATCCAATGACGCTTTTTTAATCCCCTTGAAATCAGGACCATAACGAAGACAGTCCAGATCTAAGGTCGGCCTTACCTCACAACTCATCCCGAAAGATGATTCATACAGGCGTCCTAAGTGGAGGGAATCATTTATGCCAAGGACCAAACAACACCATGTAGGGCAGAGGTTCGCCAAAATATAAGTAGATAAGGGTAGTGACTTCGCCGCCTATCGGCCTAGTAAGCCAAGAGTCACTGGCTCAATAGTAACGGACTCAGTCGAGCCCTTGGGGATCTGAGACATCGTCCCTAGAATCATAGTCGATGGGTCGTCATCACTTGCAATTACTTCTATCGTCCCGAAAGAGGGGCATAGTGGAGAGATAAAGAGGGGATGAGATTTTGGGAGAAATTTTAGTAAGTATATTTATATCTCAACAAAAGCATTTCAAGCATACATTTAAATAAATAACAAACAATTATCTGTACATTATGCATTATGGGACTCTTGACTATACTTATGCATATGCTCATGCTACTTCTTTTTCAACTTGTTTTCTTTATTTCTTTCATTTGTTTGCTTGTAACCTCATAAAATAAAACGTTTGAACTTCTTTTCAAAATTTATCTTTTCAAAATTTTCTCTTATCTTAGATGTCACTTATCATATCATATCATATCATATATGGCTTGAAAGTCCATCTTTTTCATCATGACATCTTATTTGGATACCCTACGGTTCCCCTATGCACTATAAGTTCCTGCTAGTTACTGTAGCACCCGCAATCGTATTAAACTTAAGTAGCTACGTTTCGCGCCCTTTCACGCTCTTCATCACTTGGTGATTGATCCCACCGAGCGATTATAAACTTTTTTATATCGATAAGGCAAAAGCCAACATCATCCTGTATGCACGCACTAGTTTTAGGTGTGACCACGCTCCGGACACCTTTTGGAGCCATATATGGTCTGCCAACGGTTCTTTGTCGACCTATGGGCTTTCACTCGACTTTAGACACTCCTAAGTGAACAGGGAGTTCCACTAGAAACTACCCCGTCCCAGCTTTTGGGATTCTGATAAAATTTTAACCCTTTTCTTTTCTTTTTAAAAAAAATATGTTTGATGTAAAACATGGTTTTCATGCTTCATGCATGAGACATGAGACTCATATTACTGAACATGTGAAACGTGAGACGAACATACGTGTATTCTACGTCAAACTCTTTCACAATTTAAGTACCATATAATTTTACTTCTTTTCTATCTAAAAACATTTATTGGGCCTTACCTACATCTAGGGGTGCTTGGCCCTTTCCCACAAGGGTTGGGCCGAGACCCTCTCTTAGTATTTCCTAAACTTTTCTTCTCCTATCTTCTCAAAACACTCCAATTTAGTTCCAATAAAATAATTATAAATTTCTAATACCAAAAACATGTCTTGGCTGAAACCTATGATCCTTATGTTTGTTATTTTAATCACTTTTATTTTCCTCAAGATAGCTCACTCAATTATTCATATGAAACCTAAATATCATGCTATTATATTCCTTTTATTTTTATAACTCTAATTTCTCCAAATATTCAAAATTTAATCATAACATAAAACAATAGTTGAAAAGATAGCTCAACCCCAAAATCCTCAAATCCGAAATACATATATGCACAAATCCAACCTTTTTTCAACTCCAAATCAAAATTTAACAAGCATATATATAACATCATCACTCATCATGTTGATCATACCACACTCTTCCTTTGTATCAATGTATTCAAATCTATAACATAATATAATCTTTAATCTAGCAAGATACTTAAACTTACACATGTATTTTGCCACCAAATAAACCACACATTTCCTTCAAGCAATCTAACCCATATCATCCAATATCTTACAAGTTAACCTAAAAAAAAACATATATGCATTTTCTTCAATCCACCTCATGTTGATTTCTTTAAAATAATTTGACTAAATCCACCCATCATTTTATATTCTCAAACTTAAAAGAATCATAAACTTAAACATGGATTCCTACCTAACCAAACATGGCATTTTCCCAAAGGAGTTTCATTTTAGCATACACAAGTAAGGATTTAGACAATACAACCAAATTCATTCAAAAATATACTAAAATTGCTAAGGGTAAGATAAGAATATACTTACAACACTCCTAATTAGCTTAGATGAAATCTGTAAATATATTAAACATTTTATTAGATTAATCTAAGAACATAACATTTTTAAAAGAAAAACTCTTCACAAGAACATGGAGGTGGTATGTGTTTTTCTCTAGGTTTCTGTGCTTGAACTACTTAGAGATTATATTTACCTCTTCCCAAGCAATGTCCTTTCCAAGAACACTTTCTCCTAGCTCCACTAGACTTAGAACACTTTAATTTAGGAGGTACAAGAAAGTGAAACAATGGTGAGGGTGTAGAGAATTGCTTAAGGCCGAGAGGTGTGGGGTGGAAGGATAGGTGTGTGTGTGAGTAGGAAAGGTAAAGATCAAGGCAAATAGGCCACTCAGCCAAGGGGTTTCTCCATAGGTCTAGCCACTCATTTCCCTATGCTTTGGTGTGACATTTTGAAAGGTTGATTGACTCTCATCACAACACCACTTTAAGATTAAATCTAGCCTATGCCTAGGTAGATTTTGTTTTTCACCATTTTCCTATCTATGGCCGGTGCCCTCCATTGGGTTTTTGGCTTCCATTTTCCCTCACATCACTTATCCATCTACTCACCATCACCTCATATGTCAATTTAAGGATTACAAGATCAAACCCTTGGAAAATAGGCAAGCATGGTTTGGATAGTCCTCCTTTGGTTTCAACTGAAACCTCTTTTCCCCTTCCCATGGTTTCCTCTCTTCTCATGCATCTATCCATCAACTTGTCAAGTCACCACTCTTTTCTAAACTCTTACACATGTGTCCTATCTCTTCTCACACCAATCTTAAGTGTTATCTCAACTAGATTTGGAAATGCTCTAGAAAGTCTCCAAATGAGGCTCACAGCATGCTTGACCTGAACCCTTCTTGGTTTTGCTTTTCCTTTCTCCTTTCCTCTCTCTCATGATACTACTCCTCACTTGTCAATTATCTTATCAACTCATTCTTACATGATCTACTTTTGATCATTGGTTTGGATTGTGAAAGATTACATAGAGAAGGCCCCAAAGGGTTTCGGCTACAAGCTTCCACCGAATCCCTTCTTCTCTTCTCTTCCACTTCCTATTTCAATTACAAGTGTCACCTATCTAGATATGATATATCCTAGAAAGAATAATATAGAAAATATCTTTATTTTTCCCAAGGTATTCCAATGATGGGAAAATCTCATTATGAGATTTCACAATCTATCTACAAGGCAAACCCACTAGTCAACTTCCAACTATTAGAAAATTTTCACTTTTATCTACTAGTCTTAAATGACTCACTAGGGTTTCTCTAGAGGTGACATGTGTCTTATGTGTGGGCTTTGATGGATCATGGGTCAAACTCATGGGCTTGTGGACTTGTTGTTCTTTTCTTGGCCCACTAACTTAAGTTGGGCTCTCAATGCTTCAATGTTAAGCCCAAGTCTTTATCCTCACTTCTCAATATTATTATTATTAATCAAATCAATTACTTAATTAAAATAATAGGAAACGAAAATCTCGGGTCGTCACATCCTTCTCCACTAAAAAGAAAATTTCGTCCTCGAAATCAGTTTATGCCATGATATGGATACTAATAAAATTAATATACCTCTAGCACTCGTGGCGGTGAACTCTTCTGACGACGAATAGGATGGTACGTCCTCCTCCTCTGTCACAGAGTCTTGAGAGAAATAAAATATGGCATCCACGTTAGGGTCATGGTACATGTTTGTCCTTAATTCATTCAACTTATGCATAATCTCCTTCTCTGTGTCTATTCGGGGTATTCCTTCTTCTCTCTGTCTCGTACGGTCATTTGAGGCATCAGAAAGATTTAGTGTCTCTCCACTAGGCTCACTCATCTCATCTCGAATCAACCTTTGTAATTGTTCTCTTTCTGCCCTTATCCATTTTCTAGGTGGTTGTTGCTCTTCATGCGGCTTAGCATGACAGAAAACAAGCGCTCCCTCACGATCTATATCCCTAAGATGGGTGCCATGCCTCTCAAAATGGTCTAAAAGTCTTAGTCTTTGCACTCTCATTCTTTCACGCCTTCTACATAATATCCTTTACCCGTTTTCTCTTCTCTCCCTTAGCTGAGCTACTGTAGTAGCTACTGACATGTGCCTTTTCCTCCTATTTCAAGCCATATCTAGGTTAAAGTTTCACAAGTCACTATGATAATCGGGTAGTATCAAACATAAAACAGCTAAAACACCCATATATTAACATATATATATATCATCATTCATACAATATAACAAAGTTCAAATAAGAAGACAACAAGCACATCACTCATTTACAAACAGATGAGGGTAATTGGCTCTCATAACATCCTCACGTTCCCACATTGCTTCTTGAAAAGCTGGGTTGTTCCACAATACTTTAACCAATAAAATTTTACGATTCCACAATTCCTGTTCCTTGTGGTCGTCAATTCATGTTGGCCATTCTTCATAAGTCAGATTGGGGCGTAACTCAATATTACTTGGGTCCATCACCGTCATTGGTCCTTTACCAAGACTTTTCTTTAACGTCGACACATGAATACATTGTGGACTCCTTGCAAGCTCACAGGTAAGTTCAATCGGTAAGCTACTGCTCCGATTTTTTCAAGAATCTCATAAGGTCCAATATAACAGGGACTTAACTTCATTTTTCTGCCGAATCGAGCTACTCCCATCATTGGTGAAATCTTGATATATACCCAATTACCAATCGCGTAATCCAATGGTCTTCTCCGTCGATCTGCGTAGCTCTTTTGTCTACTTTGAGCAGTTTTCATTCTATCTCGTATTATTTCTATTTGAGTTCTGACCTCTTGTAAATATTCGGGCCCTAACACCCTGCTTTCACCTACTTCATCCCAGTACAGGGGTGACCTACACTTCCTCCCATACAGGTTTCATATGGTGCCATCTGAATAATAGCTTGAAAGCTGTTATTGCAGGCGAATTCGATTAAAGGTAAAAGACTTTCCCAATCACCACTTGAGTCTAACACGCACACCCGCAACATGTCTTCTAAGGTCTGAATAGTCGGTTCTGTCTGACTATCCGTCTGTGGATGATAGGCACTGCTAAACTTCAAGTCAAATCCCATCATTTTCTGTAAACTTTGCCAGAAGCGAGACGTAAAATTGGGGTCTCGATCTAAAATAATTGTCTTGGGTACACCGTGCAGATGAACTATTTCCTTTACATAAATATTTGCCAGCTTCTCCATCGAATCCATGTTGGCTATGGGCAAGAAATGTACACTTTTGGTCAGTTTATCCATTATTACCCAAATTGTATTCTTTTCTGCTGATGTTTTCGAAAATCCTACTACGAAATCCATAGACACGTCTTCCCATTTCCATTCTGGGATCGGCAAAGGTTTCAACATTCCTGCTGGGTGTTGAAGCTCCACTTTAATCAGTTGACATATTAAACATTTAACTACAAAGATAGCCATGTTCTTCTTGATAAATTCCCACCAAAATCTTCCTTTCAGGTTTTGATACATTTTGGTGCTTCCAGGATGAGCTGTATAAGGGATGCAATGCGCTTCCCTCATAAGTCTTTCAGTCAATTCTGGATTGTCTGGTATCACTGTCCTTTTTCCAAAATACAGTGTTTCATCATCTAATATCATGAAGTGAGGCGATCCTTACCCTTCCAACAATTTCTGTCGGATCTTTTCTTGCTTGGCATCCTTTCGCTGTCCTTCTCGAATTTCATCTTCAGTTAGCGAGGTAATTCTTATGCTGCTACCAACATCGCTTCTCTAGGTAGGTTTTTGATCAGCATGTCTCACATAGCTATTAGTATAGGCGATTCCTCTGCTCGAGTATTTTGACTTAAAGCGTCTACTACCACGTTAGCCTTTCTTGGGTGATACTTGATCTCACATTGGAAATCAATTATAGTCTTGATCCACTTTCTTTGCCTCATATTTAGATTCTTCTGACTGAACAGGTGCTTCAGGTTCTTGTGATCCGTATATATCTCGCATTCTTCCCCATACAAGTAGTGTCTCCAGATCTTCAATGCAAACACTACTGCTGCTATTTCTAGATCATGAGTGAGGTAATTTCGCTCATGGTCTTTATGTTGTCGGGATGTGTAGGCAACTACTCGTCCTTCCTGCATCAAAATGCATCCTAAATCCATTTTCGAGGCATCACTATATACTACATAAGGCTTGTGGGGTTCTGACAATGCTAATACTGGTGCCGAAGTTAACCTCTTCTTGAGTTATTGGAAACTTTGCTCACATTGCTCACTCCAGACATACTTGACGTTTTTCTTAATCAAGGCTATCAGAGGGCCAGATAGCTTAAAAAATCCTTCTACAAACCTTCTGTAGTATCCTGTCAATCTAAGGAAATTACATATCTCATGAGCACTCTTCAGTCTTTGCCATTCCGTCACCGCCTCAATCTTAGCTGGATCTACGGCTACTCCTTTGCTTGAGATTACATGTCCCAAGAATTTGACTTTCTAAGCCAAAACTCACACTTGCTAAGTTTGGTGTCCAACTGGTGCTCTTGTAAAATACTCAGCACTGTCTTTAAATGATCTTTGTGCTCTTCGTCATTTCGGGAATATATTAAAATATCGTCGATGAAGACTACGACGAAACTATCTAGATATTGTCAGAAAATTTGATTCATCAGGTCCATGAATGCTGCTGGGGCATTCATTAATCTGAAGGGCATAACCAGGAACTCAAAATGTCCATATGGGTTCGAAAAGCCATCTTGGGCACATCTTGTTCCTTGATCTTTAGTCGATAATACCCTGATTTGAGATCAATCTTTGAGAATATTGTTGCTCATTGCAGTTGATCCAACAAGTCATCTATCTATCCGTGGCAACAGATATTTGTTCTTGATGGTGACTTTATTGAGTTCTCTGTAATCAATGTACATTCGTATCGTCCCGTCCTTTTTTTTCACAAATAGGACTAGGGCTCCCCACGGCGTGAACTAGGCCATATAAACCCATTCTCCAACAATTTTTCGATCTGCGTCTTTGATTCTTTCAGCTTTGTTGGCACCATTCGGTAAGGGGTTTTATGAACTGGAGTCATGGCAGATTCCAATTCAATAGTGAACTCAGTTTCACGATTTGGGGGTAATCTAGGCAAATCATCAGAGAATATCCGAGGAAAATCTTTCACTATCGGGATATTTTCAATACTCTTGGCACCCTCCAATGCGTTCAAGGATATTAACAAGAACATTTATGCTTCTCCCTTTAGACTTTTCGTCATTCTTTTTTCCGTCACGATAGAGGAAACAAAACTAACTATCTCCCCTTCATAATGTAGTTTCTCTTCTTCAGGCAGCTCAAAAGTGATCTCCTTCTTTCGACAATTGATTTTGGCGTAATGCTTGGACAACCAATCCATGCCCAATATTACGTCAAACTCCAACAAGTGAAAAGCTATCAAGTTGGTGTTTAACCTTGCACTAACAATTTCTAGCGGGTAGTTCCTCACTATTCGTTGACCAATCACTTTTCCGTCAGTAATTGACACCAATACCTTCTGAGCTAGCGATTCTACATCTAACTTACACCTCCAAACACAATCATATGAGATGAAGGATCTCGTTGTGCTAGAGTCAAATAAAGCATATACTACATTACACATCAAAATAATTTCACCTATAAAATTTTCCTATTGTTACCTTACGGAAAAATCATCTTATATTTTAAATGAGTGGTAAGGTTAGATTATTACTAGTAATGATACCAGTATTGATGGCCTCCTCATCCTCCACGTCTACCTCTCCAGGGGCAATGGCATTCTTTTGCCTTTGTAGGGGTATTCGCCTTTCCTCCAGGTGTTGCAACTCTGCTAGAAGCCATCTAAGGGCAGTCATGCATCATATTACCCACTTGACCACACCGGAAGCAAACTCCCATCGCCACTCAACATTCGCCTTTGTACGGTCGTCCACAAGTTCTGCATGGTGGCGATGATGTCGGCATCGGCATTCTCGGTCCACTCACTTTGCCTTTTCCTTTATCAGCAAGAAAAATATTCCTTCTCTTTCCCACATCCCTTCCTGAAGAATAGGAAAAACTCCTCTTCTTATGCATCTGACCTTGACTAATCAGGCTCCTCTACTCCGTTTTAGCAATAGCCGCCACGTTTATCAGCTCTTGGAAGTTTTCAATTCTCAGACAGGCCACTGGTTTGAGAATTCTTGGTTGCAAGCCATCTTGGAATTTCTTTTCTCTCATTTTCTCTGTTACCACTAGATAAGGAGCGAATCGCATCAATTCTATGAATTATGTAGCGTACTGTTCCACTATCCTACTCCTTTACGTCAATGTAGCAAACTCCATAGCCTTCCTCTATTTGACCGACTCAGGAAAGAAGCAGTCATTAAACTCTGTTTTAAACCGTTCCCAGGTGGGAGTTACATTCTCTCCAAAATAATATAAAAAAGTAAATACAAAAGTTGCGTAGGAGATTCCCCTTGCCCTTCCCTTTTTAATCCAAAGGCTCTTTCTTAATCCCTTTGAAATCAGGATCATAATGAAGACGGTCCACATCCAAGATTGACCCTACCTCACAACTTATCTTGAAAGATAACTCATACAGGCATCCTAAGTGGAGGGAATCATCTATGCCAAGGACCAAACAACATTCTGTAGGGTGTAGGTCCGCCAAAATATAAGTAGCTAAGGGTAATAACTCTGCTTCCCATCGGCCTAGTAAGCTGAGAGTCACTGGCTCAGTAGTAACGGACTTAGTCGGGCCCTTGGGGGTCCGAGACGTTTTCCCTAAAATCATACTCGACGGGGTTGTCATCACTTGCAACTACTTCTATTATCTCGAAAGAGGAGCGATAGTAGAGAGATAAAGAGGGGGTGAGATTTCAGGAAAAATCTCAATAAGTACATTTATATCTCAACAAAAACATTTCAAGCATACAATTAAATGAATAACAAACAATTATCTATACATTATGTATTATGGGACTCATGACTATACTTATGCACATGCTCATGCTCATGCTATTTCTTTTTCAACTTGTTTTCTTTATTTCTTTCATGTGTTTGCCTGTAACCTCATAAAACAAAACGTTTGAACTTCTTTTCAAAATTCATATTTTCACAAATGCTTTTCATTTTCTCTTATCTTAGGCACCACTTATCATATCATATATGGATTAAAGCTCATCTTTTTCGTCATGACATCTTATTTGGACACACCACAGTTCTTTTATGCACCGTGTGTTCATGCTAGTTACCGTAGCACTTGGTGACCGTATCAAACCTAAGTAGCTACGTTTCACGCCCTTTCGTGCTCTTCATCACTTGGCGATTGATCATTCATCGAGCGACTACAAATTTTTCTGTATCGGTAAGGTAAAAGCCAACACCGTCCTGTATGCACCCACTAGTTTTAGGTGCGACCACGCTTTGGACATCTTTTGGAGCCATACATGATCTGTCGATGGTTCTTTGTTGACCCAAGGGCTTTCACTCGACTTTAGACACTCCTGAGTGAACAAGGAGTTCCACTGGGGCACTATCCCGTCCCAGCCTTTGGGGTTCTGATAAAACTTTAACATTTTTATTTTCTTTTTAAAAAAAACATGTTTGACATAAAATATGGTTTTCGTGCTTCTTGCATGAGACATGAGACTCATATCACTGAACATGTGAAACGTGAGACGAACATACGTGTATTCTATGTCAAATACTTTCACAATTTAAGTACCATATAATTTTACTTCTTTTCTACCTAAAAACACTTATTGGGCCTTACTCACATTTAGGGGTGCTCAGCCTTTTCCTACTAGGGTTGGGCCGAGATCCTCTTTTAGTATTTCCTAGCATTTTCTTCTCCTATTCTTCTTAAAACACTCCAATTTAGCTTCAATAAAATAATTATATATTTCTAAAATCAAAAACATGTCTTGGCCAAACCTAGGATCCTTATGTTTGTTATTTCAATCACTTTTCTTTTCCTCAAGATAGTTCACTCAATTATTCATATGAAACCCAAATATCATACTATTATTTTCCTTTTGTTTTTATACCTCTAATTTCTCCAAATATTCAAAATTTAATCATAACATACAACAATAGTGGAAAAGATAGCTCAACCCCAAAATCCTCAAATTCGAAATACATATATGCACAAATCCAACCTTTTTTCGACTCCAAATCAAAATTTAACAAGCATATATATAACATTATCACTCATCATGTTAATCATACCACACTCTTCCCTTGTATCAACGTATTCAAATCCATAACATAATATAATCTTTTAATCTAGCAAGATACTTAAACTTATACATGTATTTTGCCACCAAATAAACTACACATTTTCTTCAAGCAATATAACCCATATCATCCAATATCCTATAAGTTAACCTAAAAAAACATACATGCATTTTCTTCAATCCACCTCATGTTGATTTCTTTAAAATAACTTGACTAAATCCACCTATCATTTTATATTCTCAAACTTAAAAGAATCATAAACTTAAACATGGATTCCTACCTAACCAAACATGGCATTTTCCAAAGGAGATTCATTTTAGCATACACAAGCAAAGATTCACACAATACAACCAAATTCATTCAAAAGTATACTAAAATTGCTAAGGGTAAGATAAGAATATACTTACAACACTCCTAGTTAGTTTAGATGAAATCTGAAAATATATTAAGCGTTTCATTAGATTAATTTAAGAACATAACATTTTTAAAAGAAAAACTCTTCACAAGAACATGGAGGTGGTGTGTGTTTTTCTTTAGGTTTCTATGCTTGAACTACTTAGAGATTATACTTACCTCTTCCAAAGTAATTTCCTTTCCAAGAACACTTGCTCCTAGCTCCACTAGACTTAGAACTCTTTGATTTAGGAGGTAGAAGAAAGTGAAACAATGGTGAGGGTGTAGAGAATTGCTTAAGGTCGAGAGGTGTGGGGTGGAAGGATAGGTGTGTGTGTGAGCAAGAAAGGAAAAGATCAAGGCAAATAGGCCACTTGGCCAGGGGGTTCCTTCATAGGTCTAGCCGCTCATTTCCCTATACTTTGGTGTGACATTTTGAAAGGTTGATTGACTCTCATCACAAGACTACTCTAAGATCAAATCTAGCCCATGCCTAGGTAGATTTTGTTTTCCACCCTTTTTCCATCTATGGTTGGCGCCCTTCATGGGGACTTTGGCTTCCATTTTCCCTCACATCACTCATCCATCTACTCACCATCACCTCATGTATCAATCCATAGGATTACAAGATCAAATCCTTGGAAAATAGGCAAGCATGGTTTGGCTAGTTCCCCTTTGGTTTCAACCGAAACCTCCTTTCCCCTTCCCATGGTTTCCTCTCTTCTCATGCATCTATCCATCAACTTGTCAAGTCACCACTCTTTTATAAACTCTTACACATGTGTCATATCTCTTCTCACACCAATCTTAAGTGTCCTCTCAACTAGATTTGGAAATTTTTTAGAAAGTCTCCAAATGAGGCTCACAACATGCTTCTCCCGAACCTCTCTTGGTTTTGCTTTTCCTTTCTCCTTTCCTCTCTTTCATGATACTACTCCTAACTTGTCAATTATCTTGTCAACTCATTCTTACATGATCTGCTTTTGATCATTGGCTTGGATTGTGAAAGATTACATAGAGAAGGCCCCAAGGGTTTCGACTATAAGCCTCCACCGAATCCCTTCTTCTCTTCTCTTCCACTTTCTATTTCAACTACAAGTGTCACCTATCTAGATATGGTGTATCCTAGAAAGACTAAAATAAAATATATCTTTATTTTTCCCATGGTATCCTAATGATGGGAAAATCTCATCATGAGTTTTCACAATCTATCTACAAGGCAAACCCACTAGTCAACTCCCAACTACTAGAAATTTTTCACTTTTATTTACTAGTCTTGGATGACTCACTAGGGTTTCTCTGGAGGTGACATGTGCTTCATGTGTGGGTTTTGATGGATCATGGGTCAACTCATGGACTTGTGGGTTTGTGGTTCCTCTCTTGGCCCACTAATTTAAGTTGGGCTCTCAAGACTTCAATCTTAAGCCCAAGCCTTCATCCTCACTTCTCAATATTATTATTATTAATCAAATCAATTACTTAATTAAAATAATAAGAAACGAAAATCTCGGATCGTCACAGCCGACAATGACAAAAGGTTGGGATAAGATCAAGCCATTACATAACTTTTATAAAATGAAGATTACCGACAATGACAAAAAGTTGGGATATAATCAACTAAACAATATTTATAACAAAAATAAAAAATGCGCCCAAAAAAACCAATATAAATATAAAAAAGCTGGGAGATAAAGATATAAAAAACCAAACAAACAGGAGCCCAAAAGCAGAGTCTACTGCACACAAACAAACCAAAGAAATGTTGCATACATACAAACCAATAAAGAAATGAAAATTTTCAAACCTTTGACAATAAAGCTGGGAGACTGAGATTGAGATGGGGTCTTGAGCATAGGAGTGTTGCTGTAGTCATGTAATTTGGGAGTTTTTATTTTAGGGTATTTTGATTTAGGGGTATTTTGGTCAACTCATTAATAAAATAAGTGTCTTTTTATCTATTCTAAAAGTGGACTGTATAGGAATCCAAATAATTGGATTGTACCTAACACTCATCTTTTATGATATGATATGATATAATTAGATTTATTAAGTTTGAGACATTATAAAACAATGAGAAAATGATAAGAAATAAGATGATAAATAGTTTTTATCTAAATTATAATATATATTCTAATATATTTGTAATCATATTTTTAAATATCTCGATTCCTTTTTTGACGCATTGTTACTTTCAAATTTGAAGAACCCACCTTCTTGGTAGGAATCGTCATCAATGACCTCAATGGACAAAATATTAAGTACTTTGTAGAAGATCTCAATTGGATTTGATTCTATTTCCCTGTTTCTAGGAGGCTTCGAATCCATTACTACTTCCTTTTTTCGCTTTGGATTTGTTTATCTATTTATTTGTTTTACTAAAAGTAGATACAAGGTGGATGGTCTAAATATGTTAGATTAATTTTCTATTTTGTTACCAACATGAGCAATTTTTTTGGGAAACATTTTGCAACAACCTATCAATTGATATAAGGCATCAATTAAAAATATCTCATTAGAAATAATTGGATTTGTAATGAAAAATTATAGTTGATATTAACCATATATAGTGAACTAGATAACATACAATTATATAAGTAATGTTGTATATCGAGAAATGCCATATACAATTTTTGAGTATGTGAGTTGCATGCATTTCATTGGGAAAAAAGTATAATACTTCTTTAAAAGTTAATTTCTTTTTAGATTGATTCTAAATTTGTCCACTTTTTTCAGAAATAGTGCACATGACTTATATACTCTAAGATAGAATTGTACAAATCATTTCCCAAATTTTTTTAAATGAAAATTGATTTCATTAATAATCACTCAACCAAGTTCAGAAGTTAATAGCTTGAATGCTAACATGGCATTTTTCTATATCATATAAATTTTTTGATTGATAACATTACAGTAGATTGAACTAAAAGGTGGGCAACATTATTAGCTTTCGTAAACATGTGTGAAGCTTCCCAATTGCAATAACCAAATAGTATATGTCTTGCATCTTTAATGAGAAGACCCCTAGACTCCAGTTAGGAGTCTAACCCCTGAGTTGATCAATGACTTGCTTGGAGTTCTCTTCAAAAATCACATTATTGATGCCTAGTTCTTTACAAAAACTTATTACAATTAACATTCCATGTGCTTCTGCCTCAAAAGCCTTCCATTTAGGGATTTTGATGCTCTTAAAGCTTCAACAACTTGGCCTTGGTGGTCTTTGACCAAAACCCCCACACCTATCTTGCCTGCCTCCAGTCTTAGTGTCGAGTCCCAATTTGCTCTATAAGTGCCTGCTTTTGGTTCTTTTCCAGGGTTGCCCTCTTTGTTTGCTGTCTGTTGTGTCAGTTGCATAGGTGGATTTGATTCTTTATAAAGTTGTAAAGACTTTTGTTCTCTATGGATTAGAGTAGTTAGAATGGATACTCTCCTTACCATGCATTAAATCGTTCCTTCTGGACCAAATTCCTCTAAGGATCACTGCTGCTTGTACAACTTCATTTGGCTTGATAGTTTGGATTAGATAGGACCAAATATTGAAGAAGTTTCACTTTATATTGTCATTTTCTAGATCTTTGTACAAGCCTGATTCCAGACATCCCTAGTTGCACCACATCCTCATAGAACATGTTCAGATGGCTCTGGTTCATATTTACAAAAACAGCATAAGTCACTTTCCAACATCTTCCTCCTCTTTAGGTTAGCTAGGGTATGGAGTCCTTCACTACAAGCCCTCCAAATGAATAGTTTTATAGTAGACAGTCAACTTCCATAAATTTTTTCATACAAATGTATCTAATTGTTTGCTAGATGTTTCTCCTTCTTTTTCAGCTTCAAGGTGTCGGTGGTGATGGTAGCCACTCTTGACATTGTAGATATCATTGTTTGAGGATTGCCATACTAGTTTATTTGCCCTTCCTCCCAGACTTATAAGGATTCCAAACTTTTGGAGAAGGATTAATAAAATTACACAATCTGTCACACCAACAATCACTATCTCTAGTGCATATAACTTTAATATGGAAGGAATCCACCTATTAGTCCAAAAATTTATGGATTGGCCATTCCCCACTCTTCATAACCGTACTAATTTTAGGAGGGACATACCTAAGAAAATACCCCTCCAGGCAAAGGAGGGACCCAAATCTAGTTTTGAATTCAAAAAGTCATCAGAAGGAAAACACTTTTATTTAAGCACTTTGGAGGCAAGAGATAGTGGATCCTGAAGAATTTTCTAACTTTGTTTAGCAAGTAAAGTTATGTTAAAACTTCTAAAATCCCTAAAACTAAGTCTTCCTTCCTCCTTAGTAAAGCTAAGCTTATCCCAAAGGATCCACTGGATTTTAGATGAGTCCCTAAAATCATTTCTTGTATTAATATATATGCCGATCGAAGATGCACAATTATTACATTCCTTAAGAAACATGAATGAAGTTCAACATTCTCCTTTTTCTTCATAAACCAAATATGCTTGATTATGCATGTTAGGAAAAATAATTCAGTCAAACTATTTCATTACTATTCACAAATTATCTTATTACTATTTATAAAATTTTCATCTCATCTCTCACTCCAAGCATGCCCTTAGTTTTACTAACAATATTGTAAGAATATTGATAGTTTTAGGTTTAAGGGATATATGCATTAAAATTGTTGTTTATTTAACAACAGTAGCACATTTGATTGAATATCACCATATTCTATGATTTTTTTCTTGTGGATTAATTCAACTAATGATTGACCTTATACATTTTTATGGAAATAATAAGGAATTTATCCGTACACTATTTCTCGATTCTATATTTGAATATTAATGCCCCCAAAAATCTTTCTTAGTGACTTGATTGATGTAAACAAGTCATAAAGGTAATCAAAAAGTGTATTTAGAATGTATCATCTACATATTATTTCATCTTCTTCACATTTCTTGTGTTCTGTCTTATTTTGTCACTATCGTTGCATTTGGATTTTGGAAGTATTGGCAAGTTTGGACCCAAAACATATCAGATTCTGATCTCATTGCGATTATCACCTTAAAATTGTTGAAAACACTTGAGTGGATATAGTAATTTGAAGAACCAAATGCGGGATTGAGGCATCTAGAAAACTATCTTTAATGTGATAATTTCCATACTAGAAGGAATTCGCTATTGGATTTACAAGCAATTCACCTTTAGGATACAATAAAGCCATCAGTTGCAAATAGAAATTTGAACTTTTTTTTTAATATTTTCTTTACAAAATTGTGTAAGTACCTAAGAAAATGGAAAAAAATTGATTTCTATTAAAAGTAGAAAATATTTAGGATCAAAATTTTAACTTCCTATCTGGTACATGTTGAGTATTGTGGTTGCGCCAATGGCAGAGGGATTAGAGGAACTGTACAAATGACTATCTTTGATGGAAGGGGAAAAAGGGGAAGAAGAGGAAGTTTGAATTGGGGGAGAAGGATTTGGCGGATGCTTTGGCTAGGGGAGAAAAGTATCTGTTTGCCGAATTACTGACTTCCAAACACTATAACAAAGACGCCTTCTGTAATACAATGAGGAAGATCTGGAGAACTAGCCGTAGAGTTTGGTTTCACGAACTAAGTCTTCCTACTTTGTTGATTGAATTTGCAGATGTCACTGATAAAAGGAAAGTATTGAGAGAAGGTCCTTAGTCTTTTGATAAGTTTATGTTATTATTGGGAGAGGTTGATGGTATGTAGCCCATCCATATGGTTCATCTGCACAAAGCGACATTTTGGGTTTATCTTCACGATCTACTAGTTTGCTCATTCTGAGGGGATTGGGTACTTGATTGGTAGCAAGATAAGACTGGTTGATGAAATTGACGTTGATGAGAAGGAATGGCCTGGGGTGAATTCATGAGAGTTCGGGTGGTGGTGGATGTCTCTCAGCCACGACTACATGACAGGAAAGTTAGTTTGGGTGAGGAATGACCTGTCTCGGTTCGTTTCTCATACGAAAGACTCACTGATTATTGCTCTCTATGTGGGAGGATTGGACATCTCCATAAAGAGTGTGCAGAGTGGGTTCCGAAGGAGGGGGCGAAATACTTTTCTTCATTGTCGTATGGGCCATGGCTGAGGGCTGCTAGCTTGGGGGTTGGTCTTAGAGAGATCTAACTAGAGGGGTCGCAACACTGTCGAACCACTAGCGGCACAGATTTACATCAGGAAACCCATGGCACCTGATCCGACATCTTCAACGGTTACTGATTCGAAATTGGCATCTCAACTGCCAGATGATGTGGCAAATAGCAAGCTGAAAAGCCCAAGGAAAGTTCTGTTTCATCAAGGGGTGGTGGTAACTGAAAACTCTCGACAACAAAGGATGATGGAGTAGGTTTAGGGGAAGGATCTTTGGACCTCTAGATTACAACAGAGGGAGCTTTGAAATAATGGGCTTGGGTGAGGATGTGTTGGATTAGCCTATTATGGTTAATAAATCAAAGGTAGTGCTTGAAGATTTGGGTTGGGGAGGAGATGGTTCTACTTGGAATGCTATGATTAAAACTCATGAAGATTCGGGAGACAGAGCTTGTGGGCCAATAGTGGAAACATGATATTGTTCAGACAAGGGCCAAGTTGAATCCAGGTGAGAGTCCTTTGAAGAGTAAGGGTTCTATAACCCAAAAGAGGAAGGTTGCTGATGAGTTTCGTCTTCATGAAGGAACCCTTCTTTTTGATGCTGTGCAAAATTCATCAGTGGAAGAGCTATCTCAGGGTGGCAGTCATAAAGTTTAGAGGAAATCAACAAAGACTAGAGACCAGCCCTGTCAGAAACTATGAAAACACTATCTTGGAATGCTCGTGGGCTTGGGAAGCCATAGAGTATTCGTACACTTCGTAAGTTGATAGCGAAACAAGGTCTCGAGATCACCTTCCTTCAAGAAACTCGATTAAAGGTGAATGAGATAGGAAATTGTAAGTACTTAGTTTTTCTAATTGTATTACTATAAATTGTATGGGTAGGGGGAGGTCTGGCTTTGTTGTGGTTGAATGATGTAAACTTAACTCTTTTGAGTTATTTTGTGCACTATATTGATGTTGTAATTAGGGATGTCGGGGTTGATAAAAGTTGGTATTTTCTCGCTGGTATATACTGGCATCCAGAGGCATTTAGGAGAATTGTTGTATGGGATTTCATTTGATCTTTAACCAATTCTTGAAATGGTCCATAGCTTTTGCTAGGGAACTTTAAGGAAATTCTAGGACAACAAGAGAAGCAAGGGGGTAGACCTTACCCAGAGCCTCAGATTGGGAATATTCGGCAAGTTTTACAGGATTGTGAGTTGCTTGATTTGGGATTTCAAGGGGCAAGATATATGTGGTGTAACTTTCAAGAGGGTGAAGTTAGAATTTATAAGTGGTTGGATAGATGTCTTGCAAATGTTAGTTGGTGTGAAATGTTCCCTTGGCTGATGTTACTCATGGGTCTATTTCCTATTCTGACTATATTCCCATTTGGTTAGAGTTGGAAGGGGTAAGGGAAGAGGGAAGGTGCAAGAAGTTATTCCATTTCTAGGCAATGTAGGCAATGTGGGTGGGGGATGAGGGGTGTCGGAATTTTATTGAGAATTGAGAAGGTTTGTAATGGGGCTAACCAAGGGGATTCAGTGGTTTATTTGATGAAGTTGATTGCTGATTGTGGATGTGAATTATAGAACTGGAATATTCATCACTTTGGTAAAGTGCAAGCTGAGTTGAATACGGCCCAAATGGAGTTGGGCAAATTGAAAATGAATGGTTTTAAAGATGCAACGCAGGAGTTTAATGCAAGGAAGGCAATTCATATGTGGTTATAACGTGATGAGATGATGTGGAAATAGCGTTCGAAGGCTCTTTGACCAGTGGCGGAACTAGGATTTCATTTTAGGGGGAGGCCAAGTAAAGTTAAATAACAGAATATTTTTTGTGTTATTTCTATATAATTCAAGTATCAAATCTTACATATATTAAAAGTTATGAGTTTTTTCAAATAATAGATTATGATTGTTTACATGTTCTATACTGGCATGTGCTTGTTAAAATATATATAATTTATATTCTGACTGTTGCATTCTTTACTTGAAATATGTATATACTATTAATCTGTTTTAAGATTTGTTAATATGTATATACATACTATATATGTTTATATTTATATGCTCCAAGTTTTTGAAATTATAATAAACTTTAAGATATGTAAATTCCAAGTTTTTAAATTGAATTTATAAGTAATTACTCTATAAGATTAAAATAATTTTATAAAAGGGGGCAAGATAACTTTTTAGAGAGTGAACCAATATAAGATGATATTAATATTATCTATTAAATTATAAAAAAATTAATATGTATTATTTTCTCAAATTTAACGTATATTATAATTAATATGTATTAAACTACAAAAAAAATCAATAAGCCTAATAAGGGGCAGGGGGGCCATGGCCTACACCCGCTGCCTTACCCCAAGATCAAAATGTTAGTGCAAGTAGGGGTGGGCAGTAAGTACCTGCACTCGCTACCCTGCCCATCATCCACCCTGCCCTAGTGTGGCGAGGCATATTATTACCCTGTCCTGCAGGTGGGAAGGGTCGTGGTGAGGTAGATTACCTTGTCCCACAGGCGGGGTACGGAGCCCTCCCGCCCGCATTCTATACCTAAGGCACTGGTGGGGGTGATATATGGTGAACCCCGTCCCGCAAATACCCCGCCCTCGCCTTTATTATATATATTAATATATATAATATATTCTACATGTTTTTAAAAAAAAAACAGATGAACCAAAACAATGCCGTTTTGGTTCACCTATTTTTTAAATATTTATTTAGTATATAAAACAACATCGTTTTATATACTAACTTAAAACCCCCTTTCTTGAAGTCACACACTCTCTCTTTTCTCCCTCACTCCACTTTCCAAATCCCAAATTTCCCCTAACTTGCGAACCCTAGCCTTTCTCAGCCCCATGATCTCAGCGTTGTCGCAGGAGTTCTTCGCATCTCTTTGTTGTCATCTTGCTATCTCATTGTCGTCATAATCTCACCGACTCACCGCAACCCAATCTCCACATTTCTTGTTGAAGGTAAATCACTAAATCATCATTTTTTTTAATTTATAAAAATAGAGTATAAGATGATTAATGGAGACTGAGGATGAGATTGTGAATTGTGTGCTGTGAAGATTGATTGTGCATGTGTGTGATGGATTGTGATTGAATATTTGAAATTTGGATTGTGATACTCTGCTTTTGTCTGATTTTTTCACTCAAATATTTTATTCAAACTTAGATAAATGTTTTATTATTGTGGGCGAGTCAGATTTTTTTTAATCTCTCACATTAATCATTGTCTGATGTGTACAACTTATTAATATAAGAGTAAAGAAAGAAAACCTGTGCATAAGCACGAACAATCTTGTATCCTGAGTTTTTGCAATACATCCAGGGGGCAAGTTTCACCACAGTAGCATATATCATGATTGTGCACATCCTTATTATTTGATTTGAGGACGTCTTTAGAATTTTTGTCTTCAACTAGTTGTTCTACAGATTGGATCAATATCTGAAAGCCTGTAAGAAAATGTAAAGGTGTGAAAATGTCAACTTAAAAGGACTACGTTGGAGCAGTTGTATATAACTAAGGAAACATCTTATAATTTCATCATGAAATTTAATTGTAGAAAGAACAAGCTCTTCGAATATATGTTATTATCAAAAATTACGGTATTTTTTTATGAGTAGAACACTACAATATCCAAGTGTCAAGATGCAAACATTTGCAAGTTATCATTGGAAAGCTCAATGAAAGAGAAAGAACATTAGAAGCTTTTGAATCGGACAATGGTTAATGTGAGAGATTAAACTTTCTACTTCAGCTTAGTAACTTTCTCTTTTCGATAAGACTTAAAATAATTGCATACTTGCATAATAAATAATTAGTTTTTGCACACTAACAAAAGGTTTGCATTTTGCAAAGTATTTAAAATAATTGCATAATTAGTTTCTTGTTTATAATTGTTAGTACTTGATTATTATTTGTTTGCGATAATTTCATATTTGTTATTTGGTTGAGTGAATGGAAAACCCAACAGATTCTAGTGTGAGCTCCCCTATTGAGGCCTTGGGTACCCCTAATCCTAATCCTAACCCTAACCCTACCACAACTGCTAGCCCTAACCCATCACCTTGCACCGCCTCCAAGTTAAACAAGAAAGTCTCATCCATAACTTGGTCTCATGTCACCAAGATAAAGAAGGGTGAACTAAATGACCAAAAAGTCAAGTGTAACTACTTTGACAAAATTTATGGATGTCATTACAAGAGACATGAAACTTCACAAGTAAATTTGCACTTGAAGAAGCAATTCAAGAAAAGTCCAATTCTGAAATCATTGGTAGAAAAAAGCCAATCTAAGATTGAAGTTGGATTTGAAAAAATGGCCAATGGGAGTAGTAATGAGTTGGCATTAAAAGGGTACACAAAGTATGATCCTAACAAAGTTAAAACACACCTAGCTTGCATAGTCGTTATGGCTGAGATGGCTTTTCAAGTTGTGGATGAAAAAGGATACCAAGCCTATTATAAGTATTTGGAACCAAAATTTAATATTCTTTCCTACTACACGATGGCAAAGGATGTAAAAAAATTTTATTGCTCAGTAAAAGAAAAGTTTAGGATGTATTGGCGAGTCAGTTTGTTTGCCTCACCATTGATTGTTGGATTTCCACTCAAAATATTAATTATATGTCTTTGACTATGCATTTTATTGATGGTGATTGGACATTGCATAAGAAAATTTTCAAATTTTGTCAAACTACTGATTATAAAGGCGAGACAATAGGGAGAGGATTAGAGGCCATTATAAAAGAGTGGGGATTGACACGGGTTTTAACATGCACAATTGATAATTTCAGGGCTAATAATGTCACAATGGGACATTTTAAGACTTTTCTTAATGTTATGAATATAATGATCTTGTGTGGTGATTATTTACATGTGCGGTGTGCGGCACATATTCTCAATCTTATTGTGGGTGATGGTTTGAAAAAACTTGATGACTCAATTGTTCGAGTCAAGACTGTTGTGACATGGGCGAGATCTTCTTCTGAGAGATTGGAGAAGTTCAAGGTTGCTGTGAGGACTGCGGGCATAACATGTAAGAAAGGTCTTTACACTGATTTGTCTACAAGGTATAAATAAATATTTTTTATGTTAGAGGCAGCCCAAGAGTATAAGTTAGCATTTGATGCATTGAGTAATGAAGACATAAAATATGTAAAATATTTTGATGAAGCATTAGGGAAGCTTATGTCTAATGATTGAGAGGTTGTATATACTTTTGTAGAGTTTTTGAAGCTTTTTTATGAGATTATGAAAATTTTATCTGATTCTTTGTATCCCATATCCCATCCTTTTTGTTTAAATATATAAGGTAAAAAAATAATTGGATGCCATTGTTGCGGGTCATAATACCAAGCTATAGGAGATGACATTGATGATGAGGACGGAATACAATAAGTATTGGGGGGTATTTTGATATAGCTAATATATTGTTATATATAGCCGTTATCCTTAATCTCTGGTTTCAAGTGGATGGCATGGTATATGGATTGGGTATTGCCTACAGGCAAGTATGGGCGGAGCATATTGTATCTCGGGTTCGAGAAACTCTTGATATATTATTTGATGAGTTTATTATCATGTGAATTGGTAGTATTGCAGCACCTACACTTACCCTATGTTAGTTGCAAATGTCAGACCGAGAAAAAAATGTAAAATGGATTGATGTGACAGGATATAGGCGAACCTCTTACGTTCATCTGCAGATGCTCAGTTAGAGATAGATAGAGGCAAACCCCATGTACCCCGTACTTGCACAGATAGCTTGCAATACTTTTGCCATCCAGATCAATAGCGTAGTCTCAGAGTCGGCTTTTAGCACCGGAGGGTGTGTATTAGATCTGTTTCGGAGCTGATTAGATCCTATCACTATAGAGTCTTTACTTTGCACACGGAATTGAATCATGGACAGTCTAATTCATGTTTAAAATATAATTGATTATGATCCAGTCGAGATTAGGGAGGAGTGTGTTGATTAACCTAGATTTGGTAAATTGTCACTTGAAATCAATTTACATTGTTTTAATTTATGTAATTAAATATTAATTGAAGTTAATTTTACATTTAATTTTTGTAGCGACGCCAACACCTGGGACGATGTCTACGGCTACCTTCGTTGTAGTGTGACTATGTCTTTATCTTAAATCCACCATCACCATGGTTTGTACTTTGCACAATTTGTCCCTTAATTGTTTTTTGGGTTTATAATTTTATAATATTTGTAATTTTAGTATCTAATTATTTGTTCATGATTTTGACATTTTGTAACTTTTATATTCTCATTGTGTATGTCAAAACTTAAATCCTTCTATGCTCATCTTCCAACTGAATGAGCCAATATAATCTTGTTTAGTACTCATAATATTTTGTATTTTTTCCATAATTATAATTTATAACTTTATATTCATTATTCTAATTTGTTTTATTTTTAACTTATTATTACTGCAAGTTTTATCATCATGATTCTCACAACAGTCAACAACTCTTAAGTTCAAAACTTCAATGTTATGATTTTGTTAGTTTAGAAGTAGTAGTTGTATTGTAATGTTAACACTTAATAGTTAATAGCACAAGTAGTAGAATTTATTATTTTCAGATTTATTGATAATTTTGTATTTCTGTAATAGTTTATTAGTTGTCTATGCCTTAATTTGTATTATTATAATTTTGTAATAGTTTAGTCATAGTACTTACACTTTAGTGATGGTTATTATTTAGTACTTTTTTTATGGCAAACGTAATCTTCAATAATAAAAGCAAAAGATTACATAACACGGTCTACCCATAAAACATCCGATATAAAACTAGGGTATGTACCAGTCCACATTACAATCGTTTGGACTTGCCAAGCAAACCAAGTCAGCTTATAAGCTATCAAGTTTCCAAGACGCCCGACATGCTTCACTTTCCTGCTATTGAAACGGGAAAGTAGAGATTGAGTCTCTTTTACAATATTTTTTAGGCATAACCAGGGTTCCCTACTTTGTTAAGCTGATTAACCATTAAAAGAGAATCACTCTCGATAATAATGTCTTGCACATTGAAGGGAAGGCAAAGCACTTTTTCGTAACATGGCAATGAGTTCAATCTCTGTAGGGTCCTGGACTACTATTTTCGTAATGCTAGATGCCATGAGAACTAAGCCATACTCGTCACGGAGGATCACCCCTACTCCGACATTTTGTTGGTTTGAAAACATAGCGCCTTCAGAATTCAACTTAAGGAACCTAGTGGAAGGTTTGCACCATCCCGTTTTATGTTTGGGCACTGTTTCCTGAGATGGTAGTCCTTGTTGATGAGCATTGAGGAGTGACCAAGCATGGTTCAAAGCCTGGGTCGGTGAGGGACCTTTGTTTTCATGCATCCACTAACATCTTCGATTCCAGAAGCCCCACACTACCATAGTAAACAGCTCCATATCATGCTTCTTATCATAAAAGAAATCCATTGGGCTATGCTTTCGAATGATCCCATGTCATCTGGGAGGGGTGATAAAGCCACCCCCAAATTCTCTAAGTCTCAAGAATTTATGCCAAGCTTTAAGTAGGAGGGGACATAATACTAGTGCATGCGTTGAATTTTCTGAGCCGTGGTGGTAGAATGGGTAGAGTGCTTCCAATGGTACCTTCTTCACCTATAAGTTCCATCTGGTGGGGAGGCTTTCATGATATGCACGCCACATAAAAACTTTCACTCTGTGATTTAGTTGCTATATCCCTTTCCAAATCTCTATGTTTTATCTTTAGAGTGAAATTTCGCCAATGTTTTGTCTCGCACATATGAATTGGTAGCTTGATTTAACCAAGTAATTCCCATCTGAAGCTTCACCCACGTTTGTTTATCTGGCCTTGCTTCTTCAATAAGGTGTAACTAAGGGTGTCAAAATGTGTTATTGTGTCGTGTCAATGCATGTACATTACACTTGGAGGGTCAACATGAACATAACCCGTTAAGAAGTTCGTGTCAGAAATCTCGACACTAACACGACCTTTTAAGACAACGTGTTGACACGACATGACCCGTTAAGACACGTTAGTCGATACAATAAATTTATATAACACGACACGATCCAACATGTTCCAACCCGTTGACACGTTTTGACCTGTTTGTAAAATTTATTTTACACAAGCATTAAATATAAATGATAGCTATAAATAAACATAAAATATTAAAATACACTACAAATATGTTGCACAATCACACAACCATAATCCAAACATTGTAAAAAATTAAAATTACATCCCAAATATAAATTATATAATAAACAACACATTGTTCTAATATATTAATTTTACAATCCCAAATACAATAAAAACACATAATTAAACTAATTTAATTTAGAACTTATAGAATGAGGTGGAACATCGTCATTGTTCTTGTTGATGTCCAATTCTATTACATCTTTGATCATCTCCTCCAAGTCAGAATCTTCTTGTATTTCTATAAAAGAAAAAAAAAAACATCAATAAAGTTCAATTATTAAACATTTCTTCTACAAGTTGACAATGCAAAAAAAAAATGTGTAGGTAACTGAATTATTCAACCAAGTTCACAAACAACAATATATAAAGATCTCATGAGAGCAACTATAATATAACTAACTACAAAACCAACTATAAAAAAATATGAGCACAACATAATTTCAAAATCTTACCTTGCTCATCGCCATATAACCAATCTCTTGTACAGACTAATACTTCAATAACATCTGCTTTTAGTGCACTTCAAAACTAATCAATGATACGCCCACCAACACTAAAAGTAGATTCGGATGCAACTGTAGAAATGGGAACACTCAAAATATCACGAGCCATTTTGGCAAGATCAGAATAACAAAATTCATTTCCTTTCCAAAAGGAAAGAATGACAATTTTTGCATATATATCTACCCTAGGTTCATCCAAATAAAGATCCACTTGACTTCTTTGCAAATGGATATTAGGTTCATCATGTTCAAATGTATCAAATTCTTGCATAAAAAAGATAACTAAAACTATTTCTTAATGATATGTGTGCTAAAACAACAATATAATTTAAATCATTAAACAAAAATAAATCAGATATTACCTTAAATACTCTTTTATTACCAGTTAACTCCCTTGCTCTTTTACTAACAGTGCTTCTAGAATTCATGGTAGAAGTAGAACACTTAGTAGAAGAAGATATTCCATAAAAAGAGATGTCATTTTGATCTGAATATTTTGAAACTCTAAGGAACAATCTCCGTAAATCTTTTTATAAGAAAAATTAATAAAAGAAAGCTTGTATCGAGGATCCAATACAACTGCTATGGCCAACAACACATTGAACTCAAACCAATATTTCTCAAACTTTGTAAGCATTTTCTTAGCCATCTGTTTCATGTACTCATCATCACCTATAGAGTACTCCTTCAAATTATAATAAATCAGAAACACTGATGGAAAGTACAAATTGGCAGTAAGGTATTTGGTCCTAGAGAAGTCTAAAGTGCCGTCATAAAAAGAACTCAATAAATCTTTAATCTTCTCCACTTGTTCCCACTCAGGTGTTGATGGACAATGTTTAAAGTTAGAATCAGTCAATGCCAAATGGTCAAAGGCATTCCAATAGTAAAGAGCATTATCCAGCATAAGATAAGTAGAATTCCATCTAGTAGGGACATCCTGTCTCAACCCTTTTTTGCTATCTAAAGACATTTGATTTGTTGAAACTAAAAATTTCACTTTCCTTGTTTGTGATCCTTTGACATTCTTTACACTTTCACAAATTTTATGGATAGCATCTTCAATCTCTTTTAACCCATCTTGTATTACCAAATTTAAAATATGAGCATAAGAACGAAGATGAAAGAAATCACCTTGACAAACAAGAGCTTCCTTAATATTCAATTGAGTTTTAAACAACTCTACTGAGACATTATCAGAAGAAGCATTGTCTAAAATCAATGTAAAAATCTTGTTCTCAATTCCCCACTCATATAGTAAATTATAAATTTTTTCAGATAAAGATATGCCATTATGTGGTGGTGGCATATAAGAGAAGTTCAAAACCCTTTTCTGTAGAGCCCATTTCTTATCCAAAAAATGTACTGTAATGCACATATAACTATCAGTGGTTATAGAAGTCCACAAGTCAGATGTCAGACTAATTCTACCAGGAGAATCATTTAACATGCATTTAATCCTATTTTTTTTCTTGTTGATACATCTTAACCAAATATGCCTTGGCAGTATTCCTAGAAATAATTGGAACATTTGGGTACAAATATTGTAATAAAGATCTCACCCCCGAATATGCAACAAATCGAAAAGGCAAGTCATGCTTGACAATAGCGGCTACCAAAATTTCTCTATATTCTTCAGGGTTAAATTTAGGATTACTTAATGACATAGCTCCACTATTTTGCCCCGAAATCATTTGACCAACATCTCGTGAACTTCTCCTAGGGCATACGTCAATGTGACGCTTCATATTTTCGGTTCTGTTTTTGCTCGCTGCAATGTACGTAACTCCACATAGCTTGCATCTAACTCGTGGTTTCTTATCCTTAAAATCTCTGAATTAGGAACCATTTCAAAAGTATTCCACACGAATGACTGTTTCCTTCATTTTGCTTTAGCGTCCGTAGTTTGAAAACTTTCACCTTCAACTTTAACTTCAAACTAGTCCAAATCAATAAAGTCATTATTTTCACCTTCTGCCTCAGTCATCTGACAACAAACAACAAGAACAAATGGGTCATATGCTAATCAATGATTCAATACCCTCTACAAAAGACTAATCTATGGAAATCAAAATTGATCCATAAATCAAATTATGAGATTGACAAATAACAGTTATGCTGCTAATCTATGGTAATCAAAGCTGGATGAAGTACCTTACCTCAATGGATGTGTCTTCTTCAAGCAAAAAAATACAAGTTCTAACAAAAAAAAACAAAAACAAAAACAAAAACAAAAGCTATTATAATAAAAAAGAAACACCACAAATGTTTATATTAAGCAGAAACAAAAGCTATTGTACCTTAGTGGCAAGAATATGCTAAAATACTCAGTGGCAAAAATCTGTTAAAATACTTCTATCAATATGGTAAATGGTTATTTTTGTGATGTTTGCTTATCTAGACAACTGAAAACCCTCAACCAGCCTGCTTCATTTCAATGATATATACTGATCGATTCAGAAAGTAGCCATTGAATTCAACTATTGGATAAGAAGAAAAATGTCCATGATCTGCAAAACAGAATACCAGTTGAGTGATCAGTCTAATCCATTAAAAGAGAAAAAGGAAAAATAGAAATGGTCAAAATTAGCCTTAAAAGTTTAAGCTATAAAAAAGTGGGACAACATTGTAGATTAATCATACCCATAACAACATTCTCATGGGTAATAATTACTAAAATAACAAGAATAGAACCAAGAAAATAACAAGAATACTATTAGCAGATTTTATTGTTACTTCATCTTCTGAAAATATTAATCTGGTTGGTTTGAAGTGTCTAATTTACCTTGGTGGAGGATACGTCCAAATAACATGATGCTGCACGTTCTGAGAATATGGTCATGACTCTTGATAGCATTGGCTTCAACCGCATCACCTAAATAAGGATTTGTAAGTGAATGGGCCACATACATCTGTTTGAGCCAATATTTCAAGCTAGCTTCACAAATTAGAATGTAGGTAATGGCTAAGGTCCAGATTATTTACCTAAAGGTGTAGATGTAGCATGGGCATTTATATAATCAACCTGATTAGGATGAAGATCGGACTGCAAGTCATCAAAAAGCAAGATCATCATAACAAACAGCAATGATATTTTTTTTCCTCTTTTTTTCTTTTTTTTATTAGTAACAAACAGAAATGATCTTTTTGCATGCTCACATAAAAATTAACTTAAAAGAAAACATATTGTTGAGCATATCTACCAGATCAACCCATAGCAAACCATTTTCAAGTGTGAAGCTTTTTTTTTTTTTTTAATGGTAATGAAAATTCAAGTGTGAAGCTAGGAAGACAACAAAATGAAAATAGTGAAACAGCAATGAAGTTGCATGCAAAATAATTCAGCCCTGCACCATTATCGCCAAATATACAGTCTTAAATTTCTGTTCTCATGTGAAATCTATCACCCAAGATTTGGAAAATTAAAGCTGAAAATCAGTCTTAAATTACCCTAGACAGAGAGAAATAGAGACTGAAAAATTGAAAATCACAAACCAATGAGAAGGAATTAATCCATTAAGATAAATGAAAAATTGGGAAAATGAAATGAAGGAAAAAAACCTTGGTCCCAGCAGGCCCCCCTCTCCATAAGGGGGTCTTCGATGCTTCATGGTCTTGCAATCGGAGCAGCGTTGCAACACTTCTTGTTTTCAGCCATTATAGCCTCTGACAATGATTCTTGAACCATAACCAACAATGGTTTCATAAATGCATACAAAAGAAATTTTGAAATAAAACTAGAGTAAAACATCGAAAAAAACTAGATCAGTTGTGCCGACGTGAGAAGAATGAGGGGTCGAGCTGTTGAGGTACAGTTTTGCCGCTGCTTGGGCTGTCGACGGCGATGAGATGTCGAGAAAGGGGAGGCATTCGTGAGAATGAGAGAGTCAAGCATGGGGCCGTGGGCTGGAGCCTGGGCACTAGGAGTAGGGTCTGGTCGTTTGTTCGTGAGAAGGGGGTGGATTTGAAATTTTGAAGTTTGAAGTTTGAAGAAATGGGAGAGACGGCGTCACGGGCCACGACACCAAAGTTAGGGTTTTTAGTTCTAGGTATTTTTTGAAATTAAGGGTATAAAAGTAATTTTATTTTTTAACGGGTCATAATGGGTTTGACCCGTTATAACCTGTTATGAAATTGTGTCTTAATGGGTCGACACGATTTGACACGAAACCTATTAAGATTAAACACTAACCCATTTTTTTCATGTCGTGCTAACGTGTCGTGTTACAAATTGCCACCCCTAGATGTAACTTGATAGTTCCATTTATGATTTGGGGTTGAAATAGAGTGCAGAGCATGTCCCAATCCCATCCTCTTATAACGGGATCAACAAGTTCCTTTACCTTGAGCACTAGTGAAGCCTGTTGGCTAAGAATAGAAGCAATAGGCTTGATCCCTGAGATCCAATAGTCCTCCCATATATTTATTGACTTGCCATTTCCCACTCGCCACAAGCAGCCATCTTTCAATACCTTGGCAACCTCCCAAATGCCCTCCATGCATAGGAGGGATTGTGGCCATCCTTCACTTGAAACAAGCTCATATGTGGGAAATACCTTGCTTTGTACAGTTAAGACGATAAGGAAGAAGGCTTTTGGAGCATGCCCCATCCCTATTTCACTATCAATGCCAAATTAAAAGCTTGAAGATCCTTAAAACCCAAGCCTCCCTCCGACATAGGGGTGCACATTTTGGATCAACTCATCCAATGAATTTTGCGTTCCTCTGCCTTCTTCCCCCAGTAGAAACAGGCCATTAATTGCTCCAACTCGTGACATAAGGATGCAGGAAGTTTGAAGCAACTCACGGTGAATGTAAGGATTGATAAGGCCACGACTTTGATAAGAACTTCCTTTCCACCTTGGGATAGTAGTTTCTCCTTCCACCCTTGTAGTTTGGACCACACTTTGCGCTTTATACCAGAGAAGCATTCCTTTTTTGCTTAGACGAACATGGCCAAAAGGCCCAAATATTTATCATAGCCGCTTGTATTGTGTACACCCCAAAAGTCTCAAGTCCTTTATTGCAGCGCCACTTCCACATTCTTGCTGAATATCAATGCCGATTTCTCCCTATTAACTACCTATCCTGATGAATGCTCATAGACCTTAAGCAGGCTTTGGATCTTAACACATTCATGGATCAAGGCCTTATCAAATAGAACACTGTCATAGGCAAACGTGAGAGATTAAGGCGAGGGGCTTCCCAAAAAACTTTCACTCTTACAAGGAGATAAAGCCCTCGATACACATGAGGAACAGGTAAGGTAGCAAGGGGTCACCTTACCTCAACTCTCGAGTTGGGATGATATGGCCTATAGAAGTCCCGTTGATAAGTATTGAATAAGAGACAGACCAGATGTAATTCATCTCTAGTCGTACTCATTTTTCGTCAAAGCCCTAACAAAGCATAATCATCTCGAGGAAAGGTCATTCAACCTGATCGTAAGTCTTGCTCATGTCCAGTTTTAATGACATGAAGCCATACTTGCCTTGCTGCTTGTTCTAGAGAAAGTGAACTATTTCATGGGCGAAAAGTATGTTATTTGTGATTAGGCGACTTGGGATAAAAGCACCCTATAATTCGAATATAATTTGAGGGAGGAAGTTCTTGAGCCATTTGCAATCACTTTTGCCATTAGTTAGATACACTAGGTAAGTTGGAAGATCCACTGGGTAAGTTGGAAGAAACTTTGTGAACCAAAAGCAAATGGAGGAATGGATTTTAAGGATCTACGAGATTTTAATTTGGTACTCTTAGCTAAAAGGGTGGTGTGTGATGCATGGGGAATGTTCCATCTTCATCATCGAACCCTCAAAGTGAAGTATTTTGCAAGAACCAACTTCTTGGATTCTAAGTTGGGTCGGAATCCATCATATACGTGGATGGGGATTTGGGAAGCAAAATATTTATTAAAGAATGGAAGCCCATGAAGGATAGGGAATGGAAAGAATGTGAGAATGTGGTAGGATAATTGGGTTCCATGTATTAACTTAGATTTGTCTGATTTTGCCACTTCAGCTGATACAAATGGAGATGGGAATGATGCTATTGAGGTTCCTTTGGATCGAGATACAAGGTGGTGGGATGTAGATAAGGTCAATCTCTCTTCACTCCAAATATATCAGCTATAATCCTGAAAATTCCAATTTTCCCAGAGGAACAAAGTGATAAATTGATTTGGGGGGTTGATAGGAGTAGAAAATCCAGTGTGAAAACTACTTATCGTTGGCTGCAGGAACACAAGCACATGGATGAAGGTGAGTCTTCTGCTACTATGGTTCAGAGGGATTTGTGGGATGCAATCTGGAAAATGAAGGTTTAGCATCGAGTTAAAGTCTTTTCATGGCAAGCTTGCTTAGAGGGTCTCCCAACAACTTCTAATTTAAGGAAGAAAAGAGTAGATGTGGGTCTGAGTTGCTGCTTTTGGATTCGAATCTAGAGGACAGTCCACATGTTTTATTAACTTGTCAAAGTTTTGCATTCTTATGCCTTCTTATTTGCCTGTAACTACTAAAATAAACATGTCTCAATATGTTTTCAAGGTAGCTGTATAATGAAGAATCTGGGAGGGATATCTTCACTGGAATCTTTCTTTGTCATTACTTCGGGGCTATGGCTTGGAAGGAATAAAAAGATTCATGCGGCAGAGAACCTTGATACTAGAAATGTCATAGATCATGCTTAATTGGGTACAAGTTATTTGGATAAATAAAGCTCCAACCTGCTATAGCAGTAAAGAAATTTTGCAAGTGGCAGCCTCCTTCAAATAACTACATGAAACTTAACGTTGGTGGGGCAACTTTTCATAACCTACATCAAGCTGGTGTTGGTGTGGTTTTGAGAGATACTTAGGGTCATGTTTTACTAGCTGCTATAAACTCGAATGGGAAGTGGAGCTTCCAAAAATGATCGAGTTCCTAGCAGTTTTACAAGGCTTACAATTGATTGCTCTCATATAGGAATCACTCATTTGATGGTAGAGATTGATTGTTTGTTGGTTGCTCATGAACTCACTGAAGATGGTGCAGATTAGTCACCTTGGGGAGCTATAATTCATGAAATTTGGGGCTTGGTGTCCAAGTTTGTGGATGTTAAAATTATTCATGTCAGTAGGCTAAGCAATGAGGTGGCTCATGGCCTTGTACGACATGTTTGTGTATTTGATCCCATCCAACTATGGTGGGATGGATTTCTAAACTATATCTCTCAAGCCATATGGCTTGATGGTCGTCTGTAAATCTCATTTTCGTTTAATGGAATGGTTAAGTTTATCAAAAAAAAAAAACTAAGAAAATGGGATAATAAAATGTTTAAACACTTGGGTCTCATCCACTATTTATAGAAAATGAAGTGACACTTTGTAAAATATCACAACTATTAACTTGTGACTTTTCAAGTAACAATTACTAGTTTAAAAGACATGATATTCATATAAAAATCAGGAGGCATGCCTATTGTCCAGTCATCGGTCCCGCATCTCCCTTGATGAAGAGAGGGTACTAGTTTGAGTCTCCTCAATGGTACTACCTTTTTGTGATTTAACTTTTTGTGATTCAATTTTGAAGAATTGCACCTATTCAAATGTCTATTCGCCTTAAGTGTTGCAACCATTTAGCCCAATTATCATCTCCCTTGGCCCTTCCTAGAATAGACACTTGAATATGTGCAATGCTTCAAAATTTATTCACAACAAAGTAGTACCATCGAGGAACTTGAACCAATGCCCTCCATTCACCAAGAGAAGCACCTAACCACTTGGCTAAGCATGTATCTTCATCTTTATATGAGTCATCATGTGCTATAAGAACACTTGGTTAGGTATGCCTCCCAATCTTTGTATATTATGTCCTTTAAACTAGTAACTACTAGTTAAAAAGTCACAATTTAAAAGTTATCTTTTACGGGTATCACTTCATTTTCTATTAATAGAGGACGAGACTTGTTGAGATAAACATGTTATCAAAAGACTAATCTGAAGTATGACACAGTAAAAACAAACAAAAGAAATAACGCAATCACACAAACCAACATCAACATTTAAGTGGTTTGGCTCAGTGTAAGTCTATGTCTCCTAGTGGGGTCGATCTCAACGAGCTCAGTAGAATAAATGTGGAGTATAAGAGATTAATTAAAAAACGAGTTATGCTACACAGAAGCCTTACACCAAACTCACTAGAGTTTCTTAAGTGTAAAATTGTAGAATTATTAGGAGTTTAATTTGTATGTTGATCTGTCTGCGTGATTAGAGGGCTGAAATTAAGGAGATCTATAGCTAAATAGATCAGTTTTTTTGTTTCCATATTTGTAGGGATTCTGGTAGCTTGTTACCAAATCCATAAATATTTATTTCCTATTTTATTGCTTTCTGTTTTAGATAGGTTTAATCCTTTTCTAGGTAAGTTGTATATATCCCTAGAAATTAGGTGTATCGGCCTCTATATAGAGGGATCATGTAACTCGTTTTTGAGAGACAAAAAATTATGAAGTATTCCTCTACTTTCAGCATGGTATCAGAGCATTCTCTGAACCCTAATTCCCTCATATGAACAAATACGGGAGAAGTGACTCAACTACTTCCGTGTCCCACATCACCTCCAACAAGGAAGCCATGGCTTCCAGTAACAGCAGTGGAGATAGTAATCTCATGCCCATTAAAGGACACAAACTGAATGGGAACAACTATCTCCAATGGTCCCACTCCGTAATGATGTTCATATGCGGAAAAGGAAAGGATGATTATCTCAATGGAGTGACTGCCAAGCCAAACAAGAATGATGAGAAATTCAAAATCTGGAATTCCGAGAACAACATGGTCATGTCATGGCTCATTAATTCCATGACAAATGAAATCGAAGAAAACTTTCTCCTCTACGGAACAGCAAAGGAAATTTGGGAGGCTGCCAAGGAAACATACTCCAACAATGAGAATACATCTGAACTGTTTGAAGTGGAGAGTGTTCTCCATGACTTTTGCCCAGGAGATTTAACAGTAACCTAGTACTTCAACACCCTCAACCGCTATTGGCAACAACTGGACTTGTTCGAGGAGCACAATTGGAGCTGTCCAAATGATGGAATCAGGTATAGACAGATCATTGAACGAAAGAGAATATATAAATTTCTGATTGGATTAAATAAGAATCTTGATGAAGTAAGAGGAAGAATCTTGGGATCCAAACCTCTACCTAATATCCAGGAGGCTTTTTCTGAAGTCCGGAGAGAGGAGAGTCGAAATAAAATCATGATGGGCTCTCAAGAATTAGTGACAAATCTTGAGAGCTCAGCCCTTACAGTTAGAGGGAACTACTACAACACCAATGACACCAAACCAAAGAAAGGACGCCCATGGTGCGATCACTGCCGCCGTCCTGGTCACACCAAGTACACTTGCTGGAAAATCTATGGCAAACCAGCAGATTGGAGGTCTTCCTAGCATGCCAATGACAAAGAGGGACGGGGAAATCTTGTTTCAGTGGATGACAAACATGCACCCGAACCCACTCCATTCAGCAAGGAACAACTAGACATTCTACAGAAATTGTTCAACCAGTCATTGCCTGCCCAAACCTCCACTGTGGTTGGTACAGGGTCCTTAGCCCAAAAAGGTAATTTTTAAGTGCTCTCACTGTTAAAAAGGAGATGCCAAATTCATGGATTATAGATTCTGGAGCTTCAGACCATATGATTGGAAATGAGAACCTATTTTCCACTTACAGCCCATGTGATAAGCACTTAGTTGTCAGGATAGCCGATGGTTCACTCTAAAAAATGGTTGGCACAGGTTCTATCAAAGTATCAGAAAATATCACACTTGAATCAGTTCTCCTTGTGCCAAATTTGAATTGCAATTTATTGTCCATTAGTAAACTCACTCGAGATCTGAATTGTGTAGCTAAATTTGGTTCAAACATGTGTGAATTTCAGGTCTTGGACTCGGGGAAGATGATTGGCAGTGCTAAAATGTGCTCGGGGCTCTATTTTCTCGAGATTACACATCCTCCTCAAGGCTCAACTCATCAGTCCGATTGTCTAGTGTCTAGGAGTCCAACTTCTTTTTCTGTCAGTTGTTCTAATAATGATAGTGCAATTATGTTGTGGCACTATAGATTAGGTCATCCGAATTTCTTGTATCTTGAGAAGCTATTTCCTTCCCTATTTCATAATAAAAATCCTAATGAGTTTCAGTGTGAAATCTGTCAATTCTCTAAACATGTTCGTAGTTCTTACCCCAACCAATCCTATAAAGCATCCCAACCCTTTTCAATGATCCACAGTGATGTTTGGAGGCCATCTAAACTCAAAAATGTGACTGGTTCCCGTTGGTTTATTACATTTATTGATGATCACACTAGGCTTACATGGGTATTTCTCATGAAAGAAAAATCAGAGGCAGGTCAAATTTTCAAAAAATTCAACACCATGATACAAACTCAATTCCAAATGAAAATCCACGTTCTGAAAACTGACAATGCCAAAGAATATTTCAAATCCATTCTCAATAATTATCTCTTGACTCACGGGGTCATTCATCAAAGCTCATGTGTCAACACCCCTTAACAAAATGGAATCGCTGAAAGGAAAAATCGGCACCTTCTAGATGTTGCAAGATCTCTTACGTTTTCTACTCAAGTACCAAAACAATTTTGGGGTGAAGCTATACTCACTGCGGCATACCTCATAAACCGGATGCCATCCAGGATTCTCAACTTTAAAACTCCCTGTCAAATCCTACGTCAGTTTTTCCCAAATAATCGTCTCATCTCCACTATTCCCTTCAAGGTTTTCGGTTGTTCAGCCTTTGTTCATATCCATCAACATCAAAGGGATAAACTTGATCCTAGAGCTCTTAAGTGCATCTTCCTTGGGTACTCTCCAACTCAAAAGGGGTATAAGTGCTACTCACCAGTCACTAAACAGTACTACCACTCCATGGATGTCACCTTTTTTGAGTACCAGCCTTACTACCCCAAATTTGATATTCAGGGGGAGATCAACTTTACCCAAGAATATCAGCTTTGGGATATTGATGAATCTGTCCAGCTCTCCCCAAATCCTAACCACTCAGCACCATTACTAAATTCTAACTCTATTCCTCCTCAACAACATCTCTTCCTAGAATCTTCATCTCAAAATCAAACCACTACTTCCTACCAAAATCTGGACACTAATCTGGACATTAGTAAGTCAACTACTAATGATGAGCTGATTACCTATTCACGGAGGAGGAGGAACCAAAAGGAGATGGAACCACCAGCACCTCTAGAGCAAAACCAAGAGTCTGATCCTAATCCCGAGCCTTCACAGAGTGAGTTCTGATGATGACAGCGACTATCCTATTGTTGTGAGGAAAGGTGTTAGAACATGCACAAAACATCCTATAAAAACCTTCATATCATATGAAGGATTGTCAACAAAATTCAAGTCTTTTGTTGCCAATCTCGACAGCACTCAGGTTCCTAATAACATACAAGAAGCCCTTGAATCCCCTGAGTGGAAATCTGCTGTGGATGAAGAAATAAATGCACTGGAAAAGAATGGAACCTGGGAAATATCAGAATTGCCATCGGGAAAAAGGCCAGTAGGATGCAAATGGATATTCTCAATCAAGTATAATGAAGATGAAAGTGTTAATCGATTCAGGCACGGCTGGTTGCAAAGGGATTCACCCAATCTTATGGAATCGACTATGAGAAAACATTTGCCCCAGTAGCCAAGCTAAACACAATTCAGGTTCTCCTATCATTGGCTTCAAATCTTGATTGGCCTCTTCACCAACTAGATGTCAAGAATGCCTTCCTAAATGGTGACTTGGCTGAGGAAGTTTACATGGAAATCCCTCCAGGATTTCAGACACCAAATACACACAACAAAGTTTGCAAACTTAAAAGATCACTATACGGGCTCAAGCAATCCCCACGAGCCTGGTTTGAGAGATTCACAAAAGTAATAAAGAATCATGGCTATTCTCAATGTCAATCAGATCACACCTTGTTTGTCAGACACTCATCTACAGGAAAAATGGCAGTCCTCATTGTATATGTGGACGACATAATTCTAACAGGAGATTATGAGGAAGAAATCAATACTACCAAAGGTCTTCTAGCTAAGGAATTTGAAATCAAGGACCTTGGACAGCTTAAATACTTCCTAGGTATGGAAATTGTAAGGTCAAGAAAGGGAATCTGTGTTTCCCAAAGAAAATACGTCCTGGACTTATTAAAGGAGACTGGGATGCTCGGATGTAAGCCAGCGGACACACCTATGGATTCAACAACAAAATTAGGCACTAAAGAAAATTGTGCACTGGTAGATAAAGGTAGATACCAAAGGCTAGTGGGTAAATTGATCTACCTATCTCACACACGACTAGACATTGGATTTTCTGTCAGCATGGTAAGTAAGTTCATGAACAATCCAAATGAAGAACACATGGAGGCAGTGTATCGGATCCTAAGATACCTGAAGCTAACACCAGGTAAAGGATTATTTTTTGAGAAGATTCAAAGGTGAGACATAGAGGTGTTCAGTGATGCAAACTGGGCCGGTTCAGTACAAGATCGAAGATCAACTTCAGGGTACTGTACTTATGTGTGGGGAAATCTAGTCACATGGAGAAGTAAGAAGCAATCAGTGGTGTCAAGGAGCAGTGCAAAAGTTGAATTCCGGGCAATGGCCCATGGTATTTGTGAGGGAATATGGTTAAGAAGGGTACTAGAGGAATTAAGAATTTCAAGTGAAGAACCTATGAAGATGTTCTGTGACAACCAGTCAGCAATCAGCATTGCCAAGAACCCAGTCCACCATGACAGAACTAAGCATGTGGAGATTGATCGGCACTTCATAAAGGAGAAGATAGAGGAAGGGATGATCAAGATGCTATATGTACCTACATGTCTTCAAACAGCCGACATTCTTACCAAGGCCCTACCAAGAAAGTTTTTTGATGATCTAAGTTCCAAGCTGGGGTTAATTAACATTTACCATCCAGCTTGAGGGGGAGTGTAGAATTATTAGGAGTTTAATTTGTATGCTGATCTGTCTGCGTGATTAGAGGGCTGAAATTAAGGAGATCTATAGCTAAATAGATCAGTTTTTTTGTTTCCATATTTGTAGGGATTCTGGTAGCTTGTTACCAAATCCATAAATATTTATTTCCTATTTTATTGCTTTCTGTTTTAGATAGGTTTAATCCTTTTCTAGGTAAGTTGTATATATCCCTAGAAATTAGGTGTATCGGCCTCTATATAGAGGGATCATGTAACTCGTTTTTGAGAGACAGAAAATTATGAAGTATTCCTCTACTTTCAGCAAAAATAAAAGAAGGTAAAAGAGTAAAATCACATTTTTTACTTAGTGTACAAAGTGTGAGGGTTATGTTTAGAGTTTTTCTTATAAAATCCTCAATCTCAAAGCCACAATACACCCAATGTATTTAGAGGATTCTTCACAAAAGGATTCTCTCTTTATATATAAAGTTTGGTTGTTGATGAGTTGAAAATTACATAAAAAAATCATGTATTTATAATCCACAGTGAGAGAATTTTAATTTCAAAACATTCGCTTGAGTAAAGTGTCGAGTGGAGTCGAGCGGACATTGTAGGGTAGGCACTAACTTGAGCTAATTGTCGAGCGAACTTACGGGTTGGCCTCTTGCTCAAGTTGACTGTCGGGTGTGTGTCGAGCATTCACTCTTTCTAAAGATTCTCTTGAACGATCTGTTGAACGAAGTGTCGAACTAAGATTGGTTGAGTCAAGGTCGTGCTATAGTCGAGCTAGGGTTAAACTAGGGTCAAGCCTAAAAAAACTCATTTTTAGTATGAAATCAAGTCAAACTCAACAAGACTCACGAATTTAATTATTCTATTCTCTCTAATTTTTCAGTCACTCTTATAATTGTATAAAGAAACTCTGAAGAGAAAACTTTAAAATTGTTATCTGCAATTAATGATTTTATTGCATTCTAGAGATGAATTGTTTGTAACTAACTAGTAAACTCTTTCAAATGTGGACAATTATCATCTTACAAATAGTATATTAGATGCCTCAAACTCATTTATTTTTTAAAATTACTATATCCCCTCAAATCTCTTCGACAAAAATCAACCCAATTTTTTGTCATAGATCGAAGGGAATGTTAATATTTCTTGCTCAAACGAGAGCGTCAAATCAATGCAAAATTCTGATCAATCTTTACTTCGAATTCGTAAACGCGTTACTCATGTTGCATGTTACAACAATTTATTTATGAAAAAAGAATCTAAAAAACTACAAATTAAAATTAGAAAATTAAATATAAAAAAGAACAGGAATTTATGTTTCTAATTCCTATCTATTTCGTATAAGCTGTTTGCTGTCAAAAGAAAAAAAAAAAAAAAACCTATGAGGCAGTACAACTACTACTGTTTTTTGAAATGGGCAGTACTACTACTAGCTATTACCTGTGTGGAGTGTAACCAAGGAGGTGTAGAAGCCATCCTCCATTTTAATCAAAGTCTCATGATCTCCTTCCTCCACTATAACTCCATCTTTAACAACTGCGATTACATCTGCTTTCTTGATCGTAGATAATCGATGAGCCACCACGACTGTAGTCCGGTTAACCATGACTCTGTCCAATGAATCTTGAACTACTCTTTCGGATTCAGCATCCAGTGCACTGGTAGCTTCATCTAGTAGCAATATCTTTGGACTTTTGATCATAGCACGAGCAATGGCTACGCGTTGTTTCTGCCCTCCAGACAATTGGACTCCACGTTCTCCTACGATGGTGTCATAACCCTACATATTTTGCATTGCAAGAAGGAAAACAAATCTAATTTAGCAAGAATAGTTAAGAGTTTACACATGAATTTAACTGTGTTTCATAGGATATGATAATGAGCTGAGGAATTTTAGAAAAAAAATGCATTGCTTTTTTTGACCTGTGGTAAGGCACTGATGAAACTGTGAGCATTTGCCAACTCTGCTACTGCTATAATTTCTGACTCAATTGCATTTCCTTCCTTTCCATATGCAATGTTGGCACGGATAGTGTCATTGAACAAAACTGGTTCTTGACTCACAAGACCCATCTGCTGCCTCAACCATTTCACTTGAAACTTCTGAATTTCAATGCCATCAAGAGTAATATAACCAGAATCAGGATCATAAAATCTTTGTAACAAGGAGATGACTGTAGATTTCCCACTCCCACTTTCTCCAACTAAGGCAACTGTCTGAGAAGGAAAAAAAAAAAAAAAATCATTCCTGTATAATTTTGATCATTATTTGCAAGTAAAATGGTAGGCAAGTATAACTTCTGTGCTTCACTTGTGGTAGCTTCTTGAAATAACAAAATAAAATTTATGTACCTTACTAGAATGAACAAACAAGCTGAGGTCTCGAAAAATCTGGACATCTGGCCTGCATGGATATTTAAAGCTTACATTGCGAAGTTCAATGTCTCCCTTCAGATCATTCAAAGTCATGCCAGACTCATCTATCGGATCTATCTTTGACTGTTGGTCTAGTATTGCAAATATGGAAGTAGCAGCATCCTTGGCCTTTCTGGTATCTGGACCCATGGAGCTTGTTTGAGAAACTCCAGTAGCTGCAAAGGTCAGAGCAAAGAAAACCTGCAAACCAAACATCCATTTTGAGATTTCTCCTGCTATTATAAGAAGCTTTGAAATTAAAGCTTGTTAAATATAAAAGGAAAACTTACTAGGAAAACATCTTGGAATGTTGCTTGCTTAGCCTCAATGAATCGAGCTCCTGCATAAAAACTGGTAGCGTAGACAAGAAACAGCAAGACGAAAGATGTCCCAAATCCTATTCCAGCTATCAAGCCTTGTCTTATTCCTGCCTTTCTTGGGCCTTCACATTTCCTACTGTATAGATGCATCACCTTATCTTCGGCACAAAAAGAAGCGACTGTTCTTATGCTCCCAACTGCATCGTTGGCAACTTGGCTTGCTTCCTCATATATCGTCTTCAACCAAACAAATTTACATTTTCAGGAATCAACTTTCAATAACAAAATAAAAATGATGAAAAATTAATCAGCCATGTTTAAAATGACTGTTTGGAGTTTAAAGTAAACACTCTCAATTGAACAGGTAGTTCTTCACTGGGTTTTTCTACAATTTTTCTCCAAATTCATAATATAGGAAGATGTAGGTTGTAGCCACTAAAACAAAATGTATGTCATGAAACTGCATAACATGCTTCAATCCGACGGTTTAGATAACTTGAGGTGTAAATATTGAAAAATAAAGTTGGTAACTTAGAGTGCAAACTAAATTTTCCAAAAAAAAGTTAGGTAATTAGATTTAGAGCAGACCTTTGAATCTGCACTGAATCCTTTCATGGACCGGACTTGAACATATTCATTGATTCCGATCAGAGGGATCAAAGAAAGAACAATAAATGCCAACTCCCACTTTGTAACAAACGCAATGATCAAGCCCGCAACTATTGAAGCAATAACCTGAAGAATCTGACCAAGTGCATCTCCAACAAGCGCACGGGTTGCTGCAGCATCTGCTGAGAGCTTAGCTCCCAGGGAACCACTTGAGTGCTCCTGCTCATCAAACCAACCAACTTCCATGCGAACCAATTTGCCAAAACACATCAATCTAATACGTTCAATCAACTTACATCCGGCCATAGAAAGGAAGTATGCTCGTGCTGGAATTGCCAGAAATGATACCACACCAAGGATCACAAACATTTTCGACCAAAACACTGTATCCTTTATCACATCAGCAGGTTCTTCGTACAATGCGTGTATTACCTTGGTAAACAGGATGCCAAGAATAGGAAGTAACGTGCCACTGATGATAGCAGCTATAGCCCCAAGAAGAATAATTGGAATCTCTGGCTTGTTGAGGGATGCAAGGCGCCAGATTGAAACCAATGGAAATTTTTCTTCTGATTCTGCTGGCACTTTCTCATGGATTGGGACTTCTGGGGTGGAAGCATATTCTGTGGCTGAGAATGAATGGTGGCTGCTACCATTGGTAGATGATTCCCAACTAAGGGATTTTTGGAATGAAATTCTTTTAAACTTTCCAGGACTAATTGGCCGTCCAAACGATTCAACAGGGATCTCATATATGCCTTTATCATCTACATCTCCCGACTCCTTGTTTACTTCTTGCAAGCGTATAAGCTGAGAGTACGCTCCATTAAGATTCTTGATTAGTTTTGAGTGTGAGCCTGAGAAATTGACATATGGCAAAATGTAATGCATAACAGTCCTAGAAGTTAATTTCTTTTCTTTTCTTTTTTCTTTTAAAAAATACTTTAGCCAAAAAAAAGTTACAATCTAATAAATATCAAGCCACGTCATTTTGTGAGATTACTTTGTATAATCTTCTTTTGACTGTAGCAGTCATTCTTTTCTTTTTCAAATTGAAACCTTCTTCCTATATTGAGGATATGAACCAGTAGTTCATCATTGCACTATTTCTATACACAATGATGTATGCTGTTCATCAATGTGGAACTCACTTCAATGGTGTGTAGTGTATAAGAAACAATAGGTAGAAAATAGATTTTTTCTTGAAAAAGGAACTAAATTTCAGCCATGTCTCTATAGTGCCGAGCAATTTGGTTAGAAAGGTGACAAATTTAGGCAATGAGAAAGTCAACATTCAGTCAGATGAACTCACGATTACCTCTAGCTACATGGAATTGAGTAAAAGGAGTCTGGCATTCTATTCTATAAGATACCTCTTTCAACTATCTTTCCTCTGTGAATGACTGCAATCATGTCAGCATTCCTCACTGTGCTTAAACGATGGGCAACAATTACAGTAGTTCGGTTGAACATGATCCTATCGAGTGCCTCCTGCACAATCCTCTCAGATTCCACATCTAGTGCACTTGTAGCTTCGTCTAGAAGCAAAATTCGAGGGTCCTTCAAAATTGCTCTTGCAATGGCAATTCTCTGCTTTTGACCACCAGAGAGCTGCGTTCCATGAGCACCAACTGTGGTTTCTAGTCCCTGGATCCAAGAATTCCAAGTTAGAGATTATATTTCTATAGTGATGAGAAGGACAACGTATTTATTAAGTTCCTACAACTTATAAAAAAAAAATTATTAAGTTCCTACAGATCAGGCTAAAACTTTAAACCTGAGGCAGTCTATTGATAAATTTAGCAGCATTTGCAAGTTCAGCAGCAACTTCTATCTCTTCAGTTGTGGCACCATCCTTTCCATATGCAATATTATCCCTTATGCTACATGAAAACAACACAGGTTCTTGGCTAACAAGACCAATTTTCCCCCTAATCCAATTGAGTTGGAGGTGTTTGAGGTTAATTCCATCTATAAGAACTTTACCAGCCTGTGGGTCGTAGAATCTCTCTATTAGACTGATAACTGTTGACTTCCCACTTCCACTTGGTCCAACCAAAGCTGCAGTTGTGCCACTCTTAATAGAAAGAGAGAAACGACAAAATATTTGCAGATCTGGTCTGGTTGGATAACTGAAATAAACATTTCTCAAGTCTATATCTCCACGAATATCATTCAGAATTCTCCCCTTTCTGTCATAAGCATCTATCTCTGGCTTCCTCTCAATAGTCTCAAACATCTTATATGCAGCAGCTTTACCGGCAACAAAGGCACTGATGCAGGGAGATGCTTGGCCTAGGGATCTGAATTCAGCCACATGGTACCGAAAGGCAAGAAATGAAGAACACATAAAAACAAAATAAGTTGAAATTAAATAAATCTGTACACAGAGCTAAAGAACACCAATTAAACTGCAGCTTGCTTACACAGATCCAGTCAACAAAGACATCATCACATTCAGCACATCACCCCCAGTGTATCCTTTATGCAGTACCATCTTTGCTCCAAACCATACGGCCATGGCATAGCAACAATAAATGACAAACGTAACCAGGGCAAAACCTAATCCAGATACCAAGCCTTCTTGAACACCAGATTTGTAAGCAGTTACTAGGAACTTTTTGTAGTTGGTTACAGCCTGCTTTTCCCCAGTAAACGATGCCACCTACATGAGAACAAAAATGGTGGAAATCAACACACTTCCAGAAAATAATTGCAATATCAAAAACATTCTACACTGAGATAAAAATTAAGTATAAACTTGGGTTCATCTGAACTTTATTGAGAGAGGAACTTAATTTCTAGCAATACAACATACCGTCCTAATTGAGCTGATTGTCTGTTCAACCACATTTGCTGCATTTGCATAAGCATCCTGTCCACGAGATGCCGTCTTGGATATAGCGATGTACATAAGACCACCTGATGTCACAATAAGAGGAACTGAGGCTAACAACAAAAGGGTTAGAAGCCACCCTTTTATAAATGCTATAATAAAGCCCCCGATGAACGTCGATACCAGCTGCAGAAATTTCCCAACCTGCACATGCAAACAGACTCTTTCACATTTTACATGCACAAGATCATGAATAAAACTTAAGGCAAATCTTCTTAATATCACAAGTATGGGCATTATTTTTATGATCAACCTGCCCATTAATCTTATTCAATGGACAACTTTATATGTTGATGAGTATTATATATACAGACTATTTCAATGTTTTGCTAATCAAATATGTTTTCTGCAAGATACAGTTGTTTTGTTGTGACTGCTGTCCCTCATCAAAGGCAAGCCAGGATTCTTCGATGTTAAAAGAATTCATTTTTTTGGTAAGTAAAAGATAAATTTTATTAATAGAAATAAAATAGACATAGTCCGTGTACACAAGAAGTATACAAAAAAACGATTAGTTACATTCTATGACCAAAAAAGAAAGACAAAAAGTCATGGACATTAATCCCATTAAGAACAATGGCTGAAAGCCACAACAATAAGTTGGAAAAAAAATATCCTGTAGCTCTGTCATTGTGCGCTCCTTGTCTTCAAAACAATGATCATTCTGTTCTAATTAAATGCACCACATGAGACACAACGAGATCATCTTCCACACTATTGCCACTGGATGACAGCCTTTAGCTTCTTCCAATAACCTAACAGATCAACTACCCTTGCTAGCATGACCCAAGGAACATCCCCCCTATGGAAAATCTCATCACACAACCCCCGAGCCAGCTCACAGTACAAAAGGAGGTGATTCACTGATTCAGCGTTCTTCTTGTACATGTATTACCAATCCATCATAACACATCGCCTCCTCCTCAAGTTGTCCGTGCTCAAGATCTTCCTCAGAGCAACAGTCAACACAAAGAATGCTACTTTAGAAGGCGTACGGGACCTCCAAATACTTTTTCAAGGGAAGGGAGAGTCATTCCTATGGTCCATGGTCAGGATTTTGTAGTAGGCCTTAACTATACATTTTTTTCTGATCATTATACCACCACTTCAATCTGTCCCTTTGAACCGAAGGCCTTCCTGTGGAGTATAAGAAAGTGAAGAAGTCTATGACAGTGGATAGTTACCACTAATAGGAGCCATGTGATACTACCCGTAGGTCTACCACCAAAGCCTCCCTGTTACTTGCAATACGATAGAGAGTTGGGAAAATCCTTTCCAAAGCATGCTCACCACACCACATATCCTGCAAAAAACTGACTCTAATACCCCACCAACTACAAACCGGACATGTTTTTCAAAACAAGGCCAGCCCGTCCATATATACTTCCATAGTCCCACACTGTACTCTCCTTCACTTCTTTACAAACCCCCCCCCCCCCTCTCCCCCCACCCACCCCCCAAAAAAAAAAGCACTACCATACATAACCTAGTATCAATTATTTCTTTCCACAAGAACTTCCCCTCCAAGTAGTATCTTCAAAACCATTTTCTCAATAAGGCTTTATTAAACAATTTCAACTTGCACATTCTCAAGCCCCCATTTGCCACAGGAGAGCAAACGGTATTCCAATTAACCAAGTGAAATTTCTTTTCCTCGCCCAAGCGCCCCCAAAGGAATTCCTGGAAGAGTTTTTCAATCCTCTTCACCACTCGTGCAAACATAGGAAACAAAGATAGATAGTAAGTGGGAAGGTTAGTCAAGGTGATCTTCATAAGAGTGAGACGACCCCCTTTAGATAAATTGACCCACTTCCATCTAGCCAATCTTATCTCAATATTCTCCACTACTCCATCCCAAATGGCTCTGGCCTTAAACGGTGCTCCCAACAAAAAGCCCAAATATTTCATAGGTAGCAAAGACACAGTCCAACAGATTTGATAGACGGTTGATGTTTGGCACCACACCCACTGGTACCATCTTGGACTTCTCTAGATTTACCTTCAGTCCCGACACTGCCTCAAAACAAAGTAATAGAGCTTAGAGCATCTAGATCTGAGTAACTTCCGCATTACAAAAGAGAAGAGTATCATCTGCAAATAATAAATGTGAGATAGAGGTGGGACTACTAGTATCACTGCTCACCTTGAAGCCAGATAAGCGGCTTCCGTCAACAACAGCCTTCATCATCCTTCCAAGTGCCTTCATAACAAGGATTAACAGAAGAGGAGATAAATGATCTCCTTATCTCAAGCCTCGGGAACTGTCAAAAAAATCAGAAGGTGTACCATTAACCAGGATCGAGAATCTTGGTAGTGGAAATGCAATGTCTGATCCAAGCTATCCACCTGTCACCAAAACCACACCTCCCGAACAAGTAATAAAGGAATTACCAATTCACGTGATCTTAAACCTTTTCCATATCAAGCTTGCACAAGATGCCTGGCGTGCTTTCTTTCATTCTAAGACCAGCTACTCATTTGTAATAAGAACCGAGTCCAAAATTTATCTTTCCCTAATAAATGCATTATGAGGCTTTGATATAAATTGTGGCAACACGGGGCTGAGTCGGTTTGCAAGAATCTTGGAGATAATCTTGTAAACACTACTAATCAGACCAATAGAACAAAACTTCTCGATAGTCGTGGCCCCATGTTTCTTAGGGATGAGCACAATGAAAGTCGCATTGAGGCATTTTTTAAACTTGTTAAAAGCATGAAATTCACTGAAAACCTGTAACACCTCCATTTTCGCAACATCCCAACATGTCTGAAAGAAGCCCATTGTAAAACCATCCAGGCCCGGCACTTTATCCTTGGCCATACCAGAAATAACTTTGTATATTTCATCTTCCTCAAGTTTAGGCCTCCAACAAGCTGTTTCACTAAGGAGGTTCTCGTAGTAGTGAACAATGTGATTTTCAATTTCGGGGGGAGAAGAGAGCACCTGATCACTTGAGTGGAGTAGCTCTATAGCATTAGTGCGCCGATATGAGTTTGCCACTTTATGAAAGAACTTTGTGCATTTATCACCTTCTTTCCACCATAAGGTCCTAGATTTTTGTCGCCAAGAAGTCTTTTCCAATAACAATATACTCTCCAAAGTAGCCACCATTGTAGCCTTTTTCAAGGCTACTTCCTCTGAGTTATCTCCCATCAGTTCCCTTCCTTATAACTCATGCAGTTCCTCCAAAAGAACAGACTTCTGACTGTCGGTATAGCCAAAGACTTCCAGATTCCACTCCTTAAGCTTAGTCTTGTTTCAAAACCCTAAGTTTACTTGCAAGAATGAAACTATGAGTGCCTGAAAACTTATATGAAGACCACCAATCCCACACCATCTTTACAAACTCATCCGTAGTAAGCCACATGTTTTCAAACTTAAAATAACGGCATCTCCGATGAATCCCTCCACAATCTAGCAAGATAGGGAAATGATCTGAGCAAACTCAGGCCAGCTGCATCTGACATACCTCAGGATAATGAGCTTCCTACGAAGGAAAAATGAGAAACCTATCCAATCTCAACTAAACCCGATTATTAGACCAAGTGAATTCACCCCCAACGAGGGGGAGATTCATGAGATCCTACTAAAAAATAAACTCAAAAAACCCCTTCATGGCCATTGAATTACGATAATTCCCTACCCGCTCGCCAGGAAAGTGCATGATGTTAAAATCTTCACCCATACACTACGAAACTTCCCATAAGGAATATATGCCCGCCAACTCCTCCCAAAGCCATATCTTATCTCTATCTACATTAAGTCCATAAGAGCCAACAAATGCCCACTCCAAGTATCCACCACATTTTTTAAATGAGTACCTACCGAGAATTCTCCCACACATTCCTCAATCGCCTCAACGACTCTTCTATCCCACATTAACAACACACCACCCGAGGACCCCAAAGAGGTCAAGTAAGACCAACCCCATAAGTTACGTACAAATCTTCCATCAATGACGCTCATATTTGTTTATTGAAAACACACCACGTCAACCTTCCACAACCGCAATAATGATTTGATACAGAAGCATTTATTGCGATCATTAAGGCCCCACACGTTCTAAGATAAAATCTTTGGCTTCATGAAAACAAAGACGTGCCCCTCCCTTTTGATCTTCCTTTTCCGCAACTCCCTTCTTTCATATCATAATTAATGGAGCAGATAAGTCTTTTAAGCTCCCTATCTTGTTTAGCGGCTGACCTCGAACGACCATCCTCAATTGTTACAATAAGGGCCTTGAATTGCTCATCATATCTCCCATAGGAAATCCCGAAAATTGCTCGTAGTTCTTCCATCTTCTTAAAAACCCATCCGAAGTACGGCTCCCAGAGTTAATACAAGGAAGGAGTGTGCATAGAGGTGTTGCTTCAACACCCTCCCCCACTAGACCCACACTGTCACACACCGCCACTTCCAATTGCTCTTCCACCCTTGCAAAAACCACCAAAACTTGAGTCTTCTCATTAGAACCTACAACCTACTCATTGCCATTAGAAGAATTAGGAACCCACTGGATCCCACTCGGCCCCTCAACCCTTGCAAAGATGCCCAAAAACGCTGAAGGCATCCCTGCAAACTTCGGCAAGAAGGATGGCAAAACTACCTTCGCAGGAGCACCGACCATCTCCCTCAAAGGTTCCGGCGTAGTCTGAGCATGCTCCGAGGTCACAGCAAGACTGGAAACTTGGCTCGAAATAGGATCTTCAACACTGTGCTTAGCCGGCAACTCAAACAACATCAGAGGGACAATAGAATCTCCATCCACCTCGCGTGGCCTTTTCTGTGCCATTTTTGACAATAAAATGAGGTTCCCGATGATAAAACTCGTCGAATCAGAATCGCAAGGCCTTGCTGGCGAGACCAAAACCATCGTCGACGTTTCCTGACCCGTCGCAAGCAATGGGGGTTGGGGCCCACTCAACGACGATGGGATGTCAGCGCCTGGAGATTTGCATTTCCATGTCGTCTCAAGTTGGGCCTGAGGGGTAGGATAGGCCTGAGAAGCAGGATGGACCCGCAGGATGGGCAGCTGGGCCTGCGTTTCCAACGACGGCCCGACAGAATCCACCCCCTTCCCTTTACACATGAGCTCACTCCCTGCCTGTGAGTCAAAACTGGGCACCTAAAAGCCCACTTCAGGACCCAGCCCATTACGATAATCTTCTTCCTGGCCCATTCCCGAAACGTTCTTCATCCCCTCCTCAACGCATCGCTTCAATAATCCAATATCAGACTTCAAACTTGTACCTCCCTGTCTGCCAAAACCTGAGGTCCTGAAGCATGGTTTCCATATTGAGCCCCGACATCACCCTGCCACTCTCTTCACCGTACTGTGCCTTCACCAGAGCAGAAGAATTGCCTGGCCCTGAAAATTTTGGCACTGGAGACAACGCTTCCTTGTACGAACAAGCAAGGTGCCCCTGCGATGGTCGACGTGCTCTGTTTTCCCCCTGCAGAACAGAGGATGACGCCGTAAGGTCCTTCAGAGACTCCCCAAAATTCCTCCAGCCTACCCCCTTTTTCCCTTCCGGTATCAATAGCATGCCTCGCCGCTTCACCTGGCCGAACTCCGTTACAGTGAGAAAAATCCCAAAGGAGTTACGCTATCTCTGCACCACCAAGACCCGAGACCCACTCCTACGCGAATGAAGGAAATCGGAGGCACCCCCAAGAGCTATACCTCCCATTACCATATCAGCTAACCAGACCAAGTCCTCTTGATCTATGGAGATGTATTTCACAGCCCGACAACTATAAATCTTTTATTTCAATATAAACTACTAAATAAACTATAAATCTTTTTTCAAATCTCAAACTATTTCATAATTACTCACAAACCATTGCATCCCAATTAATAGAATGCTCATCTCATCTTAAGCTCAGCCCCGTCAAAATTTGTCCAAATTCACTAGTTTAGACAACTCAAACCCAGTTGAGATAAATAGAATTCATGGGGGTCTCATTCAGGTTAAAAATAAATAAATAATATATATGGTACCTTCTCACCCATGGCATCTTGTAAGAGAACAGTGTCACCAGACATTCTGCCAACAACCTCTCCGGTGTTTGTTTCTTTGTCAAAGAAAGCCACATCTTGTCTCAAAATGGTCTTCAAATACACTCCTCTTATTCGTGCAGCCTGCCTCGCCCCTGTGACCATCCAGCAAGCCACCTCTGACAATAACCACACACCCATTCTCTCATTTCTCCATGCGTGATGGATGAAGCCAAAGTTCTTTTACAGACTTAAATCAATACCTAAATGTTCATGTCAAAATTTTTACAAATCGAAGTCTCGGTTAAATCGTTAGTTTTTGAAGATTTTTTTTTGCATGGCAGCATGCTAACTTCGCGAGTCAGTATTCGGTTGACTGACATATGGCATCAATATACAAGTCATTCAATAAAAACTGACACAGAGCCTCGTAAATTTTTTTAAAATTCGAGTATTGATTTTACGGTAGTTTAAAATTCAACCTTTATAGACTTCATATTTGTAACAATGTGAAAACTTCATATTTAGATTTTGTAATTAACCATTTTAGTTAGGAAAATGATAGGACGTATACGCAAACTCGGAGCATCTTCTTCCTATTCTTTAATTTCTTTTTCAAATTTTAACTAGAAATTTTATTTCTTATAAATTTTACTTAAATTTTATTCATCTTAAAAAAACTTTCTATATCTTTTTTCTTATCTATTATAATAATATTATTCTATTTTTTATTACTTTATTTCATATCATAATACTATTTCTAAAAAAATATAATAAATAAATACATGAATAAAATTTTTAAAAACAAATATAACTTCTCAAATAAAAAATGAGAAGCTATTATCCACTACTCAACCTAAAATCTGATTATAAAAAATGGGACGAATGGGTGCTTTTAGGGTAAATATACTCCGCATGACAATGAGCATCAAATGCGGGTGCTGTCATATTCGATACCTATCATTTGTATCGAATTATGTTTTTTTTTTTTTTTTTTTACATTTTTTAGTTATAAAAAATACCTAAAATAACCAATGGGCAAGCCGCTAGCTAGTCGGTACGTACAAAGTTTATACTAAAAAACATAATAAAAAAATAAAAAATTTATGTGCAGTTATGTTTGGATATTGTTTATACACTCTATTAATATAATTCATGATTATACCAATTTTTTTAAAATAAAATAAGTGATTTGACTAATAATATAAATGAAATCCATAAAAAATATACATATATACAAGAATGACTATATACTTTGTAAAACTCGCAATAGAAATGAAATAATATAGTACTACTTACGGAGGAATGCTGCAACACCAATCCCAGCTGCAAGGTAGATTGTTTTCAGACATATCTGAAACAGTACTTAACCATGAGTCATATCAGCAAATTAGAATCTCACAAAATGGGGCAGAAGAGTTAACAATATGCATCCTTTATTAAAACCCAATATTAATTTGATTAAAACATGAGATCTAAGCTCTAGCATTAGATAATAATTACCATTAGACATATGAGATATTGGAGAATGGAGTTTTAAATAATTACCTCGGAAGTCTCACGAAGAACATGTAATTTGTCGCCCTGCAAAGCATTAATCATTTGGCCGAATAATATTGTGCTAAGAGGTAGGCCTAGACCATTCCCAACGGCTCCTATTGTGCCAACAATCATCAAGAAAATGTCTGAAGAATCTGCAAATGAGAACAGCTTGAAAAATGGAACACTTTTGGTATTCTGATGATTTCCTCCTCCTCCTCCTCCTTTCTTGATCTCCAAGTCTAGTTCTGCATCACCAATCTTGTCGCGTATTTTCTTTGCCTTTTTAACTCTTCTTTTTAGTGCTGCACGCTCCTGTACTATATTTGTTTTCCCATCCAAGCCATTCCTTTGCTCCATTTTGTCCCCTCCAATACGCCAATCCAACTCTGACGATCTATACTCCCCAGAAGGTAAACAAAATAAAGAACATACGTAAACAGCTTCCGCATGACAGAGCTAGCTAACTCGATCAAAAAATGAATTTTTTTCAAAGTTCTAATCAAACAGCGGTCGGGAAACAGGAATCTCAAGAAAAACAACAACAGCAACAAAACTGCTTATTTGCTATTAATTATTTGATTGTTTACAATTAAAATCAACTTATCTTTATCGTAAATAATCATTTTTATTACAAATAATTGACTGTTTTTCTTATAGTGTTTATGCTATGCTTTGCTTTGCTTTGCAAAATGATGCATAATGATTGATCATGAATATTGCAGTACGATGAGCTATATGGAGTTAACTACCGACGAATGATGTAAAGGATGCAGCAGCACTTGTTCTAGGAATATGATTCAAATTAAAAGGCGTCACCTGTTTCTGATAAAAGAAAGGAGCGAAACTTTTGATGTTGTGTTCTGTGATAGGCTAAAAATCTCATGTGCTGCATGCCCTCATGTAGCGGCCGCCATCTAAGTTAAAAAGCTCCCGCATAACCAAATTAGTAAGCAGTCCAAGTCATTTATGATGGTTCTACGGCACCCTCCGAGATCCAAAAACAACTAGAAGACGTTGAGGATGAGAATTATTCAGCAAATTAATTTAAAATGAAATCTGAAATTACAAGGTTCGTAATCATTGAAATGAACAAAACACTCCTAATCCAAAAAGGCAACAAGAAGATGCAAGATATTTGAGCTGAAACTACAATGTTGTACGTGGCATTCGCAGGTGCAGAGTTCAAGCAAGTTGTACATGCATATATATGCCGTGTTATGCTTTAAGACATTCCAAACTCATAATGTCCCTTTTACTTGGTTTGTCTGCGGGGAGTATTATTTAGAGCGGTGCTACTTGCCGTTTGAGCAGCACTGCCTAGGTAAATATCATCTTCTCATTTTTTTTTTAATATTTTTATTTATATTTTATTTATCATTTTTAAAAAATATAAAAATATATCAATAAACTAATAATTACTTATTTAACTATTAAATAAAATTAAAAATTAAAAAATATCAAATATCAAAATGGGTGGATAAAATAGTATTTCTCTATCATTTATAGCACCAGTCTCGCCGACCCATTCATTGTTGACATATGGTTTGAATTAGGGTGAGGGTACATGAAGTTCAAGGATTCACACCGTACCCAAATATAACTTATCTTTTCCTAATTACCTTTTTTCTTTTCTTTTTAGGCTTATTGCCAAAATCATATCTTGAAATTTCACGTTTTTGTAAAGAAGAAAAAAATCTCGGACTTTTCTGGAAATTTAAGTTTTTGCAATAAAGACATTTAAATTTTAAATAGAATTCTTATATGGTTATACATTAAACATGTGCATTTAAATAGAAGGACAAAAATATATAAGGAATTATTATCACATATATATTAGTTAGGTATAGGTCATGTGTGATTTAAAGCTTTCTTGTAGCATTTTTCTACTATACCTGTCAATTTATCCAATGAAGTCCATACTGTTATCCAAGATAGACTTAATGACACGTGGCTTTTGTTTATTGACATGGATTGTACATCATTAGCAAACACTATAAGAAAAATCATTATTTTTGACAAATAATTTATTGTAAAGATGATTATTTATTGTGAAGATATATTTATTTTGATAAAAAAATAATTATTTTGATAAAAAATAATTGACTACAAATAATTAATTTTTTTATAATAAAATTTTACCATTTTATTGGACGTTGGACCCAACACAAAATAATTTAAATATTTTACCCTACTTATGTATATATGCACTTTTTTTTTTTTTTTTTGGTTGTTGTGTATTCGTGCTACATGCAGTAATTAAGACGCAGTAAAATTTAGTGATCCTTTTGGTTCATGATTGTGCAGTATGCTTCATCGATCGTGTTTATCAGTCTGATCTACACGGCCCAAATGACATGGCTAGATATGTATCCCGATTATCTTGTACAAATATTGAAGGGATTACCAAGATCTTAGTCATGTGTGGTAGGCATCCAAAATAATGCTCTATTCTTCCTATGATTGCGGAAATACTGACAATATTAATTCACCACTTTGTTACCTTCACATCATATTATTGCAACATTGAAGCCGGAGCAGCCAGACAAGAAGATGACAGTGGATCATGACCAATTCATGTGGAGTCACTCATATATGGGAAAAATATATATATATATATATATATATATATATACTATGGGAAGATATACGCATAATATATTTTATAATATTTATATAATACAAATTATAAAATAAAAATATTTTTATAAATTATTTTATAAACTAAAATTACTTTATAAAAATACACTTATTTTATTATACATATTAAATAAAATATTATTAAAATTATTATAAATTTATCATTTCTCTTTCTTTTGTACAGGTCGTATGTACAGGTGATGTAAACGGCAAAGGTGACCAAGTTTTTCTTGGGCAACCTATTCTTGAGTTGCTCGTAGGCCGCCACGTGCTTCAATCTGAATGTGTTAAATAAAGTCTACCTAAATTTAAACGTTTCTTGTTGGTACCAACAGGCGAACTTGTATATGATCGATCCAATCAACCAGGAAGCTGAGAAGTTAATTCCAAGCTGGAACAGAAATGTTCTAAGAAAATGATGGTGGGGCAAACTTCAATGATCGATCCAATCAACTAGCTATCATCCGAAGCGAACTTCGATGGATAAGATTAGTTTCTTTGGTTTGTCTGCCCCTAATCAATTACAATAATTATATATTGCCAAGTGATCATCATCAATAGCCTTTTTTTTTTTTTTTTTTAAATTTTGTATGAAGAATATTTTAAGTTTGGACATTGGACATGGAATATTTTGATATATATTAATATTGTGAAAGCAACAATAAAGTGGCAGATAAAAAAATGAAGACCCTTACGAATTTTGAGTTCAAGCATATTATATTACGACATGATCCATTAAGTAACGTAAAAATTAAAACAAAGAAAATGACCCAAGAAATAATTAATAGGTATATTAAAGGCTCTAATTAAACATCGTACCATCAGTTAAAAATAAATCAAGGACATCATGTAAAAAAAAGAATAGAATATAATTACCATTTTGAGAGGAAGAAATGCGGGCGAAAAGGAATTCTTAAACCAAAATTATAAAACTACCGTTAGGATTTATAAAAAAAATCAACTTATATGCATGGCTGAAACACAACTACGTATACCAAATTGCCATAAAAATTAAAGAAATTACATCATGCTAATACGGGCGAGTTTAAGACATTTCATCGCTTAACAAATTATTCAGCTAGCTTGTGTTCGTCGTAAGTACGCATATATATATATATATATATATATATATATATATATTTATATGTATGAGGGTGACGTGATATGTTAATATATAAAATAATAAAATTTATCAATTTAAGTTTTCGGGATAAATAGGGATGGAATTAGAATTTGATATTTGGGAGATTGACAAAGTGCGTGGTACGTGCATTACAACAGAATAAGTCTTTTAAGACGAAAAATTTCATCTTAATTTATAAAGATTTCATCCCAAAAAATATTTTGGGATGAAAATTTTTTGTCCCAAGGTCGTCCCAACAACACTGTCCCAAAAGATATTTTGGGATGAAAATCACTATTTCATCCCAAAATATATCTTTTGAAACGAATTTAAAGAAAACTATTCAAACACGTGCGAACGAGATATTTTTTTTGTCATGATTGCAATTCGTTTTAGAATAGCATTCAAACAATAAAAATTTATGTTCAAATGTTATTAATTTGTTTGAACGATTGTAAAATACATTCGAATAAAAATACATTAGATACATGTTCGAACTGTATAAATATAGTTTTCCGTTCGAACGTTAGAGGGATAGATTGAACGGTATAAGCGTTCAAATGGTTGAAAGTTATCTTCGAATGCTACAAAAATAAATGGCGTTTGAACGTTGTGTGATCATTCGAACGATAACTATTTTATTTAAACTCAATAATAAAAAATCAAATAGACAATCATAAGATTTGAAAAAATACATTAGAAATAACCGTGAACTAAATAAATAATCATGAGACTGACATTATTCATATATAAATAAATAACTAATCCCAAAATCTGTATGTACAAAATTATTAATTGCTTGGAGGATTATACTGTTGCATTTGGAGTTGCATTTGTCTTTTGAACTCATTTTTTGTTTTTCATGTTGTTTGATGTGCATCTCCATGTCTGATTGTTTCACCAATTGAGCTTCTAACTCATGCTGTCCTGCAGTCAAATTTTCGATTTTGGAATTCGCATTCTTTAGCGCTAAAGAGGTCGTAGAGGCAAACCTGGAAGGAGAGGAAGAGAGAGAAGACTTTTACACAACGACTCAAACCCCTCAAATATCATGAACATTGACCCAGGACTTATGTAAAAATATCAATATCACTTGTTGAAGAATTTTGATCTAACGTAGGTTTAGCAGTAGGGTAACCATTTTATCCTAAACATATATAAGACAAATAATTAATATTGTCATAAATATTCTAATATATTTAATTAAAATAGGTTATAATACTTACATACTTTTCACGGGCATCAGGATGAGTTTACTATCTATTACGATCAGTGTCTGATGCAACATATAATTTTATCAGATCATAATTGGTATATGAATCTTGCTATAATAAATATATGTTAAGATATAAAGTTCATTATGATTTATCCAAATAATTAACTATATCCAATAAAAGAAAATAACAACATATTATTTATACAACAAAAACATAATTATTAAGTATTATTTTAAGATTTAGTAGTATTTTAATTTAAATACTTAGAATTAAATATTTAAGATTTAGTAGTATTGTAATGTAAATACTTAGAATATTATGTTGTTATTTTAATTTAAATCTTAACCATTTGTATTTTAGTTTTAAGATTTAGTAGTATTTTAATTTAAATACTTTATTTTATTAATTTAGAATTAACTATTTAAGTATTGTTAAATCTTAACCATTTGTATTTTAAGTTTAAGATTTAGTAGTATTTTAATTTAAATAATTTATTTATTAATTTATAATTAACTATTTAAGTATTATTAAATCTTAACCATTTATATTTTAATTTTAAGAGTTAGTAGTATTTTAATTTAAATACTTAGGATTAACTATTTAAGTATTATTAAATTTTAACCATTTGTATTTTAATTTTAATATTTCGTATTAAGTATTTGTATTTTTAAACTATTTTTTAATAATCTTTATAGACAACTATCCTTATATATTCTAATTTTTAATTATAAATATATTGATATATAAGCTTCCATTTGAACAATGTTAATCTGTTCAAACTGGACCATACCCATTCGAATGGTAAACCTAATCCGTTTGAACGAGAATGTTCCAAATTCCAGTATTCTTCAAAAACCTCAAACACATGATCCTGAACTCACATTAACACATACAACGATAGCCCCCCCTAAGAGTCATGTTATTCTGTCCTTGGGGACAAGTGATAATTTTACATGGTATCAGAGCAAAAATCCTGAGTTCGAATCTTAAGTCTATACTCTACCATATTTAATTAAATATTTTACTTAATGAACTTATTAATTGAAGAAAAATCTGGCTCACAAGTTATAGGAAATGTTAAAATATAAAATAATAAAATTTATCTCTTTTTATCAGTTTAAATTTTTGGAACAAATAATGATTTTATATAATAAAATAATATATAATGTAATAAAAAACATATATAGCAAATGAGTGCCATGATTTGTGGGATACTTTTCCATTACATTAGGAGTATACCAAGATAAGGAAAGATCAAAGGACAACTGACAAATCCTTCACTCTCCCTTACATTTTCCTCTAGCCTAGGTGATATACAGCAACCTTCCTGATTTTTTCCTCTCTCATGGGCGAAGTAGGGTTGAAGCCAAGGCTTCAACCATCTCCTCCCCTTCCTTTCCGTTTGTTTTCCGGTTATTTTCCTAGTTATTTTTTTAGTTTTTTTACTATAACGCAGCAACCTCGAATCTATTGCCTACCAGCAACCTCCAATATTCACGCTCACGAAAGGGGACCGCCATTTTGTTCAGTGTGTTGGCTGCAAATGTGGCTCATGCCGTGTGCGTCATCCACGCGCAACCGCAATATGGAGGGGTTTTTGAAGTCATGTATGGCTCCACCAGCTTTGGAAGTCTCAAATCTTTTGAATTTGACTGACGCTTCACTACTTCAGGCGGCGTGTGTTTCACGTGCGCCACCATCACCGTTATGGGCTCATTATTGGCAACCCAAATCCAGCTGTTATTCTCCTACCTTACCGCTTTTCTTAATCTGTGATCTTTAAAGATGAATCGTGAATCTCTCTATCGATTTGCTCCAGACAATAAGTAACAGTACATATGCCACCCTCATCGTTTTAAGTAAAAGTTCTACCACCTTTAACGGTGGTTTCATTATTCGTTTTTTAGTGAATACCTTTTTTCCATCTTGTTATAAGATGACGCATTATGGTAGATATGAACTAAGAAATTAGTTTCAAATAAACTTTTTTTTTTCCTTTTTTTTTTAACCTCTTTTGTATTGTTATTTATTGATTTGGCATAATTGTCGAATAACCTCACTCTTTTCTTATATATTATATTTTAATTTAATAGAATTACTTGCTTAATTAAAAAAAAAAAAAAGGAAAGATCAAAGATGGCAGCTGATCACCCTATGATGTACTTGTCCATTGAAGGTGGACCCGCCCATTCTATTATTGATGTCATGTCCTGTATAAAGTAGTATAGTACATGATCAATTTTAATGTCAACTGTATACAAAAGTATGTTCTCCGTGCCAACTTTAAACAAAAAGAATTCCAGAAATCGACGCAAACTGTATTCAATGCACGCATGCTGCTCGACGCAAACTGTATTTAATGTACGCATGCTGCACACTTTAGAAATGATATTTATAGTTGTAAGTGTGTAAATATTATATAAGTATTTAATAAATAAATAAATAAATATAGGATTTATATAAAAAATAATTTTTTAATAATAATAAATAAATATAAGATTTATATAAAAAATAATTTTTTAATAATAAATTTTATTTTTTAAAAAATAATTATATAATATTTGTACATTTTATGATTGTACTTATAAATTATAATTTATTTAAATTTTTACATAAAATAAAATAAAAAAATAATCTTTTTAAGTTATAAAATAAAAAAATATTTTATTTAACTTTTAATTTTTATTTTAATCTATTTTATTTTTTCTAAGAAAAAAGACAAGACCTTAGTAATAATACCATCATCAATTCTTCATGTGAAAATAAATTCGAAAAGTACTTGAATTCGGCAATAATTACAAAAAGCGACCTTTGTTTTTATAACTCAATATTTATTTGAGATTTTAAAATTCTGCCATTCGCTACTTCATATTATTTTCTTTAGAGTTTGGGGTTGTTTGTGAAGGTTAAATGTTTCAAAAATTAAGAAAAAAGAAACTAAGTCCCAACACAGTAATGCAATATTCATTGAGTATGTTAGACATAGTTATGCATATATAAATTTTATTATCAATTAAGAAATCCAAGGTATTGATTATAATACCATTATCGAGTTTAGGGATGCAACATTTTTTAAAGACTTCTTCCATTTTAAAAATAAAGTAGAAATGTCTTTACTTTCATTAAGTTTTCCTTGTACCAGTAGTCAACCCATCATTTTATCTAATCTCAAGAGTTTATTTGGATTAAAAAATGATTTTAAAAGAGGAGAATAATTTTGGATATGATTTTTATACTTATCATGTGGAAGAACGCCCTTATTTCAAGGATATCATGATTTTCATTGATTATACTTTTTGGAAAAGAAACGATAAATAATGAGAGGGTCTCCTAAAATTAATGGCACATTTTTGTGTTTTCCTTTGGATGTAAAGCCAATAGATGTAAGTGAGTTTTTAAAAGATATTGAGACATGATGATACTATTGATAAATTTAAAACTAGTATGGTTGCAAAGGGCTTTATACAAGGAAATGATATCTATTAATTTTATATGTATACTTCTTGTGAGGGGATTTTCCTCTCAGCCCATGGAATGTTCTAGGCAAAGCTCCTTAGGAGACCCATTAGGAGAAAAGGAAAAAAAGAAAATAAAAGAGAGGACAAAGACATGTGAAACATTATATTTCAAGCATGAGAAGGATAAAATGCTAGGAGAAGAAAATGTGTAATTTGACATAAAGTAAGAAAATGTACATAAAGCAAAGGGAGTCAGAAGATAAAAGGGACATCCATACACAACTTGGGGGGCATTTTTTTGGAAACTCTTTGGTGGACTCTTGCAAGACTTCATTCTCTACAACTTCAACACAAAAAGACTAGCGAAAAAAAAAAAAGACTAGAGAGAACTCATATCTCTATTATACAATGAGGATGAGCAGTGATAAGAGATTATAAACACGTTTATTATAGTGAAAACTTCTCTTCCTAAACCCTTGTAGACGTAGGACTAATGCCAAATCATGTAAATATCTGTATCTCCTTTATTATATTTTTTGTATTTAAATACTTTTCATTATCATGGATCTATGCACAGATACTGTAAAACCATATCGGATCACTGTCAGGGGCTCTACACCACACCACACGACATTACAGCCCAACTACTACCTCAGCGTGCCTGAAAATGGATCTTTCTTCCCTTTTTGACCATGCCATATTTAAACATATGATATTTATATTGGCAATGGTGTCGTCTGTGAGATTGAGATTTTTTAAGCACCAGAAGTGGAAGAAGGAGTATTTTTCGACGAGCTAAATGATCTGCAAAAGAGCAGATGAAGATTTTCTAAATGAGTACTTTCAACTCTCAAACCTTTTATTTTATGAGTTTTTTATCTCAACTATTTGAGTTGTAAAATTCTCAGTGCAAGACCACACGATTTACAAGAAAAAAAGGAGAATGCTAGAATATACAACAGATACACTCGCAAAGAAGGACCAAGGCAGTGGTCAAGCATAGCATGAACAATGCCATGCACGTACCTCTCGGGTGCACAACAAGGGGCTCACAGCACCTAGCTGGGAGCCCAGGCCACTCACCAGTGGCAGCCACTAGGACCACCAAAAGGTTTCTGATGGTGACCTCGCTGGCATCTACTAGCGAGAAGCTGTGAACAGTGCTCCCGTAGAGCACTCCCCTCTATACACGAAAGCTGACCTCAGCCCAGCAACAACGTGGCTAGGGAAGGAAGCTGATAGCCACCAACTAGTCCATCGATATTATCTATCTCCCCGCAGGTCAGAAACTTCAATATCGAAAACTTCATCTTGAGGTGGTAAGTCAACGTTATCGCTCACAAGCTATTAAGGGCGAGTTTGTCGATGATGGCATTATAGGAGGAAGGGGCCTTTGCCAGCGTAAAGTCGACCATTATTGAGGTTGTGTAGGGAGTTGTCTGTGAGGACTGATAGCATGATCGTTCCCACAAGGTGGACCATATTTTCGGACCAGCTTTCAATGGCATAGGAGTTGGCTATAGCCAGGTAGTGTCTATCCCCATCTTGGTGAAAGGCTCCTAAAAGGGGATATTTGCAGGGCTCTCATTGTTGATGAGGATCCATTGGGTTGTGAAGTTGGTGACCAGCATGGTCACCACCAGCGCGTCATCATGGGGGTATAGGATCGATTCTTTATCAGCCTCCCTAAATGAGACGATGAGAGCCAACTTGCATCTCGGGTGCTTGGTGAGGTAGTGCTCTGCCGAGTACACCTCATGATACCAAGCTTGCCTAGCATGAGCCCTTTTACTCAAGGAGGTCACACCCCTACCGGAAAAACCTCAAACTATAGTTCTTATCTCCCCAAGAAGTGGACCTTTTCACCACGTTAAACGGGGGTGGTCTTGCCATGGCTTGTGTGCCGATGGTCGACGTCGCAAGCTTTCTGCCCTTTTGCGAAAATCAGTCTAGTCCTTGCTCCAATCATTGGATCTTCTCCTCCCTTCCCATTCTAGCTTTTGGGTGAGAGCGGTTAGCGTTGCCTAGTTCACTCCTTATGCTCCCCTTTCCCCTGTTGTGAGAAGCAGTTCTCAGTATTGTGCGAGGTGAACCTACTGTGATGACCCGCTTTCTTTTCTTAATTTTATTATATAATAGAATGATTATATTCATTTTGGGAATTGTTTTAGTTTAATTGTGAGAATTGCTTAGAAATATATTTGATATGTATATTGGGATTTTCTTTAGTATTAGAAAGGAAAAACAAAAGCTATAAGAAATTCTTTCATGCTATTAGTATTATTAATTTATTTTATTAAATAAAATAAGATATTTAGATGATTTAGTCTTTGAAAAATCAAGAAAAACTTGAAATGGAGGAATGGAGGAAGAAGTTAAATGACACCACTTGGTAAAACTGGATTGGTCAGTTTTAGACAATTCTAACGTCCTTTGGTAAATTGGTCATAAATCCTTCATATGATCTCCAAATAAGGTGATTCTAGTTCCTATAGAATCTTAAGAGATATATATATATATATATATAACTTTTATGTTTTGAATTATTGGAAATAATAGTGGTATCAAGGACTAAATCTGGTTGGAAGCCGACAGAATTACTGGATTGGAGGAAAAACACTAGCACCGACTTTGACCAAGAGAAGACCAATTGAGAAACGTGACCACCGAATTTTTCATGTCTTAAAACCATTCCTAAGCTACTTAGGTGTCGTTATATGAAGGAAAACAAGTGGCCAAAGGGGGACTTGCTTCTAGAATATTTTTAGATGTTCCTAAGGTGCAAGAAACCTAGTACATGTGTCACTTGAATGTGGAATGCTTGTGGGTGAAGAGATCTTGTTAAATATGATATTTGATCATCTCTTAGGTGGATTAAGCTAAGCCCTTGGATTAATTTCTTACCCACCAAGCCTATAAGCTAAGGCCAATGATACCCTAAATTCGAAGACCCTACATGTGGGAAAGAATTGGAGGAGAGACATGGATCATTTGAAGATGATTTCCTCTCTCACACTATATATATGGATGGCACCTTAAGGGAAAGGGTTCTTCACCCTTTCCTCTCCTATAACTCACGCCCCTCTAAGAAGAAAAGACTCCCAAACCTTGCTTAAATCACATACTCCTCAAAAAGTCTTCAATAAGAACATTTAGGAGACATAGAAGGGGAAGTTATCAAAAGTTAAACTCATTCTCTAGCAAGAAGTTTTGGAGAACTTGGTAAGTGTACAAATACCTTAAGTTTGATGTCAAATTGCTTGGATGATAGCTTTGTACTCATAGATGGTACATTCCTCTACAAAGTGACAAGTAATTGTAGTTTAAGTAAGCTTGAGCTATGAATTGTTGTAAGACAAGGGAGAGTGATTTTATTAAGAATTAAGATCTTATCTTAGATGGCTATTATGGAAAGAATATACAAAAACATGTAGAGCTTGAATGGCAAAAAGAAATGAGAAGTTGAAGCCAAAGGGTCTGGCCTTGATATGGTATAAATGATTGAAAGTGTTTCCTTAAGCCATGGTTTTGTTAGTGTTATGAAATACTAAATATTAGTATGAACTCTAGTAGAAATAAGGACTTAGTCATGAATAAGGTTATGAGGGATAAGACTTGAATATAGAAAACAAATTGAAACTTTGGAAAAGAAATAGGTATGCTTGTGGATTGATTTGGAGGATTGGAAATTAATGTATGATTTTGGAAGTTGATCAAATAAGGAATAAGTATAACAAAGAAAAAAAAAGATTTATAAATGTATGTTGGAAGGTTAGGAGTAGGGTTGGGTACAAAAATAACTCGTTTTATGTTGAAAAAGTATCTAACCCGAAATCTCGCTTGATTTCTGGCTCGAGCAAGATACAGACGCAGATTCGACATCTTTTGATAAACTGGGCATAAATTATTCATTTGATATCAGATTGGAATGATTCAAAAGGTTATGAAAATCTAAGAGAAAGATCTATAATTTTTATGTTCAAAGTTTTAAGAGATGAGGAATCAATGAGGGACGAAATTGAGATTTAATTGACAGAGTAAGATTTAAACAGAAACTTGGCTCTACTCTTGCTCGACATTTGGCTCGAGCGAGATTCAGGCAAAAACTTTGCTTGATAGTCGCTCGATACATTTGGCTCGAGCGAGATACTCTATTAATTAATTCTAAAACCTTCCTTGAAGTGAGAGGTTTATGATCTAAGTAAGGGAGAAATATAAATGAAATATTAATGCATTATTTGCATATTATGGGTTCCACGAAAACATAAAGTATGTATATCAAGGTTTAAGAGTACATGCAGACCCAAGTGAGTGATAATACATTAAGTGTTAAGTAAATATATTTTACAAAATAAGAAAATATAAGATTATGAAAGTTATGTCGACAGGGACGACGGTACGTAACACCTGTCGTATGATAAGATGTTACGCCATAGTAGGGATGACGGTATGTAACACCTACTATGATAAGAACGTTACGACATAGCAGAAATGGTGGTTCGTAACGCATAATAAGTATGTTTACGTCATAATGGGGATGACGATACATAATACCCATATGACGAATATGATTGATGGTGAAGGCGACACGTAACTATCGTCACAATATGATAAGATATGTCAAGGCGGTGAAAGCAATACGTAACTACTGCTACAATATGATAAGATATGTCAGGGCGATGAAAATGATACGTAACTGCTGCCACAATATGATAAGATATGTCAGGACAGCAAATGCGATTCCATCTGCCGTCGTAGGTAAGATGAAGACTTATAAAGTCAAGAATAGGAATATGAATTAAGACCATTTATGAAAAGCTACGCTACGACACAAAAAGTGTGCACTAATATTCACTAAGTCTTCTCATAGAAAGTGCACAATTCAAGATAAATTGTATATAAGGCATGCATGAGTCATAATTAATAGGTCTTATGGGCATACGATGTGTATATACAGGTTATCTATGAACATTGTTATGATTTTATTATGATATATGTGCACTTACTGAAATTTCCTTAAAATCTCATTTTTTTTAAATGTTTTCCTATCATTCCTTTCGAAATAATAGATTTGGTTGCATGTAACTACGACCCACCCACAAGACCGGACTCCCCGAGAGATACCAGTGAGCCTTGAGGGGCCCACTGAATTCTCTCACCTTGTTGTTCCGTGTTTGATAATATGCCTCTTATTTTGAGCATGTGGTGAAGGATATCAGATAATTATATGGAAAGATGCTAAGAAAGAGTATGTTTGATGTAGAGGCCTAAAGAAGAAATAAGAATTTATGTTTATGTATTTTGAATCTCAAATTTATGAACAATGAAGATGTGTTGTTACTATATATATATGGCTAAAGGTTTAGTCATGTTGGGCCATGTGATCTACGTGTAAAGTTAAATGTCTTTGCATTTATGAAAATTAACATTTTTCTGCTGCAATGCTCATGACGCATGATTAGTAAGTTAGATGCATGTCAGTTATGTAAGATAAGTATGAAAAATAGATAACCATGTGTTATCTATCTTGATCATTTAGTTTATGTTATTTGTCGAACGTAAGTTGAAGACGTCACACCTACGGTAGGTGTGATGCCTCGATTCTCTTCTTCTCAGGTAGCTTAGGAGTCAACTTATTGAATGGAAAGAGTAGGCCAGTCAAAGCAAAGTCCCGAGTCTCTTGTTGGGGCTTTATAGTTTCTTCTATCGTACATCCCCCATCATACATCTCCATAGCAGGGACCCTAAACTTTGGTAACAAGGGCACAACCATCACTTCCTCGATGTAGGGTAAACCAATGATTGTGAGGGTATTCAAAAGCTTATTATATATTTACCATGGCATAATTATATTGACAATATACTATCAATAAATTTAAAGTATAGAGTCTTGATTGTCTCTGTTAAACTATTGCTAATAAATCTAATATATATTTACAAAGAAGAAGTTTGTTGACGCAAAGACAATCACTCAGCAAGCTGAAAGAAGAGAAATAGTTATTCCTAACCCGATATGATGACTTGGGTCTCAATCGGTATTATTTGGAACTCTGGGCAATGTTCTAGGGCAGTTGTATGGTGACGACATGTATGTCCATGACAAATGAGTGTATATAAAATAAAGAGAGATTGGCACATAGATTTATGTGGTTTGACATAATGCATACATTCACAGGTATTTAGGAAGAAAAAATTTAGTATAATATTCTTATTTATAATCTCTCGTTATCTTTCATATCTTATTGTATAAGAAAAATCATAGACTATTTTGTTAAGAAGAAAATCCTACTAGAGCTCTCATTACCAAAATTGAAGAAGAAGAACTAGGGGTGTCAAATCGTGTTAATGGATCGTATTCGTGTCGTATCAAAACATGTATATTATACTATATAGGTTAACCCTAACCCGATCCGTTAAGTTTGTCGTGTCAAAATCTCAAACCCTAACCCAACCCGTTAACATAACGTGTCGTATCGTGTCAATCCATGATGACCCATTAGTAAATATTAAGAAATATATTAACACGACATAATATGATTTGTTTCAATCTATTTATGTAAATGAGTTGAATATGTCCAAAATTAACCCGTTTGATTTAATTAAATTTAACATAATTTTATATAAATATTAAAATCATAATATCTATAAAACTAATAACACTAATTATAAGTCTAAATTACAATCTAAATAATAAAATATCAAAATTAAAATTCTAACAAATTTACATTTAAGTATAAGAATCTAATTATAATTTTAACTTTTTTAGCATATCATAACGTGTTATAACGGGTTAAAACAGGTTGACTAGTTATTAACCCGTTAAGCAATCGTGTCATAACGGGTCAACTCGTTTTGATTCGAAACTCATTAAAACTAAACCTTAACTTGCTATTATCGTGTCGTATTCATGTTGGGTTAACGAATCGTATAATAAATTGTCACCCCAAGAAGAACTAACGAGTCTTTGGTCACTTAGTTTGAAGGCTTTTTATACAACTCTTTGTCACGCGTGCTGGTCTGATGTGATGGGATCTACCCACCTGGTCACTCTCAGTTTCCTTCTCTCCCTGCTTTGCATGCCTAAACATCCCCTTGTCTCAGGACAGCCCCCTATTTTTGCATCTCTCCCCATTACTTTTGCGCCTCTCTCTACTCTGCATCCCTTTTTGTCCCCTCTTGCCCTCTGGTGCTTAGATGGCCGGCTGGGCTTGGACCCAGATATTTTTGCTCCTCACAAAGTCATCTCAAGAATCAAGACGAAGGCTTTAAAAGATTTAAGTTGAGAATCACCACTTAGAGTTTTGACTTAATTTTGACTTGCGACTGATTTGAATGAACGATTATCAAACTTTATGTTGTTTTTTCTACTTGTTGAAGATCATAAAATATCTTTTCAAAACAATGAGGTGTCCAATGGAACCATGCTTGATTCTCTCTCTCTCTCTGGTTTTGATTGGTCCTTGTTCATATTTATTCCATATCTTTCCGAAAATTTAATTAAATTGCATTGATTGGAAATAAAGACAACGTTAACGTCAATTTGGATAATTAGAACGTATGAGTTGCATTTCCTATATTTTCAGAGTTAATGTTCCAACGTTACACATTACAACATCGAATAAAATTATATATTTATGAAACTCCATATATAAAAATTACAACAAATATTTTGCAAAAAGTTGAAGGAAAAGGAACATATATTTGTGTTATTAATTATCATCTACATAGCAGAAGTCAAAATATATAGGAAAAATTTACTTAATAATACCAAAAAAGACAATATATATATATATATATATATATAATTTCAGGCAGTTGAAGCACTTGTGTGAAGATTAACTAAGGAGGCATAGAAGCCATCCTTGATTTGAAGCAAAGTCTCATGCCTTCCTTTCTCAACAATAACCCCATTTTTAACAACTGCGATAACATCAGCATTTATAATTGTGGATAATCGATGAGCCACCACGACTGTTGTTCGCTTAACCATGACTCGATCTAATGCATCTTGAACCACTCTTTCTGATTCGGCATCAAGAGCACTGGTAGCCTCATCTAATAGTAATACTTTCGGATTTTTGATCATCGCACGTGCAATGGCTACCCTTTGTTTCTGCCCCCCAGACAATTGGACTCCACGTTCTCCCACTATGGTATCATATCCCTTCATTTTCATACATTTCAAGGAAAAACAAAAAAATTAGCTAGCTAGCATATACTTACACATTGAATTTCAACTTTGTCAATCATGTCTTTCATGAATATTAGAAATTAAAGGATTGAATTGATTCTACTGAATGCATGCATGAGCAGCCTTGTTTATTTTGACAAATGAGATAAGATGAGATAAGTTGAGATTAAAGTTAAAAATTATGTAAAATATTGTTAGAATATAAGTTTGTAATAAAATTTTTATTTTGAAATTTGAAATTTGAAAATTTTGAATTTTTTATTTTTATTTTTATTTTGTGTGAAAATTTGATAATTATTAAATTATATGAGTTGAGAAGAGAAGAGTTGTGAAAACAAATGAGACCACTTGTTTTTACAAATAAAATGAGTTGAATTGAGATTAAAATTAAAAATCAAGTGAAGACAGATCACAATTGTCCTCAGTATGAATCTATAAGTAAGATGTGGCAATGAAAGTAATTGAAGGAAATACAATATTGCTTTGTTCGAACCTGTTGTAAGCCACTGATGAAGCTATGAGCATTTGCCAACTCTGCTACTGCTATAATTTCTGTCTCAATTGCATCTCCTTCCTTTCCATATGCAATGTTGGCACGAATAGTATCATTAAATAAAACTGGTTCTTGACTCACAAGACCCATCTGCTGCCTCAACCACTTCACTTGAAACTTATCAATTTCAATTCCATCAAGTGTAATACATCCAGAATCAGGATCATAAAATCTTTGTAGCAACGAAACGACTGTGGATTTCCCACTCCCACTTTCTCCAACCAAGGCAACGGTCTGAAAAAAGAAGAGAATTTTGATATAATCCTTTGTTGTTAACTTAAGTGGTAAGCAAGAAAAACTTTTGTGATTTTGTTGTGCCAAGCTGAAAGCACCAAAATAAACTTTATTTACCTTGCCAGAACGAATGACCAAGCTGAGGTCTCGGAAAATCTGAATATCTGGCCTGCTGGGATATTTAAAGCTTACATGTCGAAGCTCAATTTCCCCTTTCAGATTATCCAATGTCATACCGGATTCATCGCAAGGATCTATCTTCGACTTCCGATCTATTATTGCAAATATGGAAGCTGCAGCATTATTGGCTTTGCCAGTATCTGGACCCATGGAGCTTGTTTGAGAAACTCCCATGGCAGCCATGGTCAAAGCAAAGAAAACCTGCAAATCAAATATCCGTCCAGAGATTAGATAAATTAATTTGGTCTAAATTGAATGAATCTTATTTTGGATTCTTCTTGTTAGAATACAAGGCTTTGAATATCAGCTTGCTAAGGATAGAATGAATACATACTTGGAAAACATCTGAAAATGTTGCCTTATTGACCGCAACGAGTCGAGCTCCTGCATAGAAACTGGTAGCATACACTAGAAATAACATGGCAAAAGATGTCCCAAATCCTATTCCAGTGACCAAGCCTTGCCTTATCCCTGTCTTCCTGGGGCCTTCACATTTTGTTCTGTATAGATCCATCACCTTTTCTTCAGCACAAAAAGAAGCAACTGTTCTTATACTTCCGACTGCATCATTAGCAACTTGGCTTGCCTCCTCATACATCATCTTATACCATATAAAATCACATTAGTAGGAATCACCTTTCAGCGTAATAAAATGTTAAAAGAGATATATATATATATACATAAAAATAGCATTCTGCAGCTATAAATGAGGTTTGTAGTTCTAGAGCAAACCTTTGCATCTGCACTGAATCCTTTCATGAACTTAACTTGAACGTACCCATTGATTCCAATCAATGGAATCAATGCAAGGACAATAAAAGCCAATTGCCAACTTGCAACAAATGCAATGACCAAACCAGCAATTGCAGAAGCAATAACATGAAGTATCTGACCAAGAGCATCTCCAACAAGAGCACGCACTGTTGCAGCATCTGCCGAGAGCCTAGCACCGACCGTGCCACTTGAGTGCTCAGGTTCATCAAACCATCCAACCTCCATGCGGACCAACTTCTCAAAACACATCAACCTAATACGTTCTACTAACTTACTCCCTGCCACAGAAAGAAGGTATGCTCGTGCTGGAATTGCCAGAAATGAAACCACACCGAGGGCCACAAAAATTACTGCCCAAAAATTTGTATCCTTCCTTAATTCATGAGGTGGTTTGTAGAATGAGTTGATTACCCTCGAAAGCAGTATGCCAAATATAGGGAGTATCGCGCCATTAATGATTGCAGCCATTGCCCCAAGAAAAAGAATTGGAATCTCTGGCTTGTTAAGGTAGGCAAGGCGGCGGATGGAGACCTTCGGCAATTTTTCTTCTCGTATTGTCTGCACATTATCATCTATGGCCACTTCTGTGGGCAAACCAAATGCTGTGACTGAGAATGAACGGCGGCCGCTACTATTTGTAGATGATCCCCGACTTAAGGATCTTAAGAATGACATTCTTTGACTGTTTCTAAGGCTAGACTGTCTAAACCACTCAGCAGAAATTTCGGTTTTGTTTTGATCGTCTACAACTTGTCCTGATTCCTTGTTTTCTTCTTGCAAGCGTATAAGTTGAGAGTATGCTCCATGAGGATCCTTGACTAGCTTTGAATGTGAGCCTGAACAATTTATCAGTATGGTTTTTAAGTTAGAAAGGTAACAAATGTAGGTATTGAAAAATCTAAGGCATGGCTAGCCGGTGATAAACCTTTTTCGACAATCTTTCCTCTGTGAATGACTGCGATCATATCAGCATTCCTCACAGTGCTCAAACGATGGGCAACAATGACAGTAGTTCGGTTGACCATGATCCTATCCAATGCCTCCTGCACAATCCTCTCAGATTCTGCATCAAGTGCACTTGTAGCTTCATCTAGAAGTAGAATTCGAGGATTTTTAAGAATTGCTCTGGCTATGGCAACTCTTTGTTTCTGACCACCAGAGAGCTGGGTTCCATGCTCACCAACCATTGTATCTAGTCCCTGCATGTAAAAAAGTCAAAGTTAGAAAGTGAATTAACATGTTCTATTGTAATGAGGGAGAAGACAATGCCTTAAGCTCTAATGGAGGCTAAAACTTTGACCTTAGGCAATTTATCAATAAATTTAGCAGCATTTGCAAGCTCTGCTGCAGAACTGATCTCTTCCTCTGTTGCCCCATCCTTTCCATAAGCAATATTATCCTTGATGCTGGATGCAAACAACACTGGTTCTTGGCTGACAAGACCAATTTTCCCCCTAATCCATTTAAGCTGGAGGTCTTTTAGGTTAATGCCATCTATAAGAACTACACCGGCCTGTGGATCGTAGAATCTCTCTATTAGACTGATCACTGTTGACTTCCCACTTCCACTTTGTCCAACCAAAGCTACCGTCGTGCCTCTGTGGATATAAAGAGAGAATCCACTGAATATCTGTTCATCTGGTCTTGCTGGATAACTAAAGGAAACATCTCTCAACTCTATATCTCCAACAATATCATTCAAAACTTTTCCCCTTGTGTCATAAGCATCAATCTCTGGTTTTCTCTCAATAGTCTCAAACATCTTATATGCTGCAGCTTTACCAGCAGCGAAGGCACCCATGCAGGGAGATGCCTGGCCTAGGGACCTGAAACATTCAGATTGTATCATAAGGCAAGAAATGAATAAAGAAAAAAACCGAAGTATTACATACATCTATTCATACTATTGATAGCTAAAGAACATTCTAGTTGCAACTTACATAGATCCTGTCATCACAGCCATGATCACATTCAACACATCACCCCCACTGTATCCTTTGTTAAGTATCATCTTAGATCCAAACCATATTGCCATCCCATAGCTACTGAACATGACTAACATAACCATAGCAAAACCAAGTCCAGAAGCCAAGCCTTCCTGAACACCAGATTTGTATGCTGATACTAGGAACTTTTTATACTTAGTTACAGCTTGCTTCTCCCCAGTAAATGATGCCACCTAGATGCGAAATCAAATAGTGGATGTCAAGAGTTTCCTAGAAAATAACTGTCAAGCTGAACAGAAATCATTGAGAGAGAATTACAAAATTCCCCAAGCATGCATAAAGTTATGATAATATGACATACTGTTCTGATTGAGCTGATTGTCTGTTCAACCACGTTCGCTGCATTTGCATAAGCACCCTGTCCACGAGAAGCTGTCTTGGATATGACAACAGACATAATGCCACCGGAGGCCACAAGAAGAGGAATAGAGGCTAACAGGACAAGGGTAAGGAGCCAGCCTTTGAAAAATGCTACAAAAAAGCCTCCGATGAATGTTGATAGCAGCTGCACAAATTTCCCAACCTACACAAGCAAATAGACTCTTTTATCTGCATAATCAAGTTTACAAGCACAACATCAATGAAACCCAAAAAAACTTTTCACCCAGTTGGGAAGTTTTGATGTGTTAGTGCAGGAGTATACTACCTTCTCACCCATGGCATCTTGTATAAGAACAGTGTCGCCAGACATTCTCTCAACAACCTCTCCCGTGTTTGTTTCTTTATCAAAGAAAGCCACATCTTGTCTCAAAATAGTCTTCAAATACAAACCCCTTATTCGTGCTGCTTGTCTCTCTCCTGTGACCATCCAGCAAGCCACCTCTGAAAAGAACAAGGGCAGATTTCTCATTTCTCAATGCCTGAAAGACGAAATTTTATTGATGCTCTAAAAGTTCTATGGTGATTCTGATTTGGGAAAGTACTTACGGAAGAATCCTGCAACACCAATTCCAGCTGCCAAGTAGACGAATTTTAGACAAACCTAAAACATTAGCCAGAAACTAGTCAAGGCCATCTTCATATCAAGAAAATTAGCATGTCAGAAAATGGAGGATGGGTTCAAATAAATCCTCTTAATCAACGAATTTTTTTCAACAGAACACTAGATAATAACATTGTTAGTGATGTGATCTTTTAGATTTTCACATCCAAAAAGTTGTTCAGGACTAAGTCAAACACTCAGCTACACATATCCAGTGATGAAGATTGAAATTAACATCATGAGTTAAACTTGTGGAGCATATTATTACCTTGGAAACTACACGAACAACATCCTTATTGTGTTGGTTACTCCCCAAAACATTAATCATTTCCCCAAAGAATACTGTCATAAGGGGCAGACCCAACCCATTCCCAATGCCACCTATTATGCCTACAATCATCAAGCAAACATCTCTGGAATCTGCAAACGAGAACAGCTTTAGAAATGGAACAGTTTTGGTACTCTGATCTCCTCCACTCTTCTCCGAGCCTTCTTTATCACCAATCATGTCAGGACTTTTGTCTGCTTCTACATTTTTTCTCATTGAGGCGGACTCACGCAGATTTGGCTTTTCATTCAATCCACTCTCTATCCCCATTTTACAAACTCCACTATGACAATCCAATTGCCAACGACTTTATTTGGGGGATGTAGAAGAATTTATACAGCAGCTGCACACAATTAATAACTTCAGTAATAGGAGAGAAGGGGGGGGGGGGGGGGGGAATAATAAAATGCCGAATAATGAAAGTTGTCTTATGATCTAAGAAGTTGTCAATTTACTAGGTGTCAGGAAATTAAAAATGAAATTGTTGATTGATGTGGAAAATATTTGTTGTAAACGACTGGAGAATTGACAAATATCAGAAAGTCAAGACCCTTGTTTATATTGCACAGTTCCAATGTTTATATGGCACTCTTGTACTCACAAACTGAGAAGGCAGCAAAAGAACTTAAAAGATGTCAACATACACATATATGCTCATGTATGTATGCATATGAGTTTCTGTTTTTGGAGAGTGAATAAGCAGAAACATAAGAGAAAAGTAAACTAATAGGAGGCTAATATGTCTATCAAGGCACTTATTGTGGTGCCAGATTTCATCTCAACTTGATAGATTCACAACCAAAGAGTCTAGCAAAATTAATCAGCAAAGTGACAAATTAAGGGGATAAAGCATCCATGAAACAAATTTATGATTAAAAATCCCAATCAACCTCAACAAAAATAACAAAACAACACACAGAGAGAGAGAGAGAGGCATATTGTAATTTTAGAAAGTACTTAAATAAAATGATAATCATGATACATGATTTCAAAAAAAAAAAAAAAGAGTAGAAGAGGAATGGAACTGCTTGTGTAAGTAAAATCACCCTTAATTGCTCTAACGGGTTAAGAAGATTTTATATTGGTAAGTCATATGCTGAAAATGGAGGAAAGTTTGTGGGTGTAGTCAGAGAAAGGAGAACAGAAGTAATATTAGCTATGGTATCATATCCCTTAGTTTTCATACGTTTCGAGGAAAAACAAAAAATTAGCTAGCTAGCATATACTTACACGTTGAATTTCAACTTTGTCAATCATGTCTTTCATGAATATTAGAAATTAAAGGGATTGAATTGATTCTACTAAATGCATGCATGAGCAGCCTTGTTTATTTTGACAAATGAGATAAGATGAGATGAATTCATATTAAAATTAAAAATTATGTAAAATATTGTTTAAAAATATCATTTTTTAATATAATTTTTATTTTGAGATTTGAAAAAATTGAATTTTTTTTTTCTATTTTGTGTGAAAATTTGATAATTATTAGATGAGATAAGTTGAGAAGAGTTGTGAAAACAGATGAGACCACTTGTTCTCACAAATGAAATAATATTAGATGATATTAATAATGCTCTGCTGCCACAGGTGAACCAGAATCAGATTTGCACCATAACTCTGCTGCGTAATTGGTTGCAGATTTTGCAAAAGAGAAGCTAACACAAGCATAACTGTTGGGTATTTATTCAAATCAATGCAAAATGAGTCCTTGAAAACCCCCTGATGATAAAATTTTTATTACTGTCAATTTTTGCACAGGGAGTCAAATTCATTAGCAGAGTACTCTGCTGCTTACTATCATCAGGTTGATGAAATATCAAATATCTACTGAAAGTCTGAAAATGAAAAAACTATAAGCAAGTTGGGCAAGTTATAGAGTGTTTTCCTAACGAAAAAACGATGATGATCAGCAAGATGACATGAAATTCAATACTACTGTACCTGGTTGTCATAAAAGAGGAGGAGAAGGAATGAAACTTTTGTTCTGTTCTTTGAGAGAATCAAACTCACAGCAACCCCAAGATCTATATCAGAAGGAGCTTCGCAAAATTAAGTTCCCAAACCAAGCCATTTTCATCACTCTACAACATCAAAAATATATAATAACCATTAAAATGAACGAAACCCATATGCTAAAAACAGCTTAAAAAAGAAGTGACTGTTCCACAGGTTTCTTTGGCAAAAGGTTAAACTCTAAAGGACAGAGATACCAGAAACTGCCGGATTTTGGGATTCTCAGTTGCAGAACTTCATCCACGCGGGGGATGCTCTCTGTGTATGAGCTATTTCCAGCACATTATATGGGCTTTCTTCATTCAGTTAGCGTGCAGGCATCATCATTTATAATACTCACCCACTAGAATAAACACAAACAGCCATAGCTATTAACTTGGTCAAAGGTGACGAAGCTTCACTTAGTCAACCAGTTCCCTTGTTGCTTTCCGAAGAACACAATTCCCTCATGCTTCACTGTCGTGTCCCAGAACTTATCTTCCTCTACAATGAAATAAAATTTATAATTATACGTTTCGTGTCAGCAGAACCAATTGCCTGTTTTTAACATAAATATTTTCTATTATTATTTTTTTTAATTTGTTTCAGGTAGCATAATCCTCACCAACCACGAAATGCTCATTACCCATATTCTTCATTTCTTTTTCTTGATCAATACTTCTGCGGTAGATTGAAATTTTCAGATTTCGAGCTGTTCGTGCTCTTGCACTCCTCTGAGATGGGACTTCAAAGAGAAATAAAATATATTTTTAGATTAAAAAAGAATAAATCTTTCTTATTGTGCTATCACTGTTTATATCATATTCAACTGCTTCTTGTACAATTGGCAAGCCATTGGTTATTAAACATTAGAAAATTCATGTCCCCAAGAACCTCTGCTAGACAGCATGTACGGAATGAATAAATAACTACTGTTTGTAAATAAATATATATGTATTAATTTTGGTTAAATGGATTTTTGCTGAATATATTATAATAAGGAAAATGTCATTTCTCCATTGCTATCGATTCCGATCCCTTTCCGTTTTTAGGTTTTATTTTTCAATTTTTTTTACATGATTTTTAAATAATGTTGTAATTTTTTTATATTTTTAAAAAATATTTTAAAATGTTAAAAAAATTATAATATTATTTAAAAATACTTATTTAAAAATTTGTAAAAAAAAAAACTGAAAAAATTTAAAACGAGATAAGATCACGATGGATGGCAACAGAGTATATAGCAGTGCCCTTATAATAAATTCAATTTATTGAATTTAAGGCTTGTTTCAATGTTAAGCTAAGTTAAGATTTGCTAACTTTTTTTTTTTTTTTTTATAAAGAGTAGTGAATTGAGATAGTGTATTGAGTTTTGTATAACTCATTTAAAATGTGTTTAAATATATTTAAATTTTAAAATAAAATTAAATATATTTATAAAAAATTAAAAAAATGATGTCAATTTCGTATGTAAAGAGATATTAAATTAAAAAATATTGTAAGTCTCAACAAATTTTGAGTTGAGATGTATTTAATAATAATTTTTTTGTTGAAAAGATTTAAGATCACATATTTAAAAATATTTCCTCTTTAATTGTAATTTGAATTAAACTGATCTAAATTCATTTAAAGTAACAAACGTGCCCCAAGAATCTTTTAGGCTTAGTTTGAATTTGAGATTAAGTTGAGATAAGTTGAGATAAATTGAGATGAATTTTAAAAATTGAATAAAATATTATTTTTATTATTTAAAAATTTAAAAAAATTGAATTAAAATTTGAGAAAATCATATTAAAAATTATATTTTATATAAAAATTTAAAAAAATATAATAATAAATTTGAAATAAATCAAGATGAACTCAACTAGTCACCAAATCGAAACATAACCTGCTGGTTTTGCTCCACATCGCCGCTCTTCATTTTCACGTTGAGGTCGTCCTTTTCTGGGAGAAAAAGAGCGTTGTTGGTGAGGAGAGGGACGGGTGAGAAGAGATACATTAGTGATTGGTCAATGGGAATAAAGTCCACTAAATTTTTGTGCAAGATGACCGTTTCCAGCGATTATAGATAATAAAGAAAATAAAAAACGAAGATTGATTATCCTTAATCATCGGGGTTAGGTACAAAGATGAACATATCTTCTTATCATTTTAATATAGCGATATAAACATCAATACAAAGATAAATTTCTTATACAAACTTGAGATTCTGGAATATGAGATAGATATATACATAACACTAACGAATAAGTTTTACATCCTTTTTGTTTTTTTAAGTAGGATTTATTATTAATTTTTTTTACATAAATCTCATATTTATTTATTTTTTTCAAAACTAATATATGTGTTTGTACTTTATACACTTTAAGATTATAAATAATTTCTCATACATAAAGTATATTTTTCAGAGTGTCAAATATATTGGATTTTTGTTCCTTGAATCCCACATGGGAAATGAGTGAGAGAGAGACAAGGCCAAAGAGCTTATAAAAGGAGGCTTGAACTCCTTGGTTTAGTCTCCTTTTATAAATTCTTTGGCCTTACTCCTCTCTTACTCCTTTTTCATGTGAAATTCAAGGAGCAAAAATCCAACAATCTCTACCTTGCGACTTTGACTGATCCCAAAGCCACGCTCCATCGCAATGAGAATCTTCATAACTTTCGCCATCATGTTCCACCATAAAAGCATAATCACTCGGAATAAACTAATTCTAAACATTTCACTTTGGTTTATGTCGAAATTAATCTTACTAAAAAATTATGGCGTAACTCTCACGTTTAGCTTTTCTAGAAGTTTATCAGCCATCGACATGAATTTCCACCACACACCTTGCATCAATGCCAAACCAATGCCCGTGTGCAAACTTGTAAAACAGCTAACATTAACACATCCTCTATTATGTCAACTTTTGGATTAACGGTATGCCATAAGAATGTACATGTCTCTTTTTCCGTGGAGAGAGACACAACGCTAGCATAAATACCAGTATCTTCATTTACTGAATTGAAACCACTTGCCGAATTGGCTCCACCTCTTCTTGACAACTTTTCTTGACGTGTTCAGGTTGTCCACACCTCCAGCAAACTGTTGGCTTTATGGGTTGGTCGACGCCTTGTGTAATACTGATGGAATGAAAATATCTCTAACTTGCACTTGCCACAAGTCAAGATTGATTCTCCCATCAAATTTTTCTACCTCCATTCTTAACATTGTCTCAATGAATTTTACCGTATAAATAAATAGTACCCACTAAGTAAATTCTAAAAAAAAACTGATCTTTTCTAGATAGAACTTTAAGATTCTAAGGAAAAATTGGAGGATCACAACAGACACACTTAAAATTTCCAATCTCCTAGACAGAACCTCCTTAGACCATACGTATCCACACTACCACACCGAAACTCCACCCTTCCAAAATCTACTTTTCCACCAGGAGAAAAACCACCAGACCCAGAGAAAAAAATACATAATGTGAAAAATTATTACAATCACACAATTTCTGCTCACCCCAACGACACCCACAAAAACTTCTCCCACTAGTAAAACTCTAACTTTCACATCTCTTCCTTTTACACACAAAAAGAACAATAGAAGAATTTTACTAAAATCAAAAATTACTAGATAAGTTTCTAACTGGTATAATTAAAACCAAGAAGCCTAAGCCTCCTTTTATAAGCTCTTTGGCCTTACCCATTTTCCACTCCTTTCCCATGTAGGATTCAAGGAACAAAAACCCAACAAAATATTTAATAAATGCTAAAAATCTATTATGTATGTTTATTAATGTTACTCATCATCTAATTTTTTATCATATTCTCATTATCTTATAATGTGGTATTAGATGTTTGAAGATTATTTATTATATTTTACTTATTAACCTATCATCTAATGCCACATCATGAGATGATGAGAAAGATGATGGTTAATAGATTTATTCTATATATATATATATATATATCTCATAAATATGAGAGATACATACAATTAATCAATTTTTTGCATTTTATTGATATGATTAATCAAACAGTTATTTTATATTAAAAAAAGTGATGCAGTAATTTACATTAATAAAATGTATAAAAAAAAATAGGCAAAGGTCTCTCTCTCTCTCTTAATTGAGTTACTCACGTTCGAAGAAATTTTTTCCAATAACAAAAGCACAATTATGAAAGACCAAACTGGTGAAAAAGAATGCGAAATTACTTCCAACTTTGCTACTAAAACCTTGCAAAACGCCTCAAGTTTGGAGGGAATTTTTTCCAATAATGAAGGCATACTATTTGCAAAATGCAAAACTAGAGAAAGAAAAATATAAATTACTTCCAACTTTCCCATCAAAAGTTCAAAACCATGCAAAATGGGGTGGTATTTTACGTGGACCGAACTTCATCATCCACTTTTTTTAAAAAAGAAAATTAAATTTAGCCCTCTTATAATATTAACAATTACATCTAGAAAGATGGAATATTTTTTCCTGTTCTTCAGAACTGGTCGTTTACTACCGAGCACATAGTTGGTATTTTTAAAAGAATGAGAGAAGAAGGAGAAGGGATATTTCCACGTATATAGAGGTTGAATGGTTCATATGTCAACTCAAGATTTAGATGTTATTTTATAGAGGTTGAATGGTTCATATGTCAGATGTTATTTAGATGGTGAGTTAAGATGAGATGAATTAAAATATAAATTAAATAAAATATTATTTTTATATTATTATTATTTTAAAATTTAAAAAAAATTAAATGATTTATTATATTTTGTATGATAATTTTTTTTAAATATAATAATTAAATTTGATAAAACATTTTGACCATTCAAATGGGATGGATAATGATACCTTACCACGTTATACTAATGGTGTACTACTTTTTTTTTTAATCTTTTCCTATGTAGGTTAGGATCAGTTCAGAAGCTTTCATCCTTTCTACTCACATCACATTGTGCCAACAATCATTTGATCCAAGCTCAAAGAAAAGTGTCAACTTTTAAAAAATGAAATGATATAATTCAAAACAAAAAAGCTTTAGGCCGGTGTCTTTTACAAGCGCTTCTTATCGGAGACCAATGGAGACGTGTCACATAAGAGGTTGATCAACGAACTAGACTCTCTCTACTATAGGTGATTATCATCTGCATCCCCCCCTCCTGAGCCTTTTGTCTACAGAAATTCCTCTCTCTCTCTCTCTCTCTCCTTCATGAAAATGAAAACCTTTCCCTTTAGCTTGTTTTTGCAGGAGGAATATATGAGTTTTCATAGGTGGTGGTATAGCAACAAAGATGATGAAGATGAAGGAGAGGATGATATCGACACTCTATTTCACAAGAGGAATATATGAGTTTTGGTAGTATTGCAAGAATCTCCTCTATCAAGCTAAAAGATAAATTGCAATTTGATGAATAACTAAAGCTATTTGATCCAACACTTTTTCTCTTCTAGAGCATAAGCTGAAATTTTCTTTTTGACTCTCGAAAAAGTTTTGTCAGATATGAGCTAGTTTTGCCTCATGATTTCTCTTATTCTTCCTTCTTTTTTTTTTTTTACTATTTTATTTTTTCCCTTATAGATAAAGAGGAAATGAGAAAAATGGATGCAACCCACGAGTGTAACCCCATGTAATAACCCTAAAAATCTTCATCTTAATTTAATTAGCTGATTAAGGATTAATACACAAGATTAGTGGTAATTGGTGAAAGAACAAAATAGGTTTTGAAGAGATGGGCTTAGGAATTAGACCTTTGGAAAATGGATCAAGTGAATAGGCCAAGAGAGCAATGGTGAGTCCAAAAGCCCATAGAATGAGCCCATGGCCCATCAAACCCATAGTTGAGACACTTGTCAATGGGGGAAAAATCCTAGAAAAATTATCCCAACCCTTGTAGGAAAATCTTATATGGTGAATGTAGACTAGTAGTTGGATACATGTCATGTAGGATTGAGTGTAGGATCTAAGGGAATGATTTTCCTACCATGGTATCTTGGAAGTACAAGACACCATCCCTTGACTTGCCAAGTGAGATCATGGTGTGTAGGGAAGTGACAAGTGGCATGAGGAGAAGCATGGATGAAAGGAACTTGGAGTGTTCGGTGGAAGCCAATCTGTGGGGTTCATTGGAGGATCTCATGGGGTATGGCCACCAACAAGGGATGGGACAAAGAGGAAGAGTGTGTAAGTGGATGAAGTACATGTGTAAGAGAGTATGGTGATGTGAAGAGAGGTATGGTGTGGGTGTAGGTGATTGAAATGACAAAAACTAGGAAGATGAGCAAAATAGATTTTCGGTGGAGCTAGCTTGGCCGGTCATGCCTTGCTCAAATTCCAAAAAGCATGGCTTTGGAATCACTTGGATGGACACATGAGAGGATAGGGAAATGATGATTGAGTGAAAAATAAGAAAATGGATGCTAGAAGCACCAAGGAGCCGCCGGCCATAGGAAGGAAAAGGAGAAAGGAGAATCACCTAGGTATGGCCAAGATTTGATCTTGGAGTGGTCTAGAGTTGTCAATCAACCCATCTATCATTAGCCATGCCTAAACATGATAAGAAGAGTACCAAGGACCCTAGGGAAGAGAGCTGGCCGTGTGACCCCTTAGGCAAACCCCTTGAGCTCAATTCACTTGGACATGCAAACACCTTTATTTTCCTCTCCACCTCTCGGCCAAACCCTCTCTAGTCACTCCTACTTTTGCTTCTTCTCTTTTCACCACATATTTTGAAGAACCCTATAGTAGGAAAGCCAAAAAGCAAGAGTGTGAAGGTGATCAATTCATTGGAGAAGGTTAGTGACTAAATCTATACAAGATTAGGGAGAACACACACACACATGTAACACTTTGTTATGGTTGGAAGGAAATAGGGTTTTCTTTGAGTTTTATGTTCATGACTAGACTAATGGGAGATTTTATATGTGTAATTTCAGATTTAAGCTAAAGCCTAATAGGAGTGTTGTAAGTATACTCCCACTTTTTCCTTAACAAGTCTTATATATAGTGAAGTGATCATGTTTGTTGGATTAATGGTTGCCATTGCCATGTTTGGGTTGGAATGATTTTTCTTGCTTGTGATATGGATATTCTTGGATAAATTTATATGATGGAACAAGCTTAGAATATGAGTAGAAATGATAAATCAAGTGTTAGTTGCAAAAGAGAAAAAAAAAGGAGCATGATTATTTGATGAAATGATGAAAATGATGCATGAAGGATTTTAGTGCAAAATGTTAAATTTTGGTGTTGTTAAGGTAAAGTTTATTTGAGGAAACTAGTGATGAAATTGATTTATTCAAAGAGCTTATTGTGTTGAGAAAATGAAATTGGATAGGAGAATAAACTATATGATTGACATGAATGGAAATGGTATACACTTGCATATGGAAGAAATGATCACTTGTGTATGATGTATAGAAATGTTTATTTGGAATTTTTATGATATTTAAGGTTGAGATTTGGAAGATTAATATTATATTGCTTTGTGGTGATTTTGTTTAGTTGAACTCATAGAATAAACTTTTAGGAAAGGAAGTTTGAATAGACTAAGGGGAGGAACTCCCTAAATTAGAAAGGTGAATGGAGGAAATAGGAATGACTAAGTTTTGGAGGTGAAAACGATTACTTAGGAAGCACTAAGGTTTCGGTTACCCCTTGCTAAGGAGGGTACATGATTTGATTTGATACTTTAAAATTGATTGGAGGAAATTGGAAGTCAAATGATGAAGGAAAGCCCTAGAAACTCTCTAGGAGAATTCGGCCATGATGGGTTGGAGATGGGCCCAATACCCCACTTCAATCCTAGGCCCCATTTTGGGAATAGAATATGATGACTAAGTAGAAAAACTATGAAGTTATCCCAAAAGAGGGAGAAAAGAAAATGAAATGTGAATGTACTCGAGCTTGTCTTGGGTTTTGCATGAAATTAAGTGAGCATTGCATGTCCCATGCATAAGTCACGAAAAGAAGTTTTTAAAGTCAAGCATGTTTTTAAGTAGAAGGAAAAAGAAAAGAAAAGATTGAATTTTTGAAAGAAAAGAAAAGAAGTAAAGTTTTATAAGAACCCCAAAGGCTGGGACGGGGAAGTGCCCTAGTGGAACTCTCTGTCCACTCAGGAGTGATTAAAGTCGAGTGGAAGCCCCTAGGTCGACGAAGAACAGTCGGCGGACCATGTATGGCTCCAAAATGTGTCTGGAGCGCGATAGCACCTAACGTTGGTGGGTGCCCAAGACAGATAAGGTGTAAGGACCTGCCGTTTTAAAGTTATATGACGCTCACTTTAGGGTGATGCAGTAACCAGCAGGGAACACGCGGTGTTAGGGGAACCGTGTTGTGTCTCATACATGTTAAGTGAAAAGTCATGACAAGAAGGGCTTTCGAGCCAAAAGAAAGATCTGTTCAAGATAAGTGGCGCCTAAGAAAGAATGAGAGATACGAAATGTTTTAAAGAAATGTTTTGAAAAATAATGATGATATGAAAAGAAGTTTGAAAGAAGAAGTCTGCATGAAAGTTTTATGAAAAGAAATCTGAAAGAAGCATGTCTGTTTACAAGTTTTCATAAGCATGTGCATGAGTCAGTCATTCATTGCATGTGCATTAGTTAAGAATGTTTTGTTCACTTATCTGTATATCTGATATGTTCTGGTTTAAGTGTTAGTGTACTTGCTGAGATTTCTCCCGAAATCTCACCCCTTTTTATTATCTCTACTATCGCTCCCTTGAGAACGATAGAAGTCATTGCAGGACATGATGGATCCTCGGATTACGACTCTCGAGAAGATGGGTCGGACCCTCATGGGCCCGACTAAGGCTGGGACTGCCGAGCCAGTGACCCTAGACCTGTTGGGTCAGTGGGCGGCAGAGTCGCTTCCTATGGCGACTTATTTTTTTAACGACCTACGCCCTACGGGGTGCTGTTTGGTGCTGGGAGTTGACGGGCTCCTCCACATGGGACGCCTGTTTACGTCATCCTCTGGGATGATGTGTGACGTAGGTCCAGGACTGAGTCTGGACAGCCTTCGTTATGGCCCGAACTTTAAGAAGATAAAAGAAGAACCCGCCTATTAGTATGGTTGGCGGAGGGAGGAGTGGATCAGCAGCATCTTTATTTTGTACGCACCGATGTATTTTGTGGAAAAATCTTCCCGCTGTTTTGGGAAGTACTTTTGTATAAAAACTACTTACATTGGTGACTTTATTCTGATATATATATATATATATATGTGCATGTGATGTTTACTTTGGGTTCTATTTTGTTAACCATGTGATGTGCGACAAGCGTAACGTTTTGTCGTTTATTTATGGCTTGACCTTTTTTCGCTGCGATAAAAAAAAAAATAAGGCTCTCGCAAGTAAAGATGAGGGATGACTTCCTTGTGACGTTCGTCCCCGGCGTCGCAATTTGTGTACGAACCCAAGCGCAAGATGGGGCGCCGACACCCCAAATTTATCTCAAAGTAGCATTCTAACCTCCAAGTTTTCTAATGTAAGCTAATATCTCTAAAGTAAACTTATATCTTTATTCATTCCCTATCAATATTGGACTTGGTCCAAATGACCCAAGGTTTTGTTTCTTTCAATAAGATATAAGTGGAGAAAATGAATGAAAGGGTTTTTAACTCTCTTTAGCATTGAACCATCTCTTATTTTGGCTCATTTATCTAATCACCTCAACAGTTGAGGTTTTTTTTTTCTTTTTCTTCTACTTCTTTCTTTCTACTTTTGACCCGGTAAGAGCTGAACTTAGAAAGCTCCCTTCCCCATTCCCATCCTACAATCTCTACCAGATTGAGCCCCCAAACTTGAATAGGAGTACAAAGAACTAATTGGTAAGCAAATATTTGCAGCCAAAGATTTAGAGCAACTTCTTGCAGTGTTTCTTGTCTCTAAATGCATACCATCATCATAAGATCATTGTAAAGCTGTCCACCAAGATATGTGACGCTCTATTTTGTAATTCTTTATTAAAGGAAGGCAAACTACATTCATTAATAAACGAGCACTATAACTAGACTTAAAATATTTATTACAAGCCAACTAAAATATGATCTATAACTCCCTAGTATACTAAAAAGTGACTGACATAGTCTAACTCTAGTTGCAAACCTCTCCAAATCCATATCTGAGAGACAGCCAAAACTTTATCCAAAACAGAGTTAATAATAAATCCAAACAAAACACATCCCGTTCAAAAAGGAGATAGGAGAAAACCCTCCAAACAAAAAATCTAAAAAAAACCCTCTATGGGCCAAAGATTCTAGAGACATTATTTTTTTTTTTATTAACCAAAGAAATAACAAACAGAAAATAAGACAAATGGAAAAATCAAAACTCAAAAGTCTAATTTTCAACCTTGGAGGAAAGATAAAGACATAGAAAGGCATGGTTATGGGTGGCGTGTGGGGGTACATGTGCCGCCCCCTAGAGAGTAATGGTCGGACAGGTACAGAGCAGTCGGTAGCCCTAGTCCCTAAGGTGCCGCGCAAGCCCGAAAAAGATACCCCTGAGGGTGGAACATGGAAAAAAATCTCCCACTTCGGGAGACACGTGTGAAGCACTTTTCGGTCCAATCGGTGCTCTGGGAACCCTGCAGTGAGGTGCGTTAGGTGTCCTGAACATCGGAGTGCGTCAATTGCCATTTGTCAATATGCTCTAAAGGATCAAAATCAAGTCGGTATTCCTATATCCCACAAAACCAGAAAAAGAAAATGAAGGAGAAAGGAAAGGCGAAGGGGGAGGGGGAGGGGGGGTGAGAAGAACTAGAAAAAACAAAAATGAAAATGAAAAAGGAAAGAAAAGGAAAGCAAAGTGAAAAATAGAGAGGAACAATGAAAATAAAAGAAAATGAGGAGAGGTGAAAAAGAGGGAGGAAGAAGGGGAAAGGGAGGAGAGGGTGAAGCCAAAACTCCCAACCTCCCTAGCAACGCCACTTCTAAAGAAAATCCTAGGATTTGAGAGAGTTTGAGAGGCTGGAGAGAGTTTGGATTTTTTTTTAACTCTGTTTTTTAATTGGTCTTGAAGAAAACTGTCTTTGTTTTATGCAAATGCTTAGCCTTTCTAGGAAAATGTATTTCGTGAAGGAGATGAAAGGAGAGAGACACAAAGAGAGAGAAGGAAGGAGAGAGGGAATTGGGAATTTCTACAGATGAAAGGATTGGGAGAGATAGAAAGAGAGCCGAGGGAGAGGGGGTCAAGAGGGGGTATGCAAACGATAATCACTTACAATGCATCGAGTTTGATTTATTCGTCAACTCCTTACGTGGCATGTCTCTATTGGTCTCCGATAAAAAATCATGCGATTTGGTTCACTGAAGATGGTTTGAAATGGCTTATGTGTCGAGTTGGGATTGGATGGTGCAAAAATCCCTTTTACACCCATCCAAACTCAAGCTTTTCCCTAGAAGTTATTCTCAATTCAAAATGCTACTTAATCCTTAGTAATATTGTTCAAAGTTATCGCATGAGTATTTTAATTTTTTTTATTTAATGATTAAGTAAGTAATCATTAGTGAGATTAAAATTTTTTAATAATTAAACATACCAAAAAATATTTAATAGAAATTAGAAAAAAATTAAAATACACTAATGACATGCAAACGGTAAGAACTGGATGGCCCCTAGCATTCTTCATATTCAAATCGGTTCCATTTCCACTCTTGCTCAAAACATCTTGCGATTTTGTTCTCATCGCACCCCTGTTGACGGCCAACTAGTGACTTGATCTCTCTTCTGCTCTCTTTTGCTTTCTCTCTCTTTTGTTGAGAAACAAAGCTAACACAAAAATTGATAATTAAATTAAATGTTGGGAGAGCATATAGATATTGTAGCTATATAATGCGCATAATTAATTATAGAAATAAGAAAAATGATTTGTATAAATATCAAATAGATAAGTTTGATGCAAAATCCTAAAAAAAGTGGATCTCATTTTAAAAAATGTAGAAAAATAGTTTTTTTATTATTGAGACTATTTTTTGCAAAAAAATTATATAAACTTATCTATTAATTAAAATTTGTATAGCTCGTACTTTTGCTATGTTTTGCTTGAATGTCTCGAAAATTACTTATAGTAGGGATGATATCCGAATGTAATTACTAGTTTCTTTGGATTGATTTTATATTATAAGTTTGTTTATGAAATAAATGAAGTGTGTTTATCTATAAAAATAAAAATAAAATAGAATTTGTGTAAAGAATTATTTTAAAAATAAAATAAAAAGATAAAGAAAAAGAGTATAAGTCCATTTATGATGGTTTACATTTATGTCAAATCTTACGAAGTAAACAAATAAAACGGAGAGTAGACTGGTGGTATAAAAAAATAATATATACAAGTCCTATACATACAAATCTCATATCAATTTTTTATATATAAAAAAAAAACAAATTTATTATAAAAATATATATATGAAAATTTCATTTTTTTAAGCTTATATTATTAAAAAAATTGTATATTTTAAATGTATACCCAGTATATCGGGTATCACTTTCCAAAAGGGGTAGCCCGTGATTGGGTACTCTAACTAGAGCCATGGCCCATGATGATACTGACTCTGTCAAGCAATTGCCATCAGCTTTGGCCTTTTCTTAAAGCTATCGTTTACTTGAAGATCTGTATAAAATTCGGGAAAATGTCACAATCCCCTCCAACTGCCTTAACTTTTTTTAATACCTTCTTATAATCAAAACTAATTTTGGAAGTTTTACGTCCAATATACTAAATTATACTTTCTTTCTCATTAATTATCATCTTATTCTTACTCAATTGAAACACTTGTTAAAAGAAAAAATTACGTACCTTCCTCACCATGAAACATTTCCTTTCAAATGGTAAAGATATTTTTATCCTTTTAAGCATTCAAAAGTAGTGATAATTTGAGAACGGAATATGAGCAAATATATATGTAAACGTAAATTATGATATTGTTGCATGATCATTTTTCTTTAAATAAAAAAGAGTGAATAAAACTTGAATTTCACATGAAAAAAAAATTAAATTTTTATTATAAATCTTATTATTTTTTGAAACGGTTACACGACAGTTATATACTTATAATTGCATGCAAATTACTCAAAAAAATATATAATAATTATTTGGAGAAAAGATGAAAACTTTCATAGGAAACAAAATAAAACTATAATTTGTAGCAAACTAATAGTCAATTTTGGGGTTTTAAATGATGTGTACTTGTGTAGCAAGAAACAAGTTCTAGAATTTAAAACAAACAGAAATGAATTATAAAAAAGTTCTTAAAGCATTTCATATTTTGTTATATTTGTTGATCTGATATATTTTAAATAATTTTTTTATTAATTACTTTAAAAAAGTAATAATTACGGACGGAGAAATAATACGTGACAACTATGGGCCACGATAAAAGGTATTGATATTTTTGAAGTTGGTGCTCTATGCCTAATATATATCATTATTTCAGAGTCATGAATTATGACTATAAAACAGAAAAAAAAAAAAAAAAAAAAACTGAAGTATTGTGGAAAAAGAAGAAAAATGAAGATGTGGTTGGATGGAAGAGTAATGATGATGGTGGTGGAAGAAAGATGGATGGGAATACGATAAAATCCCATCCCACATCGATCCCAAGTCAACGGTATTGATCATTACTTGGAGAGACGAACAAAAATTACTTGCTTTACGTCAATCCAAAAACATTAAATAAATTCAAAAACTTTAAATATTTAATATTTTTAATAAATATTCCTAGAAAAAAAAACTTTAAATATTAAATATTGGAATTGAAGAAAATTAATGGCTCTGCAAATTAAATAAAATAAAAACAGCATTCAAATGAGACTTTGGTATGTTTTAGTACTTATGAGGAACTATTTTGTAATCCTTGAGAAGCATCATGATATGATATGACATTTTTGTATTTTATAAGCAACTATTAGAATATTAATTGAATAATTATATTTATATGTTTCTGTTAGTTATCCTGAGCTATTTCTTTTTCTTTTTGGATTAAAATTTTAAAATGATTTTTAAAACAATAACACGTCAAAGGAAATTAGACTTTTATAATAATAATTTTAGAAACATTTAAAAGGAAAACATTTTTATAATAATAAAAACATTTATACGATTAATTAGATAAGTTCTGTATTCTTTGATTCATTAATGAAATTTTCCTTTCAAAAACAAAAAGGAAAACAAGATATTGAACGGATGTGCTCAAAATTCAAAAAGAAAAGAAAGGAAAAGAAAAGAAAAGAAAAGATATTGACCGGATATGATTGTTTCAAACTTTCAACACCGAGGAGTTCTATATTTCCTAAATCATATAGTTAAAGAGGTCAGAATTCAGAACCAATGACCAGAATCGAATCAAACACAATTCCGTTCTACGGTCTACCAAATATGTATGTACATTGATGCCCAATATGGTGCCCAATAAACCCATAAATGAGATCTCCATTTTTCTCTTGATTCCTAACTAGTCTTTTAACATTAATATTATCAGAAGAGCTGGAAAAAATAAAGGCTTGAATGGGTTATTGAAGAATTTCATCTCAACTGCTAATGAAGACAAATATGTTTGGAGCTCAAAATATTCTTTTGAAACCCTTTATTTATATATATATATATATATATGATTATCAGATTACATCCTTTCACAACTAAATCCTACAAAAATTGAAACATGAAAACGTTATGTGAATATAAAAAAAATAAAAATAAAAATCTATGGTGGCAAAGAGAAAGCAACCAACACATAAAACATGAACAATTACATAAGGAAAGGTCATGTAGTTGAAGCACTGGTGTGAAGTGCTACTAAGGAGGCATAAAATCCATCCTTGATATTAATCAAGGTATCATGCTTTCCTTTCTCTACAATTACTCCATTTTTAACAACTGCAATTAAATCAGCATTCTTGATTGTGGATAACCGATGAGCCACCACGACTGTAGTCCGATTAACCATGACTCGGTCTAGTGCATCTTGAACCACTTTTTCAGACTCAGCATCTAGAGCACTAGTTGCTTCATCTAATAGTAAAATCTTTGGGCTTTTAACAATTGCACGTGCAATAGCAACTCGTTGCTTTTGCCCGCCAGACAATTGAACTCCTCGCTCTCCTACCACGGTATCATAACCCTGCGCGCATTTTTATGTTATTTAGGAGAAAAGGATTAGAGCAAATTGGCAAATTAATTTAGTCCACAAAAGTTGTCTTACCAAAGGGACTTGGTGATGGGTTTTTAAGAATGTACTTGATGAGATAGAATTTAAAAATGGCATGCATTGTCCTAAGTTCTAACCTGTTGTAAGCTACTAATGAACTTGTGGGCATTGGCCAACTCTGATGCAGCTATAATTTCTGCCTCAGTTGCATTTCCTTCCTTTCCATATGCAATGTTGGCACGGATGGTGTCATTGAACAGAATTGGTTCCTGGCTCACAAGCCCCATCTGCTGCCTCAACCACTTCAGTTGCAGCTTTTGAATCTCAATTCCATCCAATGTAATATGACCTGAATCAGGATCATAAAACCTTTGCAAAAGTGATATCACTGTGGATTTTCCACTACCACTTTCTCCAACTAGAGCAACAGTCTGAAAAAAAAAAAGATATTCAGACAAGTGTGATTGAACTTGAATGCAATGAACAGTATATTCAAAATGAAAAGCTACTTGGAAAATTCAAAACACATTTTGATCGTTAAAATTTACCTTGCCAGAATGAATAGCCAAGCAGAGGTCTCGGAAGATCTGAATATCTGGCCTAGATGGATACTTAAAGCTTACATGACGAAGCTCAATGTCACCCTTAACATCATCCAATTTAATGCCGGACTCCTCACTTGGGTCTATCTTTGACTTCCGATCAATTATCCCAAATATGGAAGCGGCAGCAGTCTTGGCTTTACCAGAATCGGGAGCAAAGGAGCTTGATTGAGAAATTCCAAGCGCTGCCATGGTTAAGGCAAAGAAAACCTACAGACCATACATACCTCTCAAAGTTATTAAAAGTTAGTTTTGTGCAAATGAAAACTTTAAAACATGTGGGAAGAATATTTACCCGGAAAACATCTGAGAATGTTGCTTTTCCGTGATCAACAAGTTGAGCTCCTGCATAAAAACTGAGTGCATAGACACAAAACAGTAAGAAGAAAGACATCCCAAATCCTGCTCCACTGATGACGCCTAGCCTTATTCCTGCCTCCATTGGGCCTTCACATTTCTTTCTATATAGTTGCATCACCTTCTCTTCTGCACAGAAAGAAGCAACTGTTCTTATACTTCCGACTGCATCATTAGCAACTTGGCTTGCTTCCTCATACTTCATCTGCAACCATCAAAATTTACTTCTTGATATATACTTCGAAACAAATAATTCATTTACAGGTAGTGAAGAACTATACAAAATCATCAACTTTACGTTAAATCAAGAAGTATAAAAGACTTTTGTGTATGCAAATGTTTCCCCCTGAATCTTGTACAAAATTTGTAGCTTCTCAAGTTTGACCTTGAAACACCTAATTAAGAAAATTTGTACAAAATTATAAACTCATACCTTTGCATCTGCACTGAATCCTTTCATAAACTTCACTTGCACGTACCCATTAACTCCAATCAAAGGGATCAATACAAGGATAATAAAAGCTAACTGCCAACTCGCAACGAAAGCAATGACCAACCCAGCAACAGCAGCAGCAGCATTTTCCACCAATTGACCAAGTGCATCCCCAACTAAGGCACGAACTGATGCTGCATCTGCTGAGAGCCTTGCACCAATTGCACCACTTGAGTGCTCGGGCTCATCGAACCAACCAACCTCCATGTGAACCACCTTCTCAAAGCAGATTACTCTAATACGTTGGATTAGTTTACACCCAGCCACAGCAAAGAAGTATGAACGAGCTGGAAGCACCAGAAATGATGCTAGACCAAGGATCATAAACATTATTGCCCAAAATTTTGAATCCTTTTTTAGTTCATTAGGTGGTTCATAAAATGTTTTAATCATACTGGAAAGCAGTAAACCGAAAATAGGAAGTATTGTGCCATTGATGACTGCAGCTATAGCTCCAATTATAAGCACCGGAATCTCAGGCTTGTTTAGGTAGGCAATGCGGCGGAGTGACACATTTGGATAGTCTTCCGCAGGTAGTTGCGGGTTTTGTTTCTCTGACAGTGAAATGTCTGGTAAATTAATTCCTGTAGGAAGACCAACAGATACAGAGAAGGAGTGGCGGCTGCTATTTCCTACTCCAGATGATCCACGACTTATGGATTGTAGGATTGACATTCTTTGACTTGATTGTCTAGTAGATTCTGCTATAGTTTCATGCTTGTTTTGGTCATCTATGGATTGCTCTGACTCTTTGTTTAGTTCTTGCAAGCGTATGAGCTGAGAGTATGCTCCATCAGGATCATTGATTAGTACTGAGTGTGAGCCTGAACAATTGAGACACACAATATTCAGAAATATAAGTTAACCTGCCTCATTCCACACAAGGTGTGAAATCAATGATCCAACTATTATGTGTAGCCAAGAACAATTTAAGATTGAAAAGTCAGTTAGGAAATGTCAAAACAACTAACAAGGTCTAAGAGGAAATGGATTTCCAGACTCCCCTTTATGTTCAAATTAAGCACAATATACTTATTCTCCCCATGGTTCACTCACATATATTTGTCAGCTTGTTAAACTTCCAAGCTACAAATCATTCACCCGACATGAACGAATTCATGTCAAACAAACCACTAAGGCTCCCTAGAATTATTAGGTGCTCTAATTTTAGCTAAGCTCCTGTCTGATTTCAGACATAAGGTACCTCTCAAATTCTTTGTGTTCATTGACAAAAAATACTCCAGCAATACATCTAGTACAATTCTTCAGGGGATCGGCTGACAATGAGATACTAGCAAATAGAACCTTCAGGACTGTATAGAGTAACTATCTCCAACAGTCACAGGTTTCATCTGTGCAGGAAGTACCTATAGCACTGCCACTAACAGAAAAAATTGCTTTAAAGAAAATAGCTAAAGCTATATTTATAGCCAAAGGAAAAATAAATTGCCATTTGGCTTGATGGACTCTACCCACATGAACATTACCATGTTAGAGGATAGGCACAAGAAGTGATTTCTTTAGCCCAGTCTTCTTCTAAGGCCACACCTCCCAGAACTGCCAGGTAAAAAGAATATAGAGCCCAAGCCCATTGCTAAAAATATAGAATATCCGTGACCTCAGACAATTATTTTTTAATGGGCAAAAAATAAAGCCCAATAGTCTTAAGAAAGCATTAATGTTTTGATTTTCATTTATGCAACTACATAATTTATTTTTTGTCAATAAAAAACCTAATGTTTCGTAAAGACATCCAGGACATGAACCAATAATAATTCTCAAAATACAGAATCATAAAAGTATCTATATCCTCAATATATGAATTCAAGAATTCATACATCTGGAGAAGATGACATGAACTGAAAAAACACAATACAGTAAGTGCTAAGCCTCTGGTGACGGGGTGCAACTTGTAACAGTGATATTAGTTCCACATGTGAATGAATCAAAGAGTATGCATGCAAGTACTTGTTAAATACCTTTTTCAACCATCTTTCCTCTATGAATGACGGCAATCATATTGGCATTCCTTACTGTGCTCAAACGATGGGCAACAATTACAGTTGTCCGATTTACCATAATCCGGTCTAATGCCTCTTGCACGATCCGCTCAGATTCTGCATCAAGTGCACTTGTAGCTTCATCAAGAAGTAAGATTCGTGGGTCTTTCAGAATTGCTCTTGCAATGGCAATCCTCTGCTTTTGTCCTCCAGATAGCTGTGTTCCATGCTCACCAACCATGGTATCTAGTCCCTGGCAGTGAAATTCAAAATTTTAAATATCATTTTGAAAAACATACTGAATAGAAGGTCTTAAATTATAATCAAGTTGACTTTGAATTAGAACCTGCGGCAATTTATCAATAAACTTGGCAGCATTTGCAAGTTCAGTTGCTGCTCTTATCTCCTCGATAGTTGCACCATCCTTTCCATATGATATGTTATCTTTAATGCTTGATGCAAATAATACAGGTTCTTGGCTGACAAGGCCAATTTTCTCCCTAATCCATTTAAGTTGATACTCTTTGAGGTTAATACCATCTATAAGAACTTCACCAGCCAAAGGGTCATAAAATCTCTCTATCAGACTAATCACTGTCGACTTCCCACTTCCACTTTGACCTACCAAAGCTGTAGTTGTGCCACTTGGGATACAAAGAGAGAATCCATTGAATATTTGCTCATCAGGCCTGCTCGGGTAACTGAAGAAAACATCCCTCAACTCTATATCTCCACGAATGTCATCTAATGTCCTTCCCTTTGTGTCATAAGCATCAATCTCAGGCTTCCTCTCTATAGTTTCAAACATCTTAAATGCTGCAGCTTGACCAGCAGCAAATGCACTCATGCAGGGAGATGCCTGACCTAGAGACCTGAAATATCCATATGGAAACATAAAGCGCGAAAGAGATTAATTGTTATAAGATTGTGAGTATGATGTATTTATATGTTTTTCTTGCTTGTCATGAAACAAAAGCAAAAGTAACTTTACCTTTGAAAAGTACAATGAAGATTATAAAGATTATAGAACATGAACATGCCATTGGAACGAGAAAGGGAGGGGTTGGGGGGGGGGGGGGGGGGGGAAATGCAACTCACATGGACCCTGTCAACACGGCAATAATCACATTAAGCACAGCGCCCCCAGAATATCCTTTTTCAAGTATCATCTTTGCTCCGAACCATATAGCCAAAGCATAACTGCAGAACACCACTAACATAACCACGCCAAGACCAAATCCTGCAGCCAAGCCTTCATGAACCCCTGATTTGTAAGCTTTTACAAGAAATTTGTTGTAATTAATTATAGCTTGCTTCTCACCAGTGAACGACGCAACCTAGATAGGAACTGCATTTAGATTTCATACTTCAATTAAATTTAAGCAGCATGAAATAAAGTTACGAAACATGACATACAGTTCGGATTGAACCAATTGTCTGTTCAACTACATTTGCTGCTTTCGCATAAGCACTTTGTCCAAGGGATGCCATCTTGGCAATGATGGTGGACACGACTCCACCAGATACCACGAGAAGAGGAATAGAAGATAACATGACAAGGGTTAGAAGCCACCCTTTGATAAATGCTATTACAAAGCCTCCTAGGAATGTAGAAACCAGTTGTATAAATTTCCCAACCTGCATAAACAAACTCGTTAAACCCCAGGATTTCATGCAAAAAACAATGTTTATGGCATTCAAGATTATGGCTTTTGATGCAAGTGTAGCAGTACTGTAATACCTTCTCACCCATAGCATCTTGTATGAGTACAGTGTCGCCAGACATTCTCCCAACAACCTCTCCAGTGTTTGTTTCCTTGTCAAAAAATGCAACATCTTGTCTCAAAATGGTCTTTAGATACAAACCCCTTATTCTTGCTGCCTGTCTCTCCCCTGTGACCATCCAGCAAGTCACCTCTGATAGAAAGAAAAAAAAAAAAAACACATACACACAAATAAACACTCAGTTCTCAACTCAAATGTTGATATTGGAGAACAAAAGAAAATACGTGAGGAATAAATTTTTTAAGTTACTGGAGTATGACATCAACTTACGAAGGAATGCTGCTACACCCGATCCCAATGCCAAATAGACAAACTTTAGAGAGACCTAGTTTTTGAAGGAAACCAATTTAGAACATCTTCACATCACAAGTTCAAGAGGTAACACATCCCTTGAGTTAGCTAGCAACTCAAAGTCCAATAGATTATGAAAAGTAAAAATGGCATAAAAAGAAAATACAGTGAAACCAAATCAATAAGACTTTTGCAGAATATCTTTACCTTGGAGACCACCTCAACCACTTCGTGGTTATTCTGGTTTTCTCCAAAAGAATCAGACAGTTCCCCGAAAAGGACAGTCATAAGGGGCATACATATCCCATTACCGATTGCAGCAATTGTGCCAAGGATCATCATCAAAATATCAGTGGAATCAGCAAATAAGAACATTTTGTGAAAGGGAATAGAGTTAGTTTTCTCCTCTCCTTTACTCTTTTTTGAGTCTTCCTGATCACCATTGGCGCTGGGGATTTTCTCTGCTTCTGGATAGCTTTCTGATGTGGTGGCTTTATCTGCATTTATTTTGCCATTCTCAGCTGCCATATTACCAAATCTGAGAATTGATTTTATTCCTGCATGCCATAGTCAATGGTTAAATCAGCATCCATAAGCCAAATACAAAGAATAGCCAAGAATCCCACTCCAACAAAATATTATCTTTACCTAGACTTCCACTGAAGTGGCCATTAAATATTTTACAATTTTTTTCTGTAACAAACTGATCAGTGATCAAATTCAACACCCTCCTCGTCTACCGTCTAAAGATTTAAATTCTTAATATTCTAAATTTATGTCAAAGTACTCCCCATATAGGGAAGCCAGCGAATGCAAGATCAAAACGACAAATATGATCATTTTCTGCCTATTCAATAAGAAGCAGACAATGACAAAGTAAATCCACTGGAACCTAAAATGTCCATCAAGGACCTTGGTTTTGCTATTTTCATGCGCAACAAAGGAAAGTAAACAAAAAAGAAAACTATTTTCTTTATTCAGTACACATTAGAGAGTGTAGCCAATTTAAATTTAAGAGTGCAAATTCACAATCTTTAAAATCCTAAACAGACCCTTTCAAAAAAAAAAAAAAAAATCCCCATCAGACCAAGAAAAGAAATCAGTAAAAAAAACAAGAAAAATAATAGCATTACCACTCATATACAATTTTTTTACTACCTTTTTTAGTTTTTTAAAATTTTTTCTTTTACTTAATGATTAAGAAAGTGATTATTAATATATTTAAAAATTTTTTAAAATTTTTTTATTAAATTTTTTTAATGATTGAAAATGTTAAAAAAAAAATATAAAATACATATTCTTAAAGTAGTAAATCAAGAGTAATGAGACAGACTGTAAGGTATCACAACAATTTGTTTACCTCTAAGTTATCAGTCTTAGTATATTTATTTTTTTATTATTTTATTTGAAATATTTTTTAACATTCTTAAATGTTAAGAAATTTTTTTTAAAAATATATAATTTTATTAATAATCACTTTTTTAACTATTAAATAAATAAAAAAATTTAATTTAAAAATTTTTTAAAATAATAAAAGTGTGATAAATAAATAATAAGTCAATCATTATTCATAAAAAAAAAAAAAAAGGGTGCTCGGAATGCATTTATGACAGATGAAAAAGAAAGAATGAGAACCCTGCAAAGGAATCAGAACCCAAACAAGTATATCAGCAAAGGAATCAGAACCCTGCAACTCAAGGTTCCCATCAGAAAGATGTAAAACTCTGAAAAAATTGAAGAGTTTACCACCAAATCAACAATATTATATCATTCATATCATCCCACATCAGTACTATGATATGATTACCCCAATAAATAAACAAAAAAATAAAAAATAAAAAGCCTATCAGTCGAAACAGAGAAAGAGAGCATATAGACAGACTCATCCTTAACGGCCATTAGATCTAGGGCATTAAACAGTCGAAAACTCCAATATGTTTTGCCCTTTCTTGTTCTCGCTGTTCTAGCTCTCCTCTGCTTTCGCCTCAGAGCTTCTCAAAAAATGGTTCAGCGCCTCACTTATCGCACGTGTCACAGCTACGCCAACAAATCCAACCAACATCGTATCGTCGAGACTCCCGGAGGGAAACTCCTGTACCAGAATACTAAGAAGAGAGCGAGTGGGCCTAATTGTCCCGTCATTGGCAAGAGGATCCAAGGGATTCCTCATTTGGTTATCTCGAAACCGAAGGACTGTTAACCGAGTTTGTGGTGGAGTGCTGTTAGAGAAAGGATCATTCGAGCCTTTTTGGTGGAAGAGCAAAAGAATGTGAAAAAGGTTTTGAAGATTCAGTAGGCAAAGGAAAAGCAGACCTCAAGGTTTGGCTATGGCAGAATGGCGAATTATGGAAGAGTAATGAGATTTTCTGATCTAGATATTCAATTGCATCTTTCTTTGGCTGGTTTAACGCATAGTCTCATTTTGTCGACAAATCCCTTGTGCTATGGATTTTCATTTTTGCTGTGTGGTGCCATATTAGTTTTTCTTATTCTGTCATTTTCTTAATGATCAACACAGATGCTTCGTTAAGAAATGATTTGTTATTTACTTGGTTAAGGTTTTAATATCTAAATGCTATTTATGGAGGTTTATCTATGTAAGAATAAACAAATACACAGATCCATGTTCAGAACCCTGCAACCCCACGGTTCCCATCAGAAAGATGAAACCATGGTATGATGATTACACCATTAAATGAACAAAAATAGAAAAGCTCATCAGCCAAACAGAGAAAAAGAAAAAAGAGCACAAAGACAGATCCATCCTCAGATAGATCAAAATAGTACCTGTAACGACCACTGTTGAGATCCACAAGTGCAGGAGTACTATTACATGCACTTCCAAGAATTCTGTAGTTCTTGGGCTGTTCAAGGAGATTTTAAAGGGTGGTGGTGGTGGTGGCGGCTGGAGAACAATGTCTTTGCTTGAAGTGCAAGCACGGCTGACTATTCATGAGTCCATGACAGCTTAAACCCTCCTACCAGCATTGTATTGATGTAAAGGACACATATGACACAGCCCGTCTCACTCAAAACCGCGAGTAATTTAAATTTTAATCCTATAAACTGAATATAGATTTTCGTAAATATTATTGACTATTATCTCTCTCCGATATCTTGGGCAGGAAGTTTAGTAGCATTTCCCTTTGAAAATAAGCCAATTCTGGAAGGAAGAAGGAATGTGAAACGAAACTCTCCCTGTGAGAATCATAAAAAAAGGAGGATAAGTTTGAACCGCTACTTTTGGGGTAGTTGAAATTTGAGCCTAACCACGCGAGATGTTACTGTTTTCCCTACACAGCAACCGAAAGCAGCAGTATATAAACTAATGAAAAGGAATGACATTTTTCCAAATTGTTTTTATAATCATCTTTAATTTTTAATGTTTAAAATATAAAAAATGATAGATGTAATTATGAAATTATAAATAATATATAATAAAAAAAATTAAATATATATAAAATTCACATAAAAAAAATTAATTTTTTCTTTTTAAAAATAATTATACGTCGTTTATAATTTTATAAATGTATGTACCATTATTTCATTAATTTTGATTTGCTCTCGATAAAAACAGTAAGATTGCGATTCACGAGACATCAAATCTGTAATTGATGAGGATTATTATACATGTTAAATCCGATTCAGCCATCTAACCGACATTACTTCTCCCAGTACAACCCTTTTTATTAAATAAACTAAAAATAGAAGAGCAAAAAGGTTAAAGGGTACAGCAGTGGATAACCTCAAAAAGTAAGATTTGATACAATGAAAAATAAAAATATTAAATATTATGTTCTCTTCTTAATAAATTAGTACAATTCTATCCACTAATCCCTTATATCATAATATGAGATTAACATAACGAACTGTATAATTAGGGTAAAGGTCTAATTTTTATTTATTTATTTATTTGTTTATTTTGTATGACTTTTCTTTTAAAGACAAAGGTCAAGTTATTGAATGCGAAAAATGAAGCAACCCCATTAAATGGCCATGTTTGACGTTTGAACTGTCCTTGCAGCACCAAGTTTGAAGGTTGAAATCATGTCAAATACAAGCTCCAAAGCTAACAACCAACCGTTCAACTACTGCCAAAATATACCCCCTTTTTTTCGTTTGTTTTTGCCTTTGGTATGAGAACCCACTGACAAATATAGAAGTAATCGTACGGTTGATTATTACCCACAGTCCAAAAGGACATTGGACGTTCGTGTTTCCCGACTTCAATAATTTATTAAGGGCAGTGCTACGTACCCTTTAAATTCATTCCTTTCTCAACTAGTTTTAGGCTTTTTTTTATTTATTTAGTTTTTCTTTTTATATAATTTTTAAATAATTTTTTTTTTATATAATTTTTTTATCATCTTAAAATAATTTTTAAAAATATAAAAAAATATAATATTATTTAAAAACATTTATTTAAAAATTATGTAAAAAAAAATTTTAAAAAAAAACCCAAAACGGGATGAGAACGGAATAAAACCCAAAAGAATAAATAACATTTTCCATTTATTAATAAGCATTCAAACATGAGTACATACATATATATACAAAAACTTGAACATTAATATATGTTCTTGGTGTACTTAACGTACATATCTGTTTGGCTTTACGTCTATTTCCCTTTCCAAGTCCTAACGTTCTAGAAAAATGTAATTTATCTGGGTTGCCAAGAAAAGTAAAAGCGTTAAAAAGATTTGACCTTTAAAGTTACTAACAAGCAACAAGGGTGTGAATAATTTATTATTATTATAAATAATATTTTTATATTAATTAATATAAAAAGAAAATATTTTAATAATAATATAATGTCATTTTATGTGATTTATCAAATTCTAAATTTATTCTTCTTACAAAATAATTTAACAAATTACATAAAATTACTGTAAATTTATTTTTAGATAATCATATATAATACTTTTCAATATAAAATATTTTTACAAAACACAAATACGTAGCGAAATGATGACAAGCACTAATATGAGAGGCAATTAATTGGCAATGGGAGGACAAAAAGCTCACACGATCACATGCCCACCAATACTGGTGAAGTTTTTTTATTTTATTTTACTTTATTATTATTTTCTTGGAAAAATAGTTCTGGTGAAGCTGAATGAAAGTACGTGGAAATATTTTTCAGGATACTCACAAATTTAGGAATTAGTATGTTGATCTCTGAAAAATTGAGGAGCACAAAAAATATGCATGACAAGTGTATGATTAAACTCCTGTCTGATTAATAACGTTGACAAGATTGGTGTGTGCGTGTGGTTGGTTAGTATCATCTGCATATAGTTAATTCCTATACTTTTGGCAGCAATTTAGCAGCGACCCAAACAATGCACGACCAATTCGTCATTCTCTTCGTCATCATGACATCACTACTTGATAAGAATATTAGAAATAATGTGGTTTGAAAGTAATTGATGTTGTTATGCATCACCATGCAGTGCGTAGAAAGACTACTTTAGACGGTATTAATAAGACTGATACATCTTTTATTATAGAGTTCCCTCAAGTTACTGCTTAATTAATTTGTAATCATTCATTTAAAGTCTTAATTTTGGTAATTATACCTTCAGCCTATTAGTTAATAATATCTCATTCATTCTCTCCATAAAAAATTATACACAAATAAGCTTAAGATTAAAAAAATGAACGAGATTATTATAAGCTTCAAATTTATGATACATTAAATAAATCCAAATAATGCGTGAGAAATCGTCAAAAATTGTAAGAAAATAATGAGCGCCACATATAGAGAAAGTATATATCCATCCCAAATGTCACAAAATATACTATTAAAAGAGACTAAACTTTTATTAGCATGAGAATAAAAAAGGTAGTTTAGTGTGCTTAGAACGAACATAAACATCACAATAAGAAATAATACAAGATTTATTGAAAAGATTAGAAATGATGAAACTAGAAGGGTGACCTAATCGTTGGTGCCACAAGATTTTATTAACAGTGGCTTGAGCGGAAAGAGCAATGATAGAACTCGATCGATACACATAAAGTGCATTGTAAAAATCACCCACTCCAATCAGCCTTATCGAGTGTGGGGTTTGAAAAGAATAATTGGTAGAAGAGAAAAAGACAAAACAATAGGTATTAGTGGTGAGTTATGATACTGAAAGTAAATTAAAAGTAAAGAGATGGACAAAATAGACATTTTGAAGGGTTAGGGTTTGAGATAATTTGCAAGTACTGATGCCTTCAATGTGAAGGGTTTGGCCATTTAGTAATGTAATTGAGGTTGCTGAGGGAGAAAGGATAAATGAGAGAAGAGGCTGCGGTCGTGGTACATGTGGTAGCTGGCGCCGCTGTCCATGACCCAGTCCTAGTGGTTGTCGAAAGAGTGAGGAGCGGGGAGAGTGTTACCAACAAAATTGGATGAGGAATGAGGGTTGAGAAGGTAAGGGTTGGATAGCTGGGTGGGGAAAGAAAGATACGCCATTTGTGGCTAGGAGATGGGGATCGGGGTTAGGCTGATGCCATGTCAAATTTAGAATATTGTGAATTTTATTTTCACTAAAATTATATTTTTATATTGAGAAAACCGTTACATATATAATCATTGAGGCTTGCATCTAATTATGGAAATAATATGGACTAATTACAGAATCAAATCTCTAGTATCTAATTACATAAATTATGGAAGTAATTATAAAAATCTTGGAGGGAAATTTTGGAAAGAATCTATCAATAGGCCGGCATTCCAAACGCTGGCGGCATTCTTCAACTTAGACTCTGATAAACTCCCACCCCCAACTCTTACGTTGTTATAGTTAGAGGAAGGCGGTTGATTCTTCCCGAACAAACCTTAAAAATCAGAGAGAAAGGAGTTCCTGACAACTGATTCTTCCCGTCGATGACTTCAACCTTTGAAGAGAAAGGAGTTTCTGTCGGCTTCTTCAAAGCTACCTTCACCTTTGAAGAGAAACCCTAACCTATCTTTTTCCCCCTTAACCACTCACGGCTGGTTTTAAGAAACCCTAGCTTTATCCAATCTTGAAATAGTTCATCTCCATCTGCAAATCTTCTTCAACATTCGAATAGATACCCTAACCATCTCATTCCCTCAAAAACCCTAGCCCAAAAAAATTTAACCCAAGCATCTCCCATACTCATTTTGGATTAGGTGAATATTTTTCATCCATTTCACTTGCTGGATTAGCTAAATATTTTTTTATATATTTCACTTTTTTGAGTCTCTAATTGTTTTGTAATACTTTGTAATTGTATGTGTTTTATTGTAGGTCTTTGTATTTGTCTTCGATTTTTTCCATTGTCACAACAACGAATAGACTCTATCGAAATGGTAAACTCTATTTTTATTTTTGTTTAGACTTGGTTTTTTTTATTGTTTGATAGACTCTGTTTAAGCTTGTTAGAATTGTTTTAATATTTCTTCTTGGTTGCATTTATGTCAAAATGTTTAGAGCATTTTTTGATCGAAATGATGATCCTAATGGTAATTTTTTTTTTCATTTATGTGATATGGACATAATGATATCACTCATATTGCATTTTCGCATTAAAAGAAATGCAAAACTGGAATGGAGAAATCGAGAAAAATGGAAAGGAGAACAATTTCACGAGGAGGGCTAGTGTTTCTATAATTAGAAAAATGCTACTTCAGGAAAACCAAAATTTTTAATAGGTGTTTGTATATTTTGGTTTAGAAAAATATTTTCACTGTTTTTCCAAACTTGATAGGTATTTGTATATTTTCTTGTTCTACTTCGAGAAGAATTTCGGTTTAGAAAAAATATAGACAGAATGATATACATCCCAATTCTAATCAAAGTTTCCAACACTTGCATTTTTTGCTCTTACAATGTTTTTTGTCTATTTATATGAGACTAGCACTTTTTTTCATTTATGTTTATCTCCATAAAATGGACAGAATGATGATCCCAATTCTAAGAACATACCAGTAATATATAAAAAAGAGTAGGTTAGAAAGAAACATAACTAAAGTTTCAAGATTAATTGGTTTAAATTAAATCTAAAGCTTAAAAATATCTAAAGTAATTCAGACCAATACGGTCTAACAGGTAGGAGTTCATGATCACAGGTGAATTTTGTGTGTTAGAGCAAGTTATGTTGTCCTCCTTCACTTTGAATAATGATAAGGAAAAGAAACTCCCCCAATACATGAATGACACAAATTATGGGTTATTAGATGTCTAATATTGTATGCTGTATTGAGTAAATTAGAATACAAGTTTTGAATATTGTTTTATGTTTTATGTGTTTTTCATGAGCTTTATTTTTTGGGTGCAAACTGCAATCTAATAGCGGTACTAGTTCTCAATCTTGAATTTCAAGAGCACAAGACAATAGTGGGTTGGAGAGACCGCTTTGCAACTGTGAGATTCCATCGAAGTTTAGGGTTTCTAGCCAAGTTGGTAGTTTTGGTAGACAATTTTTCAATTGTGGTTACACTTATAAGATGGAGAAGCAATGTAAATTTTTTCAGTGGATTGATTTTGAAATAATGCAAAACAAATCTTGCAAAATGACATTGCATTTAATTGAAAGAAGGAACAAAAGAACCAATCAAGAACGTGCGATGGTTGAAGATGCAAAATCTAAAACTCTTGAAAAGAAGTACAAGGAAAGTAGGAAAGATTTAATGTTATCATGGTTTTGTAATATTGGACTTTGTGCTATAATTTTTTTTTTTAATTTGAATATGAATTGTTTATGTCAGTCAATACTAAAATGGCAATTGGGTTTGAGTTTTGAGTTGAATTTGTGTATGTTGTGGCCAAACTTTCGATCTAACATGAGTATGCCTTTATTCTTCCTAATAGGCTTTATTAGAAACAGCTGCACCTTTGAGCATGCATTTCAATACCATGCTATTTGAATCGTGTAGTGAAGAGATACATATAGTGATCTTGACAGTCAAAAATAACTTTAGTGATAAATTGTAAATGAAAAATCCCCACCCTCTAATCACTCGCATCAACCACACTCAATATTTCGACGTGTTGCATATCAAATTATCAATTTGAAAGCGTTCTTGATAGAATATGTTGGGATATAGATACATATGACACAAATATAGTTGCTCGTAGTTTGTCATTTATTTGTTTTTAGGTAACTGCTATTAGAATTGCTCGTTACTCTACTTACCATGCAGATGTTAATTGGAAAAATTAAATTTTGAGCAAGAGATGGATGGTTTATTTGCAAACTAGTCCAATTTAAATTAGAATAAGATGCAGATATCTGCAATTGCTGCAGGCCCTGTAACAAATAGGACTTAAAAAAAACTTTTTAATGAATCACCAATCTATTTAAGCGGCAAAGGGATAGTAACCTAGAAATTACAAACCTGTCTTTATAATCGTCTTGTAGCTCTCCCCAATATGTAACAGAGACACATGTAGTGAATAGATAACAAAAATCTGTCAACCCATTGATAACAATCTGTTAAAGGTAGCAATAAATAATATGTAAGAGTTTTATTTAAACTTTATATTTCACACACCCATCTTATCAGTTTGAAATAATTCAAAATTTTATTGGTTAAAATTTGAGTTATGAAGGGATAAGAATTACCTAATTATAGTCAGACACAAACTCTTAGATTTCTTAATGGTCAGAAGTCTATAAATAGCACTAGGAGGTTCAAGGGTTCCACCTACAACATTAGAGTGCCTCTAGCCATCAAGAGACACTTGTGAGGCAACGTTGCTAAGGCGATCCTTCTCTTATAGTCAGTATAGTTCTTTATCAGTCAGATGGAGAAATGTACGTTTCTCATATTATTATTTATTATTATTGTAAATCATAAGAAATCGAATATCCATTAATTAATGTCATGTTAAAATATTTAACATGTAGTATCAGAGCTATAGGTTACAGATTTTTATGATCTCGATATAATAATAATAATTTATTATTTTTATTGCATGGGCTTCCTTATAAATGTAATTTTATCAAGCTGTGAAATTACGTATATGCTTGATATTCATGAGTCTGTACAAGGAAGAAAAATCTCTCACATTACCACGTACTGATGCATCTTCTAGTTTGATTTATTTTCCTTCCTCTGTGTCTTTTCCATCATTGCATGTTATGGAATCTATGAAGCATTTGTGTAAGGTGAAAGCTGCTGGGAAAGGCATACCGGTGTATGTGTGGTGGTGATGGTCTCACACGTTGGTGGAGTCAAGAGGCTGAGAACTGCTTTGTCAGTGTCTCTATAACGGCGACAAAGGGCTCCAAAGCCCACTGCCGCGCCGATCTCTAGAATAAAAAAAAAAAGGGTGCTGAGAAAGGTAACGAGAGCATCGTCAGCAGAAGTAGGACGGAAACTCATTGACGTTCTTCCTCGCCGGCGACGTCCATTGTTGCAGCACATGATGGCTTGATGTGTGGCGGCTGCTGAAGGTAGAAGAAGACTCTAGGGTTTTATGACTTGGGGTGGCGGGCAGGGCCGTGGGCTATGGCCCAATTCGGATTTAATAGAAAGACAAAACAGGGTTATTAGGCCACTATTGCGGCCCAGCCCCATAACAAAAAAAAAAACCTTGTTTTATTATTATTTTTTTCTTTTATGCATATTTCATTGATTTATGCATGCACTTAAATTATGTACATGTTATTACAATTAACTACATGTATGAATGAAATGTCTATTAATTTATTATACATGTTATTATTGTAATTTTCTTGTGAAATCAATTTTCATTAAACATGAAATATTTTATGGAATTTTGCTGTAGGAATATGGAGATGTACAAATTAAGGCGGTTCTGTCTAGAAGATTGAAAATTCTAAGTGTATCCGTTATGACCGTCCAATCTTTATTGGAAACTTTGAAGTTCTGTCTACAAAAGATCAGTCTTTTCCTAAAAACTTACTTGATAAGTATTATTCATACTTGCAGAAAAATTTATCAAAGTTTATATTTCATGCATATTATTGTTATCTATATTTGTATGCATATTATTATTGTGAACTATATATTTTGCCTCTTATTGTCATGCCATGTATCTAATATGGGACAACTGATTTACATCAAAATAAAGATAAAATTGGTTGCCCAAAGGTACAAGATTTTCTTAATTTTGATGACAAATCATTAAATCATAATAAGGTGAATATGATGGAGGAAACATCCTGTGTGTCAAGATCTAGTCCCAAAAGTGGGTCTTGATGATGATACTACTAGTTGATCCATCAAAAGTAAAGTTGGAAGGAACACTTTGTATGTTAGAGTTTACTCCCAAAGGAGAATTATGATAATACAGCTAGTTCATCAACATAATTTAATATTGGAAGGAACACTTTGTGTGTCAAGATCTACTTTCAAATGAGGGTTTTGATGACACTACTAGTTCATCTATAACTGTTTAAATTTTGATTATTGTTTATAAGTGTCTAACTCAAAGCATAATGTTGTAAAATTTTCTTACAATAAGCGTACCCACATTACTACACTCACAAGTTTCTTCTATTCTTGTTTTGAATGGCTCTAATTTTTCTGAATGGGTTGAGAGGGTTAGGTTCATTTTAGGAGTCTTTGATTTGGACTCATCCCTTTTGAGTCCAAAACCACCACTCATTACGGAAACTAGTACCAAAGATTATAAAGAATCCTTTAAACAATGGGAGAGATCAAATAGGCTGTAACGTTTATGAAAATGACCATAGTCGAAAATATCAAAAATTCACTCCCTAGTACTGAGGAAGCCCAAACTTTTTTGAAAAATACTAAGGAGATGTTTAAATCTGCTGATAAGTTTTTAGCAGGAATACTAATGGCTAGACCCACCATCATGAAATATGATGGTGCTAAAGGAATCAGGAGCATATCCTTAAAATGACCAATATTGTGCCAAATTGCAAACCCTAAAAATGAAAGTAAATAAGTCTTTCGTTGTTCAATTTATTTTGAACTCATTGCCACTTCAGTATGGTTCATTCCAAATGCATTACAATGCTATAAAAGATAAATAGAATGTGAATGAGTTGGCAAGTATGGTAGTTCGGGAGGAAGCAAAACTGAAACAATAAGGACATCACTCTGTCAATTTCATGAATAAAGAAACTGGAAAGAAAAGGCACTATTACGGTAAAAAGAAGCGAACTGGACCACTGAAAGGAAAACAACCTGTGAAAGCTAATCAGGTTCAGAAAAACAGTAGCAAATGCTACTTTTGTAGGGAATATGAACACATGAAAGCTGAGTGTCCAAAACGTAAGGTTTGGTTCGAAAAGAAAGGTAAGATACTTACCTTTGTATGTCTTAAATCAAATCTTGTAAATGTTCTCACTAATTCTTGGTGGTTAGATTCAGGCGCTAACGTTCATGTTTCTATAAGCATGTAAGGATACCTTACAACCCAAACATCAAGCCCCAATGAGTGCTTCATTTTTATGAAAAATGATAATAAGGCTGAAGTTTTAGCCATAAGAACCTTTCGTTTAGTTTTGAGTATCGGTCATTGTTTAGACCTTTATAACACAGTATTTGTGCCTTCTACGAGGCGTGATTTAATTTCCCTTTCCAGACTAAATACTAATGGTTATTTGTTTTCGTTCCAAAATGGTAGTTTTAATTTGTTTAAAAATAGTTTATCTATTGGTTCTGGGTTTCTTTTCGATGATGTTTATCAACTCTGCCTTGATAATACATTCATTAAAAATACTTATACCCAATACCATGAAACATGTATTGGAACTAAAAAAAACATGATGAATGAAAACTCATATGACTTGTGGCATAAAAGGTTGAGGCATATCTCCAAAGAAAGGTTATAGAGATTAGTAAAAGAATGGATTCTTTCGTAGATTGATCTTACTAATCTTGAAGTGTGTGTGGATTACATAAAAGGAAAGCAAACCAAACATATTAATAAAGGCGCCACAAGAAGTAAAGAATTTCTTAAAATAATTTACACAGATATATATGGATCATTCTCCATAGAATGTTTTGGTGGAGAAAAGTATTTCATCACCTTTATAGATGATTTTTTACATTTTGGATATATCTATTTGTTACATGAGAAATCTCACGCTGTATCGGTACTTGAAGTATTTCTCATAGAGATGGAAAGATAGTTAGATAGAAAAGTGAAAATCATCAGGTCGGATAGAGGTGAGAAATACTATTGAAAATATGATGAATCGGGCTGTAATCCGGGCTCATTCGCCAAAATTCTTGAACAACGTGGCATTGTTGTACAGTACACGATGCACGGAACGCCACAACAGAATGAAGTTGCTGAAAAGCGTAATCGGACCTTATTGGATATGGTCAAAAGTATGGTAAGTAATTCTACCTTACCCAAATCATTGTGGGGTGAAGCTATTAAGACAACAATGTATATCTTAAACCGAGTTCCTAGTAAGGCAGTTCCAAAAACTCCTTTCGAGCTATGGACTGGCAGGAAACAAAGTTTGAGACATGCATATTTGTGGTTGCCTAGCCAAAGCGAGACTTTACAACCCACATAAAAAGAAATTGGTCTCTAGAACAGTAAGCGGACATTTTATTGGTTACCCAGAGAGATCTAAAGGGTACAGGTTTTATTGTCTTAATTACAGTCCAAGAATGGTAGAAACAAAAAATGTCAAATTCATTGAACTTGGTGAGATCAGTGGGAGGATTGAACCAAGAGATGTAATCATTAAGGAAATACGGGTAGATGTCCTTGTACCTAGATCCTCAGAAAAAATAATAGTTCATCTAATTGATCATCACGATGATACCGTGGAACAAGTGAATGATCACTCATCTCAGAATGATAATACCATCGATGAATCAAGTTCGGAGTCACTAGAACAAATTGTCTTGTGCAGATCTCAGGGAGACCGGAAACCTGCCATTTCGACAGGTTATGGTGCATTTCCAGGAATCTAAATTTGACATTGGGACAAGTAAAGATCTACTAACGTTTTCACAAGCCATAGAGAGAAGTGATTCTAGTAAATAGATCGATGCCATGAAAGAAGAGTTGAAATCTATGAATCAAAATCAAGTATAGGATCTCGTTGAGTTGCCTGAAGGAAGTAAATGAGTCGAGTGTAAATGAGTCTTTAAGACCAAACGCGACTCGAAATGCAACATCGAATGATATAAGGTCAGACTTGTTACTATAAGTTTTACTCAGAAAAAATACATTAATTACAAAGAGACATTTTCTCCAATATATAAAAAGATTCATTTAGAATCATTATGGTATTGGTGGCTCATTATGATTTAAAGCTACATCAGATGGATGTGAAAATAACTTTTTTAAATGGAAGTTTAGATGAAGTGGTCTACATGGAGCAGCCAGAGGGCTTCTCAGAAAGGGGCAAAGATCACCTAGTGTGTAGGCTTAACAAATCGATATATGGGCTTAAGCAAGCTTCCCGATAATGGTACTTAATGTTCAACGATATCATTACTACCTTTAGTTTTAAAGAGAACATCGTTGATCGATGTATATACCTAAAGGTCAGTAGAAATAAGTTCATAATTTTGATCCTGTATGTTGATTATATCTTATTGGCTAGTAGTGATCTTGGCTTACTTTATGAAACCGAGTATTTTCTCTCTAAGAACTTTGAAATGAAAGATATGGGTGAGGCATCCTTTGTAATCGAAATCAAAATCTTTCGAGATTGAAAGCAAGGACTGTTGGGATTGTCTTAGAAAAAGTTACATAGAAAGGATTTTTGAGAAATTTGGCATGAAAAGTTATTCATCATTGGATTTTTCGATATCAAAAGGTGATAAGTTTAACTAATCACAGTATCTTAAAACTGAGTGGGAGTGTAAAGAGATGACAGAGATTCCCTATGTTTCGGTTGTGGGGAGTTTAATATATGCACAGATTTGCACGAAACCGGATATTAGCTTTGTAGCTGACATGCTTGGGCGCTACCAAAGTAACATAGGGATATCTAATTAGAAAGCAGCAAAGAGGGTATTGCAATACTTGCAAGGAACTAAGGATTACCAGCTTACTTTAAGAAGAACTGATAGTTTGGAGATAACTGGATACTCAGACTCAGATTTTGCCAGTTGTCCTGATAGCAGAAATCCACTTCAGGTTATATATTCCTACCGGCCAGTGGAGCGATGTCATGGAGAAGTATGAAGCTGTTGAACTTAAGATTTCAAGTTTTGTGTAAATCTACACATGGATTTTGATGATAACAAATGAATTCAAAGAATAAAGGAGTCTCAAGCTCAAATTGTCTACACAATAGAATCAAGCACATCAAGAAAGCAAGCATGAGCAAGAAGGGAACAAATTCACATTAAAGTCAAAGAGTAATGTTATAAATCTCTTAAAAATTCGAAATGAGGATTAAGGCTCAAAATTAATATTTTATCATAAAGCATTAAAATATATTTTATACATGTGCATGAATATTTTAAAAATTAAATTTGAAAATTTTGAAAGATGATTGATTGTCATCTTTCACATGTGCATGACATGATTAAAGGTTTGAACTTTGAAAATATTAAGATGATTGATTATCATCTTTCACATGTGCATGTTTTATTTGAATATTTTCAAAAGTAGTGGATACTTTTCTTGACTTATGCAAAAGGTAGATGTTTTTATTTGAAAATTTTGAAAAGTAAAGTGTACTCCTTTTGTCATATGCAAAAAGTAAAAAATTACATTTGAAATTTTTGAAAAGTAAAGTGTGCTCCTTTTGTCACATGCAAAAAATAAAAAGATTTGATTTGAAATTTTTGAAAAGTGAATGATGATGTTTTTGACATGTGAATCTTTTTAAATTTGAATATGAAGTCTCATATGCCTATAAATAGATCATTTGAGAGCTTCACATTCACAATACCAAAATTCAAAACTTTCATTCTCTCTTCTCTAAGCATTGAGCTTTAACTCTTGTTCATTTTGAGAGATATAGTTTACACTGTATTGTTCTTATTTCACTCATTGATGAGTGTTTTCTGATAACCTACCCACTATCAATTCTTGTATAAGTAAAATGGTGTGTATAACCCTTGTGCGTGTAGAAAGTGTTCTACACAGGGAATAGTTGAATCACCACGTGTAAGGTGATTGCAAGTGTAGAGGGTGTTCTACACGGATCCTTTGTAGCAGTGTTATTCAAAGGTGTAATAGGTTTCTATCTCAACCTGAAGGAGATTGAATAGCGAATTTGGGGATCTTCAAGGGGTAGCTTGAGGCGAGGACATAGGCAGTGGGGCCGAACCTCGTTAACATACTGAGTTTGTTTCTCTCTTACCCTTACTTTTTATATTTATTATTATTTCATATTTTGTTTATATTTTATATTGTATATTTGATTTATAATTGTTATTTTTTAAATACAACTCAATTCACCCCCTCTCTTGTGTTAGCCATCTGGGTAACAATTAGTATTAGAGTTAAAGCTCTATTATAAGATTAATTATCTTTTGAGTTAAGATCTTATGACTAACATTGCAGCTTAATTTGGTGAAGGTCAATCTAGCAGTCGGCATCCACTCTTTTGCGGAGACAATTACTTATTTTGGAAAGTTAGAATGAGAATATTCCTTCAGGCTCGAGGTCGAGAAATCTAGAAATGAATTGTAAATGGACCTTATATTATAACAAAAGTGGTTGTTGGAGTAAAGGTCAAAAAGGAAGAAGAAGAGTTTGATCGTGAAGACGATATATTTTATACTTTGAATTTAACTGTTATAAATTTATTATGTAATGCTCTGAATGGTAATGAGTTTAATAGAGTAATGACTTGCGCTATAATAAAGGAAATTTGGGATAACTTGGAAGTTACTTAGAAGGAACTTCTCAAGTCAAAGAATCAAAAATTTATATTCTTACTCATGAATATGAAATGTTTAAGATGAATGATGATGAATCTATTTCTAGTATGCACACTCGTTTTACTAACATCATAAATAGCTTGACAGCTCTTGGCAAAGTTTATTCCAAAGTGGAGATAGTAAGAAAAATTTTCAACTCTCTACCAAAAATTAGGAATCAAAAGTGACAGCGATTCTTGAAGTTAGAGACCTCAAGAAGCTCGAAGTGAATGAACTCATCGAGTCACTCATCACCCATGAGTACACATTAAAAAGAGGAGAAGAAGAAAGAAAGCCAAAGAAGAGCTTGGCATTTAAAGCTGTTCCACATGAAAGTGAAAGTGATGAAAATGAGGAAAATGATAACAAAGACGAAGAAGTTGCGATGATAACAAGAAGAAGTCAGATGTTCTTAAAGAAAAATAAAACTCCTCCAAGGAAATCCTTCAAAAAGTTTTCCAAGAAAGATTCAGGTAAAAAAACAATGAAAACTACATGGGATGATGATTTAAGTAGTTCAGATAGTGAATCAAGTAATGGAGAATCAGCAAATCTTTATCTTATGACTAAAAATAACATTGAGGTAACAAATCTTGATAATATTGAAGATCCTTCATATAAAGAATTGCAAAATATTTTAGAAGAAATATATGAAGAATTTGAAAAATTGGGTATCAAGTATACTATTTTGAAAAAGAAAAATTCTTCTTTAATAAACAAAATTGATATTTTAAGAAAAGAAAATATTGTTTTGAAAGATGAAAATCTTGAGTTGAAGAAAAACAAAACTGATTTAGAAAATATTATTGAAAACTTTACGAATGGAAAAAAAAAATTTGAAAAATTTCTTGGTAGTTAAATATGTGTTTTTGACAAGGCAGACTTGGGATATATGCCAAAACAAAAATCCAAACTTTATAAAAATTTCTTTGATAATCCTTCTACATCAAAATCCAATATTCAAAATTTTTTTCATAAAAATAATTTTGTTAAAAAATGATACTATTATAATCACTCAAGTTCTTCATATATGTCACATGCTATTTGTAATTTTTGTAATAGAAATGGTTATAATTATCATGCTTGTCCTATTAGAAGAAAACATACAATGACTATTAAGGTCATACGGGTACTTAAAAATCTTGTTTCTTCTAATATTAATAAATAAAGGACCCAAAGAACTTGAGTACCAAGAAAAATTATTTTAATTGTTTTCATAGGTGTGCATGAAGTCCTCCACAAACAAAAATAAATGGTTTTTAGATAGTGGATGTTCAAGACACATGATGGGAGACAAGACTAAGTTCTTTGATCTTAGATCTAAAGAAGAAGGACACGTGACATTTGGAAACAACTCGAAAGGAAAGATCGTGGGAATATGTAAAATTAGTTATGAGTCTTCTCTCATAATTGAAGATATTCTACTTGTTGAAGGTTTAAAATATAATCTTTTGAGCATAAGTCAATTATGTGATAAATGATTTACAGTTACTTTCAAAATGGATAAGTGCATTATTTTGAATGATTATGATTGTAATATTTGTTTTATTGCTTTTAGAAGCAGCAATATTTATACAATCGATTTTGAAGAAATTACCTCACAAGATGCTATTTGTTTTTCAGTTCAAAATGAAACTAATTGGTTATGGCATAGAAGACTAGGTCATGCCAACATGGAACTTATTTCTAAACTTTCAAAAATGATCTTGTGAGAGGTTTACCAAAGACAAATTTTCTTAAAAACAAAATTTGTGATGCATGCCAATTTGGTAAACAAACAAAAACTTCTTTTAAAACCAAGAAACATATTTCCACTACTAGACCACTGCAACTGATATACATGGATCTTTTTGGACCAAATAGAGTTGCAAGTTCAGGAGGAAAATATTATACATTTGTTATTGTTGATGATTTCTCTAGATATACATAGGTTATCTTTCTTTCTCATAAAAATGAGGCACATAATGCCTTTACCAAGTTATGTAAGAGAATTCAAAATGAAAAGGGTTATACTATTTCAAGTATCCAAAGTGATAGGGGAAAAGAGTTCGTCAATAAAAATATTGAAATATTTTGTGATGAAAATGGTTTTGTGCATAATTTTTCTGCTCCTCGAACTCTACAACAAAATGGGGTAGTAGAGAGGAAAAATAGATCTCTTCAAGAGATGGCAAGAACACTGTTCAATAAGAACAACTTGCCTAGTTATTTTTTAGCCGAAGCGGTAAGTACTGCATGTTATGTTATAAATAGAGTTATGCTAAGATCCAAATTAGATAAAACCCCTCATGAGTTTTGGAATGAGAAAAAGCCCAACATTGGTTACTTTCATATATTTGGATGCAAATGTTTTATTTTAAATGACAAGGATAATTTAGGCAAGTTTGATGCAAAATCTTATGAAGGTATCTTTCTCGGGTATTCTACTAATAGTAAAACTTATAGAGTATTCAATAAAAAGACTTTGACTGTACAAGAATCTATGCATGTAATATTTGATGAATCTAATTCTCTACTCTTTAAGAAATCCATTGATGAAGAAACAGGAGGTATAAATAATACGAAAAGTCTCAATCTCAACAAAGAGAACACAATAGAGGAAGTCCAACATAGAGACATCAGGAAAGATCATCAAAATTTAATACAAGATGCAACCAAACAGTGGAAATTTGTGAAAGATCATCCAGTGGAACAAATTCTGGGAGAACCTTCACGAGGCATAAGCACTCGATCATCTCTTAGAAATATGTTTAGTATGTGCTTATGTGCACGCTTTCAATCATCTCCAAAAGAATCACATTTAATTACAGTTAAGCGCATTCTGAGATATCTTAGTGGTACAATTAACTTAGGGTTATGGTACCCTAAGTACACATCTTTCGATCTAATCAGCTACACAGATGCAGATTATGCTGGCTGTAAAATAGATCGAAAAAGCGCTAGAGGAGCATATCACTTCTTAGGTCATGCACTAGTTTCCTGATTTAGTAAAAAATAAAATTATGTTGCACTATCTACTGCAGAGGCATAATATGTTGATGCGGGTAGTTGTTATGCTCAAGTTCTTTACATGAAGCAACAACTTGAGGATTTTAAACTTATGTACAATCACATTCCAATCAAATGTGATAATACAAGTACTATAAATCTTTCAAAGAACCCAATACAACATTCTCGGACCAAACATATTGAAATTAGATATTATTTTCTTAGAGATCATGTGCAGAAGGGCGATATTATATTAGAATTCACTAGTACACATGATCAATTGGCAGACATTTTCACAAAACTCCTACCAGAAGATAGACTATGCATGATTAGAAGAGAAATAGAAATGATGCATGCCATGAATATCTGCTAGATACTTTTATTTCATTATCTCAAATGACTTACAGAAACTTGAGATGTTTAGTCTCATCATTCAAATGCATTTGCTTCTCATAAATCATCATGCCATCCTTGTCTAAAGGATTAGGCAGTCGAAATGAAGGGGCAAGCAAAGATTTCAAATCCTTATTCTGTTACTTTAACTCTACTATTTTTTTATTTGACTCATAAACAAGTCGTTGAAGCACAGAGACAGTCTCGCTAAGCTTCTCAATTTCGCAAGTTTTGGACTGCAACCGAGCAGAAAACGCGACGGTGGATGATGAGTATCGAGTTTCGAGACCCACAAGCTCGTAAATGGTATCATGATCTGATTTATTAGCCAAATCAGTCTTTTGTTGATTCATGGTACCCACGACAGATGCAGAAATAGATTGAGACTGAGGTGAAGAATACCTCAAATCTTGATCAAGAGAAGTACTGAAGGGAAATCGACGAGCCATTGAAAATTTGTAAAATAAGAATGCAAATAAATTGCAAAGATGAGAAGAAGAATTGATGCGAAATAGATAAAGCTAAGGATTACTCTTATAGAAATGGAAATAAGAACAAGACAAGGTTACAAATCCTGATAATATCTCATTTTTTCAGCAACATCAAGCGGATCAAATATCTGCACCGAATTGCCAGAGCTAAACTTCCAGCCTTTGCAGGTTTTGTCGGGCACGGGTGGTTCCAATTATTCAACTCTTTACAAAATCTCCTTCTGCACCGAATTGCCAGAGCTAGGCCTCTAGCCTTTGCAGGTTTTGTCAGGTACGGCTGGTTCCAAATATTCAACTATCTACAGTGTCTATTAACGCACCGTTTTCTTCAGTCTATTTACTTATTGCCGATCCTTTTTAATGATGTCAAATGGGGGAGAAGTTTTAGACTAGAACTTTAACATTGTTTAAATTGCTAAACTTGTTATATATGCTTGGAATTATATTTATATTTTTGCTTGAAAAACTAACGCACATTCTCAGGGGGAGCTTAAGTATTAATACAGGCTTAAGGTTTTATCAAGTATTTGTCATCATCAAAAAAGGGGAGATTGTTGAATTCAAGGTTTCAAGTTTCGTGTAAATCTACACATGGATTTTGATGATAACAAATGAATTCAAAGGATAAAGGAATCTCAAACTCAAGTTGTCCACACAATAGAATCAAGCACATCAAGGAAGCAAGCATGAGCAAGAAGGGAACAAATTCACATTAAAGTCATAGAGTAATGTTGTAAATTTCTTAAAAATTTGAAATTAGGATTAAGGCTCAAAATTAATATTTTATCATAAAGCATTAAAATACATTTTCTACATGTGCATGAATATTTTGAAAATTAAATTTGAAAATTTTGAAAGATGATTGATTGTCATCTTTCACATGTGCATGACATGATTAAAGGTTTGAATTTTGAAAATATTAAGATGATTGATTGTCATCTTTTACATGTGCATGTTTTATTTGAATATTTTCAAAAATAGTGGATGCTTTTCTTGACTTATGCAAAAGGTAGATGTCTTTATTTTAAAATTTTGAAAAGTAAAGTGTGATCCTTTTGTCATATGCAAAAAGTAAAAAATATGGTTTGAAATTTTTGAGAAGTAAAGTGTGCTCATTTTGTCACATGCAAAAAGTAAAAAGATTAGGTTTGAAATTTTTGAAAAGTGAATGATGATGTATTTGACATGTGAATCTTTTTAAATTTGAATATGAAGTCTCATATGTTTATAAATAGATCATTTGAGAGTTTCACATTCACAATACCAAAAGTATACAACATTCATTCAAAACATCCATTCTCTCTTCTCTAAGCATTGAGCCTTAACTCTTGTTCATTTTGAGAGATATAGTTTGCGCTGTATTGTTCTTATTTCACTCATTGAGGAGTGTTTTCTGATAATCTACCCACTATCAATTCTTGTATTAGTAAAAGGGTGTGTATAACCCTTGTGCGTGTAGAAAGTGTTCTACACAGGGAATAGTTGAATCATCACGTGTAAGGTGGCAAGTGTAGAGGGTGTTCTACACGGATCTTTTGTAGCGGTGTTATTCAAAGGTGTAATAGGTTTCTATCTCCACCTGAAGGAGATTGAATAGTGAATTTGAGGATCCTTAAGAGGTAGTTTGAGGCGAGAACGTAGGCAGTGGGGCCGAACCTCGTTAACATACTGAGTTTGTTTCTTTCTTACCCTTACTCTTTATATTTATTGTTGTTTCATATATATATTTTTTTTATATTGTATATTTGATTTATAATTGTTATTTTTTTAAATACAACTCAATTCACCCCCCTCTTGTATTAGTCATCTGGACAACAGAAGCAAACAATCACTGCTTCATTAACGATGGAGGTTGAGTTTGTGGTGTGCATTGAGACCACAGTGCATGATTTATGGCTGATAAACTTTATCTTAGGGCTTGGAGTTGTTGACTCTATAGCTAGGCCGTTGAGAATGTACTGTAATAATTCTTCTGTAGTATTTTTCTGCAAGAATGATAGGTATTCTAAAGGTGCTAAACACATGGAGCTCAAATACCTAAGCATCAAGGAGGAAGTACAGAAACAAACAGTGTCTATAGAACATATTAGTACCTTGCTTATGATAGCAGATTCATTAACAAAGGGTCTGGTAGCGAAATAGTTTAAAGAACATCTTAACAGTATGGGTCTTATAATGTAAACATATTATTGAGCTAGTAAATGTTATGATTCTATTTGGACACTCAATGATATCAATTATGGTATATATACATTGAATGATGTGGATGAATAATAACAAGATAATGTCTATAATAGACATGAATCGAAATCCAAAGGCATTACTGTATTAGCCTTAATTATCCCAATTAAAGATCATATGTTAAATTTAGTTATTAGTGTTGTGGTACATGAAAATGAATCTGTTGATTATATAACAGAGGACCACTGTGACTCGCATTGGTAGCTAGTTTGATATTGATATTATGGAACTCATGAAATGTGTTTTGAGTTATGAAAAGTTCAGAAAATAAATTTGCACAGTATGATTCATTTCATGTGATAAGCATATAAATAAAAAGTATTATTTTATGGGCGTATGGACCAAATGGAAGAATGTAAGAATTTTATTTAAACTCTGTGTCCCACACACCCCTCTTATTAGTTTGAAATAGTTCAAAATCTTATCGGTTAATATTTGAGTTTGAAGGAATAAGAATTACTCCTAATAGATAAGATTAAAAATTTGTATTTTTAATTATAGTCAGACACAAACTCTTAGCTGTTTTGATGGCCGGAAGTCTATAAATAGCATTGGGAAGTTCAAGGGTTCTCACCTACAACATTAAAGTGTCTCTAGCTATCAAGAGACATTTGTGAGGTAATATTGTTAAGGTGATCATTCTCTCATAATTAGTATAGTTCTTTATCAATTAGATGATGAAATGTATGGTATTCATATTATTATTTATTATTATTATAAAATATAAAAAAATCAAAAATCCATTTATTAATATCATATTAAAATATTTAACATAATAAACCAAATTAATACATTCCTCAAGTGCCAAAATCTGTCGATCTCAATTTAATTCAACCCAAATTAATACATTATTAGATGAACAAAGGCCTAACATCGACTTCCATGTATACCAAAATCTGTCAAGCCTAATTCAACATTAATAAATTAGTGCAACACAGACACATATATGCATGACAAGTGTATGATTAAACTCCTGTCTAATTAATAACATTGACAAGATTAGTGTGTGCATGAGGTTGGTTAGTATTATCTGCATATAATTAATTCCTATACTTTTGGCATCTAGCAATTTAGCAGCAACCCAAATAATGCACGGCCAATTCGTCATTCTCTTCGTCATCATGACATAACTACTTGATAAGAAAATTAAAAATAATGTGGTTTGAAAGTAATTGATGTTGTAACGCATCATCATGCAGTGCGTAGAAACACTACTTTAGACGGTATTAATAAAACTGATACATCATTTGCTATAAAATATCTGCACAGAGTTCCCTCAAGTTACTGCTTAATTAATTTGTAATTATTTTTTTAAATATTATGAATTATTGATCCATTAGCTGTTACTTTATGTCCCACTAATAATTTTATAAATGGTCTCACCATTATTATTTTAAATTTTACATAATAACTTACATAATAACTTACATAATAATTTCAAGACCTATAAATATAGATTTCAGTTATTATAAAATTTATAAGAAAATATATAAAACGAAAAAAGTTTCAGTTCTTGAGATTTTTTAAAAGTTCCTTTTATATTTCTCTCTTACAATAGTAGTAGTTTCATTTTTAATTTTAATTTTATAATACGTTATCAGTACGAGATTCTACTGATACTGAAACTAGTGGTCTTCTACTTCAAATAAGTTTTTCAATATATTATTTGCAGTCCTCGAGATAAATATTAAAAGTAATATTATTGAATATTATTTGATAAAATTCTATTTTTATTTTCATAATTATGTGAGTATATTTTTTAAATCCACAAATTTATTTTTGTGATTTATATATATATATATAATGTCAAATATTAAGATTTATTATTATTGACATTTCTGAAAAAAGTTATTTATCCAAAATCCTTGATGAGATCTATTTGGATATGATAATGAACTTGGGAGATATAATCATAGAAGAAAATCATGTATCCCTGAAGGACCGTGCTATGTATTTCATGGTGAAAAATCATCTTACTGTGTAAAATTAATTAAGAGAGAAATATGAGCACCAGAAGATGTAATATTCTCAAAAGATCATTATGACTTATTGCACCTGAAGTTGTAAGATTTTAAAAATAGTATTGAATATTCTGCATTTTTTAAAATCAGTTCAATGTTAAAATTATGCAGTCAGAAGGTCACTATTAATGATATTTAAAAGAAAATATATATTATTTTTCATATCTCGAATGTGCTCCTGCAGTAACAGTAAAGAGAGTGAAAGTTTAATAAATATTCTAAATTTTTATTTTGTCTTCCAGTGATTGAACTAAATAATGAGTTTTTATTAATAAATCACCAGTTAAATCCTATTAATGATATTAAATTTACACAATTCCCAAAAGTGAACGATGCATCCTTTCAAAAGAATCAATGGCATAGACGTGGTAGAAATACTATAGAAGTGTTGGTCCTAAAAGTGACAATACAAAAGATAATAAAAATATACCGTATCACCAGAAGTGATCCAACTCAGATAAGCGTAAAGGCCCTCAGAATAATTTTTTATAGAAAGATGAAAATGTTTGTCATAGATGTAATATGACTAAATAATGGTTACGTACTTGTTATATGATCAAGCATTTGATTTACTTATACTAAACTTTTATACATTATAGTAAAGATTTATCATGTTTTGAAATAACAAAAAGTCGGTGTCTAAAGCACGATAAAAAATTATTTGAGATAATAAAACCCTGTCTAAATTTGATCCTCTTATAAATGAATGTGAACCAAAAGTTCAGAAGATTACCTATTTATATTGCAAATTAGTTACAAGATGTATTTTGACACTAAAGGTATTGTAAAATCATATATTACTGCTGTTAATGCTTAAGCAAGAATTGAAATTCCTGAAGGATAAGTTGTTAAAACAGCAATAGATGAGTCTAAGATACGCCTGAAACGTTGAAGACCTATTGCTGCAAAAGAGAAAAGAAACGGTGCTCCTGAAGAGACCGTACTTTCTGTATAAAATATAATCCTCCTGAAGAGAAAACCTCCTGAAGAGATAACTCCTGAAGAGTATAACTCCTGAATAGTATAAACCTCCTAAAGAGGAACCTCCTGTAGAGGTGTTTCATGAAATATTTTCTCCTGGAGAGAAACAATGAGATCTCAATACATTCCATGAGTACTAGAAAATTTATGGATAGAAATAAAACTGTTGTCGACAACATATATAATAACACTTGACATTATCAGAAGTAATGAAGAAAGTGAGTCAAGAATTGTCGAAGAATGTCGACGTAGAAATGATTGGCCAAAATGAAAAGCAGTTATTGAAACTGAATTAAAATTGTTAGCAAAGAAAGAGGTATTTGGATATGTTATCCGAACAGCAAAAGGTGTAATGCCTATAAGATATAAGTGAGTATTTATACGAAAACGTAATAAGAAATGAAATTATGCGGTACAATTTGTCGCACAAGATTTCCTGCAAAAACACGGGAGTAGTTATGAGGAAACATATTTCCTTGTTATGAATGCAATCACATTCATATTTTTAATCGATTTGGTTATTACAAAAGGATTAGATATGCAGTTGATAAATGTGGTCACTGCATATTTATAAGGATCACTAGATCATTACATATATAAAGATATACGATACTTGAAGCATCTAATCAAAATACAGTATGTACTTTATAAAGTTTCAAAGATTTTTATATGGGTTAAAGCAATCCAGACACATATAGTATAATTAAATCAACGAGTATCTATTGAAATAAGGATTTGAAAATAATCTTATATGCCCATGTGTTTTATTAGAACCCGGATTTGCCATTATTGCAGTTTACCTTAATAATTTACCTTATTAGAACTCCTAAAAAGATCACAAGGGCTGTTATAAATTGAAGGAATGCATTTGAAAATGAAAGATCTTATTATTCAATTGATAAATGAGTTACAAGAATTTGAAACTTCTAACCTCATCTCTCAAATGTATTTGCTCTTCATAACGCAATATGTCATCTTTATCTAAAGGATTAGGCAGTTGAAATGAAGAGGCAAGTAAGGATTTTAAATCCTTATTCTCTTGCTTTAAGTCTGCAATTTTTTTGTCAGACTTTTGAACAAGTCGTTGAAGTACAGAAACCTTCTCGTTAAACTCATCAATCTCACAATTTTTGGATTATAATCGGTTGGAAAACCCGACAATAGAGAAGGAGTATCGAGTGTCGAGAGTCACTAACTCATAAACAGCTTCACGATCTGACTTATTAGCCAGATCATTCGCTTGCTGCAACATGACACCCGCAAAAGATGCAGAAACAACTTGTAACTGAGGTGAATGATACCTCATATGTTGATCGTGAGAAATATTGAAAGCAAGTTGATGAGCCATTAGAATTTTGTAGAATAAGAATGCAAATATAGATGAATTATAGATATGAGAAAAAGATTTGATGCGAACTATATGAAACTAAAGACGGTTCTTATAGAAATGTAAATAAGAATAAAACAAACCATCATCTTTTCAAATCTCACTTTACAAGATATGCTGGATGTATAATTTCAAAAGCCAGTAAGATTAATTACAGCTATCCCTATTTTCTTGTAAGCGTTGAACATCTGCCGTTAACTGCTATTGTTGACTTTGTATTTGAGCTCTCTCTCGTTCTAGTTCCTCTACTCGTGTTTTTAGGTCATGAGAATACTAGTCTACAAATTTCTTCAGTTTCTTATTTTCTTGTTTTAAATTTTGTATTTTTTTTTATCTTTATTTGCAAGCGTTTGATGCAACTCAGATATTTGATTTTTAAGATAATCAACTTCACTCGTTCTCGCCAATAGCCTTTGAGACATGATTGTAAGAAAGATAGCATATTGAGCACTAAGAATTCTTGATGCTGCAACAATTTCAGGATCAAATTTACTAGAATGATATATCTCTACTCCTATCATGGTGTTTACAGTTTCAGGAGAAATATATGAGTGGTTGAGGTATAAAAAGGTTCATGGTTCAAATCTGGGACATTAGAATTTCTATCAAACATAATATCGTTCTAGATGAACAACAACTGAATTTATGAAGAATATGAGATTTTTTTGTTGGAGTAAACCAATAGTAAAATAGTTATATATAAATAACAACCTGAAACCTTCAAGCGGATTTGATTTTTTGCCGAACCGATAATATTAGACCTTAAGTTTTTACAGCTTTTATCATACATGGACAGTTTCCAATGCTATTTCAGCCGTATATAAACAAGTTCTCCTTAATAACGCCGAATGAGGAGGAGAAAATTTTAGATAAAAATATTATCATGTTCTCTGTAATATATTATTTAGATGGAAATCATGTTTGAATTTTTAACCTGTTATATATGCTGAAATAATGTTTATTTATTACTTAAAAAACTGACTCATATTCTCAGGGGGAATTTAAGTATTACAACTAAGTCTCATATTTCTACTAAATCTGTCAAGCACCTTATATGTGGGGTTCCCTCTACCTTGTCCGACGCATTTTAAAACCATAAAACCCTAAAATGCCAAAGAAGATAATATCGAATGGGGATATGGAACTGCACGTATCTGTCAAATCTTCAAATCACTCAGAGATTATTACAATTCATGAAGCAAGTAGAGAGTGTATTTGTCTGAGATTAATAACTCAACATATCCAAAAAACGTGTGGTTTTTCATGATCAATGATAGCCCAACAATTTTATATGAAGATAATATTGCTTGTATCATTCAATCAGAAAATGATATATTAAAGGTGACAGAACCAAACATATTTTATCTAAATTCTTTTATATTCACGAGGTCCAAGAGAAATGTGAAATCGATGTCAAGCAGAAACGATCAAGTGTAACATTACCAACTGTAACATTCAAGAAGATTGTGTAGAACATTAGAATATAAAAACTCAAAAATTTATCGTCGTGCACTTTTTAGGGGGAGTAAATATCTTGAAAATTTGTGCTGATTGTACTATTTTTCTTTCGCTAAGGTTTTGTCCTACTAGATTTTCCTCTGCAAGGTTTTAATGAGGCAATCTTAAAGTACTTGTAGATACATAAGAAGATTGTACTATTTTTCCTTCGTCATTGGTTTTTCTTCCCACTGGGTTTTTCCTTGGCAAGGTTTTAACGAGACAGATTCTTTATGGGTGGTCATTTAAGGGGGAGTGTTATGAATTGATCCATCGGCCGCCGCCCCATGTTCCACCAATAATTTTGTAAATGACCCCACTACTATTATTTTAAATTTTGTATAGTAACTTGCATAATAACTTGCATAGTAATTTCAAGGCCTGTAAATATAGGTTTCAGTTGTTATGAAATTTATAGGAAAATATATAAAACGTGTTGAACCCAAGGTTTCAAGTTTCATGTAAATCTACAAATGGATTTTGATGATAACAAATGAATCCAAAGAATAAAGGAGTCTCAAGCTCAAGTTGTCCACACAATATAATCAAGCACATCAAGGAAGCAAGCATGAGCAAGAAGGGAATAAGTTCACATTAAAATCATAGAGTAATTTTGTAAATCTCTTAAAAATTCAAAATTAGGATTAAGGCTCAAAATTAATATTTTATCATAAAGCATTAAAATATATTTTCCACATGTGCATGAATATTTTGAAAATTAAATTTGAAAATTTTGAAAGATGATTGATTGTCATCTTTCACATGTGCATGACATGATTAAATGTTTGAATTTTGAAAATTTTGAAAGATGATTGATTGTCATTTTTCACATGTGCATGACATGATTAAAGGTTTGAATTTTGAAAATATTAAGATGCTTGATTGTCATCTTTCACATGTGCATGACATGATTAAATGTTTAAATTTTGAAAATATTAAGATGATTGATTGTCATCTTTCACATGTGCATGTTTTATTTGAATATTTTCAAAAGTGGTGGATGCTTTTCTTGACTTATGCAAAAGGTAGATGTCTTTGTTTGAAAATTTTGAAAAGTAAAGTGTGCTCCTTTTGTCATTTGTAAAAAGTAAAAGATTAAGTTTGAAATTTTTGAAAAATAAAGTGTGCTCCTTTTGTCATATGCAAAAAGCAAAAAGATTAGGTTTGAAATTTTTGAAAAGTGAATGATGATGTTTTTGACATGGGAATCTTTTCAAATTTGAAATTGAAAACTCATTTGCCTATAAATAGCTCACTTGAGTTTTGCAAAAATCACAACAAGAGCTTACACATCTATTGCTAAGTTTTGCATCATTTCTTCAAAGCTCTCATTCTCTCTTTTCTAAAGTTTTGAGCCTTAATTCTTGTTCTTGTTAAGAGAGATATAGGTGGCGCTGTATTGTTTCTATCTCACTCATTGAGGAGTGTACTTTGATAGTCTACCTACTATCAATTCTTGTATCAGTAAAAGGGTGTGTATAACCCTTGTGTGTGTAGAAGGTGTTCTACACGGGGAATAGTTAAATCACCAAGTGTAAGGTGATTGGAAGTGTAGAAGGTGTTCTACACGTGGAATAGTTAAATCACCAAGTGTGAGGTGATTGGAAGTGTAGAGGGTGTTCTACACGGATTCTTTGGAGCGGTGCTGCTCAAAGGTGTAATAGGTTTCTATCTCTACCTAAAGGAGATTGAATAGTGGATTTGGGGATCCTCAAGAGGTAGCTTGAGGCGAGGACGTAGGCAGTGGGGCCGAACCTCGTTAACATACTGAGTTTGCTTCTCTCTTACCCTTCCTCTTTATATTTATTATTGTTTCATATTTTATTTATATTTTATATTATATATTTGATTTATAATTGTTATTTTTTAAATACAACTCAATTCACCCCCCCTCTTGTGTTAGTCATCTGGGCAACAAGTGGTATCAGAGCTAGAGCTCTATTATAAGATTAACTATCTTTTGAGTTAAGATCTTATGGCTAACATTGCAGCTTCATTTGGTGAAGGTCAATCTAGCAGTCGGCCTCCACTCTTTTGTGGAGACAATTACTCATTCTGGAAAGTTAGAATGAGAATATTCCTTCAGGCTCAAGGTCGAGAAATCTGGAAATGTATTGTAAATGGACCTTATATTCCAACAAAAGTAGTTGATGGAGTAAAGGTCAAAAAGGAAGAAGAAGAGTTTAATCGTGAAGACGATAGACTTTATACTTTGAATTTAACCGCTATGAATTTATTATATAATGCTCTCAATGGTAATGAATTTAATAGAGTAATGACTTGTGCTACAGCAAAGGAAATTTGGGATAATTTGGAAGTTACTTATGAAGGAACTTCTCAAGTCAAGGAATCAAAAATTTATATTCTTACTCATGAATATGAAATGTTTAAGATGAATGATGATGAATCTATTTCTAGTATGTACACTCGTTTTACTAACATCATAAATAGCTTGACAGCTCTTGGCAAAGTTTATTCCAAAGTGGAGATAGTAAGAAAAATTCTCAACTCTCTACCAAAACGTTGGGAATCAAAAGTGACAGCGATTCTTGAAGCTAGAGACCTCAAGAAGCTCGAAGTGAATGAACTCATCGGGTCACTTATCACCCATGAGTACACATTGAAAAGAGGAGAAGAAGAAGGAAAGTTAAAGAAGAGCTTGGCACTTAAAGCTGTTCCACATGAAAGTGAAAGTGATGAAGATGAGGAAAATGACGACAAAGATAAAGAAGTTGCGATGATAACAAGAAGAATTCAGAGGTTCTTAAAGAAAAATAAAACTCCTCCAAGGAAATCCTTCAATAAGTTTTCCAAGAAAGATTCAGGTAAAAATGACACTTTAATTTGTTATAAATGCAATAAACCCGGTCATATCAAACCAGATTGTCCTCTGCTAAAGAAATATCGAAACAAAGGCAAAAAAGCAATGAAAGCTACGTGGAATGATGATTCAAGTAGCTCAGATAGTGAAGCAAGCAATGGAGAATCAGGAAATCTTTGTCTTATGGCTAAAGATGACATTGAGATAACAAATTTTGATAATATTGAAGATCCTTCATATGAAGAATTGCAAAATATTTTAGAAGAAGTATATGAGGAATTTGAAAAATTGGGTATTAAGTATACTGTTTTGAAAAAGAAAAATTCTTCTTTAACAAACGAAATTGATATTTTAAGAAAAGAAAGTATTGTTTTGAAAGATGAAAATCTTGAGTTGAAGAAAAAGAAAACTGATTTAGAAAATATTATTGAAAACTTTACGAATGGAAAAAGAAATTTTGAAAAACTCCTTGGTAGTCAAAGATGTGTTTTTGATAAGGCAGGCTTGGGATATAAGCCAAAACAAAAATACAAATCTTATAAAAACTTCTTTGATAATCCTTCTACATCAAAATCCAATATTCAAAATTCTTTTCATAAAAATAATTTTGTTAAAAAAGGATACTATTATAATCACTCAAGTTCTTCATATATGTCACATGCTATTTGCAATTTTTGTAATAGAAATGGTCATAATTATTTTGCTTGTCCTATTAGAAGAAAACATACAATAACTATTAGGGCCATATGGGTACCTAAAAATTTTATTTCTTCTAATACTAATAAATAAAGGACCCAAAGAACTTGGGTACCAGGAATTGTTTTTAATTGATTTTGTAGGTATGCATGAAGTATTCTACAGGTAAAAATAAATGATTTTTAGATAACGGATGCGCAAGATACGTGACAGAAGACAAAACTAAATTCATTGACTTCACTTCTAAAGAAAAAGGATGTGTGATATTTGGAGACAATTCAAAATGGAAGATCATGGAAATAGAAGGAAAGATCATCAAGACTTAGTACAAGATGCAACCAAATAGTGGAAACATGTGAAAGATCATCCAACAGAATAAATTCTAGGAGAACCTTCACGAGGTGTAAGTACTCGATCATCTCTTAGAAATATTTGTAATCACACACTTTTTCTATCTCAAATTGAATCCAAAATATTGATGAAGCACTTTTTGATGAATCTTAGATTCTAACTATGCAAGAAGAGCTTAATCAATTTGAAAAAAATAATGTTTGAACACTTGTTCCTAAACCCAAAAATCATACTATTATTAGAACAAAATGAGTTTTTAGAAACAAGAAAGATGAGTCCGGAGTCATTACTAGAAATAAGGCTCGACTAGTGGTCCAAGGTTTCAATCAAGAAGAATGAATTAATTATGATGAGACATATGCACCAGTCGCAAGATTAGAAGCTATTCGAATGCTACTTACATATGCTTGTTATAAAGATTTCAAACTTTTTCAAATGGATGTTAAAAGTGCTTTCTTAAACGGTTTTATAAATGAAGAAGTATATGCTGAGCAACCTCCAGATTTTGAAAATCATATTTCTCTAAATTATGTTTTCAAACTCACAAAAGTACTATTTGGACTCAAACAAGCTCCTAGAGCGCGGTACGAGAGATTCAGTAGTTTCTTGATTGAAAAAGGCTTTTTAAGAGGAAAAATTGATACAACTCTTTTCATTATATACGAAAATGATGATATTCTTTTGATTCAAATTTATATTGATGATATAATATTCGGTGCTACTAATGAAAATATGTGCCAAGTTTTTGCTAAGACTATGCAGGAAGAATTTGAAATGAGCATGATGGGAGAGCTTATATTCTTTCTCGGATTGCAAATTAAGCAAGCAAAAAGTAAGATATTCATCAATCAATCAAAATATATTAAAAAAATTGCTGAAAAAGTTTGGGATGGAAGGTGCTAAGGAAACTGGAACACCAATGAGCCCATCCACTAAACTTGATAAAGATGAATCCGGTAAACTAGTTGATTCGAAGGTATATCGAGGTATGATTGGTAGCTTATTATATTTGATAGCCAGTAGACCAGATATTATGTTTAGTGTATATTTATGTGCACGTTTTCAATCATTTCCAAAATAATCTCATTTGATTGCAGTCAAGGGGATTTTTAGATATTTTGCCAATACCAATGACTTAGAGTTATGGTATCCTAAACACACTTCTTTCGATCTTATTAGTTATTCAGGTACCGATTATACTGGTTGCAAAGATGATCGAAAAAGTTTTAGTAAAACATGTCATTTCTTAGGTCGTGCACTAGTTTCCTGGTTTAGTAAAAAACAAAATTCTGTTGCACTATCTACTGCTGAGGCAGAATATGTTGCTGCTGGTAGTTGTTGTACTCAAGTTCTTTACATGAAGCAACAACTTGAGGATTTTAAACTTATGTACAATCACATTCCAATCAAATGTGATAATACAAGTGCTATAAATCTTTCAAAGAATCCAATACAACATTCTCGGACCAAACATATTGAAATTAGATATCATTTTCTTAGAAATCATGTGCAAAAGGGCGATATTGTATTAAAATTCACTAGTACACATGATCAATTGGCAGAAATTTTCACAAAACCTCTACCAGAAGATAAACTATGCATGATTAGAAGAGAAATAGGAATTATGCATGCCATGAATATCTGCTAGATATTTTTATTCCATTATCTCAAATGACCTACAGAAACTTGAGACGTTTAGCCTCATCATTCAAATGCATTTGCTCCTCATAAATCATCATGCCATCCTTGTCTAAAGGATTAGGCAATCGAAATGCAGAGGCAAGTAAGGATTTTAAATCCTTATTCTGTTGTTTTAAGTCTACTATTTTTTTGTTAGACTCTTGAACAAGTCGTTGAAGAATATCGATCTTCTCATTAAGCTTCTCTATCTCGCGGGTTTTTGACTGCAACCGAGCGGAAAAGGCAACAATGGAAGATGAGTATCGAGTCTCGAGACCCACAAGCTCGTAAATAGCATCATGATCTGATTTATTAGCCAAATCAGTGTTTTGCTACTTCATGGTACTTACAACAGATGCAGAAATAGATTGATCATGAGAAGCACTGAAGGAGAATTGATGAGCCATTAAGATTTTGTAAAGTGAGAATGAAGATGAACTACAACAATGAAAAGAAGATTTGATGTGAATTAGATAAAGCTAAGGATTGCTTTTATAAAGATGGAAATAAGTAGAAGACAAGCTGTCATCTCTTCAAATCTTACTTAGTCAAGCTTACAAGATATGCCGGATGCATATTGTCAAAAGTTACCGAACTAAGCTAGCGAGATTAATTATATTTGTCCCTGTTTCTCTCGTAAAACGCTGCCATTATCTGCTGATGTTGACTCTGTGCTTGAACTCTTACTCGTTCCGATTCCTCTATTTGAAGTTTCAAAACACGAGCGAATTCCGTCAAATCTTTATTTTCTTGCTTTAACCTCTTATTCTTTCTGCCTTTATTTGCAAGCTTTTGATGCAGAACAGATATTTGATTGTTAAGTCGATCAACCTCATTTGCCCTCGCTAGTAATCTCCGAGACATGGTCGTAATAGAGGCAGCATATTGAGCAATGAGAGTTCTTGATGCTGCAACAACCTCAGAATCAGTTCTATTTGAAAAATGCATTTCTGCTTCTATCATGGTGTTGACAACCTCATGAGATAAAATGACTGGTTGAGACGGTTTCTGATTCAAATCCGGAAGATTATCAGACGAAATTTTTTCCGCCATTCTATCGTTTTGAATAAACAGAAACTGGATCAATGAATGGGGTGAAATTTTATTTGAGTATCCGACAGGTGAAAACGGTCTTTTATACAACAACTTTCAAATCTCGATAATATTTAATTTTTCAACAATATCACGCGGATTTAAATCTGTTTTCACACCGACTGCTAGAGTTAGGCCTCCAACCTTTACAGGTTTTGTCAGATACGCGTGGCTCTACACCGAATTGTCAGAGTTAGACTTCCAACATTTGCAGGTTTTGTCGGACATACATAGCTCTGCACCGCATTGCCAGAGCTAGGCCTGCAGCTTTTGCTGTATTTGTCGGACACGAATAATTTTAATTATTCAACTTCAAATCTCTGGAACATCTAATTCGTCAATAACATCAAGCGGATTTAAATCTTCTTCCGCACCGAAATGATAAAATTCGGCTTCAGTCTCTACTAACGCAGCGTTTTATTTGTCTATTGGTTATTGTAGGAATATATCTTATTGAGTTAATTATGATTCCTTTTTAATGATGCCAAAAGGGGGAGAAGTTTTAGACTAGAACTTTAATATTGTTTAAATTGCTAAACTTGTTATATATGCTTGGAATTATATTTATATATTTGTTTGAAAAACTAACGCACATTCTCAGGGGGAGCTTAAGTATTAATACAGGCTTCAGGTTCTATCAAGTATTTGTCATCATCAAAAAGGGGGAGATTGTTGAACTCAAGGTTTCAAGTTTCATGTAAATCTACAAATGGATTTTGACGATAACAAATGAATCCAAAGAATAAAGGAGTCTCAAGCTCAAGTTGTCCACACAATATAATCAAGCACATCAAGGAAGCAAGCATGAGCAAGAAGGGACTAAGTTCACATTAAAATCATAGAGTAATTTTGTAAATCTCTTAAAAATTCAAAATTAGGATTAAGGCTCAAAATTAATATTTTATCATAAAGCATTAAAATATATTTTCCACATGTGCATGAATATTTTGAAAATTAAATTTGAAAATTTTGAAAGATGATTGATTGTCATCTTTCACATGTGCATGACATGATTAAATGTTTGAATTTTAAAAATTTTGAAAGATGATTGATTGTCATTTTTCACATGTGCATGACATGATTAAAGGTTTGAATTTTGAAAATATTAAGATGCTTGATTGTCATCTTTCACATGTGCATGACATGATTAAATGTTTAAACTTTGAAAATATTAAGATGATTGATTGTCATCTTTCACATGTGCATGTTTTATTTGAATATTTTCAAAAGTGGTGGATGCTTTTCTTGACTTATGCAAAAGGTAGATGTCTTTGTTTGAAAATTTTGAAAAGTAAAGTGTGCTCCTTTTGTCATTTGTAAAAAGTAAAAGATTAAGTTTGAAATTTTTGAAAAATAAAGTGTGCTCCTTTTGTCACATGCAAAAAGCAAAAAGATTAGGTTTGAAATTTTTGAAAAGTGAATGATGATGTTTTTGACATGGGAATCTTTTCAAATTTGAAATTGAAAACTCATTTGCCTATAAATAGCTCACTTGAATTTTGCAAAAATCACAACAAGAGCTTACACATCTATTGCTAGTTTTGCATCATTTCTTCAAAGCTCTCATTCTCTCTTTTCTAAAGTTTTGAGCCTTAATTCTTGTTCTTGTTGAGAGAGATATAGGTGGCGCTGTATTGTTTCTATCTCACTCATTGAGGAGTGTACTTTGATAGTCTACCTACTATCAATTCTTGTATCAGTAAAAGGGTGTGTATAACCCTTGTGTGTGTAGAAGGTGTTCTACACGGGGAATAGTTAAATCACCAAGTGTAAGGTGATTGGAAGTGTAGAAGGTGTTCTACACGTGGAATAGTTAAATCACCAAGTGTGAGGTGATTGGAAGTGTAGAGGGTGTTCTACACGGATTCTTTGGAGCGGTGCTGCTCAAAGGTGTAATAGGTTTCTATCTCTACCTAAAGGAGATTGAATAGTGGATTTGGGGATCCTCAAGAGGTAGCTTGAGGCGAGGACGTAGGCAGTGGGGCCGAACCTCGTTAACATACTGAGTTTGCTTCTCTCTTACCCTTCCTCTTTATATTTATTATTGTTTCATATTTTATTTATATTTTATATTATATATTTGATTTATAATTGTTATTTTTTAAATACAACTCAATTCACCCCCCCTCTTGTGTTAGTCATCTGGGCAACAAAACGTAAAAACTTTTAGTTCTTGAGAGTTCTTAAGAGTTCCTTTTATATTTTTCTCTTACAATAGTAGTAGTTTTCTTTTTAGTTTTATAACATTAAAATCTTAATTTTAGTAATTATCGCTTCAGGCTATTAATTAATAATATGATCTCATTCTTTCTTTCCATAAAAAATTCTACATAAATAACCTTAATAAAGGCAAAAATCTAATATTGAGAAATAATTTGTAGCTAAAATATTTCTCATAATTTAATATTGATTTTTTGAATTCTTTTAGAATAATTTTACAATCTTAGAATGTGCAGTCTTTATATATTCTATTCAAAAAATGAAGACTATCACTAAAAAAATGTTATGGAATCTCACGTGTGTTATGAAACTTAAAGAAAGGAACTACTATTGTAAAAGAGAAATAAGAAACTCTCTCTGAAACTCTTAAGAACTGAAACTTTCTTTCTCTCTATATTTTCTTATGAATTTCATTACAACTGAAGCCCCTATTTATAGGCTTTGAAATTACTATGCAAGTTACTATGCAAGTCACTATGCAAGTTACTATGCAAATTTAATATAATAGTGGTGGGGTCATTCACATTATTTAGTGGTGGGACAGGGGGCGGCTGCCGTCCCTCCACTAAATTCATTACACTCCCCCTTGAATGACCACTCATAAGGAATCTGCCTCGTTAAAACCTTGCCAAGTAAAAACCCAGTGGGAAGAAAAACCAATGGCGAAGGAAAAAGAGTACAGTCTTCTTATGTATCTACAAGTACTTTAAGATTGCCTCATTAAAACCTTGCAGAGGAAAACCCAGTGGGACAAAACCTCAGCGAAGGAAAAAGAGTACAATCAGCACATTTACTCCCCCTGAAAAGTGCATGACAAAAGATCTTTGAGTCTTCGCATTCCAATGTTATGCACAATCTTCTTGAATGTGGAAGTTGGTAACGCCTTTGTGAATAAATCTGCCAGATTATCACTAGATCGTATCTGCTTGACATCAATTTCACCTTTCTCTTGAAGTTCATGAGTATAAAAGAATTTAGGTGAAATATGTTTAGTTCTATCACCTTTGATGTATCCTTCTCTGATTTGAGTGATACAAGCAGTATTATCTTCATATAAGATTGTTGGGCTATTATTGATCATAGGAAGTCCACACTTTTCCTGGATATGTTGAATAACTGATCTCAACCAAATACACTCTCGACTTGCTTCATGAATAGCAATGATTTCTGAGTGATTTGAAGAAGTAGCAGATAGTGTCTGCTTAACAGATCTCCATGATATGGCAGTATCTCCATAAGTAAATAAATATCCAGTTTGAGATCTACCTCTGTGTGGATCTGAAAGATAACCCGCATCTGCATACCCAATCAATTCTAGACTTGAACCACGTTGATAAAATAATCCCATATCAACCGTACCATGAAGGTAACGAAGGACATGTTTAATGCCATTCCAATGCCTTCGAGTTGGTGCAGAACTATATCTTGCAAGCAGATTAACTGAGAATGTAATATCTGGTCGAGTGCAATTTGCAAGATACATCAAAGCTCCAATTGCACTGAGATATGGTACTTCAGGACCAAGAATTTCTTCATCGTCATCACAAGGACGGAATGGATCTTTCTTCACATCAAGTGTTCGAACAATCATTGGAGTACTCAGAGGATGAGATTTATCCATATAAAAATGCTTTAGGACTTTCTCAGTATACATGGACTGATGAATAAAAATTCCATTTGGCAAGTGCTCAAGCTGCAGGCCGAGACAAAGTTTTGTTTTGCCAAGATCTTTCATTTCAAATTCATTCTTTAAATATATAGCGGTTTTTGAGATCTCTTCAGGAGTTCCCAAAATATTTAAATCATCAACATAAACCGCAATAATGACAAATCCGGATTCAGATTTCTTAATAAAAACACATGGGCATATAAGATTATTCTCAAATCCTTCTTTCAATAGATATTCGCTTAAGCGATTATACCACATGCGTCCGGATTGCTTCAACCCATATAAAGATCTTTGTAGTCTGATTGAGTACATATTTCTAGATGTACTTGTAGATGCTTCAGGCATCTTATATCCTTCAGGGATTTTCATATATATGTCATGGTCTAAGGATCCATATAAATATGCAGTGACCACATCCATCAACCGCATTTCTAATCCTTTTGTAACAACCAGACTAATCAAAAATCTAAATGTGATTGCATCCATAACGGGAGAGTATGTTTCTTCATAATCAATCCCAGGTTTCTGCAGGAAACCTTGTGCAACAAGCCGTGCTTTGTATCGCACAATTTCATTTTTCTCATTACGTTTTCGTACAAATACCCACTTATATCCAACAGGCATTACACCCTTTGGTGTTTGGACAACAGGTCCAAATACTTCTCGTTTCGCTAGCGAATTTAATTCAGCTTCAATAGCTGTTTTCCATTTTGGCCAATCATTTCTACGTCGACATTCTTCGACGCTTTTTGGCTCACTTTCTTCATTACTTCTGGTAATGTCAAGGGCCATTTTATATGAAAATATGTTGTCGACAACAGTTTTATTTCTATCCAGAATTTCTCCAGTTTTCATGAAATGTATTGAGATCTCATTATTTTCAGGTACCTGTTCCTCTTCAGGAGAAAACATTTCATGACACACCTCTTCAGGAGGTCCCTTTTTAGGAGATTTATACTCTTCAGGAGTTTCCTCTTCAGGAGGTTCTGGAATAGAAGATTTGAACTCTTTAAGAGCACCAATTATATTTGTAGCCTGTATTGTGGGTACGTGTTCTTCAGGAACACCAAATTCATTTTGTATTCTTTTTCTTCTGGGAATTTTGTCTTTTGCCCCAATAGGTCTTCCACGCTTCAGGCGTATTTTAGATTCACCTATTGCTGTTTTGACAATTTGTCCTTCAGGGACTTCAATCCTTGCTGGAGCATTAACAGCAGGAATATAAGATTTTACTACACCTTTAGTGTCAGTAAATACATCCGGTAATTGATTTGCAACATTTTGCAAATGAATAATCCTCTGAACTTCCCTTTTACATTCATTTGTAGGAGGATCAAAATGAGACAGGGTCTTATTATCCCAAGTAATATCTTGTCGTGCTTCAGGCACCGACTTTTCTTTACCCATTAACGGAAAATTTGATTCGTCAAAATGACAATCTTCAAAACGTGCTTTAAACATATCCCCTGTAAGGGGTTCAAGGTATCTAATAATGGATGGAGAATCAAAACCAACATATATCCCAAGTCTACGTTGAGGACCCATTTTTGTACGTTGCGGAGGTGCAATTGGAACATATACAGCACATCCAAAAGTACGAAGATGAGAAATATTTGGTTGTTGACCAAATGCAAGCTGTAATGGAGAATATTTATGATATGCAGATGGTCTAATGCGAATTAGAGATGCTGCATGAAGTATAGCATGTCCCCAAACAGAAATAGGTAGTCTTGATTTCATAAGTAAAGGTCTAGCGATTAATTGAAGCCTTTTGATCAGAGATTCAGCTAAACCGTTTTGTGTGTGTGTATGGGCAACAGGATGTTCAACATCTATTCCTATTGACATGCAATAATCATCAAAAACTTGAGATGAAAATTCACCTGCATTATCCAATCGAATGGTCTTAATTGGATGCTCAGGAAATTGTGCTCGTAGTTTAATTATCTGAGCAATAAGTCTAGCAAATGCAACATTTCTAGTGGAAAGAAGACAAACATGTGACCATCGACTAGATGCATCAATTAGAACCATAAAATATCTAAATGGTCCACTTGATGGATGAATAGGCCCACATATATCTCCGTGAATCCTTTGTAAAAAGGATGGAGATTCAACAATGATTTTTGAGGGAGATGGTCTAATAATTAACTTACCTTGAGAACATGCAGAGCACGGAGATTCATTGGGTAGAAATATCTTTTGATTCTTTAAGGGATGCCCATGCGAATTTTCAATAATTTGTCTCATCATTATGGAACCCGGATGTCCAAGGCGATCATGCCAAGTCATAAATACTTTAGGGTCAATGCACTTCTGGTGCATTACCACATATGATTCAATTGTTCTCATTTTTGTATAATACAATCCAGAACATAGAGCAGGCAGTTTTTCTAATACGAGCTTCTGGCCCGATACTGTTTTAGTAATAAGAAGATGCTCTTTACTGCCTTCATTGGTCGTTTCAATATGGTAATCATTACGACGTATATCTTTGAAACTCAATAAATTTCTTCTGGATTGTGAAGAGAATAGAGCATCATCAATACAAAATTTGGTGCCATTAGGCAACACAATATAAGCTCTTCCGGAGCCCTCAATTAAATCCGATGAACCTGATATGGTATGGACATAGGCTTTACTTAGTGTTAGATTTTGAAAATATTTCTTTTCTTTGAGAATTGTGTGAGTTGTAGCACTGTCAGCCAGACATATATCTTTATCATTCAACTCAGAGATAAAAAGCTCATCAATGTGATCCATGATTCTACAAAATATACAAAACTTTTATTATTGATAGAAAGAAAATACATTAATTGAGTGGAACACTTCCATCTCCAATTAAGTGTTCAATACTACCATCAGGATGATTAAAGAAATCAGATACATCAAGATGAGTAACGTCTACATCTACTGAATCTAATAAATCATCTGATGGTTCTACTAAATTTGTTTCATGCACTTTATTCTTTCCTTTAACAGAAGCTTGATATAAATCAGCTAAGTGCCTGGCCGTACGACAGGTACGTGACCAATGTCCAGTCATTCCACATCTATGGCACACCTCTTCACTTTTCTTTGAAGAATTATTCTGGGGATTTTTACCCCTTTCTGAATTGTACCACTTCTGATGATATGGTATATCCCTTTTAATGTTGTCATTTCTATGACCAACATTTCTATAATTTCTTCTACCACGTCCACGTCCACGCCCCCGATTTCTTCTAAAGGATGCACCATTCACTTCTGGGAATGATGCAAACCTATTACCATTCACTTCAGGGAATGATATTGAGCCAGTAGGGCGTGTATTGTGGCTTTCTAATAAGAGCTCATTATTCTGCTCAGCTACTAGAAGACATGATATAAGTTCAGAATATTTCTTGAACTTTCTCTCTCGATACTGCTGCTGCAGGAGCACATTCGAGGCATGAAATGTAGTAAAAGTCTTCTCTAGCATATCTTCATCGGTGATTTTCTCACCGCATAATTTTAATACTGAGCTTATTTTAAAAAGTGCAGAATTATACTCACTAACACTTTTATAATCTTGCAACCTCAGGTGCATCCATTCAGAGCGAGCTCTTGGGAGGATAACAGTCTTCTGGTGTTCATACCTCTCCCTTAAACTGTTCCACAAAATATAGGGATATTTTACCGTGAGATATTCAGTTTTCAATTCTTCATGAAGATAGTGGCGAAGGAAAATCATTACTTTAGCACGTTCCTGCAGGGATGCTTGATTTCCTTCTTTAATAGTTTCTCCCAGGTTCATTGCATCAAGATGTATTTCAGCATCAAGTATCCAGGATAAATAATTTTTCCCAGATATATCAAGAGCAACAAATTCCAATTTTGTAAGATTTGCCATTTTAGAGGAATAAGGCCACTAGCTTCAGAATTGGCAGAACCGTCGTGCTGATAACGTGTTATGAAATTTAAAGAAAGGAACTACTATTGTAAAAGAGAAATAAGAAACTCTCTCTGAAACTCTTAAGAACTGAAACTTTCTTTCTCTCTATATTTTCTTATGAATTTCATTACAACTGAAGCCCCTATTTATAGGCTTTGAAATTACTATGCAAGTTACTATACAAGTCACTATGCAAGTTACTATGCAAATTTAATATAATAGTGGTGGGGTCATTCACATTATTTAGTGGTGGGACAGGGGGCGGCTGCCGTCCCTCCACTAAATTCATTACAACGTGATCATATTTATGAATTTTTAAAAGAAATACAAGAAACAACAGACTTTGTAATTATAAATATCATTTATCTGTTTTTTTAAAGAATAATTAGCAAAGGGATAGTTTTGGATGATATTTTGCCTTTAAAAAAATTTCAAAGAAAAAGTCATAGGCAAACGCGGGCGTAGTACTACTTTCCAAAATCGATTTATTTTGTTTTTTGAGTTTATTTCAATTCAATTAATCTAATAATTATAAATTTTTTAATTATCACTTTAAATAGGATATAAAATTTATTTTTTTAAATTATAAAATAAAAATAATATAATCTAATAATATTTTATTTAATTTTTAATTTTTATCTTAAAACAACATAACTCAACTCAAAAATAAAGATAAAAATAACTTATGCAAATTCCAAGTCAATTTAATGATTTATTTAAATTAAGGGTGTCATAAAGATAATTAGAAGTATGATTAGTTTGGTTCCGTTCGATTTTAAATAAAATTTAGAATTTAATTAATATTATCAATATTGTCTTTCTAAAAATTAATAATTTCTTAAAATTGATAGTATCAATTTTATCGATTCCAGTATGATATTACTCTAATTTTTCAGTATGATATTTCAGTATGATATTATTTTATATATAATTATAAGTTATAATATATTCTAAATATAGTGCCACCTGTACTGCCAATTGACGTAATACTTGTACTGGACAATGACTTGCTTTGATCATTAGATTCCGCCTTACACATTGACAATTATTGGATCTAATCAATATAATATATATATATATATATATAATATATTATATATTTATATATATTATGTTTGGGAATAAACGAGAAAGTTGCATGCCAGGGGATAATTAAGAGACACAAGCCTCGCAATATCAAAGCTGTAGTCGAAATTTTGAACAAAATATAATATAAAAATATTATAAATATGGTATCAAAAAATTAATTTAAAATATATATTATATTAAATTAGTCTGATTTGATTTAATTTTAGAAAGTTTTAAATCGAAACTAGACCGATACCGACTAATTTTGATATTACAAAAATTAGTTCTGATTAGATTGATTTAAAATCAGATCAATTCTACCAATTCATATCGACGTAATCTAATTTTTTATTTTTTTATTTTTTCATATACCCAAACTGATAACCATCAAAAGTATTACGTACTCACTACATAAAGAAAAGATATAATTTTATTAAAATAAATAAAAGATATGATAGAAGATGATAGTTAAAATTTATGATATTTGACTGATCTCTAATAGAAAATATAGGATATAGATATAGGATAGTAATACTATCTTGTCTCATTTTGTATAATTTAATTTGACATTTCATTTTAAATTTTAAATTTTAAATTTTAAATTTTAAATTTTATTTTTACTTATTAAGAAAATAATTATTAGTGTATTGAAATATATTTTCTATTTTTAAAAGTGTTTAAAAATATTTGAAAGAGAAAGCAAAATAAATAAATACAATTTGTATTATAGGGCACACTCAATGTCAAACTTAGGCAATATAGTAACACTACCCTATAGAATGTTATTTTTATTTATTAAGAAAATAATTATTAGTGTATTAAAATATATTTTTTATTTTTAAAAATGTTTTGCAATATTTGAAATAAAAAAACAAAATAAATAAATAAATAAATACAATTTGTATTAGAGAGCACACTCAATGTTAAACCTAGGCAATATAGTAACATTATCCTATAGATATTGAAATTACCCTAATACTTCTGGATACACACGTGAATACTAAACCAATACTATTAGCCCGGATTAGAAATCAATATGAAATATTTAAATAAAATAAACACAATATTTGGTTACGAAAGGAAACCCTTTGAAGAACTCTTCAAAAATAGAATCCTATAAGGCAATCAAACGCAGAAAAATCAATTTTATTGATTGAGAGTTTTACAAGTAAATTATTTACAAAACCTTTGTAATCCGACACGTTTATCTAAGACACGTGACCCGCTTGTTTTCTATTGGAGTGGGTAGCTAGAACTTCTGATGCTTTCCAATCCTTGCCTTTTCAACTAAAACCTCCAGTAGTCGATCACGAATATGACAACTCCTTATTCGAATGTGCTCTTACTCAATCCCATGGATTAAACCTTTTGAAAAAATCTTCACTCAAGGTATTTCCCTCACATGATCACTTGAAGTTCTACTCAAATCTTCAAACTTTCAACTTTTATGAATTGGCTCTTGAAGAGTTGTTGAAACCCTCAGACGAGTCCTCTATAAATAGGAAATGTAATGGTGCAGTGCTTGTGTTGGAGTATAACTCTACCGAGAGCCTTATCCAGAATTCCAATCTTACGTTCCTGAAAATTTGCGAACAATCCGGACTGGATTACTTCATTAGATATTTTCGAGTTTAAATCAACTTTGATTTTTTTCATTTGAATTTTGAATCTTTATCACTTTAGCTGACTTTTAGACTTGAAGCTTACACAGGACTCTTGTAAACTTACACAGACTCGAAACAAGATTTGATAAGAGTTACAAGTCAAACTCTATCCTTATCGGATAACTTCAATTCAAACACTTCATCCTTATCGAATGCATCCTAGAGTCCTGATCAAAATTACATTCATCCTCAATTTGAATTCAAGTGCAAACTCATCTAATCCTAGTCAAACTTAAATTACATTTACAACCTCCCCCTTTGGTTGATTTGATGACAAAACCTATATTGGATGAATGTGATTTAAACATGCAAAAACAACTAACTAACCACCATCAAAGATCTCATGACGCAAGTCATAATTCATAGAAAAAGGTTCAACACAAAAATTTCTATGTATCATAAGTCTATGCAAACCACAAGTATCAGTACAAAAGTAGGAAAAAAAGAAAACAAACACATCATTGTTCAAATTACATATCAAACTGAAAAAAACAATGGTGGTGGTGGTGTTTGTCAACATGTTGTCAGCACTGCTCCTGCTCGTACTCCTCCTTTCTGCTCCCTTCAGCTCCCTTGTTGACACTTTGCTTCATTCCTTCATCTCCCCTATGTCTTGTCAGCAGATCAGCTAGATTCTGATTTATCTTCCAGTGGATTTATCGTCTTCAACACCTTATCTACATCCAACATTACTTGCTGCAACCTACTATTGGCTTTCTCTATTTCTTCCTGTTGGTCAATGATCATTTTCTCAAATCTTCCCATCTTTCCCTTCCATTTCTCCACAAAAGAGTCAAATTTTGATTGAAATACTTGCAGCAATTCAATCAATTCAGGTGATTGTTCAAGGGCTTTCTAGGAAAATGTAGATGTTTCGATGTGACTCCTCTTTTTACCATTCATAGCAACCTCTGACTTAGTTACAGTTTGGGAGGAGATTTTTCCAAATATTTTCATAGTAACTTCGGTGTTCCTTAAAGGAACTTTTGCAATTCATACCAGCTTGGATATGAGTCCTCCAAAAGACAGTATTTCTTTTTCTAACAGGTCATTCCTAGCCTTGGAGATAACCTCAATGATGTGTACGGAAAGATCAACAGGGATTCATTTAACCAAAGTATACATAAAGTGTGCCTTTTCCACAGTAAGTTCAGTATGCCTTAAAATTGGCCAGAGATTAGTCAACATGAGTTTTGCCAAAAATCTGAATTCAAGGAGGATGGATTTCATGAAAAGTCTATGAGACTTTGTGGGCCATAAGGGAGCATCTGGGCCACAAAATAAGTCATTCATTTGGGCCTTGGAAGGTGTTCTCATGCCTTTATATGGGATACCTGGGTTTTCCACTAATAGAAGTCCAAAAAACTCTCTAATAGTCTCTAGAGTTACAAGCATATCCAGTCCCCTCACTGTGGATGTGATGAAGTGGTTTTCTACACTCAATGTTAAATTGAAATAAAACTCCCTTACTACTTCAATATAGGTAGTAGGAACTCCCCCAGTGATTCTTTCTCACTTCCTTTCTGCAAACACATGAGCAATGAACTCAAAACCAGGCTCATGTATATCATTTAATGTTACCCCTCTTTCTCCAAGTATGTTTCTCCTGAAGAATATAATTTTATAACCCTGTTCTGCCTCTTCACTCACAAATTTTAAGGTCATTGTACCTTTGGTAGTAGATTTGGAGGTACTGAACCTTTGTATGCTACTTTAGATTTCTGGGTAGAGTTTTTGGGAGTTCTTACCTCAGAATCCTCATCACTTGAGGAAATTACTAGAGGGACTTTCTTATTGAACTTAGCCTTTTTTGCTATCGACATATATTTCATCTATATGAAAGCAAAAATAACACTTTGAGTATGATAAATACACAGTATATCAAGATAGGCAGATTCACATCTTTCTCAAAACATAACAGTGCCATTAAGCATGCACAATGGGTCCCAACCAACCAATCAACATATAGGTTTTGAAAAAATACATTAGAAATCACATACTCGCTCATGGTTTCTTTATAAACGAGGAAAATAATGAGTCCTTAGTACAGGGATATTGTATGGGAAGGAAGATGATGACGACATTAAGGAAATAGCCAAAGAGTCGCTCAAAAACCTCTATTCGTCACCTTTTGCTCAAAAATCTTCAAGAAGGCTTCTATATAAACCCTTTCAAATAGATTCTTGACTCCTAGTATAACAAGGAATCTAGTCTCTTTCTGTTTTTTAAAAACAACCTTTCAAAACCTCAAATCTCTAATAAACCCTAACTAGAGTCCTACTCTACCAAGAACTCAAGAACTAGTTCGAAAAACACAAGAAACCTTCAAGAATTTGTCTTTGGAAAGAAGACTTACCTTGAGTAAGAATTAGACGACAAAATCGTGAAGATGAGAAGATGGAGATGAATTGGCTCTTGCTAAGGCATACTAGGGAAGTCAAACTGCTAGAATGAGAGGAAAAGAGAAACAGGAGAGGCATTAATGGCTGATGGTCGTGCAGTAGGCTTTTTGATTTCCCGCCCACATCTAGGACGTGCCATGCACACGGGCCCTCCACTTTGACACATGGATGAGGTGAGTTACGTGCCACATATGGATTTACATGCCATTCTTTCTTTGTGTTCAATTTTTTTTGTTAAAAAAAATATTTGAAAGAACGAAATTTTTTAAAGAATTCGAGAAATATATTTAAAGAACCAAAAAAAGTCAAAAATTTTTCATTCACAAGACGTAGGCCTTTTTGAGTAATTCCATTTCCAAGCATTGTTACATTCAACACTTTTCTACTTATTTAGGAGACGCAGTCTTTATTGGCCAGTCTTTACAATTGAGCACTTATCTGAATTGATGACCTGCGAAGAATTCGTGTGTGTGAGTAAGGAGAAAAAAACTTTCCAATTTTTTTCTTTTCCTTTTCTTTCTTTTATTTTTCTCACATTTTTTTTTATTTTTCTTTTACTCCATTTTTTTAAGAATTCTTTCAATTTTGCTTCAAAAAATGGTGAACTTTTCTTGAAAGTTAAACTTTATATTAGGGTCTAGATACCAGAAAAAACAATTCTCTTTAAGCATAAAGCCATATTCACTCTAATTGTCTATTTTGTGTTGCCCATCTTTTTTCACAATGATTGGGAAAACGATCTTTTCTACCAGGACATTTAGAGCTTAGATCCATACATGAGTGATCGTCTTTTTTCGTAATGATTTTTAAACATCTGACTTTTTTTTTATTTTATAGGAATTGACCTTAAAGCATGAAAAAATGAGACTTTTTCGATTTGGTACTAGGTTTAACTAGTTTTATTTAATTCAAGGCATAGACTCCCTCTTACTTTGAGCATTTTATGTGTATACATATGTTATCAACAATTTTTTAGGAGGTCAGAATTTAACTCTTCACAGTACAATAAATAGAATTCTTGTGTGATCTTTTATTTCAAATTCGTGCACCAAAAGTAAAGTCACATACCCGACAATATCTACTTCAATCCCAACAAGCTAAATATGTGGATCACAAAACTCAAAAACCTGGTATACTCATATGGCTCGTTGTTTGCAAGATGTTAGCAACATAAATGTTTTAAAGCAATAAGCAAAACTAGACACCATTTGTTTTGTATTAATTAAAAAAAATAAATAAATAAATAAGCAAAACAAAAAAATAAGCATGCATGTTTTAAATTAATGATATGCAAGAAGTGCAAAAACATGCAAGTGGTGATTCGATTAATGTGACACATCGTTTTTGACTACCCACTTTGCTTTGGATTGTGGCATATTTTTTTCATCACTTTGTATAATCTTTTATTTGTTGTGAAGACAAAATTTTGTTAGTTCACCAAGCTTGATCCTTATGAAGGTAATTTGTCTACTCACTTCATCAATTCAATTGTCTAGAGTCTTTTCCTTCCTTTTTAATTTTCTTTCACTTTTATATTTCTTCACTTTATTCAAGTTAAAGTAATACAGCCTTATATATCCAAAAATACCACAATGATAACAAGTATGAATAACTTACTTTCGGATTTATCTGGATGGCACACGATTGCCTTACCTTTGCTCACGATTTTCTTTGGGAAACCCTCCATATGATTTATTTTCACAAAGGTGATACCTTTTGATGAGGATACAATGGATGCATTGTGATTTGGATTTTTGGAAGTCTTGTATCCCAAACCTATGCGATTAGAATTATCTCTTTGAATCTTCAGTAGTTCATTGAGTTCCTGAGTGACAATCTTTTCCTTGACTTCCTGACAAGCTATCAACTATTTCTCTAGAACTTCTGACTGACAACTCCATCTTGACACTTCCAATCCTGTCACCTTCAGTGCCTCCACTAGGTTGTTCTTCTCGTTTTCCATGGTGGTCAAATTTTTGTACAGCTTCTTGTTCACCTTTTGGATTTTCACAGATTCTTCATATAAATCTTCATAAGCTTCTTGCACACTTAATTCATTATCATCAATTTTGGTGGCAACATCATAATCAGTATCACACATAGACACATTATCAACAGCACATTGCTGGCTAATGTCAACACCGTCAGTAGCAAATGTAGATGTTGCCCAGATGACTAACACAAGAGGGGGGTGAATTGAGTTATATTATAAAAATTAACACTTGTAAATCAAATACACAATATAAAATATAAATAGAATATAAAACAGCAAGAAATGTAAATAGTAGTATAAGAAAAAGCAAACTCAATATTTTTACAAGGTTCAGCCCCACTGCCTACGTCCTCGCCTCAAGCTACTCCTTGAGGATCCCAAATCCACTATTCAATCTCCTTTAGGTGGAGATAGAAACCTATTACACCTTTGAACAGGACCGTTCCAAAGAATCCGTGTAGAACACCCTCTACACTTCCAATCACTTCACACTTGGTGATTTAACTATTCCCAGTGTAGAACACCTTCTACACACATAAGGGTTATACGCACCCTCTTACAAATATAAGAGTTGACAGTGGGTAGAATATCAAAGTACACTCCTCAATGAGTGAGATAGAAACAATACAACGCAACCTATATCTCTCTAAAAAATAACAAGAATTAAGACTCAAAATTTTAGAAAAGAAAAAATGAGAGTTTTGAAAGAAAGATGCAAAATTTAGCAATAGATGTGTAAGCTCTTGTTGTTATTTTTTGCCAAACTCAAGTGAGCTATTTATAGATAAATGAGTTTTTAATTTCAAATTTGAAAAGTTTCACATGTCAAATAAGAGTATTATTTACTTTTCAAAAAATTCAAATAAAAGTATTTCCTTTTTTCATTTGTCAAAGACAACTCTATTTATTTTTCAAAGAAATCAAACCTAATATTTTGCTTTTCATACATGACAAAATGAGCATGATTTATTTTTCAAACCAAATCATCTTCTTTTTGCATATGTCAAAAAAATACACAACCACTTTTTAAGATTTTCAAACAAAATCATCTACATTTTATATTTGTCAAAAAAACACACAATCACTCTTTAAGATTTTCAAATAAAATCATCTAACTTTTACATTTGTCAAAAAAACACACCACCCCCTTCAAGACTTTCAAATAAAATGTGCACATGTCAAATATGATAATCAATCATCTTATAAATTCAAATTTTTATATAAACAAAAATTATTTTCGAAATTATTTTGTTTGATGATGTTATGCACATGTGAAAAATATAATTTTCAAAACTAAGACATTTAAAAATATCTTGCATATGTGAAAAAAGTAATTTAATATTTTATGAGAAAAAGAGTAATTTGGAACTTTAATCCAATTTCGAATTTTATCAAGAGATGTACAAAAATAATTTATGAGTTTCATTTGTAGACTTGTTTTTTTATGCTTGATGTACGCTTCACTCCATTGCGTAAATAATTTGAGTTTGAAACTTGAATTTATTTGTTATCATCAAAGTTTACATGTAGATATGAAATTTGAAATCTTAGATTCAACAATCTTCCCATTTTTTATGATGACAAATACTTAGTGGAATTTTGAGACTTGCAGTAATGCTTAAACTCCTCCTGAAAATATGCGTTAGTTTTTCAAGCAATAGATAAACATAATTCCAGCATATATAACAGAGTTAAAAATATAAATATTTACGTCTAAAACTTCTCCCCCTTTTGGCATCATTAAAAAGGAATCATAATTAACTTAATAAGATATCTTCCTATAATAATCAATAGATAAATAAAACGGTGCGTTAGTAGAGATTGTAGAGAATTCAGTGCGGAACCACGCGTGTCTGACTAAACCTGCAAAGGTTGGAGGTCTAGCTCTGGCAATTCGGTGCGGAGCCATGTGTGTTCGACAAAACCTGCAAAGGTTGGAGGTCTAGCTCTAGCAATTCAGTGTGGAAGGAGATTCAAATCCGCTTCATGTTGTTGATAAATAAGATACGGAGAGATTTGAAAGTTTTCAGTTTTTGTTTAAATGACCATTTTCACCCACCGAATGCTAAAACAAATCTCACATTACTCATTGATCAAGTATCTGTTTATCCAAAACGATAGAATAGCAGAGAAAATTTCGTCTAATAATCTTCCGGATTTGAATCAGGAACCATCTCAACCGGTCATTTTATCTCCTGAGGTTGTCAACACCATGATTTTGAGGTTGTTGCAGCATCAAGAACTCTCAGTGCTCAATTTGCTGCCTCTGTTACGACTATGTCTCGGAGATTACTAACGAAAGTAAATGAAGTTGATCGACTTAACAATCAAATAACTGTTCTGCATCAAAAGCTTGCAAATAAAGGTAGAAAAAATAAAAGGTTAAAGCAAGAAAATAAAGATTTGACGGAATTAACTCGTATTTTGAAATTTCGAATAGAGGAATCGGAACGAGTAAGAGTTCAAGCACAGAGTCAACATCAGCAGATAATGATAGTGTTTCACGAGAGAAACAAGGATGAGTATAATTAATCTCGCTGGCTTAGTTCGGTAACTTTTGATAATATGCATCCAGCATATCTTGTAAATTTGACTAAGTAAGATTTGAAGAGATGACGTTTTGTCTTCTATTTATTTCCATTTTTATAAAAGCAATCATTAGTTTTATCTAATCCGCATCAAATCTTCTTCTAATTGTTGTAGTTCATCTTTATTCTCACTTTACAAAATTTTAATGGCTTATCAATTTTCATTCAGTGCTTCTTGTGATCAATCTATTTCTGTATCTGTCGTAGGTGCTATGAAGCAGCAAAACACTGATTTGGCTAATAAATCAGATCATGATGTCATTTACGAACTTGTGAGTCTTGAAACTTGATATTCATCGTCCATTGTCGCTTTTTCTGCTTGGTTGCAGTCCAAAACCCGCGAGATAGAGAAGTTTAATGAGAAGATCGATGTTCTTTAACGACTTGTTCAAGAGTCTAACAGAAAATAGTAGACTTAAAGCAACAGAATAAGGATTTAAAATCCTTACTTATCTCTTCATTTTGATTGCCTAATCTTTTAGATAAGGATGGCATGATGATCTATGAGGAGTAAATGCATTTGAATGATGAGGCTAAATGTCTCAAGTTTCTATAGGTCATTTGAGATAATAGAATAAAAATATTTAGCAGATATTCATGGAATGCATCATTCTTATTTTTTTTCTAATCATGCATAATCTATCTTCTGGTAGGGGTTTTGTGAAAATGTCTGCCAATTGATCGTGTGTGCTTGTGAATTCTAGTACAATATCACATTTCTGCACATGATTTCTAAGAAAATGATATCTAATTTCAATATATTTGGTCCTAAAATGTTGTATTGGATTGTTTGAAAGATTTATAGGACTAGTATTATCACATTTAATAGGAATATGATTGTACATAAGTTTAAAATCCTTAAGTTGTTGCTTCATGTAAAGAACTTGAGCACAACAACTGCCTACAGCAACATATTCTACCTCAGCAGTAGATAATGCAACAGAATTTTGCTTTTCACTAAACCATGAAACAAGTGCATGACTTAAAAAATGACATGTTCCATTAGTACTTTTTCGATCAACTTTGCAACCAGCATAATCTGCATCTGAATAACTAATAAGATCGAAAGAAGTGTGCTTAGGATACCATAACCTTAGGTCAATGGTACAGGTAAGATATTAAAAAATACGCTTGACTGCAATCAAATGAGATTACTTTGAAGATGATTGAAAACGTGCACATAAACATACACTAAATATAATATCAGGTCTACTAGCTGTCAAATATAATAAACTACCAATCATATCTCGATATACCTTTGAGTCAACTGGTTTACCGCTTTCATCTTTATCAAGTTCAATAATTGGATTCATTGATATTCCAATTACCTTCACACTTTCTATCTCAAAATTTTTGAGTAACTCTTGGATATATTTTGACTGATTAATGAATGTTCCACTTTTTGCTTGCTTGATTTACAATCCAAGAAAAAAATTAAGTTCTCCTATCATACTCATTTCAAATTCTTCTTGCATGCTCTTAGCAAAATCTTGGCACATATTTTCATTAGTAGCACCAAATATTATATCATCAACATAAATTTGAACTAGAAGAATATCATTCTGTTCATATTTGATGAAAAAAGTTGTATCGATCTTTCCACTTGAAAAATTTTTTTTCAATCAAGAAACCACTAAACCTCTCATACCAAGCTCTAGGAGCTTATTTGAGTCCATATAATACTTTTGTGAGCTTAAAAATATGATTAGGAGAAATATGATTTTCAAACCCTAGAGGTTGCTCAACATATACCTCTTCATTTATAAAACCATTTAAGAAAGCACTTTTAACATCCATTTGAAAAAGTTTGAAATTTTTATAACATGCATATGCAAGTAACATTTGAATAACTTCTAATCTTGCGACATATGCATACGTTTCATCATAATCGATTCCTTCCTCTTGATTGAAACATTGGGCTACAAGTCGAGCCTTGTTTTAATGATGATTCCAGACTCATCTTTCTTATTTCTAAAAACCTATTTTGTTTCAATAACAACATGATTTTTGGGTCTAGGAACAAATATCCATGCATTATTTCTTTCAAATTGATTTAGCTCTTCTTGTATAGCTAGAAACCATGATTCATTAATAAGTGCTTCATCAATATTTTTGGGTTCAATTTGAGATAGAAAAATAGTGTGATTACAAATATTTCTAACAGATGATCAAGTACTTACACCTCATGAAAGTTCTCCTAAAATTTGTTCCACTGAATGATCTTTCACATATTTTCACTGTTTGGTTGCATCTCGTACTAAGTCTTGATAATCTTTCCTGATATCTCCATATTGGATTTCTTCTATTGTATTCTTTTTGTTGAGATTGAGACTATTTTTGTTATTTGTACCTTTTGATTCTTCATCAATAGATTTCTTTGAAAGTAGAGAGTTAGATTCATCAAATACTACATGCATAGATTCTTGTATAGTCAAAGTCTTTTTATTGAATACTCTACAAACTTTACTATTTATTGAATACCCAAGAAAGATACCTTCATCAGATTTTGCATCAAACTTTCCTAAATTATCTCTGTCATTGAGTATAAAATATTTGCATTCAAATACATGAAAGTAACCATGTTAGACTTTATCTCATTCCAAAACTCATAAGAGGTTTTATCTAATTTAGACCTTAACATAACTCTATTTATAACATAACATGCAATACTTACCACTTCAGGCAAAAAATAACTAGGTAAACTATTTTCATTAAGCATTATTCTTGCCATTTCTTGAAGAGATCTATTCTTGCTCTCTACAATCCCATTTTGTTGAAGAGTTTGAGGAGCAGATAAATTATGCAGAAAACTATTTTCATCACAAAAAGACTCAATATCTTTATTGACAAACTCTTTCCCCCTGTCACTTCGGATGTTTGAAATAATACAACCATTTTCATTTTGAATTCTCTTACATATCTTGGTAAAGACATTATGTACCTTATATTTATAAGCGAGAAAGATGACCCAAGTATATTTAGAGAAATTATCAACAATAACAAATGCATAACATTTTCCTCCCAGATTCGCAACTCTGTTTGGTCTAAAAAGGTCCATGTGTATTAGTTACAAAGGTCTAGTAGTGGAAATATATTTCTTGATTTTGAAAGAAGTTTTTGTTTGTTTACCAAATTGGCATGCATCACAGATTTTGTTTTTAAAAAAATTTGCTTTTGTCAAACCTCTCACAAGATCATTTTTTGAAAGTTTGGAAATAAGTTCGATATTTGCATGACCTAACCTTTTATGCCATAACCAAATATTTTCATGTTGAGCTGATAAACAAATAGTATCTTATGAGGCAATTTCTTCAAATTCAATTGTATAAACATTATTGTTTCTAAGAGTAATAAAACAAATATTGCAATCATGATTATTCAAAATAATGCACTTATTCTTTTTTAAAGTAACTGTAAATCCTTTATCACATAATTGACTTATACTTAAAAGATTATATTTTAGACCTTCAACAAGTAGATCATCTTCAATTATGAGAGAAGACTTATTACCAACTTTACTTATTTCCACAATTTTCCATTTTGAATTGTCTCCAAATGTCACTTGTCCTTCTTCTTTAGGAGTGAGATCAATGAACTTAGTTTTATCTCTTCTCATATATCTTGAGCATCTGCTATCTAAAAACCATTTTGTTTTACTTACGGAAGACTTCATGCATACCTTAAGATCTTTTTTAGCCAAAAGATAAAAATTTACAGATTTTTCATTACTTGCGTCGTTGTCTGAGTTACTTGAATCATCATCCCATATAGCTTTCATTACTTTCTTGCCTTTGTATCGATTTTTCTTTAGCAGGGGATAATCTACCTCGATATGTCCTGACTTTTTATATATATAATAAATCAATGAATCATTTTTATCTGTATTTTTGTTGGAAGAGTTTTTGAAAGGTTTTCTTGGAGAAACTTTATTTTTCAAGAATCTCTTAAATCTTCTTGTGATCATTGCAATCTTTTCGTCATCGCTTTCTTCATCTTCATCGCTTTCACTTTCATGAGGAACGACTTTGAGTGCCAAGCTCTTCTTTTGCTTTCTTTCTTCTTCTCCTCTTTTCAATGTGTATTCATGGGTAATAAGTGACCCGATAAGTTCATTTACTTCGAGTTTTTTAAGATCTATAGTTTCAAGAATTGCCGTTACTTTTGATTCCCAACATTTTGTCAAGAAGTTGAGAATTTTCCTTACTATCTCCAAGCTGAAATAAACTTTATCAAGAGATGTCAAACTATTTATAATAGTAGTAAAACGATTATACATAGAAGATATAGATTTATCATCATTCATTTTAAACAATTCATATTCATGCGTAAGAATATAAATTTTTGATTCTTTGACTTGCGAAATTCCTTCATAGGTTACTTCTAAATTGTCCCAAATTTCTTTTGCTGTTCTGCAAGTCATTATTCTGTTAAATTCATTACCATTGAGAGCATTATATAAAAAATTCATAACCATTACATTCACAGTATAAAGTCTATCGTCTTCGTGATCAAACTCTTTCTCTTCCTTTTTGACCCTTACTCCATTAACAGTTTATAATTATACTTTTTATAAACTAAAATGAGAATATTTCTTCAGTTTCAAGGTTGAAAAATCTGGAAATGTATTGTAAATAGACCTTATATTCCAATTGTATAAACTAAAATGTATTGTAAATTGACCTTCAACGAAAGTAGCTGCAATGTTAGTCATATGATCTTAACTCAACAGATAGTTAATCTTATTACAGAGTTTTTGCTTTGATACCAATTGTTGCCCAGATGACTAACACAAGAGGGGCGGTGAATTGTGTTATATTATAAAAATTAACATTTATAAATCAAATACACAATATAAAATATAAACATAATATAAAACAGCAAGAAATGTAAAGAGTAGAGTAAAAAGAAGCAAACTTAGTATTTTTACGAGATTTAGCCCCACTGCCTACGTCCTCGCCTTAAGCTACCACTTGAAAATCTCAAATCCACTATTCAATCTCCTTTATGTGGAGATAGAAAGCTATTATACCTTTGAGCAGCACCGCGCCAAAGAATCCGTGTAAAATACCCTCTACACTTTCAATCACCTCACACTTGGTGATTTAACTATTCCCCGTGTAGAACACCTTCTATACACATAAGAGTTATACGCACCCTCTTACAAATATAATAGTTGATAGTTGATAGACTATCAAAGTACACTTCTCAATGAGTGAGGTAGAAACAATACAGCGCAACCTATATCTCTCTAAAAAAGAACAAAATTAAGGCTTAAAACTTTAGAAAAGAGAGAATGAGAGTTTTGAAAGAAAGATGCAAAATTTAGCAATATATGTGTAAGTTCTTGTTGTTGTTTTTTGCAAAATTCAAGTGAGCTATTTATAGGCAAATGAGTCTTTAATTTCAAATTTAAAAAAATTCACATGTCAAATAAGAGCACTATTCACTTTTCAAAAAGTTCAAATAAAAGCATTTCCTTTTTGCATTTGTCAAAGACAACACCATTCAATTTTCAAAGAAATCAAACCTAATCTTTTGCTTTTCATACATGACAAAATGAGTATGATTTATTTTTTAAACCAAATCATCTTCTTTTTGCATATATCAAAAAAACACACAACCACTCTTTAAGATTTTTAAACAAAATCATCTACCTTTTGTATTTGTCAAAAAACCACACAACCACCCTTTAAAATTTTCAAACAAAATCATCTACTTTTTATATTTTTCAAAAAAATACACAACTACCCTTTAAAATTTTCAAACAAAATCATCTAACTTTTGCATTTGTCAAAAAAACACATCAGCGCCCTTTAAGACTTTCAAACAAAATGTGCACATGTCAAATATGATAATCAATCATCTTATAAATTCAAATTTTTATATAAAAAAATTATTTTCGAAATTATTTTGTTTGATGATGTTATGCAAATGTAAAAAAATATAATTTTCAAAACTAAGACATTTAAAAATATCTTACATATGTAAAAAAAATAATTTGATGTTTTATAAGAAAAAAAAAATAATTTGGAATCTTAATCCAATTTCAAATTTTATTAAGAGATGTATAAAAATAATATATGAGTTTCATTTGTAGACTTGTTCTTTTATGCTTGATGTGCACTTCGCTCTATTGCGTAAATAATTTGAGTTTGAGACTTGAATTTATTTGTTATCATCAAAATCTACACGTAGATACGAAATTTGAAATCTTGAATTTAATAGCAGAAAAAGTAAAAAAGGCAATTTCATTTATTGAGGATTTTTTGAACTATTAGAGTCAAAATCATCACTCAGAGTGGTATTCAAGGCTTTTGTCTTTCTTTTATAATGATATTCCATTTTTATATGTAAAAAACCTAAGCACTTATGAAATTGTACTTTTTCTTTAGATTCATTCTTTTTAGTGAAATTTTTGCATTTTTCATCTTGCCAGAATTCTTTTTATTAAACATGAATTTTTTTAACTTTCTGGCTACAAGAGCTAAATCATCACTACACATATTTTCATCATCAGATTAATTTTCTTCTTTTGCAAATTTGAGTGCAATGGACTTACCTTTCTTTTATTGAAGAATAGTATATTCATAAGCTTGCAGAGAGCCTACTAATTCTTCAATCCGAATTTTGTCTAGGTCCTAGCTTTCTTTTATAGTCGAAACTTTTTCGATATGGATCTTAGGACTTTTCTCAGCACTTGTGACTCTTCCACATTCTCACCAAGATTGTACCTGAAATAAATAATGTCATTTAGTTTAGCATAAAACTTATTAAAAATTTCATCATCAAGCATTTTTATTTCCTCAAATTTTGAGGTCAATAATTGTAATTTGTAATTTTTTACAGTTTTGGTCCCTTCATGTAATTGGGATTCTCACACATGGAGATTCTCTTGAATTCATTAGGAAAAATAGCCATGAAAATTGCATTGAAACCTCAATTATTCCAATTACAAATGCTTGACTGTTTTTTGGTCAATTCTTCTATCGGTGTTGTAGGCCTTGTCCATCCTGACTCCACAATTAGCCAGACTCTATTATAAAGCGACTTTATAGATTCTCTCATCCTTACCTTCTAGTAGGTATAGTTATCACCATTAAATTGTGGTAGTGATGATAGAGTCGTCATAAGTTACTAGGGGAACATATCACACTTAGATGAAACACACGGTTTCATTACTTTAGGTGTCACGGCCCTCCATGTATGTTTCTTGGTTCCAATCTTGAATTCCATGGTCATTTTCTCATAATCATTCATGACTCGACCAATGCTCTGGAGCCAAGCATTGCCCAAGACAAGGTCTAGACCAACCAAGGATAACACATGCAAGTCGGCCTTGATTCTCACCCCTTGCACATTCATTTTCACTTCTTGAACCATGGCTTTACACACTAGCTTGTCTCTATTAGCCACTTTCACTTCAAAGGACTCACTAGGGCTTGGCTTTAGCCCAATCTTATGCACAATGTTGGTGTTGATGAAATTGTGGGTGGATCCATTATCCACCAACATCGACACCTCATGTTTCCCCACCCATGCCATTAGCTTCATAGATGTAGGTGTTTGCACACCGGTTATGGCATTGATGGAGATCTCGGCCTCTTGATCTTCCTCACTGTGTTCGGCCTCTTCCTTCTCTTCCTCATGGCTTGAAGTTTCTTCAAGGTCATCATCTTCAAGCATCACAAACATCTTGGCCGAACCACACTTGTGCTCCCTAGACCATTTGTCTCCACATTTGAAGCACAACCCCTTCTTGATTCTCTCTTGCACTTCCTCTCTAGATAGTTTCTTGACTTCATTCGGCTTAGGCTTGGAAATGCTCTCATCCATATCCTTACCCTTCCAAGGAATTTTGGTTTGCAAAATAGTGTTGGTTTTGCTCCCCATTTCCATAGTTAGGCTCTTCTCCAAAGAGTAGCTTTCCTCAAGTATCTCGGCCATTCTCATGGCCTCTTGGATGCGTGTGGGTTGCTTCAACTTCACCTCCTTGGCTAACTAAGGCTTGAGACCATTCACAAAAGTCCCGACTAGAGCTTCCTCGGACCATCCCCTCACCATGGTTTGCAATTGCCGAAACTCTTCAATGTAATTCTTCACTTTTCCTTCTTGTTTCAATTTTGCCAATTGCCCATGATGGTTAATAGTTTGTGAAGGACCAAATTGAAGGAGGAATTCCTTCTCAAAGGTCGTCCAACCAAGTCTTCTTCTATCTTTCTCATATTGGTCCTGAAGCCATCTCCACCATTTGCTAGCCTTGCCTTCCAAGTAGTAGCAAGCGGTAGATACTCGCTCTCCTCTAGGCACGTCATATGTGTGGAAGTAGTGGTCCACTTTGTCCAACCACTCTATGGATCACCTCCACCAAATCTTGGAAACTCAAGACACCATACACCCAAAGTTCCTCCTTGCTTCGGGTTGTTCCTCAATGATCGAGAAGGACTCCTAGCTTGGTGTTAATCAAGTGGATGATGGTAGGGTTGAAGTGGGGTTAAGTTAAATGGAGCAAATGATGAGTGTTTAGATGAAGAATTGGCTTGGTTATGGGTGAAATGGGGTCACAACAATGGGGGCTAGAGGGATGCACGAAAATGATTTGTTTTGGGGGATTGGATGGCTGATTATGGGACTAGGTTAAGTGTGTATTTCGGCCATGTAAGGGTTTAGGAAAGTGATTTAGAGTTTGGGAATTAATGGAAGATCTTTGGAGATCAAATTTGAAAAATTCTGATGGGGATATTGTATGGCTGGTTTTGGTGAGTGGAGGCGATTTGATTTGGTTGACTTGGAGAATTGAGGATTTGATTAATTAAATTAGGGAAGTATTGAATAATCAATTGAGAAAAGAATAATCAGATTTGATGAGATGGAGGAGAGGATTTTCGTGCTAGGCAAGTTGCCTTAGCTGAATGGGTTTAATTTGGAAAGTGGGGGTGATCGGTTTTGGTAAGTTTGGAGGGGTTTGAGGTGGCTGACTTGGGGGAAACTTTCAGACCACGTCCAGGTATGTTTATGGAAGGTTAAGGTCTGATTTGGTGAGGAGAATATTGCAATTTCATGGTAGGTAAGTTGCCTAACCCGAAATGGTGCAAATTTGGAAAGTGGAAAAACTGTTTTGGCAAGTGTGGTGGTTTGGATAGAAAGTTTTGGGGCTGCTTTGTGGGGCACGACCAAAGATCGAACATGAGTGTTTTAGGATGATTTAGGTCTGATAATATGATAAAAATAAGGCAAGTGGGGTTAGGGTTTGATGGCTGGTTGGTGGGAAAGCTAGAGGGGCGAAATTGAGCAACACACCTAGCTAGACTTAGTGTTTGTTGCCTTGGCTTGTGTGGGCTGTTGGGGGCTAAATGATTTCATGTTTGGGGCTAATGGAACTTCAAGAAAAGAGTATGAACACCCAAGAAAATGGATGAACACTCAAGGGAAGGAAGAACACGCCACTCACTCCCAAACTTCAAAGGATTCGACCAAACACTCCCACGACACTTCTCTTTCTTTTCTTTTATTTTCAAGACACTTTCTCACTCACTCTCTAGGGGATTTCGAAATTTACAAATATTGTGGATTAAGAAACCCTCTTGAATACTCACACACTCTTTCTCAAATCCACAAGTGGTATGGATTTAGCCTCACAAGAACACAAACACACAAACTCAACAACACAAACTCACAATCACAAGAACACCAAGAACAAACTTCAAGAACAACAAGAACACTCCAAAACCGAAAACACCAAATGAATAAATCTCAAAATACTTTTATAAATCAAATAAAAAACAAGATAGATGTGGATTACTCCTATTCACGAATTGCAAGGAGAAATCCTCTTCAAAGGGATTCACGAATTGCACCCTAAGAAGCCCAAGTGCATGAAGCACCGAATGAAAATCCTAACCACTATGGAGTGGCCGGCCTAACTCCTCTTGGAGCAATGTTCTAGGGTTCTCAAATGTTCAATGATCAAAGATCTCTAAAATGAAAGCCTATGGGTCCTATTTATAGAGCCAACAAGTTGGAAACTCCTAATAGGTCCCTAATCAAAATAAGCAAATGACTAGCACGTCCTAATGCAATTTAAATAATTAAATGAAATAAAATAAAATAAATAAAAGATGATAGGCGCCCATGTGGTGATGTGGTCGTGGATTGCATGTGCCCATGGTGGGCTATGGTGCTACAAGGTCCACGGGTAGGCATGTCTGCGTGGTGCGGTGGTGCGTAGGCATGGCTCTGTGCAGGGCCAACTGATGGTGGTCATAACAGGGTGCCATGCATGGTCCTGGTGGTAGGCACAGGGTCAAGCCACGTTGCTCGGGGGTGGCCCAGTAAGGGTGTCGGGGCGATGTGCATGCATGGCCCAAGCTGGCGATCTGGGCACCGGCTGCATGGCGCGGGCTGGTGCCATGCGCTGGATGGCATGCATGGTGTGCATGCCACTAGCCTGCTTTGCATGGTGCGGGCTGGTGCCACGCGCTGGATGGCGTGTATGGTGTGCATGCCACTCACTTGTTCCGCAAGGCATGGGCTGGAGCCATGCGCTGGATGGCATGCATGGTGTGCATGCCACTAGCCTGCTCTGCAGGGCGCGGGCTGGTGCCACGCGCTGGATGGCGTACCTGTGAAGACACGCCACTAGCCTCACAAAGGTGTAGTGGGGCGCGCAATGTTGCGCGCATGGCTATGTGCACTGCATGCGCATGGCCAGTAGCCTTACTGGGCGCCCGCTGCGTGTCAAGGCCTAAGCCAAGGCATGCATGCAGGCTAGCCAAGGGGTTGTCCTGGCCCTCAGGTGGTTGATTCAATGCATGATCCTGGGCAATCCTTCTAGGGGTTCTGACATTCCCCCTCCCTTCAAGCACATCCTTGCCCTCAAAGATCAACTGTGGAACCCTCGACTCTGAGTCATCAACATCAATCCACTGACTCATCTCTAGTAGTGAGCTCCCCTCACGCCTACTCAGTGCATCTGCCACATTGTTCTCCTTACCTAGCTGATAAATGATCTCATACTCAAAACCAAGAAGTTTCACTAAAAACTTCTACTGCTCAGGTGTCACAATCTTCTGCTTCATCAGGTGTCTCAGGGCTTGCTGGTCTGTCACAATGGTGAACTTGCGGCTCAGAAGGTAGGGTCGACATATCTTCACTGCATGCACTATGGCTAACATCTCCCTGGCATATGTACTCCATGTCTTCTTCATAGGCCCTAAAGCTTTGGAGATAAAAGCTAAGGGTCTCCTCTCCTGAACCAACACTGCCCCTATGCCATCACTATTGACATTTGTATACACCTTAAAGGGCTTCTCAAAGTTTGGTAGGGCTAGCACTGGTGTTTGAGTCATTGCCCTCTTCAAGTTCTCAAATGCTACTCTGGTTCTTGGGGTCCACTCAAAGTTATCTTTCTTTAGGAGGGAAGTAAGTGGCTTAGCGATGAGCCCATAATTCTTCACAAATCTTCTATAGTAGCCTGTGAGTCCCAAGAATCATCTCAAAGCTGACACATCCTTGGGTAGTGGCCAATCAACCATGGCCTCTATTTTGCTCTGATCAACCTTCACCCCTTCCCCTGAAATAAAGTGACCCAAATACTCCAATTCCTTCTCCATGAACGTACACTTAGATGGTTTGATGAAAAAGTGCTGTTTCTCTAGAATTTTCAACACAATTCTCAAGTGATCCTTATGTGCCTCTATAGATTTGGAGTAGACCAAAATGTCATCGAAAAATACTAACACATATTTTCTCAACAATGGTCTGAACACTGTGTTCATAGCTGCCTGAAATGTAGAGGGCGCATTACATAGCCCAAATAGCATCACTAAGTACTCATAATACCCTTGGATATACATGTGAATGCTAAACCAACACTATTAGCCCGAATTAGTAACTAACATAAAATATTTAAATGAAATAAATACAATATTTGGTTACAAAAAGAAACCCTTTGAAGAACTCTTCACAGGTAAAACTCTATGGGGCAACCAAATTCAAGAAAGTCAATTTTATTGATTGAGAATTTTACAAGTAAATTGTTTACAAAATTTTTGTAATCCGACATGTTTACCCAAGATATGTGATCCATTTGTCTTCTACCTCAGTAGATAGTTGTAACTTTTGACGCACTCCAATCCTTGGCTTTCTAACTGGAACCCCCAGTGGTTGATCACGAACACGTCAACTCTCTCTTGGAATATGCTCTCACTCAATCCCACAAATTGAGCCTTTTGGAAAAACCTTCACTCAAGATATTTTTCCTCACACAATCACTTGAAGTTCTACCCAGATCTTTAAACTCTCAACTCTTATGAATGTGTTCTTGAAGAGTTGTTGAAACCCTCAGTTGAGGCCTCCATAAATAGGTAATGCTATGGTGAAATGCTTGTGTTGGAGTAAAACTCTGCCGAGAGCCTTATCCAGAATTCCAGTTTGTTACGTTCCTAAAAATTTGCGAATAACTCAGACTAAATCACTTCACTAGATATTTTCGAGTTTAAATAAGCTTTGATTTCTTTATTTGAATCTTGAATCTTTCACTTCAGTTGAACTTAGATTCAAAACTTACATAGGACTCTTGTAGATTCTTATCTTATAATTTAAATAAGATTTTGATAAGAGTTACAATTCAAACTCTATTCTTATCGAATAACTTCAATTCAAACACTTCATCCTTATCGAATGCAATCCTAGAGTCCCATTCAAAATTACATTCATCCTTAACTCGAATTCAAAATGAACTCATCTAATTCTAGCCAAGCTTAAATTACATCTACATATATAAAAGAAAGAATCCTACCTATATTTTGCTATGCCTATAGGGTAGTGCTACCCTTGAGTGAACCCTATAAATAGGGTTTTTTCTTTTATATCTAGAGGGTAGTGCCACTATATTGCCTAAGTTTGACATTGAGTGAACCCTATAAATAGGGTTCTTTCTTTTATATCTATAGGGTGGTGCTTGCCTAGGTTTGACATTGAGTGTGCCCAATAATGAAAATTGCAGGGTTTTTTTCTTTTTCTTTCAAATATTTTCAAATATTTCAAGAATATTAAAATAGATATCAATACATTAATAATTAATTTCTTAATAAGTAAAAAAAAATTAAAAACTTAAATCAAATGTCAAACTAAATAGACAAAATAACACAAGATAATTGTCCTATACCTATATACTATATTTTTCAATCAAAGATCAGTCAAATATCGTACTTTTCTACTTTAGAGAGGCTAAAGGCCGATCGGGTCCTAAAGAAGAATTTACACCCTCCAATACATATATCCCATGTAAGATTTTTAACAAGTGAAAAATAGAAACGAGTGTAGGTTTCTCAAATTTCATAACTTCCTCCCTATGCTCTCTTTCACCCCTTTCTCTCTCTTCCTCTCCCCCCTCTATCTCTTCATCCACCTCTCTCTTCATCCAAAGATCTAATTTTTGCCCCCATAGACTCTCTCTCCTTAAGCTCTCACTTTCTCTTATCCATGTAAGCACTTAGAAAAATCTCTTCTTTTACAAATCAGCCTTCTTTCACATGATTCTATAATGTGGCCAAAATATCTTTGTATTATGTTGGTTAAAACCTGAACTCAAGTTTATTGGTTGGGCATGACATCTATGTCTAACTTACGTCTTTCCAATGGTGTGTCTAGGACTTCAAATTTCCTTCATTATTATGGTTTTTTTTTAAATCAATTAGATTATTGTGAAATATCGCAAATCAAAATCATAACATCATATTCACAACAAAAATAATCATTTCAGGTTTATAATATGAAAATCACAACAACTTAAGGAGTGAGAGAAAGCGATGGTATGAAGAGAGAGAGGGATAGAAATACTCGATTTGAGGAGAGAGAGAAAGAGATGGAAAATTTAAAAAGAAAGCTTTGGTCTAGACATACTATAAAAACAAGTTTTGCGACAACCACTCACGACTTGCCACATAAGCATTTCTTAAAATTCATTCTAAACTTGAATGCATCAGATTTCATCTGCTTGCTTGTTGAGAGTCCGAACCCACACTCCCCCGAACCAATTTGAACTCCCAGGAACATCCCTTGAACCTTTTCTCTCAAGCTGAACTCTTGCAAATGAACCCAGATGGAATCCCGGCTATTGACATCGACGAAACTTCTGCCGCCAACAACGAAAATCGACTGGAGTTGTCGACGAATCTTCTCCCAAGACTCATGCGATTTTCCCATAATCACTTGGTATTTTCTTTCTATTTTTCCCTCAACTTTTCTTGGAATTACTTGAGAGACTGTGGTTGAAGTTTGTGGTTAGTGATTTGATTCTTCTCTTGTTCTATTTTAGGATTTTCTTTTGGAGCCTTAGAGAAGCCAACAATGGGGATAAGAACTCTCGTAGTTTGGGATGAGGAAGATTACAATCCAAAACAAGTAAATGCCTATTGATTTTGCATGGCTACAGAATGAGAAATTGGGATCGAGGGTGAGGGTTTTGTTGGTGTTGAAGATGATGATGAAAGAGTCTACAAAAAGCTTTTTACTTAGATGAAATCTCAGCAAGCAAGACACTAAAAGCGGATGAAAGATGTGGCCGGGGGATGTTGAGCATAAAAAGTTTCGGAGGATGTTCCTAGGGTTCGACTTGTTTGGGGGAGTGTGGATTCGGGTTCCCAGCAAGCAAATAGATGAAATCTGATGCATGCAGGTTTAGAGTGAATTTTAGCAAATGCTTACATGGCAAGTCATGAGTGGTTGTCTGTAAAACTTATTTTTGTAGTGCATTCGGATTGAAATTTCTCCCTTTCTTCAATTGGCTTGATTTAAGGAGAGAAGAAAGATAAATATGGTAATATCAGGGTGCTATTGTACTCTAGGTAAAAAGTTTACGTCACAATATGTAAATCTCCATTGGACACCCATACTTCTTGAAGGTTTTTATTTTTTTTATAGGTAAAATGTAAAATATACATGCTAAGTATTATAACACTTTTAATATTGTACGGATGCAATAATCTTAGGATTTTTTTCACTATACATAGCCAACAACAAAATAGATTCGCACAATCTTTGATCAATTACCTGTTTTTGGAAAAACAAAACAAACATATCTTTAGCTTATCAATTCTATCATATATATTATTCAAGAAATAATATTTGTATATTCTTTTTGAAAAAAAACAAATAAATATAAAATTCACATAAAAAAATAATTCTTTTAATAATAGACTATTTTTTTTTTCAAAAAAATATTTAACACTTATATAACTTATATAAGTTTCTAGCATGCTTACTTGAAATTGTGAGATATATTTGAAAGGGCTTGCATATTCATATTCGAGTTCTTTTAAGAATTTGTTTAGTTTCAGAAAATATCTTTATGGAATCAATTGAAATGATTGAGACTAAGAGCATTCACATTCGGTTTCCTACCATTTTGTTTCAAATTTTAACCAAAACCCCCCTCCCTATAAACTTTTTCTAAATTTTAGCAATTTTCAAAATATCTCTTACATCTCATTCTCTATATTTTTCTTTATCTATTAAAATAAAAAAAAAAATTATTTTTTTATTACTTTTTCTACTACTTTATTTTACATTATAATACTATTCTCACTAAAATACAATAAATAAAGAGATCAACAGTATTTTAGGAAGGAATAGTAGTCTCACAAATATGAAAAGAGCAATGATACACATACTATCAATTTACAACAATTTTATAACTCACTAGTGTATTTGGATTTTTTTATTTTTTATCATTTTATTTTATGTATTTTTTTAACATTCTTAATCATTAAGAAAAAAAAATTATTAATATTCACTTTCTTAATCACTAAATAAAATTAAAAATTAAAAAAATTAAATATAAAAAAAATTATAAAATGGTTGTAAAATGGTAGTATGTGTATTATTTCTCATTTATATAACGAATGGTATTCACTATTCATAAACCTAGTGGTTTTGGATTTGCAACTCTCATCAATAAGAGCTTACCAATTAAATGATAATTTTGTATGTTATTTATGTAAAGAATGATATTATTATTAATTAGGTGGTGGTGTTTTTTTTTTTTTAAATTTTGGAAAGGAGGTTGTGTTTAAAATCTGTCTTTTGAAGTGCTTTCTTATTTTTGTTATTAACTCAGTGTTTCCAACTTGGTTTTCATGAATCTTTTCCAAGTTTTCGTAAATGTTATTAGGAGATGGTAATGTATTTTTCCATTTTGAAAATTTTACTTAATTTTGATATTTTTTTTTAATGAACTGCTACTATTGATTGTTTATGTAGAAGTATTTTATTTTTTTGATAGGATTTCCTTATTCTTCCAACTATATGCACAGGGCATACATGCATCACACATGACAAAGAAAACAAAGACATCCTATTTACTTTTAATATAGGTTGCAAAGGTATTGCAGTTTATAAATTAAAGATTGTGTTCATATTTTCTTTTTAACCACCATTTCAATGGCAAAGAAAACAAAGACATCTTATTTTATCTTAAGAAACAAACTGTAATATGGATTTCAAACATGATCTTTTATTTCTCAAATTTATTTAGATCTATGGTTTGTTTGAATTTATTATTATTTCAATTACTAGCTTGTAACTTGAATGAATTATGTTATTCTCATTCGCTTTAATTTTTTTTCCACTAGATGTTTTTGTTTTTTAATTTATTTTATAATAATATTAGGCAGCGTGCCTCACACGTAGCGTCATTGCTAATATAAATATTCATCATTTAGTGCCACTACTAGGCCGGAAGTCTTGAGTTGCAATTAACCTTGCTCTTGTGGTTGAGCACGTGCAATTTTCTTGGCCGTAATTATTCGTTATTGGCAATATAATTTTTAACTCATTAAGTAGGTACTACTGCTTGCTAATTTATATTGGATATTCTTTTTTTGAAAAATAATTTCATTAATTAAAACTAAAGATACAATAAGTCTATAGTATAATCGACTAATCAACTAATTATATATTGATGAACAACTTCTATTTCTCTCAGAAAAAGTCTGAGAGAACCAATTACTACCTCCAATGGATGTAGTTACCAAGTTTTTCTCTAAGGAAAAAAATAAACTTCTAACAAACTAAAATCTGGGAGACTATTTCTCAATTTTACATTTTCACTATACAGACAAAAATATACAATACAACAATAACAAAAATACAATCAACAAAAACACAAAACACAACCAACATAGGCATTCTACGGTGGCATGTGAACAGCACGCGCCACTCTAGGATTGCAGCACCGCAGGCCTGGGAGGTACCAACACTCAGGATCCTCTCCGTCAGCTTGAGATGATCAAATAGAGACAAGATCCAACCAAAAGGACCTCGCACGTAAAGATCACGCGCCTCACCGAACAACAAAAAGAACACCTGGCGACGGGAAGGTTGGCGACACCACGTGTGGCAGTCTTTGGGCTTCTGCTACCTCCAAACCTGCAAATTAAGTCTCAAAATCCAAAAAATCGAAAATCCACCATCACCAACAAGCAAAGAGGTGGCCAGAAAAAATGAGAGAAGAAGAAAAGGAAAGAAAGAGAAAAAGGAAACAAAGAGGAAGAGGGAGAGACGAAGCCGAAGCTCCACTCCCCCTCACACCAGCGTGAAGACTATCGAATCTTAGCGGACGTAGAAAATCGTCAAAGAGGAGAAAGCGTAAAGCTAATTCTTTTAGATTTTTAGTGCTCTTATATTGGATATTCAATTGCATTTTTCTTTGGCTGGTTTAATGCATAGTCTCATTTTGTCGACAAATCCCTTGTGCTATAAATTTTGATTTTTGCTGTGTGGCGCCATACTAGTTTTCTTATTTTATCATTTTCTTAAAGATTGACATAAAAGCTTCGTTAAACTAATTTTTATGGGTCTCATCAAAATTTATCATTAAAAGTTGATAAAAAATGTAAATTTGTACACACATAAAAAAATTCTTGTCATATTTGATCAAAATAGGGAAAAGAAAGTGATCAAAATTTTCCTATTTTGATCAAATAGAATAAAAGTACTTTTTGTCTGGATGAATTACTATTTAAAAGTCAAATAAAAAATATCTTTATTCTATTCTCATCATTTTTTTTTATCAAATATAATAAAAGTTTTTTTTTTATGTATGTATAAATTTATTCTTTTCATTAATTTTTAATAATAAATTATGATGAGATCAATGAGAATGCTCAAAAAAATTATTTTTTATTTACTGTTTATGGTTTTAATATCTAAATGCCATTTATGGAGGTTTATCTTAAAAATAAAATAATAATAAAAAAAGACAGATCCATCCTCAGAACCTGCAATCCCACGGTTCCCATCAGAAAGATGAAAAAAAGGAAGAGTTTCCCATCAGAAAGATGAAACCATGGTATGATTACACCAGTAAATGAACAGAAATAGAAAAGCCAATCAGCGGAAACAGAGAAATCAAGAGCACAGAGACAGATCCATCCTCAGACGATCGAAATTGTACCTAAAACGACCACTGTTGAGATCCACAAGTGCCGGAGTACTATTGCAATATGCACTTCCAAGGATTCTGTGTTTCTTGAACTGTTGAAGTAGTTTAATAGCATTTTCTGTTGAAAATATGCAATTCTGGAAGGAATGTCATACGACGGAACTCTTCCTGTAAATCATAAAAAAAGGAAGACAAGTTTGTGGTTGAAGTTCGAACCAAACGCACGCGAGTTACTGTTTTCACTGCAGAGCAACCGAAAGCAGCAGTATTTAAACTAATGAAAAGGAAAAAACATTTTTCCTAATTGTTTACTTGTTTTCATGCTCATCTTTAATTTCTAATCTCTAATATATATATATATATATATATGTGTGTGCAAATTCTCCATTGAAATTTGATCTGCTCTACAAAAAAAGTATAAGACCACGACTTACAAGATATCAAATCTGTAATTAATGAGGATTATTTTATGTGTTAACCCCAATTCAGCCATTTGAAATTTCATCGACATAATTTCTGTTAATACGACCTTTTTTATTACATAAATTAAAAATTGCAGGACACAGCAACAAAAAGTTTCAAAAACCCAACACTGGAGAACCTCAAAAGGTAAGTATTCATTTGTTTGCGATATAATGAAGAATAACAATATTACATATTACGTTCCGTTTTTAATAAAGTAAAAATCTTACCCATTAATCCCTTGATCCTAATATGATATTAACATAACGAATTGTGTAATTAGGTATATTTTTTCGTATACTTTCGTGTGATTTATTTATATTCTCATTAATAAAGATACTTCTATTTATCAAAAAAAACATAACAAACTGTATAATTAGGATAAGGGGTTTTTATTTTTCTCTTTTTTGACTTTTTTGTCCGAAGCATAGGTCAAGTTATTGAATGCAAAAAATGAAGCAATCCATTAAGTATTGGCATTGGTTTATATATATATATATATATAATATATATATATATATTATATATGTATATGTATATGTATATGTATATACAAATTTATATATGCATAATATGGGGTTTAAAATCTTCTAATTTAGAGTATGTATATCCAAATATTTGGATATCAATAAATATAAATTATCTAAATTTGAAGAGTTATTATTTACTCTTCAAACATTATTTTACTATTTTTCCTCTCAAACTTATTAATATTAATTTTGTGAAATTTATATTAAGACGATTATGATATATAAAATTCTTATTAAGTTGTTGATATAAAGTAGATGATAATTATAAAATTTATTAAAAGAATAATTTTAAAAAAAAATTAAAAGATAATAATATTTATATTATCTTGTCTCAAATATGTATTAATTAATGTAAAACTTTTGATTAAATGATAAAATAAATCTCCAAAAAAATTAATTTTACATATATATATATAATGTATACGTGCAACATGAATCAATATAAATGCTCTTATGGCCTTGTTTGACATTTGAGCCGTCTTTACAGTCCCATGTTTGAAGGTTGAAGTTATGTCAAAGACAGGTTCCAAAGCAAACAACCAACCCGATCAACAGTTCAACTACTATTTCCCTCAAAAAAAAAAAAAAAAAAGCGGTTCAACTACTACAAAATATACTGCTTGTTTTCAACTTTTTACGTATGACTTATGAGAACCCACTGACAAATAAAGAAGTACTCGTACGGTTGATTATTACCCACAGTCCAAAAGGACATTGGACGTTTGCATTCCGACTTCAATAATTTATTAATATGCATGCAAAGATGAGAAATTCTACGCAACTTTTCATTCTTTATATATCATTATTTTTATTTTTTATTTTAATTTTTTCAATTTTTTAAGATTTAAATTTTAAATTTTTTCTTTTTAAACTAATTTAAATTTTTTATTTATTATTTACATATTAAATATTTAATTAAAAAAATATAATATAATGTGTAAAAAATTATATGAATAATAGGAGGTTGAATATATTTTCCCATGCAAACATAGGTACATACATAAATATACAAAAACTTGAACTAATTAATGTACTTATATATAGGGGCAAAATTAAGGTCTTGTTTATGTATAAGGATGAGATCAAAAATTTAAATATATTTTAAATTTATTATTATATTTTTTTAAATTTTTTATACAAAATATAATAAAAAAATAATTTTTTTAAATTCTCATATCATTTTTTTAAATCCATATAAAAAACTAATATTAAAAAAACATTTTAGAATCATACTTTATTTATTTTTTTAATTTTTATCTCATTTCATATCTGAAAATAAATGAGGTCTAAGATTTGATATTTAGAGCGAAGATTAACAAAGTATATGATTAGGGGTATAAGAAGACTGAACCGGACTAGTAGACCAGACCGGACTACCTGGACCGAATCGAGACCGAACCGGACTTGATAGAATTCGGTCCGGTCCGGTCCATTTTTTGTATGGATCAAATATTTCCGATCCGGTCTTGATCTAGGAAATTTCTTCTTTTGGACCGGACTGGATCGAATGCATACCATATATATATATATATATGTATGTATATATATATAAATAATAGTATATAAATTATAATATTAATATTAATATAGATTAAGAGTGGTAGTATAAATATATTAATATATAATATATATACTCTTATAATATTAACATATTATAATTTATAATAGTTGACTAGTTGTAGTATAAAAATATAAATTATAGTATATCTATATAGGATATTAATAATAATTTATAAGTAATAAGTATATTATTATTATTTAATATATTATTACTAATTTATCATTACTTACTAACATATAAATTTATAATATACTAATGTAATAGTGTTATTAACTATAGGGCCATTAAGATGAGTTTTTTTTTTTTTTACTTTTTTATTTATATTTATTTTTCAATTTTTTAAGAATAAGTATTTTTTTAATATTAATTGGCTTAAATCTGTGATAAATACGTAAATTAGACTGAAAATAATTAAATTTGAGTTAAAAATTATTTTTCATTATTGTACGATTTTTGGATCAAATTTAGGCCATTAAATCATATCAACTGCTCCTGGACCGGATCAGACCACCCCTAAACCGAATTTGACTAGACCGGTATGAATCGAATAGGAGTTCGGTTCGGTCTAGGGTGAGAAAATTCTTGACCGAATAAAACCAGTCCACATTTTTACCTAACTGGACTATTTACATCCCTATATATAATATATATAAATATAAATAATATGTATATTTTGTAAGTGACTGTATAAAAATTTATAAT